>CM033442.1:25394135-26614134 GCA_019425775.1 Rafetus swinhoei | reverse complement strand
ATGCAATCCTTGCTGGTATTGTTTCCAGGAACCCCTTGGGATCGCCGGACCTGGGAGGCAGGACGTCACACATCAGCAAAGAGCTTATTTGTTTTGCGGTTTGTCACTAGCTCCGAGACGACATTTCACAGTGCTCCGCATAGGATAAATCAAACCCTCCGACCCTCACAGAAAGAGCATGGCTAGCTGGCTGCAGAATCTCTTGCTAATTTCTTTCTTTGCGCCTCCCACCCCCAAGATTAGTGGACAGAAGAAAATATAAACATTAACATTTCCTTACAGAAGAGCAGCATGATTATTGCTTGAATGCCTTCTTGCTCACGCCATGTCTCCTTGAAGTGTAGCTACACTGATGTCTATTGAGATAAGTAGCACATACACAGAAAGGCAATGGAGCAAAACCAGGCATGCATTCCATTCCAGGTGCTTTTTAATTTAGGCTCAGCCACTGAAAAACTGCTGCATGAAGGACTGTTTTGTCCATAATGGACAAACTTCTGCCTTGTTTCTTTTGTTGTAAGAAACAAATACTACTCACCTTACTATACCTGCCTACTGGTAGGTCTGTGATTTTCCTCTAGGCTGGCTCAATGATGGAGCCAATATTTTCACTACATAGAACAGGAGATCATAATAGTTTCTCCTGTTCTGCCTTATTATCCTTGGGGACCTTAAGTGGCTTGTCAAAGTTAACTCAGGCATAAGCAGCAGTGTTGTAAGACTGGAAAGCTGCATCCTGCATGCTGATCAAATCATGTTTAAAGGCTGAGTTATTCACTCAGTATTTGTGCCACATCCTTCTTGAAAACATGAACCCTTAAAGGGTCCACACCCAGAAGACATCAAAAGAACCCTTCATTGTTCTGCCTACACTAGAATTTCCAGTCGCGTTAAAATTAACACGTGCTAAAGCATGGGTGAAAATTCAATGTAGACAGACTGCATTATTTAAACTTGCTCACAGCAGGCCTCGCCACATTTGGAAATCATTTCAAACAAGTTCTTGAATTTACTCCAATGTAAACACACACCCATGCCAGTTAAAAAACAACAACAGAGATCTAGAACACCAGCATCATTGCCAGCAGTAGTGGAGAAATGGCAGTGCAAACCTCAATGGCAAAGTATGCAGGAAAAGAGTGGAGCAGTCACAGCCTCAATGGAGTCCAGAAGCCATGGAGTTTGCAATGCTGCTGTGTAATGTGGGAATGCCACTCAAGAAAGAAAAGGGGCAACTGGCTGGCTGAGGAACTGGCATTGCGATGCAGAGCTTTTTCACCTGTAGGTTCAAGCTAGCTCAGGTTAGTGAGATAAGAAGTGATCATCTGCCAGAGATTTCACATGGAGGATTTCCAACTGCCCTTCAGCCTGAGTCTCCCCAGCACAAAATCCAGTCTTTTTCATCCAATAAGGAATAAGACACATACGTTTGTCAGAAAACTCTTTGCACCATGTATATTTCAAACATCCCTCGGAGCCTCAAGCCACATCCCCAGAGGCAAACACATGATGCAACTGTCAGACATCTTTTCTGCCAACACTGAAAGTTTGTCCCTGGGTGATGCAGTGGTGATCAGGACAGTAAATTTGTCTTTGGTTTTCTGACAGGACCATGCTGAACTTAAAGGTGCCCGGATGTAATTATTTTCTCCTGTTGTGAAGGAGTTTAGCATGATGCAGCTTAAACTGTAGAACCAGAAAGAAATAGAGATAGTAGGAAAGAGAAGCACTATCAGGAGATGCCAAAAAAGCAGAAGCTGAGACTAGGAAGATGCTGATTTTACCCCACCTCTTTTTTAAAATTAAAATAAAATTGGCCTCATGCCCCCTTCTGAGTCCATGTTTTAGTAAACCAACCAATGAACCTTCCTCCTTGCCCCTCCAGAGCTAACCAATCACTACTGTCTGCCCTGCTTTTACAAAAGACTCAGCTAGGTTCATCTCTTGTTTTCTAATACACCTAAGGCCCCCACTTCTAGGATTGGGCTTCCCAGATCACTTAGCAGTAGACAAGGGAGAAAAATCTCTAGTTGGAGGCTGAAAAGGGAAGGGAAGAGAGCTTGCAGCAATGGGCCAAAAAGAGTTAGAAATAGTCCTCATTCATAGGCCCCGATTCTTGGGTCCAGTTGAGCTGCGCTTGCCATAAGTTTTGAAAGAAGGTGTGGGGCATGGTAGACCAAGGCAGTTTTGTGCTCTCTTTGCATGTCTTTGATCCGGGGGCTCCTGGCACAACTTTCTAGCGCAGCCTCAGAATGCCCAGCTACCTGTGGCCCTAAGAGAACATCCAGCAGGTGGGGACTGCCAGAGTGGAGGAGCACTCTAGCTGCATCCCCTGCATTGAAAGACTGGTTGAAATCTGGTCTCTAGGACTCAGATGGCTGTCAGGGTAGGGAGGAAAGAGGAGAGGGTACTGCAGAAACAGAGGGAAAGAGAAAACTGTTGGGGCTGATGGAGGGAAGGCATGAGCTGGTAGGATGGTGAGGGAAGGAGACCGTATTCAGTGGGTGCCTACTGGGGTGGGAACATGTTTTAAGGGAGGGTCAAACATAGTGGTGGCTGAGTCACATTTAGCTGCAACCTACTCCTGGTGACAGTAAATTGTAGCTGGGCAAAGGACTGAACAGAGCTGCATTCAGTGGCTGCCAATTAAATGATTGTGAAGGGCTGTTTTATGTCAGATTGAATTATTGTACATCGGTATGGCTATAAATCTATGTAGGCTGGTTAGCGTGGCTCCACACACAACGGTAATGGTGTTAATGACTCAGTGTGAATTTCAGGGGAATTAAATGTATCGATCAGATCATTTCAGCGACGCTGTATCATACATTTGTAACAGGAAAGCAAGTGAATTGCTTTTACCAAACATGAATGCAACTCAGTGCCTTAACTGCGCTTACAAAGAAATACTGGACCTTCATGGTAAGATGCTGTTGACACATGTACTGTTCTTGCTATTTCCCTGCAATTACTCCCCTTCACACCCTGTGCTTTCCACTGCAGACGATCTGATGAAACCATGACCAGTCATTTTGCCACTGTAGTCAGGATGCGCCTTTTTGCTAAATCACTCACACTAGGCCGGCATTTGATGGCAAAGCACAACAGAACCAAAAGAAACTTTTATGTGAAAAAGAAAAGATGCAATATTGCCAGGAAAACAAATCACCCAGGAGCTGAATGGCCATCTCCCTACGGCTCCTTCCAGGCCCTCTGTGCAAATGTGGATGAATGGGACTTGCAGAGAAAAGAAGATACACAACTCCTGACCCCTCTGCATGAAGCATCTCTGGCCCTTAAACTGCATAATGGATTCTGGAATCGACAGCAAGTCTTACAAGGAATGGAATCATTCAAGACTATTATTATTAGCATCTAGAAACCCCAGTCAAGGCTCAGGGCCCTCCTGATACCAGGCACTGTACTGGCATATAACAAAGACGACAATCTCCACACCAGGCAGGTCAGTCTGCATGTGCAGTTGGTGGAAAACACACATAGGCAGGGGCAGGCTGGGAGGAAGCCATGACAATAATGCAGAATTTAGCAGCAAAGCAGAAGTCACAGCTCTTCCCTTGCCTAGCCATTGCCCAATGGTAGTGACCTGTAGGCATCACAGCAAAGGCAGGCTTTAAGGAGAACAAGGTGGAAGCAGTACTGATGTTGACTGGAGTTTCCCCCAGGCAAGCAGGCGCACAGGGCCTCAGCACTCTCCTGTCGACAACGCAAATGCTGCTCATTGGGGATTAGGGATGTAAGTGACTTGTCGACTAGTTGATTATCCAATAAGCAAAAGCTTATCAGATAGTCAGCTAGTCCCTCAACTAGTCATTCTCCCACACACACACTGCCTCGCTCAGAGGCAGCAAGGGGGAGGGGAGCAGGAGCCGGTGCTGGGGAGAACCGGCTTAAAAGCCGGTTTCCCCAGCATTGTCTCTACGGGGGGCAGAAGAGGCTGGGGGGTAGTGGGGACTGAGCGCAAGCCGGGATGGCTGATTCCTAGCTCATGCTGGGTTTTCCTGCTGTGCTCCAGCCTTTTACATTTAGGGCTGGTGCGCAGTGTGGCGGCAGGGGAGGAGGACCCAGCATGAACCAGGAATCAGCTGTCCCGGCTCGTGCTGTGTCCCTTTTAAATGTATTAAGGGCCTGTTGGCTAACAGGCTCTTAATACATTTAAAAGGCAGAGCCACAGCGGGGTTAGCTCCCGGGGCTCCCCCACTTGTTGACTAATCGACTAGTTGGTGGAAAATCCACCAACTAGTTGATCAGTTGATTAAATGAAATTTAACATCCCTATTGGGGAGGCAAGTATTTTGTCAGCATAAGTGCCAACAAACAGCAGCGACGCTGCCCGACCTCTAGCGACATGACTGCGTTGACACAGCTGTGTCGCTAACAGCTGTGTAGACAAAGCCTTAGGTAGGATGGAGCTAAGGGTGTGTCTAGACAAAAGGTTTTGTCGACATAAGTGGACTTTTGTCGACAAAACTAGACCTGCGTCTACACTACCGCCGAGTTCTGTCGACAGTAAGTCGACAGAACACAGCAGTTTTGTCGAAGGCGGTAAACCTCATTCTGTGAGGAATAACGCCTTTTGTTGACAGAGTTCTGTCGACAAAAGGCGCTATTGCATCCACACTGTGCTTTTTCAAAAGAGAGCATCTAGGCTCTCTGTCGAAAAAGCGGCTTGCTTTGTCAACAGAACTGGCTGTAGTCTAGATGCTCTTTGTTGACAGAGGCTTTGTCGACAGTATCTGTCGACAAAAGCCTGTAGTCTAGACGTACCCTAACTGACAAAGGGCCGTAAAGGCAAAATCCAGGAGCCTGTTTATGCAGAGGAGAAGGGGGTGCAGTGGCAAGACACAAAGGGGTGCATGATGTGAAGCGATGAGCCAGATCCCCTTTATACTTCTCTGCAGCTCAAAATATCCTACTTCAAAAGCATGCGTGGGCAGGAGCCTTTCCCAGCCTGTTCCAAAATAGAGTCTGCCCACCCCTGGGGCAGGGTCAAATCTCACCCCGTCCCTAGGCAGCGGCTGTAGTGACAAACAAAATGTCACCAGTAATATAACAATGTTCAGCTCAAGGCCTCCCTTGCCCCCCGGCTGCTGCCAAATGCCACCCGCTGGACTTTTCAGCCCTTGCCCTCCAGTACCACTCCTGCCTCCACCAGCTCTGGCAGGATAGGAGTCAGCATAACCTGATTAACCCTTTCCTGCCAGATGAACACCTGCTTACAGGGTGCTTCGGGCCAATTCTACCCCCATCTTACCGTCCCTCACCTGAAACAGGCAACTACAGGATCTTCAACCAACCAGGAACAGCAACAGCTGATTAGCAACATATCCAATATCCAGCATCAGGACCAAGAGGCACCCTGCCACCACCGACTGCAGACTGAACATGTGTGTGCCAAGCATTTCTGCTTTGGGCTACGTGCCTACTGCAGACTGTATTGACGTCAGTCATTGCCTCTGCTGCCAATGCTTGGCTATCTGGCAGGGCATACGTTGCTGCAAGTCCCCCGTCTCCTCCCTCCATGGCACACTCCACACATCACCCTTGTTTTCTCCACCCAACAGCACACCAATATTATACTAGCTCTATTGCTCATAGCATCTCAGCAGACAGCTCCATGTCACTGTCAGCCACTCAAAACAAACCCTGGCAGAACTGAAACTAGGTCTTTTCCTGTGCAAGTGATCACCATGAACAGGGGGCTCTGTCCTCTAGCACAGTGGTTTTCACACTTTTTTTCTCACGACCCAGTTGAAAGAAATCGTTCATACCCCCGACCCAACATAATTTAACTAGAGTGTAGGCACCGGGGTGGGGCTGAGGATGAGAACTTTGGGGTGCATGAGGGGCCTGGCTTTGGGGAGTGTCAGGGCTGGGGCAGGAGGGGCTTACTTTGAGCAGCTTCCAGTCAGTGGTGCAGGGGGTGCAAAGGTAGGTTTCCTGTTTCTCCAGCACTGCAGACCATGCTGCGCCCCAGAAGCAGCCAGCAGCAGGTTCCCAGCCAATGGGAGTGTGGAGTTAGTGCTTAGGGCAGGGGCAGTGTGTGGAGCCTTGTGCACTCTCTCCTTCCCCTACCTAGGAGCCAGGCCTGTTGCTGTCTGCTTCTGGGGTGCAGTACAGGCCTTAGCACCTCCCACTGGTCACCTGATCACCCTGCAGCAATGAGACCCAGCACTTGACTTTCCACGACCGAGTACTGGGTCACGATCCATAGTTTGAAATCCATTGCTTTATAGGGGCAGAAAAACTAGTGTGCACACCATGGCTACATCCACACTGCAGGCTTCTTGTGCAAGAACTTTTTGCACAACAGTTCTTACACAAAAAGCTCTTGAGCAAGAGCGCATCCACACTGCCATGTGGTTTTGCGCAAGAGATGTGCTTTTGCGCAAGAACGTCCATGGCAGTGTGGACGCTTTCTTGTGCAAGAAAGCTCTGATGGCCATTTTAGCCATAGGGGTTTCTTGCGCAAGAAACCCCTGTTCCCGTCCACACATGCCTTTTTGCGCAACAGCTCTTGCACAAAAAGGCTTATTCCTCATAGAAAGAGGAATAACTCTTGTGCAAAAAGCCCTGTGTTCTTACCATTTACTGTACTTTTTCTTGTGCAAGAACGCACTTGTGGTGTGGACGCTCCGCAAGTTTCTGCGCAAAAACAGCCATCTTTGTGCAAAAACTCTGCAGTGTAGACGTAGCCCAGGTGTTCTCAGAAAGCCCTGAAGGGGAGAGCTCAGACTCACAGTTCTCAATGGCAAGTTCTGACTAGATGGCAAGCCAAAAACAAATAAAACCTCCCAAAACCCAGCATGCGATAACTTTTAAAATAAATTGTTTAATTTCACATATCTATCTGATCATGTACAAATTAAAAAAAATGTTTCAAATAAAATTGCTAGAACTTTGACACTTCTTAAAATATACATTTTATTTTCTGGTGTTTGCTGTGAATGTTTCATTCAAATAGTGAAGGTACAGAACCTTTACAAACTTCTGGAGCTAAAGATTTTCTTTTTTTTTTTCATTGCAGAGGAAAATACATAGGCTATAAAATGTTGAAATTCATGAAATATTTAGTTTTGCCCCCCCTCATCTATATGGTGGAATGCTTTGTAGAAATACTGTATAAAATAAGGCAGACTTTTGTTTGGGAATTTAATTAAAAAATTACAGGGAAGAAAACAAAATTAATATCCCATTATTATAATTTATTCTTTAGCAAGAGTAAAAACTTTGGGAAGATCTTGTGGTCACCAGTAGGGAGTAAGAGAGAATTGCTGGAGTTCTGGTGCTTATACAGTATGCATTTCTTGTTTATTTTACTACTCTCCAGTGAGACCTTTTAATAAAACTTATTTTAATTAACATAAAATCAGACAATATTTAAACATACACATCTATCCTTACAGTGCAATAAAAATGTGTCATTGTATAGTATTTTGTATTTGCATTATGAAAATAAAAGGTCTGTACATCAATTAAATGTATATTGATGAGTATGAATCATGTAAATTTGTAATGCATCTAAAGTTGGCTTTGGCTTTTAAGTATTTATAAATTCATAGAAAATATTGAACATCTAACAAAATAAATAAAACATATTTTAATAATAGATGCTAACGATCAACTTCAAAAATTCTTGTGTTATATTTTACATTTGCTACTAAATTTCTTTAAGAGAACTCACTTTCAGTAGTGCTCAGAAGTGAATGATTGCACCTTCTGTGATGTGAAAAAATAGAGTACATCTATTTTTCATAGATCAAAAACTCCTTCATGAAGAGTTGCATTTTAAATGTCTGATTGGTATACGTAACTGTTCTTAAGTGCTTATAAAAAGCATGGAGCTTTCTCATAAAAGCTGTGAGTCACTATTAACAGACACTTCTCCTTCACTTGCAGTTGAGGACTAAGCAAAATCTTCTATAGGACATCCCTTTTCATAAGGATGTCTTCAAGCTTCACATACTGGTATGAAGATAACGCAAAAATATGTTCACTAATAGACCCTCTTCAGTACAGGTACTGCAGCAATCCAGTGTAATGCAGCTTGATAAGTTCATTTCATTTGAGTCCATACACGGCAGTTTGCAGCAGTCAGCTGCTGACCTCATGTTCTTTTCAATGCAAAAGGTCCACAAGCACATGGGTTAGCCTTACTGTAATACTGAAGGGATCAAAACTAATTTGAAATCACATGAACAAAAGTGAGCTTGAGTAAATATGCATCTGGACAGGTGAGTTACACACGGTGGCAATAGTTGCTATTCAGGTGGTGGTCGAAGGCTCCGTAGCTTCTTGTCATCTAGACCTTTCCAGTATTTAAAGTTATTGTCCAGGTGCTGCATCAAATTTGGCAGGTCTGCAAATGCTGGGAAAGAAAGGTCACAATGTGGTCAGCCAGCGGAACTGAAATGGTCCCATGATTCTACTTGCTTAAATAAAATTTGAAATGCCCCAGGAACTGTATTAAGCAGGATGGTTTAAATCTGTTACATTGATAATTGAAAGGGATTTTGTCTTACAGCTCTCATCATTTCTCTTACTTCTTCCCAGGAGAGTTACCACAATACTGTAAGTACATTTGGTAGCTGTATTGAAATCAGGAAAGTCCCAGTTTTCTGCAAAGGACATAGATATTGTGACTGTAATGATTATGCTTGATAAAATCCTGCTTATATGCACAGCTGCTTTGCCATTCCTGAGTGTGTCACAATTCTGACTACTTGTATCACTAATGAGAGCAAAGGAGAAGAAATGGTTGATGGTGCAAGCACTTCTCAAAAAGAATTCAACCTGTTAGAAAATTGTTCAAAATAATTAAAAATATGTAGGGCAAAGTGAATATGCACAGTGTGGTAACAAAGTGAGCTCATTTAACATGTCCTGCTCCTTTAGGGGAACGCAAGCTAGTCATTTAGCAGCTGAGAAGAAACGAAATTTTGCCTGATGTTCACCTATTAAATGCTATGAATAATTCTTATGACCTACAATGTCAAAGTACATGTTAGCATTAATTAAGCTATTGAAATGTAGCAAGTTTCCATGTTTCTTTTTTTCATTTGGAGTCACAATGAAGCAATTTTATCTCATAGGATGCTGTGATACAAAATACATTGTAGAAGCTTGCTTACCATCCCAAGCATCAAACATATCCGTGATGAAGTAATCAATGAAGGATATTTGGGATTTGGGGATGCTACAAGTATTTCTGTCAAAAACAGGCATCACCACAGGTAAATTTTGTCTCTTTTCTTCATCTGTCTGCAAAGAAAACATTTTGCAATTATTGGCTGACACGTTATACCAGTGAACTCCCATTAGGAAGCAGCAAAATGTTGGCCACTAACTGGTGCATGCAACTGTTGACTAAAAGGAGTAGCATTGTATGAGCAAATTGGATCTAATTATGTATATGGTCAGGAGAAACAGAACACTGAATAATGCCCTCACTGGCTCCCACAAAGTGACACACGTATCACAAAGCTAGTTTTGTGGCACTTTGAAACTTTTTTAAAAGCTGTGCTGGAGTCAAAGATTGCCAATCTCCACCAGAAATGGAGTCTCAGGAACATTTCTTACAAAAGGCAGGAATTTCTTACAAAACATTTCTTTTACTTCAGAGGAATGCAGGCCTAAATTTAGAATTTGGCCATGATCTGTAATGGTAGAAGACCAGACACATCCCACCAAAAACGCAGCCTCACAGGGGCTTGTGCCAACATCACTTTATTCCTTGTTGTCTCCTTATGTGCTCCCTCACTAACACCAGTACTCTATTATCATATCCGTGAGAGACACTCATGCATAAGGCCCTCTTCCTCCACAGGCTGCGAATGTAGTGCATTTTTAAGCAAAACAAACTTCAAATTAAACAATCTGGAAACATAATTTTTTTCACTACAGTGAAGCCAGCTTCCTTGTGTTCACAGATACTGCATTCTGCGTTACTGTTTGTTGTTGGTAAGCAGCTAATCTACTATATATATTTGAGAGAATTTGTGTGTCTGTTTGTTCATCTGTTAGTCTGCTCAAGAACTCCTCTTAAATGGTAAGAGCTGGGACCATCACATTTGGCAACTTAAAACAAGGTCAGGGTTGTGCCAGGACAATGGGATGTGCCTGAAATGTGATTGTTTCTCATAAAACAGAAAGGGTGGGGTCTGCTAGGAGGGATAATTATATTGTATAATGACCACAGGGGGGCAGCAAGAGGCCAGAGATGGGGACCAGGACAGCTATAACCCCACTGGGACAGCAGGGGACAAGGGCAGAGAAAGGGACAGCTATCTACTATATATCTGAGAGAGTTTGTCTGTTTGTGTGTCCCTCTATCCCCCAGCTGAGGGACATGCACTCCTCCCCCAGCTGTGCCCATTGCAGTGGCCATGGAGAGGTGCTTCTCACTTGGCCCCAAGCTGCAGTGGTGAGAGAGGGCTGGGGTTGTCCTCTCTCCCTGGGGCAGCCTGCATAACGAACCCCTAATCCCTATCTCCATCCCAGAGAAATGATTCTAATGAAGAAAAATAAAAAATGAGTTAAAGACCCAAGCAATGCCAGGTAAATTCTCTAGTATAAAATACAAACTGAACAGTGTAGCCTTAAGCTATTGATTGGATACTAGTAGAGCTTGTTTGCTGATTCCTCCCCTCCCATCAAAAGAATTGCTTGGGTAGAATTTCTAGTTCTCTCCAGCCCCCTTACCTGTGCAAAGTACTCCTCAGAGATGCGACCAGCCCATTCAATGCACTGCTCTAGAGGTCTGCATGGATTGGAAATGTCAGCGCATTTTATCAACATACGTTTGATAAGTATGCGATTTTCAGGAGACGTGAGTACGTTTTTGACCGAATCTCCATCACCATTATTACTCTGCAACATTTCAAAATTACACACAACATAATCAGCATTTTCTGTAAATAGGCATGAAAGCATTTTCTACTTCGGGAATGCTTCCAGGGTATCCCGCAGGGATCCAGCCCTGCATTCCTGGCATGCTCCACTGAAGACCATTTTGGGTGCTCAAATGCAGTAAATCAAGAGAAAGGATGGTTATGTGGTTATTGCCCAGGATTGGGCCCCTGGAGCTCTAGGTTCCATTCCTGGTGCTGTCACAGACCTAGACTGTGAGCATGGCTAAGTCCCTCGGTCTCCCTGTGCGTCCATTCCCACGACAGGAGGTGCTGTGAGGGTAAAGTCATTAAAGTGCTGAGAGTACGTTGACAAAGGGTGTGGAATTGCACAGAGGTGTATATAATTTTCCATTGCGAAAGATAACTGAAAATAAAATCCCAAACCCAAACACAGTTACATGTTAACGGTGCAGCAAACAACTCTTCAGCAAAGGTTGGGACTAGATGCCTGTTCAGTGCTGGTAGGTCTCATTATCATGAGTATAAGCTACTGCAGGGCTACTCAACATGCGGCCCACAGCCCCTTTGTCTGCAGCCCACGGTGCAGTTTGGGATTACGCAAGGCCCAACATGTGGCCGTGGGTGGGATCCTTTGAATATGGGCTCCACTGGGAACACTCTCCAAAAAATGGCAAGGCATCTCCCAGGCAGGGTGAGCATTGAAAGACGCAAGCAGACAGGTTGGCTGGAACAGATGGGAACAGGATGTCAGTGTTTCTAGCCCCAAGGGAGGAGGTGCCTGGAGTGCCGGGGCATTGTGTGAAAGAAGCTATTTGCATATATCTGCATATATATATGCAAGCAAACTTAAGTTTCCAAAGTTGAGCAGCCCTGAGCTACTGTGGCAGCAATACAGCTCCCAGGGACAGCTCCAACTTCCCATTCAATGAACCTGGTTTTCCATTCTCCCCCATCAGACCCTGGCTTGCTTGGCTAATAATGCTAACTATCTGCTTTTTGGAGACTTTATCACCATCACATAAATCATTTAAAAAATCTGCTTTTGATGAGCTTTATCCTTCTCTGCAGTTACAAAGAGGATGGCAAAGGGTTAGAATACATGGCTGTATTTGGACCCCAGTCTGCACTATGTAGGTTTCTGTCCAGTGGGAAAATTCACATTATGAGAGCCGCAACATTGGGTCTACCTTTTATGAGCTAGGGCTGAAGCTTTCACAACTGTGGAGCTCTGATTAAATATATTTCCAAGGACAGGGAATCAAAGCCGAGATGCCTAAAAAACCACTTAAAGAGCTCAGCACAGCTTGAGTTATTGCCTAGGGCGTTATGTCTACACTGCAAAAAATACCTGCAGCAGTGAGTCTCAGAGCCCAGGTTAACTGATTTGGGCTGATGCTGCGGGGCTAAAAATAGCACAGTGTAGGCCTTCACACTTTGTCTGCAGCCCAGTCATCTGCACTGCTATTTTCAGCCCTGTAACATTAGCCCACGTCAGTTAATCCAGATGCTGAGACTCACTTCTGTGGGACTTCTTTATTTATTGCGGATAGTAGATGTACCCTGGGTTAGCTGGGGATAATGGATTAAAACACGGTGCCATCAGTACCATTTAACATTGAGATATCACTCCCCTGCCTAAAGCGCTAAGTGTTTCACAAAGGAACGGGAGTCACAGTATAGCCCATCAATTTCTGGGGAAATTAAGGTTCAGAAAGGTGAAGTGATTTGCCCAAGATGACCCAGTAGGTCAGTGGCAGAGCTAGGAATAGAACCCAGCTACCTTTGTTCCCAGTTCAGCAGGCCCACCAATATGGGGAAGGGAGAGGCAAAGGGAGCAACTGCCCCAGGGCCTGGTGATTCAAGGGTCCCAGGGCTCCCAGCCACCGCTGCTGCTCCTGTGGCCAGAGTCCTGGGCCCTTTAAATCACCTCTGGAGCACCGCTCTATGCAGCTGTAGGGGCTGGCAGGGGCTGCTGTGGTGCACTCCCCGTGGTGCGGCAGGCTGGCTGTCCCTGGCCCCTCCCCTTCCACTCAAGACCCACCCCTTCTGGGAGCATGGAGCTGCCCCCTTGCCTTGCCCAGGGGCCCACAAAGGCTGTCAGTTCCCCTGCAGTCCAGAATCAGTCACTTGTTCGTGTCTCCCAACACAGACGCTTTGATTCTCTTTCCCCAATTTTGTACACTGCCCTCATTTGATTTCTATTGACCTTCACACGAAGTGTGGCTGCTGCACACGGAGTAGTCACTTCAGCTGTTCCTTCACTGACCTAACTGCACTTTGGGCCCAATCCAACCACAGCTGAAGTCAGTGGAAAAACTGGAATCGACTTCAGTGGGAGTTGGATGAGGCCCTTTGTGAGGAATGCTCGTGGGAAGCATGATAGCACATCCTTCATCACATCCCTTTTTAATATGCTCCTTTGCTGCGATGCCTCCAAAAAACTTGATAATGGCTAGACTGCTCATGTGAAAAGACAACGGTCTATCATGTTGCTCAATACTGTTTCCTTATACTTCCCCATCTACATCCATCTTTATATCTGACCATATATTTCAATTGTAAGCTCTTAGAGCAGGGGCCATCTTTTGTTCTAGCACAATGGGGTTCTGGTCTCTCCGGAGGTGTCTAACATTATGGCAGTCAGGACAATTACAACACTAATAATGCAGCCAGCACCTACATCTATCTGTACAAGTAGTAGCAGCTCGGCAGGATTCCACACTCCATTGCACAAAAGTAAACACCACACTGAGGTCAGCCAGGGTGGAATCTGAATTTCCACTGTTCAGAGCTTTTACTAGTGCACTTTGCTAATTACAGGGGA
Organism: Rafetus swinhoei; assembly: GCA_019425775.1. Lineage (NCBI taxonomy): Eukaryota > Metazoa > Chordata > Testudines > Trionychidae > Rafetus > Rafetus swinhoei. Next base: position 26,600,421 of record CM033442.1, on the reverse strand, counting down.
GAAAGTTCTTCCTGCAGAGTCACAATGATAAACCACAACAAAACCAAATTAGAAACCCGCCAGTTGTGTAGTCCCCAGAAAACAAAGCGTCTCGGATAAATCCCTCTTCTCTCTATTTTGTTTCAGATGCACAACTACATGAATCAGTAAAAGCAAATGAGCAGGACAGACCCAAACTTGTGACATTCTAGTTTTACACTTCGTGGCAAAGCAGAATGATGGAAGATAAGAATACTTCTTCCTGGCAACATAGACATTTTAACTGCTGAAAACAATTAGAGATCATTCAGTAAATGTCAGTAGAAATCAATAGGTACATCTCCAGGAACTGAGAAAGGATTTTTGCTTCTGTGATCTGGAACCTGTCCAAACCAAAGCTATGGTTCTAATCAGAGGATGTGGCTGTCTTGGGAATAGACTAATAGAGCTTAGTTCCAGCGTCCTCTGAGAGCAGAGCGGTGTCTTCACAGGCCAGATCTAAGCTTCCTGTCATAGCTCTGGTGACATCATTAAGGGAAATAGGAGGATAAATGGTGCTGGAGCTGGGATGGATTTTGCCAGTTTATAACACAAAAGACGACGGGGAGCAAACCTAACTACTTCTCATCATGCCCCACTGAACAAATACCTACAGAAAGGACTATAAAAGGGGAATTGTCCTGTATGGAACAAAGAGTTGGCAGCTCGCCGACAAACATGCCATTGAGTCACAGCTGTGATCCAAAGCCACGTTCAGAGAAGCACGCTGCCATTGCTACCAAATATAGGACCAAACTCGAGGTTCACCTGTTGGCATGTAGTCCTGCCGATAACAAACACTGCAAATGTATGGCTTTACCCACGCAGACATTGCAAACATTTCTACAGGAGACTGCACTATGGAGAAATGCACAGTTCAAATAAGGCAAACACTCTAATTTGATTATTTAAGTAAAACAGCAAATTAAGTCCTATTTTTCGCCAGAAAATCTGCATGCAGATCAAACTGTTAGAAATGAGACCAGACCTTTTGGCACGGGCTTTGCCCCTGAAGTTAATGGACGTGGAAAAGCAAGGGCAACATTTAGACTTGGTTTGGCCACCTGTATTGTGCAGGGCTTGTCACAGAGGCCGCTTGATCTCACAGAGGAATGTGACACGTTAAGCCCTCTCTCCACATCCAGACTGTAGCTGCAGAAGAAGAGAGCACAGTGGAGTTCTAGCTTACTGCAGGGCCAGGCTCACGGAATGAGAACTGCTCCATGCAGAGGTGTGAAGTATTTTACTCCTCCTCAGAACAAAGGAGCAGCAGCCAGGGAGGAATTGTGAGTCTGTTCCTATTTTGGAACAGAGACCATGTACCTGTGTGCTATACAGTAGACTTCTGATAATCCGGCACCTTTGGGACCTAGGTGGTGCCGGATTATCGGATATGTCAGAGTATCGGGAGGTACTCTGGGAGGGGGCTGTGATGGGTCTGCTGGGACCCACACTGCATCTGGGGGGTGGGCAGGGAATGGCGCGGCAAGGGGCGAACCTTCTGCCGTTTTGCAGGAAGGCGGGGGAAGCCCCGCGCCACTGCCGAGAGTTTCCGGGAGGGGAGCGGGCTCCCCACCCGCCAGACTGTAGTAGTTATCACCGAGCAGGGGGGTGAGGGGCGGCGCTGCGGGACCAACCCGGCAATACCCCAGCTGCTCTGCTCTGCAGCTTCCCCAAGTCCGCTGCTCGTCAGTTTCAGCAGTGGCAGCGGCGGACTTGGGGAAGTGGCATGGAGCAGAGCAGCTGGGGTGCTGCTGGGCGCCGAGCAGGGGGGTGAGGGGTGGCGCTGCGGGACCAACCCGGCAGCACCCCAGCTGCTCTGCTCCGCGCCGCTTTCCCAAGTCCGCCGCTGCCGCTGCTGAAACTGACGAGCGGCGGACTTGGGGAAGCAGCAGAGCAGAGCAGCTGGGGTGCTGCCGGGTTGGTCCCGCAGCGCTGCCCCTCACCCCCCTGCTCGGTGATAACTACTGCAGTCTGGGGGGTGGGGAGCCCGCTCTCCTCCCGGAAACTCTCGGCGGTGGCACGGGGCTTCCCCTGCCTTCCTGCAAAACGGCAGAAGGATCGCCCCTTGCCGCGTCGTTCCCCGCTCATCCCCAACCCCCGACCGGTCGCAGTGCGGGTCCCAGCAGACCCGTCACAGGGGTATAATCCCCTTTCCCTCTTCTCCCCTTCCCTTTCCCAGCCGCGAGCGCCCATGGGGCTCACAGCAGCTCCAACTGGCTGGCTGGCTGGAGCACTTCCGGGTTCCAGTTGGTTCTGGATTATCGGGAGTGCCGGACAATTGGAGTTTTACTGTACTTCCCTTTCTCTGAGCAGACCTGCAAAACTTCCACTAGCCCTTAACCATCCTTGTTATATTTCTGTTGCATTCTAAGCTAACTGAACACCTGTAAATTCAGATGGACATTGTGTAGCTGAACAGATAAAGGGTCTGGCTTACATTTCACAGGTGTTTATTTAACATCCATTTGGGGGTTGTGTTATTATTTTAAAAATTCCTTATCTTTTTATTTGTAGTGTCAAAAAGACCCCTATGTTCTGAGTACTTACTATAATTATCTTTATTATCCAAGAATACTCTGCAATTGCCCAAAACCTGTTCACAAACCCTTTTATTAGAGGAACGAAATAATATTCAGTACCCAATCTGTGCTGTATATCAATTTGCAGAAGTGTATTTTGTATCTTGATGCGACAATTTTGACTTCTGTCACTCTGGCAGAGGTTCTGGGTCTATTAAAGCAGTGTGTGGGCAAGTTTCTCTGGACTACAATGTTCAGGAAATAAGACTTGATGATCAGGATGGTCTCCTTCCGGCCTTAAAGTCTATGAAAGTTATTTTTGCATGATCATTAAATTCCTGGAATTGAATAGACGAGTTTAGCCTAAAAACTCTCCATTGGTTTTATGGCCATATGTTTCCATTTGAATATCTATCAGCCTCTTCCTAGTAAAACAGTTGTTGAATTTAATTATTTTTTACCATAGTTTGTAAGTAAAATATAAATTCTGATAAAAAACATTTGTGCAAAACATAAACGACTAAATAAGTTAAGCAAAAGTCAAAACTGAAAGGAGACCATTTGATAGTTTAAAAATATAATTTTAGACTGGGCTGATACTGCTGCCTATTATTAAGACTGCCTGATACTATCTATTATAAAACCCTGTGTTTTCAATTATTTGTAACTTTGCCAAACTTTTATTTTGGGCTGAAAATTTTCCTATCTGGCGTATACTTCAGTCTTAAATGTTTTGGAAAATTTCATCCAAAACAGTTCAGCCATTTCTAAAAATAAGGTAAAGGAAAAATTGTTGGTTTTGCCAATACAGTAATTCCTCATTTAACACGTGCCCGCTTAACACGTTTTCGCGATAGCACGATTTTTTTATTTAGGGAACGTTTTTTGAATTACACGACTGTCCCCGGAATAACACGATTTCCCCAGCCAGCCCATTGCCGGCGGCTGCGCAGGGCTTCCCCCGCCTCCCTGCAAAGTGGCGGAGGGTTTGCCGCTCGCCGTGCTGTTCCCTGCTGACTCCCCCTCGCCGGACACCTTGCCCCCACTCCTGCTCCCCTGCTTGCAGGCTGGCAGCTGGGTTTCCCCAGCTGGCCTGTCGCCAGCAGCTGCGCAGGGCTTCCCCCGCCTCCCTGCAAAGCGGCAGAGGGTTCGCCACTCTCCGCGCCGTTCCCCAGCGACCCCCCCTCACCGGACACAGTGCGGGTCCTGGCAGACCCGTCACAGGGGCATACTCCCAACCCAATACCCCTCCCCTCTGCTCCCCTTCGCTTCCCGAGAGCCAAACAGCTCCACTCCCTGCTGTAACCCAGTCCCCTTTCTCCCCCAACCTTATGTCACGGTCCTAACAGACACCACTGCTTGAAACGCAACCCCCACCTTTTCCATTATTTTCAATGGGAAAATTGACCCCGCATAACACGTTTCCACTTAACACGATCATTTTCTGAAACACATCTATAGTGTTAAATGAGGAATTACTGTATTCATAAATTCTGACAATCTTTTCTTTGAGAATCTCTAGTGCTTTCTTGCCCTCACTTGGAGTAGGGACTTGAAATTTGTCAGTAGGTGGGGCTTTTGCATCAAGAATATGCCTTTGCTGTCCCTGTAAAGATCCACCCGAATCTGGCGAAGTTATAAGCATTTGAAAAAAAATGACAGTTTGCACAAGCTCAGCAGAGACTTGCTAGAGCTTCACAGTTTAATTCCTCAAAGATTCCAGCAAAATGACCTTGCTCCAGCCTTGGTTTAAGCAGGTCTTTCCTTGTAGTTTGAAGTTCCTTGCTCAAGTCCAAATCCAGGCCCAGAACTGACAGCGGGGAGCCTGCCTGTCAAGGCAGAGTTTGGAGAGAGCAGGGGGGAGGGCAGCAGCATTGGGACACAGCATGCTTTTCTTCCTGTTCCCCTGGCGATAAGGGAGCAATGGGAAAATACTTGGATTCTGTGCATGCCTCTCGCTCCTGGCTGGTGAAGGGAGGGGGCAGAGGTGTAAACCACGGAATCTAAGTACTTTCCCCTCGCTCCCTTATCGGCAGGTGAATGGGAAGAAAAGCAAGTTGCATCCCAGTGTGCATGGCTGTTGCCCCTCCTGCTCCTTCAAAATTCTGTCCTTGCTGCCTGTCCCCTGCCGCCAGTGACACCCCCACTGCTCACCCATGCTGGGCAGTGTGGATGAGAAAACTGCATGACTCAAATGCCGAGGGGACAAGAGGCAGATCTGGGATGGAATGTTTGTGTGCGTAGGGGAGTGGATCATACTGGGACAAGATCCAGGGTGAGAGAGACTGGAACTGCAGGTGGAGGGAGAGGGAAACTGGGACTCGCTGAACAAGGAGAGTGGGACTGGGAGTAGGCGAGGACAGAGAAGATTGGAACTGGTGGGACTAAGAACCAATGAGTGAGTGAAAAAAGTGGGCAGGAAGGGAAGATAAATCTTATGAGGAGACAAGAAGCCGGGGGAGGGCAGAACTGGGGAGGGATGGGCAAGGAAGCTAGGACTAGGGATGTCATCGTGTAGACGACTGCACGATTAACCAATAACTTGGGCTTATTGGTTAATCTTGTTGACTACGCACATCCCCCGTCCCTTGCTGCCTCTGTATCAGAGGCAGTGAGGGGGGCGGAGCAGAAGCCGGTGCCTGGGAGGAGCTAGTTTAAAAGCTGGCTCCCCATGAGCACCAGATCTGCCTGCTCCCCCCCCCCCCGACCCCACGCTGCTGCCTCTGAATGAGAGGCAGCAGCATGGAGGGTAAGGGGGTAGGGCTGGAGCCAATACACTCAGGGAGCCGGCTTTCAAGTCAGCTCACCTTACGTACAGGCTCCCACAGACCCACCTGCCCCTCCTTTGCTGCCTTCTACACAGGCAGCAGGGAGGGGGGGGAGACAAGAACTGGTGCTGGGAGGAGCCATTTTAAAAGCCCCCCCACACTAGCTCTGTGGAGCTACCTTACCCCCCCCATGCTGCTGTCTCTATCAGAGGCAGCAATGCGGGGTGTGTGTGTGTGTGGGGGGGGAAGAGACGGAAGGGGCAGGGGAGGCTGCTGCGAAGCAGCCTCTGTCCATGGGGGGTCTGAGCTCTCCGTGGACAGAGGCTCCTCCACATTCCACAAAGCAGCCTCTGTCCATGGCGAGCCTGGACCCGCTGCAGACAGAGGCTGTTCCGCGGCAGTAGCGCCTGTCTGCGGGGGGTCCGAGCTCCCCGTGGACAGGAGCTGCTGTGCAGCAGCCTCCCCTGCCTCCACAACTCCCCCATGCTGCTGCCTGAGCTTGGATCCCCTGCGGATAGGAGCTGCTGTCACCCTGCACTGTTGTCTCTGTATCAGAGGCAGCAGCGCAGGGTGGCAGGCAGCTAGTGTGTGCAGGGAGCTGGTTTTTAAACTGGCTCTGATACAGAGGCAGCAGCGCAGGGCTGCAGGGGGCTCACCGGGGTGGGGCCGGGAGAGCACTGGTTGCCAGCTCCATGACTATGCAATTACACACTAGCTCACATCCCTACTAGGAATAGGAGTTGGGGGTGGAGGAACACTGGATCAAAAAAAGCAACAATATGTGATCTTGTAATTGTATCACAGGCTCCCATGCTTGATGAAAATTGGCTTATGAATATGAATACGCATAACTCAAAGACACTTTATGCAAAACAGGTCATATAACTTATCGTTCAAGAGACTGGGATCCCCTGAATGTGTACATTTTATCTTTCTTGTATGTGAAGTTAGAAATGTTAAGTGGGAACTTGTTTTATTAATCTGGATATTCCAGTAAAAGCCATTTGTGACACTTTAGGAACTTGATGGCTCAGTGATCAAGTCAATGACATGTGAATAGTTTTGTTTTTCCTTAAAAAACAACAATGGTCCTGTAACACTTCAGAGACTAACAAAAATACATAAATAGTATCATGAGCTTTCGTGGGCACAACCCACTTCTTCAGTTGACACATATGAAGCCCGAGGCACAGAGTTTGAAATATAAAGCAGAAAAAGAGGGAGGAGGAGAAAGAAAGGAAAAACTCTGTCAATTAAAGGGTCCACGCTAAATGAGGCAGTGCAGCACAGTGGGCCTGGTCTGGCCAGGCTGGAGCAGCCCCTGTGATGCGAGTGGGAGGCTGCTCCAGTTTGGCTAGGCTGACTGTGCCACAGGTTGCTTTGGCCAGGTTGGATTGAGCCCGCTGTGCTATGGGCTGCTCCAGTCCATCCGGGCCCACGGCACAATGGGCCTTGGCCGGCTGCTGATTAACCACTTATCTAGTAAGCATCATCTGGTAAGTGTGGTGCTTACCGGTTAACCCTTTACCTCCCTACCAGCAGATCTTTGCCCACAGATTCTTCACTGCCCAGCACCCCTCACATGGACTCACTACAACTTCCTCAGAGCCCCACACAGACCACCCACTGCTCAGTGCCCCAACATACACAGCCCTTCCTGCCCCCTACTGCCCAGTACCCAACCCACACAGTCCTTCCCCACCCCCACTGCCTCGCATCCCAATACACACAGCCCTCCCTCACACCCCACAATGCCCCTACTGCCTGGAGCCTCCCCACAAACTTCCCCAGAGACTCTCCCCAAGCCGTGTCCCCTGACTGTGCTCACTGAAGCCACCGGGAGGTGCCTGTCTGCCAGGCTGAGCGAGGAGCACTCCAGCAGGGCTGTATGGGTCCATCTCCCCTTCAGCTAGTCTTGCCCCGGCTGGGACCCAGGAGCAGCAACATTTGATTTTTAGGGACTCGTAGAATACTGGCAGCCCTCAGCATGTGCTTACTATGTCAAATGGTCCTTGGCCCTTTCGCAGAAAAGGCCAACAGTGATACCAGTCACTGCTTACTGTGATGATGGGTTTCCAGAAGGGACGCTTGCCATCTCAAGTGGGGGCTGGAGCAAGATCCCCATTATCTCTCTCTATGTATACAAAAGTTTTTACTGCCAGGTGACAGAATGACGTCATCATGCTCTCATGCTCTCTGGCCGTGAAAGCTGCCAGAGAGAGCGGGGCTGGTGAGCTTAGTGAGCATCGGGTGCAGCCGCTTAGTATCTCATAAAGGTTACTATGTAAGCACCAAATGTTAGTAGCTAAAAGGTATTTGGATTACCACCCTTTCAGGTTTCTTGGATTTTTAACCAGAAAATCTGTTTCCCATAAGCACTCTGATGAGGGAATGGGTCCCAAACACATTGCTATCTCTGGGAAAATATCATCACATTGCAATGTAAGTGATGTCCAAATTAGTTCCATTAACCTCCAAAAATGTGATGACCAGTCTCAACTTATGTGCATTCAGACCAGCGACTTAGAGGTGAAAGACTCTTTGTGTTTCCATTGGGCCAATCACCATACTCTCTAGGTACACCCTTTTACCAGTCTCTTGAGTGCCTCAACCCCCTTTTGTCTGCTTGTTAATTTAAGGACAATTTGCTGGTTTGCTTACCCCATTTTCTTCTAGTGCTGCCAAGGGTTTATTAATGCTGTTGACAAATTTGTTGACATGCTCAAAGTGCTTTGTCATTTCTGTTGCGAGGACCATGTCAATAATGGCTTGGCGAAGGGTTCGATATTCATTCCTGTTCAAAGAAGGAAACAATTAGGAGGGTCTGTTCACTAAGACTTGCTTAAACTAATTAAATACTATAGAGCACTGGTGTTCCAGAGTCAGGTCAGGGAAGGGAGAAAGAGAGAAGGGGGCTGGGAGGCAGACTCTATCCAGGGGTGGGGAAACTTAGGCCCAGGGGCCGGATGCGGCCTCTGGCTTGCCTGGATCTGGCCCCAAGGCTCAGAGCTCTCCCCTAGCATTGGGGAGCCCACTCTGGTGCTCCAGCTCCCCCACTGTCCCACCATGGGGCTGGAGCACACAAAATCTATTAGCCTGAGCCCCTCCAGGCTCCGCTATGCAAGGGGAATATGGGGAGTGATTTTCTCCTTCTTAGTCAGGGACCACGTCAGTGAGCGTTTGGTTTTTCTTTCTGCTTCTCACTTGTGTGCAGAGCCCGACTGATTTTTCTGTGAGTCAGTGGTCCCTGACCCAAAAATGGTTCCCCGCCCCGATGCTATACAACCACACTCCTTTTGTACAGTGGTGCACAGAGAATTATACTCTAGGGACACAGTTTTGTCTCTGTGAGGACACCACGGCAAGGCTGCACATGCTGGATGGGAAAGGAGATGCCAACTCCTCAGCAGTGCAGCCTAGAGACACTATGTCGGCACAGGATTTACTGCCGTGGTGTCCTCACAGGTCTCTGGCTCCATCAATGATAACCAGAAGGCTGTTTGCGTGTGTGCTCAATGATGTGGGCCCAATGACCACAGCAAACCCCGAGAGGGCCCCCAAAGACCACAAACCGGATAAGGATGGAAGGTGTCAGGCCAGGTTTATTGTTAAGCAAAGTACAGTAACAGTTGTCAGTAGACTCTACTGAACCACTACGCATATGTACGTGCCACAATGGAATGACTCAATCAGTGGGAAATTTTCACTGCCCCTTAGGTCATATAAAGACTGTCCCCCCCCCAAGACACCACTTTATATACAAGTACAAACAAATCACACCTTACTGCTGATGTATCAGGTTGCCACCCTCTGATGTTGTCAGGTTACCACCCTCTGATGTCACTTAGATATCACCCATCACCCTGTACCTCGTGGTTTGATTAGATCATTTCTATCCATCATGCTGTCATTTTAGATCCTTTCCTGAACCTGGGTCTGTATCTGTGAGGAGTGGGTACCAAGGTCTTTTTTAATGAGCTGGTGGTACCATATGATTTCAACTTATGACCAGTACCAATTATTGTTCTGCACCTGGGCCTATTACCAATTAGTGTTTTGCACTCTCAGCCCTGTTTGTGCCAAGTTCTGTCAGCAGGGGCCTGCCTCTTGCTCACAGCTTAGCTTTGCTTTATGTTAGCCATGTTTTGTCCATTGTAAGCTAGGCCTCAGGCCTCAGACCAGGCCTGTGCTACATGGGCTTATGTTTTAGGCCTTCATCTTACTATACTTCCCATAGTGCTCTGGCAGCACACATAGAGAAGGTCTTGCGCCAGCCACGCTTCCCCCATCACATTCTTGCTCACACAGCTGAGTGAATAGGGAGGGTGGAGCTACAGTCATGCTCCCACCCCAAACTGCAGCAGCCTCTCCCTTTAGCCATCAGCCCAGTCATATTACATGGGCCAACTTATCTGGTGCACAGTCAGCCATTGCGTGGGCCTAGATGACTAATGATATAAAATGGGTTTTTAAAAGGGGCACTGATACCAGTTTACAAGCGAGCAGGTTTACCCTGATTTTCAGGCTATAAAACCAGCAAAGGTGCTCACGTCGAGAGTTACATTGTAAGCTCCTTGTTTTGTGTTTGCGCAGCGCCTAGGACAGTGGGGTGTTGGCCCCGGCCTAGGGCTCCTATGCTGTATGGCAATACAAATCATCATCAACATTATCATTTAGATCTGTGCTGTCCAACCAGTTCTGAAGCAGTAGCCACTATAGGGGCCACTGCTATAGCGAGCTAGCCATACTCAACTGGCCAAATAGTCATATATGGCTAGTGGCTAGCATGTTGGACAGCACGGATTTAGATTTGGCATTCTTTGTAGTACGAGAGAGATCTCTATGGTTTCATGAGCAAACCTACCAAGTGGCTAACTCCACCCCTCCAAAAGGTGTGGTTTTCCTGTGGTGTGCTTACTGGCAGTTCTTTATGTAAGATATGCAGTCAGGATATAGTGGCTAATGGACTGATAAATATCCCAACTTTTCAACTCACCTCTCCATGTTTTTAAAGATATTGCATTTATCGTCCCGTGTGGTGAGCTGGAAAGCCAGTGCAGCATGATGGCTCTCTAGCACCGCGGTGTCATTGTACAAGATTGCTAGTTCACTCCCAGCATTGCACAGGAAAGAGTTTGTTCTTCCTGGGTGATCCACGTCATGGACAGTGGCAGCAATGAGAGCAGCAACCTCATCAATTGGATCCAGAGTTTGCTGGAAAGAAAAGTCAGGGACATTTAGATCTCCTGGAAGAATCACCAGAAACCTTGCCCTGGTCCTTAAAGATTAAACTGAGCTGCTTAGTTAACAAAACTAGCCAGGCTGTCACTGCTCAAATGCATGTGGTATCTCCTTTGCTTTTGTTTATAACAACTTTTCTGTTCCCATATACCTACAGATGAATAAAAAAAAACCTCTTGAAAAAGGGAAAGGCAGTCAAACTGCTTTGCACTGGAATGATTCCAGATCACATCTGTTTGTCATAGATATTCATGGGAAGGCAACCAAAGCCTTGGCAACTTGAGGATTGAAAACTTCCAGTGAAATTCTCCCTCCTCCTGAGACACGGCCTCTGGAGAGTAGGATAATGAGCTGCAGCACCAGGTTAGAATACACACACCAGTTTTAATGAGAGGTTAGAAACTTGTTTACAATCACAAATGATGTCCCCTTTGAGCAAGGGTCTACCACTAGCAGTAGCTCAGAGACCAATTCAGGATAGGAAGTTTGGTCCACAGCTGGGGCAGAGAAGCACCCAATGCCACTCCAGGGCATAAGTGGATAAGTGTGGCTTTAGTTTACCTTTGCACTCCCCAGATCCCAGGCCTACTGTGTCCCAGTCTGTTCCCCCATTATATTTTAGAGCAGTTCTCATTTACGCTAGCCGCCAATGGCCCTGTAAAAGATTCCCTCACTGCAGAAGCATCTCTGCTGGCTGATCATGGCGTAGCAGTTGTCTCCCTGTAAGGTGCCCCTGCTGAGGGTGTCATGCAGAGGGCACCTCACCTGTCATTGCGGTGGTCTCTCTTCCTGCAACTTGGCCTTCCAGCCAGTTATGCTTTAGTCCTTTTGGGAGTAACAAAAAGTCCAACCCAGGTTCTCTGCTTGTTTGTGTGCTCCACAGCCCTTAAAGCCCTTCTTATTCAGTGGCTGGTAGGGGAATGCAGGCCCACCCTCTATGCTGGGTTCCAGCCCAGGGTCCATATTGCTGGAAGACAAGTTCTTCTCCCTCAGTCTTCCTGATGACTCTTTTTACTGCTTCCTACCTCTTCTGTTCTCCCAGAGAGTGACTTCTGCAAACATCCTGGCTTTATAGTCATCAGCTCCTGCCCAACTGATTTCCATATTCAGTTAATCCTGCCTCTCCCTCCATTCACAACTAGGCTCCTCTGAGGCCCATATAAACCTTTTCAGGGCCTGGGGAAAGGGAGTTATACACCTCATCTCAAGCCCCACTGGACCAATATGGTCACAGGAAATAAGGAAAGCCCACCTACGCTTCCTTTTTTGCTGCCCCGCCACTGATGTGGGCAATAGTGAATGGCAGGTTTGGTGCTGAAGCTACTGTGCTTTTCCCATGACTCCTGGGTATCCCCTATATGGGGGTGATCCTTCTGGGAGTAGCAATGCCAGGTCCAAAGCTGCTTTGCTTTGGCGGTGCGGTGCAAAGCAGCTGCCAGGCATGTCAATAAATGGGCTTTTATTTTAAAGACCTATTGGAGAGTATATTCCTAGTGAGAAAATGCTGCTCACCCATGTGACATTCACACTGCTAGGCTACTGTCACAGTTTGTTTTTCTTTCAGAAAGAGGCTTTCTCTACCTCCTTCCAAGGACAGCCGAGCTCTGTGGTGCTGGAAATGACGACCAGACATTTTTCTTATCTATCAGAGTATAGATCAGCGCCTCCACTGGTGGAAATCAGCACATCTCCCTGGACTTCACAAGTGATTAACACCAGCTGAAGATCTGCCTCCATATATCAGTGATTAGGGTTTTGATTTCTGCTAATGTTCCCACCACTCATGGATTTTCCACCTTGACTGTATTTCTAATAAGCCAACACTTACCTTCACCCGTTCTTTGGACAAGAAATAGGCAGTGGCATGCAGGACATCTGCAGAATGAGTAGAATTATGATAGGAGTTGGAGGAATGGTAATTGGCTTCAATAACTTGTAACCACGACCTCAGGGTTGATTCTGAACAGTTTAGGAATTCACAGATTCCAAAGCGAGCAAACATTTTGAGACCAAGATAAACCAGAGGCCTGGAGAGAAAAACAAACAAAAAGTCTTAGAACAAACGAGTTAGAAGGAAAACTAGACAGAGCCAATGAGATCAACAGAGACAGCATTCTACGCTGTTGAGATGTCAGATGAAGTACAACAGTTCAACTGGTCATAGAAATATACTCAAGATTTATAAAAAGCTTCCACCTAAGAACAATTTCTGGGACTGATACTTCTGGAAGCAGAAGTGTCACATGCCCTGTGGGGAAAGGAGCAGGGAGGGGAGCAGAGCGAGGATGCCCAACTTCAGCAATTAAAATCTAGAAGGGCACATGACTTATCTAGGGGAGCAAATGTCCCTTCTGCCCCCTCCTGGTGTCACTTATGTCTGGAAGTTCCTGAGAATTATTCAAATACTAAACAGGTTCTATCATCCTGGCAAATCCGTTTGCAATTATTTTTGTAAGGCATTGTCGGTCTCTCTCAGGGCCTTGTGACCCCTGCCAGCCTATCTGTGAGACTCCATGGCTCATCCACCTGCCTGCAGAAGAAAGCGATGGAGGTGATGCAGTGCTTGCTGCTGAGGGAGAAGAGGACACTACTCACTGCCCTCCAGTCTACATTCATGTTGTTCATCAAATACCCTACCATTGCTGCATCAGTGTTACAGCTCCACCAGAGGGCGGGCTAATGCACACCCTTGTCCCTTGTTTCTATTTGGGTATGTCTACACAGCAAAGTTATTTCGAAATAACAGCCCTTATTTCGAAATAACTTTCCTAGCCTCTACACAGCCAAACCGCTATTTCAAAATAAATTCGAAATAGCGGAGCGCTTATTTTGAATTTGGTAATCTTCATTCTACGAGGAATAACGCGAAATACGAAATAGCTATTTCGAAATAAGTGCTGTGTAGACACTTATTTTGAAATAGGGGGCCTCCAGCCTTCCCAGGGTGCCCTTGTGGCCACTCCGGCCTCAACCAAGAACACTCCTCTCCCTCCCCGGAGACCTTAAAGGGGTAGATTCTGGCCCAGTGCCTGCGCCAGCTCCAAGCCTGCCAGCCCAGAGCCAGCAATCACTGCCCCGACCCAGTGGCCCCAAAACATGAGCCAGCAAGCCACTGGCAGACAGCCCTCCACTGCTCCCCAGGAGCAGTCTGCCAGCTCCCAGGAGCCTGCCAGGGCCCGGAGAAGGCGGGTGTCTTCCTGGTCCAGGGTGGAGATCATAGACCTTATTTAGGTTTGGGGGGGGGATGCTCTCCACACTAGACGGAGGAATGATCTCCACACTAGACGGAGGAACGCGGCTGTCTATGGCAGGATAGCTGCCAGCCTGGACACCGAAGGCCACATGTGAACCCAGGAGCAGGTTTGCATGAAAATCAAGTTGGTCCGGCGAGACCACCCAACCCTGAGCCCTGAGTTTCCCCTCCCCCTTCTTCCCCTTGCTTCCCCCTTCCAGCTCCCTCCTCCCAGGTTTCTCCCTCCTTTTTCTCCTCCCCTCTCCCACCTCCTTCCCCAGTCTCACCAGAGTTTCATTCCCCACCCCCCCGCCAGTTTTGTTAAATAAGGAGAGTTTGTGTTCATGAAAATACATGTATTTTATTTGACATCAGGAAGGGGGGTTAGGGAGGGTAAGTGGAAGGATGTGAGGGAGGAATGAGGCACAAGCCCCCAGTGGGGCAGACCAGGGAGGCTCTTAGTGCTCCTCAGGGTGGAAGCTCTCCTGCAGGGCCTCCTGGATACTGACAGCCCCCTGATGGACCTCCTGGATGGCAGCCTGTAGAAAGTGCATCCAGGCTCGCAGCAACCCATCCAAGAGAAGCACCAGAGTGCCCAGGGGCAGCTCTGGCTCCATGTTGCAGAGTGCTGTGGTGTCCTGAGTGAGGGCAACCAGGGCACGCAGAGACAAAATGCTTTGCTGTCCCTCATCGAGGTAGACAAGCAAGCATGGAAACCTGAGAACTGGCTTTCCGGTGGGGGGGAGGGGGTCCCTTTAAGCACAGACCTCAGATAGCCTCAGGCAGCACCCCACACAGTAAGTCCTGACCTGGTGCCCTGCTGGAACTGGTTCCGGCCAGCCTTAAATGTGATTCAGAGTCCACTCAGTGTGGACGCGCTATTTCAAAATAGCAAAAAGCTATTTTGAAATGCATTTTGTGTATAGATGCGTTATTTTGAAATAAGCTATTTCAAAATAACACTGTAGTGTAGACATACACTTTGACTCCCACTCTTGCTAATGTTGGTTGAGCTGCAGCAGTGGTAGTGCAAAGGTGGGATATTCGGGGTGCATCTACACAGCACCCCAAACTCGAAATAAGATATGCAGTTTGCGCTACAAAAATTATGTACCTAATTTCAAATCTGTGTAAATAAAGCTTATTTTTAAATTTGGTGCATGTACACAGCCCCACATTTCGAAATAATGGGAGGCTTGTGTAGATATGGGGTAGCTATTTCAGGATATCTCCGGTATCCCAAAATAGCTGTGCAGTGTAGACGTACCCTTGGAGGGAAAAATATGTAGAGACTAAAACTAAAAACCCCTACAATGCAGACAAGGTCAGGAAGCAACAGCTGGAATGTAGGAATCAAGTCTCATATTGTACTAGAGAACAAAAAACACAGCCTGGAACAACATTTAATCCCAAAACAGAAAGCATGCAATATTTTTGCTCCAACAGAGAGGAAATATTAGTATACAAGGGAATAGGCTATTCAGGAAGGACAGGCAGGGAACAAAGAGAGGAGGTGCTGCATTATACATCAAGAATATATGCTTGTTTTCTGAGGTCCAGAAGATGATGAGAGGCAAACTGGTTGAAATTCTTAGGGAAAAGATTAAAAAAAGGAAAGGAAATAATAGTGACATCACAGTAGGGGCCTATTATAGATCATCAAATCAAGAAGAGGAGGTATATGAAGACTTTCTAGGACAAAGAGCCAAAACACAAGGTTGGATAGTAATGGGGATATTTAACTACATAGATGGCTGTTGAAAAAAATAATATGGCAAAACATGACATTTCCACTAAGTTCTTGGACTGTATCAGGGACACATTTTGTTTCAGAAAGTGGAGGAAGAAACCAGGAGGACAGATATTTGAAGGTTCATTCTGACCACCAAAGAGGAACTGGTTGTGAATTTCAAGGGGAAAGGGACTCTGGATGAAAGTGGGCATGAAATGATAGCTTTCATGATTCTAAGCAAAGAAGGAGTAAGAGCAGCAGAATACAAACAATAGCAGACTTCAAAAAGCAGGCTTTAATAAGTGCAGAGGACTGGTAAGTGAGGTCCTATGGACAGAAAATCTAAGGGATAGAAGAGTTCAAGAGAACTGGCAGTTTCCCAAGGACACAGTATTAAAGAACAACTACAACTACAAACTATCCAATCTGACAGAAGGACAGGAAGAACAGTAACAGACCAACATGGCTCCATCAGGAGTCCTTTAAATGAACTGAAAATTAAAAAAAAAAAAGATTCCTACAAAAATGGAAATATGGACTAATAGCTAAGGAGGAGTACAAAAGAATAGCACAAGCATGTAGGGACAAAATCCGAAAGATTAAGGCACAAAATGGCAAGGGACATAAAAGGTTATAACAAGAAGTTATTTAAATATATCAGGAGCAGGAGAAAGATGAAGCAAAGTGTAGGTCTTCTGCCTAGCAGAAAAGGAAAACCAGTAACTGATGACATCAAGAAGGCAAGGATGTTTAATGTCTATTTTGCTTCAGTCTTCACTAAAAAAGATAAATGATGACCAGATACCCAACAGAATTAATATTAACAAGGGGAAGGGACACAAGGCAAAATAGAGAAAGGACAGATTAAAGACTATTTCAATAAGGTAAATATATTCCAGTTGGCAGCATCTTATGAAATTCATCCTAAGGTACTTAAAAAAACAAGCTGAAGCAATCTTAGCACCATTAAAAAACTACATTCAAGAACTCATGGAGGACAGGTGAAGTCTCAGAGGACTGGAGACTTCACCAGTCTGGAGGGCAAACATGGGACTTATCATTTAAAAGGGGCATGAAGGGGACAAGGAGAATTTTAGACCTGTCAGTCTATCTTTGATACCTGGAGAGGTATTGGAAGAAGTTATTAAACAATCATTTGTAAGCACTTAGTCCACTTACCACTGTGTGCTACATATGCATCTCTCTGTGTTGTGTGGGCCACATAGACACTATTTGTAAGGTTTAGTATTTGTTATATGACAATAATATGATTCAAAGCCACATAACACCTTTCATTCCAACACTAGCAAATGTCTACCATGAGCATCTGAAATTGGCAAAATAAGCCAAAACATTAACTGTTAAAATTAATTTATTGTCAGGGTAGCGTGGCATGGGGTATTGACACTGTCAGTTCCATGCCGCTGCTGGTGGTGCAGCTGGGCTGAGTGCCCAGAGAGCACGTCTGAAAAACCTGCCTGCAAAGATGGGGAGCTCTGCTCGGTGTGGGGTGCCTTCCCCAGCCAGGGGATGCACCCCCATATACCCAGCTGCCCCTGCACTCAGGGGCTGTTCCCCAGCCCTTTACCAGACTTCACCCCAGCCAGGAAATTCCCCCTAATCACCCCTCATTCCCACCACACTCGGCTGGCATACATCTGCCCTACAGGGACAGTGTCTGACCAGGGCAGGGCAGGGCAGCCCCCCTCAGGGACTGCCTCCTCCAGCATCCAATCCCCCCCCACCCAGGAACTGCTCCCCATGCATCCAGCTTCCCACCTAGGGACTGCCCCCCAGTGCCCAGTCTCCCCAAGGAGTTCTCCCCCAGCACTCAGCCCTCCTATCCAGGTAGTGTGCCCTAGTTTCTAGCCCCACCCCATCCAAATCCCTTGCATTTGCTGTGGTGCTGGGAGCACCTTTCCCAGATGTGAAGACGTTCTCTCTCTCACCAACAGAAGTTGTTCCAATAAAAGATATTGTCTCACCCACCTTACCTTTAGGTAGGTGTGTTTGTAAGCTTTGGTCTGCTTAAATTCTGTCACCATAACATGCTAGAACATCTGGCCTTCAAATCAAACTGTCCTCACATGTGTGGAAGCAAGGACAGTGTTATTACTATGTTGCATTAGTAGGCAAAATTCTCACTGTGCTTCTGTATCAGGGAACTGACATGCTCACAGCATTGAGTTTAGATTTAATGAGCTTTTTATCTTGGCGCCACTTCCAAATGACTACTTGGACTTGAAAAGAGCACTAATAACTTATTCACACTGTGAGTCACAGAACGCTTATTGGAATTTCTTTAACAAATGGTTAGCTTTTATTTAAACCTAGAAAGGACATGAAAGAACATGTGAGAGATCTAAATTATAATTCTTTTAATTAGAGAAAACTACAAGCTATCCGCTTTTGCCTCTTCCTAATGGAAGCACAGAAATTATCTAGTTAGCCTAGCCATATTGACTGTGATATAATAAACTCTTCATGTACTGAAAAATTCTCATTTAACACAATAATTCACATGGACTAACTACCATTTTTATATGTAACCTCTTTACTTATGGGAACATGAGGCAGAAAAAAGGCATAACATTTTGGAGATAAGTTTCTCCATTTGCAATAAAATCTAAAGTTATAATGTCATTTTAAGGAATAATAAAAATCAGATTACTTCCAAATGTATATGTTTGTTTTTGGAGGGGTTCTTTGGGAGGGGGAGTTTTGTTGTGATGTGTGTTTTGGGATTTTTGTGTGTGGTTTATGCAGCAAAGAACTCAAATAAAACTGGGTAAATGGCAATATGAATTCCTTGGCATCTTGCTTACAAATGATTTTGATCTATTCAAAGCTATTAAAGATCAAAGCCTGAGTTAATCAGTATTTTGCAGGATCTAACCTGTAAATTATGATTTTGTAGAATAAAAAAATATATCAGTAGAAACACAGAACAGATGTAACAGATTTCCAAAAGTATATTTCACCTTTAGGCCAAGACAAAGCATGGAAAATTTCAACCCCAAATGAAATTTTAACAGGTACCAATGAGTAAAAACAGGAATTTATAATGGAGTTATAGGGTTATTTATGGCATTTGCTGCTACTGAAGTATATTAGAGTCTGTTACAATTTCTGGTCTACATCAATGCAATAACAGATAAGAATTCTGTACATTGCAGTGTGAACAGAAGTGTAATCTGTTGAGTTTATAGAACTGGACCCTTCTACTCTCATCTGAAATCAATGTTTTAGAAATAAATACACTCTGTCTACAAGTAGCAGAACGAAAGAGGTGATCTATCAATCCTTACTGTAAGCTCAGTAAATTGACAGGTCAAGTTTTGTGGCTGAAAATCGATGTAAGTTGGATCCCCAGAATCCAACAGCCAGATTTGTCAAGATTTTCTTTTAATGAGAAAAGCAAGGGAAGGCTTTCAAAATGACAGTGCATTTTTCTTTGCCACATCGAAAGATATATGAAGGCTTCAGATGCAGCCAATATTTCTTTGTAGAAATCAGCAGAAAACAAATTTGTGCTAATGCAGAAAGTACTTAAAAGTAAGAGAAGCAAGTAAAAATGCAAGAAACATGGACAAATGAGGAAGTTACACATCCTTTTGCAAAAAGGGATCCCAAATTGAAAAGTAGAGATACAGAAATTAAAATGCTGAGTATGATGATAAAGCAGCATCAAATTCTCGATAGATTTAACTTACAATTCAATTGCCTTACTAACCTTTTATGAGTTGCAGCCTCCAGTTCAAAGATATCGAAGTCCCAGTATTCTTCATTTTCCATTGCTTGTGCTATCCGTGGTGGGATGTCATTAAGGGAAATAGGGGAGATCAAACTGCCAGGAACCTGATGAGTTTCTGTCAAGGAATATATTTGGGAAATAAAATTAATAAGCTTTAATTTACCTCAATACCACTTTTACTTCTCTTCTTTGCAAAACCTTAAACATTCTTAGCAATTCCCCCACTGTTGTTTGCAATGTATCAGAAAATTGGATATGAATAAAAAAATTAAAAAGTCCTTGGAACATTTGATCAAAACATTTACTATGTCTCTTAAATCTATTAGATGGCAATTTTTAGCATCCCCCAAAACTGCAAAGAGAAAACTTACGTTTTGCGGACAATATGTATTCGTTCCCCGATAATCTTCGTAAACCATCCTGTTAAATAAAAATTATCATCAGAAAAGGTCTCTCGTACTCTCTGTTCCAAATGTATAAGTACTGTATATGTTATCTAACATGGCACTGACTAATAGGCTTGACTATGTCCTATTTCATCCTTAGAGCTATCTTATCTTTCTCTGTCTTTGTTTATATCTAAATGTTTTTGCTATGCCTAGGCATATACTTCACCTTCTTGGTAAATCCTAATAGAAGGGAGATAGCAAGAATACAGGCCACAAAATAAACTAGGTTCTAATCTGAGCAGTAATTTTTGTTAAACCTAGGATTGTGGTTTGAGACAACATGTTCAAAGCAAGAATTCTGCTTTATATGGGCTTTGAACATAAACATCTTTGAATGGGCTACCTGGACCTTGGGTCTGGACTTGTCCACTCACTCCCTGTAGAACAAGTGGGTGCGTCGTAGCAGGCAATAGGAGGAGTGTTGGCTCCACCCACCTCTCCCAATAGCCTCATTCAGCAGCTCTTTTGACTAGCTATTAGCTCAGGCCAATAACAATCTACAGTTGGGAAGGAGAAACCAGGGAGAAAACATGCCTCAGAGATATACCTGTGAGTCAATACCTCCCTGCTTTTATTCTGGGATGGTGCTTGAAGGCACAATCTTGCCCTTACTGGTTAAAATAAATAGAATTATGCATTTGATATTTACTCTTAAAAGTATCAGTCTAAATACTGGACCAATTTTGCTTGCTTCACAGATGAGAGCAGGATTTAGCCCAACATCTTTTAGATGCAGTAAATTAATGTTAGCCTTGTATGTATAAACTAGTTGTTTAAAAAAAAACCCTTTATAAACACACCCTTCTAACTTACTAATAACATTACATGTCTAGGGTACAGCAGAAGCAAATCTGCATGCCATATCAGACCTGTGTAATGTCTGCACTTTTAAGAATTATTACATCTAGTTTCTATTTTAAGATCTGTAAGTAAATTAGTCTGGAGTTTTGTGACTTATGGGAAAGGCTGTCCTGCTGTTAAAGCATGTTAAAAATTCTTCAACAGCACTGCTGTGACACAAGTATTCAGGACACCAGATGAGGTGTGTCCTCGAAAATAAAGGACTAGATTTTGTTACTGTTGAGATATCAGATCCGATGTCACCTGGCAAATCTATATTCGGATTCTGAATGCCCTCCCCACATTGAGTTTAATACAATTTAAATAGCCGTAGCCTACATGACACACAGAGATGCTCTCTTGTACATGAGATGGAATAATGTAATTCAATCTTCAGCTGATCCTTTGCTGAATAAATGTTTCTTGTAGATCGTTTGAAAAATCAATATATACTATACATTCACCCTCTGAAACTTCCCTTTCCCATTGCTTTGGAAAGTAGTTTTTGTTCTATTTCCAGCAAGGATTTTGTATATTACAGTGCCCTCCCTTTCTGTGACTCCTTTTGCCATGTGATCATGGACTGACTTACAGGTTGTGTGGGGTCAGAACACACACAGAGGTTGGTTCAGAGGGAATGAAGTGAGCAATGCATGCGTGACACTTAGCAATTCAGAGGGTAGATACAAAAGCCACTTAAGCTCTTGGCAAACTGGACAACTGCCTCAGGGTGGCAGCTGTATGGGAGAAGTGATTTTACATGGGGCTGCAGGCCAGACTACGTGCTAATGTGCGGGGCTCTAATGCCCCAGGCAGATCCTGCTGGCGCAAGTTACATATAGTCTGTTCAGGTCAAGGCAGCTGGGCTCAGATGCCTTCATACACATACACTGCAGGAAAGCCAGACTTTATGGTGGGAAGAAACAGTGGGGAGCAGCCTGCTGTGTCTCCCTAGGCTTGGCAGGGGAAACGAGGGATTGGCTGGGCACCTGCAAAAGGACGTGAGAATGAACTGAGAGCATCCCTGCCTACCAACCTCCTGCAGGATCCAGCATCCTTCCTCTGCCTCTCTCACAACTCCTGCCCCCACCTGACTCCTATAGGCATCGCCCCCACCCTTCCCCAGAAGTTTAACTCTCTCTTACTCCCACATAACCTCTCCTGTCTGCATCATATGATGCAGTTTAGGATCCCAACTTTTGCACAGAACTTGAATAATATGCTTGGGTATTCTATAAAAAAATCAAGGGACCTGATCCTCTTTCCACTTGTAATGTGTACATCAGGAGTGATTCTATTCAATCGATGGAGTTACACTGAAGCTACACTGATGTAAACTGGGGTATGGGAAAGGCGAATGCAGGCTCCAGCATTTATGTCAGCAATCATTTGCCATCATATGTACTCACGGTCATCAATCCTCCAACGAGATCACTTGTATGTGGATCTTCATCTTTTGTCCCAAGTTGTGGAGAGTATAACTCAGTGGTTCTTAGAATCTCCAACACTCGGTCTAAAGCTTCTGCGACTGGCATGGGACTGCTTTCTTGTGCCGCATTGATAATATTTATTACCTACGTTGAGACAAGAAACTCTTGAAATTTAGAAGCGAGTAAAGAAAAGAAAGATCCTCAGTGACTAATATGAGACATCCTCGCGACAAAACACAGCAGTGTTTAATCCAGATCAGGTAGAACTACAGGGAACTCTCTTGGGGATCAATAATGAAACACTGAGGGCTTGTTACTTACTTTGGGACCATGAGCGAGGTTTTAAAGGCCCCTTCTTATTAAACAACTTCTTTGGCCAGAAGTATCTTCCGCTAGAGTCAGCATAATTCTCTTCTACCTTTATCAGATGGTCACTTTATTAAGCAACTGATATTTGTTGGTCCCTTAACTGTTTCCTTGAGACATATTACAACATAGCTGTTGACTCTGTGAATGCTCCGGAATCTGCACACTGACAGAAAAAAGACCTAAAACTGGGTGCTCAGTTGGCAGCTGGGGGAGGAGTTGAGGAAGAGCAGAGATCAGGGAGCAGCAGACAGGAGGGAGATTCAGAGCAGGGGTTGGAATGGAGGCAGGAAGAGGTGGAGTGAGAGTGAGAGGGGGCGGAGTGGAGACAGGAGAAAGCAGACTGAGGGTGGGGCCTTCAGACTGAGCACCCCTGAGGAAAAACAAATGTCAGAACCTATGCATCACAATGAATAGGTATATAAGGGAAATCCAGTCTCTTCCTTTGTGTGCCTCCAGGCAACATAACTAGGGTGACTGTGCTAAACAAGAGGGGACTGAATGTGGAAAGAGATGCAGAGGGTGCACCCCCCCCAAGTGGCTTGCAGACGGGACAGGCAGGGAACAGTATGGGCAGGCAAAGGAGGATTGGGAACACAGCATTTGCCTCTTCATGCATTTCACCAGCCACTGTGTGGGAGATGGGAGGAAGGGAAAAAATGGTGGTAGGGTCAGCATACGCGTCTATAGCCATTGCATCTGGCCCAGCTACTCAGGCCGGGTGCTGTGCAGAGGGTTTCTGTAACAGTATTCCAGGAAAAAAAATCCAGGTAAATTCTCAGAAGGGTCTGATTGCCAGACATCATGAACACCTGCAATGGTGCATTATTACCTTGGTAATGGGTGCTTCAATAGTCATGGAATGTATCCTAGCCATGGAGGAGTGTCGCCGTTGGGAACTGCCTGTGCAGCAAACAAAGCAGAGTTAGCACCCTGGCTGAACAGACAATGCACAACAAGAATTCCTCCTTTGCCACGCCTAGAACCACATGCATATGCACACTTGTCCTGCTGTGTCAATAGGGACACACACACATAGATGCATGCTGAATCACCAACACCACAGAACAGAGCTAAGCAACCATAATGGCCTAGCAACATAGCTGCTGTTTTTGTATGTTAAATATTTTATAAAATGTTCAGCCACAAGCACCATATGTATGTTGTCTGTGGGGAGAGAGGGGCCTGTTACATGACAAGGGTGTAATGACAAGACACAGTGAGTCAGCCCATCAGCTGGTGTAAATTAGTGTAGGTTCTTGGAACTTAATGAAGTAATGATGAGCAACATGAGCTGGGGTTCTAGCCCATAACAACTGATGTCAGTAATCAGGGCTTGGAAAACATACATCTTTTGTGTCAATTAGCAATTTTTGTTCTTGGCAGCAAAGGCCAAACTAGGATATCTCATGTTCTGTTACCTGTAAGATGTGGCTACTTCTCTGCTATCCTTTGAGCTGAGCACATCTTCAGGATCAGAATCCATACTATTTTTGTAGCAGTGATCACAGTCTGGTGAAAAGTAGAAGTAAATCTGTTACTTCAAATTTTCACCAGACTTTGACTGTTGCCTAGAAAGTATGGATCCATGTTTTAATAGAAGTTTTATGAACACCAGCAAAACCCCACAGTATGTGAACTACATACTAAGGTGAAGGGTGACATGCAATAGTGAAGCATAACTCCCTGAGGTGTGATACAACACAGTGCAAAGAAAACAAAAAACTAAAGAAATTTAACTTTGACTTTTGTGGAGAGAGTTGATAGGAAAACTACAACAACTGCCAATACTTTGGGGGCCCCTGAATCTGCAGCCTTTACTAATGATGAAGAATAACTTACTTTTTGAGTAGCTCTATTGAATTCCTTGGGATTACTCATGATGTTAAGTGCTACCCAATGTAAGTAAGGGCAGCAGAATCTTGCCTTTCATTTATAAGTTTTTCAAAGAAGTAGGATAAAGAATATTGTTCAGAGATAAAATACATGGGCTAGTTGCATAAATAAGACATCATTCATGGCTAGAGGGCTTTAAAAAGCCATGTGAAAAAATACATAAACATCCACTTATCTGACATACCATCACTTCCTCGTGAGGTTGTGGATCTGACATCGAGTGATCCTTTCCTCCTATCTTTGTGTCGGGAAGTCTGAATATCTGTGGAGACATCAGTGTTATACAATGACTGCAACAAAGGCTCTTCCCAGATTATATGTTAAAGGAAACAAAACACAGGTAAGGCCTGATAACAGCAGAGCAACATGCATAATGCTGCAGCTGGTTGGAAAACAGCTTCTTAGAACTGTTTTCACACTGGCGTTGCCAGGGATGCTCTCACGTCACGTCATACTCTCTGAATGCTGCTTCTGCCTCAAGCAAAGACGCAAGAGTAAATGGCCTTTGTGTATGGGATCTAAGAGAATTTAGAGTCCTCCCTCAACCCACAGGGGTGGTGCAGAGAGGGCATTTCCACTACAACACTAAAGGTTCTAGAACTGTAGAAGTAGGAGTGGCCCCTGAATATCCCATATAGATCTAGGGAGACAAGCTGGGTGAGGTAGTATGTTGCACTGGACCAATGTCTATTGGTGAGAGAAACACGCTCTTCCTCATGTCCTGTGGGTCTACACTGTAGTGGAGCCACTGACCACTTCCCCTTCCCACCTTTACCAGCCCCTCAAACTCTGCATTGTCTTCGAGGCTATCCAACAGCATGTTAGATGTTTTGGACTGGAGACAGACAGCATTTGACTCTCAGACAAGATGGAATCTTCAGTAGACAAGAGTTCTCTGTTGTCTGAATATTCCACATCTTAGAAAATCACCATGAAGTGGCTTCATGAGAGTTGTTGAACTGTATAATTACTAATACTTAATAAGCCAACCCTGACATACGCCAGTGGTTCTCAGACTTTGGCCCCTGGCCTACCTGGCTCAATGCAAACCATTCCATGGACCACCAGTTGCTAATGGAAACTCTCTGTTAATTACATAATTACACCTGAGCCATTTGGTAATGCTGCAGCTAGGGAGAAGGGTTTAATTTAACCTGTAAGGAAATATTAATTTAAATAATTAACTAGATTAGCGCTTTAACATTCTCATGTTAGTTGATCAAACTTCATTTTAAATAAAGTAAAATATTAATTTATGCCCCACACAAAAAGTTCTCATGTTTTCTTTATTTATGGTGGGCATGGGGAATCTTTTTTTGGGTCAGGGACCACTGGCCAACAAAAAAAATCAGTTGAGGACCACACAAGTGAGAAGCCAAACCCCCCCCCCCCCCAAAACACAACTTCTCCAAAAATCCCCTGCCCTCATTCATGTGGCCCCCAACTGAGACACTTCACTCTTCTGGCTCTCCAGCCACACCGGGGGAGGGGGAAGGACAGGGAGGACTGAGGTTCAGGGCTTCCCGTAGGCCAGATTAACTCTTCTGGGCTTCCAGGGTTAGTGTATTTTGTGGACCCCCTGTGACGACGCGTTGGGGTCCCCTGACTCCTGCACCCCCCGTAATGGCCCGAACAGACTCCACCAGCCCGTAGAATGGAGGGAGTTTATTCCTTCTCCAGGATACAGCACAGCACAGCACAGCACAGCACCGATGTAATCTGGTTACAGGGCAGGTCTAAGATGCCTCAGCCCCCCTTGAGATGGGGGAGACTGGGCCCCTAAATCCCAGCCCTTGGCTTAGGCTGGTTCCTCCATGATCCCAGGCAGAAACTAAACTAACTCTTCCAGCCCTGCCCCCTTCCTTTGTCTCTCTCCTTGGGGGGTAGCTGGTCAGACAGGTTGAGAGACCCTCTTTGCATAATGACTCATCCTTCTGGGCTGTGGTACCGATGGCAGCCATTGGGGATTACCACAGAGCCAGCATAGGAACTAGCCAGATACCCCCACTACGTCACAGTTCTCCCCACTCTCAGAGCGAACTGAGCAGGGTCACTCTGCTCGTGACCTAGGGAAGTTCGGGTCCTCTGCGTGGGAACCCGCCCTGGGGACATGGGTGCTCCCCTTGACTCGGGCCGGCCGCAAGGCCCCACATGAATTGTCCAGGGCGACTGGCACAGGCCTGTCCTCGGTGGTCGCACCCACCCTTCCGCTGGCCTTGATCTCTGGCCAGGGTCTCTCGGCCAGGGCCATGAGCCCAGCGAGCCTCCTCTGGACAGCCAGGCGGCTTCCACCCCGACGCTCCATCCAGGGGTCTCCTCCCATAACTCTCTCCGCAAGCCCAGCGGCTCCTCTATACAGGGTAGGGGCCCCTGAGCAGCTTTCCTCCCATCTTCGGCCTTCCCGCCCCTCTGGCAGGAGTCGCAGGCCCGGCAGTACCGCTGCACGGCTGCGAATATTCCCGGCCAATAGAAGTGTTGGAGCAGCCTCAGCCGGGTGCTCCGGATCCCCCGGTGGCCCGCAAAGGGGACGTTATGGGCCAAATACAGCAGCTTGAGGTGATACTTTTGGGGGACGACCAGCTGCCGCTGGACCCCCCATGCCCTCACCTTCCTGGGGGGAAGCCATTCCTGGAACAGGAATCCCCGCTCCCACAGGAATCTCTCCTGGCCTCCTCTCCCCAGGGGCTGAGCTGCCCGGAGGCCAGCCTCGTCCCTCAGCCTCTGCAAGGAGGGGTCTGCCTGCACCTCAGCCTGGAATTCAGCCGCTGGGGCAGGGATCGGGACCTGTTCCCCACCTTTGCCTAGGTCCGGGGTCCCGCTTGGCTGGACCCCGTGTCCACGGTGATGGGACCCTGGGGACCCTGCCAGGAGTCCTTCCTGGATCCAGGTTGCCAGCCCCTTGCTGGCTCTCCGGGCGGTGACTAGAGCCCGCTGGGATTCATGGGGCCACTCCTCCAGGTCATTCCCCATCAGCACCTCGGTGGGCAAGTGCGGGTGCACCCCACTTCCTTGAGACCTTCCTTGGCCCCCATTTCAGATGCACCTGGCTACGGGCACCTTAAACGGGACCCGCCTATGCCCTTCAGGGTCAGCTGCGTGTGGGTAGTATCCGGTCTGGGGCCACTATGTCAGATCGGGCCAGCGCCACCTCCGCCCCGTGTCCCAGAAACCCGTCACCTTCCTACCATCCACCTCCAGGGGTATGAGGCACTCGCTCCGCAGGGGCCGTCCTGCCCCACCCGGTACACGGAGAAATCCGCCTCCCGAGGGTCAGACCTCCCAGGGGTGCACTGAGCATCCTTCCCCACTCTGAGCTGAGGTTTGCCTGCCAGCCCCTGCCTCTGGGGCAGCCTGCCCTTCCTCCAGCCCCAGCCAGTTAACCCTGGAAAGTCCCAGGTCATGGGACCTGGTGCACTGAGCCCTCTTGTGGCCTTTTGCCCACAGCGATGGCAAGTTAGGCTTTGGGCTGTCTCTGTCCAGGCCCTGGCTGGTTCTCTGGGGCACAGACGACCTGTTCCTTGGGCTCGCCTCGTAGTTGACTCCCTCCGTCGCTCAGCCGAGATCCGGTCTCTGCGCGATTCCCTTTCTCTCCGGGACTCCCGTTCACACCCGGACCGGCTCTCCGTGAACTCATCTGCCAGTCTCCCGGCCTCCTGGGGGGTCTCTGGTCTTCGGTCCTTGAGCCACAGCCTCAGTCTGGGTGGGCATGCTTCATAGAACTGCTCCATCATGAACAGCTTGAGCAGTCCCTCTGCAGTCTGGGCTCCGACTCCAGACACCCACTTGCGGCAGTATTGCGCCAGGCGGGAGGCCAGGTCCACATAGGTCTCCGTGGCTCCTTCTGCACCTCCCGAACGTCTTCCTGTACATCTCGGGGTCAGCCCGAACTTGTGCAGCAGGGCCTCCTTGACTCGGTTGTAATCCCTGGCTGTAGGTCCTCCAGCTGATTGAGCACCCGGCAGCTTCCTGGTTCAGTGCGGGATGAGCTCCTGAAGCCAGTCAGCTGGGGGACCCGTTGCAGTCCACAGGCCCTCTCAAAGGAGCTGAGGAACCCATCTACATCGCCCATGTCCTTCAATTGGGCCACCACGAGCTTCTCCAAGCGCCTGGCCGCTTCTTGGCCCTTGGGGCCCGCCCGCACTTGGCGCAGCCGGGGCCCCGCCGCTTCTCCGCTCTGCCATGGTCAGCTCATGCTCCCGCTGCTCTCTACGGTCCTGGACTTCCAATTCCTTCATCTGCAGCTGGATTTCTAGCCGCCGCAGCTCCGCGGGGTTGGACCCTCCTCGGCGGACTACGGCTTGCAGTGCTCCCTGGGAGGCAGTCCGGTCTCTTCGGCGGCCTCCAGCGCTCCGCCCCTCTCCGAGCCTGATACGCTCCCAGTGGGGTCTGGCTGCTCCCACGGGGACAGGATCCCAGCCCTGTGGCTGGTCATTCTCTTCCAGCTGGGCAATCAGCTGGGCCTTGGTGCGCTCCGCACAGGCAAGCCCTCTCTCTGCACAGCTTCACCAGCTCTGCCTTCAGGAGTTGGGTATAGGCCATCTCCCGCTGGTCCCTCGGTGCAGACTCACCAGTCTAGTGCTGCGCCCACGATTCTCAGGAACCGCTTCGCTCTGTTTCCAGCACGCCTGGTTCCATGGCTCTTGCTTCTACTGCGCCTAGTCGCCGCCGCTGGATGCTCCATCCACGGGTGCAGTGCATCCCACTTCTGACACCAGTGTGACGACGCTTGGGGGGTCCCCTGACTCCTGCACCCCCGTAATGGCCCGAACAGACTCCACCAGCCCGTAGAATGGAGGGAGTTTATTCCTTCTCCAGGATACAGCACAGCACAGCACAGCACAGCACAGCACAGCACCGATGTAATCTGGTTACAGGGCAGGTCTAAGATGCCTCAGCCCCCCTTGAGATGGGGGAGACTGGGCCCCTAAATCCCAGCCCTTGGCTTAGGCTGGTTCCTCCATGATCCCAGGCAGAAACTAAACTAACTCTTCCAGCCCTGCCCCCTTCCTTTGTCTCTCTCCTTGGGGGGTAGCTGGTCAGACAGGTTGAGAGACCCTCTTTGCATAATGACTCATCCTTCTGGGCTGTGGTACCGATGGCAGCCATTGGGGATTACCACAGAGCCAGCATAGGAACTAGCCAGATACCCCCACTACGTCACACCCCCCCCCCAAGGCTCTGGGGTTGGGAAAAAAATGAAGGGTTCAGTATGTGAGACAGGGAGGCCAGCAAGAGGGATGGGGGTACAGGAGCTGGGCAGGAGGAGAAGTGCAGGAGTGGTAAAGGTGCAAGGTCTGGGTGGGAAGTGGGGTGCATGAGTGGGCTGGGAGTAGGGTGTCTGGCCAGGGAGGAGGGAGAGGGCAGGAGCAGGCTGGAGGCAGGTGCCCAGCCAGGAGGCAGGGTGTACCTGGGCACCCATGCCAGTCCCAGGCACTACCTCTCACTGCTCCCATTGGCCAGATTCTGGCTAATGGGAGCAGCAGGGAAAGCCTCCAAGCAGTGTGCCCGAGCACTGCTGCTCCCCCAGCAGGGGAGGCGGTGCACTTCTTTCCTGCGAGCTGGATTGTGCAGTGAGGCTTGCCCCTCCCCCCACAGTGGGGGGCCGACACTGGTGCTCTAACTACACCATGGAGGGAGGGTGAGGCTAGAGCACCAACGTGGGCTCCCTGCTGTGGGGAGAAGAGGGAGGACTGAACTCAAGCCACGGAACACCTGGGAGGTGGCTGCGGACCACTAGTGGTCCATGGACTGCAGTTTGAAAATCGCTGACTTATGCTAAAAACATTAACTATTTAATCCTCAGAACAGCTTGTGGGGAGGAATTTGTTCTCCCTGTTTTAAATGAAAGGCTGAGACAGTTACTTAAGTCAACAGGGCAATTTCTGAGCTTGCTTAGGCCCCACAGTCCCATTGCATATATGTTAATTAGCACAGAAGATGTTAGCAGAAGGATAACTGAGGACAGAGTTTAGGCCATTGCTTGTTTTTCTTAGTTTTAATTTCTTAGTTTCTAAGTGTTTGTCAGTGAGCGGAGATTGCTTATGGCAGGAGGAGGAGGCATTACTTCTGAGTACAACAGCAAGGAGCAGCCAGAGAGTCTCAGCCTAGGACTGTAAGGGTGCGTCTAGACTGTTTTTGCGCAAAAACTTGCCAGCTGTCTACACTGGCTGCTTGAATTTGCACAAGAGCACTGACTTTGTAATGTACAAAATCAGTGCTTCTTGTGCAAATACTTTCACGCTCCCGCTCGGGAAAAAGCCCTCTTGCGCAAGAATACTTGCGCAAGAGGGCCAGTGTAGACAGGTAAGAACTGTTTTGCGCAAAAAGGCCCCGATGGCGAAAATGGCGATCAGGGCTTTCTTGCACAAAATCGCATCTAGACTAGCCACGGATGCTTTTGCACAAAAGCACTTTTTGCACAAAGGCACCCGTGCCAATCTGGGACGCTCTTTTCCGCAAATGCTTTTAACGGAAAAACTTTTCCGTTAAAAGCATTTGTGGAAAATCATGCCAGTCTAGACGCAGCCTAAGTGTGGGTAGATATACTCCTTCGTCCCTTGAAAGGAACTAGTTTAGGGTGTGAAGATCATAAAGGGGAACTGAATTATGAGCAGAGCTCAAGGGTTTGGCAGGGACAAGAGGAGGGACAGAAGTTTTATTTTGAGTCCTCTCAAGTGCCAATACTGGAGGGGCAAACCTCAGCACTGATGGGGAATGTGTGCCTGAAAACTGCTAAGCAGGAGAGAGCAGAGGGAAACAGCAAAATCATAGGTGGCTGCTTGTACAGAACTCCCTGGAGTGCCCAGGTATTGTCAGGGGGGCTGATAGACTTGCCAGGCCCCTGAGCAAGGTGGGGGGAGGGTGACAGCTTGCTCCCGGAAGGGGCGGGATTGGGGCAGCCAGCCCTCAAGTACTGCCTGGAGTGTGCCTCAGCCACCCTGTCAGGCCTTAGCAGCAGTGGCAGCTGGGAGCCCTGGGCCCTTTTGAATCACCAGGCCCTGGGGCAACTACCCTCTTTGCCCTCCTGTTGGCGGGTCTGGGTATTGCTTTCTCATTGTCTCCCCACACTCTCCAATGGAAGATGGCCTCCAGCAGAGGCACAGTGGGGGTCTGTTTCCACTACTTTTCTGTTGGTAACAGAACAAATACATTGGTCCCTAACATCTCCTGCTTCAGGTGGGAAGGAGCCTAGAGACACGCTTGGTGTCCTATTTAAAAATACTGTTGCCTCCCGCAGCACTGGCCCCAGATCCTGAAGTAGCACTATTGGAAGCATTTGGGGGCAAATCCTACTAGAATATTTTAATACTTTTTTTAAAAGGGAGGAGAGAGTTACCTGGGTTTTAATTTACATTAAATAAAAATGCAACTTAGAGTTCCCTCATGATAATTGTTCATAACATAAACAGATTGATTTGGGGGCTGAAATAACGCTGTAAATGCTGGAACTCTAAGGCTCAAAAAAGCAAAGTGTTTTGCCGTGAACTTCAATCAGGACAAATCCTTAGATGATGCAATCATCATCATATCCATTCACGTGCAAATATCCCAAAATAGCAAAAGCAACAGATCTTTAATAAAACAGCAAAAGGAGCATGTCATGAATTATACTAGCCATGACGTAATTCCATCTAGACGGTGTCCTTGGCATTTCTAATCTAGTCCTAGAGATTGCATCAGCTGCATTGCTTATCACTGGAATGTGAAACAGAACCAAATGTGGTACCCACTCATGGTTCTAACATAGTCACATTCAATTTTCAAGGTTTGTTTGATCACTTCTGAAACAAATTTGCCAAGCACAGATAACTTGCATTTATTTAGTCTCCCCCAGGAATACCATTTTATTGCTATCTAAATATTGTCGTTTCCACTGCGCTGTGCAACCCACGTTTTGAGTCTGATCATAACGACCTATCTGATCTTTTCCTGCATAAATCCCACGATTCTTGTGACAAAAATGCAACAACATACCTGTCTGAGATTCAGCCTGAACACGTTCACATATTCTTTCTGCCTACAAATCAATATTAGAAATCCAGTTAATCAATTAACTGATCATGCTGTAATATTTTCTGCTTAAGCCAAAATGGACAAATCACCTTTTTTCTTACCTTATTGTTGTCACTGCACAGTCTACCAATTGACACATAGTGTCTAATCTTTCTGTAGGCAAAGAAACAATGTGTTACTGCCTCTGATTTCTAGCTCTAATTTACATGTAGAAGCATTTTAAATTTACAAGATCCATACCAGCAATAAACCCATCCAGGATAAATCCTGCTCTCGCAGGGTATGGAACCAATGCAGTTCAGCTGCACTGGGATGCATGTGCTATAAAGCCATGATCTACGTGGGCTCCGTCTCTGCTGCTGCTGGGGGAAGTTTAGGTGTATGGCGTGGCTGGTGCATCTGCAATGATGTAGGTCCAGACAGAAGATTACAGAGTTTGGGGTGGAGCAGTCCTATGCTAGTATTAGGGATGTTAGAAATAGTTAATTTTTGTAATCATGTCGCCACAACAATTTTTAGCGATTACATGGTTACTAAAATGCTCCCTCTCTGGGGCAGGGCTGGCAGCCAGTGCTCTCCCGGCCCCACTCCTGAGGAGACCCCTGCCATCCCGGCTCTTGCCTGCTGCCTCTGATATAGAGGCAGCAATGTGGGATGGCAGAAGTCCCTGTCTAGGGAGCGCCTGGGTGCCCTGCAGACAGAGGCTGCTCTGTGGGATGCCAGAAACTGAGGCAGCAGCACAGGGCGGCAGATGGGAGCCCCTTTTTAAAACTGCCTCCCCACAAGGACCGGCTGCCGCCTGCCACCCCATGCTGCTGCCTTTGTATCAGAGGCAGCAGCATGAGGTGGCAGGTGGCTCCCCTGCATAATCTTCATTTAAAACTTGGACCAGTGGGCTGGGACTGAGCCAGCCTGCCAGTCTGAATTTAAAATGTAGAGCATGTGGGGGATGGGATGTTGCGATTAACCGGACCATTAACTGACAAGCAATTGCTTACTGGATAAACAGTTAGCCGACTAGCCGCTGCCATCCCTAGCTAGTACCATCCTATGTGCATCCTGATTGCCATGACATTCCCTGTGCTGAGCACATTTGCTTGTACTCAGGTAATGTATACATGACTATGGGCCCATCTTCTTTGCTTTGTATCACAGGCTGCCCAATTCTTTTGCTCCACTGATGGAGAATAGAAAGCATGAGTTGCTCCCAAGTGATGCCAGCAATGTAAAATATCCCACTTCTGCCTATGAGCAGTGGAGTTTTCTGCCCTCACTTAAGTAACCTATAATGTTTGTTGGACAGGAAAGAAGTTTCATTCAGCCTTATCTCCGTGATAAAATAGATCAACCTGAGAGGGAAGGGACATATAAAAGAGGGGGTTCCCAGAGGAATGAGTGCTCTTATATAACACCAAGCCAGTATTATTTTAAAGACTCTGCATGTTTTCCATTGGCATCACCCGGGAAGAAGCATCACAACCAGCAAGTGATGATGATCAGTGGAGGAAATGGACTGCCTGATGGTTCAGTGGGATATGAGGAACTAACTAAGGTCTAAGGTGCATAGTTGGAAAATTCTCAGGAAGTTAAGGGACTGCTGCAATATATGCTAGCTGGTTCTCCCCTTTCTTGCTGAATTTGCATAGGGAGACTTAGCATACATGTCCTAATAATCAATATTTACCATTCTGCTCTAAACATCCCAGTCAGTGGCCGAGAAGGGCAGGGAAAATGGGAGTTCTGGCTGAGTACAGAATGTTATCTCCCTTTGAGTGAAATTCACCTGGGATGGAAGTGTAAAGGACCAACACAGAAGAAGCAGTTGCACCGCAGAACCAGTCTGTGGTGGGACACATGCCCACTGGGGGTGTGCCTTTTGCGCACTGGGGCACTGGAGCCTCCACTTCCTACTCGTCCCCTTCCCTCTCAGCACTTTTGGAATGCCACGAATCCACTGATTCGTGCTCCATCAACGCTCTCCCTCCCTCCCAGAGCTGGAACGTGGTGAATCAGCTGTTCACGACTGTTCAAGCTCTGAGAAGTAGCGGGAAGAGCGGGGATGGGGCACAAATCAGGTGATCTGTGGTGCTCCGAAAGTGCTGGGAGGGAGGGGGAAGGGTAGGAAGTGCGGGGCTCTAGTGCCCCAGTGCACGAGAGGCCCGTGGGGGAGGAGCAGATAAGGGGGTCTGCAGGTGGAACCCCAGTGGGCTGCAAGTTGCTGTGGCCCACTGAGATGGAGGAAAGACCACTCATGCGTCCCACTCACGTTTCTTCATTTCCCAGTGCTGCGGTACATCAACCTTGCATTGGTCAGCATGGATGGGGACGATGGGAGGGGACAAAGGTGAGGCACAGACTCCAGGTTTATGAGGCTTCCTCCAAGGGCTTCAACACCAGGCACATTGGGACCACTCACCACTCCAGCCCACAGGGAAGCTTGGCTCTGCATCGGGGGTTGGATTCACTTCCTTTGCGTACGGTGCACTTAGCTGAGCATTATGCGAGTAAAGGGGATTTTACCATAAGGGCTTAAGTGGGTGGACAGATAGAGCCCTGCATGGATACAAAATGTGTATCTGTATCTGTATCTGCAAATGAGCCATGGATATCCACAGCCGCATCTGTGGATGCAGATATTCGTGGATAGGAAGAGGCGATCTGTGGATTTGTGGGGCTCTATGGATAGGTCTCACTGCAGACTGTGCAGGGATGAATTTCACTGAGAAAGTAATAGAGGCCTGATGGGAGACCCACTGTGCCCTACGGGCCCCAATACATTTGTTAAAGTGCCACTGGACTCCTTGTTTTTGCTGAAACTGACTAACATGGCTACCCCCCTGAAACCTGAATCCAGTGGGAGTCTCTGGTTTCACTGAACATTTCATCAGACCTCAATACATACTGACAAGGTACTTAACTTTTGCACTTACCCTCCCTGTCCAATGACAGGTATTATCTTCACATTTTGTTGTATGCTGTCTCCGTTTTTCTTTTTGGCATAATACATTCCTTGCCATTCCTGCAAGAGCAGTCCAAGGATAATGCCATTCAATTAAGTAATTTACAAATCTAAGGCTATTTTCTACACATTCCTCTTCCTTTATTACTGTCAAGAGAGCCAGGAAAAATTAAAAAATAAATCTAAGTTTGATATATTTTCATTGAAATTTGCCTTGCAGTCCCATACCTAGATATTCATTCTTAGGGGCCTTAGAGGCTGTGAATGTGTCAGGGAAACATGGACCCAGAAAGAAGAATATGAAAGAAGAGGAACTGAAGACTAGAATTGTGGGTTCTCATTCCACGTACAAGTGTCTCATTCTTTTAGCTCATTGGAGAAATTATCCATCTCTCCAGAACACTCAGACAGCTGCTCCCTCTGCCCCAATATGTTATTCATCAAAAAATAATAATTTAAATTCCAAAACTGTTTCACACCATTTGAACCTGAATTTCAGAGACAGAAAACATGAGAATTTTTCTCTGTATACAATAGTACACTGATCAGCCAACTGGAGAGCTTTGGTTGATGGAGCCCAGAGGAGTCCAAATCTGGAGAGGTTGGAACATGTATACTTCTTGGGCTCTGAAGTTAGCACTCTAGTTATAATAGATCCACACGTTTGGGGATTCAGGCTAATGGGTGAGTAGCGCTTGTTAGAAAATGCATGGCGCTTTTTTCTGCCAAAAATTTCAACTTTTTTTCAAAAATCTAAAAACAGAAAAGCTTTTGGTTTTCAGAGTTTGTCTTTTTGGATAGTCAACATTTTCTATGGGAAGCAGAAACTTCTAGGGACAGTTGCAGTTACTTGGAAACCCAATTTTCTGTAAAAAATAGCTTAGACCTAACGTTTTTTTGTTAGTTGTGGATATGATTTTAAAAATCTATTTTCCTTCCTGTTTTAAACCTATATTTTCAAAGGACATCCTATTTAAAATGTTTTTATTAATTGATTCTAAACCCAGAAGGGTCTGTTATCTGATCTCCTGTATAACAAGTGGCAGATTTCACCTAGTTACTATTATTTTTAGATATCTAACAGAACAATTAAAGCAGAGGCTGTGCTATGTATGTGAAATAGGAGAAACTCCACAAGTGAGAATGGCACAAACACATGTGCATCACATATTTTCCCAGTAGGATTCTTTGTTCTCTCTTTGTAGTTTTCTTCAGTCTTCTCCCACAACCCTGTTCCCGTTCTGTCTGCTTTCTGTTCCACTGTTCAACTGACTTCTCTCCCTCTCTTCTCTTTTCGTTTCTTTTTTCTATAGCATATTGCAAAGCCAATAACATGCAGTATGAAGCAGTCTGTCGACCCGCAATGTTTGAGTGGATTCAAAGTCATGCCCACAAGTTTATTCATCCTAGCATAAATTTAAAGAAAAGAAAAAGAGTCTGGAAAATCTGGGTCCAAGAGCGTCAAATGATGAACAAATTGATTGCTTACTGTATATGAGCTTCATCCAGGCCCAATGAAGACACAGGGAGTCTTTCAGTTGTATGCATATGTGTATCTGTGTGTGTATGCACTTAGTACATACATTTATCTTTATATCAGAGAGAAACCAATAGATAGATGGACCAAGACGGCACATGCATAACTGAGGGTACGATTTGCCCTATATGCTAATGTAAATTTGCATCGGGGAAAGAGAACCAACAAGGAAAGAATTCAGCATGCAACAGGACTGCATAATAACAGGAAGGGGGTGGAGAGTGGGCAAGCAGATGAAGGGGAGGAATAAAAAAACCTGAAAGATTTTTCCATTTATCTGAGAAAAGAACTGTGCACAACAAATTGGGAATCAAGCATCATATCTTCTTCCATATGTTGCATGAGGAATACAAATGAGTAAGCCAACATTACACAGTTCGATGCTCTTGGAATTAAAACGATACATAGCAATAGTTCCCTGACAACCAGGATAAGGGAGAGATGAGTAATCAATCTCAAAACCCAGATAATAAGGTCAGAATATGCATAAAGGGATGAAGTCATAATGCACAAATTGAATAATTCTAGAGTTGCCTCCTGATCATGTCAGGATAGAAGTAGTCACTAATGGATTTGGTTTCATATTCAATAGGCAAATATTCACAGCTGTAATGTCTGAAAAAAAACACAAGAAAACCTTGAAATGCAATGTGTGGAGGAGAAGGGTCAGAACAATTCTGGTCTAAGCCAAACACCACCCATTATGTAAAATTCTCACAAAGATATTACATAAACATATTTTAAGAACTCCATATGCTCTCTCCCAGAACCTCGCTCAGCTAGCTAAACAGAGAATATGAACATGCCTTCAACTGAGTCATCCTTACGAGTGAATTATAGTCCTAGAAATACAGTGCCACGGTCACTTCAGTGTAGCCTAATGTTCTGGAGTTAAAATAAAGACTGAGATTGTCTGGTGCAAGCAGAAGAGAAAGAATCATTAATATAATATAATCCTTGATATAATAATCTAATGCTTTAATGCTACCTTTGGAAGCATGGGTGCTTTATTACCCACTGGCTTCACAGATACAGCAAGACACCAAAGCTCATTGCAAAAATAAATGTCAAGCACAGCATCTTCCAAACGTAATCTGAGTACAGGGAAGGGCTGCTGAGTTTGGGGCTTTTTTCATATAGTATTGCACTCAGTGAGCACTCTTACACACTACTCATTTGCTTTAGGTAACTAAATAACTGTCCCTAGAGTCTGAGGGATATATATTCCTCTGCCAACTAACCTCTCAAGCGGTGAGAGAAATTAGGTGCCTTGTCGGAATTATCAGTAGATATCTCATGTGGGTTGATACACTACTGCTTAAGTTGACATAACTTATTTTGCTCAAAGATGTGAAAAAGAGGTCTCTTTGAGTGACTTAAGTTATATCATCAACCTAAGCACTGTCGCTATGTCAGGAGAAGATGCTCTCCCACCAACATAGCTTCCACCCCTCACAGAAGTGGAGTAAATATGCTAAAAGGAGAGTGCTTGTCTGTTGACATAATGCATCTGCACAGCTGCGCCAATGTAGTGGTGTAGATTTGCCCTTTTCTGAACAGTAAAACTATCTGAAAGATATGTAGTGTCTCAGATCACAGGGATCAGATGCAGCAAAACTTCTAGCCAGATGTGATCAGCTATTTCACCTCAATGGATTTCTCACACTGAGAACACAAGTGTTGCTTTCTAATATCTTAAATTTGAAAAGAAGGAAAATGCCATTTGATAGTGCTGGTTTCTCGTGAGTACAGCCAGCATACATTAATCAAAGACATCTTTTTGCTTGGCTCCACACTATCCTTCCTGAGTATACTACATGGATTGTCCAAGTCTATTTGCTAAAGCAATCCCTACGTAAAATGCCAATCAAATGCTATTTGACAGTGCTGAACTTGGTCACAGATAAATGTTTCAATACAGAAATTAAAATGCTACAGGTATGTATGAACAGGCATAGATCCATCTTGGATCAGTGTGCACAACTAAGCACTTTAAAAAAAATCCCTGGAACAGCTCTATCAAATTCTGGTTTGTTACTATATTTGTTATGACATTATGTAGTCTCAAATTGGGAAGGGTTAGTCTCATCATGAGATAAGGACTCCTACTATGTGCTGGATGATCAGAAAACATCACTGCACAGTTTTTTGTCAGGGCTAGAGAAATTGTTTGGTATATTATAACCCAGTGTAATCAAGTTACAATGCCCACATATTTGGTTACTAACGGGAAGCAGTCTTTGTTCATTTGTACAAAGAAATCACAAACATGGAGGGACACAGATAAATCAGATCAGATTTATCTTGACACAACCAAAACTTTTTAGAGAATGTTATTCCTTCCAGAAGCAAGTTAGTTTCAAATTCTCCTGGAACAATTCAGTAAAAACACTTTCAAAGTACTGCAATCTTTGAAATGTTGAGCCACACAGTAAAACTGCATTTGCATTTTTTTTTCCCAAAGAACTCCTTTTGTGTTAGGTAAATTTCTACATTTTTATAATCTTTATAGATTACAAACTGCTAAGTGCCCCAAAGGCAAATAAGAAGACATATGGAACAAACACATAAGATTGACATTGAGGACAGTATAAGACCTTCCAGAAATGTACGCTTTAAAGTTTAATATCTCACTAATTTTCACAGAGTAGTGTCTGGAAATCAGAATACTAAAACATGAAAATCTTGACAGCTCCATACTTTGAGGAAAAAATTACTCAATATTTGGTTGTTTACTATGAATAGTCTAAAAATACTTTTCTGTTATTAGAGACATTTTTTCATTACATTAAAATAATTGAAACTGTAATAATTGAATATCTTGAAAACTGGATGCTGTTGTCATGAGGCCCAATAGACTTAACTGATTTATAGTCTTAACTTAATGAACACCACATAATGGCATCAGACCTGTACCATGTGTTTTTCTTTGGATGCACCTTCACACAGGCAACAAACCTGTGAAGCGCCATCATTTCAGCCCTTGGATGTCTCTTGGATCTGTTCCAGCACCTCAGTCAACATCCAGATACTTGACAGTTTCATGTTCAGATGCACATTCCATCTATACAGAGACACATCATTGCCTTTCCAGACGAATACTCATGTTACTACTTTGACGTACACAGTGTGACTAATGACATCTTTGTGTTGGTGCCTTGATGCATTGATGCCTAGATGCACACAACACTAGTGATTAATTTTAGCATCTCACCACACTGTCAATAAGGTGGTGTTTCCCAGCAGACAGCCAGTATGACCCAATTAGTTACCCTGACTCAGCCTTGTGCATATGCCATGGCAAATCTTTGCAAATGCAGCTGATTCAGAAACTTCCTCATGTTACTGCTATGATCAGTGTCTCCTTATACAGGTACCATGACACATCTTTTCACTGGTCTCAGAGAGCATTTATACTTTGCTGTCAAGATGCAAGTGTAACCTCTGAGACATATTACCATGCACACTCACTCAGTGCCACAACAAGAATGCAGTAAAAGGAACACTACAGTGCCATGAGACAGCCTGCAAAATCTGTTATCAACCTCCATATCTGCATTTTGACACTATTGGATTCCCCTGCATTTCCTTGATGCAACAAATATTTCTAATGGAAATCCACTAGAGAGTTCCTTGGTCATTAGAGAACGACATCTCTTGTGGAAGAAAAGGGCCAGGCAGTTGGAAGCTAACATTGCTATCACCCTGGAGCAGGGGTGGGCAATAATTTTGGAAGGGGGGCTACTTCACAAATTTCAGAAGTGGTCACAGGCCACCCCAGAAGGGGCGGGGCCTCAGGCTGAAGGGGTGGGGTCAGCAGGCTTCATGTGCTCTCCCACCCACAGACCCTGACTGGCCATTTTGAACAGCTGGTGGTTCCCTCTGGTGCTGTAAGCCCCTGGCAGGGGAAGGAGACTTCACACACTCCCCCATCCACAGGTCTTGATTTGGCCTGGGGCCGGGGAAGTGGCAGGGCAGCCGCAGGCTGCATCAAGCAGTTTGGTGGGCCGGATGTGGCCCACGGATGCTGTCTTGCCCACCCCTGCCCTAAAGAGACATTACAAGCATTCGTCCAGAGGTTTCTAAATTCTGAGCTTACTAATTAGCTACAGTGTACCATGCTGAAACCTGAGTGTGGTTCTTTTCTAATCTACTTTACACTGGACTTGTTCTTTCATACCAAGCTACCTTATTCTCTTTACTCTCTACCTTCAAGATTTTCACACCTTTTGGTGCATGCAGCATATGCCCTACGTATGTAAAGTGAGCTGTACACATGCTACATAGAAACAACACAGGAGAGTGTTTTATTCTCTTACTTTCCCATGCAACTTAACTGAAAGTGACCTTTACAAAATGGAGAATGTTGTTCTTGATGTGAGCCAAACCTCTTTAAACTCACCTCCATTTATTACTCCACCTTAGCACGTTCTTAAAATATATTTACACATCTTTATGTTTTGATAATGTCAAAAAAATTACCACTGACAATTTCCCCACAAACATAGAATATTTATGGTTCTCAGTTAGAGAGTTTTAAATTGTTTTTCACCATTATTGAGCATACCAAATACGAGATACAATGAAGATGTGCATATGTACATATGGCCGTTTTGAACAGCTGGTGGTTCCCTCTGGTGCCGCAAGCCCCTGGTGGGGGGAGGAGACTTCACATATGGGCATAAACATACAAGCACAAATTGGATGACAAGGTCTGAATGTGGGATTTATTTCTTCAGCATCAGTAGGGCTGTCCGCATCCTCCGACCCATAATTTAGTGTCTGAAGTTACGGCAATTGGAGTGAGATACCCTAAGATTGGTTTTCAATGTAGGCAAAATTAAAACTACAGAGAATATCAGTGCTACAAGAGCCAATGCAACAAAGTACCAGTGGGAGATGAGGAGTATGTGACTCTCCTTCATACCTTGCAGGATCGAGCCCATAATTAAAGCAGCAGACAGGACATGATAAAACCTGCTCCCACTGAAGTCAGTAAGTTGAATGTGATTGACTTTGTGGGAACAGGATTGGACCTCAGGTTAGTATGCTATGTGCCAAATCCTGAAATCCTGCTTGTCACAAATAGTCTCATAGACTTCAATGAGATTACTTATGTGAGTAAGAAAGCCTTCCATGCTACATGCTTATGAAGTCTTTGTTGTGTTTATATGCATGGACAATTATCACTCAGATCGGTAGGGCTTAATAACATCATGGAATGATAAATGATATACTGCTACTTACCTTTCCTATCTTTATGCAGGAATTAATAGTATCTAGGAAATCAGCTTTTTTTTCATTTATAGGCACTTCAGTTAATTCCTTTCCTATTAATTCACCTATTTGATAGCCCATCGCTGTTTCAAATGCAGGATTTACATACTGTGAAATAAAACCAAAGCTTATTAAACACAATAATTACAGGAAGAAAGTCAAGACAGACCTGAATTTTGACCTACATTCTTAAACCTATTTTTTACTAAGCTAAGTGTATGCATTATTTATATTTTTATCACAACAAAACCAAACAAAATCCATTCCAGAAGCCTTGCACTTTTACAAAGCAAGCCTATGTGCACGCATGAGCAGAAAGAGGGGAAATATAGATTTTATTATGGAAATGCAACAATTTTACATTTCTAAGGAGTTATAATAGACAATAAATACTCTTGAAAATTGAGTCCTTTCAGTTTCAATCCTTTACTCTCAGTCTCAGTGTTGGGAAAGGGTGAAGATTTTGTAGGGTCGAGGAGTATTAACCAGTAATATTTTAATGTGAAACAGCCAAGGATGGGGGAAGGGACCTCTTTGTCCCCACAAAGCTCAAAAAAATGGGCTGTGTGAAGGGGAATCTAAGAAAGCTGGGAGGTAGGAAAGCTGCAGATTGCACTGCTACTCCAATTTTATGGGGTCCCTACATGCTGCCCACACGGGGGGTTACACCTGTGATGGATCACTCATTCTAACATACCTATCTTAGGTTCTTAGATGGCTCCCATGACCATAATACTTGAATGCTGCACAGTCTTTAATGTATTTATCCTCACAGCACCTCTGTGACATAGAGATCTACTAGTTCTCCTCTTCCCCAAGAATCTCCTCTTTGCACAGCTGTGGCGCACACACTGGGGTTGCAAAACCCTCTGCAGGGTGGTTCCACTGGATTTAAGCCTTTTTTGGAGGGTGGCATTTGGTCCCACCGCAAAAGGGTGTTTTCAGACCATTTGAGGCCAAATTCTAGTCTCTATAACTCTTAAGTAGAAGATAATGCACCATCTTTTTGCGTTTTATTTCCATGGATTAAGATTTGTGCCAAGAGCACTCAACTCAACATTCACCTTGTAATGGAGAGGGGTTTACATTTAAACTGTTCGCTAATAAAAGTTCATTCCTACTGTACAGACTGGATTAATGTGTTAGCCTCTTGGGAGCACAGCCCTAGGTGCCATCTGTGCTGACCTTAGTTTGGGAATTAGGGAACCATATTTAAAAACGTGGTTCCAACCAACTCAGTTCCTGAATCAGTTTGACGAGTGACTGTAGATTGAGCAAACAACCTCAGAACCACATTTTTAAAATGTATTCTAGTCTTGTTTACACAGAGTTCCAATATGATTTGGCTTCATCCACACTAACTGGCCATAACATCACAGAAACAGTTTAGTTGGAGCTATGTTCAAATTTGGTTTAAATTCTGTTCTTTAAGATGGCCCAAGTCCCAATGTGTACAGAGGGATGTATTCAAGTCTTCAAGGATAACGAG
The DNA here is from genome assembly GCA_019425775.1 of Rafetus swinhoei. Classification (NCBI taxonomy): domain Eukaryota; kingdom Metazoa; phylum Chordata; order Testudines; family Trionychidae; genus Rafetus; species Rafetus swinhoei. The sequence goes on along the minus strand of CM033442.1, from coordinate 26,556,898 downwards.
CTTTGAGGAAATGAGTTTAGTGATTTTATTCTAGTCCCTTGTAGACATTTGTTAAAACTTCACACTGAGGGTACTCTACACAGCAGTGTTATTTCAGAATAACCGACATTATTCCAAAATAACATAGTGCGCGTCTAAACTACAAGCCTTTATTTCAAAATAATGTCGAGCTAGAGGACTTCTTACTCTGACTCATGGTAACCCTCATTTCATGAGGAGTAAGGGAAATTGAAGGAAGAGTGTTCTTCCTTTGACTTCCTGCTGCGTAGACAGCGCCAAAAGCCGAGTTAAGCTATTTCGACTTAAGCTACACAAGTGGGCTACGTCTACACTGGCATGAATTTCCGGAAATGCTTAAAACGGAACAGTTTTCCGTTATAAGTATTTCCGGAAAAAGAGCGTCTACATTGGCCACGGATGCTTTTCCGGAAAAAGGGCTTTTCCGAAAAGCATCCGTGGCCAATGTAGACGCGCTTTCGAAAAAGCCCGATCGCCATTTTCGCAATCGGGCTTTTCTTGAAAAGACTACTGTGCTGTCTACACTGGCCCTTTTCCGAACAGTTTTCCGGAAAAAGGACTTTGCCGAGCGGGAGCAGCATAGTTTGTCCGGAAAAGCAGCTGATTTCTTACAGTAGATCGTCAGTGCTTTTCCGGAAATTCAAGGGGCCAGTGTAGACAGCTCGCAGCTTATTCCGGAAAAGCGGCTGATTTTCCGGAATAAGTGGCCCAGTGTAGACATAGCCGTGATGTAGCTGAAGTTGCGTAGCTTAATTCGACTTTAGCCCTGCTGTGTAGATGTACTCTCAGGGGCCTTGTCTGCTAATTCCTTGTCTGGAATTAGCTTCACTTACAGCTAGGTTTGAAAGAAAAATAAAATTAATTTGCAACACTGTAGGAAAAGAAAGTTTATAAAACAGTGACTGTGTTCACCAGCAGTTAGCAGCAGCATAAGCAATAAGCATCACAAAAAGACTGAGGGTCAGAGCCACAGCATAGCCTCAAAGATTACTTATTTTTTAAAATATACAGGGTTTATACAGGATATTTCAAACTCAGAACATTCTACCTGAGAACTAAATTAGACTCGTCTGTTCAAAACTATTAGATCAGATACTTGAATCTTTTCTAAAGAAGGAATAAATATATTTGTAGATGAACTAAAAATTAGTGAATCCACAGAACAATATTTTATTCCTATAAAATAACTAGAACAAACCTGTATTACATGGTCTTCACTTGTGATCTCAATGGCTTCTTGACTTTTCTCGAGTGCTGTAAATATTGAATTACAAGCCCTTGTAGACAGAAAAAAACCCCAATGGATTAGATTTAATGCACGTGTTTCTTAAAGTATATAATCATAACATATCATAAAACAGAAACAAGCCACAAATTCTGGCAGGAAGTTTTGCTTAAAGATTAAAAGTGACATACTTCTTTGGCTAACAAACTCTATAATGACGTCCATAGAGTAAGAAGAAATATTCTTTTTTGGATGAGGATAAATTTGGCCCTCTTTATTGTTGATGTTTTCCTGAAAAAGGTAAAAAATTACCTTAGTTTAAATTGTGCCCGCACTTCTCCAAATTCCAACTGAATTAGCTCATTATAACAGGCCATGATATTGGAATTTTCTACATATCTCTGTAAATGAAAAGTTAGAAATAATTCAGTAGTTGACTTTCCTGTAAATAAAGATATGCTGTTTTAAAGAAAAAAGAAATTATGAATGACAGCAGAGATGCATAAAATGAACAAATTTCCATGAGATCAAGTATCAATGTGACAATCAACAAAGTCAATAAATAAAATCAAACTAAATTGTTAAAATTATTTGTCATCATGCGATTTACTTGAAATAAAAAGTCATATTGTTAATCAAAGAAGTCAAATGTTAACACTAATTTTACATGGGTTTTAGCTTTCTAAGTTACAATTTCATGGATAGAAATACACAATACCTTTTTTAACTGTTACATGACAAAATAGTATCCCTTGGCCAGTATGTATTCATTTTGGGCCTGATGCAAGGCCTAATGAAGTCAACAAAAAGACTTCCCTGAATTTGGTGGGCTTTGATTCAGACCCTTCATGTGTTTGGCCAAAGGGCTTGTCTATACATGGAGCTATTCCTGATTAACTGTTCCCGAATAACTCCCTGTGTGAACACACATTCTGTACTAAGAGTTCCATGTTCCTATCTGATTTAACCAAAGTCGGTTAAACTGAACAGGTGCAAGAAACTCTTATTGCACAATCAATCTGTCCATGCATGGAGGAGTTATTCAGGACCAGCTGTTGTATTTCAACTACATCCCCTACCTTAATCAGAAACAACTTCCAAATGTAGATAAGCCCTAAGGATCTTCATTCATGCTAACGTGTCATGGATGTTAAGGGAAGTTGATTGGAAGTAAGAGTTGCAGGAATGGACCCTGGAAAAAGAATGTCAAAGCTATCAGGCCCCTAATCCCACAAATACTACAGCATTCTGCATAACTTTACTCATCAGAGAAGTCCTTCTGAAGTCACTTGAACTACTCAGATGAATCAAGTTATTTCCCCCATTTAAGCATTTGCAGCACTGAGGTCCAACTTCAAATAAGGAAAGGGATGCAAATGTGCTACGATGGGGTGGTAAACAAACTAGTGAACATGCACCGTGCATCTCACTGTAAGTCGTGAACCTTTTGTTCCATCCTAAGCTTAATGTACTGAAGAATCCACCTAAGTGACACACTAATAAGCACCATGTCTGCTTAATTGGGATAGTTGCCAGGGAACAGATTCAGAGTAATGTATTCTAGATGACTCTAAACGATAGATAATAGCACCTGATAATGTCTGTTGCCTGTTTACAGGTGAGAATTTGTGTCTGATAGCATAAATTTCCCACAGGATGTTCTGTGGTTCACCATAAGTTACTTAGCTTGTATAAGCCAGTATAGCTTGCAGGTCAGTCTGGCCCAACCATGTATACTTATAAAATAAAGCTTAATGCTTTTAAATTTCTTTTAAAATAAGTATACAAGAGTCTCTCATAGTTAGGATGATCTCTGAAGTGCGTTTCTGATTCCATTGGGGTAAGCTAGTGCAGAAGGAGACAATATATAACAATGGACTACAGGAGGTGAGGTTTTACACACTGGACTACTGATAAACCAGATCACAGAAAGCCAAGTCACATCACAGTTCACACACTGCAGAATGATCCTGGTGATGACAATACATACGTACCCTTGTGAAGCCTGCTGCAATCAGTGGCAATATTGATGACTCCTCACGATCAGCATGCCTTTCAAAGCAGAATGACAAAGTCAGAAATGTCTCTCTTGCGATTCAATACTGATCCCACAAAATAATCCTTAGCAGGACTGGGGCCTAAAACCTACATACTGTGTAGCCAAGCATTACAGTTTTGTTATTGTGAATCAGATACACTTCTTGTGCTTTGATAAATGTATTGAATGTTAAGCTGAATTCTCAGTAAATGTTATATCAAAATTATTTTGCATTATTTCCATTTTTAAGTAGCCTCCCTAATTTTTATGCAATGCAAAATCAATGCTTCAAGCAAACAGACTTAAGAAATCGGTTGACTGGTCCATATTTTTCTATACTGGAACCATTGCCATGATTGCTAATCTTGGTTATTGGAAAATACGGCAAACTTGAAAGTTGATGTGGCCACAATATGATTATCAAAAGTGACTAGTGATTCTGGGTGCCTCAAATCTTGATTGTCTAACTTGAGACATTTCAATAGGGCCTGGTTTTCCTGCAGGGCCTGAATATCAGGACTCTTTAAGGTGTGACAATGCAGACACCCATAAAATGAGATATCAAAATCACTCATTTTTGAAAATTGTGGCCATATAATCTTTCAAGTTAAAAAAAAATTGTATATGACTTGAGATGGGGGAATCTGGAGGACTGGCAATTGTTTAGGTTTGGTTAAAAAGTATCTCAGAGGTAACGGAGGCTGGTGATGCAGATGGTGTAATAGCTTGCCTTTAAATAGCTCTTCTGATTTCAAAACCTCAGGGCATGCTACATAAGTGGGTATGGTTATCTCTATTTCATAGATGGGGAAATGGAGGCATAGCCAAACTAAGGGACTTGCCCAAAGTCAAACAGTAAGTCAGTGGCAGTGTATCCTGTCCTAATGACTTGATCCCAGGAGTACAGAATACGCTGAATCCCAGGAGTACAGAGAAATAAGTTTAAGGTACTGGCAAGAAAACTAAATGAATTGTTGGAACCCGCTTCTAGAGAAATGATCCTAAACACAACAGAAGAACCTCCATAAAGTGTCAGCTAACACAGGCTTTGTCTTCCCTGACACAAAAGGGAAGTTTTTCTATAGATAATTGACATGATTGTTATCTCACAGTAACACCCACCTAGATGGACACAAGGCATTTGCGTTTGCCATCAGGTTGCTAAGTGAGGTCAACGCTTCACCCCCTGCCTGTGGTTGGCTCACTCCGTTTACCTTGCACCAAAACCACAGTGCCTTGTCTCCACTCCATTCTTACAGAGGGAGAGCTAACGGGCGGTAGTTACCCCATGGTAAAAACACACGTTTATATTGGGTCAGTGAAGACATAGCTGTGGTGTGGCTGCACTGCAACGGGAGGTGTGCTTCATCTTGGGACGGCAAACCAATGCCTGCTTTAATCTAGCTAGCATGGCTAAAAATGGCAGTGAAGATGTGGCAGCACAGGCTTCAGTGTGATCTCTATGAGCCTGCCCTGCACCGTGGGGAGGTACTGGCATTGCTAGCCTGTGACAGGGTCCATGCTGCCGCATCATCCCTGCTATTTTTAAGCTATCACAAGTATGCCCACCTGAGCTGCAGTCACATCTCCTACTGCATTGTAGACATACCCCCAGTGCAATGCAAATTTAAACTTTACCCCAGGCTGGGATAGTGAGTGTTCTGAAAAGCTGGAGAGCGCAAGCTAATGAGATCTTCTCTTGAAAAGCATTTATCCTCATCACAGCATTCACAATGTGAACTTTTCTTTAAAAAAGTAACTGCGAAAAACCTCTTTCCTACCATAGCTATGATTTAGCAAGGCAGGCTCAAATTGGTGTGTGTACACACACACATGCACGCATGCACACACACCCCTCCAAAAAAAAATCCCCAGCTGGCCTTCGCTACCAAGGGTGTGCTGTATTTTTCTTTTTTTGGTGTGGGACAAGAAGTTCTTGAGACAGATTCCATTCTCACTCTCTCTCTCTCTCCCCCATCCTCGCTCACTTTCTTTCCCCCCCTTTAAATTACTCTCATAAAAGACAATCCAGCTTTAAGGGCTGTCATGGCTATGGGATGTGGTTTTGCTGGCACAGTCAAGATTTTCCAGTGGCTTCCCTTGCCCTGGCCTGAAGTGCCACCTGCCAGCTTCTCTTTCTTTTGGCCAATGCTTTTTTCTGCTAAGACTGGACTCCAAACACAGCGAAGCAAAATCAAACCAGGGAAAAAGATGAGGATGTAGCCAAGATCAAGGCTGGCTGAGTGGGAGGCAACTCATTAGGCCAGGATAGAGGCACTGGTTGGGCCTGACTTCAGCAGAAAGATAAGGAATACAAACAGAGCTGGATCTGTAGTGGAGAGAGGAGTTGGAGAGACCAGAACAGGGGTGACCAGGTAAAGGCAACTGGACAACTCTCCCAGAGGCTTTCACTGAAACAGCAACAAAACTAGTTTCAGTAGCAGAATAAGTAAGACTACAGGTTAGAACCTCTCTTGTCTGGCACCCTCAGGACCTGAGTTGTTCTGAACCAGAGAATTTTCCGGACCACGGGAGGTCAATATTGTCTAGCAGCACTACCAACACTTCCACTGCTTACAGGGCTGTTAGAGGACATTTGGGGTATATTAGAGCTAAATAACAGCACAGAACACTAAGAACTAGAACTGGTGTCTGTAAACAAACTTTATGGGACTGCAGGAAACTTGGCCATATCCATGAAAAATGGACATCCAGCTAACTAAAATCATTCCAGACTACAGATGTTTCCAGACTAGAGAGTTCTGGACTAGAAAGGTTCAACCTGTAGTAGGACAGGAATTTGATACAGGAGCAATCCTGGCAAACTGGGACAACTGCTCTCCCTAGGGCCTAGAGACAGCAGCAAACAAAGCATCCATTCAAAGAGGGTATGGAGAAGGAATGAGAGGTGTCAGGCCGACTGTGGGTGCAGTTATGTATCTAGGGAACCTGATGATTTCAAGGAGGGGCTTCCATAGGTGCTCACACATTCAATCTTGAGAAGACCCCACAGCTTGTCACACAGGGTTATGTTTTGGGATCAAATCATGCTCTCAAAAGCTTCTGTGATAGGGGTGGAGATATCTGGTGGAAATAGAAATCAACAGGAAAGGCTGCACCCCTCCTACAGCAGATGATGGTGAACATAGCACACAGTAAAATTATAGTGTCACCAACACAATAAAGTGTCCTAATTTAGAGCTCTTATTCTAGTATTTGCCTCTGAAGTGATTCGAGTCAGATTCATGTGATTGTTTATAGTGGAAAATAAAGATATTTTCAATTTACCTTCGTACTACACCAATTATGACTGTATTTTCTGAGGGTTTAGTTGTTCGGATAGCCCTTAAAATAAAAAACAACAAGATCACTTAATATTTTTGTAGTTCACTGTTAGAAATCCTACTGTGTCTTCAGAAAATCTTTCTCAAATGCTTAATTTAAAAAAAAAACCAAATCAAAACTAAGTCCCTAAACTTGTTTGGTAATTACAAAAGACAGCTAGGGTTAGTAGTTAATGAGTGTCAATGGAAAAAACAACATGAAAATTGTAGATTAGTCTAGATTTTAGCCAATGTAAGGGATGGAATAGCAAATATCTCTCCCGCACAAACAACATGAAACCAATATTTACACTGCATTCACAACGCTCCTTTCCAAAAGAAGCCATTCCCTAAGTAGTTATACACTTTTCAGACTTGTCCTCAGTCAGTTAAGGAGTATTTTACTGCGCTCAGGAATGGAGTAGTAAAAATGTAACCAGGGGAACACCAATACTCTCCTGCTTCTCCTGACAGATCTTAAACTAATTCCTTTATTCTAACAAGGAATAAAGCCTTTGTCCCAGTGCCCTGACCCCACCACGCTCACCCGTAGTCAGTACTCTGACGGCAGCACTCCCACCCCTATCAGTTATTTAGTCTAGACATGCTCTTAGGGAGTATATCACCAGAAACCGAAACAAGGCACTGCTGCGTTTTAAGTCCTCGTAGAGATACGAAAGAATATCCCCCCCTTGTTCATGTGCTATAGTAATTTGTGGGGGGTAGCTTTGGAGTCAATTTGCAATATAAAGTTTTTGAGAAAGATGATGCATTTCAGACCAGATTTACAAATATTGTGGGTGTGCAACTGTCCACACAAATGTTGCACGTGTAGTTGCATGGGAAATTTCAAGAAAATGAGCATAGAAAAGTGCTGGAACAATCTGTATAAAGAGGGTGCTGAGAGCCATTGCACCAAACTGTAAACCCTCTATATAATGAAAATCACTTTAAGCCAGGTGGTGCAGGTGCACCTCCAGCATCAGGGCTAGATTACCTCTTTTGTGGGCCTGGGACTGATAGATTTTGTGGGGCCCTCCTAGGCTCTGGGGTGGGGCCAAAAATGAGGGGCTTAGTGTACAGTAGGGGGGCTTCCTAGGAGCAGGCTGGGGGTGAAGTGGGATCTGGGCTAGAGTTAGGGTGCAGGAGCTGGATGGGAGTGGGGTTTCAGGGTCTGGGTGGGAGAGAGGGTGCAGGGTCTGGTGTGGGAGGGGTTTGGGATGGGAGTGTGGGATCTGGGAAGGAGGGAGGGTGCAAGAGCAGGCTGGGGGTGGGGCACATTCTGAGCTTTCCCTCTATTCCTTTATGTGAAAAATATTATTTTTTGAAATTCTAGTGTGATGGAACTTACCGTATGGGTGGGAGGTAGGGTACAGGAGCAGGCTGGGGGTGGGGATGCTGGGTCTGGCAGAGAAGGAGTTTGCCAGAGGGAGACTGGGGCAATTACCTGGTGTGGCTCCTGTTTGGCAGGGGGAAGAGGTGGTTCCACAACACGCACGCTTGCAGATACCATCCCCGCTGTTGCCACTGGACAGGATTCCCACCAGTGGGAGCGGCAGGGGGAATGCCTGCAGGGTCAGAGTTTCCCTGTGCTTATGGTGATGCAGAGCCTGCCTGGCGGGAGAGGGAATGGCAGTGCACAGAGCTGCTTCTCCCCCTCCCGGCCGCCAGGCACAGCTGGTCAGGAATGCAGCATGCAGGGGCTTTAGTAGCAGTATCCAAAGGCCACAGGTTAACAGACCCCCTTAGACTGGGGCCCTGGGCTGCAGCCCCTAAAGCCCCTTCCATAATGTGGCTCTGCCTAGCACTTTAGTCCCAGCTCTGATGCACACAAATGGCTAATTAAATGAATTTGTGTACGGTATAGGGATGTTAAATATCGGTGAGTTGAATAGTTGAGTTACCTCATGAATTCTTATCTGTTAACATACGCGTGCGCACGGGGTGTGCCGGGTGTGCCCAGGCACACCCTAATGTCTCAAAGGACTGACTGGCGGCTGCTGGAGGAGGAGGGGGATTTGTTATGGGGTGCTGCAGCCCCACACTTTAAATTCCCCGGCGCTGCGCGCTGGCCATCTACAGAACACTGTGGGGCCGAGGGAGTGCATGCACGGCGTGCTGAAATGCCGCACAACAGGTGAGAGGGGAGACGCCCGGGCGTGGCGTGACGTCACAGCCCGGGACTTTAAAACTGCGCGGCCCAGCGTTGCACCGCGCGGCCCAGCTCCAGGCCCGGCACGTGGTCTGGAGCCCCGGAAGCAGCTGGGCCAGGGCTGCGGGGACTTCTGGGGCCCGACCACAGACTCCAGCCCCACAAACTGGAAGGCAGAAGCCAAAGGTAAGGTAGGGTAGCGTAGGGGAGGGGAAGGGGGAAAAATAGGGAGAAGGGCTGGGAGAGGAAGGGGCTTGTGCTGAGGGGAGGGGGGCAGGTCAGGAGAAGAAAGGGGAAGGCACCAAGGAACAGGGTGGAGGAGAGAGACAAATGCCAGGGGGCCAAGTGGAGACAATGAGGAAAAGGGCAGGAGGGGAGGTGTCAGTGGGAGGGGGACAGGGTGATGCTGGGAGAGGAGAGGGTAAGGGCATTGGGGACTAGAGGGGGGAGTGGGAGGTGCTGGGAGAAGGCTTGAAAGAAGGGGTGGGCATGAGGAAGGCGGGGATGGAGCAAGGCATGTGTGAAGGCACAGGGGCATGAGGGGAACAGGGCAGAGGGTGGTGAGGGGTGGGCATCAGGGAAAAAGAGGGCAGGGGCAGTGAGGGAAGGGGGAGGCACCAGGAGGGTGCAGGGGTAAGGGAAGGTGCAGGTCCCAGGGGATTCTGGGGGTGAAGCAGAAGTTTGTATTTTTTAAGTAAAGTTTAGTTGTTAATTTAAAAAAAATTAAGTTTAGTTAAGTTTTAGTTTCTTTAGTTTGTTTGATGAATAAAAATAATGTCCTTTATGATTGAGTATTCAATAAATGTTCGCCTTTAAAAAAAAATTCCCTGGGTGCACACCCTAATGAAATGTGCTGCACACGCCTATGTCCGTTACTCGACTAGTCTATAGTCAGCGGAGGCGGGGCCGGCAGCCAATGTGCTCCAGCCTCACTCCTGAGGAGCCCTCTGCCACTCCGTGCTGCTGCCTCTGTATCAAAGGAAGCAGCGCAAGGTGCCAGGCGGGAGCTGGTCCGCAAGGGAAGCCAGTTTAAAAACCAGCTCCCCTCATGGACTGGCTGCCTGTCACCCTGGGTTGCTGCCTCTAATAAAGAGGCAGCAGTGCGGGGTGGCAGCAGCCCATGTCCAGAGGTGGGCTGAGCTCCTGGATCCAGCGCGAGCCGGAACTGAGCTGGGCTGCCTGCCCGCCCGGCTCCTAATACATTTTAAATGCTGAGCCGCACCAGGGGTAGGTCCCGGACCTGTTGCAACCCAGGACTAAGCAAGGCTGCTGGCCAGCCTGGTAAAAAATTTTGTTGGCAAGGTGGGAGGAAGGGAAATGCGTGTAGTCTATAGCATTAACCTATGAGTTTTTGCTTATTGTTTAATCAACTACACTATTACATCCCTAGTACAGAATGCCCAGATTTCTGTGTGCAAATTAGGAATGCAAGTGTGGGCCTAGGTGTTTAAAACTCCAGCACTTCAGCCTCACTTTGGCAATAAGTCTCAGCAGTTGTTTATTGCTTTGCAAATGACAAATCAATTGTGTACCCCCCTCAGGTATGATTGGGTTTGGGTTTTTTTTGCACATTTCTAGATTTTTATCAGAAAGCTAATACAGTATATAAACACCACTATTTATGGAGACAGATTCACTGTAACTTTCTACTTTCTTCCTGCCTATAATCACGTTCTGAACTTTCCATCTATTCCTTTATACGAAAAATACTATTTTTAAAATTCCATTGTTATGGAACTTACCTGCATAGAGCTTCTGCATCAAAATATTTGGAATGTCTATGGTCAATAATGATAATTTCATGCTGTTTATCCAGAAAACATTCTAGTGCAGATTCAGGTGTCCTGGCAATATTATACCGAAACCCAGCCTTCTCACAGGCCCAGCAGAACCCGTTACTCTGGTTATCTTCTTTGGCAAACACTAAAAGTACCTGAGTCAAAGAAACAGAGTCAATCCTATTTAAAGGATCTTTAAATATACAGCACTGTAGCTACTTCTACAAGTCACAAGCCACTTTATGAAAACCTTAGTGAAGTCCACTTACAAGATTTACATACAACATTTAATAAAACTGTTTTTGATACAGCCAAGGCATATTTTAACAAGAACACTATTAAAACTAGAATACAGTCTGTGTAATAGCAATAAACATATGGTTTATCATAGAAATAGTCTGTAATATGCCCTTTTACAGATATACAAGTAACTTCCTTCATTTGGGTTTTTTTTTACCCTGTTCCAGCAAAGCACTTAAAATGGGTGTCACCATAAGCATGTGAGCAGTCCCAAGCACATGCTTAAGGGTTTTGCTGGACAGGGCTTTAGTACAGGATGTACACTTGCTAACACTTCTGGAATCACAGACTAACTAATTTGTGGGAAAATCTGCACAGATGCTGCAGCAGCATGATGGAAAACATGCCATGCCTTCCACCACATCCTGACTCCCCAGAAATATTGCGAATAGGAAGAATTCTGGGAACCCTGGTGAGCTCATGAGGTTCTGAGGTCATGGGTGGTATTCCTATGTGTTCAGCTTGCCCCAGCTAGCACTCTTAGGCAGAGCCTGCCTTCCAATTTATTTCAGATGGAGTGTGCTGTGGTTAAAATAAAAACCTGAGAGTGAGGAATTTTGGGACCTAGTGGTGGCTTGGTTACAAACACATGCCAGAAACTTTGGCAAGCTTAATGTCACTGTGCTTCCATTTTTTTTCTTTGGAATGGGGATACTAATGCTTACCCACTTCATATGGATGTGGAGAGGCTTACATTCCTTCATGTTTGTATGGTATTCAGAGAACCATGATAGAGGGTGCTATAGAAGGTGAAGGGGGCTGGATTCAAAGGTCATTAAAGTCTACAGAAAAATTGCCTGCAATAAGCTTTGCATCATCAGGATGACATGGTGGAGGGAGTGAGGAAGAGGCTTTCTTTGGGAGGTTTGCAGTCAGAATATGGATGCTGCTTTTGAGATAATTCAGTATGTGTCCATGTTTGAAAGAGGGGTAATAAAGACACCTTCAGAATTTGGCTACTCTCATGCAGCACCAAAACTTTCAGTAATTTAATCAAAATACAATAAAATATATATACTCTGGTCAAACAATAATGTATAGTGTCTGCAACTCACACCACATCCTTCTGAACTTTATACTTCTGGGCTATTTTAAGAATCCCAGAGGTAGCTACACTTTGGACACAGTTGGTGGAATATCTACCAATAAATTTTAACATTTACATGTACTGCATATTTTTGTAAGAGTGAAGGACTTTGTGTTCATTTAGCTCAGGTTCCTTTTATAGCAATGAATAGTAGTTTATACTAAACTTTCTGTAAAACATGTAATAGTTTGGACTATTTTTAGTGCTATAGTGCTTTCTTAAGAGAGGAAGGATCATTTTGTAGCAAAAGCACAAAATAGCAAATCAGCAGATTTCGGTTGCATTCCTGGCTCTGCCACAGATTTGAAGTCATTTAACCTCCTTGTACCTCAGTATTCCTATCTGTAAAATGGGTGTAGTAATACTTAGCTACCTCCCATGGATATTATGAGACTTGATTTACTTCTGCCCTAGTCTGGGGAAAAAGCAGGATGATGTATTCATTTTATCTGAGGATGAAACACTCTTCAGTCCAACGGTCACTAAGGAGGCTGTTAAACAGCAGTTCCTGAACATTAGGTCTTTTAAAATTGCAGGTCCAGCTAACTTGCATCCAAGTGTTTAAAAAGAGATGGCTGGAGAGCTCCCTGGACCATTAATGCAGATTTGCAATGAGTTGCAGGGAACTGGAAGAAAGCTAATGCAGTGGTAATATTTCATAGAGGTAAATGGGACAACCTGGGAGGTAGGCCTGTCAGCCTGACACTGAACCTGTGCAAAATAATGGAACAGCAGGTACAGGAATTAACTGATAAAGAATTAAGGGAGGGTAATATAATTATTGTCAATTAACATGAGTTTATGGAAAACAGATTATATCAAACTAACTTGATTTTTTTTTTTGGTGAGAGTATTAATTGAATCAACAAAGGTAATAGTGTTGATGTAATATATCCGGACTTCTGCAAGGCATTTGACTTCCTAGATTTTTAATTAAAATGCTATGTAGTATGATGATACAAAATCAAGATGACATACATTAAATGAATGAAGAACTAGCTATTTGATAGGTCTCAAATGTAATCATCAACGGAGAATCATTATTAAGAGCGTGTAGTTCTAGCAGGACTGAAAGGAAGCAGTTTTTGGTCCCACATTCTTTAACATTTTTATCAATGAAGAAGCCATAACTGGAATAAACCATAACATTATCACGGATAAAGTTTGCAGACATACAAAGATTGAGGGAGTGGTGAATAATGAAGAGGACAGGTCACCGATACCAAGTGATCTGGATCATAAGCAGGACACAAGCAAATAATGTGTGTTGTAATACAGCTAAATGTGCATGTATATACCTAGGCACTTAGAATGCAGGTAATACTTATATAGGATGGGGAACCTCATCCTGCAAAGTGGTGACCCTCAAGTTATTTTTCAGATTCATGATGGTAGTTCCCATTGCAATGCGGTAGCTAAAACAGCTACCGTGATCTGTTGGATGTATAAGAACTGGCGACTATCGAGTACAAGAAGAGAGGCCCCTCTGTTTGTCACGTGTGTGACCACAACTGGAATAATATGTCCAGTTCTTGTATCGTTGTTCAAGAAATACTGGAGAGTTTTAGAGAGGAGCAATGGCAATGATTAAAGGATGGAAAAACATGACATAGCAAAAGGCTCAAAGAGCTCAATCTATTTAGTTTATCCAAGGTATGGTTGTAAGGGACTTGATCACAGTCTGTAAAGTACCTTAGGCTTGGTCTATACCAAGGCAGATCAGTTTACAGCTCCAGCTATGCAAAATGTGTAGCTGGAGTTGGCTTACCTTAAGCCGAGCCAATGGCAGTGTCCACACAGCAGGTGGCCAACAAGAGCACACGTTCCCGTCGGCTTCCCTTATTCCTCACAAAACGAGAAGTACCGGACACTGGTGGGGGCTGCCCCCAGCATTTGATTTAGGGGTCTACATTGGACCCACTAAATTGAACACTAGAAGATCGACTTCCAGAAGGTTGATCTTCTTCATAGTGTAGACATACCCCAAATTGGTGAACAGAACTTGATACTAGAGGGTTCTTCAGTCTAGAAGTAAAAATTTAACTGGATCCAATGGCTATAAATTGAAGTGAAACAAATTCAACATTTCCATCACTGGACGCATTTAAATCAAGGTTGGATTTTTTATTCTAAAAGAGATTCTCTCATTCAAAGAGGAAATTAATACAAAGAAGTCCTACAAGAGGCCTGTGTTATCCTTGCAAGAGGTCAAACTAGTTGATCACAATGGTCCTTTCTGGCCTCATGAGCGACGAATGAACCTGTGCAGCATGGAAAGTGATAGACTCCAGGATGACACAAAGGGTACGTCCAGACTACAGGCTTTTGTCGACAGATACTGTTGAGAAAGCTTCAGTCGACAAAGAGCGTTTAGACTACATCCAGTTCTGTCGACAAAGCAAGCCGCTTTGTCGACATGACAGTGTAGATGCAAAGGATAGTGTAGATGCAATAATGCCTTCTGTCGACAGAACTCTGTCGACAAAAGGTGTTATTCCTCGTAGAATGCGGTTTACAGCCGTCGACAAAACTGCTGAGTTCTGTCGACGTTATATCGACAGAACTCAGCAGCAGTGTAGATGCAGGTATAGTTTTGTCGACAAAAGTCCACTTTTGTTGACAAAACCCTGTAGTCTAGACACACCCCAGGTTATAGGACTGACTTACAAGGAGAATTGTGGTGCTGTCAATGGTCACAGGAAAACTAGGGAGTAGGAAGGATTTGGGAAGACGAATTCAGCCTTTGCCACATTATTAAGTTTAAGCTGGCAGCAAGGCATCCAAGAGTGTGTCTGGACTACATGGCTCCATCGACGGAGCCATGTAGATGAGTTTACTCAACGAGGCATACAGGATCTGCTGACGAAGGGTTCTGGGGTCGGCAGATCCCCATCTAGACTGCCGCACTGTGCTGACAATCAGCTGATCGGCTCAGCGCGGCGGCCATTTTGATTTAAATGAAGCGGCGATTATTTAAAGTGCCGCTTCATTTCCCTTTGCCGAGTAAACTCATCTACACGGCTCTGTCGATGGAGCCATGTAGTCTAGACACACCCCAAGAGGAGATGTTAGAAAAACAGTAGGGAAGGAGATCAGGAATAGGGAGACAGCTTTATGAATCAGTCAGGAAGACAGGATTAGATACCATATGCATTGATAATATTGCTAAGAGATGGGATGTAGAGGGAGAAGATGAGTGGAACACTGATGGACCTCTCTGGGATACTCATGGAAAGGGTAAGGGGTGAAGAGGTGGCTTCACCAAGGCTACGTCTAGATTGCAGGCTTCTTTCGGAAGAAGCTTTTTTGGAAGAGATCTTCCAAAAAAACTTCTTCCAAAGAGAGTGTCCACACTACCAAAGCATCACACTGAATGGACGCTATCTCGAATTTAAGATGTGATTACTATGGACAGAGTGGCCACCAGAGCACCTGTGCTTTTTCCTCTTTCCTTTTCTTTCAAAAGAACTCTCTCTTCCCCGTCTACACGTGCCTTTTTCCAAAATAGCTCTTTTGGAAAAAGGCTTCTTCCTCGCAGAAAGAGGATTACCAATGCTGGAAAAACCCCTCTGTTCTTTCAATTTTCTTTCGAAAGAACGCGATTGCAGTGTAGATGTAATTGGAAGGTTTTTTTCCTGAAAAACGGCCGTTTTTCCAAAAAAAAAACCCCTCTATAGTGTAGACATACCCCAAGAGAGGTATCGATGGAACAACCAGAGAGTCAGAAGAAGAACTAAGAGAAGATGGAATTGTACAAGCTGAGAAAGGATGCTCTGCTTAATGTCTTGGGCTGCCAAAAGCTCAAAGAGGATGAGGATGGAATAGATGGTCTGAGATTGGTCCATTTGGATCATTAAAAAGCAACTTTGTTCAGAGAACTTTCAGCATAGTGAATTGTAGTGGATGAGAAACAGATTGGACTGGAATATAAGTGGAAGTGGAATACAGAAGCTAGGAGAAATCATTGTAGCTCTCCCGTTCAATAACTTAAGAGCTGCAGGAGAGAAGGAAGAGAGGCTGGATATAAGGTGGGATTTATTTTAGGTTGGGAAAATGTACAGAGTGCTGTATCTGTTGGTTAAATAACATGCTTGTCACCTAGCACACCAAAATGCCCTGTGGAAAGGCTGTGCACACAAAATGGATCCAAATACAATTTGGTCTTTAGTTTCAGCTGTGAATATTTGTTTGTACATCAACCTGCTTACTGTAAATTACAGGACAAGAGCAATGTGATGATCATGAAACTACACATGAATTTCAGTATTTCCTGAATTTCAGGAAATTTCAGTATTTCAGTGTTACCTGAAGTTGATCTTGGTGGAGTCTCATAGGGCCAAACTGCACATCTGTCACTGTTGCCTACAAACGAGAAGAGAATATTATAAATACATACATGCCCATGCAGGAAGGAAAATCAGCTTTCTTAAGGAAGTTATCTTTTCTTTACCACGGGGTCGCAAATATATTGCTATCGTTATCAGCTCCTCTATCTATGAGGATTTTGTGTTGCTTTTAGCTATTTCTATTCAATGCAATAACAACAAGGTTACAAAGCAACAAGCAGGTCACAGTCATTTCAAACATAAAGCAATGTAGTACACACGTGGTTTTCAAACTACGGGTCATGACCCAGTACTGCATTATGAAATGTCAGACACTCACTCTCGTTGCTGCAGGGAGATTAGGTGACAAGTGGGGGGTGCTAAGGTAGACTACCTGCCTATCCTGGCACCTCAGCCTGTGCTGCGCCCCACAAGCGACCAGCAGCAGGCCTGGCTCCTGAGGGTGGGAGAGGAGAGTGGAGCTCCCATTGGCTGGGAACTTGCTACTGGCTGCTTCTGGGGCACAGCATGGTCTGCAGTGCTGGAGAGACAGGAAACCTCCCTTACCACCCCCCACTGAATAGCTGACCAAGGTAAGCCCCTCCTGCCCCAGCCCTGACACCCCCAAAGCAGGAGCCCTCTCCTACACCCAAAGCTCTCACTCTCAGCTGCATCCCAGAGCCTACACTCTAGTGAGATTATGTTGGGTCAGGGGCATCAACAATTTTCTTCAACTGGGTCATGAGAAAAAAAGTTTGCTAGACTAAGAATATAAAATAATAAGCTGTATCACTTAAGCTGTTCCAGAACACTGGCAAATGTTTAGAAATTGCTTTATTTTAAAGCATGTAAATAAGCATTTCATTCACAAAAGAAAGCTAGACGTACATCACTCAGTATAATGTGGTGTGCACCCCACACAGGAGTGTAAGGAGTTAAGATGACCAGGCAGGATAATTAACTCCACAGGATGCACCTGGAGGGCGGAGCTAGGGAGCAGGGAACTGACAGAAAGCAGGCTCAGATGGGCAGAAATGGGCAGGGCCTAGAAAGCCAGGAGCTGACAACAGACAAGGGCTGCTGAGAAGGAGCCACTGCTCCCTATGCTGTGGGAGGAGGGTTTGGAGTTAGTACACCCAGAGACATTGGTAACTTACAGTAGCAATCAGGAGGTGCATGCCCTGTGCCCACAATTTTAATTGCTAAATGAGGCGCCTCCACATACTCCCTCCTTACCCCGCAGGCACCAGTCGTCCCTGCACGGAGAAAGAGTGGGGGGACCGTAAGTGAGGGGAAACAGTCTAGAGAAGAAGCAATGAGGGCTGGAGCACTGCAAGAGTAAAGCCCGGAACTGTGGGAATGAGCAGTGAATGGGAATACTGCATAGGGCTGCTGAAGGAAAGATTTTGATATTTTTTAGAAAGGGAAAAATGCTGAGTGACCTGACCAGAGGTCTGAGTCATGAAGACGATGCCGTGCTTCCTGGGACAAAAGAGGCGCTGAGAGAGAGAGGCTATGTCTAGACTGCAGGCTTCTTGCGCAAGAAGCTTTTATCGGAAGAGATCTTCCGCAAAAGTTCTTGTGCAAGAGCGCGTGCACACTGCAAAAGCGCAACGAAAAGGTGATGGGCTTTTGCGAAAGAGAGCATCCAGACTGTATGGATGCTCTCTCGAAAGTAAGCACTGATTGGTATGCACAGAATGGCCACCAAATCACCTGTACTTTTTCCTCTTTCTTGCACAAAAACCATTTTTCTCCGTCCACACACGCCTTTTTGCAAAAGAACCCTTTCGCAAAAAGGCTTCTTCCTCGTAGAATGAGGATTACCAATTGCGCAAAACCCCCTTTGTTCTTTTGATTCTCTTGCGCAAAAATGCGCTTAAGGTATGGACGCTCTGCGAGTTTTTGTAGAAAAACAGCTGTTTTTCTGCAAAAACTCTGTAGCGTAGACATAGCCAGAGATAGTGTGAGAGCCCACAAGCGCAGGAATGAGCATCAGACTGATGAGCTAATCCTCAGAGTGGCCAGCAGGAGGTGTCAGACGAGCCATGAGTGGTGTGCCTCCTCATGCTCTACTTTATCAGTAGTAAATTTCACTACATAATGATGAGTGCTTGAAAGCCATACAAATAAATATGCACCCTTCACTTCCCAAAGTATGTTCTGATGCACTGCTTCCCAAGGCCATGCTGGTAGAGACTGCAAGTGCCCCTCAAACTGAAGGCTGTGGAATTCATAAGAACATAAGAACGGCCGTACTGGGTCAGACCAAAGGTCCATCTAGCCCAGTATCCTGTCTGCCGACAGTGGCCAGCACCAGGTGCCCCAGAGAGGGTGGACCGAAGACAATGATCAAGCGATTTGTCTCCTGCCATCCCTCTCCAGCCTCTGACAAACAGAGGCCAAGGACACCATTTTATCCCCTGGCTAATAGCCTTTTATGGACCTAACCTCCATGAAAAAACTCTGAGATAAGCATTTAAAGGCATGTATATTTAAAATGCTCTTCTACTTTGAAACGTAAAATGACATTGTGGTGGGCCAAGCTCACTGTGTGTCAGTGATTTCCATCGTGAGACTGTTTGGATTATATATGAATTGACTCTTTTTCTAAGTGCCAACTTAGCTTGGTATCCGAGAGACAAGTTAGGATCTTTCTTTCTTTCTTTCTCTCGCATCGATGCAAATAACAATGATCAGGAACGTTGGTTACTATTGCTAGTTCTACCAACAAACTCTCTTTGTCACCATTGACTATAAGGCATTACTGATTTGCCTGAAGACATGAACAGGAGTCAATGGAATGGCTCTTAAACAGCATTGGGCTAGATTTTCAAAGGTATATGGGGCGTTCGCAGGGCTGAAAATCCCCCGAGGCACCTATCTGCCTATTTAGGGGCTTAAATACCTACAAAATCTGGCCTTTTGGATTTTTGGTCTCTGAGGGTGCCTTTATAAAGCAAAAGCAATACACAATGGCAGCAAGTCTCAAAGCTTGGGTGAATTGACTTGGCCACTGACTGAAGGATGAAAAACAGCAGTGTAGATGTTCAGACTTAGGTTGGAGCCAGTTCTGCAAGGTTTTCTCCCCGCCAGGTTTCAGAACCCTGGCTGCAGCATGAGCCCTAACATTTATAGAGCTATTTTTAGCTCTGCAGTGCAAGCCAGACTCACTGCCCCAGGGCATTTTTTAGGGGAACCGGGGGAACTCTGTTGTTGTACCCTGAGAGACAGAACACAAGCAATGAGCAAAGAATTCTCTTGAAGGAAAAGAGGAACTAACATCCAGTTGGCACTCTGTTAGCTGTGCAGGCGTTGCAGGGCTAACTGGGTAAAAAAGCAGAAGAAACTTATTTTTGGCAGTATAGTAAACAAAGAGGACTCAGGAGCATATACACATAAGAAACAGATCTGTTGAGTACAAAGGTGGCATTTTTACATTGTTGTTTTTTTCAGAGTAAAACCACACTTTAAGATCAGATTTAATCCTTTGCAGTCTACAATTTTTCCAATGAGTAATTTTAAAGAACCATCATTACGTCCCATATACCACATAAAACCCTCTTAAAATTACATGCTCTTTTCTCTCTATGACCTTATTGCTCCATTGCGTAGCCCATAAGGCTCTTCATGTGAGCTTGTATTTGTTTATCAATTTGGAAATCATCAATATAACTTTAAATGTGAAAGAAATATGAGGGAAGGAAAATGCCAGTGTAACACCTGAGAAAACAATACAGGAACAGTTTATGCCTTCGTTATTAAAGTGGGACTCTAACAGTGACTGTAAAATCAACATGGAGAAGGTTCCAGATTTACTTTCTCAATAACTTCCAGATCAGATTTATTCACTTTAAATGCTCGTCAAAGGTGACTCTTCTTATTACCAACACTGAAAATTCTTCATGAGACATGAAAAATCAAGCTGCTTTGTTATGCCACTCACACCAGATAAACATTTTGCACAAAGAAATTAGCTGATAATTTAGTTGATGATGCATGAGGTAGATGCAAATCCATCTTTCTCTGCCATCGCTTTACTGGCTTTGTGGTGCTAACAGTAGTAACAACTTGGTTTTAATCAGTAAAGTCAGCAGAAATGTCTGGCGGACATACAAGGAGAATATCTACAGAGTAAGAGTTGCCATTTTAACAGTCGCTTTTCTGACCATAACCACACTTAACATCACATTTTGAAATATTTATTTTTTTGTGCATTCAAGCTGCCAACAGAAAGACTTTTTAATTTTAACTAACAATGACTTTGAGCTGTAAGGTTCAGACCCAGGACTGAACTTTTTAAAGTTTACGGGTAGTTAGAACCAGTGCCAAATCTAATATTAAGCAGTAAGATGTAATTACTGCAGCCGGCTATTTTTTCACTTACTCCTTTCCTCTATAAGTCTGTGAGAGAATTTTGCTCCTGGAAGCATTGAAAGACCAACGGTCTGATCCTGCGTGGAATCAAGCACCCTCAATTTCCATTGACTTCTGTGAGGGTTAAAGAAGCCCAGCATCTGTCAGTAAGAGCTCTGAACTTAGCAGGATTGGGTCCTAATAGCAATGGTTGGAGCCAGGCATAAAGAGACTGTGTTGGCAGGTTCTGTGCTGTTTTCCCCATACAGACCTCCCCCCTCCATCCACTACATCAGTTTCACTTGAAATCCTTGGCTATTTCAGACCAAAGCTTCCCTTAAGTAGACACTATTAACCGTGGCCAGTTATGTCCTATTTCACTGTAGTTTTCAAATGGGCATGCATGGAACCAATCCCCGTTGACTCTGCTCACACAGAGAGTCATGAGACCAATGGGGCTAGTCACTGGAATAAGCCAAGCAGGAATTGCCCAACAGGAAGTTTGCTGAGTCTACAAAATACTTCTTTTGCCAATGTGACGTTTAAGCTCCACTTACATCCAGCACCTGCATGTGATCTTGTTACATGTTAACTTTCTGTCCCAGGTGCAAGAAAGTTAACTCTTCTGCATCTCAGCTGGAAAATTTGGGGGCAGTCTGGTTAATTCTTAATCTGGTTGAAATCTGTTCAAATACCTTGATTAATCATTTCACTTCTACTTATGCAGCTGTCAGTCTCAAGAATCAAAGTTTTGGTTAAGCATTGTCAACCATGTCACTGTTCAGCAGTGAGGGGCAGCCTAAGCTCGTGAGTGGGCCACATGAGTGGTCCTCCATCTCAGTGGGCTGCAAGGTTGTCGTAACCAAGACGTTCTCCCCAGACAGGGTAGTTTTGCTAACTGTGCTTGTGTACCTAGAATTTGCAGTGTGTGCAGACTGAATCATAGCAACATTTGGAATGGATGCAGAAGGAGCACACAACACACACCTCACTTCATGTGCCCTTGTTCTAAATGCATATCACTTTTGTAATGCTGGTAGGAAAAAAAAACCTATACAGAGGAAAACCAGAAGAATCTGGCAAACTTGTGCGAGGGCAACAATAAACACAATGTCTCATGGGCACACACAGAACCCCAGCGGGCTGCATGTGGCTCCTTGGGCAACAGGTTGCTCACACCCGTTGTACGGGCTTCAACAAGGATTGAATACAGCACTAAAACAGAAACTCCAACGTTTGGTTGGATTAAATAAACTTTAAAAACACAGCTAAAAATTACAATTAATCCCCCTTTCCCTCAAGCTGATGTGTGTAACAATTGTACAAATACACCTTTACTCAGCTGTATGTTTTGCCATTTATTTTTTTACAATCATCCCACTCTAAAAAGAGCAATCGGAACAGGTTTATATTGGCAATTCTGATTCATGCAACTTACAGCTGTGTCAAGGCAGGGGCAAACATTTTTTACAAGACCATATAAGAAGAACAAAGATATAAGGCTACCTTCAAGCTTTGGAATTGTCCACACGTTGCTAAGGACCCATGTGTGAACCTCACGAGCAGGCGACACATCTTGTGCGCAAGAGCCGTTCTTCCTGAAAAAATGAGGAAGAATGGCTCTTGTGCAAAAGAGGGTTTTTGCGCAAAAAGGAGCCGTCTACACAGCTCTTTTTTGTGCAGAAGCCTCTTGCACAGAAGGGATCCGAAGAGGAAATGCAATTGCGAGCATGACATATGCAAATGAGTGCTCCATTTGCATTTCCTCTTGCGGAAAAGCCTTGCAGTATAGACGTAGCCTAGACCAGACTGCGGCTTTGAGCCAGGGCCCACCATAGATGGAGAATGAGGAGGCATTGCTGAGTTCTGACAGTGGATCATCCTTCTAAAGGTGCAGCATGTCCTGTTCCCCACAGCCCTATTTTACCCTCCCACCTCCCAATCAGTGAGGCTGGTGGCATTAGGCTTTCAAATATTATAGTAACAGGGGCTAAGTAAACACCTAGAAGGTTTAGATTGTTCCCACTACAGTCAAACAAGCGTGGCACAAGTGAAGTCAATGGGAATAAGTGCATGACCTGATGAACATTAAAACCAATGGGAGTCTTTCAATTGACTTTAGTGGGAACCACACTGAGGGTTTTGTGCTGTACTATGCGCTGTGCTTGTTACGAAGGGTTTGCAAAATCTAAACCCTAAATTGCTGTCACTGAAACTGCTGTAAAATAATTCAGAGGTAAGTGAATGTTTGGTAAATAACAACTGAAATAGGCTTAAAATGGACTGGCCCAAACAACTGTGACTGCTCTGATTAAAGTACAACCAACTAGAAAGTGACCTTACGTAACCTATTAAAACATTTCAGGTTTCTCCTTACTATGAGTCATCCTTCACAACTCAGCCAGAGCAGAATCCACAGGAAAGACCTACTCATGTTGTTACATTCCTACAGAGACAAAAACCTTATATGAACTTGCTCATGGAATACTTATAGTAAAGAACAAAGAGCAGGCTCTCTCTATGTGCTAGTTATGGTGATATACTACTTGGTTAGAATATAGGACACATCAAAAGTGGCTACATGCCGTAGGTTTCCTATTTACCAGACTTCTCATATTTTGGCTTAGTCTAAAATGCCTCTGTTACTGTTACTAATTGGAGGGCAGAGCTAACCCTCAAAAGAGGCAGAGTCAGCTGGAAAAAAAGCCTTTGGTTATTAACTATGGAACCGTATTTATGTTAAAAGGAAGCAAATACAGTACTTCTGCAGGCTGATTTTTTCTAAATATTTCCTTAAATTCTTGTGTGATGCTTTAATCCAAACTCCAGGCCCCTGGCCAGCACAATATATCCACGGTCTTCAGAGGGATGGCTGATGCCTCTGCTACAAACCAACCTGTACCAGAGAGGCAGGCCTGCTGCAGAGAGAGATGTGGAGCAGCAGAGAAATGGGGAGAAAGAGTGCTCATACAAATGAATCCTCCACAAGCTGCAACTACTCCATCACTTCCTTTCAGACACTCCACCAACATCGGGCTGCACAGCCAATGGAAGTTATTCTTTGGCACCTCACCCCTATAGTCCTTGTGTACTACATAGCCCTACAGGTAATCTCCCCTCCTTCTTTAATTTTGACGTATACTATTGAATATTGCCTCTGTGTATACATATGTACATTATCAATCATCCCAAATAAGAATTGACTAATTTCAGCTAAATTTAAATACCCAATCCCAAAATTAAGCATCAGGGCCAGTTCAAATGTTTCAAATTTTGATTTTTCAATTAAAAAAACAGGATTAGTTTTACATGAACTCTTCTTTACACTTTTCTTTAAACCAGCTCTAATAAGCCTAGATATACCCATTCCACCAAGCAAAAGCCCATGTAAACAGATAGACTTCAGATCACACCTTGACAGTCAACTGATCCAGGATCTATCAAATCAAGAGGGTGAAATGAGTTCCAAAGTCAAGAGCCCTCCCTTGAAAAAGCTCAGCCAATACTTGAAGCTTCATGGGTCTGTTTGCATGAATAACTCTCCTCAAGTGACATTATAGTACATTATGGAGCTCTACAGACAACTAAGACACCTACTACATAGGGCATCCCATCATTTGGATTGTACCTGGAAGTGGAAAAGGCATTATAGGTCCTGGGGCTAACACTTCCTGGCAAGCAGTTTTCCATGGTTGGGACTAGCTATAGCTTTTGATTCTTGAATTTTACCCCATTTTTCTTCCTCTATAATATTTCTCTCTCGCCTTTTGATACCTATGTATATTGGTCATATCCCGAACTTTGCACATTCCTTGTTCAATAGCAACTTTGCTTGAATGTGTAAGGAATTTAATATTTGTCCTACTATTTTTGTACTCATTCTGATAAATATTTAGCATGACTATTATAATGTGCATTGCAATCCATGATGCAATACTAGAGAAAGTTATACGCAAAATACAAAATACTAATGAAAGTTATACGCCAACTCTGGCTGAGCAGATTTTTTCAAACACCATTAATAGTGCTTATTAGTATAAAAGGAGCCTTATAATACATTGGCTGAATTCTGATCTCATTTGAAGCAATGTAAATCTAGAATAAATTCACAGACTAAAATGAAATTACTCTAGACTTACACCACTTTAAATGAGGTCAGAATCTGGCCCTATGCATGTAGTCTCTGTTCATAAGAAAGAAAAAAAAAGGGAATAAAAAGTCCAAGGTTGTTTACTTCTGCTGAACAGACCAAGGTAAGAAGAACTCTTGGGGGAGTTAAGATGAAGATTGTCAGTTATTCTTAATACAATTCCAGACACAAAGGTCTGGAAGGCAATTAGTTTACAAAAATCTTCTATTCAATGTACTGTAGATATAATGTGTTTATTTCAGCACTTAATTTATCTTCCCTGTATCTTTTACAAAAGACTTAGACAAATTATATGGAATCTCAAATATTCATACTGTGTATTTTGACTCAGTATAGTTGGCCTTGATAAAATCCAGAATTAACATTAGCTTGGTCAATTCCCCATCTGGTCTATGCTGACTCTGCTCCATCAAAAGAACAATATCAGCTGAATATCTGAGGATCAGCTGAGTGTCTGGTTCAATGTCTTTTTCTCTCTCATGTAACAAATATTTTTAAATCAATTCTTATATTAATATATACTGATATTACTGTTTTGCAACATAAAAGACAATGTAGGTAGCGTGATGAATGAACAAACTGAAGAGTATGGGCCTAGATGAGTACTTATTTCCAATTAACTATTCTTGATTAATCCTATATGTGGACACTCAGGCTATGTCTTCACTAAACGGAAGATCAATGCTGCTGCAATCGATCTTCCGGAGTTCAATTTAGTGAGTCTAGTTAAGACTTACTAAATCAAACTCAGAAGGTGCGGGCAGCTGGTACTCCTGCTTTTGCAAGGAGTAAGGGATGCTGTGGAGATGGCAGGAAAACTCAAAACAATATACGTTGACTCCAGCTATTTAACTGCAGTTGCATATTTTGATTTGACGTTCCCTTTCAGTATAGACCTGGCCTCAGCATAGATTAAGCTAATTTGGAATAATGCACTCTTATTCTAGAATGAGTGTCCACACATGGAGTTAACCATGAATAATAGTTAATCCACCTTAAAATAATTATTCAAAATTAATTTGTATGTGTAGACAAGCCCTGATTTAATTTTCACTGCTGTTCACTTATTCCATTTTTTAAATGTTATGTACAATTTAGAGACACTTTTAGTTTTGTTTAGATTGGGAGGGGTAAATTCTGGTCTCAGATTGACACACTAGTACATCATTAACAATAAGTGATAAGGCAAAGAGGAAGATTTGTCAGAAACAGAGCTTTCTTGAATGTGCCAGGAGGGAATATTCAGTGGGAGTCGTGCATAAATCTGAGGCAAAAATATGGCCCTAAGTGACTTGAAAAGCTGATTTAACACATATTTCTTAATAAACTGTGGGCAGTCCAATTGAATGTTTTTAGTGAGTCAATGCTTATACTTCACCTTCCCTATGTGAAACATCTTATGCATTCTAACTATTGAAAGGTTTTCGTTTGTTTTTAACTATTCTATACCTGATGCCTTGCTGCACTACTGCAGTTTCTCACCAGTGTCGCTCCAATGAGCTTAGCATTACCAAAATGCTTCTGTTGTAACCAGATATTTGTGCTGTAGCAAAGTGACTAGGCCTCTTTCATGCTAATAGACTCCTCCCTCCACCCCAACGCCTCCTTCCCCCGGGAATATTCATTCGTAATGCATTGCTTACTGCTGTGCTACAGGACCCAAGATCCTGGTAGTTCATATGACAGCAGTGGGACTTCTGACTCTCCCTTACTATATGTGGGCATGTAGCCAAAGCCACAAACTAGCCTTAAGGAACAAAATTGATTTTCTCTCTATATAACAGCAACGATGTTGAGCAGCAAATAGCAGTGTTCAAATTAAATGTTGAATTTGCTTCAGCATTTGCCCCACATGGCAGTCCTTTACTGAGCTGTACGCTATACTCCACTAAACATTAATTAGTACTTTGAATTTAATGCAAGAAAAATATGAATCAAAAGCTTGATGACATTTTTTTTTAGGAGAAAACTTATTTGTGCATGTAGTGAGCAGGTGTGGCTGCTCACTGACCCTCGGTGGGGGGGAGGGAATCCCTCTCTGAGCCATGTGGGTTGAGCCATGTCCTGCCCCTTTAACTCCCTGAAAGCCAAGGGGCAGGGGAGAGAGGATAAAAACCCAGCCCAGGAGCTCAGTAGGGTCCCACCACTGGAGGAAGCAGAGCCCTGCTCTGAACTCGCAAGCCAGGAGAGCCTGGAGGTCCTTGCTGAGGAGTGGCATGAACTGCCAGGCCCATGCTCCCAAGAGGAGACCTTCTACACCCTACTCAAGGGTTCAGACTACCATGACCCCTGAGAACCAGCAGCCAGCGTGCAGCCAGGTAGATGCGGGGGGGGGGAGTTAGGAAGTGGCCATGGGGAAGCCAACAACTGTCAGGCTGATCTAGAGTGCATCAGCATGTTGTGGGCCGGGACACAGTGGAGTAGGGAGGATCTGTTTCCCCCCCTGCCACCACACATACCAGGTGGCAATCTCCTCCTCCACTCTCCTGCCTGGGGAACTGTGTTTGTTTGCTTGCCCCGACCTGAACCAGGGCCTGGGCCTTAATAAACGGAACTGCATTTGCTTTGTTGCCCTGCCCTGAACTAGGGCCAGAGCCTTATTAACTGTAGGATTGTATTTGGTTTGGTGCCCCGGCCTGAACCAGGGCCTGTGGGCTTATTGACTGGGGGACTGCATTTGCATTGCTGCCTGCCCTGCCCTCAGGCCCTGTGGTTTGAAAGGGGCTGCTGGACCTTTACTTACAAACCTGAGCACAGGTCAGGGGCCCAAGACTAAGCCAGCTGGCTTACAGAGCACCATACTCTTCATTTCTTCTGCTGCCTTTTCAAACAAGTTAACATTGTTGCATGTAAAGCAAAAACAAGTCTACCATGCAACATCACACACACACACACTCACGCCCACTTGCACATGTGCATACACACACACACACTCTGGACATGTCTACACTCGGAAATTATTTCAAAATAACTTATTTCAAGATGATAACTCCTGAAATAGCTATTTCCAAATAGTGTGCCCACAGTATGGGGAAGCCTTGAAATTAGTCCGAGGCAGGCTTCTATAATGTGGACATGCTACCTCGACTTAGAGCTGCAGGAAGCACTGGGGAGTAATTACTCCGAATGACTCTGGGGAGTAGTTATTTCGAAATAGTGGCACCGGAGCATCCACACTACTGCTATTTGAAATTTGCGCTATTCCTTGTGGAAAGCAGGAGTTATTTCAAAATAACCAGCCCATTATTTCAAAATAACAGGCTTGGTACTGTGGATGCTCCGCTTGTTATTTTGAAATAACTCCCTAACGTAGACCAGGGCTCTCTGGATCCCTGGAATTCTCAAGTATGTTGCAGCTACATAGTTCTATCTGGTCAGGCAGTACTGTAAAGTATTTGAAGTTATATTCTGTGCTAAAGAAAAAAAAACACAGCAGCTCAATGATTTGGCTTATGTTTTAGAAGAAAATTTAAAACCCTATAATAATGGTTTTCTCTACACAGGCTGCCATTATCATTCCCTACACATAGCTGCCATTATCAATACAAAAACAGCCTATAAGGACACTTTTAGCTCTTCAGAGTTCTGCAAAGTCAAGTATGCTTCTCTTCAGGGTAAAAATTCTGAAGAAATATCTTTGAAGACTCTAGAAAGATGTAATGGTACCCTGCACAAAAAATGCACAATACATAGAAATGTAATTATTTTAAATGAGGAAAAAAGGACATATGGGAAGAAGTGCTATCACCTTATTTAGATCTTGCTGAAAGAACGCCAGCTATTGAATGCGCTAAATTTGTTCTATTTTATAACCGTATCCATCTGCATAGCATCTAGGCATCTTTGGTAGATAGGGACTGTTTGCAGGAGCAAATTAGAGTGGTTGACCTCTATCAAGTGGTCATCTTTTAGGAGCTGCTTACCAGTATGTGGCTGGAAAACCTTCCTAGTGCTCTAAAAACTCTATTCTCTTATTCTTTTGTAACTCCGAGCCCTTCTCTGTTTTCTCCTTTGCATGCTGGACCAAAAGCTCTCCAGCTGTGTGTGTCTCACGTAATGCTTCAGAGGCAGATGGATAGTGGTATGTGGCTAGAAATTCCAATTAGGGATATTAAAAAAGCCGCTAATTAGGTAATTGTGTAACTGTGAAAAATCTTAGCGGTTACACGTTGCGGGCTCTGCAGTATACATCTTATATTGTAGAAACTGCGGTGCAGCCAGCTCCCCAGGAACAGGGCTGACAGCCAGTGTGCACTGGGAGCCAGCTCCTGGCTACCAGCTTTATACTACAGAGCCCACAGCATGGGGTGGCAGCTGACTCCCTGGGAGCCAGTGCATGCTGGAAACCAGCTTTTAAGCTGGCTTCTGGTGTGCACCAGCTCCTGCCTGCCACCCTGCTCCCAAAGAACTGGCTGCCTCCCCAGGCTGTGGGCTCTGACACAGAGCCAGCAGTGCAGGGTGGCAGCGAGCTTCTCCGGAGTGGGGCCAGGAGCCAGTGTGTAACTGTTATAGTAACCAATAAGTTCATGGTTACTGGTTAACACTATTACATCCCTAATTCTAATAGGAGTCTGAGGCCTACTTCCTTCTCTTTTTCCTCCCCATCAGGCAAGGCTACAGACAGGGCCGTCCTTAGGCATATGCAGAGTACGCAGTTGCGTAGGGCACCACAGTAGTTCTGGGGCACCGCTCTGCCGGAGAAACGGGAAGCAGTGAGCAGGCAACAGCAGGGCTGCTGGGTCCTAGAGAGAGCCCAATGCCCTGCCTGCAGCACAGTCCGAGGGAAGGGATTGGCTGCTGGGGTCTCTGGGAAGGGGAGAGAGTAGGGGTGTGGGAAGGAACTTACCTGTGTGACTCTCTCCCCTAGGGTAAGGTGAGGCAGGCTGGCTGGGTGGCTCTGTGGCAGTACCCTTTCTTCTCCCCTCCCCCCACAGAGTACCCCCCCTTCCCCCTCTCCCACGGAGCACCCCTCTCTCCCCCCTTCTCTCCGGCAGGGCTGGGTTGGGTGAGGTACTAGGGGAAGGGAGGGTTGGGTGAGGTGCTGGAGGGGAGGGGAGGGGCTGGTTGCGTGCTGACTGGGCCAGGGGCGGACTGGCCCAGCAGGCTGTCTGCCGAAGGGCCGTCTGGCGGCAGATACGCGGGGCGCCGGCACGCTGCAGCCTGAGCCTGGCACCGGCACTTTAAATTCCCCGGTGCTGGCAAGGGCACTGTGTGGGGCCAAGGGAGCGCCTGTGCGGCGTGTTTAAATGCCGTGGAACAGTTGAGAGGGGAGAAGCCCCGGCGTCTTCCCTCTCAGGTGGTTTGAGCTCAAACGCTGGGGCTTCTCCCCTCTCAACACCTCACCCAACCCTCCTTCCCCCTAGCACGTGAATGCTGGTGCCGGTTCCGGTAGGGTTACCAAGTAGACACCCCCCCCCCCCAAAAAAGGACACTTGATCGTGGGTGGGCAGGAAGCAAAGCTGGGGGGGCCACGAGGCTGGTGGGGGGCAGGAAGCAGAGCTGGCGGGGCGGTGCAGCGGTGCTGGCCGGGGAGATCAGGAAGAGGAACGGGCTGGCGGGAAGCAGAGCTGGGGCGGTGCAGGGGCTGGCTGGGGAAAATCAGGAGGGGAAATGGGGGAGAACCGGCCTGCCGGGACGCAGGAGGTGGGGGGCTGAGGGCACAGGGTTTGGTGCGGGGCGTTAGGGTTGGAGTATAAGGTTGCAGGGCTGGAGTCAGGGCAGAGATATGGGGGACTCTTGGTAAGGGGTAGGGATTAAGATGTGTGGGCATGGGGCTGGAAGGTTTGTGAGGGCAGCTCAGGGCAGAAGGTGATAGAGTGAGGGCAGGAGGGGTGGATTCAGGGCACAGGGTCTGATGGGGGGCTCAGGGTAGGGAGGTGGGGGAGCAGGAGTCATGGCAGGAAGTAGAGGGTGCAGAACTCAGGAGGGAGCTGGAAGAGATTATGGGGCTTACAAGGGTGACAATGCTGTGCTGACAACTCCTCCCAGGGGGACAGAGCTTCACTTTCCTGGGACTCCCCGTGCCCTCCCCCCTCCTTGCAGGATGGCATCGCGGAGGTAAGTTGCTGGGGTGCAGCAGCCCCTGCTGCTCAGGCAGCTCGCATGCCAGCTGTTTGGGGAGGGGGAGTGCAGTTGCACACTTCCCAGAGGTGCTGCAGGATTGCCAGGTACTGGTCCCAGCTGCCCCTGTCCCCTGCCTAGACCTCCCACAAGTACCCTGTCCCCTGCCCCCACCAACACTGTCACCAGCACCCAGCACCACCCTGTCCCTGGACCCAGTACTCTGCCACCCACCGCAGCACCCAGCACCACCCTGTCCCTGGCTCCAGCACCCTGCCAGCTGTGCCAGCATCCTTGGGACCGCATTAGTGAGGCTTGGGGTTTTTTTTTTTTTTTTGGCATCTCACTTGTGTGGCCCCAACTGACTTTTCTGTGGGTCAGTGACCTTTGACTCAAAACAGGTTCCCTGCCCCTCTCATATATAAAGACAATGCTAAAACCTTTTGAGTTTGACATAATATTTTATTTAAAAATGAAGCCTGGCCAACATCCCCCCCCAATTGGGGCCAAATCCCCATCTCACTGCAGCATCATAACTCTCCTGCACCACCTGACCCCAAATCTGAGCCTATCATACACTGGAATCCCCTGTCCTGAGCCTCTTACATCCCCAAATTCCTGCATCCCCACATCCTCAGTCTTCTGCCAAATTCCTGCACCATCCCCATATGGCAAATGTGTGTCCTGAGTCCATCATACTCACAACCTCCTTGCCCTGAGCCCCACACATATCCAACACAAACTCCTGCACCCTCACATCCACAAGCCTGTGGCTTGCTCAGCACCCCAACCTTCCACCTGAGCCCAACACTCCTCAGCCTGGAGCCCCCTTCCCGAGCCAGCATCCCCTTCTCCTGCATCCAAATTCCCTCCCAGAGCTTGCACTTCTCACCCTTCCCACACCCAAATCCCTCATTCCCACCCCAAAGCCTGCACCTCCTCTCTCAACCAAGTGAGAGCATATAATGGCTGGGGATAGCAAGTGATGGAGAGGAGGGGGAACAGAGAGGATGGGGCCTCAAAGGGGTGAGGAACGTGATTTTAATGTATTGGTGGGTTCCTTTTTTTTTTTTTTTTTTGCTCGACAAACCTAGGCATAGGGCACCATAAATCCTAAGGACGGCCCTGACTACAGATGCTCAAGGCTCCGACATAACTGAGCTCTTGGAGCTGGCAAACCTCTAATGTACTGAGGAGGAACAGTATCCAACTACCTGGATAGGGAGAGAAAACTGAAGAGTTTTAGATTTGTGTCTAGTCTGGCTAGTGATCAACCAAAAACTCTTGAAAACCTAGTCCACTAAAGAGGTTTGGGGCCATGGCATTGTGAACAGGGAAGAATCAATCCAGTGATGGCTCTTCCAACTTCTATCTACCTGAAACCATACTTTTGATTCAATTTCCACTACCCCGGGTGTATTAATTTTACAGGCAGACTGAGAACTGCCTATCCCTTCTTATTTTTGCAGATTCTCAGTACAAATAGTACATTCCATTGGCCCAGAGGAAAATTCTTGCTGCTTGCATTTTAACAGTTATACTGCACTGCACTCTGGGAGATTTAAATATGTCACAGTAGTTCTATTGTTTAATATTATTAAAACTGCTTACCCTCTTGTAATTCCACAGACATCCAAAGATCCTGGAGTACAACAACAAGTTCTAGTTTGTTTCATAGCCATTTCTTCTTTCTAATGGGGATCACTTGCTAGTTCTGTTTTGAGGGTGACCACAGAGATGCCAGAATACAAAAGGCCTCTGCTACTCTCCTGATGAGTTTTAAGGCATTCATTTATTGATTTATATGCATTTCTATGGCATTCATTGTCACAGCACTTGCACTTGAATGGGCTTTGCTGACTACAAAGACATTTTCAAGTCTATGTGGGAAATTTCTATTTTTTTTATGCCAGGTATACTTGTCATGCCTTAATCCATCAATAGTGCCATAGAAAGAAAGAGAAAGAAAGAAAATAAATACTGATCAAAGCTGACTGAATCAGCTAGGCTCTTTTGCTGCCGTCTTTAAAGAATTTGTCCTAAACTAGGAAGCTTTTCTCATCAAAGGGATAAACCTGATTTCCCAAGGTGGTGAATACCCATTGAAGTAAATGGGTACTTGGCATATATGAAAAGCAGGCAATCACTACATTAAAAGAAAAACCATTAGTATGTCCCGGTAAAGAAAAAAACGTGCAGCAGAAAACTGCCCCCTGCTTGGAGACTGCTGGGGCAAGAGCTCTTGTGGGCCTTGATGGTGGCACTGGAGGCTAAGGGAATTGTACACCCCGCACAGTACTTCATGGGGAATCACCATGAAGAAATCTTTGAAAATTTCTTCATAAAGTCACCTCCTGAAGCTTTGACTAGGGGAGGACACAATCCACGTCAATGTCTGTACCTGAATTCTTTCTACATGATGGTATATGGCATCAGAAGGCCACGGCTTTGGGAACAGAGTTTGTTTTCTGACCCATGAGACAAGGTCTGCTGCAAACTGCAATCTGCTACTAGCCAGGCAGGAGGCTTCCTGAGCCGGCTGGTCCTGACTGGCTGAGAACAGCATACAACCTATGATTATTGTTACCTCCCAGGCCGGCCCATGGTTTTTGTCTTAGAACTGTAAGCTCTTTAGGGCAGGGAGTGTCAAGTGTGCGCACACAGCGCCGAACACAATGGAGTGCAGATCTTACTGGCCTCTAGGTACGATCACAATACAAATGTTAAATAGTGATAACAAACACACTCCATATTTGTGTTTAATTAAATCCTACCTAAGGAAGTAAGTGCAGCCTGGAACCTGCAGCCTTGAGCTTCCACCATGCACATTTGTCCCAAGCTGATCCTCCTCCTGCTTTCTTAACCCCTACGTCCAAGACTGGAGCCCCTTCCTGCACCCCAAACCCTTTATCCCCAGCTCCACCCCAGAGCTCATACCCCCAGCCCCCAGCTGGAGCCCTTACACCAATGTGCTCCAGCCTAGAGCCCCCTCCTACACCGTGAACTCCTGATTTCTGGCCCCACCCCAGAGACCACACCACCAGTCAGAGCCCTCATCCCCTACTCCAACCCAATCCCAATTTTGTGAGCATTCATAGCCCTCCGTACAATTTCTATACATCCATGTGGCCCTTAGACCAAAAAGTTTGCCCTCTAAGGGCTAGATAATGCTTAGTCCTGTCATGAGTGCAGGCACCTGGACTAGATGACCTCTTAAGGTCCCTTCCAATGTTATGATTCTATGATTATTAGAATTGCCATCAGCACGGTTCAGTATGCTAAAGCCAGTTGGGACTTTCTTTCTTCTGCTCTTATAAACAGAATTTTACTCTATTTGAGTTTGTCATAGGCATGTTTCACTTTTAACACTAAATCGCTTTGTTGAAGAAATGCTTTAACTATGTAACTTTTGACTTGTAACTATTTTCTGTATATTCTGTATCCAAGAGATGTTTCTGTGGTGTGGTGTGGTGTTGTGTTGTGTTGTGTTTTTTTGGGTTTTTTTGTTTTGTAAATCTGGATCTGCAGAAGTTGCTATTCATATAAACTGATATATTATGTAGTAAGTTTCTAATAAACAAATGCCTACCTGGCCAATATGTTGCCATTCTCCTGGTGAAGCCTCACGGAAGGACTTGTATCTATAGCAACTCAGCTCTCAGCAGACTTAGTTTCCCTGTAGACCCCTCTTTCTACTAAACAAGCCATCAGCAAAGAAACACTTAAAACACTATATACTGGTACTCTGAGAAACAAATTCAGCTAATAAAATTGAATAGTGCCAAATAAATATCAATAAAGATTATGGGTGAAATCCTGCTACCATTGATGTTAATATCAAAACTCCCATTGAGTGCAACAGGACTAGGATTTGCCCTAAATTGTTGTTGTTGTGTTCTCCATAGTAAATACATACAATAAGTGTATAAATAATAAAGATCTGCTGAATGTCACTGATCTAATTAATGGGCTACCCCATTATAAAACATTACATTGATTCTTGAGCGAAAAAGAGGTGGTGTCAATTTTCTAGCCTGAATAATCTGGAGTTAGCTAACCGTGCACTATAGTGTTAGCGGATTGCCCCCAATGTTGGACTAGAACCTTCACAAAGACTCTCCATGGAGGTACACATCTATATGGGAAAATCACATTAAAACTGTTAAAGGAAATAAAATATATTAACCCGCTCCTCCAAGAGTGTGTGGAAACCTGCCACAGGACCAGCACACAAAGACCTGTGGTGCATCTTCACTGGGATGAACTGATTCCACTACTGAATTTAGAGAATTTCAGTTGCACCCATGTGAACTGCAGAGGCAAGTAGGTGTGCAAGAGATCTAGAATGTGTTTGTGTGTGCAGAGTTAATATTGGTTAATATGTGGACATGGAAATATTCCTTTAGGTTCTTTATCAGTTTTTCCAAGCTGTGAATCCACCTGAACCAGCCAGAGGTTCTTTTCAAAACAAACTGGCTCAGTTAAACCCTACATTCTATTCTACATTTTATAAAATGGGCTTTTTCTTTTATGTCCCTGTGGGAGGGCTATAATATCTGCTCTTGTCATTTCCTAGACTAAACTGTGCAGCAAGGCAGCTTTTTAAACTTATTATTGCTGCCTACTGCCTTCAGCACAATTTAGTCAACATCTTGTCGATAAAATAATTTGTCTGAAAATGTCTAGTTTGTAGGGCTAGCTGAGAACCAAGAATTCCATTCTGTTCTGTCAAAAAGTTCACGGTTTTGGAATTTGTTTCCATTCCACATTGGGATGAAAGTGAGACCCCTTTGAAATGCTTTGCAACAAAACAAGAAAGAGAAAGCTATTTTCCCCAGAATAACCAATGTCCAAATGGTTAGGACATTCATCTAGGATTTAGAACCATGTTCAAGTCTGATTCAGAGCAGGGAATTCAACCCTCATCCCACATGAATGACCTAAATAACTGGCCATCCTAAATTCAAGTTCTCTCTGGGTGCATCTAGACAGCGGTGCTATTTTGGGATACTGCATTTGAGCTTATTTTGAGCTACGGGTGCAGTGTAGAGGCATCGTCTGTGACCAGGGCAGATTAAGAGGGGGGCTAACCAGGCAGCTGCCTGGGGTGCCAACCTATGGGGGGGCGCCTGATGGCAGCTGTAAGGGGCGCTGCACGCCCAGCCATGTGGCACCCCTTAGAGCTGCCATCAGGCGCCGCACGCCCGGGGTTGGGGGCTGCGCAGCGCCTTAGAGCTGCCATCAGCCACCGTGCACCCGATTGCAGCTGTAAGGTGTGCAGCGCTCTGGGGGGGCGGGGCCATGCATGCGCCGCACGCCTGCTGCCCGGGGCGCAGGAATGGCTCGAGCCGGCCCTGTCTGTGACCAGAAACTGCCTCCTAGACCTGAGAAACTTTCCCAACTAAAGTTTAGTCAAAACAAATGTCTGTGAAAAGTTCGGTTTTAATAAATCAGCATTTTCTGACTAAAACTACATCATTTTGACAAAAATTCTTGATCACTTTTACTAAATGTATAAGGTTGGGTCTTAAGCTGTTTTTACATATTAGGAGAGATTGGAAACTAGCTCCTGCACCCATGCAAAAGCCAAAAAACATGATGAACTCACACACTCCAAAGTTCAGACTGCACATTTACCAATGTGTTAGGAAAAGTCTATGCAATTCTATCATGCACCACAGAATTCCATGCTGCCTTGTAGCCTAACAAGGTTTAATTAGTTCAAATAATAATAAATGAGGAGAAAAAACACATTAGAGAGAGGTTTCAGCACGCAGCATAGCATAAATGGTTCCAACATAATACAATGCATGTCTAGCTTTGGTGACGAGGGCAACCGCCCAGCGTCCATCTCCTTTTGAGGTTACGGAGTCTGATAAAATGGAAGAACTTTGACTCAATTTTGAGACAATCCAAAGTATTTTCCCGCACTGATCGTTACTGTCTCACTTTGCTGATTGTTTTTTTATAAAGTGAAGATGCCGTGGGTTTCTAAGCATTCTTCTGGAAGTGGGAAAGAATGACACCAAACTATAAGAATAAACATGAGAAAATAGACTTTAAAGTCCTGTCTAGTGACACCATTAAGAAGTTCACAGGCACCATTTCCTCCTTCCTCCCCTGCACCAACTGTTTCTTCCCAGACAGTGATCCAGACTGCTGATAGCTCTGGCAGGAGCTTTTACCAGAAATTTTAGCAGGAAACGTTACATTGTAAGCCTCAGTGTCCTCCCTTAGGCAAGACAGAAGTTATAGTTGCCCCACTGAACATAGCAGAATCAAAGCAGCTCAGATCTGCCTGCAACAAAAGGAGACACTTTCAAATATCTCTAGTAATGCTGGGTGAGATAACAGCTGTACAGATTTCTGTGTTTTAAAGCAATGGTATATTACAGCAGTGTGTAGAGCACGTCCAGCAATTCTGTTCCCAACATACCCACGTCTAGTGGAGTTCTGTTGCATAATGAAGAATTAGACCTGATTCCACATACTGCAAAACCTAATGTGACATTTCTTCAGCTGGATGCAGAAAAGGAGGCCGGCCCATTTGTGTACATTAGCTTTCATAAAAATATTAATGCATTTCTATAAGCCTGTTTAATGGGAAAGAAGTCTGCAGGAAATGGTAATTATAACATGAAAGAACTACCCAGATACTAGGGATAAATAAAGAGTTTTCTTTCCTGAAGGAAGTCCTATGTCACAAGTCAAGGAATAGAAAAACTGAGACAAGACTTGGGAGTTTATCACCAGCCCCAATCAGGGTTGAAGCTGCCCAGCTACTGTGCTGTTTTGAAGAATTAAAAGAAAAATGTATCTACAGACCTGTTCAAGAATGACCTAGATGAGACTCTGAGAGTTTTTCTGCTTAGATGGAAGATGTGTCACCAGCTCATTTTTTTCTTCTTCTTCTGCTATGAGTTTTAAACACGAAGCTTTAATAATTAACACGAACAGAGGAAAGAAAAAGTGTTTTGATAGGTTTTTTTAATCATGGAATATGGCATTTGATATATTTTATGCATTTGTATATTTCTTTGAGCCAGGAGAAATGTCCTGACCCCATGGATATTGGCAGTTTTTTTCTTGATCACTCTGTCCTTCTTACACAAGACAAAACACATGGTGGACTTCTGAACTGTTTTACTTTCCATTCTGTAGTGCTACATTGCATCGTTTATATATTTTGACTAACTATTACAATTAGTAATATGTACGGGCTACTCAGCTGCTCCACAACTTTAGGAACAACATGCATTAGCAATGAGCACAAAGGGCCTGACAGTTTGGGATTTGGACATTCTTTGCAGTTTTACAACTTTTTCATTTTTCCTATTTTATTTGAGCCAATAGGTCATATTCTGGGTGACTTCCAGAATCCGTTATGAAATGCATCATTTCATCCAGTTATATTCTGTAATGTAAATTTGTTAAAAAGCAATAAATGGTTTGTATAAATATATTACCTCCCGTAAGTTTTCAGAAAAAAATTAGGGGGGTGGCCCCAAACAATCACACCATTAGCTGTACTGTTAATTTCAAAACCATGAATTGCTCACAGGATGTTGTCAACAAAACAAATCAACACAATCTGCAGGCCATATAATAAGGGTGTGTCCAGAAATACTTTCTGGCTAAAGCAAGTATGGCTTACTGTGGTTTCGCCACATGTTCAACACTTTTATTCTTTTGGAAGACTATGTAGAAGCCATGGACCAGATTATCAAGAGCACTTTGTACACTCTTTCTGTTTCCATGTGTTCATCCTCCTTTTCCTTTAGTTAAAAAAAAAAAAAAAAAAAAAATTGAAAAAACCCCTAAGTCAGTGTTTCTCAAAGAGGGCCTGTAGGCCCTCTTTGAGAAAGCTGCTAACTGTTTGTTTACTTAATGGCACCACAGCCACAGAGCCAGGAGCGGCCTGAGGCCGGCTGTAGCAGCTGGCGCCCCAGGCGGAAGGCGCGATCGGCACCCCCGCCTGCACGGCTGTCAATGGCCATGACGTCATCATCGGGTGCCCGGGCCGGCGGCGACTGCCTAGTCTGCCTAGACTCACGGGCCACCCCTGCACAGAGCCTTCCTCTTGGCTGCAAACAGGAAACCGGAGCCAATGGAGGCTCTGTGGTTGTGGAGCCGGTAAGTACACAAACCAGAGCAGCCCATTAGCAGCTCTCTCAAAATGGACCCATGTCCCTAAGTGAATGTGGTCCCACATTTCCTTCCATCACCTCTCTAAGTTTATTCCCTCCATTTTGCAAAACTAATTTTGAATCAACAAGCCATAAGTGGGTAATTTTTCCAGGTAACTATTTTGAAGTACAGGTTGAACCTCTCTAGTCCGGCAACATCTATGGTCTGGCATGATTTACATTAGCGGATGCCCACTTATCATGCGTGTAGCCAAGTTTCCCACAGTCCCATAAAGTTACAGCCACCAGTCCTGACTCTCAGTGTCCTCTGCTGTTATTTAGCTCTACTTTACCTCTAAATGTCTTCTAAGAGCCCAGTAAGTAGTGAAACTGTTGGTAATGCTGCTAGACAACATTGGCCTTCCATGGATCTGCAAATTCTCTGGCTTGGCACCAGTCAGATCTAGGGATGTTAAAATGCGTGTATTTATGTAAACGTGTAACCGCTGAGTTTTTCAGTGGTTACACATTTACGCGGGGGTAGGAGAAGCAGTAGTTGATGCTTGCAGGGAGCCAGCTTTAATTGTGGCTCCCCGTGAGCACTGGCTCCCGTCCCTCCCCCCACCTGCTGCTGCCTCTGATATAGAGGCAGCAGCGCAGGGGAGCAGGTGACTCTGGGAACCGATGCTCATGCCTGCTTCTCTCCCCCTGTGCTACTGCCTCTATGGGAGGCAGTGAACGGGGAGCAGAGGAACACAGCTTCCCCAGGAGTCAGCACAAGGAGTCAGCCACATGCACTGGTTCTCGCTTTCCCCTTCCCCCTGTGTTGCTGCCTCTGATACAGGGTTAACCCCAGGCTCATTGGTTAACTTTGTACTTGGGTACACATTCACATCCCTAGTTAGATCCTAAGGGCGTCGGACTAGACAGGTTCAATCTGTACTAAAACATGAAATGTATTTTGGATACCAGCTGTGTTAGGTATTTCCGTCTCATGGTCTCTCCTCATTACTTAGGAATGCAACCCTACTACCATGGAATAAGGTATTATGCAATGTCAGATGGACAGAGATGAGTCCTAAATTAGTATAATTTACACCAGTTAACACTGATTTTTATATAGAAAATATCATGCTAAATTTGAGAATATTTTGATACCATAATCTCATATACCAACAAATGTTGATTTTATATTTAAACAAAGTAAAACATACCAATGTTTTTGTATGTGCACTATGCACAATGTCTGATACTTCAATTTTGCATTTTAAGATCAATTAATAATTTGAACAGTCACTGATTGTTTTGTATTTTCAGCCCATCCTTTAATAGAAGATTAGTAAGTATAGTATTCATGGCTTCACATTTTTTAAAATTAAGAATTAAAGTCGCAATAGCATTGTAAAAAATAGGCACTATAAAATTAAGCGTAAATCTGTGTCTGAAACTAATGAAAAAAACGTGTTGTGTTGCTCAGAATTTGACAACTAGGTTCTCACATAGCTTTTTAGATAATTGACACTATTCAAAGTAAAGTACTCCAGCTTAGAAGAAGTTTTTGGCATAGTGTATAGGAAAACCAAACTCTAAAAAGTATAAACCCATTTTTTCAAAAGTACCAGTACATTATTCTACATTTTTCATTATGACATGATCCATTATTTCTAACTTACATGAAGTGTGATTATATATTTACTCTTTCTAACTTATTTCTTTCTGTCCCTCACATTGCAATGTGAATGGACTATTTTCTTTATAGATGATTCCCTCAATTTGTATTTTACCAGATTGGGTAAAAATAGGCCTCGCCTGTCCTTTGACTGCTGCTTACTAGTGATGATGGTATTCTTCATTTTACTCTCTACTCTGTCGTCTAGTACCAGATTGAACAAGTTTAGCCTCAAGCTTTGTCAGCTCCAGTATACAGAGGACAACATCCAGAATTTATTTGTCAGAAATAAAATAAACCATCTCTTTTTAGTAGTTTCACTATGCACTTGCGTATATATAAATCTCTTCCTTGAAGACAGGCTGTGAATAGATTTTATTGTAAGGGCTAAATCGAGCATTTAAGCAACGGGAACCCTGGGTGGGACTATATCTCAGAGACATTCTTGAGGCGCTCTTTGCCCGGCGCTCCCCTTTGCCAACGGAGGGGAATATGATGTGTTGACCCTTGTGGAGCTCAACACCTTATACAGACAGCTCTGCTGAACAGTAGGGGATAGGGGTAAATAGCCTTGCCTCAGCCCACTTCCCATCCCCCCACTGAGGGGGAGGCAGTGAAGATACAACTCTTGACCCCCAAGTCCCTTGCCTTGTGGAGTGAAGATGGAGTTTTACCCTCCTTGCTGATACAAAGGGGTCAAATCTACTCACACATTCTTTCTTAAAAACTACAAAACAGCAAAACTCAAACTATAGAAGAAAGGGCACAACAAGAACGCAAATGGGGAATCATAGCAGAGAAAAGGGGAGAGCTGTCCAGCACTAGATAAAAGAATTTTCCCCATCCCATTGTTGGAGGAGCCAGAGGGAAAAAGAAGAAAATGATGTAAAAGGAAAAAAGTCAGCAAAAGGTGAGATTCTGACGCACAGACAAATATCCACTTGGAGCTAGGGTTAGATCATCCAGTGTGTTTTTACTTGTGACCTATGCAAAGCATCCTAGTCTAGCTTTAATTAATTACACTATAAGCTGAATTTCTCTGAAGAACCAAGCTTTAGCCAAGCAGCCTATATCAGAGGGCATTCCATTTAGGGACTGATCCAACTCTTATTGAAATCAGTGGAAGTACTCCTTGACATCAATGCGCTTTGTATAAGGCCCTTAATGAACAGAGACTACTGAATGATAGTTATGAAACAATACCCTATTTACTTGTGCATAGGTGAAGGGCAAAGGCAACAAAAAATGAGGAGCAATAAAGGTTTTCCCATTTTTGTTCTGATTTGACTTGGCCATGTGTTTTTCTGTGGCCTATGGATTCACTGTGTTCACTTGGATATTGTGCCCGGTACATTTTTCTCTGCTTGCCAAACTGGGTGCAAATCATACAGGGGATGGGGGAGTGGGGGAACAGTTAGTCTACTTTCTGCCTTTGGGAGCCAGCTAGTCAAAGGGAACCAATTTTTTTTTATATTCTGACTTATCCAAATGAAATAGTTATCTCATTGCAGTGAGGTGAACACCACTAGATTTTAGAGAGAGTGGGTGAGGTAATACCTTTTTTTTTTTTTTTTTTTTTGGACTATGTTCTCTGGGTGAGAGATGACCTCTGAGCTTACACTGCACTCTTCCTCAGACCTGGGAAAGGTAGTGAGGGGATTTTAGAACATGCTCCAGGCCACCGGGGCTGTAATTCAACAATTCTGAACAGCCCCACTCACAAAAACCACTACTGTGTATGCACCATTGTTATAATTCTAGCAGGAGGAGGTGTAGAAAACCAACATGTTAGTTTTGCACGAGGTGCTCTTTCTATTCCTTAACAAACAAGTAAGCAAAACAAGGGAAAACAAACTTGACTGATGGAACAGTTTCTGAAATGCTATAGACAGTTCAACACCCACGTGGCACTTACATTAGTGTTCGCCTAATCCTCATCTGCCCTCCAGTTACTGTCTGACTGCAATTTAGGGCAACTCCACATATTTCAAACTTTGTCTTTTTTACAGAAAGGGCTGTAAAATACCCCACAAAAACTGCTTTTATAAAGTGATGAGCTGTTCTGAGCAGAATACAGAAGCTGCTTTGGAGGAAGGAGAAAACAGGATATGGGAGAGCAGAGTAATGTGAGGGGGATGGGGGAACAGCTGGTTTCAGCAACACAAGAGACATGTCCCAGCAGAGACAGGGAAGCATGCAGACCCACCCACAAGGAGGGGGACAGAATGGGCAACTGCCCTGGAGCATTCAAAGGGGTGGCAGCAGTGGCCAGAGCTCTAGGCCCCTTTAAATTGCTGTGCTCCTGGCATGCTGAGGGCTGGCTGGCCATGCTCCTTCCACCTGAGACTCCACCTCTTCTGGGGCGTGGTAATGCCATCCCACCCCTTGAACTTGAAGTACAGCTGTGACTGTTGGGTGCACATTGAACCCAAGTGTGTTCTGCTCATTCCTGGTTGCTCTCCAAGAGGAGGTTAATAATCACATGGCATTGGCTAAAAAAGGGGCAGGGGGCAGGGGAGAGTAAGACCCCAGGCAACACTCTAACAATTTCCACTCTCAGTACAAGATACTGATTACTGCAATATGGCTGTTCCACTGCCTACAAAATCCCATTGCCTACAGAATTATAGGGCACTACCAGTATTTTTGTAACACCTCAATCAGTGGTATTATATAAAACCAAAGTGTGCTAGGAAGAAATCTGCTGACAGAATGTACAGAGAAACTTCATTAATAAAAGAAAAACAGAAGCAAAGTTTATATTTCTGATTTTAAA
Source organism: Rafetus swinhoei (assembly GCA_019425775.1). Taxonomy (NCBI): domain Eukaryota; kingdom Metazoa; phylum Chordata; order Testudines; family Trionychidae; genus Rafetus; species Rafetus swinhoei. The sequence goes on along the minus strand of CM033442.1, from coordinate 26,513,515 downwards.
AAAATCAATGAAACAAAGGTGGGTTTTTTATGACCTAGTTCAATGTTTAAAGCTGTCAGTTTTTATCCTCATGGTAAGCAGACAACTATAATTCACATTTGAACACCTACTTTATTTACTTAGCTATGCTGCATTTAACCTTACATCCTGTCTGTTGGGTGCATCCGGCTCCATGGATCTCCATGTAGCAAAGCCTTCACATAAGATGGGGGAGCTACTTTCCACAGGCCAAAAAACAGGAAATTTGATGACATTGTTCAGTGAGCAGACGTCAGCAGAGAGTGATACAAAGAGTAAACAACTTCCTAGCAGCAGCAGACAAATGGTCCGGAACTACTGGAATCCTGTGATGTCTGGTGTGTTTTGCATGAAAATTTGTGTTTCAGTAATATAGGGCTAGATCCTCAACTGGTGTAAACTGGAGCAGCTGAAATCAGTGAAGCTATGCTGATTTACACTGCTGCAGGATCCAGATCTGAAATATTTAAATTAAAGGAAACACACTTCATTTGACTAGAAAGTTATTTAATTGTAAATTCCAATCAGTGCATGCGTGGCAAATACCAGGAATGTAGGTGACATTTCAATATGATCACATTATACTGTGTCAATCTTAAAATATAGGATGTTGAGATATTTGAACATCAAACAAGAAGAGCGCTTTGTGGGATAGTGCAGCAGGTAAGCCCCACTCCTCTCTGGATTCCAATGTTTGTTTTGTAAAATCTGCTTTCATATTTTTTAGCAGTAGGCAATTGACAGCTAGACTCTGAACAGTCTGTTAACTAGACATGGAGATGACTCAAATTCCAGGTTCTATTAGGCAGGTAGAGGCAAAATACATAGGACAGAATTTTTGCTCCCATGTAACGCCAGGCTGCACTTCTCAAAGCAGCTTAGACCAGTGGTTTTCAAACTACAGGTCGTGACCCAGCACTGCGTCGTGGAATGTCAGGCCCTGGGTCTCATTGCTGCAGGGGGATCAGGTGACCAGTGGTGGTGCTAAGGTACCTGCCTGTCCTGGCATGGCAGACTGTGCTGCGCACCTGAAGCAGCTGGCAACAGGCCCAACTCCTAGGTGAGGGACGGAAGAGCGCACAGGGCTCCGTGAATTCCCCCTGCCCTGAGCACTAGCTCCACACTCCATTGGCTGGGAACCTGCTGCTGGCTCTTCCTGGGGCACAGCTCAGTCTGCAGTGCCATGAGAGGCAGGAAGCTGCCTAAGCATCCCCTCTGCACTGCTGACCAGGATCCACTCAAGGCAAGTCCCTCCTGCCCCAGCCCTGAAACCCCCAAAGCTGGAGCCCCCAAGGTTCTCATCCTCAGCCTCACTCTGGAGCCCACGTTCTAGTCAAATTATATTGGGTTGTGGGCATCAACAATATTCATCAACTGGTTCACGAGAAAAAGTTTGAAAATCGCTGGCTTAGACAACCCGTAACATTCAAGTGTAATAAAAAAAATATTTAAAAAAAACCTTTTTAAACAGACAATCTTTCTAAAAGTGCACCAAAAGACTATAAATAATAAAAAAGTGCACCAAAAAGTCAAAAACAAAGTTTTCAGCTAGCAATTCAGGAGAAAGATTGGACGGCTGAGTATGATTCACGGTGGTTGCATCCAATTTTTCTCCTACATTGCTAGCTGAAAACTTTATTTTTGACTTTTGGTGCACTTTTTTATTATTTGTAGTCTTTTGGCGCGCTTTTAGAAAGATTGTCTGTTTAAAAGGTTTTTTTAATTTTTGTCTTTTTGGTCTTTTCCCTTTCCAAGCAATTAGGAACGAAATCGATTTGTGCTGAAGACAAGACTGTCTCTGTTCTTTGGTCTCTTCGAGTTGGCGTTTGTTTCCCCGCGAGTGGAACCGCACTGTGCGGCACTGAATCAGGTGGCAGAGCAAGCCTGTTGCGTCGGCCCGTGCGGAAGCATCTCCCAGCAAATGGAGCCACGTGTGTGGCACTGAGCCAGGCTGCATTGGCGCGTGCCAGGAGCTGGCGTGGGCAGTAAGTTGAAAATCCCATGACAGACAGACAAGAACAATGGCCGTTTAATAGAAAGATTGTCTAAAAAATTCAACATAAAGACAGAGCTTTATTCTCACTTCCCAAATAGCATCATGTTTTAGTAAAAGGTGCCCTTCCCCTCCGTCCTCCCTGGAAACAAAGGCAGCATCCTCCTATCTCTTCCTCTGCCCAGCAAAACAGGCTAATGGTCAGTAAAGAGGGTATTGAGGCTAGTCCTTTATTCTGCCTTCTTAGCTACCACTGAGCATTAGCTGCCCCACAAATATAAAGAATTAGATCTTCTTTTAAACAGGCAGAAGACGTGATTAACTGTTTGTTATGAGATTTAATCTATCCAACTGATACAGACCGGACACTATAATCTCTCTGGGAATCTCAGAGAAAACACCTAGAGACCAGGGACCTTTCCCACAAGGCTAAGAATTCAGTGAGTAAAATTCAGAGCTCTCCTGTCATCTAGATAGTCCTTTTAGCCAGTGCTGATGAGGATGGGAAAAAGCCCCTTCAAAAAACCATCCGTAAGCAGTGAACATGATATACCAGGGCCCTACATTTCTCTCAATGGGCCCAATCCTAGCCATGGTCTAAGGTGAGCAAATACTAATTTAAGATGAAAATCAGCAGCTAAATTTGGAACAGTCTAGAAAATCATCTGACTTTTAATAACAGAAAATGGAACAACAGGAAAGAGCCAGATGCTCCTCAGGTCACCTGACTAAATTCTTCCTCGCCCGCAGAGGGAAAATGTAATATAGCATGTAATGCTAGAGAGGAAGACAATATCCATGTCAACACTGCATTCAAGCGACAAGGCAAACACATTGGGCCCAGGGCATTGAAGTAACTCTGGTGACTTCAGTAGAATTTGTTCTTAAAGCTGGCAAGCAGCTAAGGGATCACACATGCGTAGACAATAACAGCAAAAGACCAACATGTGCCTGCCCCCTCAAAAATAAATAAATGAATGAATGAATACATACATACAAATTGTCACTCAACCCTTACCTCTCCCCTTAGAATTTTCTTGATTTCCATTCATTTGCAGTTTCAGCGGAGTTACCACTGACAAAAATAAAAGTTTTGCCTAATCATGCTCCCCCTTCTACAATCCAAACACACCAGCTATAAATTCATGGCTCCTTCTGCATTCGGAGGCTGGGCAGGATGTGGAAGAAGCTGTGGATGATAGTTTGCTCTATCTGGATATCCAGTTTGGCGTTCATCTGGAGTTAGCATAGTTCAAGCACAATTCAATGTTGCTAGCTCCTTTCCCTAGCTGTCATGTAGCTGTCCAGGGAAGCAACCAACAGTAAGAAGAGTGAAGGCATCAGGAAAGCTTCACAAAGGTATCTGGAAATGTGCTGGCTTGGGGAGCAAGTTAGAAGACCTCTGCCAATAGAGAATGTTCTAACCAGATTGTAGATGTGTAAGCTTCCTTACACCATCCAAAGTGCTCCTGGAGATGGTTTTATTTCTATACTTATTCAAGTCTCAGACCTGGTATACAGGCTTTTTCGACAAAACAGAAGAGGTGACAAAGTGTTAGTGTAGAAACCACACTTGGTTATGATGCTCCAGAAGGTGTCCCACAATGCCTATCCTGACCACTTTGGTCAGCAGTTCAAACTCTGCTGCCTGTACCTAGGTACACAAGCATCTATTCCTCCCTCTTTAACTGTCCAGGGACTTTTGAAATGCCACTTTCGCTTTTCTCAGTGTGGAAAGCTCTCATTGCATCTTCCCCGCTGACTCTTCCTGTGGCAAGCACTCTCCTAAGCTGTTAGATCTGCTGGCATGGTGGGGAGAGGAGGCTGTGCAGTCCCAGCTCTGCTTCAGCCATAGGAACTTAGATACCTATGGTCATTGGCATATTGGGGAAGGGCTATGAATGGGGGACATGTCAATGTTGTACAAAGATGAAGGAGATGAGGCAGGCATACCAGAAGCACAGGAGGCAAACCGCTGCTGCACCAAAGACCTGCCACTTCTATAAAGAGCTGGATACCATCCTCAGTGGTGACCCCTCCTGCACTGCCAAGAATCCCCTGAATACTTCTGCAGGGCTGGAGACAATGGACTCAACCCTGAGGACAAAGTCATAGACAAGGAGGTCAAGGTACTGGATTGTCCAGTACACCCAGTAAGTGACCTTTCTGAGTTGATGGTGCTCGGTTTTATGAGACAGAGATGTCATTTTTTCTGTATATTTTAGATATGGGTGAAGGGATAGAAATATACAAAACTAGTTGTCTCTGGGTGTGCTCCACATTCCCCTCTGTGGCTAAGTGGTGCGGGAGAACTGTGATCCACTCTACTTCCCACAACTCTTTACTGCAGAAGGTGGCAAGTAACACAGTGGGATAGCTACCTGCAGTGCTAGAGCATCAACTGTGTATGTATCCTGCCAACAGAAGAAGCTTTGTGTGAACTAAGGATGTGAAAGTTAACTGATGAGCCTGGTCTCATCAGTTAACGTGCACAATTACATGCAGGCCCCCCATGCGCTGCTGCCTCTATCGGAGGCAGCAGCACGGGGGGCAGTGGGTGGGTTGGCAGGAATCAGCATACATGGGGAGCCAGCTTTTAAGTTAGCTCCCCGCAAGTATCAGCTCCCACGAAGTAACCTCCCCCCACGCTGCTGCCTCTGACTCAGAGGCAGCAGCGGCAGGGGGTGGGAGAGCAGGTTGGAGCTGGTGCTCTCACAGAACAGGCTTAAAAGCTGGCTCCAGTGCACACCAGCTGACGGGGAACCACCTCCCATCTCTGCTGTATCAGAGGCAGCAGTGTGGAGAGGAGAGGGGGGCAGGAGCCAATGTTCATGGGGAGCCGGTTTAAAAACTGGCTCCCAATATGCACTGGCTCCCAGGGAGCCTACTGTCTTGCATGCATCTGCTGAAATTTTCAGTGATTCCAAGTTTATTTAATTAAATGCATTTTAACATCCTTCATATGAACATGCACAAATAATGTAATTATAATGTCTTTTGGTTGTGGGCATAACTTGCATTCACAATACTCTGTATTGTAGGCAAGACTTTAGTCTCTCTGCTGAGTCTGTTAACAAGGGTGCTATTTAATGAAAACCAAGGTAGAGGTTTGATTATATTGGGTAATACATTTACTATGAACCAGAACATGAACCCCCAACTCATTTAATATTGAGCGCTGAATATGTAAGAATTCTCCTATATTTGAGGGTGGCTTATAAAGTCTATGTGTGGGCTATGTAATAAAAAGCCCAGATTAGTTCCATTGGTGGAACTAAATTTTAAGATTAACATGGGCATCTGTACCTATAATTTAACATAACATTCTCAAGGCCAAAATCCTCTGAGGGTAAAAATTAACATAGCTCTACTAAAGTCCATTGCGTTCTACCACTTCACACCAATGATGGATGTAGCTCTCATTTATCTTGTTTTGAGTGTAACAAAGAGCCTTCTAAATTAAGGGTGTGCTCTCATGGCATGTTGAGTGCCCAAAAGCCTCCATTCATTTTGACTGAATCACAAAATTCCAAAAAATACTGCTAGCTGATCTTACAAAAATAAGCAGATTATCCTGGAGAAACTCAAAAATATTTACCAGAGAATAATATGCATGTGGGTGTGTCAACAAGTCTAATAAATTAATGTGTCAACCAGTCTAATAAGTTAACATGTCTTATCAGAAGTCTGGCTTTTTGCAAAACATTTGTACCTGTAATTGGATCACCATTCTTCACTAACATTGTGCTTTTCCTTTTTCAGGCCTTTAAACCCTGGTATACAAATATAGATAGGGGAAGAGGTTGTGATCTGATCTGATGGCTTTCTAAAACCACTGTACTTTAGATGACCAGACATCTCTTATCTATATGTGTGTATTTATTTAGGGCCTTCAATTGTCACTGAACAACCACCACACTCTGATTTATTTCAATGGCAGTTGCACATGGTGACTAAGGACAAGCAGTGAGTGTATTGCCCTAAATATGAGGGAAGCTGTTGCATCCTATTGTTTGAAAGCACAAAGGCCAGCACAGCATAGGAAGGGTGGGTGGCTGTGTTGACCAATCTGCTGATAAGAGTTTACTCTTTTATTTTTAATATTGCTTGTCAGAACTATTGTAAGGAACCTTCTTCCTCCACTCTCTCCCCGCCCCCACATTTTACATTTCTGCAGATTATCCCATCATAGATACATCTCAGCTGAAAAAATGGAGATAGCTATAATTGGAGGAGAATTCATGGGAAAAGGCTTTCAAATTTTCCCTTACACTTATAAAAAAAACATTTTCTTGAACTCTGGTGTTGCAGATGTTGCGGTCCCATAGTGAGAGTGGAGGGAAATGTGCCCAGGTTCTCTTCTTGACAGTTACTTATGTTGTGACCTCAAGTATGTCACTCAACCATTTTGAGCCTCAGACTAATATCTGTAAAATGGCTGGAACACACACCTCCCCCTATACAGCAATATGACTTGTGAAGCTTATTTAATATTTCTAAGGTACTTTGAAATTCTTGGCTGGAAGGTGCTACATAAAATAAAATGCACATGGTCGAGTATTTTCCAATTTTCTATACAGTAGCAAAGCAGTGAGATGTATACACTTTGTATACAAGACTGCTATATCCTTCCACCTTATATTTCCAAATATGCTATTATGGATTCCTCCGTTTCTAATTTATTGTATACAGATGTTTGTCATTATCACTTATATTATTTTGAAAATTTTACATACACATTTTATTTAATGATTTTTCTGAAATCTTTAAAAGTTTCATGTGCTTGACTATGTAATGTATTTAAATCAAAGAATGTAAGATGAAGTCTCATACAGCCATTCAGCATTTTGTGTCCTAACTTTTTTAAAAAACACCACATTTTTTGATCATTTTATACTAGATTAGCAAACTGGCCAAAAACAAAAATCTCAGCTATATCAGTGTAAGAGCAAATTAAGATGGAAAAGAATGTTTTCTGATGTTAAAACACACTGCTTGTCTGGAAAAAAAAATCTAAAGCGCCAAAGATTAAGATGCACCTACTACTAGCCCATCTACAAAGGGGAATGTGTTTCTTATGGGATCATTACACAGTAGTATGCTTTGTTTCCATAGAGATTTTGACATATGGCCGAAGTTAGACCTTAAATTAGAATATTCCTCTTTGAATTGAGAAATGATCTTTTTGTGTAAATGAATAGTGTATTCAATGTGAATAAAGCTTCTGCTATTGCATAGTTCATCTTCTCTACTGATGTCATTTCCTCTTTGTTGCTTCTGTAATGATTAATAATCACCGTATAGCCAAAAAGGTCATAAAATAAGAATGTATACTTCGTTTCAGAAGTGCCTGGAAATGCTGAAAACAATTCAATGTATTTGTACCAGCTGGGTGGACAGATTTGCTTCTTAGGAGATAATTGTAGGTTATCTGAAGGTGGGGATGGAGACTTTTAGTTAAATGGGGAGAGTTGCCCCAGATTAAGAGAGGAAGGCAGAAAACTGAAAAAAAAGGAAAGGAGAAGAATGGAAAATTCTTAATGAAACAACAAAGCTTACATTTGATAATCAACTAAGAATCACAAAGCCTTGTGTCAGTGTTAAAATCATCACATAGTGACACAAAATAACACACCCTCAATCTTACTGGCGTTAAGGACAAGCCTGATACAATTCTTGAGAAAAAATACTTCTCAGTTTAGACTGATTCTTAAGATTGACTATTTTGTTCTTTCCAGTTCCAGAATGCTGCCTAGGTAGCAAAATTTCAAACAGATAAATATAGAATGCAAAGACATCTTATAAAAAAAAAGCAAAATTTCTGGAGTGTTGGGAAATCTGTCTTGTGATGAGAGTTTTGAGTGACAAGTCTGCAGCTGTATCCATATCCCATGAGGAAAGACAACAGTGCATGTGTGTTTGAAAATGTATTCCCATTTCTTGAGATGTTTTTTATATGCAATTCATGGATTTAATACATTTTGCTTATTAAATGAATGCAATCCAAAGAAAAGGGCTGGAGAATAATTTAAATACCTCAAAACATACACGTCAAATCTTCACATATGTGTCAAATTTAGGCACATACATATCCTGAGGTGTGTGTCCTAGTTGAAATTTTTGTGTACATATAGCCTCATATGCACATATAATTCAGTTGCCAAGCAGCAGGGTATAATTATAAACTATTTGAGAGGTGTGTGGAGAATACTGTGTGAGCATGATATAAACTCTAAGATAAATGAATGAGAGAATAGCAATATCTGTAAAAATGTAAAATTTTGAAAAAAGATATATTTGTTAATAAAATAGTTAACCACAATGGTATCAAATGAAAAATAGTTTATTTATCTGTTCATCAAACTAAGTAAAATGCAGCTGGCATACTTGTTTCGGAAGAAAATCATTGATGCACTTTGAAGACAAATATATGAATGGCAGAGGTTGGTATTCATAGTAGATTATCAAAGTTGTTTATTTAAAAAGGAAAAAAATAGCTCAAAGGATTGTCATTGAGATATAGAAACTGACCTCTATGAGTATGTCCATACTGCAATTAAACATCTGTGGCTGGCCTAGGTGACTGTGTGTTTTAGTAGTTTCCTCATGGATACATTTAAAGCTACATCCTTAGTCAATGAGTCAATTTTCACACGACCAGTGTACTTTATCAAAACTGACACACTTGGCAATCAACTCCAAGATGCCCAAGATTAAATGGTTTTGTGGACTAAAGCACTTTCCTCCTTAGAGGCCACTTCTCTGGAAAGGGTGCAAAGTTTGTTGACAGGGAAATGTACTGAAAAATCTCGCCTGGCTGAGGCCTATGGAGTTCCTATTCTGTTGATAAATAAAAGACTTCTGTTTCCAGTGTTGTCAATCTCATATCCTTGAACAGAACAGTGCTAAAATCACTTCAAAAGGAAAACGAATATTCAAAACTCATTATTCAAGCTTTAATAATATGACCATGGTAAGATAGTAAGTAAAAAATAATTATAAATGAAAAACTAAGTTTATTTTTCAAATGGATCATAAGAAGATGACATTGTCTTTTGCTTCTTAATTTTACTATTTTCACCAGAAAGGCTACCATGCCACACTACAATGAGTTTAGAGATTGTATTTACTGAAGTCACCTTCTAGTAATCACAGTTATTTTGACTCTGGAAATTCAGAAACTTTTATAGAATACTATGTTAAAATTTAATTCTAAGAGACAGACAAGACTTAAGGGCACAGTAAAATGAAGAAACCTAAGTTGCTGCCTTCAACTCTGGTTGGAGAACTCCTCTCAAGGGAGTAAATTGCAGAATATACCATTATCTGGGATGGTCTAGACAGTATTTGGTCCTGCCATGAGGGCAGGGGACTGGACTCGATGACCTCTCGAGGTCACTTCCAGTCCTAGTATTCTATGATTCTATGAAAAAAACAACAAATGGTCTGGTAGCACTTTATAGACTAACAAAACATGTAGATGGTATCATGAGCTTTCTTGGGCACAACCCACTTCTTCAGATGACCAGAATTATGAGTTTGGGATGTGAACACTCGAAATAAATAGGAGAGAGGAAGAAAGGGAGGGGGGGAGAACAAGGGAGGGGGGTGGGAGACAGAGCATCAGTAAATATCTGGAGAATGGGTACTTAAATCTAAGCAGATAAAAATCCAAGTCAATAGATAGATTCCCATGTCAGGAAGGATACTACTCAGAGAGCTGTTAGCACCTTCAATGGTTGTTAAATTGGTAATGTCCTAACCAGCCTTCATCAGGATTGAGTCCATTAGCATGTGAATTAAATTTGCAGATGAACTGTAATTCCAAGGCTTCCCTGTGGATCTGGCTTGTAGAGCTGGTTTGTGACAAGACAGCTACTTGGAGATCTGTCATAGTATGATTTGGAAGGTTAAAACGTTCACCAATAGGTTTCTGTACATTTCCTTTATGTATATCTGATTTGTGTCCATTGATTCTTTCTCGCAGAGACTGTCCAGTTTGTCCAATATATATAGCAGTGGGGCACTGCTGGCATTTGATGTCATAGATCAAATTACTGGATGTGCAGTGAAATGACCTTTTGATTTTGTGGCTTATGTTGTTTGCTCCAGTGATTAATTCACCAGTATAGATACGTGAGCAGAGTTGGCATCTCTTTTGGTTGCATGGCTGTGTTCCTGGAGGCTTATGATGTGGTGTGTGGTATGGTTACCAGAAAGAATATGTTTCAGGTTAGGGGGTTGTCTGTAAGCAAGAATAGTTTTTTCTCCCAAGGCCTCTGAGAGTGAGGGATCATTTTCCAAGATGGGCTGTAGGTTGTGTATAATGCGTTGGAAGGGTCTGAGTTGTGGACTGTAGGTAGCAACAAGAGGAGTTCTGTTATTTTCTCTTTTGGGTCTGTCTTGAAGTAGTTCATAGCAATGAAAAATTATGACAGATATGATTTCAAAATAATCATGCAGAATATTTTTGAATAAGCAACACATCACTAAGCTCTATTCTTGGGTTAGGATATCTCTGAAAACAGGACTTTTATATGGACTTCTTCTGAACCTTCATATGTATTAAACCCCACCACCAGCAAATTCTTTAGCCTTTGCAGAACATGGAAGTACTGCACTGTAAAATGCTCAGATAGGGTCTTCTAAATAAAGTTTAGAGGAAATTAATTATTTCTTTTAATAACTTGATTCTACAGTTGTTCCTTCTTCTTTCACAAATCCTCATCAATAATTCCCAAAACCAATTTTAGAGATTTTCTAATAAGTGTCATGGTATTAGACTTTTTTCTTCTCAAAGGTTCAGTTTGTGGAATCATGGGTATACATGAGATTATCAGCGTTAATAAAGGAAGTAAGTAAGTTTCTAGCCCTTGTGGTTGCAGAAAAAAAAGCTTGAAAACGTAATCATAAAAGGCTCAAAACCCAGAAGGCAAACAGAAAGAATCCAAAATTTGCATTTCTTTTAACTCATTAGCCTCAAGCCTATCCCATGACTTCTGAAGGACCTAACTCATGATTTGTAAAACATCTGAAGCCGGCAATGCTGTGTTCATTTAGCAAAACTGTATCAAAAACATTTTAGAATTTATAATCTAAATCAGAGATGGATTAAGCACTAAGAAAAGGTAAAAGGTAGGGATCAAAATATTAACATTTTGATGACTCAAGTCAGGCCCTTGCATCCATACTTAGGGACCTGATTTTTAGCACCTGAATTTGAAAACCTGAGTCAGTATTTTCAAAGGAAATGCTGAATCACCAGGGTTTTTTGAGATGAGAAATCAGAGCAATGGATTGTCTCTCAGTAGAACAGGGATGGGCAAACTTTTTGGCCTGAGGGCCACATCTGAGTAGGAAATTATATGGTAGGCCGTAAATGCTCATTGATTCAACCTCCTCCCAGTGTGTGACTAGCCACTGGGACAAAAGGGTGTCCCAGGGTCCTCAGCCAATTGGAGAGACCCAGAAAAATGGGTTTCCCTGCACTGCTACCAGCTCTGACCCCCTGCCTGGTGTACCAGAGCAGCAGGGCAACCCCGACTGCAGTTTCCCCAGCTGGAGCAACAGGCAGAGTGGGGTAAGCCCCTGACCACACTTCCCCTGGCTGTATCAGTGGGCTGAGAATGGCAAGCCCCCAACCATACTTTCCCTAGAGGGAACTCGGCCTTGGTCAACACTATGGAGTTATTTCAAAATTATTCCCCTTATTTCGAAATAGCAACTGGCGCGTCCACACAACCAAGCCCGTTATTTCAAAATAATGGGCTGGTTATTTTGAAATAATAACTCCTGCTTTCCACGAGGAATAGTGCTAATTTCAAAATAGTTATTTCAAAATAGCAGTAGTGTGGACGCTCTGGTGCCGCTATTTCAAAATAACTACTCTCCTGAGTAATTCAAACTAATTACTCCCCAGTGCTTCCTGGGGCTCTAAGTCAACACGTCCACATTAACGGAGCTTGCCTTGAGCTAATTTTGAGGCTTCCCCATAATGTGGACATGCAATTTTGAAATTAATTTGGGAGTTATTTTGAAATAAGTTATTTTAAAATAATTTCCTTGGGGGCCTCATGAAAAGACCCCATGGGCCGGATGCTGCCTGCAGGCCACAGTTTGCCCACCCCTGCAGTAGAACAGCAGCAGCAAGGCTTAATATACATAAGAAACAATGGCTGAAGAATCTAAATGAGACCAGGTTCTCCTGCATGACCTACTATGGTAGGGTTACTATATTTGAACTTTCAAAAAAGAGGACACTCCTGAAAGGGAGGGTATCTGTATCAGTATCTACCCACTCACGTTGTATTAATGTATTATATATAGTATTAATACCACGTGAGTGGGTAGATACTGATACAGATACACTCCCTCTCAGGAGTGTCCTCTTTTTTGAAAGTTCAAATATGGTAACCCTGTGGAACATACCATAGGAGGAGGTAAGGAAGAATAAAATTAAGATAGGGATGTGGATTATCTTGTGCAGTCAGAGAAAGGAGACTGATTAATTTTGGGGTTGAAGGACAGATAAAGAGAGCTCATGTTTTCACTAGGGCAGTTTTCAGATAGCGGGTATAAAGGACTCTTCATTTTCCTTTTCAGATAATAGTTTTTTCTCTGTATATCTATATATAACGTTTTTCCTGCTGCACAACAGAATGACGTCATCAGGCTCTCTAGCTATGAAAGGGGCCGGGGAGGCAGGGGGTTGAGGAGCGTAGTGAGCAGTGGGCACAGCCCCCTACTGAGCAATTAAAGAATTTATGCATTTTACATGTTTTATGAGTTAGCAATGTAGTGTCTGGTTTTCAAGAGGCCTGGACGGTGTGCGGTAGCTTTCTTAATTCGTTTAGACATTTGGTGTGACTGAATGTGCAAGCATATTAGTCATATGAAATCTACATGGGTGTGCAGACCTCAAATTGTAGACAAATGTGTAGTATATGTACATCCAGATTAGGTATTCAGCTGCACACGACTGGACTGCCACTTTGAAAAATGGCACTGTTAATGAATCCTGCCTTAACCCATGGTTGCATCCAATTCAGGACAGCACTAAAGCACACAGCCTGAGTCACACTGAAGTCCACAGAGTTTAAAGTTAAGTATGTGCTTTAAGTGCTTTCCTCAGTTGGGGCTTATGTGCCACAAGGATGATACTATCCATCCATTTTTAGTAGAATCAGCTCAGGTTTATACGAGGTACATCTTGCCTTTAAGGCAGCAACAGGACTGCCTTTGACAGAGAGCCTTTAAAAGAGAACTGCCATGTCGGTTTACCTGGTACTAACTAAATACTGTACAGTATTAGACACTAGAGATCTGAGGACTAGAGGGCTTCTGTATAATTATATTCCACATGGATAGGAGGGCATGAAACACAAGCCTAAACCAGTCCTTAGAGAGTATAAGCTTGTTAAAGAAGTTTGCAAAGATTTGCAAGAGAAAAAAAAGCTTACTTAACAACTGAAAAGAAAAATCGGCTATGCTTATCTTTAACCTGAATGAGGCTCTGGCAGACCAAAAAGTATAAAGGAAATTGTTGTGTAACGCCTAATGATTGCTTAGAATGGAAAACGGCTTCTCCTTTTATCTTGGCTTGTTAGAGGGGAATGGCTCAGAGTATGACACAGCTTAAATAGCAAATTAGGTCCAAAGTCAACTAAATATTTTAAAAGCTTTGTGCACATATTGTACAGTATCAGCTAAGCTTTTAACCATTCTGAAAACAGAATTTGCTTTATTTGATGGAAAGCTGTGGGCTTAACATTGTAGCACAAAAGTAATTAATTGTGTATTAAATCTTGTTTACATGCAAGTAAGTCAAGGGAATCATAGTAAGTGTCCTAATGGGACTAGCAAACTAGCAGAGCAAAAGCAACTCTGATAACATCAAATTCATATGCCACCTTCTTTCTCTCTTGCTTTTCATGCAATAGCAAATCTGTTGCATTAAGAAGGAAACTGCCACAATTTGTTTGCTATAATCCCTACTTCATTGTTTTTAAAATTCACACTTTGTGAAATTCCATACAGAAAAAAAATGTATTTTCTTAATTGTTGTTTGAAACACACACTAAGGTCAGCAAACAAAAATGCCTATCCAATGGCTTAAAATGACCTAGCACAGCACTTCCCAATCGCTGGTCCGCAGACTGATGCCAGTCTGCGAACCGCTGGCTGCCGGGCTGCAGCTGCTATGTGGGCAGGGCTGGAGTACACCACCCAGCGCCTCCCCTCCCACCATGGCTGTTCCCGGCAAGACCCTTCCTGTGGAGCGGCTCAGGGAGGGGTCACGTGGATAGTGCCACGCAGCACCGGCCCAGTCACGCCGCAGCCAGGCACGTCGGTGGGCAGGGTGTAGTGGGGCCCAGAGTCTGTGCGGGCTGGCGGGAGTGGCCCGGGACTGGTAGCGCGACTCTCCCGTGTAGCGCTGCTGTCTGGGGCCACAGCTGGACAAATGCCAAGCTGTTAATCCATGTGCAACCGCTCGCATGCACTGGGATCTGCCACTTTGCGCCCAAGTCCCTGCGTGGGTCATTCCAAGCAGCCTCCTTCTCCTCTCCCAGCTCTCTGTGCCTGTCCCTTGGGCTGCTGAATTGTGGGGTGTCTTATGGCTACCTGGTGTGTGCAACGAGCTAGAGAAAATTAAGCTATTGGTTTTCCTTAGGGGTGCACTACATTGTGTGTCCAGGAAACAATGCCACTCATCTTCAGGAAGCTCAGCATGTTGCTCTTTATAAGAACCCCACCTGAATGCCAAAAACAACTCTCCTAAGCTCTAAACCTTAAGGGACAGGGGGCTGGCGGAGCTGACGCCAGCTGTTTGTGGCGACTCTGGGGGCTGGGGCTTTTGGCAGATCAGTAACATTTTATCTGCATATTTGCATATTCATTATTTGCATAATGAACATGCAAAAAAAAAATGGTACAGATCCACCAAAAGTTTGTGAATGGGTTTGCCGGTCCGCTGTCTAAAAAAGGTTGGGAACCACTGCCCTAGCAGATGGGAGTGAAATCACAGCCCATAAAAACAATAGCAACAGCAAACCAGCGGCCACACCAAAACAACTAATTTTCAGTCTTAAAACCAAAACTGCCCAATCTCAGATACCACAGAAGTGTCAAACCCCACTGAGACTTTAAATTGAATGTTAAATAAATAAAACTTCCCATATACCTCAACCCTATCCTCATCATACCCACAGCTACTGAAATATAAGGACCTTTTAGCATACCCTGAAGGCCAGCAAATGTGGGCTATTTCCTACAAAGTGAAATCTAAAGCTGAGGGACCCTCCTGGAGAATGTTTTCCCAGCAGCTCCCTGGCATCTCAAAATTCTGTTCTAACTCAGTAAGGCTGTGTCTACACTGCACCTTTTTCGGAAAAGGGATGCAGATGAGACAAGTCGAATTGCAAATGAAGCGGGGATTTAAATTTTCCCGCTTCATTTGTATAAACATAATGCGCTTTTTCGGCTCGGGCTTTGCCGGAAAAAGCACCAGTCGAGGCGAGGATCTTTGGAAAATAAAGCCTTTTCCGAAGGTCCCTTATTCCTCTTAAAATCAGGAATAAGGGACCTTTCGGAAAAGGCTTTATTTTCGAAAGATCCCGTCTAGACTGGCGCTTTTTGCCGGCAAAGCCCGGGCGGAAAAAGCGGCAGCCATGTTATACAAATGAAGCGGGAAAATTTAAATCCCCGCTTCATTTGCAATTCCGACTTGTCTCATCTGCATCCCTTTTCCGGAAAAGGGGTGCAGTGTAGACACAGCCTCTAAGTATATTGGTTGGAGGAGGATGGGAAAGATACCATGGTGAGCATCTTTTTTAATCAGCTCAAGTTTCTGCACATACATGTGCATGAATACGTGCAACATCAGACTCTGCAGGGAAGGGGCTTATTAGCCTCAATCTCACTCAGGAGAGTTGGTACATAAAACGTTTCTCCTGGCAGCTTCTTCCGCTGTTCAAAGGGATAATCCACAAACAAAGAACTACATTTAGTTCTGGTGTCACTCCCATAGACTTTATTGACACATGCACTTTTTCTACCAAAGGTGAATCTGCACTAGAGTCTGTACTGTTAAAAACATTTTATTTGGGAAAAATATGCTAATTTTTCCATTTTGATTTGCATGTATTAACCTTAAGTGGCTTTTGAGTCTTGTCATCTTGAATTTCTGGATAATTTTAATATAATAATCTCTTACAGACAGAAAGTAACTTCTGGTACATCTACAATTTACTGTTATTACCTTAATCCAAATGGCCAGTAGCCGGAATCAGTATTACATCAAGGGTCAGATCCCCAGCTGGTGGAACCCAGCCTAGCTCCTCTGGAAAGGAACTAAACTAGTTGACACCACCTGAAAATGTGCCCCTTTATGTTCTATGTCTTGCTGAGTTACAATTTTCCCAGAAGTGCTTACTTGAATAAATTTCATTGTGCACATCTCTATAGGTGTATTACATGGCCAAAGAAATGCACTCATAGAAGGGACTAAAACAACATAAACCTTCACAGAAGAGAAAAGGCCACACCCAAAGCCCACCACCAATTTATCCCTGAACTTTAGTAATCAAGTTGAAAGCCACTGTACTACTGCAATTAAGGATATCATCTCAAAACATTTTCCCAGCAGTTCCCACAAACTATGGAGAATGTATGGTGGAACTAGGGAAACAATTTATTCTAGGGATCAGGTTCTCAGTGCAGAAACACTGAAGTCAATCAAGCTTCACAGTTTTACACCTGCAGATTCTGCTCTTGTGGATTTAGCACCCTTTTCTGTTCATGGAAGATGTCCGTGGTCACATTGTTGTTTTCACTCCAAGTTTTCTTTTTTTAAACTCTACTTATTATTTAACATTTATGTTGCAGAGGCCAAACAGGTCTAGGCTCCATTGTGTGAGGTACCGTACAAATATAAAATTAAGTCCCGGCCCCAAAGTACAAACTTTGTGGGTTGATCGTGAATGGGTGTGTAATTTGAGAGCTCACCACGAGTGTCTGAGCTACACTGCATAGTGTTTGAGCTATAGAGACTGTAACTAGTGTCATGGGATTATTTCTTCTCTGTTTGGAGGAGTGTAACAATCTCAGGATGACAGCATGAGAAAGTTTCTGGAGCACTGAATCTCAGGGCAGTGGAGCAGGGTAGGGAGAGGAATCAGATAAACAGAAATGGGGAGTTAAATTCCAGCAAAAATTTCACAGATGACAAAATTCCTAATGAAAGACTGCCTGAGGCTGCCTGTTGGCCAAAGAAGCTCCAGCTACAAAATAGGCTAATACTGATGACTTCTGGGTTTTTATTCCAAAATTTTGCATATTTCTTTTTGAAGGCCCCAATGCTTTTATACAGGATACATTGGAGTAGGGATGCCACTGAGGTGATCCTTCCTCTTGCTAGTGCAGTATATTCCCTTCCTGAACCTTGTCCCATGAAAAAAAGGAATCCCTCCCTTTCTTTTGTTCTTGTTCTTAAACAACAACAAGAACTTCGTCAAAATGTGTTCTATGTATTGCCAGCTAACAATTCCTTATCACTATTGCTCATTTATATTATTTACATTTTGGTTTCCATGGTAACCATGCAGCCAGTTAAAAAGAAGCTAGCATGAAATAAATCAATGACACTGGAACATGAAAAAGTACTCACAGTGGTTTGTGTAGAGGGGGTAAAGGTAGAAATCAAACTTGTTATTGCATTAACACTGGACAGTTTTTAATCACTGGCTAGCTAGTAACTGACAATAAAATTGGCTGGCCTGGCACAATGTACACATACAGGAAAGATGACCTGAACAAGATGACTATTATTATTCATTACTCTTGTAACATATTCATTGTTAAGTGCTGATGCTGTGTACAAACTACAGAAAACTTGATCCCTGCCACAATATTCTGCAGTCTTCAGTCCTGCAGTCCTTACTCACCTAAGTAGCCCACTGAAATTACATGTAAGGATCACAAGATCAAGCCCTAAAGAGACAGTTAACGCAGGAGATCCAGAAGATTATGTCTTAATGGTGATCACCAAAGGATTTTCCAAGACTGGCATTTTGCTCTTTTTTCCAGTTTCTAGTGCATAAAGAAGACATGGTAGGATGCCCCCCCTCTCCCCCACATACCAGGAATGTCAAGCTTGGGCTTTCCTTGGTTTACTGGAGGTTTCAAAGCATGGTTAATGGAGCTCTTGGGAGCTTCATTGAAAGGATGGTGCAGTTCAAATATTAACAAAGTAGTTTGCTCTCCAAGCTGTTTGGTCATTGAAGTTAAATGGATGCTAATGAAAAATACAACAAACTAGGCCTGTCAAGCAATTAAAAAATTTAATTGTGATTAATCACGCGATTAAAAAATTTAATTGCGATTAATCGCACAATTAATCACATGCACCTCCCCTTTGAAATGCCACCGAGGGGATTCAACGGGGCAGCGCTGCATGGAGCCCGGGATCAGCTAGAGTCCCCAGCTGACCCTGGGCTCCATGCAGCACTGCCCCTTTGAAGCACTGGGGCAGCGTTTCCAAGGGGCAGTGCAAGGACTCCCCAGCTGACTCCAGGCTCCATGCAGCACTGCCCCTTTGAAGCGCCGCGGTGGCGCATCAAAGGGGAAGTGCAACACTTCCAAGGGGCAGCTCCGCATTGTGCTGCCCCTTGGAAATGCCACCCCAGTGCCTCAAAGGGGCAGCATGTTAGGAGCCCAGGATCAGCTGGAGTGCCCAGCTGACCCCAGACTCCACGGCTGCCTCTTTAAAATGCCACCTCTAGGGAAATGACGTGCAGAGCCTGGGATCATCTGGGGAGTCCCCAGCTGACCCCGGGTTCTGGGGAAATGCCGCGAAGAGTTCCCAGCTGACCCCAGGCTCCAGGGCTGCCCCTTTGAAACACACAGAGGCTGCATTTCTAAGGGGCAGCTGCCACACAGCTGATCCCCAGCTCAGCTGTGAGGCGGCTGCTCCTTTGAAACGCCACCTCTGCACGTTTCAAAGGGGCAGTGGAGCGCGGGGTCAGCTGGGGAGTCCCCAGCTGATCCCAGGCTCCGTGTTGCGCTGCCCCTTTGAAGCGCCGCAGAGGCACTTCAAAGGGGCAGCACAGCATTAACGCCTGCGATTAACGTGTTAATCCTGGACTGCGTTAATCCCAGGCATTAACACATGTCAATCGACAGCCCTACAACAAACCCAAAGTGTTTTCAACAATCTAAAAATCCCACAATTCCTTACTGGCCAGTTTTGTCACTTCCCTCTTGTGATGTTATCATTCTACTAGTGCTCCTGCCATCTAATGACTTGTCCACAGTTGGCTTTACTATGAAAATATGCCTTACTGCAAGTACATCGTTGGTATCAAAACTGGGAACACTACCTCTCTTGCAGCCAGCAGATACTGACTTTCTTATCGTCATAGCTTGTAGACTTCCTGTGAGCACCAGCACCTTGTCCACACCAGTTCTCACACCACTGCTGCTATTATTATTTATTATTTGTACTGCAGTAGCAGCAAACAGGCTCTGTCATGGACTAGGACCCAACTGTGCTAGGCACTGTACAAATACAAATTAAAAAAGATAATTACTGCCCACAAAAGCTTATAAAATGCAGGTTTGTCTTCACTACC
The DNA here is from genome assembly GCA_019425775.1 of Rafetus swinhoei. NCBI lineage: Eukaryota > Metazoa > Chordata > Testudines > Trionychidae > Rafetus > Rafetus swinhoei. The sequence goes on along the minus strand of CM033442.1, from coordinate 26,493,877 downwards.
AGAGTAAGTTAACTTAAGTTATGCTGCTATGCGAGTAATTTAGTTGGAGTTAGGGAGGTAAAAGAGTAGTTTAGTCAATTGTTCGCATTCCCCTCCGCTTGCTGCCTCTATATTAGAGGTAGCAAGAGCAGTTGGGAAAAGCAGGAGCCTGTGCTGGGGGGAGCTGACTTAAAAGCTGGTTCCCCCCAGCACCATCTCTGCGGTGCTACTTGCCCCCCTCCCTCGCGCTGCTGCTTCCATCAGAGGCAGCAGTGGGAGGGGGAGATGGGGAGGCTGCTCTGACAGCAGCCTCTGTCCGTGAGGGTCCCGGCGGGGAATTGGGACCCCCCGCCCACAGGGGCTACTGCCGGAGCTGGCTGCGAACAGAGGTTGCCTGAGCACCCAGCTTTTACTACATTTAAACTGCAGAGCTGCAGCGGGTGTAGCTCCTTCTGAGCACCTTCCCTTATCGACTAATCATATAGTCAATAAAAACTATATCAACTACACCAGGGCTACTCAACACATGACCTGTGGGCCTGTTTTTTTGTGGCCCGCGGTGCGGTTTGGGTTTACGCGTGGGAACCAAAACAAAAAAGTAGTCAATATAATGTTGATATGCCTTTTAGTAGTTTAATTTCTGGACTGGCATTGCTCATTAAAAGTGCTGTGCTATGGGTGGAAGTTGGGTAAATATTGCATTTTATTAATATCAGCAGAACTGACTTAAATGGGGCCTGCGTGTCTTGCCTTAATCTTGTATTTATGCCCGTCAGTGTGAAAGAAGCTAGTTGCATATATAGTTGCATGTATATTAAACCACACTTAAGTTGTGACCCTCAGCATGTGCTGTGAGTATCACTGTGGCCCCCAGGGCTTCCAAAGTTGCATAGCCCTGGACTACACAATAACCTGCCTCTTAACATCCTTAGGCTACGTCTACATTGGCATGATCTTGCGCAAATACTCTTTAACGCAAGAGTTCTTGCGTTAAAGTATTTGCGCAAGAGAGCGTCTACACTGGCATGTGCCTTTGCGCAAGAGATGTGCTTTTGCGCAAGAGCATCTGTGCCAGTGTAGATGCTCTCTTGCGCAAGAAAGCTCTGATAGCCATTTTAACCATAGGGCTTTCTTGCGCAAGAAATTCACGTTGCCTGTCTACACTGGCCTCTTGCGCAAGAACAGTTGCGCAAGAGGGCTTATTCCTGAGCGGGAGCATCATAGTTCTTGCGCAAGAGGCACTGATTTCACACATTAGAACGTCAGTGTTCTTGCGCAGAACTTGCGGCCAGTGTAGACAGGCAGCAAGTTTTTGCGCAAAAGCGGCCGCTGTTGCGCAAGATCATGCCAATGTAGACACAGCCTTAGTGTAGCTGAAGTGGATGTACTTAGATTTACTTACCAAGAGTGATGTAAGCAGGGGCTGAACTGCTGCTTGCTATCAGCCAGCTAAAAGGAGAGAGCTGCCCTGGGGTGGGTGTCCCCATTACAATTGTTTAGCTCTGCAAGATAATTAACTGTTAACTGTTGATATGTAAATACAGCTCATGCCAGGATGGGGAGCGAATATGAGGTGTGGCTATGTAAATTCAATTCAGCCAGGGCTGATGGAAGATCAGTGTTGGAATGGAATGTGGTGTATTGTAAATAATTTGGGGCTGTTGTGGGGGTCACAAATCATGCTACCCCTAAATGTGGGAACTGTAAAACATGCCACCAGTGCTTGCAGGAGAGACACCATCATTGTAGGAAGTCTCCGAGGAACAAGCCTCCCCCCTTCCAGAGTTGAGTGAACTGAGCTGGGGGGAAGGGTTAAAGGGCTTGAGTCAGCCTGCTTCACACCTGCCAGGTGTGAGCTGTAAGACTGGCCCAACCTGCCCCTTTCCCCCTTTGTTTTAAGGACAGACCTAAAGCAGACTCCATGAGGAGTCTTTTTGCTAGTCCAGTGGAAGCTGGAATCCTTTGCTGGTCCAGGTGGTGGCTAAAGAGTTGAAATCACTAAGAGCTGAAATCACTGGTTTGGCTGGGAGCCAGACCCATTGCAGCCAGCAAAGTGGCTGCGGCCAGCAGAGTGGCTGGTGGGAATCACTGGCCGGTGGCGTGGCCGGTAGGAGCGGCGCCGGGCGAGGAGCGGTGACCAGCGGCGTGGCGTGGCTGGTAGGAGCGGCGGCAGGCGAGGAGCGGCGGCCAGCGGCATGGAGCGGCGACCAGCGGCATGGCGCGGCTGGTAGGAGCGGCGGCAGGCGAGGCGCGGTGGCAAGCGACCAGCGGCGCGGCACTGCTGGTAGGAGCGGCGGCAGGCAACCAGCGGAGCGTCTGGTGGTGTGGAACGAGACAGCTGGTGGAGTGTGGCGGAGTGGCTCGTAAGGTGCCCCCTATCTATCACTCCACCCCATTTCTACCCAGGTTGGGAGGTGAAACCCTGCGGGTGAACTTTTGGACTCTGGGTGGCACTGACCAGGGACAGAGACTTTTGGGGTGTCGGACTTTGGGACTTCGGTGATTCTTGGCTGGGGGCTTAGCTCATGTTTGGGTTATGAACTCTGTTTGTGGTATTTTCCCAAGTTAATGCCGTATGACTTCTCTCTCTGTTTCATTAAATGTTTCTTTCCTACTCTGTGCTTGCGAGTGGGGAAGCATTGCCTCTCAGAGGCACCCAGGGGTGTGTGAATTTCCCAGGTTACTGGGTGGGGGCTCGAGCTGGTTCTGTGTGAGATGGACCCCAAGATATTGAACGCGGTCCTGGTTGCTGCCAGGCCTACCCGGCAGAAGGGTTACAAATCCTTAGTGTAGCTGAAGTGGATGTACTTAGATTTACTTACCAAGGATTCTTCGCTGCCTTGTATCGACAGGAGATGCTCTTTCATCAACTACACTTGCACTTCTTGTTGGGGTGAAGTACCAGCATTGATGGGAGAGCAATTGTCAGTCAATTTATCATGCCTATAATAACACTATAAATCAGCCTCTGCTGGATTGATTGCTGCCTGACAATCCAGCAAGTAGTGAAGACAAATTCTTACTCTTCTCAGGCTACATCTAGACTACAGGCTTCTTTCGGAAGATGCTTTTTTCGGAAGAGATCTTCTGGAAAAACTTCTTCTGAAAGAGAGCGTCCACATTGCAAAAGTGCATTGAAAAAGCAATCTGCTTTTTCAAAAGAGAGCGTCCAGACTGAATAGATGCTCTCTTGCATGTAAGCTGTGATTGCTAAGGACAGAATGGCCACCAAGGCACCTGCGCTTTTTCCTCTTTCCTCTTCTTCTAAAAGAATTCCCTCTTCTCCATCCACACACGCCTTTTTGTGAAAGAGCTCTTTCGCAAAAAGGCTTCTTCCTCGTAGAATGAGGATTACCAATGCCGGAAAAACTCCTCTGTTCTTTCAATTTTTTTTCAGAAGAACGCAATTGCAATATGAACGTTCCTCAGTTTTGTCGGAAAATGGCCATTTTTCTGACAAAACTCTTTAGTGTAGACATACCCTCAGAGAGATGGAGTACTGGAGAGTGTTCTGCCCTCCATTTAGCGGGTCTCCAACAGACCCACTAAATGGATACCCACTACATCAGTTACAGCAGTGTAGATAGTGAAGACAAGCCCTAAGCATGAGGCAAAAAACAACAGGTGGAGACAAGCAGATGGGGGAGTACAGGAAACAATGGGAAAATACTAGTCAGTATGATGGGCAGCTGGTGTGCTGAGACCACAGCCTAACCATTGTCAAGTTTGTCTAGCATTCCGACTACAGGGGAATTGCACCAATGATAACATAGGGCTTTGGTGGGCAGCCTCAGGGCCACATGCAGCCCATTGGGGTTCTATGTGAGTCCCATGAAACATTTTGTTGCTTATGCCCAGGGTTACCAGATTCTGCTGGTTTTAATCCACATAGTTTTTTTCGCTACCGGTATCACAAAAGTTATACGCACGTGAAGCAGGGACATGTGAAGAGAGGTGCATGCAGATAGCACACAACATTGTGAAAGCTGTGCGCTCCCTCTGCATCCAAAGTGCTGCTACAGTTCAGTCAGCTCAGGCCGCAAATTCTAGGTATGCAAGTGTAGTTAGCAAAACTACTCTATCCCAGAAGATCCTCTTGACTATGACAATCTTGCGGCCCACTGAGATGAAGGAGGCCACTCATGCAGCCACTCACTAGCCTAGGTTTCCCTCACTGACATAGAGGAAATTTTTTCAGAAAAAAAAATCTTTATGCAGATAAAACCATTCCTAGCAGAGTCTCCAATGGCAACCAAAATTTGGATTTCTAATTTGAAAGAAGAACTCTTGTCTGGAGAAAGAGGGTATAAAAAGAAAGGCAAAACTTTCATTCTTCTTTATATATTATAAAAAAAAAGCAGAAATGCCCATTTTGTTTTTCCTTTGCACAAATGGATGTTTTGCTTGCTCTTTTATTATAAATTAGCCTAGCGGGTAGCCCAGTGGACTGCATGAAAAACGTGTTAGTACTTTTAAAAAAAGTATTACACAAAAATTTAGAAGTCAGTATATCAAAACTAATGTTCAGTTTAACTTCCTTATTCTATCATTCCTAACTCAGAAGCAAAATGAATGCAAGAGTGATTGAAAAAAAAATCAAGCCTTCTGGTTTTATGTTTGGCATTAAACAGGTAATAAAAGTTATTGACTTTGGCTCTTTAGGCCTTTAATACATTAAAAATAATTACAACCATGCCCTGACTGAAAGGCAATCTCAAAAGTTTACATGTGAGTTTTGGGCCTTGAAAAAAGTGACTGCTTTCCCCATAAAACATGTATTCCTTGAAGCACAGTATGTTACTGTATTTTTTCTCCTCTCACACATTTGCCTTCTGTACAAAAAAGCAAAACATTTGCAAATGCAAGAAGAGAGAGAAACGGGGAAAAAGCCATGTTTGATTTTCAGTAAAATAGGAGACACATGTCAGCCGGCACTGTGGTCTCAGATTTGTATGTGCACAGTGTAGGGAGAGGACAAATCACCTAGAGTGTTTATAGCACTGAGTTTTTATAGTTCTGCTTCTTCCAATTCTTTTCCCCCTCACAAATGCAGAGTTCAGAGCTCTACTGTACAGTGTGCTTAGAAGCTTAGGGCACTTACCAGTTAGGCATTGGGGGACACATTTTGAAGGTGACTTTTAATTCTGGGTGCCTTGGTTTTGGATGCCCAATGTGCACTATTATAACTTGACTTTCAAAGATACTGTTGTATAATACTGCTCTCTCTCACAATGAACTAAAATTGTGATCCTGGTAAATTTTACTGTGGGTCAGGGGGTATTCCACAGCTGCAGTTAAAATGGACAAGAGTTTGATTGCTTTTTACTCTGCTGCAGCATGCGATTTAGATTCTGTAGAAGTTGATGACTTTAGGCCCTTCATTCACTAAGGAAAAATTCCCATTTAGTACTAGCAAGTAAGTATTATACAACATTTCAAACCCACGTGCCTAACCGTAGGCTCCAAAAATCCATATTTATGCACCCATCTGAGAGTGAGCTGAATTTCAAAGTGATAAATACCGAGGTTTTCATTGACTTCAGAGGAAATATGGGTACTCAGCACCTCTGAAAATCAGATCAAATTACCATATATACTTGATCATAAGCCCATCAGATCATAAGCTGACCCCTCCCCCAAGTTAAAAAAAAATTGCAATGACCTGTTTATAAGCCGACTCTATATTGGCGGTTGGCAAACTTCCAATCCCAGCTCATCAGCAGGTAAGCCACTGGCACAGTGGGACATTTTGTTTACCTAGAGTGTCTGCAGGCCTGGTGCGACTCAGCACCCAATGGCTGCTGTTTGCCATTCCCACCCAATGGGAGCTGCGAGAAGCAGGGACATGCTGGCTGCCACTTCCCACCATTCCCTTTGACCCAGAACAGCAAACAGCAGCCACTGGGAGCTGAGGGGCTCCGTGCCTGCAGTCACTCCATGTACATAAAATGTTCTGGCGTGCCAGCAGTTTGCCCTACTGGGCTGGGAACTGAAGTTTGCCAACTCCCCCCTCCGCCCATTAAAAAAATTGGTAACATGCAATGACCCATTCATAAGTCAACTCCTGCTCTTTACTGTAGAATGTTTTACCAAAACAAAAAATTAGGCTTATGATCAAGTATATACACTGAATTTATGGGTAAAATTTTCAAACATGTCTTAGCCTCATTTTCAAAAGCACTTAATACACCCATCAGCCTAAATTCTAGGGGAAATCTTGACTTTTAAAAATTGTATCTCGTGCAACTAAATATACAATTAGGAGTTTTCCTGTAGGCATCCAGTTTTGAAATTTTTGGTCTTTAAAAACACAACAACAAAACCTCTTATCTAGCAAATCTCTTCGGACATGTCAGATACACAGAGCAATGCTGCTCTCTGCTCTGGTGTGGGGATTTGTGATCTCAGCTTGTGCAAGAGAACTTGGGACTTTTGGCAGGTAAGTGGAAAAGAAATTGACTTTCAAAATCCAAATATATTTGTTACTTTCAGTCTGAAGTTGCCAATTTAGTTAGTAATTCAGGATTTTAAGGCTGTTTTCTATTACATTTAATTTATGTTAATTACAAAAGAATCACAATTTACCTTGGATGTTTTTGTTTTTTGTCCTTCTGAGCATTATTACCCAGACTATAAAATGAAGAAAACTAGAAAATGAAGCAAACCCTATGGTAAGAATACTCCACTCAATCCTTTCTTTGCAACTGTATAAAAATATATTACACTAAATATCACAGTGTTACCACATCAAAAGCATTCATTTATTAACACAAATGCACTGAAAGCTTTGTTTTTTACTAAGCACAGATGTAAACAAATGTATTCTTATGAATTATTAATCAACATTTTAGTGCAATAAGTTTAAGTAGTCGAACAACTGATAACAGTGTTTAAGAACATAAGAACACCATCATCTCATCCACGCATTGAGACTCTGAAGCTTTGCCTGCCTACCTGGCCCTGCGGGTGGAACTGGAAGCATTTCAGAGAACGCTACCATAGAGGTCCTGGATTTCAATCTCTTTCCAAGCAACCTAAATTTGGCTTCCAGAACAGCTCTCCTACCCTTCCCTATGTCATTGGTACTTACATGCACCACAACCACCGGCTCCTCTCCAGCACTACATATAAGTCTATCTAGATGTCTCGAGAGATCCACAACCTTCGCACCAGGCAGGCAAGTCACCATATGGTTCTCCTGGTCATCACAAACCCATCTATGTATGTTTCTAATGATCAAATCCCCCATTACTAACACCTGCTTTTTCCTAACGGAGTTCCCTTCTCTGGAGATGTATCCTCAGTGCGAGAGGATAACATCCTCTGGAAGGAGGGATCATTTCCCGCTGCTCCAGTTGAATGTTCTCCTTCCCTGAGCCTTTCATCCTCCTTAACATCACAGGGGCTGTCTGACCGGAGGTGGGACAGTTCTACAGTGTCACGGAAAGCCTCATCTACGTACCTCTTGGCCTCCCTTAGCTCCTCTAATTCAGCCACACTGGCCTCCAAGGCCCATACGCGGTCTCTGAGGGCCAGGAGCTCCTTGCACCAAATGCACACATATGCCACCTGCCCACAGGGCAGGTAATCATACATGCTACCCTGAGTGCAATAAACACAATAGTCCCCACTCTGCTGCTGGGCTTCTGCCTGCATTCTCTCCCACAGCTACTTAGATTATTGATAGGGTTTTTATTTAAATCAGGAAGTTTTGTTTTTAGTTTAGTTTAGAAGTTTTAAAGAATAGCAAGTGTACCTCACCCCCTTCCAACTCCCCTTCGGAACTCCCTCTCGAAACTCCCTGTTAGCTGCCCTGTTCGCAAAGCCTGTTTTGCTAAGGAATCATAAGGCTGGAAGAGACCTCAGGAGGTCATAGAGTCCAACCCCCGGCTAAAAGTAGGGCCAATCCCAACTAAATCATCCCAGCCAAGGCTTTGTCAAGCTGGGATTTAAAAACCTCTAGGGATAAAGATTCAGCCACTTCCCTAGGTAACCCATTACAGTGTTTCACCACCCTCTAGTGAAATAGTTTTTCCTAATCCACGCTAGACCTCCCCCAATGCAACTTGAGACCATTGCTCCTTATTTTGTCATCTGTCACCACAGCCTCTCCCCATCCTCTTTGTGACACCCCTTCACATAGTTGAAGGCTGTTATCAAATCCTCCCATACTCTTCTTTCCTGTAGACTAAGTAAGCCCAAATCCCTCAGCCTCTTTCTATAAATCATGTGCTCCAGCCCCCTAATCAATTTTGTAGCTCTCCACTGGATTTTCTCCAATGCAGCCACATTCTTTCTGTAATGGGGGCCCCAGAATTGGACTCAATACTCTAGATGTGGCCTCACCAGTGCTGAATAAAGGGGAATAATCACTTCCTTAGACATGATGACAGTGCTCCTGCTAGTGCACCCCAATAAGCCGTTAGCCTTCTTAGCTACAAGGGCACACTGTTGACTCATATCCAGCTTTTCTTCCACTGTAATCCCCAGCTGCTTTTCTACCAAACTGCTACTTAGCCAGTTGGTCCCCAGCATGTAGCAGTGCTGGGGATTCTTCTGTCCCAAGTGCAGGACTCTGCATTTGTTCTTGTTGAACCTCATCAGATTTCTTTTAACCCAATCCTCCACTCTGGACCCCATCCCTACCCTCTAGCATATCTACCTTGGAGTCATCTGCGAACTTGGTGAGGGTGAAATCCATCCCCTCATTCAGGTCATTAATAAAGATGTTGAACAAAACCAACTTTTGGGGCATTCCACTTGTTACCAACCAGACATCAAGCTATTGATCACTATCCACTGAGCTCAACAATTTAGCCAGCTTTCTATCCACCTTACAGTCCATTTATACAATGCATACTTCTTTAACTTGCTGACAAGAATACTGTGGGAGACCGTATCAAAAGCTTTGCTAAAGTCAAGGTATATCACATTCACCACCTTCCACATATCCACAGAAGGCAATCCGGTTGGTCAGGCATGACTTGCCCTTGGTGAATCCATATTGACTATTCCTGATCACCTTCCTCTCTTCCAACTGCTTCAACCTGGATTCCTTGAGCATCCACCTCCATTATTTTTTTCTAGGGGACTGAGGTGAGTCTGACTGGTCTGTAGTTGCCTGGATTGTCCTTCTTCCCTTTTTTAAAGCTGGGTGCTACATTTGCCTTTTCCCAATCGTTTGGGACCTCCTGCGATCACCCCCGAGTTTTCAAAGATAATGACCAATGGCTCTGCAATCACATCTACCAACTCCCTCAGATGCATTAGATCCTGCCCCATGGATTTGTGTATGTCCAGCTTTTCTAAATAGTTCATAACTTGCTCCTTCTGCACTGAGGGCTGCCCATCTCCTTCTCATATTGTGTTGCCTAGTACAATAGTCTGGGAACTGACCTTGTCTGTGAAGACAGTGGCAAAAAAAGCATTGAGTTCTTCAGTTTTTCCCACATCATCTGTCACTAGGTTACCTCCCTCATCCAGTAAGGGTCCTGCACCTCCTCTGACCACCCTCTTATTGCTAACATGCCTATAGAAACCTTTCTTGTTAGCTTTCATATTCCTTGCTAGTTGCAATTCCAATTGCACTTTGGCCTTCCTGTTTACACCCTAGGCCAGAAGCGGGCCACAAGCCCTGAGCCTCAGCACCCCCCTGTTCCGGGGCAGACTCACTGCCTCAGCGCCTCCTGCCGGTAGCACTGTGAATTAGCTCATCCACAGGGCGCCTCCCTCTGGCTGGTGTTTCCCCATGTCCTCACTCGTTTCAGTTCTGGATGCACGGCACTCCCAGAACATGACGTCCTCTTCAGGACACTGCCCTCTGGTAGTGCCCACTCCAGTGTCCCATGGCCCCCTTCCGGGGTGTGCGTGTTTATCTGCAGTTCTGTATCTATGATGCCACGGTGGCTGCCTATGGCCTCCAAGTCTAGCCCCTCACTTCAGGGGCCAGCTGCAGTTCTTGCAGGGCACAAAACGCTGGTGGCCAGCCTTTGTGCAAGGGGGACCCACTACTCTGGGTCCCAACCCAAGGACCTTGGGCAACAGCAAGAGGCAGCAAGGGGCAGGGAAAAGAAGGGGATGCTTCAAAGCGGCAGCGCCGCGTGGAGCCTGGGGCCAGATCCTGGGCTCCATGCAGTGCTGCCACTTTGAAATGCCGCATGGAGCCTGACACTGGGCTCCCCATGGCGTTTCAAAGCGGCAGCGCCGCATGGAATCTGGGGTCAGCTGGGGACTCAGAGTCCCCAAATGACCCCTGCTCCATGCGGTGCTGCTGCTTTGAAACGCCACAGAAAGAGCATGGAGCCAGTGGGGGACTGCTTGAGTCTCCTGCTGGCCCCGTGCTGCCCACAGTGCTTTCGCCTTTGAAGTGTAGCAACAGCCCTGGGGCTGTTGCTGCACTTTAAAGGCAGAAGTGCCCTTATTGACTAATCAAATCATTGATGCAAATTGCATCGACGATTCGATTAGCCAAATAATCAAAATTTTACATCCCTAATGGCAGCCACTTCCAGAAGCACTGAGCCAGGCCAGGCAACCAGGGAGCCTACCTTCACCCTGCTGTGCTGCTGACCGGGAATCATCTGAGGTAAGTGCGGCCTAGCTGGAGCTTGCACCCCAAACTGCTGCCCCAGCTTAAAACTCCCTTCTGTATCCTAACTCCCTCCCAAACCACCTCCTCACTACACTCCTACCTGAGTCGTCTTCCACACCCAAATGCCCTCCTGGAGTCTGCACCCTGAACCTCCTCCCACACACCACCCCTGTCCCAGCCCCACCCCAGAGCCTGCATCTTCTCCCATACCTCAAACCCTGCTCAATCCCAGAGCCCCTCCTACACCTTGAACCCAGTCTGGAGCCTGGGGAAAACCTTGAGCCTATGTTCCCCTGTGGGGCTGTGTGTGGCCTGTGACTGATTTTTTCTTCCCGTGGATCAATAATCCCAATAGAAAAAAGGTTCCCCACCCTTGCTGTAAACATTTCCTGCCCCAGCCAATCTCTCCAGACAGCCCCAAAGGGCTCATCTTCCTCTTGATTTTGTACCTACCTGAAAAAGATTTTCTGCTAATTCTGCTAAAGGGTTAAGGATTCCTTGCCAGCAAAGGAGAGATGACTCAGAGGCTTAGGTACAGTTTGTGCTGCCTTTTCATCTTTTCTTGGGTCTGAATAACTCCATATTTCTAGTCACTTTCATCAAGCTGACTCAAACCTGGTTATCTCTATCTTCTTGCATTATTAATTATTATTATTTAAAACAAGGAACTGTTCCCAAAGTCTGCAGCACAGTCCAGATACTGTGTCCCTTCATAAAGAAAGTGGTCCCTAGTTTAATCCTGGAAACCAATTTACAGTGGAGGATGAAATTACCTTTACTGCAGCGTAGCAAGTTACATGCGGCACTCTCTAGGATCTAAAGAAAGCTTGATTGTGTGATACAAACTGCAGGCTTAGCATCACCAGATAACAACATACAGGGCTCTCCTACTTCCTCACTGGTCAGGAACAGACACCCAATTAATAGTCTCTGGCAAAGTATGGACCAAACACCGCATCTCAGTAGTACATGAATTATTATGTTATTGTTTGGCCAAGCTTTTAATTGATTATTAGATTATTTGTAATGAGCAGGAAGCAAGGGGCAGTTTGGTATTGAATTTTATTTTGAAAGACTTTTTGCTAACACAGTGGTAGTTTTAATTGGCAAAAGGCACTCAAGTGCCCAGGCACTGAGCATAGCAGTAGTTACACCTCTTACTAAACTCAACTAAACTGAACAACAAATAGTCTGGTAGCACTTTAAAAGACTAACAAAACAGGTAGATGGTATCATGAGCTTTCGTGGGCTGTGCCCACAGAAGCTCATGATACCATCTACCTGTTTTGTTAGTCTTTAAGGGTATGTCTACACTACAGCACTAATTCGAACTAACTTAATTTGAATTAGTTAATTCGAACTAAGCTAATTCGAACTAGTGCATCTAGACCTAAAAACTAATTCGAATTAGCGTTTTGCTAATTCGAACTAGCATGTCCACATTGAGTGGACCCTGAACCGAAGTTAAGGCTGGCCAGAACCAGGACTTAGAGTGTGGAGCTGCTGCCCCAGGCTAGCCGAGGGCTGTGCTTCAAGGGACCCGACCCCAACCCCGGACAGACAGTTCTCAGGGTTCCCCGCTTGCTTGTCTACCTCGATGAGGACAGCAAAGCAGTCCTGTCTTGGAGTGCCACTCGGCACATCACAGCACTCGGCCATCAGCCCGGCTGCACTTGCCACAGGCTGCCATCCGGGAGGGTCAATCGGGGGCTGTCAGGATCCAGGAGGCCCTGCAGGAGAGCTTCCACCCGAGGCAGAGCCACCTCAGTCCTCCCCATCGGGGCTCGTACCCCATTCCTCCCTCACCTCCTTCCACTTACCCCTCCTAGCCCCTTCCTGATGTAAAAAATAAAGGACACGTGTGTTCAAAAATAGAAACTCTCTTTATTTAACAAAACTGGGAGTGTGGGGATTAACCTCTGGGAGACTGGGAAAGGAGGTGGGAGAGAGAGAGGAAACCTGGGAGGAGGGAGCTGGAAGGGAAGCCAGGGAAGAAGGAGGAGGGAAGTATAAAACTATGGTACTCCATATCTTCAGTACTGTGTACAGATGTGGTCTCCTCACCTCAAAGAGATGTTTTGGCCTTGGAAAGGGTTCAGAAAGGCAACTACAATGATTAGGGGTTTGGAACCGGTCCCATATGAAGAGAGGCTAAAGAGACTGGGACTTTTCAGCTTAGAAAAGAAGAGACTGAGGGGGGATATTATAGAGGTCTATAAAAGCATGAGTGGTGTGGAGAGGGTGCATAAAGAAAAGTTCTTCATTAGTTCCCATAATAGAAGGACTAGAGGACACCAAAAGAAATGAATGGGTAGCAGGCTTCAAACTAATAAAAGAAAGTTCTTCTTCACAAAGCAAATAGTAAACCTGTGGAACTCCTTGCCACAGGAGGCTGTGAAGGCTAGAACTATAACAGAGTTTAAAGAGAAGTTAGATAAAGTCATGGAGGTTGGGTCCATGGAGTGCTAATAGCCAGGGGGTAGGAATGGTGTCACTGGCGTCTGTTTGTGGAAGGCTGGAGATGGATGGCATGAGACAAATGGCTTGGTCATTGTTTTCGGTCCATCCCCTCCGGGGTAGCTGGTGTTGGCCGCTGTCGGCAGACAGGCTACTGGGCTAGATGGACCTTTGGTCTGACCCAGTATGGCCGTTCTTATGTTCTTATGTTCTAAGCTCAGGGCTCAGGGTCGGGGGTCTCACTGGACCGCCTTGATTTTCATGCAAACCTGCTCCTGGGTTTGCATGTGGCCTTTGGTGGCCAGGCTGGCAGCTATCCTGCCCTAGATGGCCACTTTCCTGTGCCTTGTGCGGAGGTCGTGGACGTTGGAGGCCTCCCGCCAAACCTGGATGAGGTCCACGATCTCCGCACTAGACCAGGTGGGCGCCCGCCTCTTGCGGCCCCAGGCAGGCTCCTGGGAGCCGCGAGCCTGGTCCCGGGAAGAGGAGGAGGGCTGGGTGGCAACGGGTGGCTTGCTCGTGCCGTGCCAGGTGCAGGGTCTGCTGGCTGGGTGCTGGCAGGCTTGCACCTGGCACGGGCACCGTAGCCAGACCGTGGCCCTTTAAGGGCTCCAGGGCTGGGAGGGGCAGAAGAGTTTCCTGGCTTGGCCCAGAGTGGCCACCAGGGCAAGCTGGGAAGGGCTAGCCTCCCACTAGTTCGAATTAAGTGGCTACACAGCCCTTAATTGAACTATAGTCGAACTAGGCGTTAGTCCTCGTAGAATGAGGTTTACCTAGTTCGAATTAGCGCTCCAGTTCAAATTAAGTTCGAACTAGCGGTTTGTATGTGTAGCGCCTATGAAAGTTAATTCGAACTAACGGCTGTTAGTTCGAATTAACTTTGTAGTGTAGACATACCCTAAAGTGCTACCAGACTATTTGTTGGTTTTTAAGTTTATCCTGTACAGACTAACTCGGCTTCCCCCTGAAGCTTCTAAACTAACATGATGGTTTGGTGTTTGAAGGGTCACATTTTCAAAGATGTGGTGCAGGTGGAGTCCTTTCCGTAGAGGCAGCAGAGCTAATAAGGTCTCAGAAATAAGGACAACAATGTGTTCTGTGCTCAAGACAAGCCCATGGGAGACAGAGGCATGTGCTATGGGGCCCAGCTTCCAAAAGTTGATGATGACAGCTTACCAATCAGAGCCATGGTCCAGTATGCCCCACTGACAATGGGAAAGCAGTGTGTTGAGAGGGAGGGGAAAACTTCCTCCAGAACTAGCCAGCATAAGGGAGAAGAACCACTTGCAACCCCAGCAAAGTTCATGCTGCCAGAACCTTTCCCAAAGTCAAGGGACAAATGGGAGGAGGCCAAGATAAGTATTCAGGAAGGCTGGGACCTTTCTAATGCCCATGGACACTAAAACCTCTTGCAAAATCTTTTAAAGTTCAGTTACAATATTTGAAAAGCAAATTTTTTGGGGTCCAATTCACACCCAACTCTAATGCACTCAAGGGGTCACAGCAGGGACAAGCGAGCCTTCTGAATGTACATGCTTGTTTACTGAGTGTGATGCTCCACAGACTATACATTTGACACAGTAGATCTTTCCCCCAGATCTTCTTCCAATAACCTAAGCCACACTTATTTCCCTTTTATGAAAAAATCCAAACAGCCTAAGCTGTAATTCAAAGGATTTCACAATTTTGAAAATGTAGAACACAGGAAATGGACACATGAGAAACCCTAAAGCACTGTCACATTGTGAGGGGTTGGTTCTTGACGAAAGAAAAAAGGAAGTATGAGGCCATGGAACACTGACTGTCCCCGCAGCACTTATACCCCTGCATTGACGGAGACAGAGGGAGTGGTACGGCCAAAGTGACAAGGCAGGTGTCTTGTCCTCATGGAGGGCAGTTCATTGAGAGCTGTTTTGATGGGGCCAGGAAGGATTTTTTTCAACAGGACCAGGGAGGGAGAATGGAGTGACAATGGATATGACCGGGTAACCAGTTAACTTTATCGAGTGATGCTTACTGGATACTGGTTAACCCGTACCTGGGAACAGGAGCTGGCCACTCTGCACACAGGGGGACGGGGTAGTAGTGGCAGCATCAAGCACGGGGAAGGAGCAGTAGCCAGCAGCATCAAGCGCAGGCAGGGGAGCTGATTAACTGGGATTTTACATTCCTAGTAGTGACCACTCCTCCCTCTCACTGTGGTCTATACTTCAGGTTCCTCTTTTCCTCCCTGCCTCTGACCTTTTCTCCTTTTCCTGTCTTGTGCTTCAATCTTCCTCCTCCTTTCATCCTCCCACCCTTGCGCTTGCCTTCTTATCTCCCCCTCAGGCTCTCTGCCCCACTTATTCATTCCTCATCGTCCTTCATTTCCACTCTTCACTCCCTTCTGTTCTCATGCTCCCTCTCTGCCCAACTGCAGTCACCACCCACGTAGGGTGGAGGAGAGCTGAGCAGAAGGATGGATGAAGGACCAGGTTGGTTTGTGATGCTCCAGCTGAGGAGTCTGCCGACTTTCTGCTCACAGGACTGCCAAGAATTTCTGACTAACCACCGGGATGGTCCTTCAAGTTATTCTACCACATAATCAGCCACCTTTACCCCCAATGCCTGATAGCTGCTGCTGTTGAGCTCACCAGTACATACTGAGGAGGATGTGGTCAGCTTGAAGAATCAGGAAGAGGTGGGTTTCCTGGCATGCTCCCTTTGAAGCCTGTTGTGACTTACAATGCCTTTTAGTTGTCCATCCCTAGACACTTGTAAGGCTTCCATAATTTAGCATGGTACATTACATTAACACAACTGGGAGCTGTCCTAACCTCCCCCCCGCCCCCATTACAAAGGGAATGCCTGTGTGCAGGGGAGGTCAGACTCAGATGCAACAAGGGAAGAGCCACAGGAATGGGCAGGGACGAGAAGTGCACCAGTGGGGTCTGATCGGCAGCAGGGTGCCACTGACATGAAGCTACACCCCTTCCTTTCTGTTCTTTTCTACATGGCTTGGCTCTCAATTTATAACCTTTCTGCAAAACAAAGTCTCAGCCTCGGAGAATAGCACACAATACCATTTTGTGCGTACACCCAAAGTGGTGTAAAAGTTACAGCTCTACTTCCAGTGGCAGCCCGTCAATACAGGCAACCTAGGTGGTCGCCTAGGGCACCAAGAAAAACGGCCGTTGAGGGCTTTGGAGGCGGGGGCACCGATCGCGCGTTTCGCCTAGGGCGCCAGATGCCGGCAGCTCGTCTAGGGCCGCTCCTGTCTACTTCAACACTTGCAATAGATGGTAAGTCAGTTTTAACAGCCTGTACATTATTATCGATATGTGCCCAGGCTCTACACTCACAGAAATGATTCACGGCTCTTCAGTTGATTCTTCAGCCTTTTTCTTTAACAGGAATGAACACAGCATAATGTGAATGAAACATTGCAACAGGCATTATAATTTTTTTTTATTGAAAATTTAGTTATCTGCAACCTACCAAAGCTTTGGGGTTTTTTTTTTCTTCTTTCTTGAAAGATACGAACACTGGCATTTGCTATAGAAGAATTAAACAGTACTACCACCATTTTCATCTTATTTGTATCTTAAATGCTTTGGACTACACTGAAATCCTGAAAGATTTGAGGCTAATAACAGAAAATGGATTTAGATCAAGTTCCCGATCTGTTTTGGTGAACATGAAATTCCAACCAAGCTTTCCAGTTTTCTCCAAATTTGTATCACACTTGTTCTGGAGGACATCAATTCAAGTCACTGAGACAAAGGGAGCTTTGCTCTGGTGGCACAAAAGTACATGTGATGTAGCAGTGGTAAATAACCACCCTAAAGTCACACTAAGCCATGACTTAGCACACTGAGTTGTTTTTAGTTGTTGTTTTTGGTTTTTTTGCTGCCTAGCATTTCACAAATGGCCATGTTCTAACCTGATTTCACTTCGGTGACTTTGCCTCACTGTTTATGGATTTATTTAGAAAATCATAAACAGCAATAATTATTTTTAAACCCTCAGTACCTGAAGAAAACTGCATCAGAAATGCATGGCCTATTTTCACACATTCAGACTGTCTCTGTTCCATAGCATATGGATTTTGAAAACCTCTTCCATTCTGTTTAATTTGTCCAGCAGAGCTTGTTTTGTTGACCTTCAGGGCAGGTTGCAAACCCTGTTTTCTCAGACTCTCTAAGGTGTGGACTGGGGAGGGTGGAATGGTAAATGTCTTATGTTCTGTGGCTTGGGCAGAAGGAAGGGAGGGAGATAATTATTGCAGACATGGGGTCAACTTGAAATGTATAATAAATGCAGTTTTGTGAACAGCGGTGTGAGTGTGCTTCGTCTAGGGTGGACACAATGTAGCAGCTGGGCAGAAATGAGAGAGAGCAGACTGTGAGGTCACATAAAAACTGGATTATGACAGTGAATCAACCGGCATTAGGAATAAACTAATTAGAAAGGAAGAAGCTGCTTGTACACGCAGCTTCCTAATCAGTGATTATGGGAACGAAAATGTGGAGAAAATACATGACAGCTAAATTGGGTTTTAATAAAATATTAAAGAGACAAATCATCCCTTCCGCCGAGAAGCATGGGATCCAATGAGCACAAATACTGGCTAGACAGGCTAGTGAGCACAGTCCTCAAGCCTGCAGAACCAATCACAGTGGGCTCCTGGAGGATCTGGGAGAGACTGATGGTCTGGACTGTGACAGAGCCAGGAAAAAGTCACTGATCCCTGGGAAATCGGCACCATTCGGGGTGCAGTTCCCATCAGAGGCCACTGACAATAAAGACCAGCAATGACATTGAATCCATAATTGATGTTCCTAATGAGAGGGGCCGACAGAACTGCCGGGTCCCAGGGCAAGGTGGGTTGAGGCTTGGCTCCACAATCCTAGAAGGGGTGGAGCCGCAGGGGCAGGATGGGATGGGAGCTAGCCTTCCCCCGCCAGTCCTTCCGCACCACCATACGGAGCTCCAGCAGTGATTTAAAGGTCCCAGGGCTCCGGCTGCCGCCACTACCGCACTAGCAGTGGAAGTGGCCAGGATCCCCTGGCATTTTTGAATTGCCAGGTCCCGGGGCAATTGCCCCCTTTTCCCAGTCCCTCCATCGGTGGGCCTGTCCCTAACTGATACCCCTGGAGAAAGCTAGCCATCCACCAGCAAATTCCTGGGAGCCATTTGCAGCCGATCTCCTGAGTGAGCCATCCTGTCAAATTTAAGGAGACAAGTGGGGGGAATTAATTCTCTGCAAAGATGTCCCAACTACAGGGATGGATACAGATTTCCCTGAGTTTCGGGAAATTGGACATCACCTATGCAATTGTGACCTCTATCCTTTCAACATTGCTACCAACCTCGTCCCCTGTGGGAATGGTGCCTTAAAAACAGCGTGCAATAAATTGTAAAAACGTCCCCTTTGTGTGTTTTTCAGTGAGAGGGCCATACATATTCTAAAGAGAGGTACTGTTTCTTTAAAGCTGTAATACAAAGGATAGATCTAATGCCACATTGATGGATATGACAGTATTTGACACATTAACAAGAGTAGATTTCAAATCTGCATCAATATAATCTAGTAATAACATGCTGTTGGCATCTGCAAGGGTAGCAAAACTTACAGTGAAAATTAAATGATTAAAGTTAACTTTAAAGTTAATCATTCAAAGTAAGATGCTTGAGTGTTCGGTTGTATACTCTTCTACAATAACAACCACTGGCCGTTCTGCAGAGAACTCATGCTGGCAGTTCTGTTGCTGTTCACAAACTACTTGAGCTACATCCTTATAGTTTACAAAGTCAGCACAGGCCTAAGTGTATCCACTCCAAGGGCCATACGTTAACCTTTGTGTAACAGCCATTGTTAACTCATTGTCACGGAAATCATTGACTTAATAATATCTGTAATTGGCTATTATCATTAGGCAAAAAGAAAATTGGTCCTTAAACAGGATTCTATCTCTATTCCAACCTATTCTATTTTTAAGAAGACTTTTATGAGTGAAATTGGTTTCTAGTTCTCAATATGCTTGTTTATGGCTTAGCAAAAAACAAAATACTCGGGATTGTAAAAGAATAGTGTGTCTTTCCTGAACTCTTCACAGTGGCCACAAAAGTTCAAATAACAGCCATACTATACACAGATTTGAAATAAGTGTTCTCTTACTTACAGTATATCTTCATTACCACACTCTACAGCAGTCAAGATTATTGTAGCCATTTTGATCTTGGCATAACTGGTTATATTCAATGGCCCTGATCCTGCAAACACCAGGGTTGCCAACCCTCCAGTAGTGGCTTGGAGTCTACAGGAATTAAAGATTAATCTTTAATTAAAGATTATGTCATCCAGGGATACATCCAACCAAAACTGGCAACGCCAGCAGTCACTTACATATTAGTGGCCCTGTTCATTTCAGTACAACTAACTCACACATCCAAGTGTTTGTGGGACCAGAGACATAGATATACACTAATGAAACATCACATTGTCAAAAAAGAGCTCAAGCGCAACTGATGCCTGTCAGTTATTAGTTGAACTATTTATCACTAAAGGCGCATGAGATGAAACACTAACTACATTTCTACTAACATACAGAAGTGTTTGTAAATAGAAAGGCACAACAGCAATGCTTAGTTAAAATATAACTGAGATTCCCTAGCACCCATCAAAAACAAACAGACAAGACAAAGCAAAATATTAATTTGAGCTGACCTTGCAGTACTCGACTTGCTTTCAAAACCATTTTGTGTTTTTAGAAAATACTGCGGGTTCTGTACTTTCCGTGGTATTTCCAGCGGACACAGTTCTTCCTGTGGTATTAGACCTGGCACTGCCACAAGAACATTGCCCCTGATTGTCTCAAGGAAAACACCACAAAAAGGAACACTTTTCCACAACTGACTGAAAACATCTACATGAAAAAAAATAGAGCAAAAAGGAGAGAAAAGAAACCTAGAAAAGCTGGAAATAAAGAAGGAGATGGTGAAAAAAATTAAGAAGGATGGGGTGCGGGAGGATTTGTTTGTTTGTTTTTGTAAGAGATTCCAGTCAGTCAGACTCAAAAGCTTTGCTCATTTTTCACTAGTGGACTTAAGCCAGAGCCTGGCCTTGGCTCTGGCTCAATTCTTCTCTATAGCTTTGATTCACTGAAATCTAATCTGAAACAGGGGAAGGGGGGAAATGTTGACGCTGCTGGAGGGTAATAAGGAGAAAAGGGGTTAGTTATACCCACCTCTTCCCTCTCATCCACTTTCTGGGATGGGGGTCTCTTGTTCCTGGAATCCAATCAGATTTCCTTCTTCCTATAGAGAGTTGTCAGCTCCTGTTACCTTTTCAGTTCTTTTTAAAAAATGTGCAAAAGGAGAGTTGGGGAGGAGGAGAGCAGACTAGATCATATATAGATTACATACACAACAAATAGTACATAAACATCATAGATGTGCATAGATGATGTTCCATCAGAATTTCACGTGGAAACATGGATATATTCCATTCATGTAAAGGAAATTAATTTCTCATTTGCATTTCAAATTTGACAGAAGTGAGACTGACATATTCTATCTATCCACACAGCAAGCACAGCATGAGGGTTGGCAGTGCATGCTTCCCATCACTGCTCTGACAATGTGCCACAATCCTGCCCCAAAGAGACCACCTCTACAGATAAGAAGGTTGCTCAGTTTCCAGATATAGGCAACTACGGACCTCCATGCAGAAACTCAGAGCTAATGCTGATGGCAGATGATCTGCCTTGTAGGAATAGTCTAATTTATTTCACATATGCTACAACAACCTGGCAAAAGTGAGCAACTAAACTGAGCTGGATCTAAAACAGCTTTCTAAAGACAGCAGCTTCCATTAAACCAACTAATTACCTGAGTTCCCCAAACCCTCTGATCAGGCATTAACAAAAATGATACAGACACAGAATTTTTCCACGCAGAATGGGTGGGACCACATTCTGAGTGGCAGGGGGAAAGAGACAGCTAGTAAACATATGGGCAACATGAGCTGCTGTCATCACTCCATTAATATAAAATAAGTGTTCTCAAGCAACACACTTTGGGGAAATCTTCATTGATTTCATTAATAATACTAGAAAGTCTTGTGGCTAAAAGCTGTTATTATAGTATTTGCATGGTGGAGTGGAATTTGCCATCATCCACTAGCTTGCACCTAATGACAAGAATATTGCTGCACCAGTTAAATTAGAGACTGTGGATTAGAGTTTCAGACAGGCCATATATGCTTGGGATGCCTGAGAGAGGGAACTGTCCCCAACTTTACACCCTCCTGATCAAGAAGTAATAAGGAGCTAGTTTGGCGAGAGCAATCCAATCACAGGGCTGCTCTAACTTGCACCAGCCCTGAGGTTTTTTTTCCATTGGTCCCAAATTAACCAGAGTGTAAGCATGCTCTGGACACCTCTCTCACCTCCTCCGGTAAGTCCCTTTCACAGGAAGCCAGAGGTGGGAGTGGATGGCACAGAATGGTCTATACTGTCCATACATATCTAAGGATTTCCCTCTTCAAGGAACTTCCCTGAAAAAGCAGCTTTTCATCTGACTTTATGCTGTGTGTGCAGTGCAAAAGGGGTAGGTAGAGCTAGGAGCCAAAGATATGGAGGATGACTTCTCTTCCTTTAGGACAAATGATTGATGACTCTTTTCAGCATCATTCCTCACCGCATGAATTGATAAGCTGACTTGTATTTTGCTGTTCTCTGGCGTAAGCTGTTCAAAATCTGGAAAGCTCCTTCCACCCAGGCCAGTCTTGGGCTTACCAAACTAAATGTATTGCAGAGGATTGGTGTTTGGCATCTGCTTTTCCTCCTATTTATACTGGTTCAAAGGGAGTTGTTTCTGACTGTGTGTTGCAGGACAATGGTAAAAAAACACAGAAAAGGTTTATCATCAAAATAATACCATTACCCCCAAATCTGCGACAACCCATTGCTCTGCACCACTGTACAGCTTCTATTTCAGCTTTTCACAGCCCCTCTCTGACCTGCTTTCCTGCTATATTTTTAAATATACTCATTCGCCACTCCTGGAAAGTAAAATATTCCAAGAGTGTCAGGATAGACCAATGAGTAAACCTAGCAAATGGAACAATCAGCTTAAACTGTGGCAATGGTGAGAGATCACCACATGGAAGAGACAACTTTTTGCTTTGAAATCTGTGAAGAATAAAAATATCACAAATCAACAAATGAGTACAAAGCCAAGCTAGACAAAAAATAATTATCTAGTGTGAAGGAGAGTTGGAGCACTCTCAACCTGGAAAGAAGCTATGAAAACATCATTTAGACAAAAGTTGATTCACTCAAGGCTGTATTACAAGTAATAGCAGAGAT
Organism: Rafetus swinhoei; assembly: GCA_019425775.1. Lineage (NCBI taxonomy): Eukaryota > Metazoa > Chordata > Testudines > Trionychidae > Rafetus > Rafetus swinhoei. The sequence goes on along the minus strand of CM033442.1, from coordinate 26,471,497 downwards.
GTATTAGGTATCCCAGATTATTACCCTGCTAATCTTCTGAATAAAAACAGATCTGAGGCTGACAACAGATGCCAGTGTACCACTGTATGATACACTGATAGTGGGTGCTTTAGCATGATTTAAAATTTGTAGTCCTGCACCATAGGGAAACACTGAGAAATGTATTCAGGCAGTCATTTACACATACCTCCCTTGGAGACAGCTTGACCTACTGTGCCAGGGTCAAAAGAAACAAAGCTGGAAGCAACTCCAGAGCCAATGCTAGCCCATTGGGGGCCCTAAGCAGGAATATTTGCCCCCCATACTAAAACAGGCAAGTGCTGATAATAAAAAGCAAATGGGGGTCCACCTGAGTTGCCTGGGGCCCTAAACAATTGGTTGGCTTATGCCTAGCACTGGCTCTGCACCTCCTAAAGAGAGCTGTACAAATAATCAGTTTTTTGCTTCAGTGGCCAAACCAACATATTCAGGGAAAAAACGGACAATTCATTTGAGGAGCTGTTAAAATTATTTTTTATTTTTTAAAAAACAAGATACAGACATTTTCTAAGCAAAATCTCTTTCTGAAATTAAGTTTAAATGTTTCATTTCAGAAATGCCAAGGAAAGAATTTCAATATTAGCAGTTTAAAAAAAATATTATTTATCCAAAAGAAATAAAAAAATCAATCCGTATTCATGAACTGTTTCAGTCAACCTGAATCTGCATTTTTCACTGGAAAAAAAAGTATTTGCATGAAAATTTTCCATAGTTCAATTCTCCATCTGCTCCATCATTAAGCCAAAAGGTCAAAGTTGACAAGATGATTAATTAAATACAGTGGAACTCAGGCCAGCATGTTTATGTGGAACTGGAAAACCATCCTCAAAAAACTTCAAAGTAGGATTAATTAACCTTAGAGCTTTGAGCTCATTTACTCCCAGAAATACCTTCCATGGAAGAAATCTGAGCATAACAGGAGGTTTTTGTCAACGTCATAATTCTACATAAATATCTTATTAAACCAGAGGCTTCTTTTGCACAGGAAAGAGATCTTCTTCATTATCCTGATTTTCAGGGTTGCAGAAGTCGGTCTACCTTCATATTCATGAAAAGCCAAAATAAATTAGCAGCCAAATGAAATCTGAAGGATGAGGTTAGTAACCCAGACACAGCTAGGAGAAGAAGCTAGTTATGATGTTTCTGTGTGGAACAGGTGAAAGGAACTACTTGGGTGACAAATGACAACCCTTTAATATTAACAGTTCTATATTTTTCCTGAACAACTAGGAAGACTCTGAGTGTTACATGCTTCTGTGGTGCTCAGTAAAATGTCATAACTACTACCACCACTTCTTGATCATGTCTGCTGAGTTTGAAAAAGGTTTTATGGGAGTGTTTATAATTCTTTTTCCTATTTTCATTTAAATGCCACATGAATGGAAATGTTCTGACCAGATCTGCTATCCCAGAAGCCATGCTGACAGCAAATAACTCCCAAGATCTGGGGTTAAAGGTCTTCTGGAACGGAGAGACTCAAATGCAATGAGACCCTCAGCGTTGGATTTAGCCACTGCCACGCCAAAAAGAATCGGATATGCTTCAGGCAATAAGGACTGAGGATATCAGAAGGAGTGAGGGAATGGCGTGCAAAGTCTTCCTTGGGAAAAAAGGAGAAAGCATCAGTCACTGTCACAGCTTGTGTGCAGTTTATTATGAATTCTGCATTCAGAGGCATGTCAAAGAAGGCCATATGGAACATATCCCCATTCAAAACACTGGTGTCACTGCATTGCCCTCTGCTTCCTAGTCTACTCCAGGGACTGCATAACACCACAATGCCCTTTGCTCAGGGCTCACAGTAAAACCATGGAAGGCAAACTAAGTCTGCATGTAGGGTTGCCAGATGGTTTAACCAAAAATACCAACCCCCCCCAAAAGAAAACACCATTGAGAAAAAAAAAGGGGGAGACCAAAGTTGTTGAGAAGAAGAAAAAAGGACCCCAACAGTTATTGAGCAAAAAATACAAAAATACAAAAAAAACCCCCAGCATGGCCCCTTTAAGACCTTTGGGGCTTTTTTTTTTTTTGCCAGTGGCCATCTTGTTTTCTTACTCTGTGCCGGAAGAGAGCTCAACAGTGAAACCACGTAAGGGAAGGGAGGGGGGCCCAGGGGCTGGGCCCGGTTACTGAGCATGTGTACGGTTGCCAGGTGTCTGGTATTTTCACCTCCTGGCAGGGGAAAAAAAAAAATCAGAAAATACCGGACATTTTAGATGTCCGGTACTTTCTGATTTTTTTTTTTTACCGGACAAGAAGCGAAAATACCGGACTGTCCGGGTCAATACTGGACACCTGGCAACACTGCATGAAGCCCTAAACCCAACCTGTATTATGTGACAGCAGACAACTGGTTCTAAACAAGTGAACAAAACCCCAACTCCAGCCCGCCCCCCCACAAAACAGCAGCCTGATACAGCTGAAGGTAGAAAAGGCAAAAAGGAAAAGTTTGACAAAACCAGCCAATAGCCGAATATGGACTCTGAGTGACAAACAGGCAGTGATGAACTGGAAATCCTCAGAGATATTTGGGGTCGGAAAAAGACATGACCAAACAGGCAGTAAAGGCTGCTATATTCCATTTGATGGTGAGGTACTTAGAACTCTGAAGCCATTAGAGTTCCTTCCAGAACACAGCAAAACCCCAGCAGTTGGAACTCTTTTGTAATTAGAAGAATGGTTTTAACCCAGCTACAACAAATCCCAGGCTCTACAACTATTAACTAGCCGCTAGTTGGTGAAGAGACTCCTCTTACTGTTTTTAGAAGCTTGTTCTCCTGCTGTTGAACTACTGATACCTCCTGACACTTTAGCTTTGCCGTGACCAACGCTATATATTCTGTACAAGGCACCAATTGCATACAATCTCACCAATCCCCTCTGCAGATGAAGTGGAGGTGTTTAGGACAGGCCAGCCACTTCAGCATGGACCACAGGATTTGAGTGGGCTTGTATTCAGGCCATCCATCCACACTGCTCATTTTAGCACACTAGTATGAGCAGAGCTAGTGTGTGTCTACACTGGCTGGGAGGCTTGCTCACAACTGCAGTATAGATATGGCATTATAATCAAGGCTTAGGTGAATTAGAGTTGATTCAAAACTCAGCAAATTTTAATCCATATAGCTGGAATCACCTAACTGAACATACATAGGGCCTGACTTTTAAAGACATTTAGGCATAGAAAACATTTTTAAAGTGCCTACACATCTAAATCCCATGGGCAGTGCCTATGTACCAGACAGGCACTTTTGAAAATCCTAGGCACATCTGAAAATTAGGCACTATCTGCATTTTAGGCACCCAGATACTTTTCAATATTTGACCTAACATTACAATGTAAGTTAAGGCAGGAGGTTTGATTTCTGTGTTTCAATTGACTGAAATCCTTTTCTTGCTCTGAGGGGACGAAAACCCTAACTGAAACATTCTCATTAAAAAAAGAAGGAATTCTATTGACATCAGCCAAATGAGAAGCAAATCAGGCCTGGTACCTAGAAATAGAATATTCTGCCTATCATAAGAATGGCAATATGTTACAGCATATGTTGGTTAACATCTCTGAAATATGTTTAATTCTATTTTAAAATATATAGGAGAGGGCTTCCCATCAGCTCATTTACAGAACTCCATTTTGTAAAACAGGCGGTTTGCTCTTTACCACTAAATAAACATACATTGATAACATTTTTAAGGTACTTTAAAGATACTCTAAAGGAGGGATGTAAAATCCAGGTTAATTGGTTAACTGGTTAAACAGTGAGCCTGGCCCGGGTGTGCCACAGGCAGGGGCACACCAGCCCGGCTGGAGCAGCCCTGTCCTTCCCCTCTTCCCCCGCCATGGACAGGGCTGCTCTAGCTGGGCTGGGGTGCCTCTCCCTTCCTGTGGTACACCTGGGCCAGACCCACTGCTGACAGATGGGGAGCTGCTCCAGCCCCCAATGGTTAACCAGAACCAGTAAGCCTCACCTGTTAAGGGTGAGGCTTATGGTTAACCGGTTAACTGGTTAACCATTCACATTCCTACTCTAAAATATGCTGGGGTTTTCTTAACCAGCCCCAACAGTGACTATTAATACCCTGTAGCAATGCTTCCCAGTTCCTCCTGACTTACTGCAATTGTCAAGATTCTTCAAGGTAGAATAGAAAAATATTAAATTCTTGAGGAGAAGCCATAGCCCTGGCTAATATTCTAAAAGCACGATTCTTAGCCTGAGATGTAGGGTAGAAAGCTGGAGGCAATGAGTAAAGATACATTTAAAAAAGTAGTCTATGTCTTTGTTTTGAATTCTCAGACAGCAGCCATTTGGGCTCTTTGGGTTACAACCGTCTCATTTTGACAGAATCACATCTCAGCCTCAAAATCTGTCAGGTGAGAGTTTCCCCCACTTTATTAAATGCAGTCCAAACACACACACATTCTCAAAAAATCTTACTAGTAGAGATAAGTATAATAAGAAAGGCAACTAGTTCAAAGCACATGAGTAGTTCTAGAAAGGAAATTTACAGATAAATCAAGATATATATTTCCGCCCTCATGTAGGCTTGAATATTTCTAAAATTAATAAGCAATCTTGGGTGAGACTCAATGCACTAAACTTTCTGTATGCTTTACTTGCATCCCTCTATCCATGTCCATTCCAGTAACGGCTAATGTAGGTGTGTTCTGAGGGTTTCCATTCAGCAAGATATAGGTTGTTCCTCCCTTAACTGGGACTCCCTGGTCCAGCAACATCTGTGGTCTGGCATGGACCACCGATGTTCCTGGACCACAGAGCCCAGGAAAAGGGAGGTCTGGAAGCGGGGCAGGAGCACCATAAGGTGCCCAGAGGTGGGAAGAGGGGAGGACAGATGGCAGGGAGTTGTGGCCCCAGCAGCCTAGGAGCTCTAGTCCAACCATGGCCATGAACCTCTGGCTCCAGCCAGGGAGCTCCAACCCCAGCAGCAGCAAGGGAACTCTGGCCCCGTCCCTGGCCATGGAGCTCCAGCCATGTTCTGGCTCCAGTGGCCAGGGAACTCCAGCCCTAGTCCCACCCCCAGCACCAGTCAGGGAGCTCTGGCCCAGGCCACAGAGCTCTGGCCCTGTCCCGGCTGCAGAGTTCCAGCCTCAGCTGTGGAGCCAGGCAGCTGCAGAGCTCTGTACCAGCTATGAAGCTCTGGCTGTGGCACTCCAGCCCCAGCAGTAGCGAGGGCTGGGGAGAGCCCTGGGGGGCTGAGGCAGCAGCGGGGGCAAGCTGGAGCTCTAGCCCAGGGGCAGCACAGGCCACGAGAGGAGGGACCTTCCCTGGTCTGGCAAATCTCCTCGTTCGGGACCAGTCAGGTCCTGAGGGTGCCGCACCGGCGAGGTCCAACCTGTAGCATTTTTTACCCTCTTTATACTTCCATCTCAATGTCCTTTCTCTAGCAGGTGTTCCTTTCCAATGTTCCTTCTAACTTTTCCATGCATGTGCTGATTTTTTCTATCTATGTGACAAAAAAAATATTTATGTGCACCCAGGTATGTGCAAATATGAACCACCAATAGAAACAAAAAACGTAGTTGTGGGCACTCTGCTAATCAGCTGAGCAGCATTTGAATCTCTCCTGAGTGTCTGCAGAAGTGCAAAGCTTACAGAGAGTGCTGGTCCTTTCCTTCCTCTGAGCACAAGTGTTTCTACAGGATGAGAAACTTGAATTGGTGCCTGTACTCAGCTTTACTGAGTCAACAAACATTAAATTGTTGCTTAGTTGCTGGGCTGGCCATTTGAATCTCTGAATATAAAACTACAGTGTTGCTTTTCTTAGTCCTTTGCACACAATTACATAATGGGAGGGCAAGCTATAGAAACCATATGTGACTTTAGCTTACAATGTGAGAAGTGGTTTCTTATAATTCTGAACATTTGCACAAAATTTCCTGTAGGTTTGTATGCAGGACTGAAGTATTTTGCATGATCTAGCTGGATTTCATTCAGCCATGTCCTCCTACCTAAACCATAATAAGCAAAGAACAAAGTTTATTTTAAAAATATGGATTTTAACTCTTAAACCAGGCTTAACTTAGTCAGGCTTGGAATTCAGAGGCTTCTTCTGAAGAAGTGAGGTTTTACTATTTTGACACTAAAACTAAACAAGCTTTCTATTATGCGTAGAAGATGAAAGCACAACCTTTCAGGTGTTTACCATCTGTATTTTACAAAGAATAATAGTCAAATTTACAACTTACTGTTCCTGACCTACTGTTGCTTCCCTCAACTCGCACATGAATCAGTAACCTTTAAAAATTACCCTAAATGAAAAGATAAAGTAATTCCTTTGCTCTGTGCATACCTCTGATCATCCTAGACTCATGAGACTTCTGTTTTATATATATGATCAATTCAAAAAACATTTGATACACTTTTGACACTAGCGAACATGAAAGCCATTTTATTTTACATGTCTGAGAACTGACATTAGTACTATGTAATGTGCATTTTTAGCTTTTTTTTTTTTTTTTAAAGCTGAAACCTCTCACTTCTGATACAGTTCTATTAAGAACTGAAGGTTATTGCAGGGATTTGCTAATGTAAGCGAATTTGGACAACTAACTTCTCATGCTACACCTTTTCTCCATTTTTCAGGCTCCTATTATCTCAGATTATCACCCCTTCGGGTATGTCTACACTAGCCCCCTAGTTCGAACTAGGGAGGCTAATGTAGCATTGGAAATTGCAAATCAAGCCCGGGATTTAAATATCCCACGCTTGATTTGCATGTTCAACGGTCGCCATTTTGAAAATTTACAAGCTCGGACTAACTGCCCGCGTCTACACGCGCAGGAAATGGCGTTGAAATAAAGCCGTAAATCAAACTACCTGTTATTCCTCCTGCAATGAGGTTTCACAGGTAGTTCGATTTAGGGCTTTATTCAACGCTCGTTTCACGCGCAGACGCCGGGCAGTTAGTCCAGGCTTGTAAATTTCAAAAATGGCAACCGGCCGGGAACATGCAAATCAAGCACGGGATATTTAAATCCCGGGCTTGATTTGCAATTTCGAATGCCTATATTAGCCTCCTTAGTTCGAACTAGGGGGTAGTGTAGACATACCCCTCTTCTCCAGTTCATTTCCCTGAGTCTTAAAACCTGTTTATGTATTTCCCTCTTCCCTTGATCACACTTCTCTCTTACTACTGTCCCTTTTTCCTCCATCATCCCAAGTAGTATAGTTTATTCACACTATCACTTTCTCACCAGTGATGGCCTCCATCTTCTCTACTCTGTCAGAAATACCTTGGCCTTCTCCAAGACAAATCAAAGGGACTTTTCTCTCTCATTCTTCTTGACCCATCTTCTGCCTCTGACACACTTGTGCACTCTCCTCTCCTCATGGTCCTTTCTTGGTTTTTGTGACTCTGCACTCACTTGGGATCCCCCTTCCCCACCTCCAAACCCCTCAACCCAGGCTGGGGGCCAATTCCTGCACCTCAAATCCATCAATCCCAGCCCCACACCATGGCTCACATTCCCACACCCCAACTCCTTATCCCAGCCCTGTGAAAATGAGCGAGTGAAGGTGGGGAGAGCGAGTGACTCAGGAGGGATGGAGTGAGCAGGAGGCAGGGAGTTGGAGGAGCGTTCGGTTTTGTGAGAGCAAAAAGTTGGCAATCCTATGACCCTGCTCAAGATTCTCTCCTCTGTATTCTCCCTCTTGGCAACCTCATCTGCTCTCCCGGTTCAGTTACCAACTCTAAGCAGATAATTCCATAATCTCTTTCTCTCCCCACAATACCATCTCTACCTCTGTCTAGCATATCCCACTGCCATTTCCCATTCAGTTCTTCCAAAATTCAGTTTCTTGTCTCTTCTCCACTTTCTTCCGATATCTCCATGAACTGTAACAGAATCCTTACAGCCTCTCTAATATCCAATCTTTCCCTCCTTTCTTTTCCCATACCCAGTCTCTAGCTGTGTCCCGTCACTTCTTCCTCTTTAATATCACCAAAATCTACTCTTTCCTGACAGCTAAAATCCTTCTCCATAGGCCCATCCTCTCATTTGGATTTCTTTAATGTATTGTGGTCTGATTTCCCTGCCTCTCAACTATTCCTCCTTCATTCAGTTAAAAAAGCAGCTGCTACAATTACCTTCCTCTCTCTGAGTCCCTCATATGTTTTCCCGTCACTTACAACTTCACATTCTGGTACCTATCCTACAATTAAAAATCCTACAATCTTTTAGCAGCATCTACATCTCTGCGCTCCTTTCACTTTCCCCAGTCTTCTCTGCTTACTACCACATTTTCAGCTTTGTGCCTCCCATCATCCTGTGTCCTGCTCTTAGAAACAGTCAAGCTCTTCTTCATCAAGCATATCCTCTCTCAAACTCATCTTAAGTCCATTTCCTCCAGGAAACTTTAGTTCCTTCGCCTGTTCACTGACAACCCACTGCACCTCCCTTCCTTAACTTTTTCCCCTTGCCTTGTCTCAGTTCTGTTTGTCTTATCTATATTAGCTTTTAACTCTTTCAAGTCGGGGGGTAGATTTTATGCTTTGAGGTCTATTCTCTGACTGCGTCATGGAAAATACCTATAAGAGAGAAAGGGTGGTACAGAGGTTAGGGCAGTGGTTTTCAAACTACAGGTCACAACCCAGTACTAAGTCATGGAATGTCAGGGACTGCGTCTCGTTGGCTGCGGGGTGATCAGGTGACCAGTGGGGGTGCTAAGGCAGGCTGTGTCGTGCCCCAGAAGCAGCCAGCAACAGGCCCGGCTCCTAGGTGGGGGGAAGAGGAGAGCATACAGGCCTCCATGCACTGCCCCTGCCCTTGCGCACTAACTCCACACTCCCATTGGCTGGGAACCTGCTGCTGGCGGCTTCTGGGGTGCAGCATGATCTGTGGTGCCAGGAGAGGCAGGACACCTGCCTTAGCACCCCCGCTGCACCACTGACTGCTCAAGGTAAACCCCTCCTGCCCAGCCCTGGCCCCCCAAAGCCGGAGCCCCCTCCTACACTCAAAGCTCTCATTCTTAGCCCCACTCTGGAGCCCACATGCTAAGCAAATTATGTTGGGTTGTGGGTATCAAGAATTTTCTTCAACTGGGTCATGAGAATAAAAGTTTGAAAGCCACTGGGGAGGCCCACATTCAGGTCCTTGCTCTGCCACAGACTTGCTGTGGGCAAGATTTTTGGCTTAGTAGTGCCTCAGATCCCCATCTGTACAATGGGCCCAACAGTATTTCCCTATCTCACAGGTATGTCATAAAGATAAATGCATAAAAATTCTATTGTAACAGGGTCTGTATAAGTACCACATATAGAGGCAGTTATTTGTGCAGAAGTATGAGTAACAGTTACACACCGTTTTTGGGGGTTGGGGAGGTCTTGCATGTGGGTGCATTTTTATTAATGAAGGCCAGACCAGGGAAGTGCACTTGACTTACACTGGAAGGGGGCGAGCTGTGTCTGGTTCAAAACAGTGGGAATTCCTTCCTCAATTTGGGTATGTCTACACTAGCCCCCTAGTTCGAACTAGGGAGGCTAATGTAGGCATTCGAAGTTGCAAATGAAGCCCGGGATTTAAATATCCCGGGCTTCATTGCATCTTCCTGGCGCCATTTTTAAATCCCCTTAGTCCGAACTCCGTGCCCGCGGCTACACGCGCACGGAGTAGGTAGTTTGAATTAGGATCTCTAATTTGAACTATCGGTACACCTCGCTCCACGAGGAGTAACAGTAGTTGAATTCAGAGATCCTAATTCGAACTACCTACCCGTGCGCTGCAGCCGCGGGCACGGAGTTCGACTAAGGGGATTTAAAAATGGCGGCGCTCAGGAAGATGCAAATGAAGCCCGGGATATTTAAATCCTGGGCTTCATTTGCAACTTCGAATACCTACATTAGCCTCCCTAGTTCAAACTAGGGTGCTAGTGTAGACATACCCTTTTAGACTAGTCCTTGAGAAAGTTCCACCTCCTGCACAAACATGCTGTACCCTTCAGGAAGTCATAGATTTTAAAGCCAGAAGTCACCATCAGTTTACCTAGCCTAACTCCTGTATAACACAGGCCATTACATTTCACCCAATAACTTGTGTTTGACTAAAGAATAACTCAAGTTAGGTAAAGCATATCTTCCAGAAAGATGTAGAGTCAATGGGATGACGTCAATTGCTAGAGAATCCACCACTTCCCTTTGCAGTTGTTCCTGTGATTAATCACCATTACAGTTAAACACATGTGCCTAATTTCTAATATGAATTTGGCTGGCTTCAGCTTCCAGATATTGGTTCTTGTTATGCCTTTCTCCAGTGGATTAAACAGCTCTTTAGTACTTTTTCATTTTCTCCAAATGAAGGTATTTGTTACAGTATACAATCTCATTGTGAATGAGAGATGCTAGGTGTTCTAATACTCCTGGTTTCAAATTAGCACATTAACCTGCAACACTCAAGTGTCGTTCACTGGACAATTGTTACCAAATCTGATGCTCCTTTGTTTGACCAGACTGCAATTACCATAAGAGGCCAAAGCAAAGCAGAAGATTCCAAAAATGCTTCATCAGTTATACAAATAAAGAGCCAACAGATCCTGGTTATCGATAGGAGGAATGGAACCTGTGACCTTAGGGGCTAGAGTCATGTGCCTCTACTGCATGAGCTAAAAGCCACTTGACTAAGCTCAGCTGTAGAATAGATGTCACTCTCCCTTGTAAGTGGTCTCAGTGCCTCTAGGCTACACAAAGAAATCAGAATGGTCTATGCTGCATTCCTTACTTGGTCCCAACAAAGTGGGGGAAGTAGTTTATATACTTAAAAAATAACAATACAGGACTTTAGACCTTAACATTTATTATAGCACAGCAGCCCAATTATAGAACAGCAGTCAAGAACAGTACATCTGTAGGAGGCTACCTCATAAAATGATTCTCATAATCTGCTTTTATTTTGTTAACAAGAGTTATTTTATTAGAAAAATCTTACTTCTTTCTAAAGAGCTAGACAAAAATTCAAGCTACGAAGAATAGTAAAAGAGGAGCATTCTTGCTCTGTCTTTTGCAAGGAGCAGATCTGTAGTTGGTGTAAACTGTTATTGTCCTATTTAAGTCAAGGCAGGTGTGACAATTTACTGCAGGTCAGAAGCTACCCTTCAGAGTGTTTCTAGGGTTTTTTTGCAGCCTTCTCCAACACCAAAAAACACAGGTTGGATAAGTAGAGCTGCTTGGTACTAAGTTGCCCTCTTTGAAATCTGAAGTTAATCACTGAAGGGGAAAAACAATCAAAGGGGGAAAAAAACAATGAAAAACAAATAGTAAAACCATACTATCAATCCACTGGTGCAGAGAGCCAATAAAGATTATCCACAACAAGGTTGCAAAATGACTCTAAGATAATAAGAATTATGCGGCCTTTTGAACAACTGACAACTAAAATAGGAAGGTTGTAATAAGCTATCAGTACTCATAATAGGCTTCATCTGATCATCCATGTATACAGAGACTAGAGGAATATTTTAGGATTTTTAATAGCCTTTCAAAATATTTGAAAAATAACTTGGTCAACAACAAGCTTGTAATGACACTATTGAATCAGTAGGAATGCCACGCTGTCACTTGCAAATGTACTTTAAATCCTCTGAAACATTCTCAGACAGCATTCTAAAAAATGGATCTTGGAGTTCAGAAACAGTATTTTGGGTTTTTCACTCAGTGTAAGAATAAACAGGCATAAATTTTTGCATGTTGGAAAAACAAATTTCCAAAAACTACCTTTGTTTTCCACATTTGTGAAAAAATCACATTGTTTTTGCAAAGGAAAGAATTCAAACCCAGAGGGAAACAATGTTACAAATGTTGAGCAAGTGAAATATATTTTAGTATTAGAAGGATGAAAGATACTTAATCACTTGAAATATCCTAAGTCCTTGGTTTTATGACATGGTGCAGAGTAATGGTAAATGCATTTTATACACACACCTGACATTGTATTAAAACATTCCCCATGACCTAAACACAATATTATGCAAACAAGTGTCTTCATACCATTCATTATAAAAATCAAAATCCAATTAAAGTGAGGCTCAATTACAGGAGATGCCTTTCTGGAAGTGGTTTGAACAACACTTTCCTAATTGAAACAATTTAAATAAAGAAAAAGTGTACACGAAATTATGTCACATAACTGTAGTACAGAGCAATATCTTTGATCGAAGTCAAATAACTATGACAATCTCTGCCAGCCGAGGAACTGCCCAGAGGAGTATTGCTAGATGCTTTGTGCAGCCTTGTGTACTGAGACATCTCAGTCATAATTTACTCTTAACTGCACCACAAAACAGCCTATTGAAATGGAAAGGGTAGAAAAGGTGACTGGTTATGGATATAAAACAAGTCATCAGCTCATATTCAGCTCAAGCTGGTTGTTGATCATAGTTGGGTTCTTAGTAGAGGCATGCTTTGCTTCCATTATAAAATCTACCTCCATCAATGGAATCTTTGTTGATAATCTCATCTCAGAGGCTAAGGATTGCCCAGTCATTAAAGCCGAAGTACTGACTCACATCCAGATGTGGCCCTTTCTGAACAGTCATTGAATGGGTAAGAATGGAAGACAATGAGAACAGCCATTGTATTATGGCTGTATTTTTAACAGAGAAAATTAACAGAACGAAAAGACAGGAAGGAATATTAAAATGCTCCAAGCTCCAGTTTCCTGATTGTGTGACGGGGAAGGCTGAGTCTGACACAGTTCCTCATTCATTAACCACGGCGACATGGAATTAATGAGAACAACGGGGGCTGTCTGAGGTACCCACACCACCTAGCAGAAAGGTAAATATGTGATTTGTAGATGCCAGTGCTATGGAAATCCAGTCAGAAAATATCCTCATTTTTATAGAACACACACAGTAACACAACATGCATTTAGTGACAGTCGTGTGATTTGATACATAGCAGTAATTAGAGGAAAGTTGGCCCACCCAGTGATTAGGGTACTAGCCTACAAGTTGGAGAACCAGGGATCAAGATTATGAGGAGCTCAGGTTTTACAGTAATGGGAGATGCAGAAATATCTAAAATACCTAGAACTAGCACATTTATCAGATGCAGAAATAATTTAAAGGCAATAAACTAAATGGCAATAATGCCAAGATAAATGTATTAATCTGAAGAGCAAAGGACAATGAACATTTAAGCAATGATAAAAACTTACATAGGGAGCTGCAGTGGAACTACATATCTAGCTCCAGAATGGAATGTCCTTACAAATGTAAACCTCACTACTTTATGGGCAATTTGTCTGTTCATAGTACCAGTGGCAGAAATGTGCTTACATGCATACAGTATTTACATACAAGATCTGTAACAACTGGATGATGATGCAGAATAATCAAGTAGTCTTGTGTAAATACTGGTCACATTAACAGATACCTCCAAATTTGCAAGACAGAGATATAGTTTTGTTTTTATTATATTCTTATACCTTACCAATACACCTCTCCTGCCTTAAATATTCCCCATCAGTCACATCTAATTCATAAGATCACATTCGCTCTGGAATACAGTGAAAATTACCATCAGTGGCGGCCTGTCAATACAGGCTAAGTAGGTGGTCGCCTAGGGCGCCAAGATAAACGGCAGTTGAGGGCTTTGGAGGCGGGGGCGCCGATCGTGCGTTTCACCTAGGGCGCCAGTTGCCGGCAGCTTGTCGTCTAGGGCCGCTCCTGATTACCATTATGCTGAACACAGTTAAAATGAATAGGCCATAAATGTAGATTATCAAATATTGCTGTGAAACTACATAGTACAAATCTAACTTGCTTACTAATGGAAGCACGAGGAGACTTGCATGACCCAACAATTAAACAATAAATAGTAATTAGCTTGAGGACAAGCATAATTCTCGTTGCAGAACTTCACATTAACAGTTCATCATGGGTCTTTTGAGCTAAAATATAAGCTTATTGTTTTCATCAATAGATATTAATGACTGTTAGCATCTACAGTTTTAATTAAAAACATTGAAATAATGATTTCTGCTTAAACAGCCAATTATATTTAAATGTGAAAAAGATTTTCCAGTTTAAATACTGTAACTTTCCAAAGTATAAGTCACTTGCAAACTTTTTTTTGTTTAAAGAATTAATGTTAGCTGAAGAAGTGAAAGTCTTTAACTTGAAGTGCATTTTCCTCGATTCCTTTTATCTGTGTGACATGCATACGTAAGGAAAAGTGAGTACAGAGAAAAATGGTGTGAAAGTAGCTAACATCTCATAAAATAGCTCTTTTCAGGGGGGGAATAAGCTATGCTACAGTTCTAAAACACAGGGAAGTTTCCTTGGTATCTTCATCTTTGCTCACAAGCCAAAAGAACACTGTGTTAAATTCCACACAAATATCGCACAAACAAGTCTTTCGTGGTGCTCTTGAACTGTTTCAATAAAGCCTTAGAGCTATCACACATTATCCCATGATTCAAAGCATTAACCTTGAGGGGAAAATACACAAAACAGCTTCTGATTTTATCCTACTGAATACAACATTGTAAATATTATAATACTTACTTGATAAACATGATAAAATGGCCCTTTAAAGTGAGTACACCTCATTTGCCATATTTTGCAAATGGCCTCAGTGAAAATTTTAAAATGCAAAAACACCACTAACTACACAAATATTTTTACTCAATCTACTCATGAGGGTTTTTTGTTTGTCTGCTCTGTTTTTGACTTAAGACAATTCGGGCATGACACTAGTTTTATGGAAAGGAATAAAATGTTTACTAAGCAGGAGGTACAAACTCTTTAAAACTAAAATATTTGTTTTGGGTCATCTGATATTAAGATTTTTTTTTTAAATCAAACTTCCTATGATTTAAAAATAACTCTAGTAATTTATAAAGTTCAGAAGGTGTGAAGTCTCCTCCTATTTCACAAAGAAAACCTAGGTGTGTACAAAAGTTCTCCCATCTGCTCTGAATGTATCTAGTACTAGATGGCACAGATTTACAGTATGTAGCAAACATTCCATAGGACACAACCTCTTTTCACAGAGTAGTTTGGATTGAGCAAAAGTTCTGATTTACTGACAAAGTTTCCAGTGTTTTGAATATGCTGAGATACCTGCACACATCAGAATATTTTTAGCAAGAGTCCGTTCCCTCCCTTTTATAGGGAAAAGACTGGGAAGAAGAAAAAAGCTCAACATTTTTCTCCTCCTTCTATTTTGCTTTTCAATAAATTTCATTTTCAGATAAAATACACCATGAGCTTCAGGACTCTACAGCAGGGCTACTCAACTTTGGAAGCCCGGGGGGCCACAGTGATACTCACAGCACATGCCAAGGACCACAACTTAAGTGTGGTTGCATATACATGCAAATATATATGCAAATAGCTTCTTTCACACTGAGGGTCATGAATACAAAAATTAAGGAAAGACTACACAACACACAGGCCCCATGTAAGTCAGTTCTGCTGATTTTAATAAAATGCAATATTTACCCGATTTCCACACATATATCAGCACTTTTAATGATCAATGACAGTCCAGGGATTTAACTACTAAAATGCATATCAACAGAAGACCATTATATTGACTACTTTTTTTGTTTTAGCTCCTACCCATGGGCTGCAAACAAACGGGCCGCGGGCCGCATGTGGCCCACGGACCACGTGTTGAGTAGCCCTGTTCTACAGGAATCAAAACCTCCAATTTCATCCATACCCAGTCCATCATTCACCTATGCCAGAAAGTATAAAATAGCAAATATCCCCACAGACAATCTACAATAGTTTAGGTATGTGAAAGGTTAACCTTAATGGGTGATGCTTACTAGGGATGTAAGTGACTAGTCGAGTCACTAATCGACTAGTCGCTTCCTCTCTCCCCTTTCTGCCTCTATCAGAGAGAGGTAACAAGCGTTGGGAGGGAGCAGGAGCCAATGCTGGGGGGAGCCAGCTTAAAAGCCGGTTCTCCCCAGCACTGTCTCCGTGAGGTGTCAGAGGCACAGAGCGGGACCAGGCTCATGCCCAGTCCCAGACACTGCTTCTCTGCTTTTAAATGTATTAAGAGCCGCCAGGGCCAGGAGCTAACACCACTGCAGTTCTGCAGTTTCTCCCCTTATTGACTAATTGAGTAGTCGATGGAAATTCCATCAGCTACTCGATTAGCTAATTAAATGCAATTTAACATCCCTAATGCTTACCGGTTCCAGTTAACTGAAGGGTGCCATCAAGTATTGCGGAAACTAAGGTCTCTCTCTACGAAGGATCTAGCTCTTACAATTATAAAGATAACTTTCCAATGTAAGCTGAGCATAGTCTGATGCAGTGCTGGCTTCCTAAATCTGTGAACACAACATTCCAATGCTGCTGCTGCTTCTCATAACTTTTCTCCCCACAAGCTGCAGCAGAGTAAACAATGACCAGGATCTTGTCAGTTACCACTAGTATCCCTGGTCACAGTGGTGAAACTCACAACCACTATCATCAACTGAATTCCATTGCTGGCTCGGGAACATTCCGACTACCAGCAGAAGAGGCTGGTACTGAAATCTATTTATTGGAGGAGAACTCAAACACAGAGACCAGGAGCGGTCCGAGTAATTAAAACAATGCCACAATTCTCACAGCAGACAGATGGGAAGTAGGGGCAGGAGAATATTCCTATTTCCTTCTAGGATCCAAAAGTGTTGAGGACTTAAAGTTTATCAGACACCTAGCAGACTTAAAAAAAAAAAAAAAAAAAATGGAGCTCTCCACAGGGTTGGTGATGGTTCAAACAACCTCTCTTTTCCCAGCAGCTGCCAAGTGTAAAAGGCACTGGTGGCTTGGGGGTGGGGAGGGAAACTTGGATACAACCTGATCTATTATAAGGAATGAGAGAATGGAAGAAAAATGAGTGGAATGCAAAAGAATAGCACAAAAATAGGTGCAAAGTTACAAAATTGTTTGACAGTTTTACAATGCAGTACGCAAGAAACACTGTGCAATGGTTAACATAAGAACATAAGAATGGCCGTACTGGGTCAGACCAATTCCTATAGTTTGCAGGACATGTTGCAGTACCATGATCTTAAAATTGGGCTACCAGACTTAGTACTCAGGATAATAGGTGTTGAAAGACCTTATCAACTCCTGAGGGTTGGGATAAAAATAAAAAATAAACTACTATAAATATTTAAATGTAAATGTTTTAGGTAGTGAATTACAATTTCATTTTTTCACACTACAGGAAACAAGTAACGTAACAGGAAATGGTGGGTCCTGCACATATTTTGCTAACGAACCTTACAAAGGAAGTCTGTCAAAAAGAGAAAATCATTTCTGATTTTGCACATTTTTATTTGCATCCATCATAGTCCAGTACTGAATCTAATGATGCACATACTACACAGAAATTGGTGCAACTATTAGTATCAATAGCATAGTCTTTGGGGGAAAAAAATATGGCTTTTAGTATGTAGTACTTTTTGGTATGAAATTTTATTAGCAACAGTGGGAGCCCTAGTGTGAACAGGCAGCTAGAATGTAATAACATTCAAGGTGAAATCCTGACCTCATTGAAGTCAATGACAGAACTCCTACTTGACTTCAATGAGGTCACAGTTTTGCTCTTAGTCCTGCTAATCTCAAGATAGTGTTAACATACAGTGGATGCCATTTCTATACCAGTGCCCCAACCCTGGCAACACCAGTGGAGATGAAATAGTATTAGCAATGCTGGTAACATTTTAGAAAGTTACCCTAGTGTAGACAGTGATTAAAGGACTAACTAGTGGAGGATTTTTTTTTCTATTTGTGAGGGAGATTTTTCCTGAACTGACATCCGAATTGTCTCATTTGTAATTACATGCACAAATCTTTAGATGGAAACTTGAACTTATCCTTAAATTCATGAAAGCTGATTATTATTTTCTCATGAAAAAAAAAAAAAAAACTATGAAAGTGTTGGGATCCTTCTTATTCACATCTTCTAAAGCAGGAGTCATATTGACCCATTTTAAAAATCTTCCAGATTTTCTGTGGAGGTAAGGGAAAGTGTTGAGGACTTTTACCCAGCATTTTAGTGGCATTTTTCATAATCAGGTGATTCCAGACTTCTTGGGAGAAGGTGGTGTCAACGTCCACAAATTAGGCAAGAAAGCATGAGGAGGTGGGACTAGAGGCTCCCATGTTTTGCCAAGTGAAGATGATGCTTCATATTTCTTTCAAGTGTAAACAATCCTAAATGTACTACACTGTGACCAGTTATAAAAAGTTCAGAGAAGCTCTCAGGCTACGTCTAAACTACACCCCTTTGTCGGCAGAGGGATGTAAATTAGACGTATCGAAAGTGCAAATGAAGCGCGGGATTTAAATATCCTGCGCTTCATTTAGATACGCGCCACTGCTTTTTTCAAACGGGCTTTTCGAAAAATATCAGTTTAGACGGGCATTTTTGACAGAAATGTTCGTTGAAGATCCTGTACTCTCATTTTTTAATCTAATGGGATTAGATAAAGGAGGAGTACAGGATCTTTCGAAACGGGCATTTCTGTCGAAAATGCCCCATCTAAACTGCCTTTTTTTTCAAAAAGACACGTTTTGAAAAAAGCAGCAGCCGCCATTATGCAAATGAAGCGTGGGATATTTAAATCCCAGCTTCATTTGCACTTTCTATACGTCTAATTTACATCCCTCTGCCAACAGAGGGGTGTAGTTTAGACATAGCCTCAGATTGCCTTTGTTTCTTTGGAGTCTTAATAATCTCAACATTGGGGGAGGTTTATTTAAGGGCATTTGCCTTCCTAGAAAAGTTAAGTATTGTTTTTCCTTATGATCTGTAAAGTATCTTGTATGTTTAGGGCTTTATCTAAGCCCATTAGATTCAAATCAAGAGCAGGCTTTCAAGGTTTAGGATGAGACTCATACATCACTGTATATTTCTGTATCTTTACACTCATGCAGCCCCACTACAGTCTTCAGATGGGTAGAACAAAAGGAATCTAGCCTAATATATACAACATACTCCAGAAAATGCTACTTTAGGACTCTTAGGTGTTCCTTTTCCTGACAGCTTCATAGTTGTTTTCTCTGGAATTACTGCACTTAGCCCTGGTCCGCACTAGGAGGTTATTTCAAAATAACAAGTGGAGAATCCACACTACCAAGCCTGTTTGTTACTTTGAAATAACGGGCTGGTTATTTCAAAATCCATACTCCTGATTTCCAGGAGGAATAACGTTTTTCAAAACTGTTATTTCGAAATAGTGTTAGTGTGGATGCTCAGCTGCTGCTATTTCAAAATAATTGGCCTCCAGAGGCCCCTCACAGCTGCACTAGTGGCTGCTCTGGCCACACCTGCCATCTCCACTGCTTCTTTAAAGCAACAAGCTGCAGGAAAAGGACTTGTGACACATGCAGACCTTTGCCATCCCCGCAGCAGCACAGGAGCCATGGCCAACCCCAGGGCTCCCTCTGAGCCCCCCAAGGCTGCCAGCACTCCTGCAGCACCCTTGGCTGCCCCTGGCCAGGGACGCATACAAGCAATGGCCTGGATTGGTGCAGAAATCCTGGATCTCACTGAGGTCTGGGGCGAGGAGACCACCTCCAGGATCTCTGCACCAGACGGCGCAATGCCAATGTCTACAGCTGGAAGGCTGCCAGCCTGGCCTAGAAGGGACACACGCAGACCTTTCACCAGGGCAGCACAAAAATTAAGGAGTTCAGACAGGCCTACAGTAAGGCCAGGGAGCAGTGCGGACACTCTGGGGTGGCACCACATGTGTGCTGCTACTACAAACAGCTCGATACCATCCTGGGAGGGTGGTCAGTCACCTCCCTTCTCCCTGTCATCATTGAGTCTGGCCAGGACACACCCGGCGTGAGCCTCCATGAGGGCAGGGTTGTGGAGGAGGAGAAGCAGGCCAGATAATCAATCATGCCTGGCATGTGGGTGCACGTGGAGCACCAGTCTGGAGCACTCAGCTCCATGACGCTCTCACAGGAGAACCCCTCACTTCTTCTCACGAGGGCCCTGCACAGGCCTGCCTTAATCTGGACTCCAAGGTGGGACCTGCCCATGACAAGCCACCACTAAGGAATCTGGGGTCATGGAAACACGCAGCAGCGCTGCACATGGCACAGGCTCATGCCCACATTTGGACAGCATCTGCTCCTGGACAAGCGCAGCGATGCAGAGGGGACTGATCCTCTGCATGGGAACCTGCCGGGGAGAGGAAGAAGGGACCGCAGTAGCACTCTCTCTGGCAAGCAGCCTCTGCTGCTCACACACACTTCCCCCAACAATCCCTCCTCCTCCAGCGAGCAGGGATAGAAGTTCTCCCTCTGTGAGACACCGCCAGTGCCAGACCCAGCGTGTGCGAGATACAGAAGGAGGCCAAGCCTCCCCATTCCCTCCTCCCACACACAGACTCCAGGCCTGGCCAGCACCTTCCCATGCCTGCTTGTCCCTGGGCTATGGGTGTTGTGATGCTCCCCTGGGACGTCTGTGGCTGTGCAGGAAAGTGCCCACTGTCTAGGCAACAAATGGCCATGCTCAAAGCACATTTCCATCATCTGAACCAAGACTTTCAGTATTGGCTCAGAGATCAGGGCTAGGTTTCATACATAGTGTCTCCTGGGATGACTGCTCTTGTAACTTTTCTTCACAGATGGGTCAGTTGCGAGCATGGGTTGCGAGCATGGTGCGTCCACCACCTCCCACGACACCATCCTTCCAACTCCGTGGTGATGGAGCACATGGCCTCGTGCATGGAGCAGGCCACCAGCCACCTCCCTGCCCCTACCCCCGCCCCGGCTTCTCCTCCTAGCCCCCCCCCCCAGGGTCTCCAAACATGGGGCGGGGGGGCCTCAAGGGCAGCTGAAGCCTCCTGACCACCTGGAAGAAGGCTCCACTCCCAGCCCCAGCCCTGAGCCCCACCCTTCTCCTGTCCCCCATTCCCGGTTCTTTCCCCAGTCCCTCACCTGTTTTAATATACCCCAAATAAAGACAATTATTTATTAACCAAAAAAAAGCTTTTTTTTTTAATTTGCTCTGCAGGGGAGGGGGGAAGATGAGAAGGGGAGCAGGGAAAGGGTGGGGTGGAGGAGGAAAGGCACCCAGGAATAATGCAGGGACTCCTTGTGGAGAGGCCTGGGGGAAGAGTCTCACAGCTGTCCTTGGCTGAAACTCTCCCTCAAAGCCTCCCGGATGAGCATAGCCCCTTGATGTGCTCTCCACATGGCACTAGTATCTGGCTGCTCATAAGCCCTGGCCAGCTGCTCGTGAGAAGGAAAAACAATCTTTACAGCTGCTGCTACTTTAGGGGCCTTGGGCCGAAACCCAGAGTAGTGGGCAGGCCTGGGTTCCTCCCTAAACCTCCTCCCACGCCAACACAGAGCCTGTCCCATGAAGGGAGACCAGGACTATCAACCGGTTTTCACCCCAAAACCATGGACTAGCCTGTGAGGAGTATGGCTCACTAAGCTGTGGACCTTGCCTCCTGTAAAGAGACAGGGGTTGTGTATAGGACCACAGCAAGTCTCTGAGGCTAATATTATCCACCAGCAGTGTGAGACCCAAGGGGCACGGCCAGAACTTTTCCACAGTTAGCAAAAATACTGAAAAATTGTATGTATATCATTCCAAAGCAAAAGTTTTTTCTAATATGTTTTTATAGCTTCTAGCACCAGGGGGTTCTGGTCTATGACAGGGACTCCTAGGCACTACTGCAATACCAATAATAATATCAACAGTTAAATAATTGCCTCATCTGGATTATCAGCTTTTCTTAGTTTCACTTTCATTAGAGAAGAGACCCATGGGCCATCCCTGGCTAGCAGGATTGCACAGTCTGGCCCAGGACTTTGGGTGAGACTTTGGGGGCTGTCCATTACCAGGCCCTAAACCCCATCCCTTCCTGCCATCACCCCACCCTCTCTCCCCCATGGCACCTCGTCCCTGACAAAGTGATTTTGGGGATAACTGGGGGGCCTGGTGCGGTCCTGTGGCTCCTGCTGTCACAGGGAGTGGGGGAAGGGGGGAGCATGACCACTGCTGCCACATGGCGCCAGGCCACCCCGGTAATATCCAAAGCCACATCCTGGGGAACGGGGTACCACAGCAGAGAGAGGGGGAGGTGATGATGGGAAAGGGTGGGGCTTGGAGGCTGGTAACGACCCACACAGAAACATAGAATCATAGAACCATAGAGCTGGAAGAGACCTCAGAAGGTCATCAAGTCCAGCCCCCTGCTCTAGGCAGGACCAATCCCAACTAAATCAACCCAGCCAGGGCTTGGTCAAGCCGAGACTTAAACACCTCCAGGGATGGAGACTCCACTACTTCCCTAGGTAACCCATTCCAGTGCTTCACTACCCTCCTAGTGAAATAGTTTTTCCTAATATCCAACCTGGACCTCTCCCACCACAACTTGAGACCATTGCTCCTTGTTCTGCCATCTGTCACTACTGAGAACAGCCTCTCTCCATCCTCTTTGGAACTCCCTGCTGGAAGTTGAAGGCTGCTATCAAATCCCCCTCACTCTTTTCTGCAGACTAAACAGACCCAACTCCTCAGCCTCTCCTCATAAGTCATATGCTCCAGCCCCTAATCATTTTGGTTGTCCTCCGCTGGACCCTCTCCAATGCGTCCACATCCTTTTTGTAGTGGGGGCCCAGAACTGGACACAATACTCCAGATGTGGCCTCACCAAAGCCGAATAAAGGGAATAATGACATCTCTGGATCTGCTGGCAATGCTCCTCTTAATGCAACCTAATATGCCTTCTTGGCTACAAGGGCACACTGTTGACTCATATCCAGCTTCTCATCCACTGTAACCCCCAGGTCCTTTTCTGCAGAACTACTACTTAACTGGTTGGTCCCCAGCTTGTAACTGTGCTTGGGATTCTTCCGTCCCAAGTACAGGACTCTGCACTTGTCCTTGTTGAACTTCATCAGATTTCTTTTGGCCCAATCCTCCAATTTGTCTAAGTCACTCTGGACCCTATCTCTGCCCTCAAGCGTATCTACCTCTTCCCCTAGCTTAGTGTCATCCGCAAACTTGCTGAGGATGCAATCCATCCTCATCCAGGTCATTAATAAAGATATTGAACAAAACCGGTCCTAGAACCGAACCTTGGGGCACTCCGCTAGAAACCGACCGCCAACCTGAAATCGAGCCATTGATCACTACCTGCTGGGCCCGGCCTTCTAGCCATCTTTCTATCCATCTTACTGTCCATTTATCCAATCCGCATTCCCTTAACTTTCTGGCAAGAATATTGTGGAGATCAGTATCAAAAGCCTTGCTAAAGTCAAGGTATATCACATCCACTGACTTTCCCACCACAGAGCCAGTTACCTCATCATAGAAGCTAATCAGATTGGTCAGGCACGACTTGCCCTTTGTGAATCCATGCTGACTATTCCTAATCACTTTCCTCTCTTCCAAGTGCCTCAAAATGGATTCATAAGGATCCCTTCCATGATTTTCCAGGAACCGAGGTAAGACTGACCGGCCTATAGTTCCCTGGATCGTCCTTCTTCCCTTTTTTTGAAGATGGGCACTACATTTGCCTTTTTCCAATCATCCGGGATTTCTCCGGATCTCCACGACTTTTCAAAGATAATGGCCAAAGGCTCCTCAATGACATTTGCCAACTCCCTCAGTACCCTCGGATGCATTAAGTCCGGACCCATGGATTTGTGTACATTTAGCTTTTCTAAATAGTTCCTAACCTGTTCTTTACCCATCACGGGCTGTCCATCTTCATCCCATCTTGAGTCACTTAGCGCAGAAGTCTAGGAGGCAAATACAGAGGCAAAGAAAGCATTGAGTACTTCAGCTTTCCCCACATCATCTGTCACTAGGTTATCTCCTTCATCCAGTAGGGGCCTCACACCCTCTCTGATCACCTTCTTCTTGTTAACATGCCTGTAGAAACCTTTCTTGTTATCCTTCACATCCTTAGCCAGTCGCAATTCCATTTGCGCTTTCGCCTTCCTGATAACCCCCCGGCATTCTCGAGCTATACATTTAAACCCCTCCCTGGTCATTTGTCCAAGTTTCCACTTTTTGTAAGCTTCCTTTTTGTGCTTAAGTTCATCAAGGATTTCCCCCGTAAGCCAATCCGGTCTCCTACCATGTTTGCCTCTCTTGCTTCGTGTCGGGATGGTTTCTTTCTGTGCCTTCAATAAGGCTTCTTTAAAATACTGCCAGCTGTCCTGGACTCCTTTCCCCTTCATGTTAGCATCCCAGGGGATTCTGCCCATCAGATCTCTGAGGGAGTCAAAATCTGCTTTTTGAAGTCCAAAGTGTGTATTTTACTACTCTCTTTTCTTCCTTTGGTCAGGATCCTGAAATCTACCATCTCATGATCACTGCTTCCCAGGTTGTCACCTACCTCCACTTCCCTATTAGTTCCTCCCTGTTTGTGAGCAGAAGGTCAAGCTGCGCATGGCCCTGGTCGGATCCTTCAGCACTTGTGTCAGAAGTTATCCCCAACATTCTCCAAAAACTTCCTGGATTGCCTGTGTACTGCCGTATTGGTTTCCCAACAGATGTCAGGGTGATTAAAATCCCCCACGAGAACCAGGGCCTGCGATCTGGAAGCTTCTCTCAGTTGTCCGAAGAAAGCCTCATCTACCTCATCCACCTGATTCGGTGGCCTGTAGCAGACACCAACCACAACATCACTGCTGTTTGCTCCTTTAAACTTAACCCATAGACTCTCAACAGGTTTTTCTCCTTCTTTACACTGGAGTTCAGAGCAATCATAGTGCTCTCTTACATATAGTGCAACTCCTCCTCCTTTTCTCCCCTGCCTGTTCTTCCTGAACAGTCTATACCCTTCCATGACAGCGCTCCAGTCATGCGAGTCATCCCACCAAGTCTCTGTTATCCCAATTAAATCATATTTCTCGGACTGGGCCAGGGCCTCCAGTTCTTCCTGTTTGTTGCCCAGGCTTCTCGCATTAGTGTACAAACACCTCAGGTAACCAGTTGATCGCCCTATCTTCTCCATTGAAACAGGGTCCTCCTTTCTTGCTCGTTCCTCTCTGCATTTCTTCCCGGTATCCGACTTTCCCACTCCCCTCAGGGTTTTGGTCACCGTCCCCCAGCGAACCTAGTTTAAAGCCCTCCTCACTAGGTTTGCAAGCCTGCCCGCAAAGATGCTCCTTCCTCTCTTGGTTAGGTGGATCCCATCTCTTCCTAACAATCCTTGTGCCCGGAACAGAGTCCCATGGTAGAAGAAACCAAAGCCCTCTCTGCGACACCACCTGCGCAACCACGCATTTACGTCCTCAATTCGACGATCCCTGCCCAGTCCTTTCCCTTCAACAGAGAGGATGGATGAGAACACCACTTGCGCTCCGAGTTCTTGGATCCTTCTTCCCAGCGCTACATAATCCGCAGTAACCCGCTCAAGGTCATTCTTGGCGTGTCGTTAGTTCCCACGGAGAAGCAGGAAGGGGTAGCGATCCAAAGGTTTGATCAGTTTGGTAAGCCTCTCAGTCACATCCTGAATGCGAGCTCCCAGTAAGCAGCATACCTCTCGAGATTCCAGGTCCGGACGGCAGAGGGATGGCTCAGTCCCTCTTAGGAGGGAGTCCCCGACCACCACCACACGTCGTTTTCTTTTCGGGGTGGTGGCCGTGGAACCCCCATCCCTAGGACTACGCATCCCATGCCTTCCAGTAGATGGTGTTCCCTTCCGGTTTCTTCCTTGTGAGATCCCTTCCAAAGCATTCAGCACCGCAGAGCCTGTGGAGAGAGCCTGAAAGCGATTACTTACCTCTATTGCATTGGGGGATTCCCATGCTGGCCTTTTTCCCCTTCTAGAAGTTACATGCTGCCAGTTCTCTTCCTGGTCACGTACTGCCCTCTCCGGCTCTTCCGCCTGCCGTGCTTGAAGGATTAAACGCTGCCTTCTATCGAGGAAGTCTTCATCCTCTCTGATCGGCGTAGGGTCGACACTTGGGGCCTCCAGCCCTCTAATTTTTCTTCCAAAATGGCGACCAGCTTGCACTTAGTGCAGATGAAATCCGTTCTTTCTTCCGGGAGGAAGACAAACATAGCACACTCCGTGCAGGTAACAACAGCAGAACCATCACCATTCATCCCTGCTGTCCTGGAGAAGGGATTTAAAAGAAAGGCAAGAGAACCTCACCCCTTCCCAACTCCTCTCTAAACTCCTGTTGGCACTCACCTGTTAAAGCTCCTTGGTCGCTTGCCCAAGGAGCCTTATAAAGCCCTGGACTGCCTGAAAGTCCCTCCCCCTACTAAGGCTCAGCCAATCAGCAGAGGCTTCTAGAATTCAAACTTTAATTAGAAGCCAACAGTTTCCACCTGCCAATCACAGCACCAGCCAATCACAGCACACACTCCATGAAGGGGAGGGGGAGGGCAAAGGAGAAGTGAGAAAAAAAAAAAAAGCCTCACTCACAAACACAGGGGAAAAAACTAAAACAAAAAAAGAACACACACCAACCCTCACTCACAAACACAAGCTCAGCACACAGCAAGAAAGCCCCAAACACAACACACACTTCCCTCAAGAGTCCTGTATCTGCTTCTCCTTTACCTGGAGAACTCCCTCTCTAAACTCCCTGTTAGCACTCACCTGTTCGCAAGCTCCCACCAGGAGTCCTGGGCTGGACTAGGCAATCACTCTGGGTGGGGATGGCCCAAAGACCAAAAGTTAGAGATCCCGGATTTAGAGAGAGATGCAGCATTAGAATGAGAGTGCAGGGGCAGCGTGTGTACATGAGGAGATCTTATCTTAGTGACATTACAATTCATGGAAAATATGTAAATATATCAATTTGCCATGTGCATACAAAACCATTTCATGACTCCACTAGATAATTATACACCTGACCTCTCATACAACAAATACGTGTGATATAGGCTCTGAAAATTGCATGAAACAAGAAACTGATTTTTTGCCAAATCAGTTGGTAAACTGACTCAACAAGCCTTATCTCATTCTTATCAGACCACCTGTCTTTGCCCCTTTAATGTAAAGCTTAAAAGAGGAAATGAGCACTTACCTGATAGTGCTTCTTCAAAGAAAAGGTTTGTTTCAGTTAGGAGGGGGTGTGTGTGAGAGAGAGAGAGGGAGATAGAGATAGAGAGAGAAGATTTAGTCAGAGCTTGGCATTCAATTCATGGTGTGCACCACGTGAAAGCTTTCAGGTTTTCAAAACACAAAGGCCAAGCCATCAGTAGTTTGACCCAGAACCAGGGAGACTGTTTGCTGGTTGGTTTATAATCTTGGGGAAGAAATTTACCTTCATTAGTTTGTCTGGGAAGGGAGAGAGTTAAAGGAAAGAGTTAAGGAACTGCTTTTACAATGTTGGAAAGAACTCACAGCGTTAGTGGCCGTATAAAATGTACGGCAACCAAGAGTGCTCTGTAATCACATATATTTTCCCACATTTATGTTCCATTCAAAATACTCTCTTTTTTTTACTGCTTTCCCTCTACGGTCTGTTTGCTGTGACATCTTGTGAGGGCGGTTTGCAGGCAATTCTTTGCAATTCTGCCAAAACGAAAGTGAGGAGGAGCTGAGTCGACTGCAATACTCTAGCATTTTAAACATGAATAGGGTGCCTTTGAAGTGGCCTTTGGGCACAGATACTCCATAATATATCATTACGTTGGACTGAAGAGATCAGTGAGACACTGTACGATGTGGTAAAACAGCTTGTCTGGATTTTTGTTTGCTTCATGAGCCTTTCAAATATTTTTACTGGTATTTTTCTATTCTTCTCCAGATCTTAGAGGTTTTTTATTACC
Source organism: Rafetus swinhoei (assembly GCA_019425775.1). Lineage (NCBI taxonomy): Eukaryota > Metazoa > Chordata > Testudines > Trionychidae > Rafetus > Rafetus swinhoei. The sequence goes on along the minus strand of CM033442.1, from coordinate 26,443,714 downwards.
TTGTCTACGTGTTCAGCATACTCATTTTTGACAATCAGGACATCTACCAAGTACAGCATAAATAAAATTCCAACAGAACTAGTAACATTTTCTGACTTAACACAAAGCTGCTTCTACCACCATTCGCTAATCTCCAGCTACAATGTTAAAAAAATACAATTATGAGTCTAGACTCTATATTATTCCTGAGTCCATATTTACGATCTTGTGACTGACTGGTGTAAAAAGACACAACTCACATGGTTTAGACCATTAATCAAAATATAGTTCTTCCAAGTTCTCCCTTAAGGGCCAGACTGTTCCCATTGAAATCAATGGCAAAACTCCCAACCACTTATGGGGCCAGGATCATATCATGAACTAAGCAATACTGACATTACCTTGTTGCAGGATGTAGCAGATAAGCCAGTACTGGTGTCTGGGTGGGGAGAGATGACAACAAGTCCCACTGCCCTCCCCCAACGGGATTGTATTGATGCTTTAACATTAATGTTTTATTTCTCTTTGCCCACGCCCATCCTATCCCTACTCCCTTCTCTCCCCAGAAATAATGAAAACTTGGTGTTTGGAACAGCACCTCTAGTCTCCCTTTTGAATTCTGGTGCATCATCCTGCCTTCCAAAGCTATGGAACAAAATGAACAAAAGGACATTTCCTCACTTATAAAATAACTATTCTAGGCAGCCAGTCCTAGCATCATTGTGGGTTTAATCCCTCTGAAGGAGATCTCAGAAGTAGAAAAGAGTCAGACACTGAATGGTATCCTCCACATGTCTTCTTCTCATTCAAGAAAGGAAAAAGTGTGAAGTGACACCCAGAGAAAACCATTTTTTAGGAAGTAACACTTCTCTTTCGCTCCTCAGTTCATCAGTCAGGGCATTATGGTCCTACATGTACAGCAGGCAGCAGAAAACAAAACAAGAATCACAGACATGAATAATTGAGAAAGAGGAAACAAAGTTCCTGCCACACACATAGGCATGACCCATCGGGTTGTAGAGCGCTTCCCTAAGAGGAGCTAGAGAGGAGGTTGCTAGTTGGCACACCGCAGGACGCATTCAGAACCCTTCAGGATCCGGCACTTAAAAAGAAGAGATTTCTCAGGCTCAAAATAGATTTGACCTTAGGATTCTCTTCCGAAAGTCCAGAACAAATGAAGTCATCATATATAAATTCTTCTGCCTCAAGAATGTGTCTCTTGAATTCTGTACTGGTGCTAGCCAGACTAGTTAACCAGAGCCACCACTTATATTCCCTTATCCTAAAATGTTGGTTACAGTTCAGAGAAAGACTCAGAGTACAAAACCTGGAGCATTTCAGGCATTAACATTTTACAACTCCTCATCAAGTGAGAACAGCTGTATTTGTGAAAATCTTTAATTTTCTTGGGGCAGAACACAAATGCCATTTTAATTAGGAGCAATACACTCTAATTATCTGGTTTAATTCTCAGCGAGGGACTAGGATGTCCAGGTTATAATGGAATCTAGAGTTCACACATAGCCTGAATTTAGTGCCAATGTCTGTCAAAATGCATTCCACATTTAGAAGTGAATAACATAACATACCAACTTGGAGATTAATTATTTCAATGATCACAGACTGCACTGGAAAGGGGAAAGAGTTGCAATAGCATTCAGACACCACCAATGGCTTGTATTAATGCAGTTAGAAAGAGCCCTCAGAAATATAACTGAATGTGTATGAAGCTCAGAACAACACAGCAGGATTGTTTCGAAATCATTACATGTTGTTGGGCCCCATCATGCTTTCAGTCTCTACTCCCTGGCATTCCATTCTAGTGCATTTACCCAACTGTAGCATTCCCACATTTACCCAACCTTGCAATAATTCCAAAACAAAGAGCTTGAAGGCCTTTTGTCTTTTAAAATGTCCAAATGTCTCTTTAATTCTGAGACTTGCCCATTTTCCTTTCCCAAAGTATGGGGCAAACTCTGCACTTAGTATAAAAGCCTATCCTTAATACATACAGCTAAGGTTACCCACACACACCCTGGGCATTAGTGTCATTATATTTTTACACAAGTATCCTAATTTGGGAAGGGAAGGGAGGGAAAAGATTTTGTTCATAAAAAAGAAAAATGAATCCATCAGTCGAACTTATTCTGAATTGTCAGAGATTGGGCCAAAGAATTCCATCCTCGTTTAATTCCACTGGAGCAATATTCAGTAACCTAAGAAGCAATATCGATTAATCTAACCTGATCCATAATCTATCAAAGAGAACTGAATGCTCCCATTTACTTCAGGGGGTTTTATATCAGGCAATAAATAAGAGGTAAATTAGGTGGACTAAAATGGATCTTAAATAGCTAAAAGTGTATAAACAAACAAGCGATTCCCCAAGACATCACAAATGCACATTTGTGAGAAAAAATCATTAATATGCCTTACAAAGATCTACATTAACTATATTCGTTATAGATGTGCAGCTGGCCTCCAAAAAAAGTGTTAGGTTGCATAAAAATGCAATGACAATATAAAGAATATCGTGCATTTATGTAAGCCAATGGTGCAGCCACCTGCTGAAACAGTGAATGCAATATTTGTCTCCTTATTGCAACTTTTTTTTTTTTTTGCAAAACTAGAGATGGGAGTTCAAAGAAAAATAAAGAGAACAATCAAGGGCCTGGAAAAACTCTCATGTGAAGAAAGATTAAAAAATTTGTCATTGATCACCTTGAAAAGGTAACTAGTAAGAGAGGACATGGCAAAACATATAAAAATCATGTGCCGTTTAGAGAAAGAGGACTGAGAATTTCTATTCTTCCTGTCTTGAAACAAAAGAAAAAGGGCAATGAAATTAAAAACTAATAAAAGGAAATACTTTTACAGACAGTGTGTGATTAGACAGTACAACTCATTGCCACATGAAGCTGATCAAGTAAAAAACAACCTGCTCCAAGAAAAGTGATTCAAATAGCTATCAAGAATATCCAGAAGTATCATAATTAAATATGGGTTTTATGGAAGACATATTAAACCTCATGCTTCAGGACAGAATGCAATCTCTAATGATTAAATATCAGAATAAAACTTAATGAGGGGGCAAATTATGCCATGTTTTCCTATTGCATGGCTCTTGAAACCTCCCTCTGCAGCATCTGGTGCTAGCCACTATCAGAGAAACGGTACTGGGTTAGATGGACCTTGTGTCTAACCCAGCATAGCAACTCCTATGTCCCAGTGCAGAATATGAGGTTTATGTCCAGATATTTTCACCTATCAATGACGCATTAGCACAGAATTCCTAAGTCTCCTTCATTTTGTAAAATATGTAATGTGAGATTTAGTAAAGTGAAGGGAATATAAAATCAGAGAACTTTTCAGTTAAATAAGTTATTACTGAGACCGTGCAAACACTTAACTGTACTCTGTAATAACAGGACTGCCAAATTGTTCTCCCTTTTGCAAGTCCGGTTTGGTATATTGCACAGCTGAGCAAAATATGCCTTTATTTTTCATTTTTATCAAACAGCATGTGCTTGCATTAACATATGTTAATTAGGGATGTAAAATCTGGTTAACGAGTTAGCTGGTTAAACCTTGGGTTTAACCGGCGGTGAACTGATTAAGCAGGATCCTGCTCCTGCTGCCCCCCATTCCCATGCACGGGAGGGCCAGTTTCTGCTCCTGCTGTCCTCCCTCCCTCCCCCCCCCCCGAAGGGGGAGTCCTGGAGGGACATGGGGAGTCCTGCAGGGGAGTCTGTTCCACTATTTGTGAAAAAAGGTCCACGGATATCTGTGGATATGCAGGGCTCTAATCATCTAATCTTTGTTTAGCTAAAATGTTTAGCCCAATACACTTGCTTTAACATTCTGGGCAACACATTACTTATTTGTCTCTCTTCCTAGAAGGATAGTGCTACCATGGAAATCATGTGCTCCTGGATTCTAATTTAGAAAAACAATCCTGGAAGAAAATAAAAGCTACCTCTACCACCTGTAACCACAATAAAAACCTTGCAACAACCCAAAAACAAACAAACAAACAAACCCTCACCAAAAATTGTGCACATACTGCAGCCTTCCAAAATCCCTACTTTCCCACTTGCTTTGGGCTAGTTATTTTTATGACATGAAAATAAATCACCGTTAGTTTCTTTTTTACCATTATCAATCACCATGGTAAAGGGCAGAATTGTAGATTTTTTTCAGCCCATCATTTTTTATGAGGCTTTGAAGGCTGATATAACTTGGTTGTAATTCTTCTCAAGACTATTCACATTAATCACTGATGCTTCATTGGGGTGGGTTCTGCTATAATTAGAACTTTGCAATGCAATTGCACTTTTATTCTGTACTTGATATGACGTTACTGAATCTGTTTCATTCCATCTTAAACCTACTTTCTCTGACCCAAGAATATGTTTTGTACTTTTTCCCCCCCAATGGCTCTCATTAGATAACTCAGTTCTTCGACTTAAAATAGCTTTCAGCCTTGGTGAAACAGAACCATTTATTTCTGAATCAAGGAGTCTATTTTTCTATTATTCCAATCAAGCAGATTTAGAAGAACTAAAATAAATATTATCCATGTTCCTAGGCATGTTTCCTAAGGTCTCAATCCATATTAAAATGAGTCTCCATAGCTGCCAACATGGAGGAAAGGGGATGACCATGGCAAATTTCCAGAGAGAATGAGTGTGATCGATAGAATTCAAAGGAAATGGGTTCTGAGGTCTCCTCCCTGACCAAAAAGCAAGAAACATTTAGATTTATTTCTAGAAACAGACAAATCCCCCTCTAGTTATGTATGTTTTAGAAATCAGAGTCTATAAAATATTAGTGTGTACAGAAAAATTTCTCTCTCTCTCTCACACACACACACACACACACACACTTTCTCCTGCCTTCTTTTTTCTTACCAGTTTCTCATTTTTCCTGCAGTATCCTGATTTTTTAAAAAATCATTCTTGTCCAGTGTCCTGATTTACCCGCTTTGACATTAATGTTTTCACTCTTCTTCTTTTTAGAACACTTTCTGTCTTTTGCTTTATTTTATTTTATATTTTTTGTTTGCCCTATTTATAGCTACAAATTTTCCCCTCCCTTCTCCTTTCCTGTGTCTATCCCAGGCTCTTTTCCTTCCATTTCTACCCACCACTTTATCTGGTCTTTTTAAGAGGGGGAAGAGCCTTGGGAAACCCAACTCACTTTCCAAATACCAGTGATAAGAGAATTTTGGAAAACGTGTTGTTGACAGCATGAATGTGAGGGGGGCACTATCCAAATGTGAGCAAGTTGACTGACAGTTTCTGGGCTTCTACAACTGCACAATTTTCCCTGCATAAATCAGCCTCCCATGGCACTAAGATCTGCAAACTTCCAGGGCTTCACCAGCCTGAAAGACCTCAAATATTTTCTGGTGGATAGAGCCCTCTGCAAGGGCTCTATTCACCTGAAATTTGATGCTGTGGACTTCCACAACCCAGCGTCTGAGCAGACTACTCTTGATAAATGCCTGTTTATCGTAGCTGCAAAAGTCAGCTCTGCTTTTCCAACCTCTCTCTCCCTAGAGATTAAGAAGGTAAAGGTCAACAGTAAAAAAAGACTGGCCTTTGAAACTATTTTTTAAGTGTTAGGGACTAATCTGCATGGAAAAAAATCCCATCCCCTAACTATACTAAATCAAAATGATTTAGCCTGAAAAGCCGATGCAATCCTGTCAATTACTTAATAACTACATAATATGGCAACTATCAGAAAAAAGCAACTCATTTTAATTAGAAATACTTAAAAAATACATATATCATAATTCCATCCCTGGATCCAGCTCAGACAACACTCTCACAATAACGTGAGCGATTTTTATAAAATTTAAAATAATTCTTATAATTATATTTCAGTTTTCAGAACAATTATTGTATTTGTCTTTTTGACTGAGGATTCAGATGTAATTTCCTTTATACAGAAGCAACCATTATCAACATCCCCCTCACAAAGTTTATGCATTCACCTTTAAAAAGATACAACGGTCCTATCATGTGCCATCACAACCAGCACCCTTACTCTCCACCTGCTCAGGGAGGTCAGCTATGAAATGGGAAAGGAGGTGAAACTATTTTCTAGCTCTCAGAGAGTCATCACACACCAGAGCAGAGTTGAGGAACACTGATGGGCAGTAGAAGAGAAGCTTGCATTGCTGCCAGTGTAGCATCAATTCTATGTATAAGAGGAGAACTTCAGTCTCCTTTACCATCTCACTTGCATCCTTCACTAATACCCCACTCACCAATTCACCAATTTCTTGAAGATTTTCTTCACTCAATTCTTTCTCAAAACCCCTATAAGAAAATTATTATATCCATAGTTAAGAGCAAATTATTAGTTTATTAAAAAGTAAGGGTGAATTTAAGAACTGTTAAAATATCACCCTCCTCTCCCTGCCTCGGGCTCTGGCAAGAAGTAATTGATAGGAGATAAAATTCCACATATTTTATGCAGAAAAGACGATCAATCAAGCTTCAGATGCAAAGATGTCAGCTCCTATGCTGACCAAACCACAAAGCACCTATTACTCATTTTTTCAGCTGCTGTCCTGCCCATTCAGCAGACATTAAGGTCTCCTCTAAAATGTTCTAGCGATCTGAAGAGTGGTATTAACAAGGAGGAAGAAAATATGAAAGAACCATCCTTTCCCACCTTGCCATCCCATGCAGTCTGTTCTTTAAGTTCACTATGACCCCAATCCTACATGGCATCCACTAACCCAAAAAGCTGTGCTAACTCAAAGCTCAACTGATCTGAGTACAGTAAAACTCCAATAGTCCGGCACCCCTGATAGTCCGGCATCAAAATGGCAAGAGCCTAGTGAGTGAGCTTCGGCAAAAAATGAGTCACAAGGTAACAGCGGCAGCAGCTGAACTGAGCAAAAGGGTAAAAAGGCTTAAAACCTAAAACATTACAGTATACTGTATACAGTATGTACAATAAAAGGGTTAAGAACACTTTATATACAGTATATAATGTATACAGTATATATATAACCTGCTTATAGTACCTCCTGATAGTCCAGCATATTTGATAATCCGGCACCACCTAAGTCCCATAAATTCCAGATTATCGGAAGTCTACTGTATTGCAATAGATCTACCTTATAGGATTGGGTCCTGCAAGCTGAATCCTGGAGTGTGGCCTGCCACAAGCGGCTTGAAGTGATAAGAGCCAAATGCTACTCCTATTTAAGCATATGGCAAAATTACAATGAGTAGGCATGCACCCAAATACTTTTCAGCCTAACAGTGGTCTTGAAAATGTTACAGCTCTTTTCTCTCAGAGCACAAGCCCAGAAAACTTTTGAATTTAGCTTTTTTAAAAGAAAGACACTGTCCTTAGTTCATAAGTTCATGGCAAAGAGCAGACCCAGCCAAAAACAGGATACTACTCATTGTGGCATGCTAGTCAGTTTATCCACTCTAAATAAACTATGATGTAAGGTATTTCATTATCCTGTGCTGCAATGCTTTGCTACTGTTCCATAGTTCAATGTTTCACATATTATAGCAGAGGCACACTCCTGAAAATACTGAATATGTGAACAATAACTGATCATCAGGCTGAATCACACCTCAGTTTTCCATAACAGTCAACCCACTGAAGTAGAAGAATATATGGAATAGAGTCATAATATTTTTAAAAATCTAGTGGGTATTTTCTTAACTAGATGGGCATACTTTTGCTAAAAGGGATCCCCGGATCCATAGTGTTATAATTATCAGCCTACATTTAATATGACTGTCAGCCTGTTACTGTACAAACTCAGTATTTTAGAAATGTATAATTTGTGAAAAAAAAATTTAAGAGTTTGCTTGACTAAGGACTGATGGGTCAGATCTTACACTAGCATTTTTAATTCTTCCAATAAAAATAATTTCAGCATTAGACAGCACAATACAATTAGTACAGAGTACAAGTCACCTTCTTTTGGTAATTTTAAGCAATGAATAAAAAGCACTTTCTGTTTAAATGAAATGTTAACGTACTTTGAAAATACAGTAGCACCAAACATCTCATGCACATTTATATAAGAACATAAGAATGGCCATACTGGGTCAGACCAAAGGTCCATCTAGCCCAATATCCTGTCTGCTGAAAGTGGCCAATACCAGATGCCCCAGAGGAAGGGATCACAACAGGTAATCCTCAAGTGATCCTTCCCCCGTCACCCACCTCCAGAGAAACAGAGGCTAGGGATACCATTCCTACCCATCCTGGCTAATTGCCATTGATGAACCTACCCTCCATGAATCTATCTAGCTCATTTTTGAACCCTGTTAAAGTTCTAGCCTTTACCGCATCCTCTGGCAAGGAGTTCCACAGGTTGACTGTGCGCTGAGTGAAGAAAAACTTCCTTTTGTTTGTTTTAAACCTGCTGCCTATTTATTTTATTTGGTGACCCCTAGTTCTTTTATTGTGGGAATAAGTAAATAACTTTTCCTTATTCACTTTTTCTATACCAGTCATGATTTTAGAGACCTCTATCATATCTCCCCTTAGGCTCCTCTTTTCTAAGCTGAAAAGTCCAAGTCTTTTTAATCTCTCTTCATATGGGATCCGTTCCAAACCCCTAATCATTTTTGTTGCCCTTTTCTGAACCTTTTCCAATGCCAATATGTATTTTTTGAGATGAGGAGACCACATCTGTATGCAGTATTCAAGATGTGGGTGTACCATGGTTTTCTATAGAGGCAATAAGATATTTTCTGTCTTATTCTCTATCCCTTTTTTAATGACTCCTAACATTCTATTTGCTTTTTTCACTGCTGCTGCACACTGAATGGATGTTTTCCAAGAACTATCCACAATGACTCCAAGATCTTTCTCTTGAGTAGTTGTAGCCACATTAGTCCCCATCATATTGCATATATAGTTGGGATTATTTTTTCCAATGTGCATTACTTTAATCAACATTAAATTTCATTTGCCATTTTGTTGCCCAATCACTTAGTTTTGTGAGATCTTTTTGAAGCTCTTCCCACTCTGCTTTAGAGATATACCATACCATCTCATAGAACTGGAAAGGACCTTGAGAGGTCATTGAGTCCAATCCCCTACCCTCATGGCAGGACCAAGTACCATCCCTGACAGATTTGCCCCAGATCCCTAAATGGCCCCCTCAAGGATTGAGCTCACAACCCTGGGTTTAGCAGGCCAATACTCAAACCACTGAGCTATCCCCCTCCCCCAGTTGGTCTTAACTATCTTGAGCACTTCGGTATCATCTTCAAATTTTGCCACCTCACTGTTTACCCCTTTCCCTAGATCATTTATAAGTAAATTGATTAGGTTGGGTCCCACGACAGACCCTTGGGGGACCCCACTGGTTACCTCTCTCCATTCAGAAAACTTACCATTTATTCCTACCCTGTTTCCTGTCTTTTAACCAGTTATCAATCCACGAAAGGACCTTCCCTTTTATCCCATGACAACTTACTATACTTAAGAGCCTTTGGTGAGGGACCTTATCAAAGGCTTTCTGGAAATCTAAGTATACTATAACCTCCTTGTCCACCTGTTTGTTGACCCCCTCAAAGAACTCTAGCAGATTAGTAAGGCATGATTTTCCTTTATAGAAACCATGTTGGGACTTCCCCCCAACAAATTATATTAATCAATGTGTCTGACAATTTTATTTTTTACTATAGTTTCAACTAATTTGCCCGGTACTGACATTAGACTTACTGGTCTATAATTGCCAGGATCACCTCTAGAGCCCTTTTTAAATATTGGTGTCATATTAGCTATCATCCAATCATTAGGAACGGAAGCCAATTTAAAGGATAGGTTACAAACCACAGTTAATAATTCCTCAATTTCCCATTTGAGTTCTTATACTGCCACTTGTAGTAGAACAGATTGTTTTATTAACTCCAGTGCAAAGATGAGCAAAATCATGGAAGTTAGTTTAGACACTTATTATTTAAAATATACCTTTTTGTAATTTCATGGTGCATACCAGTTGCACAGCTCAGTGAAAACCAACATGAATTCATTTTCTTTAAATTACTTTTTCCTTTTCTTCTGGCCACCCACATACCGTTTTGGATTTCCTGAAATGTATAGTATGTAGCAACTTCCTCTTGAACAAAATAGTCTAATTTAGAATTTCTCCCTCCTCATACTTAACATTGCTTCCTCACCCTCCATGCCACGACAACATGAAGAGATATGGAAACATTTACTGTATGGTCATTTTAAAAAAAAACATTAATAAAGAGAACTACTCATCAAGATAAGATTATTCCTTAATAAGAACATGGAATTGGACCCTTACCATGGTCTTTCATCAATTTTATTTCAAAAGGCAACCTGTCCTGCTGTTAGGGTGGGTAAAGGGGGTAGTTGCCCTGGGGCCCAGCAATTCTAAAGAGCCTGGGACTCCAGCCACCTCCACTGTTACTGCAGCAGAAGCAGTGCCTAGAGTCCTAGGGCTTTTAAATCACTGCCTGCTCCAGGCAGCAATAAGGGCTGGTGCGGGGGGGGACCCACTCTGGGTCAGTGTGGCATGCTTGCTGTCTCAGCCTTTCCCCTTCCACCCGAGGCCCCACCCCTTCTGGAAGCGTGAATCCATGCCTTCCTCCTCCCCACCCCAACCCCCCAATGCTTTGCCCGGGGGCCCAGCATGGCTGTCAGCTCCTCTGGAGGCAACACATCAAAGTTAGGGTTGCTAGATACTGTCACAAAAAAATCCCACCAGACGCAGCAGGGGAAAATTGTCTCCTCCAGCCTTCCATCCGAGAAAAACAGAAAATACATTTTACATGTCTGTTACTTTGTTTTTTTTACCGGACAGAAGACGCAATTACCAGACTGTCCAGGAAAAAACAGGACACCTGGCAACCCTAATCAAAGTAGAAGTTTAGTATGCATTTTTCAGGCTAATCAAATCCTTGACTCGTACCCAACTTTTTTGTACCATTCCTAGAAAAAGTAGCTGATAGTAAATAGATGTCCTATAGAAGCAGACAGTGTTATATGCAAAGAATGTTAAGTTTACAAAGTAAAGTGCCCTTTAAAACTTAGGAAATGCCAGAAATTAAGTGGCCTGTGCAGGCTTAATTTGGCCCTCTTGTGCCTATGCATTTTGATACAGTCTTTAATTACATGATCACATTTTTTCCCCACAGGACACTCGGCCTCATTCTGCACATAGCGCACAGTGTTCTGGGGAAGAATCAGGATTGAGTAGTAAAGAAGCCTGTTCAAGTCCTCTGCCTCATTTGTTGCAGAACTTAGAAGGTGCATAATGGATGAGGCAGGGAACTGCAGGAAAAGAAAGGATGGTCTCACAGTAAGGCAGTGGAATACTGCCCCGGAGAACTGGATTCTCTCTCTGCCTCTTGAACAAGTGGTCTTACGTGATAGTGGACAAATCACTTAAACCAAAATTTCACAAGAGTCACTAACTGTGTGTTCCTCATTTTCTGGGTGCCTGACTTAATGCCATGGGGTCTGATTTGCAGAAGTGCTGGGCATTCACAGCTGCAGCTGAAGTCAATGGGAGCTCTGTTTTGAATATGGAAGGTGTGGTGCATTACTAGGTACTCTGAAAAACTCAGGTCCTAGGCTTAAGTTGGGCACCCAAATTAGTGGATGCTTTTGACGCAAGTCACTGTGTGCCTCCTTTTCCCATAGTAATACCATTTTACCCAGGGGTGGGGTCTGCAATGGGGGTTGGGTGCAGAAGGGAGATTGGGGTGCAGGAGGGCATGTGGGGTCTGGGAGGGAGTTTGGGTGAAGAAGGCAGTTGTGACCTGAGGCACAGAACTGGGGGGCAGGAGGGGTGCAGGGACTTGTGTTATGACCTAGGGCAGGAGGGGGCTGTGACGTGGGGCAAGGGACTGGGTATAAGAGGGGGTAGAAAGGTTTGGGTTCTGAGCTAGGGCAGGAAGAGGATGTGACCTGGAGCAATGGATTGGAGTACAAGGGTTTGGATTGTGACCTGGGCAGGGGACTGGGGTGCAGGGTCTGGGAGGGGGTATGGGTTCATGAGGGGGAGCAGAGGGTTTGGGTATGTGGAGTAGGGAGGCAGTGGGGTGGGGGAAAGAGGCAGGTTCTGGCTGGGAGACTTACCTGGATGACTCCCAGCCAGCAGCCCAGCATGTTTCTTAGGCAGCCTGCCCACCGTGGCTGCAGGGAGCCATGTGTGTCGTTAATAATAGACTGAGGGGAGGAGGGAGTGGTGCTTTGCTCACTGCCTGTTCTTCAAACAGGCAGCTCCCATTGGCCAGAGAGTGACCAATGGGATTGTGCTGTGAGTGGGGACAGCGCATGAAACCTCTCCACCCCACACACAGCTGTGAAACACAAATGGCCCGGTAGCTGTTTTTTTGAGTGGCATACAGGGAGGGGCAGGGCAAACAGTGAGTCTGCCTGAAGCGCCCCACTACGTCCATGGGTAGGATCTGGTGGCTTGGCAGGCCCGGATCCAGCCTGTGGAGGGTATTTTGCCCAGGCCTGATTTTACCCCACAGGGGTGTTGTGAAAACAAATGAAATAATGCTTGTGAGGCACCCAGACACTATAGTTATGAGCACCAACGAAAAACGTCTGAGGAAATGAATAATTCTATCTTCTGAGCAGGGTTTGACTGAAGTGCAGAAAATAAGTTGGGGGGGGGGGGGGGGAAGAGGCACATGTTGAACCACAAGAAAAAACACACCAAAGTATTAAGAGCTGCTAATTGAGTGAGCACTGGCCACCTTATGTACTGTATGAGACAGATGTTCTGGATGGGAAAAAGTAATGTAACAAAAGACTATTATAATATACATGTTCAAGGGGGGCTGAATTTCTTGCAGAGGCAATCTTACTTCAAGCACTTCCTAGCTTTTGAATGCTAGAATTTACAAACTTAATGTTCTCTTCAAGGAATTTTTAAGAGTTCAGGTTTTTCAGATAGCAAACTAAATGGAGTAATTGATAGCACTAGTACGCTGTCATCCTCTATGAACCAACAATAGAGAAGGGATGGCACACTTCCCCAGTTGGTTTCTCAGATACTTACTGACAGCAGAGCAATGGTGAGACTCAGGAATACTGCATCCAGCTCCAAACTCTGGGAGGAGGCATGCACTGTTGAGCAAAGACACTGCTGAGCAAGTGTAACCTCTTTTGCCCATCTTCCCTCTCCCAGTGCTGCCTCTTCCCCAACCCTGGGCTGCTCACTTCCAGCTGCAGGACCAGGTTTGTCTCCCCAGCTAGAGTGAGGAAGGCTGCAAACTGCACTTTCCCCTCACTCCCTGACAAAGGGTAACAGTCAGCATAGTTCCTGTACAAACCACAGGGGGGGGGGAGGGGGCCAGGGGAGAAGAGCTCCAGCTTACCCTTCCCCCTGTCATCTCGAAGGCACACCTGGGAGGTGGGAGACTTGGGGTTGGGGCAGTCTTGGACAGGGATGGGGGGCTTCCCTAGCTAGCCCCTTTCACCTGCCTGGTGATTCTGTCTCCTTTCTATGTGGTTTTCTGAGAAGTGATCCCATTCCAGGCACATCCCGTTATCTTGGTGCAACCAAACCCTGACCTTGCTTTAAGTTAAAAAAAGAAGCTGTATATACTGAATTTGATAGTCCTAGCTCTTACCATTTAGGAGAAGTTCTTGAACAGACAGACTCACTCTCTCAAATATATAGTAAATTTTTAGTTCACATGTAACAACTATAGTTCTGCTGCCTCCAGGAGATTCTTAGGTCAGCTAGAATATCATCAAGTGATGAGTAACTTTAAGATGTTTGCAATCTCAAAAGTGTTTTGTTAATATTGAATGAAAGAGTTTGGTTGTGGGTTCACTATGAAGCTCCAAAAAGCCTTATATTACAGAATCAAACTGGATGAGGGGGAGAGGATAAAGAGAGAGAGACAGACAGAGAGAGTGTTAAATCCAACCACTTAAACCCTCATTGAAAGACCTTAAATCTTCTTTGCTGACAGTTCTGAAGATGAGTAAGAATCTATTTGTGCCACATTCCAGTACATTATGAAAGCGAAGAGTCCAACCTATCTGATCGCTTTGTTAAAAGGTGCCTGAGCTTGTATAAGAACATTTAAGAGTACAAAATAGAAAAAAGAAGGAACAGGAGGAAAACAAATCTTTGATAGAAACAACAGGAAAATGAACTAAAATATAAAAACATAAATCACATCCAGATAGCATTAGTGTCTGTTTCTGGTTTCATCTTTAAACTAACATTGCTATTTCACAATAAGAAGGGAAAAATTCAATTTAAAAAGGTCTGGTTGACAGAAATACCTACAAGATAACTAGACGAAAGATCCTCAGGGTAAAATTCCCCAACTCCTCAGTAACCTGTATAAAAATAAATTATTTGTGCTCTGTCTAATTATTTAATCTCCTAAGATTTAAAGTTAATTGCTGCTTGGCTCTAGGGATGTTAAATTTTGATTAATTTGCATTGACTATTCAATTAATCGATAAGGGCACCTCTGTCTTTGAAGTGTAGCAACAGCCCCAGGCAAAAGCACTGTCGGGAGCATGCAGCCGACGGGGCAGTCCCCCACTGGACCCGTGCTCCCCATGGCATTTGAAGGCAGCACCGCGTGGAGCCTGGGGTCAGCTGGGGACTCCCCCACTGACCCAAGGCTCCATGCGGCACTGCCGCTTTGAAACTTTGCAGGGAGCCTGGCATCAGGCTCCTTGCAGCATTTCAGAGCGGCAGCACCCCATGGAGTCCAGGACTCCCCCGCTGACCCCAGGCTCCATGCGGCACTGCCACTTTGAAATGCCGTGGGGAGCACAGCGTCAGGCTCCATGTGGTGTTTCAAAATGGCAGCATTGCATGGAGCCCGGTGTCAGCGAGGGAGTCGCCAGCTGATCCCAGGCTCCATGTGATGCTGCCGCTTGGAAATGCCATGTGCAGCCTGGGGACTCCCCAGCTGGACCCGGGTTGCATGCGGTGCTGCTGCTTTGAAGCACTCCTTCCTCTTCCCCCACCCTTGCTGCCTCTTTCTGATGGAGACAGCAAGGGGTGGGGAAACGACTAATCGACTACTGTGTTGACAATCCAATGAGCATTTGCATATCGGATAGTTGACTCCTTGACTAGTTGTTCATATCCCTACTTGGCACACTTAGAATGATCTCCAAGACTACACTGCTTCGGTCTGTAGATTGGTATTGATTCCCATAACTTGTTATTAGTTATAAAATTAAGGATGCATATTTGCTAAATTAGAACCTGATCCTAAAAGGTGCTGATCACCTCATAAGAATGGCCATACTGGATCAGACCAATGCTCCCTCTAGCTCAGTATCCTGTCTTTCAAGAGTGGCCAAAGCCAGGTGCTTCAGATGGAACAAACTGAATAGGCACTCAGCACTTTCAGCTCCCACTGATTTCAAATTAGCTAAGCACACTCTGCACCTCACAAGCACTTCTTGCTTCACTGAGCTCCTACTCTGCAAAGTAAAAGTTCCATTCCAATGGGCACACTCCTGTTCTCTGAAATCAAAGTCAAATCTCTCATCGATTTCACTGAGAGCAGGAAATGGCTGACAGCCAATACATCGCCGTATTGCTGCGTCATATTGCTCTAGCCAGGCGTGCCGACAGGAGGAGAGGAGGGGGAGAGGGAAGTGAGGAAGAAGTAAAAGAGGGCAGTTGCCCTGGGGACCGGCGATCTCTGCCTGCCACCACTGCTACTGTGTCGGTTGTGATGCCTGGAGCCCTGGGCCCTTTAAATCTCTGCCAGAGCACTGCATGGTAGCCTCAGGCAGCTCTAAGAGCTGGAGTGGGGGCACTGTGCTCTGGGTGGCTCTGAGGGCTGAGAGGGGCAGCATGACACATTTACTGCCCTTCCCCTTCCACCTGTTCCTTCTAGGAGCATCCCCACCTTGCCCAAGGGCCTCACATAGCTGTCGGATCCCCTAACAAGCAAGACTATAGTTAGGACCAAGAAAGGATTACTATTGTTCAAAACTCCATTTTCAACCAGTTATTTTTAGCAAACATACTGATACTCCTTGAGTGAAAGCCTTCCATGCTTGGTCTAAGCCCCTTATGCCCAAGGCCCCACCCTACGAAAAAGGGGTGTGTGTGTGTGCGCGTGCGTGCACGCTTGCGCTTATGTTATTCTAAACTTAGAAAATTTATGAATGGCTTTGTTTCAAACCCCAACGCTGGCATATTATGACTCCTTACTTTCATTATTATTAGAAATATAATTTTAAAATTGATGGAGATTGCCATTTTAGAAGATGACTTACTGATTTGCCCAGCAGTTAGTCATTTTAACATCTATAGTGTTATTTAAATCTGGCTGCAACAAATAAAACAATCCCCCAAACTGACTGAATCCATTAATGCAGCCATGTTGAAATTGACATTTTACATGTTTTAGGAGTCAATAACTAGGAAACACATTTCTTATCTTGGAACAACAGAGTTTGGCTTTTCCAACTTTGCCTCTTTTCATACAAGTTGAATGTTTTCAGTCAATCCTTGCTAAACCGTATGTTCTGACATTTCTCATCTCCTTTGTGCATAAACCAATAATTAACCAGAATAGATTTACCAAGATTCCTTAATTTTTCTCAGTGACTTTTCCTTACAAATTGAATCCATTTTCTTCAGGAACCATTTTTTAAAAGCAACTTCACATTTCTAGAAAACATACCTCTCTTGCAAACCCTCTTAAATTGTTCCACTGCCTGTACATAAAGGAAAAGGGCCCTACTTGCCACAAAAGGGCTGTGGTTTTCATATAGCTGAAGGGTACATATCTTGGCTTTGCACCCAGCCAAGTGACTCATCAGAAGCTGGACTCAGCTGCAGAATATCATTTTTCGTTAGATCCACATGTGATTGACACAGACCAGCAATCATGGGTAGAGGGATCATGCTAATCAGCTCCATACACAAACACACACAGGCAAACCACAGAAGCTTGTCCATTTTGAAAGGGTCTGAAATTCATTTTTCTGTGTCCCGGAAAGTTGATCTTATTTTAATGGATCAGAAACCATGTTTGTCTGTAACTAGAAACATGCAAGAAACATTTGTTTACAAAAACAACTTATTTTTATGCTTAGCATCCATCTGTTCAATCAAGAAAAAAAAATGTGTTCTATGGTGCACCTTTATACTTCAGGTTTTAAGCAACTTTGATCTTTGAACATGACTTTCGATCCTGACAATGGCAGTCATCAGTTAGCTTTCTGTCAGATGCGGAGGGCCTTAACTCCCCCTTCCCCCAAGACACTTAAAACCATTTTAAGACAACCTTTGCACCCCTAGAAAGGCAGCTCTAAAGCACCTACACAAGCATATACATAAACTGGTATGAAACACCAGACTGGCCGTTTGCTGCAGCTTTACACAGACAATTTTATCTCCTGAATTAACATGAGGAGATGCAGGTTTAATTCAATAAAAGTCAAATGACCCTGAGTGGACTGGGCCAGATCATGGTGCACCTTATAAATTAGAATTTTGTTCTGTTAATAAGCTGAGAGCGCCTTTGAGGCTTCTACAAGCATAAGCACTTTGTAATAATTTAGGGAGCGGGCAAAGGATGGTTGTTTTTTAACTACCATAAAGCCTTACAGACAATATCCGCTTCCTTTCAGAGGAGAAGCAGTCAGTCCACGTGAGAGTTATGGAATCATTGCACACACAACACCACAACACAATTAGAGCCAGAGAGAGTTTTACTGAACTCCAGGATTTAATTTAAACTATGCCAGAAATACATGGGAATAAACAAACACATTAGAAGACTAAGAGCAACAGTCTTTACTGTGAAGCAGGGAACAAATGTAAACTGAACAGTTTCTAAAAGGAAGACTGTCTAGGGCAGAATCTGCTTTGTGTAGGCGTCATAAGAAAAGTCACACTATCCATCCAGAAACATCATACCTGGGGCCTGCACGGACTTGGTCCAAGGGGAAATATAAACCTCCCTCAGAACTCTAAAAATGGAGACTTTTCATCTGATATCTTAAAGAGAGGAAACAAGAGACTTTAGATCAGTGCAAATCACTTGCTTCTGCCAAACCTGCAAAAATTGCCACGTTGAAACTAAGAAATCATGCACTCTGATTGGTTAGGAGTTCACTGTGGTAACAAAATCGCCTCAATTCACTACTTAAGCCTATGAACCACAAGGGAGAAAACCACAAACTGCCAGCATCTCACTTTGTTTTTGTTTATGCTCCTGCATTCTCTGTTGATCCAGAGAAGGTTCAGGATCAACAACACACACTGACACATCATCTCCAATAGAAAATTCCTGGGCAAAATAATCTCAGGGTGATGCTCCTTCCTCCCAATTAAAAGAAGCAGCTGGGTCCAAGAAAGAGCAGTTGGGAAGTGGTTTCAAAGTTAGCTCAGAGCAAGTTCCTCACACAGACAAGTGTCTATTTCAATTTATTTTCCTGACATAAGCAGTTGGACATAGTTACTATAATATAGCTGAATGTTCAATGTTAGTAGATGTCACACATAGAAAATGGTGATCTTAAGGTAACAAATTGTTGGTGGGGGGGAAAGGGCAGGAAAAAAACCACACCAATGTTTGAAATAATCCCTCAGGAGTTGCTTATTCCTCAAGTGACAGTCACCACCTCTCATTAATCTATAGATATGCTGCCTCCAAGAGAATACACTGGTGCCTTCTCTCCAGGAAAGATGTAGAAGTAGTAGTTCAGACATGATAGGTGATGAATGCTTGGAGGCCAAACAAAAGGCTTGTAATGGAAGAAAGACACTGTATCCCCCACCAAAAGAAGAGATACAGAATTCCTTATTCTTAGACTCAGAGAGACTACAAAAGAACAGCATGGAGGTACTAATGGCTCTTGCAAGAATTTCAAACGGAGAACATAAAACTTGCCCCTAAAACTTGTACCCCTGCAGCAAATTAACAACCAACTCCTTCATCACACATTTAATTTCAGTTATCTAGTGGATTCCCATGTACTCTAGTACAGACAGAAGTTACTGAAACACACCACAGGCAGAAGTTAGAAGACACCCCTTAAAAGATAATCAAAAGAGGAATTAGTTACGAAATGTAACCAATAAATGATACCTCACAATAGGCGCAAGCAAGAGACTTGTTGACTTTTCTTAATAGATGTGTAGCTCTTTCTTTCATACACAGAGTAACCTTTTAAGGTAGAGGACACATCACTAACCCATGCCCAGCCATTGGTGCCATGGAGCATGACATGCACAATAAGAAAAAATAAAACAATTGTTCATACAATCATAGAATCATAGAACTGGAAGAGGCCTTGAGAGGTTACTGAGTCCAGTCTCCTGCCCTCATGGTAGGACCAAGCACCGGCTAGACATCCCTGATAGAGGTCTGTCCAATCTGCTCTTAAATATCTCCAGTGATGGAGATTCCACAACCTGATAAGGTCATGCGAGGCCATGTCAAATGCCTTACTAAAGTCTAGGTATATCATCTCCACCTTATTCTCCCTTATTTGCTCTTTACAAATCATAGAATCATAGAGCTGGAAGAGACCTCAGGAGGTCATCAAGTCCAGCCCCCTGCCCAAATCCATGATGGCTGTTACCTATCACCTTATAATCTTCCAGATGTTTGCAGGTGAATTCCTTAATTACTTGCTCCATTATCTTCCCTGGCACAGAAGTTGAACTGACTGGTCTGTAGTTTCCTGGGTTGTTCTTATTTCCCTTTTTTATGAATGGGCATTATATTTGCCCTTTTCCAGTCTTCTAGAATCAATATATTGTACATCTTTTTTTGCTAGTGTGGCAACAACAGATTTCAACCTTGCACACAATTTTCATTTCATACGATGAAATGAGAGATATTGTTGATCCTCTGGATATAACAATCAGCAAGTCAGGAGGTGTCAGATAGGCCTGATAATGGATGGGAGCAAAGGGGCAATTATTCCGGGACCTAGTACTTCCGACTACCGCCGCTACTGTGGCAGCAGCGGTAGCTGGAGCTCCAAGCCCTTTAGAATTGCCAGCAGAGCGCTGTGCTGCTGAGCTCTGTGCCGCATGCTCCAGCGTGCACTGAAGGCCAGCTTGGGGGGGGGGGGGGGGAGGGAGAGAGGGAAAATGAGCCAACCAGGCAATACTGGGGGGCTGGCTGCCTCAGCCCTGCCCTTTCCGGGAACATCAAGCTGCCCCTCCCCCCCACATTGCCCATGGGCTTGGCTATCCTGTCAACTCCCCTGGACTTAGAACTTTCTGATATTCTTGAGACAAATCAAAGACTAGATTAGACTTTTATTGAGATCCAAGAAAAATGGACAGATCTTCATGTTTTTAGTCTAGAGGTTTTGTCTGGTCCAAAAACCAGTTGATCTAGAACTAGCAATATATTGAATAAAGACTGACTTCAGAACACAAGTGTAAAACAGGAAAGCTACTATAATCCTACTCCAAAACTTCCACATTGCAAGGTCAGAGATATACAATTCAGAGTCACTGAGAACTGAAACAATGGCCTTTGATATACTAGCCTTTTTCTCCAAAATTTACTACCATTGCTACTACCAAAATGCCAGGCTCTGAGTACTAGGCAATTAGGCCTAATGGTTGGAATGGATGTCAGGAAAGAGAAAGTAGGGGGATCAAGGCTTGGTAGAAAGAGGTTACTGGTTAAGCAGTTAAACCTTCACATCCCTAGTCACCCTCAAACCACTCTAGCAATTGGATTTTTTGGCACACGCCCCCATGCTGCTGCTGTACGCGAGTCCAGAGGTCCCAAATAGTGCAGACCTGCATTTAGAGGGAGGCATTCTCCAACTGCAATTGGGCAATTTGGGTCTGGAGTATGGATGCTGCCTCCTGGCTGCAACTGCTATGCAACACACTGGTTAAAATGCAAAAGACTTGTCTGCACTAACACTCCCCCACACTATTGCTATGAATGCACTGGTAGTGCAGCAGAGTGCCAAAGTCACTACTGAAGCAAATGCACCTCTGTCAACTTGCTCCAGTTGCATCCCCTTACACTACTAATGAACTATGCTCTGAATCATCAAATAACCACAGTCTCAAATACAAAATGATTGTATTTTATAGTAACAAATGATTGTGTTTTATAGTAAAATGCTTGCCTTGTTAATAGTCACATTTGAAATTTAATGGTGAAAAGAGAGAAGAAAACATGTTCATGTTAACAGGAGTGTTCCAGATTAGACTTTAAAATGATTTCCCCAGTTCAAAGGGGCGTTTGATACAACCTCCATAGAGGCAGGAAAATAAATAACAGGAGGATGGAAGACAAAAGGCTAATTCTGACAACAGACTGCAAAGTAACAACCACAGAACCACTCAGATGCATTTTTCCTCCTTTAAAAGAAAATCTTCACTTTAACCAATAAACTACAACAGAAAATGTACAAGATCCTTGTTGTAAGCAAATAATGATAAAAGGAGGGCATACAGGAAAAAAAGGCTCTATCAGGCCATCAACTTTCAACATAACTTTTGTTGGCTACAATTTTGCTTAAAAACTGACTGAGCAAAATTCCTGTTAATACTAAACTGGGTAACTGCAACAAATTTGAAGTTATGGAAGAGGAATGCAAATTTCTATGATGGAGGTGACCCAGCATGTCCAAAGCCAAGCACACATGTCCCTCACAGCCAGTGGTTCCCTGGTGACAATGCCACTTGATTCAACAATTTGCTTCACGTGCAGCATTTAACTGGATTGGGTAGAGACCATTCAATTCACAACAGCTCCTCACAATCCAGCTTAATCCCTGTGGATCAATCATTGCAAAAGTTGTTATCATACCAGGACATTAGGGCATCTTGATGATAGTAGGTTGACCAACAGTAATAGTCAGAAACAGACCACATAAGCATCAAGTCTTCCGAAGGATGGACTATATCCTTTAGCCAGGGAAGAGAATGCAGAGTGATGGAAGGTACAGCAGGTGCTTGTTTGTTTCAACAGGGTGGTATCAGCTGGGCTGAGGTAGGCTGATTATAAACCGAGCACTTTCTTACACATCTGCTGTCTGTGTTGTGTCTTTGAGGCCTGTCTGCCAACTTTAGTGTCAAAAACAAGCTTTTACTATGACTAGCACTGCAACACTAATACAACTAATTCCAGCTGCATGAACTGGATTTTTTATTACTGGCAATGAAGTAAGATGCAGGCAGAAAGAAGCTTGATTTTGGTCCTGATATGAGAGTCCTGGCTGTTCAGAAAAAAAAAAACACCTTTAGACTTGCAAACTAAGCAAGTCTGATCTGAAAGTAATTGAGACAAAATAAATATGGAACCCCCATTCTGTCATTTTTACAAAGTTACTTTTGGAAACTACTCCGCCATAGGTTAATGACTATCTGCTTTCATTACAGAAACAGGCAGCCCATATGCAACAGATGCATGCATACCTATGAGAGGCAGCCTCAGCTAAAAAGTTCTACGGAATGCCAGGCCTTAACTGAAATGTGATCGAATCATATGGGAACAAGCACAGAGATCAGAAGCTACAGGGTACTGTCCGGAAGGTAAAGCAAGAAAAGATGTAAAGCTTTCCAGAGTGCACAATAAGGATGTTAAAATGCGTGCAATTAAGTAAAGGTATATGATTACATGTAGGGGGGGAGGCAGGTGGCACCCCATGAGCACCAGCTTCCATCTGCCCCTCTCTCCCTGCACTGCTGCGTCTGATACAGAGGCAGCAGGATGTGGTGTGGGAGGGGCACAGGCAGCTCCCCCACTCTGGTGCATGTGGGGAGCCAGCTTTCTACTCATACCGGGAGCCTGCATGTAACAGTGAATGTTAGCTGATGGGTTAACCACATACATTGTTATACTTTCACATCCCTTGTGCACAAACCCTGCATGGCCATGTATTCTGGATGTGCTATTGCCCTATTCGTGATACATCTTGTACCCACTGTGCAAGACCAAAAACTGCACATACACAGAGACTCCATCACAAATTATTGCCAAGTTCCTCAATGGGATCCCAAGCACCCCACACACCTGAAACCTAGATGATTCCCAAGAACCTATGTGTATCTAGAGGACTATATGGGAGGGCTCTACTCCCACACTAGCTCTGGCCTTCAGTGATCTACCTGCACTACCACGGACTCCCCCTAAACTGCAGCTGCCTCCAGGACATGTCATTTTGTTCAAGCACTCATGAGCCTGGCCTCTTTTCTGCCTCAGATACATGGAGCTGGAAAAGGAAGGTTGTGCATCTTCCCCAGCTTTGCTGCTGGTTTGCCTACTCCTTCCCCAGCTAACCAGTCTCTGCCTCCCTACTCAGACAGGGACTGCAGATCAGACTTTTACAGGTTCCCCAGAAGAAGGATGGCATTATAAATGCAATTTCTATAATGGAGGTGACCCAGCGTGTCCAAATCCCAGGCACAAATGTCTCCCACAGCCAGTGGTTCCCTGGTGACAATGCCACTCAGTTCAACAATTTGCTTCATGTGCAGCATTTAACTGGATTGGGTAGAGACCATTCAATTCACAACAGCCCCTCACAAATCCATCTTAATCCCTATGGATCAATCACTGCAAAAGTTATCAAACCAGGCATTAGGGTATCTTAAGGTCAGCTTCCACTAAGGAAACTGCCCAACATCCTTAGTGGCTGCATTCTTTAGAACAGATGCTGACGTCATACACCCAGGTGAGAAGGGAAGATGCTTCAAATAAGTTAAACTATCCACTTTGTAAGCACTGCAGTCATATTATTGACTACTGTATCATCAGGGTCTATGCCTTTCCCTTTATCTTCTTCTTTAACATCTGATTCTAAAATCAGACACTAGATCCAAAGTCTTATCTAGGAGTTTCTAGGAATTTAAAAAGAGGTTTATTTCCTAACGGCTAGAGCCGACTCTGAAACTTTCAGATTTCTGTAACCAATCAAGAATCCCCCTGATATAAATTCATCTCTATGCTTCTACCTCTTGCTCTCATCAGAATTACTGGGACAGGGATTCTCTTACCTTACAAGAGCTTCATCTGTATTGCTTCCCTTTTTAAGTAAAAATAATAGTTTGGCCTCAGAGAGTTTTGTATTTCATTCATTGCTATCAAGTTTCTCTTCCTCCTCAGTTTTAAAATCCTCCTCACTTCAACATGCTCCACAGAAGATCTGTTAATGTTAATTTATAATCCTTCTGGCTCAGAGGATTTTTGAGAAGTAGGTAGCTCTTAGATCAACCACTCTTCCTTGTTATAAAGTTAGTAGCAGTTACCTCAAAACTGACCAAAGCATGGTCAAGCAAGGTTAGGGTTACTAAATTGCATTTTTAGTTATGGAAATAAGAACTTTATCCCCAAAACACACACACACAAAAACACTCAACAATTGGTTCATAAGACCTGTGTCTCTAGCACAAGACATATTTTTGCCAAGTTGTGGGATACAACATTCTCCTTAACGCTACCAGTTTTGCCTTGTTAATTTCTGTGAATCTAGCCTCCACTGTGAGAGTATTTCCTGAACTACACACCCTAATGGAGGAAGTATTATACAGGTTGGCACTCCTTGGTCTGGCACCCTTAGGACCTGACCAGTCCTGGACAAAAGGAGGTTGGGCTCCTCTCCATAGCCACTGGGCTCCGCTTCCCTTGGCCTCGCCAGCGCCAGCAGCCCTGCCAGCTCCATAGCCAGGCTGGGCTCCAGCAGCCCCACCAGGCTTCGCTGCCCTACCAGCTGAGGGCTCTACAGCCTTGTAAGCTCCTGTGGTCCCAGCAGCCCTGCCAGCCCACAGGCTTTGTGGCCCCAGTAGCTATGCTGCCCCACCAGCTCCAGTGGCTGCACCAGCTTTGCTGCCCTGCCATAGCTGCAGCTGTACCAACTCCGGCAGCCCACCTGGGCTCCACATTTGCTGCCCTGCCATCTGCAGGCTCTGCTGCCATGTGAGCACCACTGCTCCACTGGCCCCGTCGGCCGGCTCTGCTTCCAGCCACTGGGGCTCTCTGGACCACGGATGTTGCCAGACCAGAGACTCACAGACCACAGAGGTTCAACCTGTACTGAACTCTCCTGTGGTTCCTGGCATGGACAAGGAAAGCAGGAACTATTATGTCCAATAGGGATGTAAATAATCATTTCATTAATTAACCAGTTAAACAACTAAAATTGTAACATTTAACCAGTTAACCTACTCGGCCTGAGTCCTGGCTGGGGTAGGGATGATCCTGGTCGGGGTGTGGCTGGGACCCCCACCTGCCTGCCCAGCACAGCCAGGGAGCCTGCAGCATCAGTTTGCAGCCAGCTCCCCGGGAACCAGCATGCACCAGGAGAGAAGAGTTTAACTTTACAACAGAAACCTATAAGCTGATCCTGATCAGTTAAATGGTTAAACTCTTACATATGGCTCCCCCCATATGTACCAACCAGCAGAATGCATCAAGGATGGGGGAGGATTATGCTGTGCCCCACCAAGGGTGGAAGATTATGGGAAAGCTCTCTCAAAAGCTGTGGCAAAATAGCACAGTCTTAACCCGCAGCGAACTAAACTTTTATACTGTTTTGTTCCACTGGTTTTGGTTTTTCAGGAAATTTAGTTAACTTCTTCAAAACAGCCCTTGTTTAGCTTTTCATGCTGCCTCAGGAGACGTGCGGCTCTCCTCATGGAACAACAACAACAAAGAACAGCCCAACTTTAGTTTCAGATGTCTAAATGTTTTGTTTTGGTAGAGCTTTTCATTCCCCTGTGGGTTAGGGCCAAAACTTCACAAATTCCCAAGAACACAGTGATAAAGGGGGAAACTTTTCTGCCTAGAAGACCTTTGAGCTATTGGTTCTTCGCAGGCCTGCTGATAGGGGCAAGAGGCGGAAAGGGGGCAATTGCCCCAGGAGCCAACAATTCAAAAGGACATGGGCTCCCAGCAATTGCTACTGTGGCAGCAGGCAGCGACCAGAGCTCCAAGCCCTTTAAATTGCCACCAAAGCCCCACGCAATGCACTCCAGGTAATTCTGAGGGCTGCAGCAGGGATTGCAGCACGCTCGAGATCAGTGGTGGGCAATAATATTGGTTGGGGGCCTCTCCAAAACTTTGGAAAGTTGTCAAGGGCCGCACTTTTCTGTGGAGGTGCGGGGTTTAGGATGGAGACTGGGTGCAGAAGGGGCACACGGGGTAAGGGACTGGGGTGCAGGAGACAGCGTGAGGTCTGAGAGGCAGTTTGGGTGAAGGAGGGGGTTTTGACCTGGGTCAGGGGTTTGGGGTGTGGGGTCAGGGAGGGTGCAGAAGAGGATTCTGGCCTGGGGGGAATGGTGTAGGAGGGGGTACAGAGTCTGGGAGGGAGTTGTGACCTAGGGCAGGGGTGTGCAGAGGGTTTGGATGGTGACCTCGGGGAGGGAGATGCAGTGCAGGAGGGGCTGGGGTGCCAGAGGCAGGCTTTGGCTCAGAAGCACTTACCCAAGTGTCTCCTGGCCAGCAGCCCTGCAGCACCCCCAAGGCAGACTGGACTCTCTGCTTGCTGCAGCCCCAGATCATTTTAAATTGCATGATGTTCCTTCCATGTGGCTCTCAGCTCTGGGAGGGGGGAGAGGCTTGTGTTGCCCCCATCCCCCAGGCCAATTTCTCAGATACTATTGGTTGGTTGTTTCCAGACAACAGGCACGGAGAGATTGGCTGGGGTCAGTTCCTATTGGCTGGCTGTTTTCAGCCAATAGAAGCTGAGGATTGGGCTGGGGGCAGAGAGATCACACAAAGCCTCCCCCTCCCTGCAGAGCAGAGAGTCCACATACTGCACTTTAAACCCCGGTAGCTGCATCCCTAAGGGTCCTGGTTTGGTGGGCTGGAGCCAGAAGCTTGGCAGACCAGATCTGGCGCCCAGGCCGTATTTTGCCCAGTCCTGGTCTAGGTGGTGCTGATGGCTGGCTACCCCAATTCTGCCCAAAGCCCCATCCCTTCCGGGAGCATGGAGCTGTAGCATCCTCTCCCACCTTGCCCAGGGCCCAGCAAGTCTGTTGGCCCTTCTGATTCTCAGTTAAGAGAGTGGTTTATGTATCCATGATTGCAATTCTGAAAGTCTTACTCATATTAAGTAATACACTTTGATTTTAGATGGGATTGCTTAGAGCAAAAATATCACCACATAGGTTTGAGGATCAAAAAATATAATTCTCTTCAGTACATTTGAGGAATTTGATTATCTGGGCTCCCGCTTTAAGGTACCAGAAATTTAAAAATGCAATCAATCCACAAAAATTCAAATTAAAAAAAAAACACACTCCACACACACACACAATCAGGGAACACAGTATACTTTTGCACAGGGTTTCACCCTTCTCTTCTTTTTCCCTTTCCATGTTAAGTCTGGTTATTTTATTTTTAAATTCTCTTTTACCACCACTAAATGGGAAACTACTAATTAATTATGCCAATCGATGAGCAAGTCATAATCCATTGACTTAAATGCCCTTCTAACACATACGTTAAATTTTCCTTATGGCTAAATAAGAATGATTTTTATGATATAGCTTAAAAGAAACAAAGTACATTAATTTCCTGTAATATTGGGACTGGGTTTTGGCTTTTTTACATTATTTGTCTTTTGGGGGTTCCAACCTGTGCTAGACACAGTACAAACCTAGAAAGAAAATACAGTCTCTGCCCAGTGAGATGACAGTCTAAAATAGCGAGGGAATTTATTGTTAACACTTTAGTGAAACAATGTCAATTTATATCTCAACACTGTTAACTGTTCATGTCTCATCAAAGCCTGAAATAAAGAAGAGAGACAATCGTATTATAAAGATTTGCATAAGCTACTGCAAGTGGCTTTATGGCATCACAAAGAGGCAGCATTTGAAAAGATACCATGACCATTTTTTTTTCCTCACTCTGATCCCAACTCAGGGATGATCCATCCAGTAGTTACCACTGTCCTCCATCCCAACTAATAATGCTTTGTACGTTTATAAGAACAGCATTTTGCACTAAATGTACAGTTCATTCTTGAACATTTCTACAGACATATGAAATCCACAAGCTACTGAAATGTGAAATAGTTTCCAGACTTTTTCCTAGTACATAGTCCTTGATTCTTTTAAATACTGTATTAATTATGCTTTTGAGTAGTACTTCTCTGAAACAAGATTGAAAAGCCTTTGTACTCAGAGTAAAAGGTCAAAAAAGAAAACTGAGTAACTATCTAGTGAAAAAAAAAAGTTCATTTACTGTAGACAAAGCTAGACATGAATTTGCAAACTAACAAATGGAAGTAGTCCTTGCACTATAATTTATCTTTCACTGAGCAGACAAGCTATATGATGGCCTTGACTAACCATTATACATCACTCAGCACATAACATTGTTGTATTTTACATTTTATCTTTATGCCTGAGCAATGTGACCCTACAAAGCACTAACAAAAATACCACTTTATAGCAGTAACATCTACAGCTGCAAAATGCAATCAATCTCAAGTTTATTAAGAGGAATTTGATGGTTGTATAAAGAAATAGCAAACATCACTGAAAATATTTTCCTTACTTCACATAATAGGAAAATTTCCTGGTTTATCTGTGACATATTTGCTGTTGTAACATACATTTCCTTCTTCTGGTGTGTAATTTCTAATCCTTTCCCCCAGCAGAGGAAGAGAAAAGTTTAGCAACAGCTGACCACGGCCCTACTTAGGAAAGCTGTGATTGTTTATTCTTACAAGAGAAGTATTTAAAAAAGCTCAAGGAAGTGCTGAGCCGCTGATGTACGGTGTACCTTGAGCATAAGGCAACATCATGTTAGTGGCATAAAAACAGACCTGGGCATCTGAGGACTGAGCGTACCACAGAGACAGAGAGTAACCAGTTTCTAACTGGAAGGTATTTGCCCTGAAATTCATAGATCCCCCTGCTAGCTAATCTCTGGAACAACATTTGTTTGGACATCGGAGAGAATTGAACAATCTAATGCTCAAGGAAGATAAGGTGACTAGATACATGACTGGAGACGGGGGTCTTGAAGGAAGGTGTACGAATATCAAGGGAAACAAGTAAATGGCCAATAATTTAGATTTACTTTGAGAATATAGCAATAAAAATATTTAATAAAAATAATAAAGGCAGGTCGGTTGAATGAACGTCTCATCCACAAAACAAGATGACCAAATAAAAAGATGTCCAGTCTAAAGACAAAGATATTTTATCAATACATTGAAACATGTTATTTTGTGCTAGTTTAGTACAGAGTTAACAGTATTTATAATCCATGCTCTAGTATGACTACAGGTTGAAATACAAAAAGCCAAGAGCTTCTACAGTTGTAAACATTTTGTACTTCAACACATACACAGTATGGCACCAGAGCCTTGATTTACTCTAACATTCCAGAAGGGAGAATCATGTGCACTAAAAAAGATCCCCACGTGCAATCTTCTCAGAAACCAAAGGGAAATGGTTGATGACACAATGTACAATACATACTATGGCTCCTATAAGCTCCCTATGAACAAATGGAAGCTTGTAAACTGCTTTTCAATAATCTAATAGCTGACAAATTTTCTGCAGGAGCATCAAAGAGGACAAAACCAGAGAAGTCATTTAAAGAGGCAGAATTGCAATTAAGTTGATGAAAAAGGGCCTTGATGAGGGTAGTAGCTGTTATTGTTAAACGATTGTGTGTGTGGGGAGCGGGGGGGGGGGAATAAGAGATGTTTTAATCTCAGATTTTTATCCTCTACCTTTATATACTTTATCTCAATTCTGCCTCTTGGTCCCTGTAATAGATGTAATTGCCAAAATGTCCACCACACATATTGAGGCTTTAGGTGTCATTGGCTCAAGGAATGTCTGCAAGATCCATAACATTGTACAGAGAAAAGAAATTCTAAACAAACGAGAACGATATGGGAGGAGTGTATGAGCCATTATCATTTTGCCATGAAGAATTCAAAGCCATACACATATAAGGAGCATTTGCCCTTTCCTATCAGTTTTAAGAAACATGGCCAAAAAAAATATATATATATATATATATATACACACACACACACACACACAGGTTTACTAGCTAGTGAACTGGTATCCATACTATATCCGACAGCTACAAAAATAGCAAAAGACAGATGAATGTTACAAATTAATACTCTAAGCTTTCTTTATGAAATCTGTCTGCATCAATTGTCTAATACAACATCGAGAGTCATGTTTAATGTCATTGCTGACAGTCTTGATTCATTCTGAAACCAAGTAAATGTCACGTATATAAATGGTAATTAAGAAACACAAGGTTTACACACATCTGTTTATTTTTGTTTTGCCCTATGCAAAATATTTCACTCAAATACTTGTTCCTATTTTATTTTGGTAAAACAAACAAGAAAAAATTGCAGTGTGAAGTGTCAATAAGGAAAACTTTAAAAAAAACTCAGAAGCTAGGAAACAACACCACAATTATGAAAACCAATGAAAACACCTCTTCTAAAATAACATAAATAGAGCTCCACACAATACAAAAGCTCTATCCACATTCAATTTGCAATCTGCAAAAATGGCCTGTGGATATAAAGCAGATATATGCAGATTCATAGGGCTTTAGAAATAAAATTTGAAAATCCACATCCAGCCGCAATCTGGAAAAAAGGTCCAAAGCAGAAATCCATGGACTTGCAGGGCTCTAAACATAAAAACAGACTTACTGTATTTAGTAGATGCTCGAGCGAAATGGACTTTTGGCTTGTTTGACTATGTTTATATTTTTTACCACAATAATTCATTTTTCAGTATTAGATTGAGCCATAACAACAGTGTTTTGAAGACTACTGACCTTGGCATCGGTGGCTCAGAATACATTGTCTGTGCCAAATAAAAAATTAAAATGTAAGATGTGTTTACTAGCCATGACTATTCAGAAACAAAACATGGCATTTTAAGGGTAGGTTGTTTTAAGCAAGTTGCTTTGGAGCAAGTTAGTTGATGGAGTTCTTACTCAGGATGTTCCTTTTGCCCAAGAGAAGCATTTTTATTTAAAACAAACCCCAAAAACAAAATACAAAAAAGCTGTAGTTGAGGAAGGCGAGATGAAGGTTATCAAGACAAGCTGTGTGAAAGATCAGGCAGGAACTATTTACCATGTTGAAAAATAGCACAGGAGGAGAAAATTGGTTGTGAAGGGTAAAAGGTATTGATAACCGGACAAGAGAGGTACGACAGATAGAAAAGAACAGTGGCTTGACATGATCATTGTAAAGGCTATATCACAGAGGAGGGGGTCCAGAATGGTTGCCAGTGTAGTCTAACCAACTACCAAAGCCAAGGAGAAGCAACTAGCATCAGCCACAAGGCCAATAGTAATAGAGAAGAGCAGTAGCACCACCATATCCGGTGTAACACTTTAAAATGTTAATCAACACGCATTCCAACTTTGTGTTACCTGCACAGTGTCACCAAACCAAGTCTCATGAGTACCGTTAGCCCCTAGTAGCCCCAGACACTGATTTTCTCACAACTAATAGTTAGCTCTATATTCAAAGGAGAGTTGATAATTATGAATTTTATATTGGATATTAAAAATGATGCAGCTCATTGGTTGACGTGTCAGCTTCGTGCTAATATTTTTAAGTTATTTCACAGAACGATGAGTCGTGTTAGCAGGCCTGACAACAGGTGGGATGGGGGGCCAAGGAGCAACTGCCCAGGGTCCTAGCAATTCAAAAGGGCACAGGGCTCCTGGCCACCACTTCTGTGCCTGGAGTCCCGGGTCCTTTAAATTGCTGCTGGAGTGCCATGGGATGTGAGGGGGGATGCATTGCTGAGGACTGGCTGCACCAGCCCCACCTCTTCTACCTGCCCTCCCCTTCCGGGAGGGCAGAGCTTCACCCCCGTCACAACCTTGCCCAGGGACCCTGCAAGGCTGTCGGCTCCCCTGCACCTTAACATGGAAAAGACTGAAAAGCAACATTTTCTAAAGTGAAAGGCATCAAAACACTCCAGCGGATAGAGAACAAAACCCTTGATTTCTCCTAATGTAAGAACTACCCACAGTTGTGCCTCGCCTACACTAGAAAAGGTATCCTGGTATAACTGCACTGGCAAAACTTCCTGGTGTAGGTGCAGCTTACTGACAGAAGAGTGCTTTGGCTAGTAGTTTGTACCAGTTTCCTGAACAAAACAGACTATAAACTGTTCTTCTGCCAGTAGGACTGCATCTACCCCAGAGCTTTGGTTGATCTTAAAAAAAGGGCAGATATGGCCATGGCTTAATACAGCCCAGTCTTTGCAGAGATAGTTACACTCTCCTAGCTAAACTGGCACAGCCTTTTAGTGTAGTTAACTCAACATGAAAGAGCTTATGCCGCCAGTTCCTGAGGTCAGCTGAAGCTATACCAATTCAAACAGTTATGCCAGTAAGACTGCATTTACACAAGGGCTTTTACCAGCATAGTCACGTCCATAAGAAATCATGCCCCTAACTGACACAGCTATGCTAGCAAAACTTTGAGGGGTAGACCAGGCCTTAATTATTCAGATGTTGGAATATAGGACAACAGTTGGGTGCTGGATCCAATGATGTGCTGATGCTGAGTATCTGTTGAGACATACTGAGTACCTGTGACCTCTCAGGTCCAGGCCATTAGTCAGCACAGCCTATCAAGCACAGCAAATATCATGCTGCTTTTGAAGTACAGGTTGAACCTCTCTGGTCTGGGACTCTCTGGTCTGGCAACATCCATGGTCTGGGAGGACCATGGATGTTCCTGGACTGGAGAGCCCCAGCTTGGGGCAGTGGAGTCCTGGCAGCCCACAGCAGCTGTGGAGCGGCAGAGTGCCAATAGCCTATGGCTAGCCATGGAGCTCTACTGGGCCCAGAGCAGCAGAGCCCCAGCAGTCCAAGGGCTGGCTGAAGAGCTGAGAGCCCAGTGGCCCAGGGGCAGGGGAGCCTGGTGTTTTGCTGACAGATTCCGAGAGCCCAGAGTCTGTCAGCAGAGGGGCCAACCTCCCTTGGTCTGGCAAACTCCCTCCTTTGGGACCAGTCAGGTCCCAAGGGTGACAGACCAGGGAGATCCAACCTGTATTTGCTACTTCATCAAGCCTTTTAGAACCATAGAGTCAAATACAGCCTAGAATAAGCGAGTGCAGTGCCTACTGACTTCAGTGGGACTTGTACCAATGATTGTCAAGGCTGAATCTGCATCAGAGAGAATAAAATGGGAGGGGAGGGAAATGGACCAACTAGGGTTGCCAGATGGTTTCAACAAAAATACCGGACACACCTGACATTATATCACAATCTATGTTACATCTTATTTAGAAAATACCGGACATTTATATTTTCTCAATTTGTTTTCCGAACAGAAAGCTCAAATACTGGACTGTCCGGTTCAAAACCGGACACCTGGCAACCCTAGGACCAACATACAGGAGTTTAAAGGGGGGAGGAGGGAGGAAAAGTTTCAGAAACAAGTTAATAAACTGGAGAAGGGGAAGAAGATAGAAAGAAAGGAAAAGAAGGATTAATTCATTTATTAGGAGAACAAAAGGAACTAGAATATTTTTTTTAAAAAGTGAATAACCAGAAATTGCATTTTTAGAATAATTTAAACTAAAAAAAAAAAAGCCATGTATGCATCCAAGCAGTAGACACCACAGCAGCGGCAGCAGCTGTAGTCTATAAAATTGTGCTTGAGGTTATCTTAGCCATTATCTTTCAAACATCCCATTTGATTTAGCAGCATATGCAGAATGGCCACATCCTTAATCTGTGGAGTGTCATGTGTACATTTCTCCACAGCTAGGGAAATCCACCAACTTTCCAAAGGCAAAGAAATTCTAAAGACCAAGATATTTTCAAGATCTGTGACGGAGAGAGAGAAGGAAGACTAAGATTAAGGAAATATTTAAATTTGAGGAGCAAGAGGACTTCAGTAATGAAAAAGCAATAATCCTAATCTCACGAAGCACAAAGTGGAAATTGCACTATTCCATCAATGGGTTTGCTATATGATGCATTGTGAGATCTTGGCAGCAAAGAGGCTATAGCCCACAATTAATTAACTATACAAATCAGCTGTGAAATTTGTCAACTTAATTAAGCCAAAGTTAGTTAACAGTTACTGTCAGATAATTTTGTTCAAAGACTTGGGCTCAGGACATGCACAGCTTTATTTTGTGAACAAATCTGCTAGCTTGCAGAGCACACTGTGTATCTATGAATTTAGAAATTAAATACCCATGTAATGAAAGATACCACTAGCTGACAAAGTGTCTTATGAAATCATTTCTGGTTATTCTGGAATATCTGGTGGCCTCATACTTTTCTCTGTTATTAAATGGTTAAGTAGCACACTCATGTGGAAATAATTAATATCATAAAGTGTTTCACAAAATATTGACAATGATCAAACTAATCTGGAGAAATACTGGGGAGCCTGCTTAGGGAACTTTCCTATGAACCTTCAAACTTGGAGCCAAATCATTAATCTTCTATTCAATACTAAAGACGGGGGCATTGACAGAGTAGCCAAGCATAGCAGAAATGTTCTGCGGCATCATGCACATGCAGAGAGAAGACTTCGGGGAGCAAGATAGTGAATCTATGTGCTTTAAAACTGCTTCAGAGAGAACAAAACGTGCCATCCCAGCCTTACACCTGCTGACAAGCACTCCTGTATGACAGAGTGCAAATTATTTAGCCTCTCCTTTCCCCCACATTTTTAATTCCACCATTTTAGCACATGTTAAAGACCGTATGTCCTGCCTAGACTTTAAAACATGTCTGTTAGTATTAGCTAGTATGTGCTAACTTCACACCTCAGAGAGTAGCCTGGATAAAGCCTGAGGATATATTGATGGGTTTTTTAACTAAAATTAATTATTAGCTAATTCAAGATACGTGGTAAACATTTGTACTTGCTATACTGGACACTCCACAAGCATTTGTTCCAGGAAACAAATACTTGCAATAGTCAAACTGAGTTGCAGCAATCAATAAGCCCGAGTTTAAGAACTTTAGAATAAGCAAACCCTTAGCCTGGGGACAAATTCACCCCTTCACTCAAGTTGATCTCAGTGCAAATGTTTCCCTAACTTCCCTATTACAGCTTCTAGCAGTTGTTGAAGCATCACTGCCACATCTTCTAGGCTAGAACTCCCCTGTACTAGGACTTTTGTGGGGGGTAGGCTAGACAGAGACTTTATATTGGCTCTGGACTTGCTGGAGACAGCCCACACTTTTGGGATTTTCAGAGGCCTGGATCTGCTGGCTTTGTGGCTCCTTTGTGCTGGCAGAGCCAATGCAAAAAGCCAAGAGGGCGGGGTGAATTGGGCCCTCTGCAAAATGCGTGTAGTAAGACAGACCTAACTTGCAGGGCATCGGAACTCTTACAAGTAGGTGCAAGGCTAAACACTTAATGTAGCTAAACACTTAGTGATCCTCAGATAATATTTCACATGTGTACATGGCACAGTTTGTTTGCAATAAAAAATAAGCTTGAGTCTTGACTCCATCAGGCTGAGCCTCTGCAGCCATGGAGGCTGTTCTGCTTTTACAAGGGTGCAGATCTCCTTTGTTGTGAGAGTTCGTAAACAGACCATAACTTCTTAATGCTTTTGTACTGATAGGCATGTCACCAGCACAGTGAATCCTAACAAAGCTGTTTCAAGGGTACTTCTCAGACCCATCAGCTGCCTGTAATGCAAGTCACCTGGGGAAGAACTTTTAAGGGACCACAATCTGAAAGGATCAGGCTTTCCTGAGCAAATTCTACAGGTCAGTCATGGAAAAGTAGCAAGAGGCCACATGGCCTGATCATTAAACATACCGACTTCCAAAAACAGCCAATGGAGACTTTCTACCTCAATCTCCACATCAGTCAGGGGAGATTTGAGGAAGTTTCTTAACAGTTTAAGACAAATTAAGGCCTAGGAAGAAGCCCTGCAGCAAAGCTAGTGTGGTTCTGCTGTGTAAAGGGGACTAAGTACCATGCTCATGTTCTTTGGGCATGGATGGCCCAGGAAAGGATTAAACCTGAGGATACACTGTTAGGCAGATCTTCCTGTCTCTCCCTTGCCAGGGGGCAGTAGAGGCTACTCTGCAAAGCCATTCCCTATGCCAGTCATCCTCAAACTTCACTCCACCACAACCACATTCTGACCCTTCAGGAGTGGGGACCAAAGCCTGATGCAGCCCAAGAAACATTGAGCCCTGCTACCCTGGCCAAGGGGGCCAAAGTCAAAGGGCTTCAGCCCCAAGATATAGGGGCCTATAACATAGATCTACTACCCAGGGCTGAAGCTGAGGCCTGAAGGCTTCCACCCTGGGGCTCGGGCTTCAGCTTTGCCCCAGACCCCTGCAAGTTTAACTCCAGCCCTGCTGGCCCCATGACCCACTTTGGGGTTCTGCCCATAGTTTAAGAACCATTGCAGGTTGGCCCTGTGGTGATTAGGGCAAGTGGACCCTTCTGCATTACTTGAGCCCTGCACTGGTCTCCCATGTTTGATCCACACAGGTTGGCTTAGAGAACGTGATAGAGCAGTTCAGTAGATCAGAGAAGATATTCACTTATCCATCGACCCATTCACACTAATATTCTATGCCAGGGGAGTAGAGCAGCGTTTCCCAAACTATGGGCCGCAGGCCGGGAAAAAAATACCAGGCCTCAGCGTGGCTGCCGGGAGGGAAGCAGAGCGGGGCGCGCTGGGAGGAGGTGTGTGTGTGGGGAGGCGGGGGGAACCGCCGCCGGGAAGCAGGGTTGGGGGCAGCAGGGCTGTTTCGCGCGATGGGGCGGTGGCTGGCGGAAGCAGGGTTGGGGGCAGCGGAGCTGTCCGGCAGAGATTGGGGAGGGCAGGCAGCGGAACCAGGGCTGGATGGGGGGCGGGGGGAGATCAGGAGAAGGAGGACGGGAGAACCAGCTGCCAGAAGCAGGGCTGGACGGGGGCAGCGGGGCTGGTCGGGGGGGTCGTCGGGGGCAGCGGGGCTGACCGGGGAGAGATTGGTGGGCAGGCCGGGGGCAACTGGCCACCAGAAGCAGGGCTGGATGGGGGCAGCAGGGCTGGACTGGGGAGATCGGGAGGAGAAGCGGGGGGGGGAGCAGGACTGACTGGGGCACATGCAGACCCGGGCACACAAGTGAGTCTGGCCCCGGGGATTCCTTTTGTCCCCCCCCCCCCCATACCCTCTCCTAAGTAGTTGCGAACTGCCTGGCTGGTAGACACACTCACGCAGCCTGAGCACATCTACCAGCCAGGCAGTTCGCAGCTAAGGACTGATACACCTAATTATAATAAAACTTACCTAATTAGAAAATACCAGACATTTTATATGTCTGGTAATTTCTCAATTTGTTTCCCAGACAAAACCGGACTGTCCGGTACAAAACCGGACACCTGGCAACCCTACCCTTCCTTGCACCCTCCCTCCTAGCCAGATACCCTACCCCCAATCTGCTCCTGCTCCCACCTCCTGGAGTGCCCATGTGGCGCCGGGTCCCCCAAGCCCTGGCCCAGGCTGGGCAGAGGATGCAGCCGGGTGAAACACTGAAAATGTATTCATTTTTCGTTCTTTTTTTATATGCGTTTATATTTTGGGGCTGCAAAAAACAGTACTGAAAAAAAATGGGTTCCAACTAAAGTAAAAAGTTTGGGAAACCCTGATCTAGCCAGCTTTCTATCCATCTTACAGTCCGTTTATCCAATCCATATTCCCTTTACTTGCTGGCAAGAATATTGTGGGTGACTATCAAAAGCTTTGCTAAAGCTGGCACGGGGGGCTTTGGGAGGACCAGAAACAACTTATTTGAATATTCATCATTTGTTTAATGAATATACAAATGAATGTTACCAGTCCTCCAAAAGCTCGTGAATGGATTTACTGGTCCCTGTGTCGAAAAGTTTGGGAACCCCTGGAGTAGAGGATTGAATCTACTACCTTCCAGCACTGTAGTATCTGAAAGCCTCTGGAGTAGCAGCTGACAGACTGTAATAGTAGTAAATGAGGAAGAGAGCTGCCCTGTAATCCCAGCCTTGGCCTCCTTGTTGTGAAAATGGCTGATTTTCTTTCCAGAGTCATGGCAGCTTTACCTCCTGCCTCTGCTTTATGTGGGTGAAGTGGTACTTCACCTGAGCACAGGGGGCAGTGCCCCAGAACTCCAGGGAAGCACAGCAGCTGGCTGGCAGCGTACCGTGACCCTAGAAGGGCAAAGACAAAACCTTGCAACAGCTCCTAGAAGTCACAGCAGCCAAGACCAAGTTCTGACAAGCCATGGTTCCCCCTAACTTCCAGCCAAGGTTAAAACTGCCACTTCACTGTCCCGGGATAAGGAGGTATACAAAGATTCCACTGCCCACAACCCTTCTGAGTCTTGTGCCAAGCCTAGTTTTTCCCCACAGCTCACAATTCAGGGCCAGATGCTGAAAAAACATATATTCCACTCCAGTCACTGAAATACATGGCCAGATATCAGCACATGGAAGGTGTTGAGCTTTTCTGATAATCCAGCTGTAGGTGTCGAAGTGGGTGCTACTCATCAGGCCTCAATCATGAGTACAGGTTGGACCTCCCTGGTTCACCACCCTTGGGACCTGACTGGTCCTGAATAAGGGAATTTGATGGAACAGAAGAGTTCCCCTGCCACTTGCCCCGCAGCCATCTACCCCTCCCGCCATTAGCTCCACTTCTGGCCTAGCCGGCCGGCTCCCTTGCCTCTGGCCCAGTCGGGCTGCCAGCCCTGGCTGGGCTTGCCAGACACTGACCCCCCCCCTTACCACCACCGCCAGTCCCACTGCCACTGGATGTTGGTGCTGGCCCCCCTGCCACCAACAGGCCTCTTGGCCCCTGACAAGCCTCCTGGCCACTGGCCCTCCTGCCACTGGGCTCCCAGCCACAGATATTGCTGGACCGGAGAGTAAAACCTGTACTCAAAAGTCTGACCCTAAGCTCCTTTGAAAATCTGGCATCATGTGACTGCCCCTTGGTCACACGGTGAGTGAAGTGTAAATCCAGGAGTAGGATTTCATACTTCCTCATGCCTTATTCTAACCAGCAGGCCATGCTTCCTCCCTTCAGTTTTCAGTCTGCAACACCTAGGTTTAATGCAATTATAAAGCAAAGGTTAAAAAAAACAAAACATTTCTTTCAAACATTGTAAACATGAACTGTGATAGCAGATTTATGGTGCTCACTAAAAACCATGAGCCAATACATAAACATTTAGTCTTATGAACCAACACCAAAAAAATGAAGGGACCTTTCTAAAGGGGGAAAAAAACCTATTTTACATTTGCTAGCTAGAGAATGCGTTTCAGCTCATGAGTGCCTTTAGGATAAGTCACTGCCCTTCCTCTGCCATTCAAGCCAGGTGTAAGAGGGATGTGTCAACTTAAAAACAGAGAAGAGAGTTTCAGTTAATGCTGAAAGTGCATTTGAAACTTCTTCTGCATGGAGAATGTGATGTTCTCCTGACACTCTGCCAGTTTTTAAAAGTCCATTCGTTATTATTGTTAACAAGGTCCATAAAAACTAAATCCCTTCCTATCCCTTGAGAAGCCGGTCCTTGATGGTCAGTGCCAAGGCCAGCAGCAGTATATTGTGAGAAGGCTGCAGCATGCTCTTTTTTTGGCTTAGAAATTGAAAGCCCAATTCCCAGCAAGCTAATCCTCTAGCATACATTAGCACACACACGCTAGTTTCAAAAAGCTGTAACAAACCATGATATTTATGAAAATGAAAGTCGCTCCTAAAACTGTAAATAGACTCTCCAAAATAAAGTGTTCCATTCCTTGATGAAGGCCAAATGCTAATTATTCATGGGAAGGGGAGGGAATGCAGCATTGTTCCTATGGGGTTGGGAGCTGTGATTCACACTCCTTGCACCACTGATCAGCACTGAATTTGACCTGACTGTTCTAGTGATGGGTTTCAATTGCACAGCACACACGGGCAAGGAGCAGTCTCATCACTTCTAATGAAGCTGGAGGATGAAGAAGTATGATAACAAAACTAAGGTGGCTAGATAAGGAGGGCAGCCTATTACCTGCAACTTTGCAGAAAGTATATCATTTCCACAGAGAAAATGAGATTGTGTGAAAACAGTGACTGGGGATTCAGGGGAAGGAGATAAATGCGCTAATTAGTTTTTAAGTTACAGAGTCATAACAAGTAGATAGGATCTAAGTTCATAGATAGCCACTTAGAAAACTTCAGTTAACTTCAGGGAGGCTGGATACTGCCACTGAACCCAATAGAAGTTTTGAAAATGACTTACGTGGGAGCAGAACTGGGCCCACACTCTAAGATGAAGTGGCTCATCTTTCTCTACTCTACGCATTTCCAGTTTGTCTTGGACCCAAATAGACATATGGGAGATGAACAGAGAAGCAGAGGGTCAGTTCTTTGAGCCCACATTCACAGGTGGGGTTTTTTTGTTTGTTTGTTTTGTTTTGTTTTTTTACTCACTGGAGTTAGGTCTACACTACAGAGTTTTTCCGCAAAAACTCGCTAAGTGTCCACACCTCAGGCGTGTTTTTGTGCAAGTAAAACAAAAGAACAGAGGGGTTTTTTTCCTAGTGTAGGTATTCCTACTTCTACAAGGAATAACTCCTTTTTGCGCAAGACCTCTTGCGCAAAAAGGCGTGTGTGGATGGGGAACAGGGGTTTTTTGCACAAAAAGAGGCAATCGAAAAAAAGCACAGGTGCCCTGGTGGCCATTCTGTAAATAGCAATCAGAGTTTCCTTTTGAGAGAGCGTCCATGCAGTCTGGACGTTCTCTTACGCAAAAGCGCATCGCTTTTTTGATGCATTTTTGCACTTTTGCTCTTGCGCAATAAGTTTTTGCCAAAGATCTCTTCCGCAAAAAGCTTCTTGCGCAAGAAGCTTGTAGTGTAGACATAACCCAAGTGTCGGTGTTTCCCTCAGCTTCTGTAGTGTATATTTCTTATTTATAAAAAGGGTCAGAAAGATCCTCTTTAAAGTGTAAGTTGATTACTAAGGTAGCAAATTTCTTGCCACTAATTTTCTTTATGGGTTATTCTTGGCAACTACCAACTGGTGTTTTCATAACTGGGGTCATATACACGACCACACCTCCCCCCCGCATTATATATGACCTCAAGCAATAATACATCTATTTGTAAATAATTCCTCCATTAAAAATTCCATTTGGTATTGTTTTAGCATTGCATTACAGAGATAGGGCTTTATTAATAAAATATTATATGCCAAAACTGTTACAAAATTACATTAACCTCTGCAATAAAGAAGAATTTGACACACCCACTTTAAATCCATTAGACAGCCAATTACGGTATAATAAACCTTTAAACCAGTTTCTTGAACCTTCTTCTAAAACAGATATTATTGGCCAAAGTGGGGACACAATACTGGACTAGATGAACACTGGGTCAGATCCAGCCTGGCATTTTCTCAGTTTCTAAACAGATTAATGCCCTTTTCCTGTATTTACAGGCACAATTAATGTTAAGCAATGAGTAGAGCAATGCAGAGACTTGTCCAAGGTGACGCAGCAGGTCAGCAGCAAAATCAGGAACAGACCCCAGCTCTCCTAATATTATCCCTGTACTCAAACTATAGTATGCTGCCTCCCCACAATGACAGAGTAACTATATGGTCTTTTATGGTATGATCACAGACCACTGTCTGACAAATAACAAAAACATGTATAGCTTGAGTACCATGACTGTCTGAACATTGAGAGGTAAAATTCCTCTATTTTGCTAGGAATTAAGTTTGCCTTTGAAAGGCAATTTTCTCTGGATTTAAAATAAATTCTTGGATGTAACCAATGACCCGAAGTCATAACAATGTATCCATTCTGATATAATCACTGTTCAGATGAGTATCTCTGTTAGCATAACATAAAAAAAAGAAACCACACTCCTCCTCCCATTCTATTCCTCCTGTAAGGCTGATAATATATTTTGTCTTCAAATGCATCTTTATCAGTCTTAAGTACACAAATGTAGTATTTTGCACTATGAATAACATATAATTCTCATAATATATATAACATCAAAATATAAAAGTTCTGCCAAGTTCTACCAAGTTCTGCCCTCCGCTAGCCCAGACTGCCCACTGACTTCTATAGGCTTCTACTGTAGACAGTAAGATTGTAACTGCAGAGAGACTGTGGCCAGTAAACAAACTCTTCAGCATTTTAAAAGTATAATTAGCTTTCCAAAGTCAAATAACCACACAGTGATAGAAATGTAGCCGTGTTAGTCTGGTGTAGCTGAAACAAAAAACAGGACTATGTAGCCCTTTAAAGACTAACAAGATGGTTTATTAGGTGATGAGCTTTCGTTTCGTGGGCCAGACCCACTTCATCAGATCAAATAGTGGAAGAAAATTGTCACAACCATATATACCAAAGGATACAATTAAAAAAATGAACACATATGAAAAGGACAAATCAAATTTCAGAACAGAAGGGGAGTGGGGGAGCGGGGGGAGGTAAATGTCTGTGAGCTAATGATATTAGAGGTATCATTATTCAGAACCCAAGTCCAATCTGCGATCACTGAAGTGAGTGGTAGAGCTTAATGGATTCAGTGAGTGCAGAATTGGGCCACATGATTATTCTAAGTACTGTGCTCATTTATGGTGAACCTCTTGATTGTGAAAAGGGGCAATTTTAGCAGCCAATTAAAATATAGTAGTGTAAAAGGGAAGCTATTTCTACTTCAAGCTACGAAAGCATCACGGGTGATGGTCTTCAGCCATGTGTGCACTTTCTTACAGAACTTTTTTTTGGGGGCGGGGAGAAGAGTCCAAAATAAATACCAAAAGGAAACTGCATAGAAGCCTAGATGGCCAGCTGTCTAGAAAAAAAAATAAAAGACTCACACATGAGTACAAACACATAGTTCCTGAGGAGGATACATATGTATCAAGGATGTTATACTATGCATTTAGAAACTTGAAAATAAAAGTTATACAGCTGCAAATACTGTGCTACTGCTAAGAAGTATCAGAAAAAGAGACCATCTGGTATTTGATACAAGTTAAAACTGTGTTCAGTGATGTTGCAACTACCCTATATGCGTCTTAATATAGGGAAAAAAGGATATTCGAGGTGAATTAGAGTTAATTTGTTTTGATTTTGAAAGACAAGCATAAGCATAGCTTTTCCCCCAAATAAAATCCTTATGAACTAGGTTTATGTTGTAACATCCTTTTTAAGTCTATTTCTCTGAAGGAATTATATTAAACATGATACAGCCCACAGTTAAAGATAGAAAGTTATGGCAAATATGTAACATTAAAAATACATGTCTTTTAGTGGCAAGTAAAATAGGGCCTCATAAAGTT
Organism: Rafetus swinhoei; assembly: GCA_019425775.1. Lineage (NCBI taxonomy): Eukaryota > Metazoa > Chordata > Testudines > Trionychidae > Rafetus > Rafetus swinhoei. The sequence continues at coordinate 26,400,473 of CM033442.1, read as the reverse complement.
TCCACTGCATCCCAGCAGGGAGTTAAAGGTCACAGCTAACTCAAAATTCAAAACAATAGGAAGTAGAGGATGTCATTCTTTTATATTTGCCCAGTGATTCTGTGTTTTCTTTATATGAATTTACTTAGGAAACTGGGAAATCTAACAATGAAGTGATTTCAAGGTTGCTTTGTTCCCCTCCCCCATCAGAAATCAGTTAATGCCACTTTATAACATGTTTAATGTATAAAGAAAAGATCTGAACTTTCCAAGCACATAAAATGCACACGTTTTTTAAAAAAAACCTTTAAAATGAAGGTGATAATGGTTTTGTTTCTACTAAAAGAGTGATTTCCCCTCCTTATTAACCAGGAAACAGACAATAAAACTAACAGAGCTGCTCAAATTATCAATTTATACACAGGTCAAAATATCAGCAAACAAAAAACTTATTTGAAATATATAAATGATAAATTCATACAGGAATGAAATATACATCTTAACAATTGGATTATTGATGTTAAGCCTGCAAAAGTATGTCACACTAATTCTTAGAGCTCAGATTAGGCTTCCTCATGGTGCAAATGGATATATGGAAGAGGAGCACCCCTTCTCCAGCTAGGGAGGGCAGAACCTGGGACAAGGAAGCTTAAACTATTCTAACAGATGTTGTCTGCCCCATGCACTTGAGTAGCGTGTGGACGCCATAACCAAGCTAATCATGTAACAGCTATTATTAACACTGCTTTTGTCCTCAGCTCCCACTATGTGAACAGGAGTTAAGAAAGCTCTCTGCAGCTAACAGGAAATGCTTAGCACTTCGGAAGTATCAAGTCCTGCAGCAATACAGGTGATCTACAAAAGCAAAAACAGGCCCTCAACAGCTGAAAGTGAAAGTTGTGTAACTGGATGGGGAGAAAGATTTTTTACTCAGAATGTTTAACAACTCATTTATTTTTATTAAATCTTTTTAATTTTAATCACTGTCAATTTGAAGAAAACATTTGTTGGAGATTCAGCAACCCCTTCCTCCCACTAAAATATGAAAATGGAACAAGACATGCTCCAAGACACTTGGGGATCCTCCTATAAAACTACAGGAAAAGAAAGCAAATTTCATCTCCCTGATATTTCTAAAGAAAAAGCAAAAGCAAATTCTCACACATGAAAAAGGGCCCAAATCCAGTTAAGGAGAAAAGAATCTTTTGAAGCTAACCTTTAAGGTGTTTTTACATGTACACAGGACACCAAAGTCCAAATTCAGGGTCTAATGCCCAAATGATAGCCATTAAAATTAAAGAGCCCTATCCTGATCCTACCAACGTCAGTTGCAAAACTCTAATTGGCTTTGGTGGATGCAGAATCAGGCCCAATAGGGAGCTGAGTAGCTAAAACTCCACAAAAGGTCTTTGAGAGGTAGCAGCTAATGAATAAAAACTGTAATTAACTAAATGTAATTAACTAAAATAAATTAGTATTTCTTCTGGGCCCAGCCCAACACTGAGATCCTTTACCGCATCCCATAGTTCCATACATGAAAGATCAGAGGTTCTGTCGTTTTAAACTGACATCATTTTATCCCAATTGCTGCCTTTAAATATTAATAAATTCTACAACAATTTGTTCCAAAATACTTTGCTTCTTTAAGAGCAGCTCATCACATTGACAATCTTTAGATGTTGAAAAAGTGTCAATACACAGACATATAATGTTAAAAACATTATTCATATTAATTTGTAGACCATCTTGAAATGGGATAGTAATAAGCATGATGTAATTTCAATAAATGTAAAAAAAAAAAAAAAAAAATCTCTTTCTGACACTTTTCCTTTCTTCAGAAACACATACATATATGTGGAAGCTGCAACTATAGATTTATAAAATATCAAACTTTTATGGAATATTGAGCAACATATTACAGATTTTACAAGGAAGAGGAGAAAAAGGCCTGGGAGTTTGATTCAGGGTCAACAGTTCAGCCCACAACAGAAGGGGATGACCTGGCAGAACACAGACATCAGAGACATCACTATTTAATTTTGTCCCCTTCCATAATGACCCTATCAACATCTTTTACTGAGCTTTCAGGAGGGTATTTTCAAAGGATTCCAAAGGAAGTCTGGTACCCAAATCTCACTGAAAGTCAAGGGGATTTCATGTATAACTTCCTGGGGTGCCTTTGGGGGGAAAAATCATTGCCTTGTCTGTTGAATGGTCAGACTATTTAGTAATAGATATTTAAAACATTTCAGTATGCATTTTGTCACCCTTCCCAGTTTCAGCTATGGTTAAACCATGATATCTAATTATATTACACCACTGATAATTACATATAAGAATGCCATAGAAGCAAATATATCCCTAGTCAAACTCCATTAAAGTTATGGACGAATTTGTCCTATAAAGCACTGGATGCAATTCATACAGAAAATTAAATGTTGGACAGACAAGAAATCACATTTAATGAACATTCTTCTAAACTTTACTAACAACATTTTAACTTCACCTATATTTAGCAAATCTGTTTACAATTGTACTCTATTAGGTATAAAATTATTATTTTTAAAAGAGGGGTTTTGAATGGGGGCAGATGAGAAACTGATGCCTTATGAAAAATTTCTGTTGAAATACTTCAGTTTACAAATCAATTTACTCATCTGTCATATTTGCTTTAGGTTTCTTCCATTATTCTTTGGATGCAAATAAAGGCTTTATGTTTCTCCATCCATTACTTTTATTTCCTGTCCGAAGCCCAATTTTGAAGTCAATGGGATTTTTGAGCCCAAAAGAAGTATAAGACGCAAGCACTTAATTATTGTTATTAATGGTGACAATTATGAAACTTATACTCAGGTAAACAGTCCTTAGCACTAAAGAAATGACTCCTTCTACTCTCTGTCCCCAACTGCACAGTACTTTAGAAGCAGAAAGTATTATAGGTTGAACCTCTCTAGTCCGACACCTTTGGGACCTGACCAATGCCAAACCAGAGAATTTGCCAAACCAAGGGAGGTCAATATTGTCTAGCAGCATTACCAACACTTCCACTGCTTACGCTGGGCTCTTAGAAGACATTTAGAGGTAAATTAGAACTAACAGCACTGAAAACTGAGTGCCAAGTCTGATGAATGTAAACAAACTTTATGGGACTAGGGATGTAAAAGAGTAGTAGATCAGATGACTATCTGATAAGCATAGGCTTATCCAGTAGTTGAGTCGACTACTCGCATTCCCCAATCCTTGCTGCTTCTATAGCAGAGGCAGCAAGACGAGGAGAGAAGCAGGAGCAGGTGCTGGGGGAGCCAGCTTAAAATCCGGTTCCCCTCAGCACCATCTCTGCAGTGTGGGAGGGAGGGCAGGAGAGGCAGAGGTCTTACTACATTTAAGAGGCAGAGGTGCAGCGTGGGACCTGGCGCAGTCTCATGCCAGGTCCCAGACCTACCCCCACTGCAGCTCTGCAGTTTAAATGTAGTAGGAGCCGGGCTGCTTGTGTGCCCAGCTTCTACTACATTTAAACTGCAGAGCAGCAGTGGTCCCTTATTGACTAATTGTGTACACAAAACAAATTGTATCGAGTACACAATTAGTCATTTACTCGCTATTTAACATCCGGGGGAAACTCGGTCACACTCACAATAAGTGGACATCTGGCTAGCTAAAATCATGCCAGACCACAGATGTTGCTGGACTAGAGAGTGCCAGACTAGAGAGGTTCAACCTGTATTACTACACTCTGCTACAGGATATCATAAAAACTGCAGTCAGTAATGCTGTAAGTTTCTGACTTTGTTTTTTTAATATGGATAAATTAACTGAACAAGAGGAATGGCTATTCAAAACATAAGCAACAACATATGGAAGCAAAAATATTTCTAAATAGAATAGATTCCAATGAGCTATGAGCAACATTTTAAAAATATTTTGTTACATAAAAAGCTGGAAACAATACACCCTTCATAAGTCATACTGTTTGTAAGCTTCTTCTTGTTTAGAGTGTGCAGTAATGTTGTCATTGAACATGATCCAGGAACAAGTATCTACATCTGATGGAACTGATTCACTGCAACAGTCATATTTACTACTTATGCTTATCACTTCAAATTTTAAAAACTAAATTGTGGACATTTTAAATACTAAGGAGACTGGGGCCTTGAACTATAATTTCATACCATATAATATTGGGGAGGGAAGGGGGAGAGGTGAAGATACTACATAATTAGGGCCCTACCAAAGTCATGGCCATACAGAACGTGTCACAGACTGCAAAATCTGGTGTCCTCCTATGAAATCTGGCCTAAAATGTACAGATTTCATGGGGGATACCAGCATTTCTCAAATTGACAGTCCTAACACAAAAGGGAATTGCAGGGGGATAACAAGGTTATTTTAGGAGGGTCACATATTAATACCCTTACTTCCACTCTGGTTTCAGAGCTGGCCAGCTGGAGAGTGGTGGTTGTAACGCTGACCAGGTACCCAGCTCTGAAGGCTGCTCCGAGCCAGCAGCAATGCGGATGTAAAAGTGGTAAAATCATACCCATGTTGCCCTTACTTCTGTACTGCTGCTTTTAGAGCTGAGTGGCTGGAGAGTGGTGGCTGTTAACAAAGGGCCCAGCTCTGCAGGCAGCAGCACAGACGTAAGGGTGGCACTACCACACCATGCTGCTGCTGCTGCTGGTAGCTCTGCCTTCAGAGCTTGATTCCTGGCTAGCAGCTGTTGCGCTCTAGCTGCACAGCTCTGAAAGCAGTGCTGCTGCCAGCAGCTGTGCAGAAATAAGGGTAGCAGTACCGCAACCCCCATACAATAGCCTTGCAAACCCCACACAACTCCTTTTTGGGTCAGGACCCCACAATTGTATTACCATGAAATTAAAGATCCAGACTGAAACAGCCGAAATTATGAAATTTACTACCTTTAAAATCCCATGACTGTGTAATTGACCAAAATGGACCATGAATTTGGTAGGGCCCTATACATAATTAACTTATTGATGAGCTGAGGGAGTTTGGGGAAGGTTAAAAAACAGCCTGAGCATGTGTTTGTATCACCAGGATGTCTCTTACTGTAGATTTATCCAAATATGTTTATACATCCATCTGTTAACTAAGATTTTAAGAAAGTAGGCACAGAGTATTAAGATAAATGACATACTGAAAAGAGAATGAAAATGAATGTTTATTTTCAACACTTTCTGCATCAACACATACAGGTGTAAGGAGAGAAAGAGCTAAGAAACTTTCCACCTGAAACTGGCAGGTGACTGACACACAGGAAGCTCCAGCCAAAGCAGATGAGGGACGTGGCTGCAGGAGGCACAGAGAAAAGAATGTTTCACTTCTGTCAGTAAGGCATTAGCTGAAGAAGAATCATTACAGCATTATTAACATTATCCACTCCAGACATTCAAGGCCAAGTCCTGCCTGCCTCCTTCACACAAGAAGCTGCACAGAATTTCAGAGACAGAACAGGAATTGCATGTCAGGCTCCTATTGACTTCAGCAAGATCAGGACTGGGACCTATGCAAGGACTGGGAATAGTAGTGCCATTGGCTAGTCTGAAAGATTTTTAAAAAGAAAGATCATGTTATGTCCCCAGCAGAGCAATTCATACTTTGAGAGTGGCCTAAGGACGGGTTTTCAGATGGGTGATCTTCCATCATCTGTTCAAACCAAAGTCAAATCAAATCGTATCAATCAAAAGAAATAGGTTAATTTTACTTCAGCCTTGCATGCCGAAATCAAACATACCTTTCATCACATCAAAGGCTTAGGCATTTAAGTTTGCTTCATAACAAATCAAAAAGAATCCACATTCCATGGGCAAAGAAAGGGTTCATGCTTTGCAACAACAGAATCAAAAGGCAGGCTGGGAGTCTGGCAGCATCAGGGAATGGAAAAGGTTAGAGTATCAGTGTGGGAAGGATCATCTTAGTGGGAGCAAGGATCTCTATACCAGAGGGCTGATGTCAGTGGAAGTGGGAGGGAAATCAGGATGGGTAGGGTTGTCATGGGAATGATTGAGAACTGGCTTTGGAAGGAGCAGTTGGGTGACCTCAGTGAGAATTTCAAAGAGAGGGCAAGCCCACCATGTGTTCCAGGGGGATGGAGTGGCAGCCCAAGCAGAGCAGGAACAGGAGAGGATGGTAGCCTCGATCATGTGTGATAAAACATGTATACATTATACCTAATTAAACCAGAAAGTCAGTTTATATTCTACCAGTACATAGTATTGCAGAGCCATTCATTAGTGGAGTATTATAGATGTTATTTCCTGTTTGTTAAACTACCCAGGTAAGGACAGTTCAACAGGTTTTGAACTAAGAATACTTACTGTTTTTAAATGTTCCCAACCAGCCACTAAATCAAACACCCCTTTACAATGTGACCTGCTCCTACCGTAACATGTCAGAACCTTTGTTTATTGCCTGCTGCCCAAGCACACCCCATGGTGTATGTATATTTTTTAAAATACACCCTGTCAAGAGCTGTACAAGAAAAAGAAAGAAAGAAAATATACTACATGCATAAATTAACTGTGGCATGAAATACAGAGTGAATGCACAAGAGCATAGTGAAGTACAAGGGTTCACTGGCATGATGTTGGGACTGCACATTGCCTACAAATGGCAATGCTGTGAGCGAGTCATTCTGCACAAATGCTAATTAAATATTTACACCATACCAACATTTGCTCTGCTTATGAGAAAATATATCAGCAATGTTTCAGAGAGGTTTTCTTTTAAAACATATGGATTTTTAAAATCCTCCCTTCTATAAAGCCAGGTATTTTAGTACCATGAGTCCAATTATACAAACATCTGAGGAAGAAGAAAAAAAATACAGTTGATATATTTAAAATGTACCTATAAGTATCACAGCCCTAAAGACCAATATCTGGGGACATTTTGGAGCTAACAGCAAGTGCTGTCCCATTGGAACCCTGGGAATCTGTGCTTTCCAATAGTACTGTATAAAGCTTCATTTGCTAGTTTGAATGGGACATGTGATAATCAGATGTTAAATCTGTCATTGTTCCAGGGCTGTTGCAGACCCCGCCCACAGACCAGTATAATTTTGGGTTGAAAATTCTATATTTTGGAAGCAAGAAAGGAAACACTTTTGCAGCGGGTTCATTTTTTCGATGTGGCACTTATTTGAAAATGCTCAGAGATTGGCAGTGTTAAAACATCTCTTGGGAATATTGATTAATGGAAACAGATGAGACCAAATATTTAAATTTATTATATGGTTTATCATGTGGATATCACTAAAACTCTATATGCCAGATATAGATATTGCTATGTACATGTGTGCCTACACACACTACACAAACTATTTTGCAGAATTGTTTGGGACAAGGTTTGATATTTTTTCCCTATTAGGAAAGAAAAGTTCATCTTTCTAGCCATATTTCATGGATGATGGAGTCATGAAATATAGTGGGAAGACATTTTACATTTAGAAAGTGATTCCCTGCTATGTAACCATAATGGATATCTGACAACACTCCAGAATAGATACAGAATAAATCTCAGTGCTAGCTAACAGGAGAGACACAATCCCATTTTACAAGCTCTGATTTGGTTGGGTTTTTTGTATGGCGCTTTTTGAACTTGAAAATCTTATGTACTATACCTAACATACTGGTCCAAGTAAAGGGATTATATTACCATATACACATAAACCAGAGGACTTCCAACTACAGTATCACATGATAATCATTGGCTCAACCTCATGAAGTGCTGCTGACCATCTTCTGTACAGCACTAAGTGCCACTGAAAGGGTGCAAGCACTTCAGAGAAGGTCCTCTGCTCTTGGCAAATCTTTAATAGTTTGCTCCTTCCCACAGTTCCTCTTCAGGACAGAAACTACTAACGTCAAAGCTGTATGATCGTATGACCTTGCACCAAATTCTGCTCCCAAACTCCCTTTGGCTTCAGTGGAAACAAGACTAAGCCCTTTGGTCTCAATTTTCCTGTGCTCCATTTCTTTGTAAAAGAACTTTACTGTATCACTGAGAATAGGTGACACAGCAATAGTACAATCCTGTTTCATACACAATACAACTTCAGCAACAACATAGCTGTAAACTAACATAGTAAGGGTAGTAAATGTGATAATATAACAGCTAATAATAAACAGCAGAGAACAAAGTACTATGTTGTTTTACGTAGATAGAATCTGAAACAAGAAAGCTATGGAGGAGAGACATGAAATCACATTTAGTATTGAATTGGTCTTGCAAAAAAAACCCACTTCCTGTTAGCAAAAACAATAATTTTGCAGCAGTGTTGTCAGAGGGAACATACCATCACAGCTATGAAATATGACTTTTTGTGAAAAAAGCTAGACAATTGCCAACAAGATTAGAGTATGAATGCGAACTAAGGTCAACTGCATGGCTAGCTGATTTACCTCAGATGTCCCAGTCCCATTAATAAGCAATGTAATCACAAGCATCTTGAACACACAAAAAATAAATCAGTTTATTTCTTCCCTGCATGTCTCTGATAACAGGTATTATTTAAGAGAGTAAATACATAAAAGGCAAAGGTATCTTTCATGTGAATATTGTATGATGTTCTTGTTTAAAATGCTGCAAACTCCTTCAAATATATATTTAAAAATCAGAAAAAAATAAATAAAAGCTACTCCAACAAATCTCAGAGTTCTGATGACAACATAAATAACCTGCATTTTTTATTGTGGTTACCATGATTTCATCAGCATGCCTTGGTGTCTGTGCAGCCTTATAGCTCAGCTTTCTATGTTTTATTTATTACACGTATAAAAATATGAATTTGGCGTATAATTGCTATCATATACTGCTTTAGCTATTCATCCTATTATCTGTGCAACTTCTTCTTGCATCCCACATTTTTTTCAACTCTATGAAATGACATTGCTCTATTTGGGGAAAAGTAATTTAAAAGAATCACTCACACCACTGAAACAGTTTGCTGTAGTTCACAATCAGTAACACAGAGACATTCTTAATATAGAAGGCAAAGGGTTTAGAAAACTGTACAAATGATTACAGGTATTGAAAGTTGCAAAATGTTTTGACCTTTTGTAATTCCTTCCTATATGTCATACCTATATCTTATATTTACCGCATGTGTACCTCTTAACCAATATCACAGTAAGCCTAGGATCAGCCATGTTATATAATAGCTCCCGGGCATCCATAGCTTGTTTTTTCATTTGTAATTATTTATTTCTACAAAATGCAGAATGCCCCAAAAGACAGAGAAACCACTCAACCACAAAAGCGATAATAGGCCACTGACAGAAAGTAAATGTAAATGCAATTTTTCAGTTCTAACTTGTTTTCTTTCTTTTTTTTTTAATTATAAATTCTTTATTTTTTCAATATGTGCCGGCCTAGTATTATGCTAGATAAAACTATACACCCACTAATAGTCTATAAAATATCTTGACTGGAAAAGCAAGCAAAATCAACAGGTAAATCAGAACCCTATCCAAAAATTCCTGTCATTCTTGTTCCAGCTTTCTGATGGAAAGAAAGGGTTTAGTGACCAGCCAATCTACTAGATAGTTTCATATGGCAAGGGTATTTTGAGTCCAAAAGGACAAGCACAAATAACAATATTTGATAAGTCAATAAAAACTCAGGGTAAATACATGTTAGTTGCAGTGCAGGCTCACATAAGCTGTGTGCCCCCCAGAGATAGGCCCTGTGCCTTCACCAGCAGAAATATCTGCTCGGTTGCTCTAATGATTGACAAGGACATTTAAACAGCTCTCCTTTTCCTCTACCCTGAAAACTTCCAATGGAATGAAGAAACAGCTCTGGGAACATGGACAAAGCAGTTTCACGAGAGCGATTAGTGTATAAACTAACTGCTGAAGCCATTAAAAGCTGTCCCACAATCTATTGCTCAGATGGCTCCAGTGATTTGAGCCAAGGAGGCTAAGTCCTGTTGGGAGAGAAACTGCTTATATGTTTAGTCCCCCCTTTTACCTTCAGGCTGGATCTGCTGCTCTGGATCTCTGGCTCCATGCTCTGGCTGTTCTCCCCTCTTGTCTTTCTTAGAGGAATTAGTCCTCACCTTATAAGTGGACGCGTTGGAGGATTTAATGAATAATCCTGGGACGGAGTTGCCGTGCTGTTGCTGAGACATGGTTGTGTTGGTTTGGTGAGGGGAATTGGACTCTTCGGACTCTTTGCTACTGTGATAAACCACCCTGTTTTCAGAGATGTGGATGCTTGGAGCACAGCCCATGCTTTGTGGCCGCTTTGGGACTATTTTTCTTTTTCCCCCTTCCAGTGGGACTTTCCCCTTGGATTTTTGTTGTGTGGGGTTTTTGTCTTTTTTTGTTTTTGCTAACAGGTTGACTCTCCTTCCTGCTTCTCCGCTCGACTCGGCAGCATTGTCATCGGTCCCGTCGACACCCCCAGAAACGTGTGTTCTCCTCCAGGAAGCAAGGGATCCTTGGAGCCCAAGCTCGGCCGCGTGTTGCGGGGGTGTCAGGGACTGGCCGAATTCATGTTTTCACTGGCTCTCCCTTTTAAACGAAGCCATCTCCAAATCGCTGTAGGGTTCTCGTTCAGCCCGGGGAAAGGGGGCGGGGGGAGGAGAAGAGCCACACAAGCGGCTCCTTGGACTAGGAGCCCTGAACCTTGGAACGTTCCCCTCTCAGCACCAGCCCGGAGAACCGGGGTTTGCAAAGGGTTACCAATTAACCTGGGGGGGGCGGGCGGGAGGAGCGCGCGGCGGGGGGAGTCGCCCCCCCCACACACACCTTGTCTCCCACAGCCCCACCGGGCAAGGCGTAGCGATTTATCCCGCTCACCGAGATCCCGAACCGATCCGGCTCCTTGCCGCTGGCTTTTTGTGTGGCTTGAGAGGGGTTGGTTGGTTTTTTTGAGTGTGGAAGGGGGGGAATCAAACCCCCCCTCCCCTCCCGAGCTAGAGTGAGTTCCTCGATCACGCTCGCGTCCGATTCATGTTCCTCGCCGTCCTCCTCCTTCCCACCAGCCGCCGCCGCGCAGGCTGGCTCTTGACATTCACACGCTACGCTCCTCTTGGCGAGGGCTTCGGAAGGCAGGTCCCCCCCTTCGCAAGCAGGGGGGCTCTATCCAGCACCGCATTCCACGCCGGGGGCAGGGCCAGCGATCGCCCCCGGCTGCCCTGCACCCGCCCCGCGGCAGCCGCCTGGCCACGGGCGGTGGAGCTCAGAGGCTGAATCGGGGAAAGGGGGACAAAAATAAGCGCAGCCCTAACAAAAATCCTGCATAACTCAAGGGGGGTGGGGGGTGCTGAGATCCAGAGGAGGAGCCCCGGCGCGGGCGGAGGCATCAAAGGGCCTCCTCCTCCATGTTGTGCGGCCACCGGAGAGATGCAAAACGCTGCACACACACACACCCCACCAGCAGCAAAAATTATCCTGGAGTCCCAGCTGCGGGGTGGAACGCATTCAAATGGCGAGAGGTTTAATTCCCACGCACCGGCTCTGCCCCTCCGCGGCGTCTCCTTTCCGAGCTCCGGGCTCCGATTGATGCTTCTCAGCAGCACCAGCCAACACCCCCACACGCACACTCCGCTTTTCCCTGCACCCCCGCCCGGCCGCCCTGCAAAGCTGCCCGCCCTGCGAGGCTTCCCCAGGCGATTCTGCTCTGGTGTTTGACAGCGGCGGCGGCGGCGCGGAGGAGCCGATACCAGCACCCGCCAGCGGTGACCTCCAGCCTTTACTGGCGTCAATGCAAATGAGCCGGCGAGGGCCAATCTGCTGCGCCACCGCCGGAGCCAGGCGGCCCCGCGCGAAGGAGCGAATTTCAAACCGCTCCCGGGTTCGCCGCAGCCGGGCCCCTGCGCACCCGCGCGGGGCTGGTCCCCCTAGCGCGCGCAGAGCGCTCGTGGCCCCCCGGCTCGGCCCGCTAGGCCAGTGCGCCGAGCAGGGGTGGCTCCCGCGGGAAAGCTGGGGAGGGGAGATAGAGCAAGGGGACCCTGCCCCACGGGCCCTGGCAGCTGCCCACCGGCTGCACCTGTGGCTGGGGGCTGGGACTGGCTCTCCGCTCTCATTGCCAGCTCTGCTTCCCATTGCCGCGGAGCCCTGGGCTTCACCCAGCTGGGCGTCAGCCTTCTCCTCTGTAAACTGGAGATGAAGATTCTTGGAGCCCTGCAAATCCGCGGGTATCCGCATCGGCGGCTCTGGAGCTCCCCGTCTCCTTTTTGCAGTTCCGCATGCGGATACAAATCTGGTCTTCTAGAACTCTGCAAATGAGCGGATTTCCCCTTCCTAGCAGTAGGTGTGCTGTCTGCCTCTTCCCATGTGGAGAGCCATGGCTCTTTTTTACAGAGCACAAAGGAGCACTGTCCCAGGAGGTAAGACAGGCGCGCACACAAGGGGTACTCTACACAGCAGCTTTATTTCAGAATAACTGACATAATTTCAAAATAACACTGCACATCTACACTACAAGCCTTTATATCAAAATGATGTCAAGCTGAAGGACTTCTTAGGCTGAGTAATGGTAACCTTCATTTCACCAGGAGTAAGGGAAGTCAAAGGAAGTGTTCTTCCTTCCACTTCCTGCTGTGTACACAGTGTCAAAAGCTGAATTAAGCAATTTTGACTTCAGCTATGCAACTGATGTAGCTGAGGTTGCGTAGCTGAATTCAACTTTTGCCCTGCTGTGCAAATGCTCCCAAAGAGTCCTTACAGCATAGGTGTTAACTCAGGGACTAAACTCTATCCCAGATCTTCCATTTCTGTAATGTTTGTCCTACACCAAGACTTCCTCTGAGGACCACCAAGACTTCCTCTGAGGATCACAACAGTCTTGCTTTCCTCTGCCCCTTCCACTCCTCTGCCCTGTACAGGTTGGACCTCTTTAGTCCAGCACCCTCAGGACCTGACCAGAGAATTTGCTGAACTACTGGAGGTCAATATTGTCCAGTAGCAGTATCAACACTTTCACTGGGCTCTTACTGAGCTCTTAGAAGACATTCGGGGTAAATTTGAGCAAAATAATAGCACAGAAAATTGAGAGCCAAGACTGTAGTGATAATGAGTTGGTGGGGGGTATGGGAAAGGAGAATAACGTCTTTGAGAAACACTGATCTAGGTTCTAAATTAGATTATTGTTCTTTAAAGTGGTTTGCAGACCATTCTGAGAAAGCTGCTACCAGACCAATCCAGTTTGTTTACTTATTGGCTCCACAGCCATGAAGCCTCATGGCTCTCATTGATTTGCCATTTGCAGCCAAGGGGAGCTGTGGGAAGCAGCGGCCCGAGTCACGCTGCTTCCCACGGCTCTTCTTGGCTGCAAATGGAGAACTACAAGCAACGGGATGTTTGGATTTATTTTAACCTTACTTCAGAATTTCTTAGGTTTGTAATGCTTGGTTTGGGGATAAATTACAACATCCCTGTAATGTTTGATATCTTTAATGTTTTATATCTTTGCAACATATACTTTCAACCTTAACTTTATTTTAATGTCAGTTTTTGTTTGCAAACATTTGTTAGTGGTGAGAGGGCTCTATGAAGCAGGCAACGAATGCAAGAGCATCAATGTCATACATTTAAGCATATTCAGAATGTTGCAGTAAATGTTTGTTTGTACTATTGTATGTTGCAGACAATGTCAGTTGCTTGAATGCTCTTTTTCAAATAATAGATTAAACCAAATACAAAAATAAAGTGTTATTTGTGTGTAATGCAGACTTCTAAGAATTCTCTTAAGATCACAGATGTTCAGCTAATCTGGTACCAATGTGTGAATTGTGACAGTACAAATGCTAGACAGTTTTAAAACACAAATACTTGAAAGCAACTGTCTCTAATGCAGAGTATGAAGTGTCAGCACAGCCAATACCCATTGCCTAAAAATTATTTAACTAACAATGAATGCTTCAGCCACAGAAACAGAACATAGAACTACCCCCAAAATGTAGTCGATGCAGCATTAAGGGTAGTCAATGCAGCATTGAGTTCAGTTATGCGCAAACCTCTAAAACAAGAAACTGAGAAGTAGGGTAATACAAATAAACTTCTGAAAACCAGGAATGATGGAGTTAAAAGATGCATCACTCCCACAATACAACCTTAACTCTGAACTCTTCAAGTGATACCCCAACACAACCATAAAAAACAGACTAGCATTCTGCCCTTACAAATGCTAGAGATTAACACTGAATAAAGCAAACAAGCACGGTAAGACAAAGATTAACACCTTCACATTCTAAGGCAAAATGTAGGTTTGTCAGACACAGCCAACCAGAGCAACTGAGCCTACTCCATACAAGTCACTCCATACAAGTCACTTTACAACCTCTTCACCTAGAGACATTGCCTTTACTTCCCCATCATCGTGCCCTAGAAATTGGTCCTGTGTGCCACCAGACTGCTGACAATCCCCATGGCAAGACCCATTGTGCACCATTACTAACAGAATGACAGAACTCAACACTGAAATGACACATACTGGATCCCTTATGATATATGTGCACTTCTCACATCACAGCAACAGCTTTATCAAGCTGCTCTAACTTACTCCTCCACCATTCAGTACAGCTACCTTAGCACTAGTGCATGCAGATAAATACTGGAATTCAAATATGTAGAAGGCAACACAACCAATGGCATATTCTCTTTGTCATTCTTCATGTCTACTTATCACAGCACACCCTCATACAACCATTCCCAGTGTCTTCTGAATAGCGCCATTGGGGCAGAATTACGGTTTAATTGCAGGAATGGCATATCTCTTAATTATGTATTGCTTCGTTTCTAGAAGTTTAAGTTTATGTTCCATTAACTCTTTGTTTCCAGTTGGTTCAGAGGCTTGAGTGTAGCTGAATTTTGTGTTCTAAAATGGACAAGGTAACAGTGGGACTTAAACAAAAAACAGGACTATGTAGCACTTTAAAGGCTAACAAGATGGTTTATTAGGTGATGAGCTTTCGTGGGCCAGACCCACTTCCTCAGATCAAATAGTGGAAGAAAATTGTCACAACCATATATACCAAAGGATACAATTAAAAAAATGAACACATATGAAAAGGACAAATCAAATTTCAGAACAGAAGGGGATGGGGGGGGAGGTAAATGTCTGTGAGCTAATGATATTAGAGGTGATAATTGAGGAAGCTATCTTTGTAATGGGTAAGATAATTAGAGTCTTTATTCAAACTTAGGTGTAAAGTGTCGAATTTAAGCATGAATGAACACACCAAACGATCCATCATCTATAGCCAAGCCCTTCGATACAACCGCATCTACTCTAATCCCACTGACAGAGACCAGAAACTTCAGGATCTCTACCAAGCATTTATAAACCTCAACTACCCACCCGGAGAAATAAAAAAGCAAATTGAAAGAGCCAGATGAATACCTAGAAACCATCTACTTCAAGACAGACCCACGAAAACCAACAATAGAACACTGCTTGTCATCACCTACAGCCCCCAACTTAAACCTGTCCAATACATTATCAATAAACTACAGCCTATACTGGAACAGGATACTAAACTCCAAGAGGCTCTGGGAGACAGACCCATAGTCTCCTATAGACAACCACCTAACCTCAAGATGATTCTTACCAACAACCACAGGACATACCACACTAATACCAACCCTGGTACCTTCCCTTGCAACAAACCCCGTTGCCAGCTTTGTCCACATATTCACTCTGCTGATACCATTATTGGACCTAACCAAGTGAGTTATAAGATCAAGAACACATATTCCTGCGCATCCAGAAATATAATTTATGCTATCATGTGCTGAAAGTGTCCGTCTGCTATGTACATTGGACAAACATCTCAGACACTTTGCCAAAGGATCAATGCCCACAAAACAGATATTAGACAGGATCACAAAGAAAAAACAGTTTCTTGCCATTTCAACCAGAAAGGACATTGTCTCAATGACTTGATTACCTGCATCCTGCTTCAAAGGCCTTTTAAGACTACACTTGAAAGAGAATCCTCTGAACTGTCATTCATGCTTAAATTCGACACTTTACACCTAAGTTTGAATAAAGAATCTAATTATCTTACCCATTACAAAGATAGCTTCCCCAATTATCACCTCTAATATCATTAGTTCACAGACATTTACCTCCCCCCCCATTCCCTTCTGTTCTGAAATTTGATTTGTCCTTTTCATATGTGTTCATTTTTTTTTAATTGTATCCTTTGGTATATATGGTTGTGACAATTTTCTTCCACTATTTGATCTGAGGAAGTGGGTCTGGCCCACGAAAGCTCATCACCTAATAAACCATCTTGTTAGTCTTTGAAGTGCTACATAGTCCTGTTTTTTGTTTCAGCTACACCAGACTAACACGGCTACATTTCTATCACTAGTGGAACTTAAGTTTGTGTTAATCAAGTTTGGAGGCAGTTAATTTTCTTGATATTTTTAAAATAAATTCTTAGCATCCCCATGTGCCACACCCAGCTCTCTCTCCTCCACTCCTTGACAGTGATGAAACCAGTCACAGAAGGCACTGGCTGCATGTTAATGCCTGTACTGCTCCTGCATCCCATCTCTGTCTGTCTAACACAACTTCGCTCTCCTTCCCACAGAGGGGTGGGCACTGATGTGGACCCACAGGCTTTGGCTCTGGGAAGAGGATGCAGGAACAATACTGAGACTGAAATGGAGTCACTGGGGACATGTTTAGAAGTGGGACAAACGTGAAGGGTGCAGGGTATTGGTGTGGGGCAATTTGGGAGGACAGAGCTTAACACGCCTTCCCGCAAGATTTCCCACTGCACAACTCTGACCCCCTCTTTTCCACACCATCCTTTCCTGCTCTGCTCCAACCCTCCCCCACACATCTCTCTCACTGCTCAACCCCCCACCATTTTTCTCAATGCTGCACTAGACTATGTACTAGACTATGGACAATTCCTAGGGACAGCTGACCCCTGTGCACTGCTACTGACACATGCAGCAGCTCAATCCTCCTCCTTGCCACTCCATGCTGTCATAACCATGGAGGAGCCATGGGAGATGGAAGGTGATGGGGTTCTGAGAGGTGTGAACTGCTCCATTTCTTGCAGTGCGTGTTCTCATATGCCTTCCTGTGGTTTCAGTTCATGTGAGTCCGTGCCATGCACCAAACGTGCCCATTCCAGATGCCTTCTTTCAGCTCCTAGTGATGATCTCAGTGCTGTGTATTAGACCATGCATAAATATACCATCTCCACCCCATCTTAGGGATGTTAGTGTGTAATTGAATAGTCATGTAACGTCATCATATTTTAACAGTTACACAACTATTTGATAGTCCCTGGCCGGGGGGGGGGGGGGGGGGGGGGAAGGAGGCTGGCAGCCAGTGCGCTCCTGGCCCCACTCCCAGGGAGCCCCCTGCTACCACACACTGCTGCCCCTGATACAGAGGCAGCAGCGCGGGTGCAGCAGCAGCCCCGTCGGTGGGAGGCCTGAGCTCCACGTGGACAGAGGCATCCATGGCAAGCCTGGGCCCACCGTGGACAAAGGCTACTTCATGGCAGCCTCCTCCACCAATCTCTGCTCTGCGCAGCTGCCTCTGATAGAGGGAAGAGGGGAGTGGGGAAGACAGCAAGAGGAGGGTATCAGACAGCTCCGCACAGCCAGCACACGTGGAGTGCTGGCTTAAAAGTCAGCTCCCCACGTATATCAGCTCCCAAGCTCCCACCTGTGCCCCCCCCCCCCAATGCTGTTGCCTCTAACAGAGAAGCAGCAGCATGGGGGGAGGGGGCAAGCAGCTCATATGAGCCGATATGTGCAGGGAAGCTGGCTTGAAACCTCGCTTCCCATGTGTACAGGCTCCTGCCTGTCCCCCACTTACCCTCCTCCTATCAGAGGCAGCAGCATGGTGGGTGGGGGGAGGGAGGCAACTCCACAGGATGTGGCGCTCGTGGGGAGCCAACTTAGAAGCTGGCTCCCGCCTCTCCCCTCTCCTTGCTGCCTTTGATACAGAGACAGCAAGGGAAGAGGGGACAATGTGTGTAGTCAACAGGATTAACCAATAAGCCCAGGCTTATCAGTTAATCGTGTAGTCCTCTACATGTTGACATCCCTGCCCCACCTCAATACTGTGTTTATGCCATGTGCTGAATATACTCATTCACAGCTCCCCATCCTAGCCTAGGCACTGGTGGGGCGCACTGGCGAAGGGTATGGATTTGGGGAGGTGGAGCTGACTCACAGCCCACACTCTCCTGCATTGCTATGAGCTCCCTTTCCCCCCTTAGAAGCAGCAGCATTGGGAACCAAGGGAGAAGGGAGAGTCTGGACCTATAGGCACTGAGTTACATAGGCCTGTGGTGCTCAGGCACCATGAATATTCAGGGTAGGGGGGGCTCAGCTCCAGCAATGTTAATTGCAACACATCCTAGACTAACAAACTAGACTAACACGGCTACAACCTGAGTGTGACTGTGATGAATTCAGAAGCTGAGAGCAGCACAGCCTTTGGGGCCCAATTTATAAACAGAGGCAGGGTGATTAAGATAACAAAAAGACTTGACATTAAAGTGAGCTAAGGATCAGCACTGTCAGGCTCTCCAGTCAAAAGGTGGGCTAACTTGGAGTTTTGCTAGTGAGTTTAGAGACAGAGTTTGAGGAGGGCTAGATACTCTTAACACTTAACATTCTTTAAAGTTCTTTAAAAGCCAAACCACTTGATTAAAAAAAAAAAAAACTCAAGAAAGGATACGCTCTGGGGCTGTGTCTACATTGCCAGTTTTTGCTGCAGAAAATATGCTAATGAGGGACTCATTAGCATGAGTTGACATCATTAGCATATTTTCCGCAGATTCTTTTTGTGCAAGGGGTTTTTGCGCAAAAAGAAGCAGTGTAGCTGCATCCGTTTTGCGCCAAAACCCCCTTTTCCACAAGATTCTTATGCCTCTCCAGGACAGGGGTTTTGGCGCAAAACAGAAGCTACACTAGCTACACTGCTTCTTTGCTAAAACTGGCAAAAAAAAAAAAAAAAAAATCAAGAAAATATGCTAATGATGTTGCAACTCATGCTAATGAGTCCCTCATTAGCATATTTTCTGCTGCAAAAACCTCAGTGTAGACAAAGCCCCAGGAGTAAAAAGAGAATGCAGGCAGAAGCCCACCAACAGGGTGGGGACTGTCCTGTTTATTGTACCCAATGTAGCATATATGTGGAATATATGTACGTTCAGTGCAAGGAGCTTCTGTCCCTCAGGGACCGAGTACTTTGGAGACCAGGATGGCGGAACTGGAAGAACTAAAGGAGGAAGAGAGGTACATAGCTGAGATGTTCTGGGACACAGAAAATAGAGCAGTCCCACCTCCAGTCAGACTGTGCTCTTGAGTAGGGTGAAAGTCTCAGGAAACAAGAACATCTAACTGGAACAGAAGGAAATGATCCCATAGTTGGGACCTTCCTTCCAGATGATGCTGTGGTATCCTCTCACACTGAGGATATTTTTCTGGGGTGGGAGGAAATTCTAGTTATTAGGAAAAGACAGGTATTAGTAAGGGGGGATTTAATCATTAGAAACATAGACAGCTGGATTTGGGATGACCTGGAGAACCACATGGTGATTTGCCTGCATGGTGCAGATCTTTCAAGATATCTAGACACATTTGTGTGTAGTGCTGGGGAGGAGCCAGTGGTCACGGTACATGTAGATACCAATGACATAGGAGAGGATATGAAAGAGGACCTGGAGGCCAAATTTAGGCTCCAAGGTAAGAGATTGAAATCCAGGATCTCAGTGGTAGTGTTTTCTGAGAAGCTTCCTGTTCTACACACAAGGCCAGGTAGGCAGCCAGAACTGCAGGGTATCAATGCATGGATGAGACTGATGGTTTAGGGAGGAGGGCTTTAGATTTATTAAGAACTGGGGAAACTTTGGAGGGGAAAGAGGGAGTCTATACAGGAAGGATGGGCTCCACCCAAACCAAAATGGAAGCAGACTGCTGGCACTTAAAATTAAATAAGTTGTAGAACAGTTTTTAAACTAAGAGCTGAGGGAAAGCTGACAGGTGCAGAGGAGCACATGGATTGGATAGAGACATCCCTTAGGCTATGTCTAGACTACAGAGCTTTTCCGAGATACCTCTGGTATCCCGGAAAAGCTCTACTGCATCCAAGGAATGCATCCACTTTTCCAAAAAAACAGTCGGAAAAGTGGATGCGTTCTTCAGCATCCCTGTAAACTTCGTTTTATGGGGAAGAAGGGATGTTCCGAAAGAGGGTTTTTTTTTCCAAAATTTGGCCCCATGTAGATGGGCCAAATTGCAGAAAAGCCTCTTTCGGAAGTAAACCAGAAAAAGATACTTTTTCTGATTTATCTTTGTTGTGTAGACATAGCCTTGGGGGAGGGTCTCTTAATAGAGATTCTCTATGTCCTATGAAGAGGAGAGGATGGAAAATGATAAAATATGAGGAAGTTCTGATGAGAAACAGTCAAATGAAAAAGAGTCCCATTCAGTCACATCATGGAATGGCAGACAGCTAAAAAGTGGTAAGTTTTTAAAGTGCTTATACACACACTAGAAATCTAAATAGTAATATGGGTGAACTAGAGTGCCTCATATTAAATGAGGATATTGATATAATAGGCATCACATAAGCTTGGTGGAATGAGGATAATCAATGGGACACAGTAACACCAGGGTGAAAAATATCTTGGAAGGACAGAATAGGTCATGCTGATGGGGGAGTGGCACTATATGTGAAAGAAAGCATAGAATCAAATGAAGTAAAAATCTTAAATGAACCAAACTGTACACCATAATAGAGACTCAACTCAAATGTTTGACCCAAATTAAAAAAACATAGAAAGAGAACCAAAAAGAGTGCCACCATTTCTTAACAACCAAGTAAAAGAAGCAGTGAGGAATAAAAAGGCATTGTTTAAAAAGTGGAAGTTAAATCTTAGTGAGGAAAATAGAAAGGAGCATAAACTCTGGCAATGGCAAATGAAGAGTAAAAATAAATAGTTAGGGTGGCCAAAAACAATTTGAAGAACTGCTGGCCAAAAACTGAAAAAAAAAGAAAAAAAAGTAGCCATTTTTTTTAAATACATCAAAAGCAGGAATCCTAATAAACAAACTCCCTCCCAGAGCCTTAGGCATGTGAGCTAGAAGGACAGTGGGATGCGGGAGGCGTTTGAGCTCTGGGTATTTTGGGCACTGTCAA
This sequence comes from Rafetus swinhoei, assembly GCA_019425775.1. Classification (NCBI taxonomy): domain Eukaryota; kingdom Metazoa; phylum Chordata; order Testudines; family Trionychidae; genus Rafetus; species Rafetus swinhoei. The sequence goes on along the minus strand of CM033442.1, from coordinate 26,379,344 downwards.
AATTTCTGTGAACCTGCCACCTCTGTCTGGATCTCCTTCTCCACTGCTGGAAACAGCATAGGAAAGAAGGGGAGTTCTGGGGTCTCTCCTCTCACTAGGAAGCAATGACAGGAAAGAGAGCCTGGAGCCCTCTTTCTTGGCCTGGTGAAACAGAATTGGGGGGGAATTGCAGGCTAGAGAGGTATTAGGCAACACTTCCCTTTCCAAGTAATTCATTTGAAGGGAATTTGCCCAACTTTCCCCTGATGTTTCTATGCTATCGGCACTTCTGAGCTCCCGAGAGCAAAGGTTCCATTGAGGCTGATCCCTTTTTAATCAAAGAATTGTAGAAAAACTATTTATTTTGGAAACCTAGTTCATTGTAACTGGCCTTTCTAAAACATACGAGTTCGGACAATCTCTTACACTAATAAAGGCAATTTACTAAGGTTGTGGTGACAGAAGAAAAGTGCTCTAAGAGGCAGTCACAGAGCCCTTACCTTGCACCCTACCGTACTCTTCCCTTCACTGATTCTTCTCCTGTAAAAAAGTTCGAAGACTTTGAAAATGCTCTAAGCTACTCATATTAGGGAACTGTGTGTTGAGAACACCTTGAAAACGTGACCTAGTGATTTGTTTTTCTTTTCCCATACTCAGTTCCCCTCTCCAGGAACCAGGTGAAAAGGATGAGTCACAATTACATGATCCTTAATTGCTTACTACAGTCTTTCATCTTTCCTCTGCTAATGCTAATTTTCTTGACAAAGTTTCTAAAGTAAAATCAGACTTTGCTTGTGGATTGGAGATCACTTTAAAATTTTTCTCTGAAACCTGCAAGTTTGGACTTAATGTAAAATAAATCCTTGTCAAATGCAAGCAGCGAACAAGTAATGTGCATAACACACACACACACATTCTCTGAAACTGCCCCAGGCAGGGCTTCAACTCACAGCACATGGGTGCAGCCCAGGTGCAATTGTAATGCTGACACCCAAAACAGAACTGACACAACAAATGGTCTGGTAGCACTTTATAGACTAACAAAACATGTAGAGGTATCATGAGCCTGATACCATGGTATCGTGAGCTTTCGTGGGCACAGCCCACTTCTTCAGATGACCGGAGTTATGAGTAGGGGATATGAAAACTCGAAATAAATAGGAGAGGGGAAGGAGAGGGGGGAGAAAAAGAAAAAAGGAAGGGGTATGTGAGACAGGGCATCATTAAGTATCTGGAGAATGGGTACTTAAACCTAAGCAGATCAAAGTAAACAGATAGATGCTATGACAGGAAGGATACCACTCACAGACTAACTCAGCTATCCCCTGAAGCACCAAAACAGAATTGGGGATCTCTAGAGCTTAGTGCATGAGCCTCTACAAGAGCTAAAAGCCAGCTGACTATTAGCTCAGGCTGTAGAGCAGACTCAGTCTCTCTGTAAGTGGCCTCCGCTCCACTAGATAGGACAGTGCACCACACCCAGTAGGTGTGTGGGTTACACAATGACCACAACATGTCCCCTTCAAACCTGTGCTTATACTGACAACAAGCTGTTAACATAACCTTAGCCTTGCTCTAAATGCACATTTCACCCTCCTAGGCATGTCAGTTTAGCTCTTGCCAATACTCAGATTTTCAGCATTGGTTTCCTAAAGTGCTGTGCACTAGCGGAGATAAATCCTGAGGGCTGGTTTTAGTTTGGGGAGGACCAGTGCCCTAGTCTGAGCCCCAGATCTGCACAAAAAAGGTTGTAAGAACCAGGTGGTTCTGCCAGTGGGTGAGGGTTTTATAGGGAGGTAGTATCTCAGGAACCCTTTGTTCAGATTAACCCGAATTTGGACCACAAACCCTACCTGGCATTCCCAAGAGGCACAGCAAACTTCAAGTCAATCCAAGTCAGCATGTATTTTTCAGAGCATTAGAACAGCTATCTTTAAATGGCAGGAGATTTAATGAGCATAGTGGAGCAGCAACTCTGCTATAACAAAAAACAAAATGTGTGTAAGCGGTGAACGTAACAGCAAATGCATTAATTCAATCAAAAGCTCTTGATATATTTATGTAAGTAACAATATACAATTACTTGTGTGGTTATAACAGGGACAGATGGGCTGCGAGACACAAAGGTGATGGCCAGCACTTTCCAGAAGTGTAGCTTTCCAGTATAACCACATTACTTACATAAAACAGCTGATATTTATTTATTGGGCTCATAGATGCAGGACTTACATCCAGAGAGAAGGAAATTCTCTCTTTTTTCCTTGCCAGTCAGGTTCAAGCATTGCAGTGGTAGCATAAGGTTTTCCCACACCACTGATCTATGATCTCTAAGGGCCAGATGGTAAGTAGGGATGTGAAAGGTTAACCAGTTACCAGGTTAACCAGTAGGCATCGCCCTCAACACATAATGCTTACCAGTTCCAGTTAACCATTAACCAATGGGGGCTGGAGCAGCTCCCCCCTGCCACAGACAGGGAGCTGGCTGCTCCAGACCAGCAGGGGGCCCACCATGACAGGGGCTGCTTCAGCGGGAGCTCTGTGGTTGGAACCAGCAGCAGCCAGCCCCAGTGCGGGATTAGGGATGGGAGCTCCATAGCCTGGGGACTGCTCCAGCCCAGCTCAGATCCCACTTAATCGGTTAACTGGTTAAACGTTAGGTCAACCTAACATTTAGCTGGTTAACTGATTAACCAGGATTTTACATTCCTAATGGCAACTGTCTCCATGTTCATTCAAACCTTTAGAATCTCTACAAAGATGTTAGATAGTGATAAGGATCAGGCAGAAAGTACTTGTTTCAAAAACTAACTACAGGTTTTAGAAATATCTTGTTCTTGTTATTCTTCCACTTCCAACTTATCACACATTGTGTCCTGTTGGTTAAAATGCACTGAAGTCTAATTGGAAGGGGGACTTGAAGATGACAACGTAATTGGTGGGTCTAATAACAAGCTGTTACTGCTGTTAGCACTGCAGATCCAGCATAGCCATGGCAGAGTGAGAGGGATTCTCTTCCATCTTCATGTATGAACAAAACCATCAGCTAAATTCCTACCGTACCTTTATTATGGTGGTGGTAGAACAAGAAGCACAACTATTTTCAGATATCCAGATTCAGTTTGCTGTGCTAATACCTAGAGTGACACTTTATTGCTAATAAACTGAATAAGTTTGAGCTGGAAGTTGCAGGTAGAGTAAGTGTAGAATTGCATGGTGACATTTTTCTAATTATATCCACCTTAAATCTTAGATTTTTAACATGAAAAATAGATCTTTACACTCCCTTTTTTTTAGTTGCCAGCGGAAAAATGCTACTGAACTGATAGCGTGGCCTATCCAAATCAGACAAATATGGGGGGGGGGGTGTGATCATTTGTACGCACAAGAGAGTATCAAACTTTTATATGCAGACACAAGTGGACACACACACAAACATAGCAGCATTCCTTGTGCTCTAAAAGCTTTTCCACCATGACATTACATATCTTAAAAAAAAAAAAATCCAGGTATTTTTTAAGTCTCTCAAATTAGTTCCCAATTCTAAACACCCTTCATACAAGAACTCTTTTGTGTTCTTTTAGTAGGAGTTTGGGATGCACATGGAATGCCTGATTAATCTTTTAATACTTTAAAAGTGAGTGGGAAAAGTCTACTGAGATAGTGCTACACCAATGAAAATCTAATAAGAGGAGAAATATGTTCTTTAAAAAAAGGACATTGGCATGGGCATTGGTTTTCAGGCACTTGTTTGTTACCTGTAGCCATGTCAGGTTCCCCATTTGTATTTAAAGAACTACTGCTCATAGATCAGAAGCAGCTTATCCAAATGTCCCCAAAGGGTTATGATATTGTACTAGACCCAGCAGTGACAGTTGTTAAAATTGTTCTTGAGCAAATTAAGAATTTCTCTGTTGTGAATTGCAAAGCTCTTTAAAATACAAAACTATCCAGGATCTGGAATCTGCAGTAATATGAGTAAAAACTTCTAAATTGTATGAACTAGCCTGTTAGATCACAGCTAATTCATCTTGTATCCTAGTTGTTTTGTTTTGGAAGGGGATGGGCTTGCTTTTGTTTACTTGCTGCAGTGTAGTTGTGGAAACTTTACACCCTCTATTTAAGAGAGAATGAAAGCGTACAAAAGAGCAGAGGAAAACAGAATTGTAGGATCTGACAAATGGACTTGGGGGAAGCTATATGGATGGCATAGAGTTGGTAAAAGGGAGTGAGGAAAGACTGTTGTGTTGAGGGAACTCGGAGGTTCACTAGTTTCAAGGGATGACAGGGGAAGGAGGCAGGTTGTTTACAAAGAACAAAGTTGAATTTAAGAGGGAGGGAGTGAGTGATCATGGGTTGCAGGTTACAAGAGAGAGCAATGGAGGAGCTTGAAATGATTAAGTGAACAGTTTGACCCCTGGATGAGCGGGAGCTGTAACACATTCCAAATCATTTACAGAATATACATGTAGGCTTAACATTTAAAAGTACAATTACATTTCAAAATATTAAATTGGTTTTTGCCACCCATTGGTCAAGCCTTGATTTTTCTTGCCTATCCCTCTGACAGCTTCCTAGCCATCACAAAAATCTACTTTAGAATGAAACCCCTCATGATCTTTTGCAAACGATTACATTACCTTATACCACCCTACTCTGATATTTTAATCTACCTCTGTTCCTCAGGTTGCATTCCTGCATACCTCAGGGTAGAAGTAGTCTAGAATAGAGAATTGGGAGGCAACCTGAAATAGTGGTGGGAACTGTCATGAACCAGAGGAGGCTGGGTTTTGCCCTCCACTCACAGAAAGATCTGCTGAAACACCCTTCCTCCTCAAAGAAAAGAAGTTGTAGATCTTTGTATCTCATAACTTCTCTATGGCCTTAAAACCTGAAAGCACCCTGATTTGAAAGTCTGGCCTGAAAGGCTGACTAGTAGCTGTTGCAAGATCAGACTGTTATCTCTACTGCTAGAGCAGTGGTCACCAACCAGTAGATTGTGATCTACTGGTAGATCTTGGAACCTCTGACAAATGAGCCTGACAGGTTTGGCCGGCACTTCATCTGCCCCTCTCAGCACTGCCGTGCTGCTCCTGCCCTCTTCCTTGGAGCTGCTCCCCACCACTGGGAGCCTCCTGCTTGCTATGCAGGGCACAGGAAGAAGAGGAAGGGGAGGGTGCTGAGGTCAGGGTGCCCTTCCCCCCACCCTGTACCCCATCTCCACAGAGCAGAGGGGGGCAGGAATGGAGGGAATTTGCTGGCTGCTTTTGGGAGTGGTGCAGGGCCAGAGCAAGGGTGAGCTGCCTTAGCCCCCTGCACCACCTCCCATAAGCCACTTGTGGTAAGCGGTGCCCAGCTGGAGCCTGCATTCCAAACCCCGACCCCAGTCCTGAATTTCTCCTACACCCCAAACCTCTGCCCCCAGCCTGATAAAAGTGATTGAGCATTGGGGAAGGAGTGAGCAGGGGCAAGGCCTTGGAGAAGGGGCACAAAGGAGGTGGGTCAAGGGTATTTGGGTTTCAGGTAGATCCTAGATTACACTTGAATTCAAAAAGTGATCCCATGCTTAAAAAGGTTGGAGACCACTGTGCTAGAGAATCCAAAAGGGCTACAAAAGAGATAGCAAGTTAGGAATTTTCAAAGTTTAGTACCAAGAGTCCAACATTTAAAACATAAAAATGCTTGATGTACATACCACAGTCAATCAGTTTAATTGGTACAGTTAGGATGGATTCATAGGATGGAGACACCTGATTCTATGAGCACATCTAGACAATGTCACCCCTTCACTCCCCTCACCTTCTCCTTTCCTCCCCACCACATTTATCTGTCTTTCCTACTTCTGTTCTCTAGTAGCCTCACTCACCTCCCACTGCAGTAACTGCTCCTCCTGATTGTGGCCCAGGCTTCATGCACCACAATTTGAGACTCTCTGACATAGAAAGCTAGGGTTACATTTTAGATGTTATTCAGCTGGTTTCAATTTATTCAGCTGGTTTTGATTTATACATTTTGGGCCACATTAGTTCTCTTCCTTTAATGTTTATAAAAAGGGAATTTTATACAGACACCATTATGTTGGGTTACCTTATTATTGTAAATCAATTTAAACAAACAGGATACTCAGGCTAACTTGGGGAAGGGGGGAGAATACCTGCTCGTGGACTGGATCTGGTTCACCAGGGTTAACCCCTGGCCGGCCACTGTCACTATATTTACCTGCGCCTCTGCAAGTACAGGCAATTGCAGCTCCCGTTGGTCACAGATCACCGTTCCTGGCCAATGGGAGCTGTGGGAAGCGGTGTGTCCTGGTCCGGGCCACTGCCTGCAGTTCCCATTGGCCAGGAACAGCGATCCACAGCCAACAGGAGCGGCAATTGCTTGTACCCGCAGTGGCTAACCCTGATGAACTGCCGCCATTTTATTGCTCAACCTTGGGCTAACTTGTGCCAACTTGGAGAGATTCAAAATTAAAGTGAGATAGAAAGGAAGCAGACAACCCACAGTTTGCAGCTTCTTACTCAAATAGTCCCATAGATTTTAGGACTTCTTATAGAATAAGGCACTACCCTTACTCATGTTGAATATCAGAAGCTGTGCCATTTAATTACAGGGGTATTGTCCCAGGAGAGCTGTATCCTACTGTCAACTAGATAAGCCAGAGACAGTTGAGCTAATGTTGTCCTTATTTAAAAAAGAAAAAAAAAAGTCCAAGCAACATTTCAGGTCCAGGTATTTCTTTCAGTGGAGTTAAGCTTTACTAGCAAAATCCATTTGTGATTCATATGATAATTCACATTTTATTTTAGATACTATATCTTCCGCCAGGGAAGTTACTCTCTCTGCCATTGGACTGCACTTTGCTCCATGTGCTGACAGCTGTAAAAAGAAATTTACAAGAATCCTGACCTCTCAAGTGCCATGGCAAAGCGCTCACAGATCATGATTCTTGTTAATTTCCTCTTGCAGCTGTCAGCACATGGAGCAGAACAGCAGGAAGAGCAACACAAGAGCTGCAAGAGAAGAGGAAGGACAACTGAGCAAAGGATAAGGATGGAACATGTTCAGATTAGGTGGAGGTGCACGATCATATAAAACAGGTGGTGGGGAGAATCTCTAATTTTATTTATCTGTCTCAAGAGATGTGTGAAGTCAGTCTTCTGGTTATAGATGATATGGATGAGGCAACAGCAGCTCTGTCCACATTGGAAGCTTTCCTCCAAACCATGTTAGCTGCATTGTAAATTGATTATCAAGTAAGGGTCTGTCATATTAAGCAGAATGGTAGCTGTCAAGTATTTTTAAATAGAGTTGTAGATAGCAGAGTTTGATGCTCCAGTGGTTTTCAGAACTTTGTAATATACAGCCCGGTGAGCTAAAATTATCATCAAGAATTCCCCCATCAGTATGGTTTGGGAAGAACAGAATCAAAAATGGTTTTCATCTTTAGTGTGAACAGACTTAAAATAACTTTGTGTGTTTTTTAAAAAAACTCAGGCAGTGTTGATGAGGGAGGCTCATCCCAACTCCACCCCAATATTTACCCACGCTTTCAACTCCCATCTCCTTCAAAGGTTATGGAGCAAGCACATTCACTCCTTCATTCCCAGCAGGTTACGCAGAGATTCAGGGGGAGCATAGGCCCCCCTCCTTTGATCAGAGCTCCTTTTTCTTTCCCTGGCTGAGAGGTAAGCAGGGCTCCTGTACACAGCCCTCTTCTGTTCAGTTGGTGTGGTGAGAGCTCCCCCTCCTGTCTCAGCCTACTTTAACCACGGAGGCTAGGGCATCTCCAACCACAGAAATGCCTCATTGGGCTGGGCACAGACAACAGAAAACGATGCCTTGAGCAAGACTTAGGCAGAAACAGGTGCCTGCAGAAACTGGCTGCCGTGCGACCAAGAAGTGAGAGGGGCTGAACTGCGAGGCACTGAAAAGAAGCTACTGCTACCAGGGATTTCCTCTAGGCTGAAGCCTCCTCCCAGGGTGGGGTCTAAAGAGATGACCCACTATAGTGAGGTACTGGGCTCCCTGGGGTGCCAGTGAGAGTGAAGTCACAAAGCTGGAGTCACAGATGTGAGAAATTATGGGAGGGAGCTGTCATGCCATAATTATTTAATGACATTCAGTTTCAAGAGCTAACTGTTAAAACACACTGTCAAAATACACAAGGTAAATATCTTTAAATCAAATTCTAAACTTCTCAAGCAGCATTTTTCTTATTTTGCCTATCCGTAAATTCCAGTTATCAGTGGAAATATTCTTTCATAGGTTTGCGAGTGTACAGAGAATCAGATATTTACTGATAAAAGTCCAGTCCTTCCAAGACTATTTATAGTTCAGAATTGGCAATCCTTGTTCTCAGTGAGAAATACGTTGTGCAACAAATGGGTTGGCACAATTAAAAACACAGGGAAAGTCACAGTAGAAACAGGACATTATCCATATGCTGGCTACCTGGTTAAAACCCTGGGTTGTTCCAGATTTTACATCAGTTACAACTTTGTAAGCAGATGAGGGGACTACAGTTACTGGGACTCCTGAATCATTTATTGTTTATTGCTGGTGAGACACATATGAAATAGCTAATGGAATTAGCATACCATGCATGCATATTAAGATACATCCTATTCCTTGCTGATTTCAGGGCACTTATCTCACATTCCTACAGAAGCTCAGGTAAGTGGCAATTTGCTTTTTAATTGCATGGCATGGTTTTAAAAAGGAAAATTCAGAATGATGCATGTGATGGGTCAATCTGTAATGATAGATTTATGCAACTAAATACCATTGCAAGCTCTTTGAAGGATACCTTTAAAACAGAAAAGGAAACAGTAATAGAAAGTGATACATATGCACAAAAGGAGGAACAATGTGTAGCGGCAATGAGAAACATTAATATGAGCTTCCTGACTTTTGAGAATGTAAAATGTCAAACAATTGTTCCATTACTAAGTAGTTTTACACCAAACACCCTCACAGCTCAGTTACCTGCTTAAGTAACACACATACACGAGTGTGCTCTCTCTCGCACATTTGAAGAGCTTATTGGCAGAGAGGGATATGCTGCCAGAAGGAAGCAAGATTAAATGAACACAGCTTTTAAGTAACTAAGGTTCTTAATTAACATGCTTTGCTGCAAAGGGATGGCAGCAGCCTCACAGGCCTGAGTCCTCTCTGATCCTCCCTTCCCCTAGTTCTCTCACCCTTTTGAATCAGGAGGCTACATCTGACCCGTGGCTACTTGGGTTGCCAACACTATAGTTCAAAAATACGGGAGAAACCCAGAGGTCCAGGGGCTTGAGGGAGTAAGGTTGCCAGGTGTCCGGTATTCAGCCAGACAGTCTGGTTTTTGGGCCCTCTGTCTGGTAAAAAAAATTCAGAAAATACTGGACATGTGCAATGTCCGGTATTTTCTGGTTTTCCGACTGAGCGCCTGACAGAAGCCTGGTGGGGGCAGGAGGAGCGGCTGGGAGGCGGGGCGTGATCGGCACTGGGAGCCTCAGGTTGCATCTGATGTAGGAGTGATGCCTTGGGGAGGAGGAGAAGCCATGTCCGTGCTCCTGAGCGCTGTTCAAGCATGTTGTGGAGATGTAGCCGGACTCGCTCATGCTTCGCTGGGACCGTGCGCGGGACAGGCAGCACCCTGGGATCTGCATGTGCCCAGGTCAGTCCCGCTACCTGCCGGCCGATTCCTCCTCCCCACTCTCTCCCCGGCCAGCCCCGCCTCCTGACCCCGACCAGCCCTGTTTCCCACCGGCCGGCTCCCCATCTCCCCAGTCAGCCCCGCTGCCTCCGCCCTCCCTCTCCCCTGCCAGCCCTGCTTCCCATCCCCCCCTCCTCCCGGCCAGCCCCGCTCCCCTCCCAGCTGGTCTCTTCCCCCTGCCCACCGATCAAGTGTGTCCCGAATTTTTTCTGAAGCTACCTGGTAACCCTCAGAGGGAGAGATGGCTGCGACAAATTGGCGTGGCAGTGCAACCCTGTGCACCAGGTCAAGTTGCCAATCAGCGACACTACCTTGGTTGAAATATGGGATAAAAGGTGTCCTGTGTATGAGACAGACAATATTTTATTTAAATAAGGAACGGATGTCCCTTATACTACATAGTAAATATCATAAATGGGGAATGGAATATACTTGTTAAGATCCACCCTCACATAAAGACTATAATCATGGCAGTGGTTGCATGTTGAACAGTGCTGGGTTTACAACGTCGCCATGGCACTGGGCCCACACTCATAAGGGGCCCCAGGATGGCCCATTCCACTTGTGCTGCACCCTGAGCTGCTGGCTACTCTTCATCCCCTGATACCTCCCTCCAACCTCTATTGAAGGCTCCTCTCCACTTCTGTCACTGCTGGTCAACCACCAGCCGCCTGCCAGAGACAGGCAAAGGGGAGCCCTCTGCCACTCCAGGCCAGTGACCATGCGCTTTAGGCTCCCCAAAGGTGGGGTCCGCTTCTACCGGCCACTCTACAGAATTGGAAGGCTGGGGAAGTTGGTGGATGCCTTGCCCCTCCCCTCTGTCCCTTCAGGAAATGCTTCCTCTCTGCCATGGGCACCATCAGTTCCAGGTAGGCTGGGCTGAGGGGGTTCCAGGGGATGGGGCTGCTCTGATCCCAAGCTTCAGCTATCTTATCCCCTAGCACTGTTCAGGGAGAGGGGGATCCCTGCTCTGTGCTGGTTCAGCAAGGCCGGTGAGAGTGGCCAGGGCACAGGTTTGTGGCGAGTCTATGGGGAACTGGAGGTAGTGAGGGGAGGTTTGTGTATTTTAGAGTACCAGGCATGAATGAATATTGGGGTGCTGGGCAGTGGAGGGTCTATGTGGGGTACTGTGTAGTTGTGGGTAGGGCTGCAGGGAATGGCACTGGGTAGTGTGCGGGAGATTGGTGTGTGTTGGGGCACTAGGGAGTGAGGGTTGAGTTGTGGTGGGGTCATGGGCAGGGGGCACAGCTCAGCTGCGGTGGTGTGCAGTGCACTGTGCATTTGTGTGGGTGGGGAGCTGGGCATAGTGAGTTCAGGGGGGCTCTGGGTGGGGGAACTGTGTAGCACAGCACAAGCCCACCCCCAAAGGGTAGGGGCACACTGGCAGCACAGGACAAGGTGGGCCCCAGTGTGTATCTAGCGACTGCCTGTTTGTAAACAGTGCCCTTGTACTGGGCTGAGTGGAGCAGGGCTGCCCCCGCCATGCCAAACCCCATTGCCCCTGAGGATAACACTCTGGGGACTGACCTCCCCATGCCATGCTCTATTGCCCCCCATGGGAGCCCATAAATATGTTTGGTACCAGGCCCACAAAAGGATTTTGAAATCCCACATTAGTACTTGTGTCACGGTGGTACAGGACCTCCTGCCATCTAGGAAGGGACAGATTTTCCAAAGAGCTCAGTTGCTGTTTGGGCACCAAGTTGCCCAATTTTCCATAGAGTTTGATAATGCATTGGGTGCTGAGCACCCAAGAATCTGGCCATAATAGAGCCACAATGGGAGCTGCTGGGTGATCTGGCCCTAAGAGACTAGCCAATTGGGCAAAGGAATGGCTATATATTGCTATAGATTTCTGTTGGGTTACTCGGAAGAAGCCTGCTGGGCATTTTTAAAGATGTGCTAGTACATAACATCAGAATAATCCTTAACAAGGCCTTCTCCCAGCCTAGCAGTGCTTGCTTTCTGAAGGGGCAGGAAATCCCTGTAGACGTAGCCCACTTTCGCTGGGGACAAAGTACAGGTGTTGAAGAAAAAAGCTGGCAAAAGTCAGCTGCTGACATTAATCCTTCCCAGAGCAGGTCGAACTTGTACATGAAACAGTTACGCAAGAAGTTCCTGCAGGGCTTGTTATGCCATATAGTGACAGAGAATAATCTCCCTTGTGTGAGGCTGACATGAGATGCGCAACAAAGGCAGATCCGATGGCCTTGCAGCATAATAGTGTCACCTGCTGCAATGAGTTGCACCACAGCATGAAGCCGCTCTCTGATTTTCTCTCCTCCCCCTCCCATTATAACAAAATAGTTACAGAGCTACAGAATATTAGATTGTGCTCAATGCTTACATATATAACCTGTCTCCTATAGGCCAGATTCTGCCAGCCTTACACATTTACTTCATAAGCAGTCTCTGTGGAGGAAGATACTATTCATCAGGAGTTCGGATAGCAGAACTCTTCCTGGGCCTGATGCTCACATCCACTCACACTGGACAAAGCAAAAGCAGATGCAAATTGGGTGTGAGGGGGGGTTGCATACAGACCATAGGTCTCTCACAAGCTTCTCCCAGACCTGAGCCTCCTTAAGCCGTCTACAGAGTTAGACCTCAGAAGTTAAGTGCAAATATGTTAGCACTATTGGGGCGTATAAGAAAACTCCATACAAAGAGCCATGGAAGTTAATGCTGGATGGACCAGCATTCCCCCTCCTCCCACACTACAGGAGTAACCTTTAGCACAGGGTATTGCCATGTGCAGCCATGCTGGTTTGACTTCACTAGTGGTTCTGGGTACATCAGGAATGCTGGAGTGGGCCCCACATGTTAATATGATAAAAGTACTTAAAATAATAGCCCAAATGAGACACCCACAAAATGAAAATTCCAAACTAAACCACAACAACCAGTTCACATGTTGCTCTGGAACTCCCCAAAGAGGGAACCCCACAATATTGACACCCACCTCTCCATTAAGGGGAGGCTTTTTAGGAAACTATATGAGCTACTCATTGGGAAATTCTTGGCTTTGCCTGAGAGTTTCCCTGAGAGAGGATTTTCACCACTCAATTAAGCAGGACTTGAACCTCGCATCAGTTGCATAAAAAGCACGTTTCCACTGGCTCCACCAGTGGAAACAAGCCATTTGTTTACTTTCTCAGTCTTTTGCCACAACAGAAGAGGAGGTTACCCAGAACATAGTAAGAGACTTCAAATAGGCGGAGTCATCTTCAAATAGAAACTACAACATTAACCATGAGGTAAAGATTTCGCTCATATAATAGAGAACCAAAAAACTCCAAACAAAAAGCAAGAAAACCAAACTCCACTCTTCACAGTATCTATATGCAGGTATTAGACTCAATATATACAAATAGGCATATAAGGATTGTTTAGAAACATTGCACTAGGAAATGCTTACTATTGCTAGGTATATACAGACAACAGGCTTGGAGTGTAGTTGAAGTAGAGTCCTTTTTGGATGAAGTTGGTATACTTTTCAATTGGAGAGAAAGAGAGACAGAAAGAGAAAGGGAGAGAAATATACATTTTCTTCAACAGGTACAAAACATGCTGTGCACATATAAATTAAATAAAAAGGTAATAACCTGTAGCAACAGTACAAAGATAAGCATCTCTAAGGGTATGTCTACACTGCCACCCTAGTTCGAACTAGGGTGGCTAATGTAGATATTCGAACTTGCAAATGAAGCCAGGGATTTAAATATCCCGGGATTTAAATATCCCGGGCTTCATTTGCATGTTCCCAGGGGCCGCCATTTTTAAATTCCCCGTAGTTCGAACTACCTGCCCGCGGCTACACGCAGCACGGACTAGGTAGTTTGAATTAAAGTTCCTAATTCGAACCTTGCAGGGAGGTTTAACGGTAGTTCGAATTAGGAGCTTTAATTCGAGTTTTTCCGTTAAAAGTTTTTCCGTTAAAAGTATTTCCGCAAAAGCGCGTCTGGATTGGCACGGATGCTTTTGCGTAAAAAGTGCTTTTGCGCAAAAGCATCCGTGGCCAGTCTAGACGCGATTTTTGTGAAGAAAGCCCCGATCGCCATTTTAGCCATCGGGGCTTTTGAAAACAGTTCTTTGCTGTCTACACTGGCCTCTCTTGCGCAAGTATTCTTGCGCAAGAGGGCTTTTTCCCAGCGGAGCGTGAAAGTATTTGCGCAAGAAGCACTGATTTTGTACATTACAAAGTCAGTGCTCTTGCGCAAATTCAAGCGGCCAGTGTAGACAGCTGGCAAGTTTTTGCGCAAAAGCAGTTGCTTTTGCGCAAAAACTTGCCAGTCTAGATGCAGCCTAAGAGAATTACATGCAACATTAGATACCCTGATACAGATTTTTCTCTCTCACATAGCTATAGTCCTTATTTTGATTAGCTTTTTATAATGCTTTGCTCCTATGCTGGCTCACTGCACTGACTGCCTCTTAAATCTTTTAGTATTGTGGGAGGAAGACATTTTTCACTGCAAACTGACTTTGTGAAATGTAGGTTATCTTGCACCATGATTAGCTCCAATCTTGCATCAGGGTCTTCTTCACTAGTCAGTGAAACTCTACTTGGGCTCTGGGATCTATGATGCCAAATGGAACTCTAAATGGGTGCAGAAATATGCACTGACATATCCCGGTGCAGGATTGAGGCCTCAGGACTTGTTTCTACAAGATGCTGAGATTCTGTACTCTTTGAGTGGTAAGTGTGCATCATCTCACAAGAGTTCCCAGCAATTTGCAGGATCAAGCCCTCCATGATTTACACATTTTTAGAGCTGGTTAAACAGAGGGACATTGCTTCAGAGAAATATATTTTCCATTAAAAATTATTTTTCCTAATCAGCTTTATTTTTTGTTCTTTTTAAAGTCTCAAACCTGCAAAAGTCCCACCCATTTTGTCTTAATTCCCAGTTTTCTAGGGGATGTTGTACCTGTGTTTATAAATGCATCAGGAAACAAAGTTAGGATACGGAATATTTTGGGGACAAAACCTCATCTCTGTTTTCTGGAGACAACAGTGGAGCCAAAGCAGGGTTATATAGGCATCTCTCTAGGGTTCTGGAACTCTTGCAGAAACATGGCCAAGATAAAAATAATGGGTGAAATCCTTACGCCTATTGAAATTAATATGATGTGCCGTTGACTTCAGTGGACACAGGTTATTACACAGTAGCTTTTTAAATAGTTATTTATGTGTGTTACAAACAATTTTTAAAACGATTTTATTTTTAAAATCTAATTTACTTTTTATTCTGTAACTTTTTTTTTTGGCATTTTCCTCAGTATGGAGAATGAATTTGGACTTGTCACTTTCATTTACTGATTAGTTTCTAATCAGTTTCACTTTGGGCTTCTCATGTTTTAGCACAAGGATGCAATATTCAGTTTACGTACAAGAGTGGCATATCTGGGATTCATTTAAATGCTTTTTAAATTTCTGAGAGACATTTCTATGAATCTTGTCATTTTTAAAACCGAATAGTCCTGCGGCACCTTAGAAACTAACACAGGACTACTCATTTTTAAAATTACAGACTAACATGTCTACCCTTCTGAGACTTGTAATTTTTTGTTCATTAAAGCAAAATGGAGCAATGTAAGTACTGATGGAAAATGAGTTTGGTATGAAGACAGCTTTCTAAATTATATTTAAATTTCTTTGTTGTTGCTGATGAACTGTAGTGCAGGAATTTCTAAGCAACTGAGTTGTTGCGCACCACTGTGTAATGCCCCTAGACTACAGTAGATTCATTCTTCACCCTCCTCTCTCACTGGTGGACAAATACTGGTCTTTTCTATTTGGTTTTGGATGTTACTAATTCACATTCAAATACCTGATTTTTTTACCTTCCCTTTTTTAGAAAGGTGTTTGGAAAATATGGTTTGCCTGTAATTCTCAGTTGGGGCCTAGCAGATCTGTTCTGACTTGAGATGCATTTACATTATGGCTTTTGTGGTGTTAAACTATAAAAGCCAATTTGAAAAACTGAGTCACCTCATGTAATTAGACACAAAATTGCCTTTTTTTTTCCTCCTAGGAAGCAGCATGGTCTAATGATCAAGGCTCTTGAGAGTCAGGAAGCATGTTCTATTCCCATCTCCGTCACTGGTTTGCTGTCAGTCGGACAAGTCATTTCACATCTCTCTGCCTGTGGTTCACTTCTTGTCTAGATTGTAATCTCTTTGGGCCAGAGTTTGTCTCTTATTCTGTGTACATACTGTGTGTACAGACTCTGATGGGAGTCTCTCAACACTAACATAATACAAAGTGATTATTTGTAAACGTATTCAGCAGTCCTAGGGAAGAAGCAGTATGAAGGATACACTGGGGCAACAATGTGTACAGGGGTTGTAGCGATCACCTCTGGGTGACAAAGTATACACAAGTAGAAGATCATTTGTGATAAATTTCTCCTTGTCTATGTGGAAGGAGATTGTGCTGTTTCTAATAGGGATGTAAGAAAGTAATCGACTAGTTAACTAACCAATAAGCCTAGGCTTATCGGTTAATCTAGTCCAGTGTTTCTCAACCTTTTTTTTATAAAGTACCCCCATTAAAAATTGTAAGTACCCCAGTACCTACAGTTTTCAGACACACAACATTTTTTCTACTATTGCAACACATTTGTTTAAACAACTTAATCGTAGCTGGGTGGGTGATTAAATTTTGGGGTGTAAAAAGTACAAAAATAATAAAGTGCTGTAAAACTCTAAACAAAAATTCAGTTTTCTCCAAGTTTCAGTTGTGTTGACGTACCCCCCCAGACTTCTCTCAAGTACCCCTAAGGGTACTCATACCACTGGTGGAGAAACACTGATCTAGGCGACTACTCGTGTGTCTCTCCCCCCCACACACACACCTCTGTATCCAAGCTGGCTACGATGAGAGGCTGCTTCGCAGCAGCCCTTGTCCACAGGGGGGGTTTCTTCGTTCCCCACTGGGACCCCCCACAGACAAGGGCTTCTGGACCCGATGCGAGCTGGGACTGAGTAAGCCCGGCTCAGTCCTGGCTTGCACCAAGTCTAGGAGTTACCCCTGCTGTGGTTCTGCACTGCAATTTAAATGTAGTAAGAGTTGGGCTGCCTGCATGCCCAGCTCCTGCTACATTAAAACTGCAGAGCTGCAGTGGAAGTAGCTCTTTCTGAGCACCTTTCCTTATCAACCACATGATTAGTCAATTACCCGCCATTTAACATCCTTAATGCATAACTCAAAGATGCTTTAGGCAAAATGCATCACGTGACAGCATTTTTAAAATACAATCTGCGGTGAATGTGCATACTCTATTTCTGTGGATGTATCATTCTTGTATGTGCTGTTAGAAATATGAAGTGTGAATCTGTTTATAATTCTAAATGTGCTAATGAGGGCCATTAATGATGTTTAGAAAACATAATAGCCCACTGCTCAAAGCAACGATCTGAAATGGCATTGTTTTTCCTGTAAATCCAAACTGTGGGTGGTCCTATAAACATATGTGGCCAGGCTACCTCGTTCTGGAACCCATTTTTAATCTGGTACTTTTCCATTCAAGATGAGAACATTTTGAACTGAACACAAAGAATTCCCACCTTGGGCAAAGGGGATATAAAGTTGGGAAACCAAACAATATGGGCAGTGGCCAGATGCCAGGAAATCTCCATTTACCACCTAAGATGCCTGCTGGGAACACCTAAATCTGAACAGGGGTAAGGATTGAGCCCAAGCGAGGAGGCTGCCTAGCTTGCAAAAAAGATTATTGGAACTACTGTTAAGGTAAGAATTTGCATGTAACAAGTTTCTTAGTATATTAAGCTTAGTGGGCATGTTTTGTTTATTTTGGCTTAGTGACTCATTTTGATCCTTCTGCTTTCACTTAAATCAATGTTTCTCAAAGTGGTCTGCGGATCCACTCTGAGAAACTTGCTAACTGGCCACTGGGCAGGTTTTTTTTTTTTTATTTACCAGCTCTGCAGCCACCGAGCTTCACGGCTCCTATTGGCTCCAGTTCACAGTTTGTAGCCCAGGGGAGCCACAGTAAGTGGCTGTCCATCCCATGCCGCTTCCCGCGGCTGCAAACGGCAAATCGGGGCCAATAGGAGCCGTGAGGCTCTGTAGCTGCAGAGCCGGTAAATAAAAAAACCGCAGCAGCCAGTTAGCAGGCTTCTCAAAGTGGATCTGTGGACCACTTTGAGAACCACTGACTTAAATCCTACTTGTTATACTTAATAAAAACACGTTTGTTTATTATCAAGCCCAGTGTAAATAATTGTTACCTGGGGAAGGGGGGAGGGAGCCACAGCTGTGCATATCTTCTCTTTTATTGATAAAGAGAGTGGCCATCTTATGAGCTTTTACACAGAGTAATACAGATTTATTTGGGGTTTCGGTCCCTTTTGAGGGTTGTGTTCCTGGGAGCTGTCATGGCCCTAGAGCTGAGCCCTCCCACAGCTGAGCTGGTTCAGCGTTTGTGTTGCCCTGCTGGAGGGCGACTGTTATCCTAACTCTGTGCCTTTGCTGGGAGAGACCAGAGTTTCTGACCCAGGAGGACAGGTTGTAGGGTGCTTTAGAGGTCAGGTAGGCAGGCTCAGTGGCATGACCAGCTCACTGGTTGAGAGCCTCAAGGGGACCCCTATGATTCAACCCATTACAGAGGTAATAGTGATTTAAAAGCTTTCTTTGGCATCTCTTTTACATTTATAAAAGTCTGTGTCTATACCTAAGCAGCCTCATGGAACTCAGCCAATGGCTGTGCTGGAGCTGAACAGCAGAGCAGCACAAAAACAGAGCTGTCCCTGCACTCAGAATCTGCTCGGGGCATCTGGGAGGGGTTTCTTCTGCATGGATGGTCAGGATTCCTCATGGCTGGGAAGCTTTGCCTCCTGTAAACTCAGATACCCTCCTTAGACCTCTCCTCTTTCAGGGAATGCTTAGTGGGAAAACGCCACAGAGACCCCTAGGACTTTATTTAAAAATAACCCTGTATAGCTGAATTTATAAGCACAGCATCCACACTTCAAGCCTGTTATTTCAAAATAATAGGCTGCGGAATTCAAAATCTGTACTCCTGCTTTTCATCAGGAGTAACACTAATTCCGAAATAGTGTGTATACTGCAGTGCTGCTGTTTCGAACTAATTACTCCCCAGTGCTTCCTGGGGATCTAAGTCCAAGGTAATGCGTCCACATTAACGGACCCTGCCTCGGTCTAATTTTGAGGCTTCCTGGTAGTGTGGAAACGCTAGTTTGAATTTGTTAAATTAGGAGTTAAGTCGAATTTAGTAATTTTGAAATACTTTCCTAGTGTAGACATGGCCTAGGCTTCGTCTACACGGCATCATTTTTGTGGAAGAGGAAATGCAAATGAAGCGCTCATTAGCATTTCTTGCGCTCTCATTTGCATATTCTCTTCTGATCCTTTTTGCAGAAGAGATTTTTGTGGAACAAAACACAGTATAGACAGGGCCATTTTGCAAAAAAAAACCCACCCCTTTTTGCACAAGAACCATTATTCCTCATTTTTGGTTTTTTGGGGTTTTTTTGCACAAAATGGCCCTGTCTACCCCCACCCATAGTTATTCCACGGGAAAAGATGATCTGGCCTAAAGTTATGAATGATTGAAAAATGCAGGACCAAATATAGTGGAAAAGTTAGGTCCAATTGTGCAAAGAGCTCTGTACAGGTGGACCACTGCACAACCCCATTGACTTCAGCAGGGCTCGAAGAGGGTGCAAGGTCCACTCACATGGAACTCTTTGGAGGATCAGGACCTCACACTGTAAGCCAGACATTACTTTCAGATAAGTCAATAAGGAGCAGAAGTCACATGGCCAGTGTTCCCTGGAGGAACAGTTACTGACAGGAGACCAGTGAAATGAAACACTGGACCATTAAGGTGAAAGCAACTCAGCTACATGAACAGCACGGAGCGCTGAGTAAGTTCCACCTGTTCAGCTTAACCTGTGTTTGTTTTCTCTTTTGTGAATGGAACAAAAAGCACAGAGCAGAACCTAAGCAGGCAGGTTCTCCTGCCTCCACCGGAGGTGGTGGGGACAGTTCCAGGAGGCAAACAGGCTTGCCACCCATCTGGTTTTACCCAGACAGTCCAGTTTGTGGCTTCTGTGTCCAAATGTCAGTTAGGGTCGCCAAGTGCCTCATTTTTGACTGAAAAGTCTAGTTGAAAAGAGGACCTGGCAGTATATCTGACCAGACACCAAACATCTGGTTACTATGGGACAAGGAGAAGCCACATTGGGTCATTAATCCGCACCAGACCCTAGTCAGTCGGGGCTGCCTCCCACCTGCAGGTGTAACCTACACACCTGCTGGCTGTAGTGTGCTGTCTCATCTAGTGGCACTTAGAGAGAAAGAATGAGTTTGCTCTGCAGCCTTAGCTGAGAGCCAGCTGGCTTTTTGCTCACGCAGTAGAAGCGCATGTGTAACCCACACACCTAGTGTGGTTCACCGTCCCATGCAGTGGCACCTAGACCACAGCAACAGATTAGAACAAGAGACCGCTACAGCACAGGCTGACAGGCAGCAGCCTTTTAGCTCATAGGGTAGAGGCTCCTATACTAAGCTTCAGAGGTCCCAGGTTCAAATCTGCCAGGTGGTGGTTACACATGCACTAAGCTCCAGAGGTTCCATGTTCAGGGATGGGGCATTAAGTAGGCTGGCTCCTTGTCAGGTTGCAGCAGCTTCAGTCTGAGAGCAGAGGGAGCCCAGCTGGGGGAGGGGGATGAAAGGAGGTGGAGATAATCCAATTATCAACAGGATGATGAGGTGAGAGGAGCAAGTGATGGGGCAAGAGCTTTGGTGGGAAGAGGCAGAGAAGGGGTGGGACCTAAATGGAGGAGATGGTACAAAGATGTTGCCCGTCCAGTTTCCAGCAGTTAGAAAGGTGGCAACCCTGGGTTACCCTAGCCTCAGTTGCCCTAATGGAGCATGTGCTTCATTTTAAGCCCTTAAACAGCCCTATTGAAATCAATGAGACTATTCACATGCTTAAGATTAGGTACATACTTAAACATGTTATTGCATTGGGGCCTAGGTCAGCAAGTTGCCTTCTGATTTCTTAGAAGTGCTGGGGTGTTTTTTGTAAATACAGCACTAGTGTCTATTAAGTACACACATGTTGATGTGCATGTGTATTAATGCAGTTAAAGGAGAATGTGTTTCATAGAGGTATCAGTGTGAAACTTATAGGAAACATACTTCTGTCTCCCAAAGATGTGCCTATGAGTTTTTGCTTATCTTTAAAAATAAACACAAATGCTGAAGTCAGTGGAAAATTAATATTGGACAATAAAATGACTGAAGGACCAAAAATGCAAGGAGTTAAGTTTTCCAGTGCAACATTAGCTTGTCTATACCCTCCCCCCCCTTCACCCCTCCCAAATCAGTAGCATTTATTCCTGGTTTTCTCTGAGTGTAGATTACTATGCTACTGTTTGTGTTATTAAATGTCTACTATAATTATACAGGATGTGCAATGCAACCAAGCTAACATTTCTATGAAAACAATAACTTCTGAATTTCTTGACTTGGAGAGGTTTATTGTGGCCAGATTCACTATGCATTTCATTTGTTCACATTTAATATGAATGAGTGGTTTGAAACATGTCTTCTCTGTAAAGTGAGCTAAGGAAAAGTCACATATCTAAATAGACATATGAGTATCATCCTCCCAGGATGAGATCTGTACTCTTACAGATATACACACACACAAATGTCAGCTAGACTTTAAATTACACCTGCAGTAATGTAAGGGTGGAGGTGGAAGGTAGTTTAAAGCATTTTTCTGCCATGGACGAGTGCTGATCTTATTAACATGTTCATTTGCCTTCTTTTAAAATAATGTATTTATAAATGTTCTAAGGAGGGAAAATGGCAACAAGAAATATAGAATGATCAAATGATGTAACATGGGGTGGGAAGGGGTTTAAAAACGTCAATTCAGGATATCACGGCCAAGCCCGTGGAGTGGAACAGGGGACAGTTGCCCTGGGGCCCAGCAATTCAAAAGGGTCTGGGGCTTCCAGCCACCGCTACGTTAGCTGCAGCAGGTGGAGTTCTGGGCCCTTTCAATCACTACTGAATCCCTGGGCGGCATGCTCTGGGCAGTGCTGAGGGACTGGCGGGGGAAGCTAGTCTCAGCCCTTCCCCTTGTGTCCAAGGCCCCACCCCTTCCGGGAGCACAGAGCCAGTACTACCCACCTTGCCCAGGGGCCCAGCAATTCTACCAGCTCCCTCCCTCCCTCCCCCGAGTAAGGCAATAGAATCAGTCATTTTTGAAGTTCTCATTAACAAAATATGTGAGACAACACTTTTGATCTGCTCAGAGATGCATGCTCATACATACTGAGTCGCATGCAATCTGACAGAGAACTACCAGTACTGTGAAGAAAAAATATTAATCAGAAAAATTCACTGGAGCTTTCCATTTTCAGGCAATAAAATAAAATAAAATCTATTTCAATACCTTGTCCCATTCCCCGCCCTCAAAAATAATTGACAGGCATCTTTCAGCATTTTTATTTGCTGCTGTAAATCAATTTTCAGGCCTTTTTTGGAATCGTTTTTTTAAGGAAAGAAATTTTGCTCTACTTTGTCCACCCAAGTGGGTTTATGATGTATGAAATTGTTTGTGATAATTTTAACCTAGCAAAGGCACATTAACCCTACCAGGAAGCAGATCTATTTAAAACTTCCCCTATTCAAAAGTGTTTGTAAAACAATAAAATGAAAGAGCAGCAGTACCAAGAATAGAATCTGCAATGAGCTGCTTTTGTCACAGTCACTGTACATGACTATCTGTATCCAATTCCATGATATTGATAAGATGTCATTATGAAGCATTAAATGGCAATGTCGGGGAGTAGCATCAATACATTAATAATTACACAGCATTTTCCCATCTGAGGCCTGATCTGATCCTGCCATCTGATCTGCACAGGCATATTCCTGCTCTCTTTGATTTCTGTGGGAAGCAGCATGTCCATATGGAGTCCTGCCTGCAGTCAGTGGGGGGTTTCACATTGCTGGAGGGATCTGCCTGCATGAATCAAATTGCAGAACTGAGGCTGGAGTTTCTTTTGGGTCAAACTGGGATTTCTGAATTAGTTGTACCTTGCTACTGTAACCCACATACCTACTGCGTGTGCTGTACCGGCCGTCCCACGTAGTGGCACTTAGAGCACTTACAGAAAAATCAATGAGTTTGCTCTACAGCCCAAGCCAAAAGCTAGCTGGCTTTTAGCTCATGCTGTAGAGGCTCATTCACAAAGCTCCAGAGGTCCCAGGTGGGATTCTGCCTATGGGTGTAACATTTCTATCCTGTGTACTTTACAGACACGAGGCCACTACAGAGCAGAGTTTTGTGAAAATATAAGACGAGGAAGCAAATTAACTAGAAATGAGACAGAGGCTGAAACAAGAATAAACATTCTTCAGAGTTGATAGTATTCAGACAACAACCAACACCCCCTGCTCCTGCAAGAACAAGACCAGTGACCTACCAAAGAAACATTTGCAAGTACTTTGGCAAAATTCCCATAGACTTAAAGAGAGCAAGATCAAGTCCATGCCAATACTAATTGTGACAGAAATAATACCTATTAACAAAAGTACAGTAGAATAAAGAACATTTCAGTGCAAGTGCTGGAATTCAATCAGCCTAAATTATGCAAAACACCAAGCAGTCCTGTGGCACCTTAGAGACTAACAAAATATATAGAATCATGAGCTTTTGTGGGTAAGACCCACTGCATCAGATAAGTGAGAGTGGAAATAACACAATCCAAGATACATATAACTGCAAATTCGACACTGTTACACTGGGCTTGAATAAGACATTAACTGGTTAATGCCCTGTAAACCAGTCTGTTAACTAGTTAATGTCCTTATTCAAGCCCAGTAAAACAATGTCAAATTTGCTGTTATATATATATCTTGGATTCTGTTATTTCCACTCTCACTCATCTGATGAAGTTGGTCTTACCCATGAAAGTTCATGATCCTACATATTTTTGTTAGTCTCTAAGGTGCCACAGGATCACTTGTTGTTTTTAAAGTTACAGACTAACACGAGTACGCCTCTGAGAAAGCTTAAATTACAGTTGCAGAAGAGTCAGTCTTCTACAGAACATTGCATAGGCCAATGCATTGTGCAAATAACTCTTATGTAGCTCCTGCATCATATTCTCCTAAGAGATAGCAGAGGTTAACCAAATGCTCGTCCTGCAATTGAGGAGAACATGAACTTCTGAGATATAAAGTTTACTGTTATGTGCACTGCCAGACTCCAGACCCAGAACTTGGGAGGATTAATAACAGGGACAAATTGAAGTCTCATGGTTTAGCCAGCCTTGTTTGCAATTCGTCTCCCTAGCAGGGTACAGCTTGACCTTAGGTGACTGTGGCTAAAAGGAATAACTATACAGTTGAGCTGTGTTTATAAAAAAAAAAAAAAAAAACAACCCTGTACAAAAATAGATGAACAGCAGCCATATAATTAAAAGAATGTTAGCTGCTCTACTAAATTTTGTTCATTACAGTTACAATATGCCTGTTCCATCCAGGCTTTATCAACCTATTTGATAGAAAAAAGTTTCAAAATTAATATTATAGAAACCCTGGGTTTCTTCAAGAAAATAGATCCAGCCTTTGCTATATTCCTTTTCTATAATTCATAGTAAAGGGGTTACCTGTGAAGAGAATGTACCAATAAAAACATGAACTAGAATACTATTTACCTATATAAGTATCTGTATACCTTCCCACGCCAATCAGACTGGAAAACATCAGAAACATTGATTAATTTACAATTCATAACAAGGAAATGAGGCCTATATAAATTAAGTGACTTAAATTAAGGTCACCTAGGACATTTTTGGGAAGGAATTGAATCCAGTTTTCCGGAGTCCTTTAAATACAAAATCATCCTTTGTAAACTGTAGCTGTGGCTAAGCAAATGCACGTTTAAAATGGTTAGTTAAGGGGGTGACCCCATTCTGAACTTTTTATTGTATTTTTACCATAGGATAATGCATCCGTTACAGAAGTAGGGCTACTGCTCAGCTATATACTAAAAATTCCTGAGTTGCTTTCACAAAATGTCTGGCATCAAAGAACATTCAACCAACATATTTCCAATTGCTAAATCAATCTGACTGAATGAGATCTAATTAGCAGAACCATTGGGTATTTATTTGAAACAACAAATATTTTGAAGTTAACCCATCACTAAAATCTTCAAATATCAAAGTAATTGTTCATGGGCGGGGGAGAGGGGAGAAGCAAAGTGCTAGTGTAACAGAATATCTACCACAAAGGAATGTTCTGCTGTTTTAGAGTTATAGGAGTGGCTATGATATATTCCATGTAGACTTGTAGCCAGATTCTTATACAAGATACACCTGAATAAGTCAACAGTTCGGAGGAATTTCAGACCTACTGTGAACCTGACCAACTTTGTACCAGGAAAAATTTCCTCTCTATTTTCTTAACTCTGCTGGTTTAAAATATATTTAGATGTTAGTTTTTGGTTTTGCAATCAAGATAAAACCTTGAATCTTTTTCTAAGGAAAGAGGGGAAAAAATAGCTCCATGTATTGGGGAGGGAGGAGAAATGGACACAAAAAAGTGGGTCTATGCATTGGAGACCCCATAGGAGATCTGTTGGATGTGGAGCTAGCACTTGAAGCTCATATAACCCATGGCCACAGGCTCCCCTAAGTTTAGTGAACCTCAAAATGTAAGGGAGAATCTTGGCCTTTTACTTAAGAAAAAAGTTCATTTCTAGCTCGTATGGAGGGGACTTTGGGAGATGTATTCATGGTCTCCCTTACGTCCACTCTCAGTTGGCATTTGACCATCTGTGAAGGACACTGACACATGCCCCTCAATTTTGGGTTAGATTAATGGTACTGGAGGGGTGGATGTGTAGGAGTGTCACCCAGGTGGCCTCCAGTTGGCCCTTGAGCAACCACAAGCTCCCTCCCAGCCTGCACACTGCTGCTGAGAAGAGAAGGCTCCTCTGCTGAACAGCCAGCGTGTCTGTTTTTCACTTGGAAAGTCAGCTCAACAGCATGAGAAACTGGCTGGTCCCTGGCGGACTAAGAATAAACTCCCTGCAGTGGGATTTGCTGATCCCTCCTGGAATCAAAAGCAGCTCCACTGAAGCCACCAGGGATGAATCTGGCATTCAGCTACATCTTTGAGATGTCACTTTGTGGGCACAGCAAAATGACAGAGTCGTGTCTTCAGAATATAAGTTATCCAGAGTGTTACACAACTCCGTATGCTTGCACAAGCCCAAAGAAAGCCAGGGGTTTGCAGCCTGTGAAACTGCTGCGGAGAAAATTGCTAACGTTGAGGAAATTTATTTTGTTCTAGACTTCAAGGGCCTCCTTCGGGGAGACACAAGGGGCTGATAAGACATTAGAATGTTCCTTTCCCTCCTCCTGCAGCACAATATCTCTGGTGGTGACATGCATATAGTGTTGCCCAATTCAAAGTGGATCAAAACGACCCTCCACATGGCTCTAGAAGCTAGTTTTAACACATGCAGTTTTACCCCTTTCAGAGAGGATTCCAAACCCTTACAAATTCAGGATAGATATAAGAACGGCCATACTGGGCAGACCAAAGGTCCATCTAGCATAGTATCCAGTCTTCCAACAGTGGCCAATGCCAGGTGCCCCAGAGGGAATGAACAGAACAGGTGAGCCATCCCCTGTTGCCAATTTCCAGCTTCTGACAAATAGAGGGTAGGGACACCAGTCCCGCCCATCCTCGCTAATAGCCATTAATGGACATGCCCTCCCTGAATTGGACTTCATAACATACTCTGGCACAGAGTTCCACAGGCAGACTGTGGATTATTTGAAGAAGTACTTCCTTTTGTTTGTTTTAAACCCATTACCTGTTAATTTCATTTGGTGACCCCAGTTCTTGTGTTACGGAAAGAAGTAAATAAATCTTTATTCACTTTTTCCACGCCATTAGAGCTGTGAGTAAGCTTTTCAATCTGCTTTTCAGCTTTTCACTGGCTAAGGTAAAAATGCTCAAGATTCTTGCCAGAAATAAATTACAAGGTCAGAAATATTATTTTAGTTTCAGACATTTTGGGCCCTGAAAATTATGCTGCAAGTTACAATAGTGTACAGCTGCCAAAATTTGTATATAATTTGCATCCATGCATACTTGGCTGCTTGCGTTGGTGCTGCATGTACACACCAGGCATGCTTGTGTCAATGCAAAGTCTATTGTGTGATGGATAGAGCTCCCAGCATGCCACACACTGCCATCCACCACAATGGCTTTTGGAAAATTTTCGCAATGTGTTGTGGTCTCAAAATGGCTTATCCAGGAATTTCCGAAAACTAGGGATCGAGTTACTGCCTTTAAACATATATGCAAGGCTCCCTCTTTATACGGCTATCCTAGGTATACAGTCACTTAATCTTGGGTAGTAACTCTGCTGAAATGCATGAGACACTCCCACTGCATAACATGAACCTTGCTTTAATGTGCAAAATATTTGGTTCCCCTTAACCTGGTAGCATAGGCGTCCAGTAGCCTAGGCGGGGGAAGGCTTTGCCTTCCCAAACCACCAGGCACAGACACGCCTACTGTAGGTGTTCTGGGGGTGGAGTGTTGTTGCCCCCAGTGCCCACCCTCCCTGTGCTTCTGCCTGGGGAGGCTGGAACCGTGTGGCCTCTTCCCTCCCTGGTGCACTGAGAGCCGCGCCACCTCCTCCCTTTCCTGGTGTTTCGGGGAGGTGGGAGCTGCACCGCACGGTCTCCTCCCTCCCTTGGTGATCGAGGGGCCGGGTAGGCTGGGGTGCTCACGTGTGCCTCCTCACGTCTCTTCCCCTCCCTGTGGGGGGTGGGGCCTCAGCAGGGGGCAGGACTGTAGGTGGGGCTGGGGGGCTTGCCTCCCCCAGCCCCAGCTATACCAACTGCCCATGCCCGATAGGATGGCTAGAGTAACCACTCATTAGATGTGAATGCCGGAAAAAAGTCCAAGATTAATTGTGTGGCATGGATCTGGGGGAAAAATGTAGTTTTACACCTCTGACTTCTGGACAAAAACTGTTTGCAGCTTGGGGCTACTGGCAAGCCCCTCTCCTCTCACAAGGCACAGTATGAACTATAGCAGTATTGACTACACTAGCGAATATTGGAAGGCAGTTTCCATTATAACTTCACTTACTCAGTTACTCCTATTTGTCACAAGCATATTCTTTCCAGACTGAAAATTTCCATGTTTAGTCTCTGCCCAGAGGTGAATTTTTCTGGAAAAGTTTCAGCAATATCTATTCAGCCATTTTTGAGCTCTTGCATGTGTCAAATAATAATAAACTGCATCTCCTGTATGCACTGATCAAGAATGTGATCTCTGTGTGAATCTTATATAAGGAAGCAAAGGCTGAATAAATTTATTCCAACTAAAGATGTACAAAACAAGATTATGTAGCAGTAGTGTATATGCTATAAAGATATACAAATCAAGGCAACAGAAATGGCAAAATACAACCTTCTGAAGCTGACAGGAATAAAAAGCAGTAAAACTTATTTTTGTCACTAAATGCTAGGACTTCAAATAGACACAAAGAGCAGATCTGCTGAGGATAGTACTCCTATTACGTAGTCACTGTGCACTTTAAATCAGTTAATTTGGCAAGCTAAGCTTACATTAATTTAAACGTAGTGTTTAGTATTCACAGCTACAGACAATAAACATGATGAAAGGATGTGGAGATTGGTAGTTACCATCAAGTTTTCTTATATTAAATTGTCCTGTGCTCATTTGGTACAACTCCCTACAAAACATAGGAGCCTGCAGATGACAGAATTCCTTCAATATATGACATTCATAAAGCAATCTCTCAGGGAAATAAAGATATCAGCAGTAGGAAAAAATGGATGGAGGAATAAATTGCTTCATACTGAAGTAAAGAAGAAACAGTCATGCACAGGAAGGAGGAGAGAGAACAGGTGACAAAAAAAATTGACAAAAAAGCAGTTGGAAGCAGTTGCTCTTTTAACTAAAAAGAGATTAATTTTTGAGGAGAGAAATTAGAAAGCCTTGAGAACTCGAGGTGGTACAATAAGTTGAGAATGTTGGCTCTCCCACACAGTAACCAAAATGCACTGTGCTCAGCTCTAGTCTTGGGATCAGATTTGTAAAAGAGTTCTACTCCATGTCTGCATCTCAGTGAAGTGGCAGAAGCACTGTCATTCAGATGCCTAGGTAGTAGCTGAGCTTTCCTGAAGATCTGGCCCTGAGTTAAGCCCTACTTGTTATCAATTATAAGAAAAAACAAACTTTGATGGAGACTCTCCAAAATAAAGTGTTTTGTTTTTAAGAAACATTGTTTTTTGGCTCTTCCAACAAGGCCAAAACAAACGAGGAGTCAGCTGAACTGCAGAGCACGAGTGGATTTGGATTTTGACATCAAAGGCACTCAAAGTGGCTAGAAGTAAAACCACTGCTCAAAGCCAATCGATAGAGCCTCAGGGTCATAAACTCAGCTAAACCAGTTTTACTGCCCATGTCCTATTTAGTGATGACAAAGAGTTGATGTGTGAATAATGCCAGTTACCATAAAAAATAAGTATGTTTGGTAACTAGCAGCACGGACATTAAAACCGCCTTCTAGTGAGACTGTACTGCAGTAAAACCACGCACTGCACAATGACGAGCTTGTTTGGGTCACCCACTGAGTCTATTTTCCCAATGCAGCCGTTTTAATTAAAACATCCATGGCCTAAACGTCGAGGCGCATCCAAGCCCGAAACCAGAGAGATCCCAGTAATTAATGTTTGCTGGTCACCAGCTGCTCTACATCTCACATCAGAATTTTTTACTGAGCCAAAAAAGTCAGTATGTAAATGATAGATTCACTATCTCATCCCTTTAAATTATTGGCAGACATAAGACAACCATCCTGTTATTTAGGGAAGCAAATTGGAAGCCAAGCAGACAGCATATTCCCAGTTTCCATAACAAACATTGTGTTATTCCTCCATGAGCGTCTAAAACTTTTCAGGTCATGGGCAAGAAATCTACAATAAACATACAGATGTAGGGCCAAAAATTGTCCTCTTAGGAAGGGCATGACCAGGCCCACCGATAGGGTTGGTGGTAAAGAGGGCAGTTGCCCTAGGGCCTGGTGATTCAAAGGGATTCAAAGCAGCAGCCATAGCCTCAGGCCCTTTAAAATTGCCATGAGAGATCAACACGGCATTTTCTGCATGGCTCTGAGGGCTGGCCGGGGCCAGCACCACCCTCCATGTGGCCCTGGCCCCCCCTAGCCCTCAGAGCCATGCAGAAAATGCCATGTTGATCTCTCATGGCAATTGTAAAGGACTCCCATGCCTCCACCCCTTCTACTTGAGGCTTTGCCCCTTCTGGGGCATGGAGTCATGCCCCCCTCACACACACACACCTTGCCCAGGGGCCTGCGGTGGTTGTTGGCTCTGCTGGGCATGACTTTGAAAAGGGGAAGTCAAGGTACTTGGAAAAACAGTGGGCATTTGAGGTATTTACAAAGGGGAGCCAAGGTGGTAAAGAGGAAGTGAGCCTAGCAGGGAGAGAATGTGGGACTTCTATCCCGTGGCTGTTACAGACTTTGAATTGCCTAAGGTGCTGGCCTGTCTCATCCCCATGCCAGCCCAGCTCTCTTAGGAGGTTTAACGATAAAACTTGTAGGCTCAACACTGGTGGGGTGACAAGAAAATCCTTTTACTAGAGAATGATGCCCCAGAGAGCCAACTCTTCCCTGCTCAGCCACATCTTCACCCCATACAAATCTGCCTAAGACTCAAAACACATGGAGTGGTTTTCAGAAGTTGGGAAAAGGTGCTCAATAGCTCAGATATGTCTTTTCCTGAACAGATTTTGTGCCAAAAAAGTGGGTTTTCTGCTCCTCCTTTTCCCTCCATTTCACTGTGTCTTTGTGACCAGTTCTCAGCTGCTTAGGTGATGTCTACACTCAGAAGGTTTGGCGGCAAAAACTGGCAAAAGTGAAAACTGGACAAACTTTTTTCTGCCTCCCACTGTCGACATTTCATGGCCACAGTGATAGCTCCCCTGCCAACAAATAGAGCAAAGCAATGTGGGTAAGCATCCCACAGCGCAGTGTTGTGGGAAGGCAGAGCTGATCCCTGCGCTTCTTGGGCTCTGCATGCTGAGGAATGTCAAAGCAGCACAGCAGTCTCCCCAGCCTTCCCCCTGCAGCAGCAGTCTTTTTGTTTGTTCCCCAAACCGAGCAGCTCACTCAGCAGTCAGACTCTTCCCAGAGCTTTGAAAGAGGAAGAACACATGCCTGCAGGGCAGCAGAGATCACAGAACTGAGCACAGCCATCAGGGCAGGCATTGTGGGATACTAGTGGAAGCCAGTTCTCTCAACAAAACAAACAAGAGTCCACACTGGCTCTTTGTCAGCAATAAAGGGAGAGGGGGGAACATAGTCTCTCGCAGGGGTGTAAGTTTTTTGTTGCCAACACTGGGTGTTCTCCCCTCCCCACACACAAAAGTTGCATTGTAATGTGTACGCTCTCACTGACTGGTCAACAAAAGGCAGTTTTTGGCGACAAAACGTGCCCGTGTAGACAGGGCTTATTCTTTACCCTGGATGATCATTTCAGTACAAAGTAGAAGTAACATGGCATATTCAGCAGCCAGGATGCAGGACAAAGAGTCTTCTTTGCTGTGAGCCATTAACTTTCATATACTTATAGAGAGACTTTGAATTAATTCTCTGGGTTAATACTGGCCCAGCAATACACTGTACATGTCACCCAGAGCACACATCTAAGGGAATAACCAGAATCCGTTTAGACTAGGTAAGAAACTCCAGTCTGAAATGTAACCACCTCTGACAAAAAACCTTTCTTTAAATCAATCCTGCCTGAGGTATAAGCAGAGACTGGGGATACTCTAATTCTCTTTCAAACTGTTCCCAAAAACTTTCACCTGCAACAGTCAGAGGCAAATTACAGATTAGAGTTACTCACCACTTGCATGAATGGAAGGGAAGTCAGCGGAGAAGTTAATCATCAGTGTCTGGTCTTTATAATTCTGACCTACTGCTAAGTTGCTACATAAAGGCTGCTCAGTCAAACCCTACCCTCTGGTCTATTGTGGCATTACCAGCAGTAAGATCAAAGGCTAGACGTTCAGAGAGGCTAGCTCTTCTGCCTGGAATGGTGGTTAGGACAAACACATGGACACACACAGGTTCTGAGCAACTGGACTTATGTTGCCATACTTCAAAGCAATTAGACATCACAGGTCCATCTAGGCCTTTATGACCATCCCCCCCAACTACTTTTGAGTTAGGACCCCACAGTTACAACACCATGAAATTTCAGGTTTAAGCAGCTAAAAATGTGAAATTGACCAATTTGCAAATCCTATGGCTGTGAAATTGGCCGTAATGGACTATGAATTTGGTAGGGCCCTACTTTGTGGCCCATTTATCCTATAAAGCAGTGTTTCTTAAACTTTTTAAGACCAAGGAACACCAAACAATAATTTTTTTTTATGGGGAACATCAAGGATTTTTTGTTGAGAAAAAAAGGTTGGGGGTAGGATCGGGGGAAGTTAATAAGGGGAAAAAAGGGCTGGGGGGAAGTTATTGAGCAAAAACAAACAAAAAAGGTCACCTGCCCCTTTAAGGGAGGCCATTTGGAAATCTGTTCTCCGTGGCACACCTCTGACTGCCTCGCAGCACACCGGTGTGCCACGGAACACAGTTTAAGAAACACTGCTATAAAGAGAACCAAGCTGATACATGGCTCTCTGCTGCAAGTAGAGGCATTGGGAAACGGTATCTGCTCACCTGCATGATCAACCCAAATTGAGATGCCCCAATGCCATATTTATTGTCTTAACCAGAATCTGATTAACGTCCAATCCCAGTTTCCAGGGCTGATTTTCATCAGGCTTCCCAGGATATAATCTCCAATCCTTCAGCTTCAGTATTTGTTGGCATTAAAATGTGTTTGGGGGATACGAGGGACAGGAAAGGTTAACTGGTTAGCATTACCCTTAATGGGTGATGCTTACCAGTTCCGGTTAACTGGTGGGGCTGGAGCAGCTCCCCGCCTGCTGTGGGCAAGGGGCTGCTCCTGGCATCCCGAGAAGCCCCTGTCCACTGCAGCCCCAGGATGGCCACACGCAGGGGCTGCTCGGGCTGGGCTGCTCAGGCAGAGACTGCTCCAGCCCAGCCCCAGAAGCGTGAGGGGGGAGAAAGAGTGCTCCAGCTGTGCTGGAGCCTCCCCTTCTTAAGTGGCTAAACTCCATGTTTAACCAGTTAACCAATTAAACAGGATTTTACATCCTCACTGGATACTTGCATGATACTAGCACCGCCACCTATTGACTGCTATAGCTGCTATCTAGTGATCTCAAAAAAATTAAACTTGGCAACAACTCTATAAGGTAGGTCAGCAACCTCAACCTCCAATGGGGAAAACAGGAGAGAGAGAAAATGACCTCCCAGAATTTATACCCAGCAGCTCTGTGGTGGAGCAGAGAATAGAACCAGGGTTATGTTATTAATCCTTGTTTATTCACACATCGCAATTCAAGAAAAAAAGGCTAAACTTCCACTCAAATCAGACTGTTTTTGGACTACACAACTGTCTAAATATTCTTATTGCCTGATACAAGGAACAGTACATTTTCATCATCTCAGTTAATCAAGTAGCCTTTCAGCAATATATGACGCAGTTTGAATAAGCCCGGTTAAGTACTTATGTACACAGGAAAGCTGTTACAAGTAAGAGGGTGATGAAATTATATTTTACAAGAAATAATCAACGATTTGAGTGTCAGGTGTGTTTTGGAAAATGTAACTGCATTTGTAACATCTATCACTGCTGTCTGTGCAGTAGGACATGTTATTGTCTAGCCTGCGTACCTGTTTAGCTTGAAAGTCAAGATTACTCATGCAGGACTGGAGAGTTAGAGATTCTGGAAAATAAACCTTCTTGCTTCTAGGCTCAGACTGTTCTCAGAGCTTTTGCGCATTTTGAACTGATTTTACTGATTATTTGTTGCTTTTTAGTGCTGGATCATGTTTAAACACCAGTCTTTGGTTGTATACATTGTTTGAGGTTTTTAATTTAGATTCTACAACTTTTGCAACCAGAGTCAGCTGACTTGGGCTTGCAGGGCTCAGGCAGTGGGGCTAAATAAAACACTGTAGACATTCAGGCTCGACTGGAGCCTGGGCTCTGAAACACCCCACTACTATCACTTTCCCCTAGGATCTCAGAGCCCAGGCATCAGTCCACAATTTTATACCCTGGCAGCCCAAGCCCAGTGAGCCTGAGTCAGCTGAGCTTGGCCAGCTATGGCCATATAGTGCAGGCGTGCCCTTGGGGTCACGTGGCGGGCCCTACACAGAGGCGCACAAGAGAAAGGAAAGCACAGTAAGAACTTTTCTTCCTAGAACACAATGCTAGGAGGCCACTGTAATATCAGTGATGTAACTCAACACAAGGTGCGTAGCTGCCCACCTTGAATCTGGCCCCAAAGAGGGCGGGGCAAGTGTAGGTTACCCCATTTCCATAAGACAGCAAGTCCCATTGTGTAGCAGAGTTTCTGATAGCCTTTTGCCTCGCGACGGCACCATTGCTCTAGTTTCCAGAAGAGCAGAATAATCCCAGCTCCTACTGATCTCGATGGGCACGGTGAGCACTTAGTAACGTCGGGAATGAAAATCATCAAGGCAATAACACCTCCAGCTCCTGCTGCCTGGGAACGGTATTTGCTTCCCTCTTACTGGCGTGGCTCAGGCAATATCTACACAGCCATTTATTTAACACACAAGTGCGAGCTCTGCTACTCAGGTCTGTCCACCTGGGCTGGGAGGCTCGTGTCAGCTGTGTGTAGACAGATCCTCAGAGCAGTGAAGGGCAGCCTAGGCTAGTGAGTGGGCCTCCATATCCGTGGGCTGCAAGATTGGTGTAACCAAGATGGTCTCCTGGGAGAGGGTAGTTTTGCTAACTGCACTGAGTACCTAGAATTTGCAGGGTGTGCCGACCTTGATGAGATGCAGAGGGAGCACTCAGCTCTCACAGACAATGTTGTGTGCAATTGTAACCCACGCCTACTGGGTGTGGTTCACTGTCCCATGTAGTGGTGGCGCTTGGAACACTGATAGAGAGAAAGAGTAAGTGTGCTCTACAGCCTTAGTTGAAAGCCAGCTGGCTTTTCACTCAAGTGGTAGAGGCTCATGCACCAAGCTCCAGAAGCCCCAGGTTTGGTTGTGCCTGTTGGTGCTACAAGATCAGCACATACCTCACATCACATGCCCTTGCTTTACTTGCATGTCACTTTAATAATACCAGTAGGGGGGAAGAAAAAACCTATGCAGACAGAACCCAGCAGAATTTGGCCACCTTCATGTGAACAACCGTAAATAAAACATCTCATGGGCCACCCCTAGAACTCCAATAGGCTCTATGTGGCCTATGGGCCACAGGTTGTCCACCACTGCCTTAGGGCCATAACCAAGTCTTTACTGAGTTTTTAGACTAGTTTTACTCCAACACAAAGCTATGAGTTAACATGCACAATTGTACCATGAGGATAGCCTAACTTTAACAATGGCTTCCTGTAATTGTCTGAGCCCGCCTGTCATGCAGAAAGTCATCTCATGATAAAATCTTGTTTACCATTTACCATCATTAATCTATATTTTCACAATGAATTAAGTGCAGAGGGACATTAATTACAACACTGATGACACTCTAGCCTTAATTCTCATGACCTCAAAGTAAACCGTGTCAGACAATCAACTTTAATCACCACACATGGCTATTGGAGCAAAGTGCTACTGAACTGACAGCATGAAGTGACATGCAGCTAGCAGGCACTGCAGTTACAAGCACGGCATTATAGCATTACGTCCCCAAATTACTCTCTATTTCCATCCACATTAGTCAGATCTATGGGCTGCTTATTCATTTGCCTAGGACATGGCTTAAATTAGGGGTGACCACTTTTGTCAATACCTAGCAGCCCAATTTTATTTATAGAACACTTTCAACTAGGCAGCAAAGTCTTCCACTGTCCTTTTATACCTTTTCACTTTGCATTTAACAGCTACTTATTTATTTTACTTCCCAACCAGGAGTATGTTTTTTAAAATCTGTGGTTCCCATTTCAATATTATTTTATGTTATTTTCTGGGAGACTGGGGTTTTGGAATAAACTCCAACACTTGGACCATGTGGTTTGTTAAGACCTGGGGAGAATAGCTATCAGCATAGTCCAGACACTGAAACATCCCTAAACCCCTTTCTACAGCCCCATTATGGAAGTGCTAAGCACTAGTAGCTCCAAGAACCCACCAGATTCCTTTTGAGATTTCAAAATGAGTTTACAATAGCCAGTTTGACTGTCTGCCTTTACCATTATTGTTATTGCTTTCACTGCACAGGGTCCCATTGTGCTGTGAACTCAATAAAAAAGGAAGTCCGTACTTTGAGGAGCTTACTGTTTAAACAGTATACATCTAACACCTTTGCCAGAAGACCCCACCATTGCCCTGCAGGTGGACAAGGCTCCTGAGATCCAAAAATCTATGATGGCAGCTGGGCTTTCTAATGGATCAATTATCCTAACAAGGAACAGTCTGCTCCCACAGCCTTAGGATACTGTTCTCCTCCCATTCTAAGGTCACAGACCAAAACACAGATTGCCACTGTGTCACTGCAGGAATTAGGGCTGTTAGTGTAGATTACTGTAGAGTTGGGTTTGGGGCTTTTGTTTGAATAAGGGCAGTCTGAGCTTCGCTCTTCAGAGATGGGGATTAAGTTCTGATCCCATCAACAAAGCCCAAGTAAAATGAAAAGTACCATTGACCATGGGAACTATGGCAGTGGGGGGTCAGGTCCAAAGAAACCTATTGTAAGCCCGGACAGCTCACCCAGCTCCTGGACATGTCATCTCTCAGATGTGTGCGCCATTCAACACACCATATTTTAAAAATGTGAATATTTTTGAGAATTGAATATTCAAAATGCCAACAATTGAAATGCACGTGCAAGCTAGTGAAAGGCATGGCTTTACCCTTTACTCATTCAATAAAAACAAGGAAATAAGAAAAAAGATCAATTCAAAATTAAGATTGACATTTTAATCATGCAAGAGTTAGAAATGCGGAGTTACGATTTACACAGAAACCATTACTTAGCCATATGATGTCTGAGTATTAAACTTAAATCCATCTGCAGACACAGAAGTTATTTTATATTATATAGATTTTACACTCTCATATAATATAGACATGGTGCCAAGTTAAGACTACTTTGAAAAATGTGACTCAGAATGCACTGACTTTTCAGAGTTAAGATTTCAGACATAAACAGTTTTGCCTAGACATTACCACAAGACAGAGATCCAGACTGACATTCAGATTATGAATACCACACATCTCAGAGCTCAGGGCAGTCAATTCAGGGTTCCACTTTGGGGACTAATAAAAAAATTTTGGTCTGAATTCTCATTGTGAGTCTGAAAAGCCCCATAAATTCAGAAATTGTCAGATTTCAATTTGGCCATTGTAGGGCCATCCCTTAATTGTGAAATTCACATCTACACTTGGGAGATGGTCAGATTAGGGGTTTCAGTTCCAGCTAGGTTTTGTATGGAATGCTCCTAGGAATCAAGAAGAACTCCTTATCTAACTACAACAATCAAGACTGGTACAATATCAACTGATAATTGGGACATCCTGTGGCTCTTCAACTCTAAGATGACCACTGACTGCTGAAGTCCTCAGACCGCCTTATCTTCTGCTAAATGTGCTGCTTGTGCTACTCCACACATGTTCAGCAAGATACAGCCATAACATTCACAGCTGCTGCACAGTCAGGACTGCCCACAAAACTGAAGAGCTATGAAATCCTGGTCCCCATATACTTGCAGGAAGACTTGTATGCTACTGTGGAGTGGAATGGAATCATAGATGGTAGCTGGATGTTTAGAAGTTCCCCATATCTTGCCAGGGAGGTCCGAAATACGTCAGTCTGTTAGTTTGGGTCATCGGGAATCTTGTATTTTTTAAATGTTTTTCCCTTCAGTGATGACAGCAACGTCCCACAGTTGAAACACGGCAGCCGTCCAGCTCCCTCCGGGGGATCAGTTTAACTTACATATGAGAACCGGATTATTGCAGTTACACAGAGCAACATATTTCATGAAGCAACATTTCCAGCCTCGAAAGGATAGGGAAGGGATTTGGAAGGAGGGGTTTTCAGAGGTGTGCAGATGAATTAGGTGCTCAACTTGAACTGAATTGCAGTAAGGGCCGCGTGCCTTGCATAGGCTCTGTTTTACTCCAAGAGATGATTAAAAAAAAATTCTAACATTTGAAAGAGCTGAATGTACATTAACAGTTACAGATAATTAGAGCCTTGCATGGATACAAAATTTGTATCCACATCTGCATCTGCAAAAACGAGCCATGGATATCACCTTGACACCCACCGATGTGGATATCCACGGATATAAAGCAGATAGCTGCAGATTTTCAGGGCTCTACAGATAAACCAGAGTCAGCTAGGAAACCATAGCACAGCTCTAACCAATCATGGATATAAACATTCCTACTTGCAGGTGGATGGGTCTGTAGATGTAACTGGGGCCTAGGCTGAATGATCCCAGTTCCTTCTAGCAGTTATGACTGTGAGCCTTCATCTCTGCCCCCAGTTACATAAACACCCATGTGCTGGAACTATCCCCACCACCTCCAGGCAACAGGTAACCTTTTCCCAGAATGATGGCTCAGATCCACAAACAGTATTTAGCTGCCACTGACATTTTAGCTGCTGCCTAACCCCAGAAGTGCCCCATCAACCAAACACACCAGGTCACACCAGGTCAGCTGCTTAGGCACCTGAGCACCTCCTCTGCCCCATCCTGCTCCTCAGCATGTCATACCTGGTTAGTTTAGATGGCTTCCTGCTGAACTCTCTCCACGCATTATAGGGAACCTGGCCACCTCCCTCAGGGCTGAGCCTTTGACCAGGCAGCCATCTACTCTGCCCTGAGAAGAGACACACTGATGTACCTTTGCAGATCTGGGCCTAGCAGTGGTCAGAGAGAAGGATTTACTCACTGAAGACTTTGATTTTTTAATACACAATATTATGACAAGCCCAGCAGCAATTCAACCCCTTCAAACACTCATTGCAGAGAGAAAGAGAGAAATTGAGAGACTCTGATCAGAACTTTTTGGCTGGATTCTCACTATATTTCTTCCCCCCACGACCCTCTGCCCCATCCCCTACACCTCACTCTTCCCTAGGTCTTCTATTGGTCTCTCCAACCCCCTTTTTTGGGGGCTCTATTGGCACTTACATAAATTCCCCTGATCCTCCAAAATCATTTCAGGTAATGAGCCCATATATACACACACAGAACATGAAGGCACTATGTAAGTAGGAAAGAAAGAGAGACTGGTATGATGACTACCAGTGTAACGCTGGCAGGTAGAATTGAACCTGGGACCTTTAGAGCTCAGGGCATAAGCCTCTCAGCTAAGGCTGTAGAACAGATTCATTCTCTCTGGGAGGGTCTGAGTGGCCCTAGCTGAGGAAGTGCTCCCGAGCTTCAAAGTCTTTCCAGCTGAAATCCTGGATGAGCCCTGGCTTGAAAACCTGGCAGGTAGAATCATACGTAGGACCTCTGGAGCTTAGTGCATGAGCCTCTAACCACTTGAGCTAAAACCCAGCTGGATCTCAGCTAAGGCTATAGAGCAGACTCATTCTTTCTCTCTGTAAGTGGTCTAAATGCCACTATGTGGAACAGTAAACTACTCCCAGTAGGTGTGTGGGTTTCACCAGCATGGTCAGATCTTAAATTACATTGCTGGCCAGTTCGACAGGTGTCTGTGGAGGGATTACTGACCAAGACTCAAAATCAGCAAGATAGATAGTGACTCCATGAAGTGTTAGTCTTTTAAAGGTCCAGTTTAGCATGTTCTTGGTCCATTTCCAAATAGTTTTATCTATTTTTGCTACAATTTGGCAGATACAAATGTGTAAAGTAGCCAGTGGCAGAAGCCAATGGCAGAAATATGACCTTGGAGGAGATTAATTGTGATCTGGGTTTTATCTGAAGCTTGTTAGTGCATTTAGTGTAGTAATGACTAGTTCTCTCTCAAGTCACATCTCTGGGATATAGAACCATGAAAGAAATGCTGCTCGGACAGAGACCACTTTGTTATAAATGAAGCTTCTGTTCCTCTCTCTGACTTTGTATAAACACCCATCATAAGGTGATGAACGTGTTATCTGTCCAGTCTGGTAAGAGGTACATTAAGAGTAGACAACTATGAATCCCTGGCTGACTTTTATGGAACAAGAATAGTTGTGAAAGGGTGCCTTGCTCATTTTCAAGGAGAAAACCATTGGCTGCTATCAAGAAAGGGAATGAAACTAGCTACTTTTGTACCCTCCAGGTCTAGTTGCAGTTTAGGCAAGGCTTTCATATGAGTCAGTCTTCCAGCCAGATGTCGCCTGTCAGCAGTGCTTGTAGTGAATGTGGTGAAATTACAAGGGATAAGAAAAATACAGATACTGAAAGAAAGACCTTGACAAGCAGGAAGAGTTATTTACACTGGGGTCTATCATTCATTTTGACAGTCTTCTCTTGCTTCTGAGATTAATAGCACTCCAGGGTTGCGTGTAACATTGTAGCACTTTAAGTGCACAGTATCTGCTGTAATATTGTTAATTAGATGAGGTCATAAAGCTCCACATTTTGAATTTATGAGAATGCTCTTTTTTAAAGTCTCTCTTATTTTACTGCTAAACTCTTTTCCCCGCAAAGGCTGCTGGAGAGAGAAGCAGATCTAATGACAATGGGAGAGAAAAGAAGATCTAATGACACTGAAGGACTAAATGCAGCCAAAAGTTCACCTTAAAATTTGACATTAAGAATCCTGAACTCTAATATAGCATTTTTCATCTGTATGTCTCAAAGAGCTTTACAAAGCAGGAAAGCCTGATTATGCCTATTTTACAGATCAGGAAACTGAGGCAGCGGGAAATGAAGTAACAAGTGGCCACAGATTTTGGATGCTCAGTCTGAGACAACTTGGGCCTGATTTTCAGAGTGCTGCATACCAGCTAGACGAGATATAGCAAGGGAGAAGACAGCATTTTCTCCTCCTAGGCAGAAGGCACATTACCCAGGAAAAGAAATGTCTCCTTCTGTGAAACTGCTTTGTGGACTGAGAGCCCAATCCTGCATTCCTTGCTCAGGCAAGAATCCTTTGGCTGCATCTCAGAACTTTGCCTAGAGGAGCGGGACAGTTCAGACCTCTCAGAGTTATTGCTTCAGGTTCTACAAACATCAACAGATGTTGCTGCGTCAGTTACACTCAGTGCACATTTGTGTGGTTCTCTCTGCAACCTCCACAACTAGAGGTTTTCATTTTAAATAGTCAGCTTTTTGGTTCTGGAGAGCAAGCCAGCTCCTTTTGCATATGGCTTCTTGGTGGGAAAGCCTGTATCAGCTTAATGCAAGCCCTAGTTGCGAGGTTAGAGTCCCTTATCCAAGGATGTAAATAGTTAACCAGTATGGGATGAAGCAGTTCCCTGCCCAACATGGGCAGGGGCCCTGTGGGGTGAGCGGGAGCAGCCCGTCAGGCCCAGGCAGCATGCCATAGGAAGGGGCTGCTCCAGTCAGATAGACAGAGTAGCTCCTGTCCGTGGTGGGTCAGGCCTGGCCCTCCCACCTCAGGTTACATGCTGGCTCCCTGGGAATGGCAGTATACAGCATCTGCAGTGCATGTAACTGCTAGGATTTTTAGTGGTTACATGGTTACATTTTAAAATTACTTTTTACATCCCTATACACGATTGGCCATCCCCAATGGAAGTGGCAAAAAATAACTCCATTTTAGTTAGCATTTCCTCTCACCACAACGGAGGTCCCAAAGCCGCCTGCACTTTTTTTACTCACCACTGACAGTACAGGTCCAAAACTGAACTCCTGTAGAATGGCAGCTTAGGTTGAGCCAGATAATGTCAGTTCAGAATTAAAAGGATGAGGGCTATCATCAGGATTGAGTGCTTTCCTACTGCGACAAAGGGCGCCATTAAACACAGGGTATATAACACCAGCAGCAAGTGCGGATTTGACCCTGCCAGGCATTGCACACTTAGGAAATGGTTGGCGGGAAGGCTGCTGAGCACCTCAGAGATCAGGCTTCCAGGATGGAATTTGCAATAGCACTCAGCATTGCTATTGCTCTCACTGACATCAATGGAAGAGTAATTTCAATCAATGGGAGCAGAGTTAGACTGACACTGAGAAGTACTGAAAATCCCTGCAAAGTAAACTGCTTCTGTATTCATCTACTCCAAGACCACCCAGTTGGGTCTCAGGCCTCCATCCATCACCTGTCCTGGAAAGCTTCTTGTGTATTCTCCTAAGGTAGAGAGTCAGTTTTCAAAAGCTAGCTGAAGACTATCATTGATTGCTATCCATCCCTTAAAATAGAATTTTCCCAGGGCAGGAACCCTTTGTTTAACTCTCCCCATCCCAATGGAAAAATACAAGATTCAGGATGGATTCCAACACCAGGTGAAATGGTCACATATCTTTGTAGGACCAACCATAGTTTGGGGTCACAGGAAAAACAAAACTATTTACAGATTGTTGTCTTGAGCATTGGGCCACTTAGTCCTTTAAGAACCACTAATGGCGCTCACTAGAAATTCTAGATTAATAAGTAGGCTTATACTTCATATTTCTAACTCCACATACAAGAATGATATGTGCACACAGAGTATACTCATTCAGGGGTCACAGGCTCTTGAATGATAGGTTATTTGATCTGTTTTGTATAAAACATTCAAATTATGCATATTTATATTAAAAACATATTTCCATAAAATATGGGGGAAAAGCGTCACACCTTTATTTAAGATAAAAGAATAGATAGATAAGATAGAGAAAACATGTAATCTGCCCCAACAATAAACAAGTTTAAATACACACTGAATACACATGGAAACAAACAAATCAAATGATTATATATAGTATAATGAGCTTTCATGGGCAAAATCCATCTGAGGAAGTGGGTTTTGCCCATGAAACCTTATGATACTATATGTATATTTCCGTTAGTCTCTAAGGGTACATCTATACCACG
Organism: Rafetus swinhoei; assembly: GCA_019425775.1. NCBI lineage: Eukaryota > Metazoa > Chordata > Testudines > Trionychidae > Rafetus > Rafetus swinhoei. The sequence goes on along the minus strand of CM033442.1, from coordinate 26,336,492 downwards.
TGGCTATTTTGGGGTACTGGAGGTATCCCGAAATAGCTACCAGTACCCCGAATCTACACAAGCTGCCCATTATTTTGAAATATTTTTCAAAATAATGGGCATGCTGTTTCGGCATCCTGGTAACTCTCGTTTCATGAGGGTTAAAGGATGTCTCAAAATAGCATGCTATTTTGAAATTTGGCATGGTGTAAATGCACCAAATTTCAAAATAAGCTATTTTGAAAAAGATTCAAAATAAGATACACAATTTGCGTATCTTATTTTGAGTTTAGGGTGCTGTATAGATGCACCCTAAGGTGCTACAGGACTACTTTGTTGTATTTAAAGTTACAGACTAACATGGCTACCCCTCTGAGACTTTTGTACATGGAAACATCCATCTTCTTATGGGCTCCTAGCAGGTAAAAGGCCTTCTTGTCCTTCAGCAGGGTAGTTGGGGCTATCTGGGAGCAATTTGCTAGATCAGCAAGAAAGCTCTGAGTTAGTTTAAACTCAAGTATTTCATATCAATAGCCATTTCTTTATCTCTTGGTCTCTGAGAAACCCAGCTTGAGCCAGTCGATGCAAATCACCCAGGGCAGGGGATCTCTCTCTGGAGCTGTTTACAGTTTCAGCAACTAGCTCAGCTCATCCCCCACTACTTTTAGCTCTTGTAAGAGCTGTGATAACTCTCCCCGCCATGGAGAACACCACAATCATATGTTCCCTAAAGTTACTGACTGGGATTGAACGTCACACCACCTTCCAAATGGGTTTCCCTTTCTAAGTATCAGGAGCACCGTAAAAGCCATAGGACAGGGAAGTTCAGGGTTGTGGTAAACATCTGTTTACTAGTCCAACCCACTACACCACCAATTTTCAAACTTGGGTTACAGGCCCACCCTGGTAAGCCACTGAGAGACTATGACACTTTGTTTATTCAAGTGTTCATAGCCCAGAGCCTCACAGCTCCCATTGGCTGGAAATGGCGAACAAAAGTCAATAGGAGCTGCAAGGCTCCATGGCTACAGACACTCAAATAAATGAAGTGTTGCAGGCCCGCCAGCGGCTTACCCAGGCAGGCCCACCAGCAGCTTACCCAGGCAGGCCCATGACCCTAGTTTGAAAACGAGAGCACTAGACAATTATGTTACGCAGTTGTCTTTTCAGTTTAGCTACAGCTTATAGTAATGACTTTACTACCCACATATTTATGCTTAATTAATAACAGTGAGGGAGAACAGCCATTTCCACTAAAAAGTTTGTTCTAAGAAAGTAATTTTTCCCCCTAATCATCTGACCACCTGTAGCCTTGGCACATGTTGGTTCAGCACATTAACAATCTAAATATGTCCTTCTTCCAGCAATTTAGCTCCTGTTTGCCACAAGCCTGTTCCAGTCTCAAATGGAAGCTGTTCTGTGAAGCAACTAACACAGTAGGTTCTATTGCTTCCATGCAAGCTGAGACATAACAGCACAGTGTAAGTATTTAATTCAGCGTCAGAGCTCATGTTTGAAGAGTTTCCTCAAGTGCATGTGCAAGGTGTTTAGCAAGCTAATCTCTCCAGCCTGCAGCTATGTTGCCAAGACCATTGTGTACTTGTGTCAAATTAACACCTACTAATACATTTGCCCTAAAGTGTTAATTAATGTGCACTTGAAGTATTTAAAGGTGATTAAAAAGTAAGTGAGCTACAGCCCAAACACACTGCCATGAGCTGTAGCAAGGAAATTATCTCTGCCTGAAAACAGGTTGCTGTTCACCCTTGAGTAGACTGAATATCCAGTTTGTTTTGTAATCTGCTCCCTAAAATCAGATACTGCAGCAAGTTAATAAATGGCCAGCTTCTTTTTATTTACAATTCTGCAAGTGCATTTGGTAGTTATGAAATCGAGGTACTAACAGCACTGGCTTGAGCCAGCTATTGTGTACACTTCTCTATGCATGCGCTCCAAATCACAGCAATTCAAGTTTGCAGAGAATGACAGTTTACTGGATTATTTGATGGTCTTACAATAAGCACAAATAAGGACCAGTTAGCGACACTAACATGCTAATTTTCATTTTTTATTTGAAGCAGGATTTGAACTCCTATCTCCAAAGCCAAACAGCATAGTCCATACCTCTCTGAGCATATCTAGGGTGACCATATTTCCCTATGCTTATAGTCAAACAAGTTCAATGGCAATCAATTGTACAAATGTTCAAATTAACATCAAGTTGGCTGAGCCCCTGTTAAAAAGAAATACTGTGTAGTTGGATTCTTTCTATTTACCTTCTTTAAGGATTTAGTGTTCACATGGTGAGGGGGGGTGACACATACATACACTCCCCAGCCAGTACACAGGGTGGTGCGGAGGGTGCGAAAGCATCCCTCATGATCCTCCAAGTAAACATGCTCCGGCCAGCCAGGGGAAGGCAAGAGCAGTGTGCTGCCCGAGCCTCCCTCCCCCATGCTCTGACCAGCTGGGGAAGGTTGGGGTGGATTTCACCACTTACTTAGGGGATCATGAGGGGTGCATTCACACCTTTGCGGTCCACATATACAAAAATATACACACCCCTCAGAAATTCCTGTGCATGGGTCTGACTCCTGTACACCACTCTCACACTATGCGTGTGCGTGTGCATGTGTGAGAGAGAGAGCAATCAACCCAGTCCCTCCATGCCCAGCACTCTCCATCATCCGTGACTGGCTGGGCCCCTGGAACAGACCCACCTCACCTGGTACTGTGTCTTCCCAAGGCAACGCATTTGGAGGGAGCAGCATGCAGGGTCACATGCCCTCCTTTTTCTGCTGGAGTTCGCACTGGAATGTGGCCAGCAGCAGCCTTTTGGTACTGTGTAAGAAGCAATGGATGGGAGATGCTTCAAATATCAGGGCAGTGTAAGCTCCTGAGAGTAGGGAACGTATTTGCGAGAGTCTTATATAGTGATGAGTACACTGGCAGATACTGGGGCATGTTTCCCATTGTGATGTGAGTAGTTAAGTACTTGACTACCCAATAAGCTTAGCTTCGAATACTCGAATTCTCACTCCCCCCATCCCAACCACTTCCTCTGTATCAGAGGCAGCAAGGAAAGAAGGGAAAACAGGAGCCAGTGAAGGGGGAGCTGGCTTAAAAGCTGATTTCCCCCAGTACTGTCCCTATGAGAGGCAGGAGCAGGGGGACAGGTAGGGGAGATTGCTCTGGCAGCAGCCCCTGTCCACAGCAGCCCAAACTGGCTGCAGGCAGTGGTTGCTGCCAAAGCTGCCTCTGCCTGTGGCCAGCCCAGGCCACTGTGAACAGGGGCTACTGGATCCGGAATGAGCCAGGACTGAGCAGTCCCAGCTCACGCCAGTCCAGTTGAGTACTCGAATGCCATTTAAAATGGCACCCTAAGTGGTCCTGAAGCCGGTGTGAGCTGGGACTGCTCAGTCCTGGCTCATGCTGGCTCCCGGAGCTACCCACAGGGCATCTCTGCCTTTTAAATGTAGTAAAAGCCCTGCAGCTCATACTATATTTAAAAGGCAGAGATGCAGTGGTCCCGGAGCCAGCTCGAGCTGGGAACTGCTCAGTTCCAGCTACCCCAACTCCAGAAGCTACCCCCACTGCAGCTCTGCAGAGGCCTCCCCTTATTGACTAATTGTGTAGTTGATACAAATTGTATTCACTACAGGCCGTCCCCGCTAGATGTCCAAGATACATTCCAAAAAATGTGGACGTATAGCGAAAATGTAAAAACGGGGAATTTCTTTGATTTGTGTTCAAGCAGCTGACTTTTGTTTGCTCAAAAAAAAAAAATTCACTCCATGTCTGATCTGGGAATGGGAGGATTTATAACAAAACAGTTCCTAAATTCATCAACAGTGTTAGTATGGAACCAATGTATACAGGGGCGACGTATAGCAGGGACGGTCTGTACACAATTAGCCAAATACCCACTCCTTAACATCCTTAGTTTCCCACTGGGCTATAACCCAATCTCCAGTTTCCGGGGTTCAATTTTGTGCCTATAAATACTTATATTTATTTTTGTAACTATAATGAATCATGGGGGCAAATTTAGAGCAGAAATCTCCAACTCCTTGATTTTGGGTTATAAACAGTAGATGTCTAACAAGTTGAAGACAGTGATTTGCAGGTGCAAAGCTGCACCTACAGAAGTGATGGCTAGAACTGAAAATCTAGTTTTAAAGAGCTAGTAAGGTCAATGTTTAGTTATTAAATGTTACAGCACATTTTCTAAGACTACATCTTAAATAGCGTTAAAAATCACCGAGGTTTTTCTCGTTTATTTATCATGGAAACATATAAAAATCTATAACTTTGAGGGGGGGTGGCATATTTAAAACATCACAACAACTTTACCTACTTTCCAATCTTGAAGATCTGTAAAGAATTCTATTACTATTCAATATGTTCACTCCTACTGCAATCCTGCATCCTGCAGAGACTGCACAGGCACTCACATTTTCCCTCCCAATAGGCTCCTGATAATCACTTCATCTTACTGAGAAAGGGGGACAGGTGAAGAATGACTTATTAGATTGTCTTCAGAATACTTAATTCATTTATAATCCTAAAATTCTCCTTAGATATCACAAGTGTCAATAAGTTTTCCACTCAATACTGACTTTTCCCTGTTTGCAAACTGATCCTGATTTCTGTGAACATATTTTTATCTTTAACTGTTTACCATATAATTTGAATGAATAATTTTCAGCCATGTGTTTGAATATTGCTCACTTTGACTAGTTCCTATTTTGTTAGTAGTTTGTGATTGCTGTCCAATCAAGGAGCAGAAACAAAATTATGTGACTGAGGATACCAATCCGTTTCATCAGGAAAGTAAAGAATAAGGAACAGTAAATGGCAACAAATAGCCTTGTTTGCATGTAAACATGGGTATTCTCCTGAAGAGCTGTGATTCCTTAAAAATCTCATGAGAACAAAAACCTGTAGACTGCACAGAGACACACACATATTGGATGATCAGATCAAGCAGCTGTTCAGAGTGGAAATAAATGTATGTGAATGCTGTCTCTTAACTATTTGACTAGGTGTAGAAGTGAGACTTCTCCTTTTAAACTGTCAGCCTTTGTTCTCAAAACAAACATTCTGAAGACTGCATCAGATACAAAAATTCTCTTTTGGGTTCCTAGCTTCCCAGGTAACTTTTCCTGAAAGTAGTATTAGTGATTTGAGATGATCTATCTTGATACCATTTTGAACTAGATTCAAAACCAGGTATAGGACTATGCAAGAATGAGTGTAACACGACTTAGTATTTTCTCAAAAAATAGCAATGACACTACATTACCTATCCCTACCGTCTCACACCCACTGCATGCATGGGCTGTGACTTCCTAACAAGTCAATATGCGAGCTAATATTTTTCCTTGCACAACCATGAGTCACTCCAAGGACATTTAGCCCACTGAAGAATCTTAAAGGACAACGACGACAACAAGAACAAAAATCAATATTTTACAGGAAAACAAAATTAAGATTGAATGCCCAGCTCCTGAAAACTTAATCTTTCAATCTCGTGTAACAGGAGGATATTAATATAAACACATTCATCGTTCCAAATTGGAAATCTGTCAAATTTCAAACACAGGAAACAAGACTTTATATTAAGAAAAAGGAGCAAAGCAGGATGTCAGCATTAGTACTATGGTTATATGTGAACTCAGGACAATGTTGTTACATGTTATCGAATTACAAAGACAACCAAAACACAACACAATCTCAAAATGTCTTTGTACAAGGTTTAACAAGAAGTACAGCTGTTCTCATTGGTAACATTAAATGCTGTCTAGGGAGCTTTGGGAGAATATTGTTAATTTGCCTCCAGACATGAAGTTAAGTAGTTATTTGCTAATGCGTATGTTACTGTGTGTTCACTGTGGTTTTACTTAACATATTTGACCTGCAAATGTCAAAATGAAGCTTTACTAAAATTATGAGAGCTTTCTGGAGTTTGGGCCCCTGTGGAAAACTGTTTCATTTGTTTTTGTAGCACAACAGTTATTCAAAGCTTCCAGTGTAACAAATATCACCTTTTAATTGGTATTTCTAAAGTTTAGAAGAGTCTCACTCCAAGAAATATTTTCCCCCAGGTTGTTTACAATGGCTGGTACAGAGGTTGTGTGTGTAGTCTAATTTAAAAGATATTGGTCTACTGAAGTCACTTGTAAACACCACATGGAAAGAATATTTTCTATAATTAAACAAACAAGTTATTTTTCTCACCTTGCACCACGGACCGTTAGAGACAGAGCTGCTTTCCAAAGTACCCACTCCTTCATTCTCTTCCATGTCTTCTTAGTTGAAAAGCTTTGATTTCCACTGAAAACACATCAAATAACCCTCTGCAGTCCAGACCACACCGCACAGACTATGGCATTCCCGTCTGGGAAAGCATTTCAATAAGTAGCACACAAGCTTTTTATGTTCCCTTGTCTTATCCAAGATTTAGGATCACGGTTCCTTGCTGGTTTTCACAGATTTGCCAAGGGACACCGAAGCGTGGCCTTTCCCTTCTTAGGACTTGACAGCTCCTGTTGTCAAGTATTTATCTCCCTCAGCCTTGATCTGTAAGAAAGATCTCTCTCGTAACAAATGGAAAATGCTTTTTATTAGATTATTGCTCCCCCCTGGAACTTCTGCTCACTTCAAGAGAAACTTGACAACCCAGTGCTAATTCAATAGTGTAGCCACACCCCTCTGCTTTAAGAGCTAGTCTAGACCATAAAACCAGAAGCAAGGTCACCCAGCAACCGATCATTTCACGTCACTAAAGGTAATAAAATCAACTTACATTCAACTTATTGCCTGGGTTGGTAAATATTTTTATTAGATTAAAGTACCGGGGGGGGGGGAGGGAAAATGACCCCTCTATTCTTATCTGTGATTAATTTATAAAAAATTAGCCTGCTCAACAGCATTAAGTCCTCACAATCTCAGGCAAAAATATCCAGTGTGCACCTAATGGTAACTAGCTGATGCCCAGATTCCACAAACACTAAGACCCCATCCTGCAAGAGTTATGCACATGCTTAATTTTACTCAGGTGAGTAGTCCTAGTCAACTGAAAGGGACTGTGCACCTGAGCAAATGTATGCATATGTCCAAGTGTTTGCAGAATCAGACCTAAGAAAGACAATCCCTCCTTCAACCCACTCCCCACCACAAAAGCCTGGATAAATAGAGAGGCTTTGCACCATGGCCTAATGATCGACAGATTTGAACTCTGTCAAAAGGTGGTGGAGTAAATGAGCTTTCTTGAGCAATATATGTCTTTACAGGGAGAAAAGGCAGCCTTTTTGTCAAAGGATTCTGTCAACTTGAAAAGTCACAGTTCCATGTGAAAATGCTGTACCGATGTAGCTGTAAGTAACAGCCAACACAACTCTAAATGAAAGCAGCTCACAAGAGTGAGCAGAGAAACAGGCTGTTTATTTTGTGCATCTGGTAGCACAATGTGGATAGTCAGGGCCTTGAAATTTCAGAGGTGACTAGTGATCTTGGGTGCCAACAGAAGACGTCTTAGAAGGGATTTTTAGAGGGGTGTATGCACCATGCTTTCTGAAAATCAGGTCTCTGTTTGCGTATCCTGGGTTGGGCACCCAGAATTGAAGGCAATGAAATACCTATATGTTTTTTTTGTTTGTTTTTTTGTGCGGGTTTGTTCTTTGTTTTATAGTCAGGACATACTACTTAGGTAGTGTTCGTTCAAAACAGGGAGTATTAAAAAATAGCTAGTTTCAAAAAATTCACAATGTGTTCCTTTAAAGCACAGGAATAAGAGTCTGGCTGTCCAGGTTTAAATGCCACATAGGCTCTTGGAAGCCAAGAAGCCTTGTCTTCACTCCAGGGAAGATCGACGCTGCCTCAATCAATCTTCTGGTGTTCAATTTAGTGACGCTAGTTAATTGATTGTGCGTTCATTTCAAAGAAATGCAGCCAAACTCTTTAAATCATTAATGAAACCCAAGAAGAAATACCAAAAGTGTAAGTAAGGTTCCAGAAGAAAAAATAAATCCATAAGAGGCTACAAATCTAAGGGTTAAGCTATGATTATGGAGTCAGGAACTCTCAAATTCTACTATTGACTCTGGGTTACCTTGAGGTAGATAATTTAACTTCTCTGTGCCTTGGTTTCTCCATCCATACAATGGGGCTATTAGCGCTCAGTTATTTCTCCAGGGGGAAGCGAGGCTTAGTTAACTGCACTTTGAAGATATTAATTGCTTCTCATCAAACCTGCTACCTCTGTCCATTGTTGGCCAAGCTATTGAGCCCATCCACATACATACATTAAAGGTGGGCATGCACCATCTCAGCAAGTCATGCACACACAACTTGTTGGAACCAGGACTCCATGCTGTATATGACTTCATAAGGAACACAGGCTTGGATAATTTAGCTGAGATGAATGGTCCATCCAATATGGTGTTCCTGCCTCCTGCTGCCTGAAACTTCAGAGCATCATTGTACCTCAGAAGCAGGCAGCAACCTAACCAAAATACCATGATGACCTTGGAAATGAGATGTGGGCCCTGGCAGCAGCTGGGCTGTGGAAATCCCCTCAGAACACGGTACTGGCTGCTTTGGAGGTGAAGGGAGCAAAGACCTTGTAACGTCCTACAAGCAGTGTTCTACCCTTGCAACAGCTGGGATTCCCCAACTGCTTTCCCTCAGCACTGCTTTAATCACGTCTGTCCCCAGCTGTCATTGGAGCTGCATTTGCAGCCTTTGCCTGCAAAGTAGAGTTACAGGGAAAACACAGCGAGGATATGGGGTTTTCCATAACAGAAAAGGGGAGGACAACAGTAGCCAACCTTTCAATTAAGCAACAGTATCTGACTCAGCCTCCTGCAGTCATGAATTCCCCAGGCCAACTATGCAGTCTGAAGGGTTGTTCTTCTTAATGACTTTGAGTTCCTCTTTCTAGGTTCTTACATTGCTCCTACCAGCCTGACCAGCTCTCATTAGCTTCACCCTGTGTTCATGCTATGAATCAATATAAGTGGAGGTGCTGATCAGTTTCCAATATCTTCTTCATAATCTTAATTATTTAGTTAAGTTTAGTTTGCTTCTTACTTTCATAAAAGAAGGAGAGAATTAAAAGGGCAGCAAGAAGAGGAAAAACGTGTCAACTTTACTGAAAATTATCTGCCATGCTCACATTGGCTGTGCACTCGCTTGTGTGTTGGGCAAAGTCTTCTGGGGACACCTTCCATGGTTATTGACTCGGTCGTAACCCAGGTGGCTCTGTGAATTCTTTCCCTGTGAATTGCGTTAGAATTCATCAGTCCTTTCTGGGGACATAATGGGAATTGTGGGAAGACATTGGAGGACTATTGGCACTCAAGTGACCCTCGCCTGCCTCCTCATTACAGAGTGATCATATTAGCAGCTGACCAGTTGCGGTCACTTGAGTTTTAGCCTAGATGCCCTCTCAAGCAAGCCAAGAGAAGTCAATAGCACAGGGGTGGGCAATTACCAGCCTGCAGTCTGGATCCAGTTCACCAGAGTTAGCTTCTGCTGGGCCCCCACTGCTATATTTACTTGCACAGCTGCAGGTACCAGCAATCGCAGCTCGCATTGGCCATGGATCACTGTTCTCATCGTGTGGGAAGCCATATCCCGATCTGCACCACTTCCCAACACTCCCATTGGCTGGGAATGGCAGTCTGCGGCCAATTGGAACTGCGATCGCTGATAAATAAACAGATAAATATAGCAGCGGTGGCCCAGTAGGGGCTAACCCTGGCGAACTGCTGCTGTTTTATTGCCCACCCTTGTAATAACACCACGGTGGACAGGACTCAAGTTAGGGGCAACCTTGAGTTATCACTCAAGTTGACTTTGCATTGAAGATGAGTCCACAGTGGCCCAGAAGAGAGCTAGCCCTAGCCCACAGTACCTTAGCCACTTCTCTCACTGCCCTTCTATCCCCCTTCTGAGATATTGTCAAATTCTATAGGTCTTCCTGCAAACTACGTAGGGTTTGATTAGTCTGCTTCAGCCCTCCCTCTCACTACCAACACAGCACGCGCTGCAAGTTAATTCTTGTTATCTCCACAGCTCCTCTTGACCTTTCAAGAAAAGAGAGGGCTCTGTTGAATTCAACAATATCACTGCATTTCAGGTTGGCCACAAGCAATGACAGGGAGTTACAATTCTGGAGACATTGTTTTCTTTTGAAAGTGACCCAGTCACACAGGTTATACAGGAAAGAAAAGCAGAGGCTCTGAACATGGAAATCACGAGCTCTACCACAGGTTCAGTGGATAGTAAGGGTTGGGTAAAGTACGTGGGAGTGGAAGTCAAATCAAAAGGTCAACTTTACAGACACACTGTTAGTGACCTATGCACAAATGTCAACAAAACCCTGTGTGAATGACTGGTAGCCTCCATCACCCGAAATAGAAGTGGTGACCTCTACAGATAAAAGCATAAGCTGCCACATCTTGAACTAAAGACCCAAAGACTCTGAAGCTGGGCTGTCAAAGATTCACATCTTCTATAGGTCAGGCTCAGACAGGGACCGGTAACACTCAGTAACCCACACTGGTGAATGCGACATGCCCACTCTCTTCTCCACCCAGCAATAACATTTTACCTCTCAAAATAAAAATCATGCACAATATATGCACGCATATCTATTTTAAGTAAAATAACATGCAGTTGCGATGGAGCACAGTGGCTTGTTACAGGTGGCCTCACCTTCAAAGTCACAGCACACAAAGCTACACAGAGCCGTTAGCGATTAAAGGTGTTCTAAGAAAATGAAGTACTTGATTGTATCCCCTGGACCTGCATCAGCAGATGCATAAGTAGTGTTAACAGTAGGAGTTGAGCAAATAAATTTGTAATGGACATGTTTCACCTCTGGGATCAGCCAGCCAGCGAACAGTTTAGAACACATGCAAATGAGATGTTCTCAATTATTGTATGACGTTATGATTGGACGGGCCCCACATTCCATTCTGAGACTGGATGATATAAGTCTTACAATCAGATTGCTGCCGCAGATATCCACAGAAATGTGATTGTAATGTAATCCTTCCACAATTGTTTGCACATCCAGTCACTTTTTGGGATCATTCACACTTGTGCCCTTTGCATGCACGACTGAAGTCTCAGATGCTTGAGAGAGGATTGTGTTGATTCAGCACATTTTGGCCTGACGCAGAGCCTGCAAAGAAGAGTTGAGTGTGAGAAAAGAGGACTTCTCAACAAAATAATTATAAATAAATGATAATAATACCTTATAAATTAGTCATTGCCCAGACATTCATATTTGCTGTTCACTGCTTTGGCATTACTGCATGAAAACTTATTCCCTCTGTTTTCTTCCACTCCTTATAAAGTGCTTAGTGCCTGTGAGGTAGGGGTGGGGGAAGTTCTTCCCTCTTAATTGCAAATTCCCTACTGAATTCATTCATTCTAAAAACAAAGGAGGCAGCAAGCCAGCCTGAAATTCCAAATTGTTTTGTTTCTGTTGTTGTGTTTATTTGCTTTATCTTTCAAGGTCATTTGCAATGCAAGATTCTCACTTGATGAAACAGGCTGAAAATGTTCAGCCTTTCTGCTGTGCAAGAAATTAATTAGATTTGGCTGTGTTATTTAGTTCATCATGGCAGTGTTTTGATTTCTGAATGGCAACTTTACATTGCATGCAGGAAACAAAAGGGTAATTATAATGACCCAATTAATGGGTGCATTAGCTATAAAGACACCTAGTAATTTTTAAAGAAATAATTGTGTACAGAAACCTGGACTGATTCAGCATGTTTTGGAAAATTAAGTCCATCCATTTATGTCTGCCTTAATAATGTCCATTTGTGAAAAGTGTTGCTTGTAACGCTGGATGGAAGAGGTGAAAAAGAAGCGTCAGGCGAGTTCTGTGTTTCACACAAAAGAATGGTATCAGATTTATTGCATAGTAGGGAAAAGCGAATAACTGCCTACTTAGGAAAGTGTACTATACTATCCAATGGCACTAGCATGGACTGGATTTTCCCTCCCTGACCTCATTGGAAGAACTCCCTTGCTGTGATATTGATTTTTTTTGTTTGGTCTAGGGAAAGTCACTGCCCCATTCTGGGCCACACTTCCCTAGGGATACAGGTGGACAGCTTTGTAAAGAGCTTTGTGTTTTACCTGTGAAAAATATTACCCTGGACCACTGGAGACCCTGGAACACTGGTCTCAAACCTTCTGCCTTGTGTTCATGGAATAAGCCTCATAATGCTCCTGAGAGACAGGGAAGTATCAATAGCCACATTTTATAAAACAGAGACAAGAGGAGGGTAAGTGACTTGGCAAATGTCATGAAGTAAATCAGAACTAGGAGAGGAAGAGAGAATAGACCCCAGATTCCCAAATTGCTAATCCCCTGCACCCAGCATCAGACTTTGGTGATACAAAGAAATGGGGGTAAGGAAGGGTACAGAGCTTGCCTGTTACGGATTGGAATTAAAACCAAGTTGGGGTGATTCAATTCATGTCTTGTTACTGCATAAGATACTGATGCAATGAGCCATAGAGTGAGGTTGAATTGCATTTTATTCTTTCTGGCACATGAAGCCAGTATGCTCATCAGCCAAACACTCACCTTCTACCTTGCTCACACCCAGTCGTGCTGCACAAGCGACAGAAATCTCTCTGAAATGCCATACATTTGGCTTTGTGGGGGGCCCAGCAAAGCCTAGGAGTAGGGTACTCTGTATTAAAACTTCCAGTATGGCTCCCAAGAAAGAAATCCACACACAGAAAGTGAGAACTAGAGCTGGTTGGGAACTTTTCTACTAAACTTCTTTTTTTGTTCAGAAAATGCCAATTATTAGAAAAGTCAGATTCTGGCAGACATTATCATTTCTGACAAAACTTTCCTAGGAAAGGCTTCCCGGGTTCAGGATGAAATTCCTGGTCAACATGAGAAAGGCAAATCCACCACAGGAAAATCAACAGCCAGTAATCAGAGCACTCTCCCAAAGGGTAGCACTGGAGAGGAAGAACGTTCAGCTTCCAGGCTGGAAGGGAAGAAATCATATATATAGTAGCCCAGTGTCTGAGTGTCTGTAACGCCGAAATGCTGGCTGTTCCCTCTGGGGGGCGCTGTTGCCTGAAATGCTGGCTGTTCCCTCTGGGCGGCGCTGTTGCCTGAAATGCTGGCTGTTCCCTCTGGGCAGCCCGTGCTGCATGGGGAGTGCGGGGCCCAAATGGCCGCTTGCGCCGCTTGCTCCCCTGCGGTGGCCCAGCTGAGCGGTGCAGAAGTCAGCCGAGCGCCACGGTGGGAGGCGAAGGGGGGCGGGGCGGTGACGTGCGGCATGACAGCGGCTCCAGGCCCCGCCCCCTGGCCATGAACATCATCGCCCGGCCCCCCTTTGCCTCCCGCCATGGCGCTCAGCTGACTTCTGCGCTGCTCAGCCAGGCCGCCGCGTGGGAGCAAGCCTCGCAAGCGACTGTTTGGGCTCCGCGCCCCCCATGCAGCACGGGGAGTGCGGAGCCCAAACGGCCATTTGGGCTCCACTGTCCCCCGAGTGAGAGGCAGGAGGGGGAGGAGAAGTAAAAGAGAGAGACAGAGAGAGAGGCAGGAGGCGGAGGAGAGCTGAGAGAGAGAGAGAGGGGGAGGAAGTAGGAGGAGGAGAGCGAGAGAGAGAGAGAGACGGAGCGAGAGGGAGCGAGAGACCGGAGGCTCAGGAGGGAAGACCAATGTGGAGGAGAGACCTGAAAATCCCGTCTTATGACGGGCTAATTGGCTAGTTGCTTCAGACTTGCCCAATGCCATGCAGTGTTGGTGGGTCAATGACATTTAGGGCACTCCAGTCCAAGGGGAAAGCTCATGCAACACAAAGTTGTAGAGGAAAGGAGACCAAGATCAGCCCACTAGGTAGACACATGCATAAGGTTTGGACCCCTGGCTATTCAGGTGCCCTGATCAGATTCCTCATTTATCTAAGAGGCCCTCCCCTTTCAGGAGCAAGCTGTTACTGTAAAAGTACACACATGAATCAGAACAGGTTGGTCGACATCCAGCTGTAAGTTTAATGCCATTAGTCAACACTAACCAAGATTTGATTATTTTCCCTCTCCCAAGGTAAGCTGAAGCTGGGACACACAGTCTGCTCCTACATAATGTAAACCTTTTTGTTGATTATAAAAGTATTGCACACTGAACTGAAGGGATAAGCTACAGCAGAAATCAGTGTGTCTGTAGAGTCTGGGTTTAAAACTTTACTGTGCCTTCCTTGATTTCTAAATGTAGCCTATAGGGCTAACTGGCTTGCTTGCCTATAGATTTTTAATTTTCTTATAGTTTTGATTATATGTTTATTATAATAAGTTACAGTAGATTTATATTGGCAGTAAAAAAAGGGACTTACTAGCCACATCCTGTATGTTGAGCCAAGGCAAAGCTAGCATACACTTACCTGGGACCTTTCACCTAGATAGCAAAGTCAATGCACATATATTCGGGACCTTTCACCTAGGTAAAGCAACCTTCAATGACATAGGGGCTTCCAAGAATACCCTCAGACTTAGCAGGTACATCATTACTTGGCAAAACCCAAAATAACCGGTTAAGACCAGACTGAATCTCTGGGTAGGACAGAATTAACAAATGTGATGTACAACCACAAAAGGCCCATGGTAACGAACTGACGTGTATGATGATAAGTTGAGATCAATGATAAGCTGACCTATAGGAAAAAGACACTTCACCATTAATAAGGTGAGGAAACACAAATAAGGAGAAAAGGAAACATCCCCTACTGAATATGCATCAAACATAACAACTTCAGCATAATATATTATAAAATAAAAGTGACATCCCAGCCTGGGGGTGGTAGGAAAAGATGATGTAGTCCTTGGGGGGTGCCAGAATGATGCCCATTGGTGACGATGGGGAAGGTGAAGGTAATGAGGAAGATGATAGCCAACACCTCAGGTTATTCTAGAAGGAATAGGGTGAGTAATTGGTATGGAATATAGATGTACATTCCCTATCTATCTTATGAAATTGGGGTGTTTGTGACTGTGCTAAATGTATTAATAAATATATTTATGAATATACAAGAGTTCCTGCACATCAAAGTTCGCAATCATAGAATAATTAAATACTGGGCCTGATCTTGGGACAAAGTTCCTGTCAACCCTAAAGGTTGTAACTGGAAATCCATAAGTAATCTTAGGTCAGGCAACAGAAAGCATTCTGATGGCTTCGGAATTAATGATTCTCCTTGTTTAGAAAAGAAATCTGATTTTGTGCTGTATCGTACTTGTCTTTGGGTTAAAAGGCACAGTGCAGTAACGGGAATATGCTGATATTTGCAAATAGTACAGTGCAGTTAGCTACTTAGCTTTACAATGAAAATATGATGCATAAACTGTGAAAACTGACAGGTAGCCTGGAATACAGAAATTATCTGGCCCACATGCCCAGTGTTCATTTACCATCGTTTTCAGGGGGGAAAGAATGGTTTTGTGGTTATAGCATATGGTTGGGACCCAGACAATCTGGATTCTTTTCATGTCTGTGGCACAGAATTTCTGGGTAAATTTGGGCAAGTCTCTTAACAAAGTAGCCTTTAAAAATCTGCCACTTGGCCTTTTGTGCCTCAATTTCCCCTTTTGTAAAATGAGGATGATTTCCCCCCCGTCTTTCTAAAGAGCTTTGAGCTCTGCTGATGACTCATGCTGTACAAACAGGTCTGGAAGGACAACACTGGAAACCTTATGGACATTTTGGGCCTTCAGAAAAGTGACTTTGCAACAGGGGTGTGGTACTGATGTGCCACCTTAACAAGCTGTTGCTCTGCAGAGGAATGCCAGGTCTTGGAACTGAGATCCTTACTCTCATCTTCTCTCACATTGGAGGGAGAAGAGCCATCTTTTGCTGTCTTTTTAAGATATGCTCAGTCGGTCAGGAACCATGTAAGCCAAACCCTGAGCAGTTAGTTGCCCAGTGCCTGATAAGTCAATCATCCGGCACTAAGCCAGCCTGTCCAGAAGACAAAGAAGAGCCCCCAGCAACAAATGAACCCCCTGCACAACTCCTGAACTTTAAAACTGTAGACTCCCCTCCTGAGCCACAGAGCTTGCAACAACAGTTACAACAGCACTATGAGTGAGCAACCCCCTCCCCTTCTTCTACCAAGATCACCAGCCTCCAAACTGCAGCTGGGATTTTCAAAGAAACCTCATCTCAAGGTGTTCTCCCACCTCCTTTAAAAAAAAAAAAAAAAAAAAAGTCAGATGCAAGTCAAGCTCCCTCTGCTGGGAACTCACTAAGCTGCTGTGTTTAGATTCAAACACTGGATCCTGCAATTTTCTAAGCTCACCGAGTCTGAGCAGTGTCCAGGGCAGGCATTGTCCCAGTTTCTTACTTATCTTATTTTGAAATAGCTTATTTCTTAATTTGGCACTGTCTACACAGCGCCAAATTTCGAAATAACCCGCTATTCCAAAATGTCCCTGGAATGAAGTTTTGAGGGAGATTGGAATAGTGAGCCTGTTATATTTCAAAACTGGAATTTAAGGGCATTTTTTTCATGTGCATGCACATGTGTGTAAAATGTATATGTATCTCCTACATTTCCGCTAAACTCTTGGTCACTGTCAGCCACTTTTGTAGCTCTGAGAGTAAGAATTGCATTTTCATAAAGGTATATACTCTTGACATGTGATGTGGTAGAAAAGGTTTAGGTAAATCTGTTTCACTCATCGCCTCAGTCATATAATTGCTATATTGTAGGGCAAGATTTCTGGTTAATTTCTTGTAAATTTGAAGGTAGAAATGAATCCTATGGAGGGTTTTGAAAAAAAAGAGGGTTGTGGTCTTATGAAGCAGGTTGCTGGCCATGTATATAAAACTAAAGGCTTTGGGGATAAATTCTATGCTGGTTTACACCCCAGGCCAGTGGAGGGGTTCATGCGGCACATGTCAGTACTGAATTTGGCCCTACAGGGGTACATCACTATAGCATCCTACATGAAGCTGAAATTACAGGACACCTCTGCCTGATTACGGCTTAGAGCACCACAGTGGTAATTTTCTGTGCCCATCTGAAGAAACATGCCTTTTAGAAGAAGCATAAAAAGACTCCCACCTATTCTCCAACTATCCAGGATGTCGCTTACTCACCACACCGGAAATCTAATGACCACCAAGAGGGCAGATATTCCAAGTGACTTTAGACATTTTCATTGAATCGGATTAAAATGTCAAAGGAGCCAGTCAAAACACAAAATCACTGCAGCTGTTCTTGGGGACAGTCAATGGTAGCACCACGGCGCCCTCTAGCGTTGCTGTCACTTGGGAGCGTGTCAGCATTTCTATATAAAACCATGTGTTCGCTTGCCACAGCCCAGCTACATCCACTGTAGTGCTCAAGAATCCCACCTGTTTCCAGCTGGGTTGCCAACCCTCCTGGGTTGGGCTGGAGTCTCCCGGAATTGACATTGATCTCCTGGTGACTACTGAAAGCAACCCGGGAGATCTGAATAGGATATTTTAAGAAAATGACATTATGTCATGTTGCGGGGGAAAAAATCTCCTGGAATAGTGTCAGTCAGTGTTGGCCACCCTATTTCCAGCTTGCGTCTCTACATTAGTTTCTGAGGCTGGGTTTACAGACTGATGTGCGAATATCCAGACATTGGTAGGTTGTGATCCCATAGGCCATGGGTGGGCAATAATTTTTGCCCACAGCCACCCCAGAAGGGGCAGAGCCTAAACAGGAAGGAGGCAGAGCTACCCCACCCCCAGACCATGATTGGCTGGGAGTGGGGAGCCCCTTGGCCCCCCCTTCTCACTAGGCACCCATGCCCTGGAAGAGGCTTGGCATGCTCCCCAACCCCCAGGCCCATCAGGGCCTAGGGGTGGGGGGAGAACAGAAAGCCTCCTCCTGCCCTGCAAGGAGCACGTGGCACTTTAAAGTGCCGTGGGCTCCTCGCAGGGCCAGGGCAGAGCGAAAGAAGTGTCATGCAGCTTCCCAACCCCCAGGCCCTGATTGGCCAGGGGGCAGGGAAGCACGCCAAGCCTCCTCCGCTCTGCCTCCACCTCCGCCTGCCCCGTGAGCAGCGCGCAGCGCTTCAAAGCACCACGTGCTCATGGCAGGGTGGGAAGAGGCTTCACACGCTCCCCCGTCCCCAGGCCTTTGAAGCGCCACGCACTGTTCTCATGGTGGGGGCACAGCAGAGAAGGCTTTGTGCACTCCCCTGCCCCCAGGCCATAATTGCCTTGGGGTTGGGGGAGCAGCAAGGCCTCCGCGGGCCAAATCCACCCACTTGCTGGATTCGGCCCGCAGAGGCCCTTTCACCCACCCCTGCCATAGGCTATAACAAGCCAACAATCAGGTTAGGGCTGTGAAACAAATGGGAGAGCCTGACAAAGAGCACTTCAGTGCTCCAAGAAGTGGTGTGAGGACAGAAGGTGCAGCTTTTCCTTCTGCACCAGTACTAAACCAGTTCTCCAGCAAGTGATTATGGGGGGGCGGGGGAAGGGAAACCTTTCAAGGAAGACATCAAGCTAATATACTGACTTGTCTCCATTCAGTCCCTTCATGCTACTGAAGGCTTGTCTTTACTATGTGGAAAATCAGTGTTGTTGCAGTTGATCTTCTGGAGTTTGATTTAGCCGATCTAGTAAAGACCTGCTAAATCGAACGCAAAGGGCGCCCCCCATCAGTGCCGGTACTCCTGCTCCTCATAAGGAGTAAAGGAGGTTGACGGGAGTGTTTGCGCCCGTCAACCTCCTGCTGTGGAGACCATGCAAAAATTCAAATTAAAGTACGTCAACTCCAGTTACATAATTAATATAGTTGAGTTGCATATCTTAATTCGACCTTCCCCTAGTAGTGTAGATCTGGCCTTGCAGTAGAGGTGTTAGCCTTCCATTAGCCATTGTACTGCCTATTCTTAGTTGTACAAGATGTTTGTCCCTTCCAGTCTCAAATGGTAGCTTGAGTAGTTGTTTGGCACTGCTGGTTTCCATCAGAGGAGCCTGCATCTTGGTAGTAGGTAAAGGGTTCCTTTTGTACCCAGTACTTCTTCCACAGGGGAGTACATGAGGCTTGGTCAATGTCTGTAAAGTACTGAGATCCTCAGGTGAAAGGGGCAAAGGATTATTTGATGATGAATTCAGAGCCAGGGAGAACACTATGCAGTGGAGATTGTCATCTCACCTACGCAGTACTCTTAGTGGGGACACAATATTAGAACCATCTTGTGAAGAAATGGGTGAGAGGGTAAGATAAACTAAGGAAGCTCTGGGGAAAGCTATGTGATGAAGAAAGAAAAAAATCAATACTTTGTATTCCTTTATGAGAGAGAGGTAATAAAATGGGGCTGTTTGGGAGGAAGCAAAGCCAGTGTCCCTGCTAACAGGAGCTGGAGTTATACTGTTATATCCATATTAACAGCACCCAGAAGTGTAGCAGGTGCCTCCCAAAACACTGGAAATAAGGAGCAGTGAAATGCATGGTTTTGGAGTCAGATATTCACCTTTGATTACTTAAGGGAAGAGAAACGAAAGGGAGGGGGTCCCCTGGGGCTTATGTGTTAGTAATGCAGGCCTGACACCAAAATTAATGGTCTTCCAGCCAATTCATAAACTCCCATTCCAGAGCATTTTAGGAATAATTTTTAAAAAGCATCTGTCACCCTATTGGATACAAGCGGACACAGACAATATTGGGTGCAACATGATGGAGTGAGTGTGAGGTCAGTATGGAGTGGAGTGCCGTCTGTGTCCTTCAGCTTCCTCTCTTCCCTCACCCCCAAACATTGGGGAATGCGCCTCCACATGTCTATATGCCGGGTGAGTTCCACTGGTTCTTGGGGCAGGACTCACTGGGCTGGAGAACATCTACTGTGCACAACATAGCTCCCTCCAGACATCTTCCAAACAGCTGCTAGGACTAACCCCTGCTGAAGACAGCATGGGCTGCTTTACTGCATGAATGTGAAGCAACAACTGCAGAGGGAACCCATGTGAATTCATGTAATTCAAGTGAATAAACTCCTGCATGCATACCTCCTGGACAGCCGTGGTGCAGTGCATGCAAAAGAGCATGCCACTAAGAGCAGCTGCTCCTTAGCTCCAGGGCATCTTAGTCCAGCAATGAGCAACTTAGGCTAGTGAGTGGGCTGCCCAGAGGAGAAGACAGCCTCACTGGGCCCCTGGGCAAGATATGGATGTGGTTTGGGGCTCCTGGAAGGGGCGGGGCATTGGGCAAAAGGGGCAGGGCCGGGGACAGCCAGTCCTCAGCGCCATCTGGATTGTCGTGTGCCCCCCCTCAAAGTGCGGTGCTCCAGTGGCTATTTAAAGGGCCCACGGCTCCGGGCACTGCCCTTGCCCCCTTTTGAATTGCCAGGCCATGGGGAAGTTGCCCTTTTTGGCCCCCCATCAGTGGCCCTGGCACTGCCTGAGTGGCCCTCCATCTCAGTAGGCCACAAGATTGTCATAACCAAGATGGCCTCTTGAGATAGGGTAGGTTTGCTAATTGCGCTTGTATACCTAGAATTTGCAGATTGTTCCAGTTGAACTGTAGCAGCACTTTGACTGGCTGCAGATGGAGCACCCGGCTCTCACAATCAATCTTTTGTGCAATCAGCATGCACCTCACTTCACTGCCCTTGCTTTATGTGTGTGACACTTTAGTAATACGGGTAGGAAAAGAACTACGTAAATGGAAACCAGCAGAATCTGGCAACTCTGTGCGTGCGCAACGATAAATAAAATGTCCTGTGGGTCACACACAGAACACCGATGGGCTACAGGTTGTCCTCACTGTTAGCCCAAGGTGCACCCGTCTACTCACATACAACCCAAATGCCAGGAATCTTAGGAATGGGCTTCTGAGGAAGGAGGAGTATATAACAGAACCAGCTCTTCCCCGTTCCGTATTCACCCCCAATCCTCAAGGCAGGTTCCAACAGTCTTAGTATCACTTCCACAGCTTCAAACAAACAAGCACCTCTCTTTCCTGCAGTAACTGAACTAGTTCCCTTCAGGCACTAGGTGTGGGGAATAATTGGGAGATTCTGTACCAGGAGATTCGAAACCTGCCGTGTGTGGATAGCTCCAAGTATGGCCTATGCAGCTATACTAGTGAAGGGAGCTGGCATGCTGCATCTGCACCTTTAAATCCTGAGGTGTTTCCCTGCTGCTGCGGGCCAGCTATCTTTCACGTCAGAGGCAGAACAGTACTGAGGAAATCATTGTACACACTGGTACTCTGTGCATAGAAACCACTTGCTTTTTGCCATCTGAAATAGTCCACAAATATGGTTTTTGTGCATGGATATGAAAGGAAAGAATACACACAATGAGATGTAGCTTACAGCTGTGCTCTCAAAGTGGCAGGTGCACGCAGAAACATTATGGGCGTGATTCTCTACTTCTTTGTGTGATCTGATTCGATAGCAGGGTATCAAAGCCTATAATTGAACCTTAAACTTTTGCTGCAGTGCCTATGTGTTTCCCCCATAATCTCCCGGAACTAGCCAGTCACCTATTGGGAAGTTGTTTTGGAAGTGATCTTAAATAACAAACCTTATTTTATATTATTTATGGTTATTTTATGGTTTAGCAGCATAACACCTACAGAACAGTGCAGGTTACACTTCTAAATTGCATCCCAGCACTTTACCAATTACTACATATAACCCATAGCTAGAATCTCTCTTAAGACATTTTCCTTTGTTCGAAGCAGGGGTGGTGATGACAGCTCCCTGCTGCTCGGGTGGGGTGCCCTGAGCCTTGGGGGCTGGATCAAGACAAGCTGTGGTCAGCATCCAGCCTGCGGGCTCTGGTTTGCAGGGGTAGGAAGGGGCTCTGAGTCAGGGAGGGCAACACAGGGCAGGTCTGTCCCCTGTGCTGGCTAGAGGCTCCATCCCCAGCACTCCCGTTGGCCAGAATTTCCAGCCAATGGGAATGGTGGAGGGCGGTGCCAGCCAGCATGGGGCAGCACAGAGTGCCCTCTACTGGGAGCTGCACCAGGTAGATGCCCCCAACTTTTCCCCTCACACTGCTCACCCTCTGCTCCTGCACCCTGCTCCCACACCCTGCTCCCCTCATTTTTGGCCCTATTCCAGAGTCGGGGGGGGGGGCACAAAATTTACTAGCCCCAGACTCCCAGAAGAGTTAATCTGACCTTGGGGGACACCCTGAGCCTTGGCACACACACACCCCAACAGGGCTAGAGTGTGAGGGGAACCCTGGCACCCAGAGTTGCATAAGTGAGGTGAGTGTGTCTCTTTTTTTCCCTCTGCTTAGGAGTCATGGGCCACGTCTGTGAGGTGTTTTTTTTAAACATATGACTTGCATGTGGCCCCTGACTGATTTTTCTGTGGGTCAGTGGCCCCCAACCCAAAAAAGGTTTCACATTCCTGGTTTAAAGCAGAGAAGTCATGGCATAAAAGTCTAAAGCCTGGGCTCTCTGGAACAAAGTACAATGCGATGGCTTAACTTTCTCACTGCACTTCTTTTTTAAGATGGATGGTAACTCCCCTGCACTGTTCCAAATTCCCTTCTGGATTCCTAGAAGGATTCTCATTGTTGCCTTAGTCCCTGAAAACCCCTAGAACATGTTGGACTCACATGGCCTAACAGTATTCCAAACTACAAGCCAGAGCTGCCCAAAGCTTTACCTCCAAAGCTCCTTAATTGGAAACTAACAAGTTGTCTTCCTTCCTATAGGCAGTGCCATATCCCAGACCTCAAACCCTTTGTCAGATTGTCATACACAGAGTCTATTCACTCTCTCAGTTTAATTAACAGTAAATGGTCACTCATCTGTGACATGATTGACATAATTGATACAACTAAACCCAATACCACTATGAGAACCTTATTTTTGTTTTGGATTCTCCTCAGAAATATTGGGTCACTGCAAGTTCCTCTATCTTCTCCCCACCAGTAAGAATTACCTTCATCCTAAACAGCTTCATGCATCTCCTGATCACTGCTAGATATTGGGACAGTAGGGAAACAGTTTGACCTGTTATGCAATGGGTACCTACTTCACCAGACTGAGCTGATTGTACTGTGGCAACATGATTTGTCACACTGACGAGTTAGTGACAATATCAGTAAGCGATCTGTTTGAAAATGCTGTTAATCAGCCACATATCTGACATTGTTAACCAATAAGCCATAGACATCCACTTTAAAATGAATGTGCCCAGTAAATACATATAATTAGTTTTCATAAAAGTTTCCCCTGCCCATCACATTCAGTCCTAGTCGTTTTCTGACAGAGACAAAGCAGGAAAAGATTGTCCCAAAGAATTATACTTTTGAGGAGTAACAAGTGCCACAGAACAGGGACCGCACTAGCAACTGGTTAGCAGATGATACCAGGTTCTTTCTATAAGCACACTAAAGGAGTCTTGTCTGCTCAAAAGTTCCTACTGGCCTGGGAGAAACTAGACTATGCAACACAATGATGATCTCTGTCGGTGTAGAGAAACTTCACATGCACCTCACTGGGTTACTCCCCACCAGCACAGTATAAAACAAGAATTTATTTTCATAGCTGGCCCAGTTTTCAACTTGGGCACCTAGGTTAGGATGGCTGGGTTCACATTTGGGCACATAGCTACTCAACATAGGCCACTGGGTGCCTGCCAAGGGAGGAGATGCAGGCCGGGCCGCCACAGGGGCAGGGAGGCTATGTCTACACTCGCGGCTTCTTGCGTGAGAAATATGCAAATGAGGCTACGTGTGGCATATCGCCAAGCCTCATTTGCATACCTAATGAACCGCCATTTTTGCAGAAGAGGCTCTTGCGCCAGAAGGAGCTGTCTATACTGCCCCTTGCGCAACAAAAACCCTCTTGCACAATGCCATTATTCCTGAAAATAATCAGCGTAGCGGCATTGCGCAAGAGGGTTTTTGTTGTGCAAGAAGGGGCAGTGTAGACAGCTCCTTCTGGTGCAAGAGCCTCTTCTGCAAAATGGCGGCTCATTAGGTATGCAAATGAGGCTTGGCGATATGCCACACGTAGCCTCATTTGCATATTTCTCGCACAAGAAGCCATGAGTGCAGACATAGCCAGAGGGGGCATATGAAGGCACCTCATTTAGCAATTAAAATTTTGGTACAGGTGGGCTGTGCACTCCTGAGGGCTACCATGAGTCACCATTGCTACTCAAGTATCCATTTGAAGCACCTAGATAGCATTTTTAGACATCCAGGTTTGGTGTTTGGGTTCTCAATAGCAATAATACTCAAAGACACAGAATTGAGGAACACTACTTAAACCAAACAGAGAAAACATACCCATGAGGACACAGAGACCAAAAGGCAAACTTCATTTACTACTGCTCAGCCTAAAACTCTCTACAAGAAAGATTGTGTTATCTTCCCTCTGCTTCTACACCACCACACTGAGAATATTCCAGAGAATCCAGGCTTTTTCAGCTATTTCCCACTCATCATATCTTATTACTAGCTATATTACATTAGTGCCTAGAGTCCCAAACAGATAATAAGAGACAATCTCTGTCCTGAAGAGATTACCTTCACTCCATGTCTTCTCTTTGGTGGAGATTAAGATGTTTTTACACCTTTGGGTTGTATACCATCGGTAACATCCAAGTGTAAAGAATATCCAAATTCTTTAGGCACCAGCACAAATACAACTTCCCACAGCTGAAGTCCAAGGAAAAGGGCCAAAGAAAAGCTTGATTTAGACCAGTTCCACAAAAAAGTGGGAGAAAAACACTGGCTCTCAGGGTTGATTCCCTGCAGCTGAGCTGAGCCGGCTGGGCTGGCCCATGCCACCCCTGCTATGCTGCAAATCCCTATACTCAGGGTAAGTAACTATGAGCCTTCCTTTAACCGAGGAAATTGATTAGTTTCTTCCTCAACACCCTTCCTACTGTTTAATTTGGGGATAAAAATTGAGAAGGTGTATTGGAATTGCACTGCATTGAAAGCAAAATAATAAAATAGAAGGAAAAAGTGCAAAGCTGCAGTATGTTAAATTCCTTCCTCTGATTAACCTCCCATCCTATATTCCTTAATACTGTTCTTTCTTCTGACATCACTAACCAGTTTAGGCATTCACGATGCCCCTCTGTTGAGCAGTTGCAAAAATCAAGGCTTTGCAGGTCAGCTTCCCAATGGAGGAGAAATCAATAATATGGAATCTGGTGATGTTCAACGTGTAACTTGCTTTATTTAGAATTCATCCATTAGTCCTGGGTCAGAGGTGGGTCAGGCAGCATTCAGGCAATCCTTTCTTTTAGTAATCTCAATCCAATGGTAGTGCCCAGATTTCAGGGACAACTCTGCCTTGAGAAATAACCATAATCAGACACTAAAGCTGGGAGCAAACTCCCTTGCACACTCAAAATGTGAAGCAACTCAGCCTGAATAGTTCTAATGGGAATGGCTCACTGAGGGGACATTTTAATAATGCCATTATTTCATTTCTCCCATAAGTACTAGGGCCATTCCTCCTCATGGGGCAGCTCAGTTTGATGTCTCAAGAATAAATGGCTGTTTGTACACTAAGAAAAAGACTTTGGAGGCTTAAGAACATAAGAACAGCCATACTGGGTCAGACCAAAGGTCCATCTAGCCCAGTATACTGTCTTCTGACAGTGGCCAATGCCAGGTGCCCCAGAGGGAATGAACAGAACAGATATCATCTTGGACTTCACAATATCCTCTGGCAAGCAGTTCTACAGGTTGACTATTTGTAACAAGAT
Organism: Rafetus swinhoei; assembly: GCA_019425775.1. Classification (NCBI taxonomy): domain Eukaryota; kingdom Metazoa; phylum Chordata; order Testudines; family Trionychidae; genus Rafetus; species Rafetus swinhoei. Next base: position 26,310,785 of record CM033442.1, on the reverse strand, counting down.
TATTTGTAACAGTGCCACCTGGTGACATCTGCCATAACAATTATGTATATTATGCCCCTTCAGTCAGCATGCTTACTCTCTTTTTCATTCTCTGAATTACTGTTTCAGCCCCCAAGAAATTAGTTAACTTTTTTAATGTAACCCAAATAATTCTTATTTTTAGCTCAAAAAGTGTTACCCGCCCTTCATGGAAAGATCCTGCACACTTGAAACACTGAACTGGCTAGTCTAGAACAGATACCAGAGCTCTAGCATCTGCCCTTAGTGATTCCTCTTCTACCCCAGCTCCATTATAATGGTTTATGCTATCTGATATAGGTACATATTGAAGGAAAGAAACAATTCAGTGGTACTGGAACAATTTTTATAATGGGGGTGCTATAGGCAGAAACCATGTATTTAGGTTATTACTACTTCAAGCCTGGAGGTGCAGCAGCTCCCCTGCACACACACACATCCCCACACACACACCAGACTTTGCTCCAGCACCTATTAAATAATTGAGAGAATAAGTGTGGTTTTACTCTGGTATCAATGCACAGAAATGTATATTTACCTGTGTTTGCCATGTTGTTGTGGCTGTGTTGGTCTCAGGCTATTAAAAAGACAAGCTGGATGAGGTAATACCTTTTATTGGACCAGGGTCTGTCTGTGAAAGAGACACCGGCTCACAAGCTACCCAGAACTCAGACCCAAAAAGCAGCTCCAGGCAGCTCAGAAGCTTGTCTCTCAGCAGCAGAAGTTGGTCCAGTAAAAGGCATTATCTTGCCTCCTCTCTCGCTATGTACATCATTTACAATTCTAAACAGATTTAGCAACGAGGCTATTTGGTGGGGAAACTTTGCAGTATATGTTACAAACTAGACTGTGTCGAGTAGAGGTTCTCAATCTCATCTTCCTCTGACCCGTAATACACTCCTGAATTCTAGTACAGGTTTCCACAGTGCTTCCAAACTCTGTGTCCTTAAAGACTAGAGCACTGCACAGCATTCCTCATTTAATCCTCCCCAAGCCTCTGGTAAGTGTTATTGCCGTTGTGCACATGCGGGGAGAGACACATGAAGTGACTAGTTCAAGGACTCTCTGGAAGGTGGACTCAGAGAGGGGCTTAGAACTGAGAAAAGGCCAGCAGGGCCCCATTTCGTGTTTATGCCACCCAACCATTTTCCTCCTGACAAAGATGGCAATGACCCCTCTTGGCACATGGATCTCCATTCTTCACACTGGCATCACTGCTAGGACTGGTGATATGGAGGTATAACTCCACTTTCTTCCATCTCTAGGGCTGAAAGGAGTTCAGGTGAGACTTTCCTAAAACCAGCAAGAACCAGCAGGCGTAGGACTTAAGGTGCTCCTGCTGAGGAACAGCCTCACAATTCCAATGAAATATATGGATGGTTCAGCGGGTAGGAAGTGTAGCATCATATGAGCAGCTGCTGGTAAAATATGAATGCAGAAGATGCAGGATTCATAATGGATAAAGACTGAAATGTCTGACTGAGAATTTTTTGACTCTAGCATTAGTGCTTAAATAATATCTTAATTGGGTGTGGGTCTTTATCCTACTCTAGCAAAACATAATTAAGGGAACTACACATTGAGATGGATAACTGTTCCCTTTTAAATCATATAGTGACTCCTAAATATTTACATACTATTCAACTTATCCACAAGGACTCAGAAAACCATGAATCTCAGTTTCATGAGAAGCCAATGTACATTCTCTCTTGAACAAAAAACAAGGCATTAAGTGAAGGCTAAGATTCCCAATTAAACAAGGAGAAGAAACCCTAATTCCTGAAGCTGCCCTTCAAATTAGAAGTAAGCAATCAAAGCCAAAGGCCAGGGGAATATGGGGTCAGCTATTTCTTTAAAATCCAGCCAAGTTCAGTTAAGGTTGCTTATCTGGCTAAGGCCAAATAGAAATATGAAGTTCCATGGAGATATTTTACAAGTCTACAGAGAAACAGCCTGTAAGCAAAGAAAGGATATGTGAAACACATTTATTACAACTCAGAGAAATATAGAAGGTGAAAACAATGAGTGGTTCTATGGCACCTTAGGGTACGTTTACACAGCAGCATTATTTCAGCATAACTGATATTATTCCGAAATAACAAAGAGCACGTCTACACTACAACCTATTATTTTGAAATGATGTCGAGCTGGAGGACTTTTTACTCTGACTCCTGTAACCCTCATTTTACAAGGAGTAAGGGAAGTTGAAGGAAGAGTGTTCCTCCTGTGTAGACAGCACCTAAAGCTGAGTTAAGCTACTTCGACTTAAGCTACGCAATTGACGTTGCTGAAGTTGCTTAGCTACTTCGACTTTAGTTCTGCTGTGTAGATGTACCCTGTGAGACTAATCAAAATATATAGAATCATGAGCTTTCATGGGCAAAACCCACTTCATCAGATGAATTGGAGTCATAGAAGGGGAACATTATTCTAGTGCTTTCTCTCAAATGACTAGAAAGTAAAAACAATTTGCAAACTGAAAACAAAGGTTAATTTTTTAGGCCATTCCACATTGGACACCATTTCAGTTTGTCTGTCTGCAATGCAATAACTTTCAAATGCCAGTGTGATGGATTCCAAAATTTAATGGGAGGCTTTAGGCATTAATAAGCCAAACGCTACAGATTTGGGGGACAATCAGAAAGCCAAACAAGCAGAAACTGGGGGTGGAGAGCACAGAGTTCCTGAAATGCATTTTGCAAAGCCACAGCTTCAAGTATATCCATAATTGTCTGTATATCAAAGAACTGATGCAAGACCCATGTGAGAGGTTGAAATTAGATAGGATGGCGAGGAACAGGAATTGGGTGTATTCAGAAAGATGCACTGCTGGCCCTTTTGTGTTGGCCTGTGTTGGAGGATAATTTCTGATCAAGTAGGTGGCAGTACGCATGCCTGTTGTATATTGTAAATGTCTTGTCTATACCAGTGGTCTCCAAACTTTTTTGATCACGCACCCCTATCAGTAAAAAATTTTTGAGCACGCACCCCCAAGATATGTATATTTATTTATTTATAATTTTTTTTAAAATTTACTCTTTGACCCCCATTAGCCACACCCTGACCCCTGTTAACCACACCCCCTGACTCCCATTAGCCAGGCCTCAGGAGGTAACACTCTCCGGGCAAGATGGACACATGACCAGAAGTAAAAGGTGTCATGTGACCCCTCTGTAAGGACTTTTCCCACCATCCTCCTACCAATAGGAATTAGTTTGGCCCCCACCAAACCCCCCTCATGCAACTATCCTGCAATTGCAGTAACCCAATGTGTGTGACATTAACTCGGGGGCGGAGGGGGCAGAAAGGCTGGGGGAAGTGTTCCCTCAGAGTTTCCTCCCATGAGCAGAATGAATTTTGTGTTGTGCACCAGTACTGAGTTCATGTGGCTTGTTTGGATGTGCCACTGTAGCACCCAAGTTATTAATAAATATCGTATACACTTCTACCTTTTCCCTCTGCTGCCATTTCTCCTCCCCTTGCTCCATCAGCTCCCCTGCTGCCTGCTGCCCCCTCACCACCCTTACCCTCCTCTGCTGTCCTGACTCCTGCCCTTCTCACTGTCCTCAGCCCTCCTGTGACCTGCCCCCCTCCACCAGCCCTTCTCTCCCCCCTGTGCCCACTCCTCCAGTAGCCCCACTCTGATCATGTGAGCTACCTCCCTCTACACACCTGCCCTGCCTCTCCCCTCTGATGCTGGTCCCTCCCCTGCAGGTGTCTGCCCTTCTGCTTCACCCCCAGAATCCTCTGGCACCTGCACCTTCCCTTACCCCTGCACCCTCCTGGTGCCTCTCCCTTCCCTCACTGCCCCTGCCTCCTTTGCCCTGATGCCCACCCCCTCACCACCCTCTACCCCTGTTCCCCTCATACCCCTGTGCCCTCACACATGCCTTGCTCCATCCCCGCCTTTCTCATGCCCACCCCTTCTTTCAAGCCTTATCCCAGCACCTCCCCTCCCCTCTAGCCCCCAATGCCCTTACCATTTCCTCTCCTAGCATCACCCTGTCCCCCTCCTACTGACACCTCCCCTCCTGCTCTTTTCCTCATTGTCTCCACTTGGCCTCCTGGCATTTGTCTCTCCTCCATGCTGTCCCTTGGTGCCTGCCCTTTCTTCTCCTGACCTGCCCCCTCCCCTCAGAACAAGCCCCTTCCTCTCCCACCCCTTCCCCCTATTTTTCCCACCCCCCCCACCCCCACCTTCTGCCTTCCAGTTTGAGTCTGTGATCAGGCCCGGCCCCAGCTGCTTCCGTGGCCCCAGACCACATGCCAGGCCTGGAGCTGGGCTGCGCAATTTTAAAGTCCCGGGCCATGACGTCATGGCACGCATGGGCGTCTCCCCTCTCAGCTGTTGCGCGGGCGTTTGAACACGCTGCGCATGTGCTCCCTCGGACGTCTTGCGAACCAGGCGCCTCCCCTCTCAGCTGTTGCGCGGCGGCATGCGCACCCCCTTGGATTGTCTCGCGCCTTGGGGTGCGCGCTCCCCACTTTGGAGACCACTGGTCTATACTACTGCAGGCTGTCAACCTAAGTTATGCAGCTTCAGCTATGTGAATAATGTAGCAGAAGTCGACTTACTTAGGTCTGCTTGCCATGGTATCTTCACAGCAGTAAGTCATCAACTGACACTCTATTGCTTCTGTCTAGTCTCATTTTGGCAGAGTCCCAGAGTTGACAGGTGAACACTTGGTGGTCAATTTATCACATTAGGTTTATCACAGTGTATTAGATCCCCCCCCCCCCCCACACACACACACACGATCCAGCAGTTAGTGAAGACATGCCCTCAGTGTTGCTATCGTAAATCATACACATGTACAGCTGCCTCACCTCCATTCACTTGGATCTTACAGTGTCCTCAGCCATATCTTATGATCATAGGAAGCTCTACAGACAATGTACAATGCAAACTTGTAATTTCAGAACTGGGCCATGCAGAGTGATTTGAAAGAAGAGTAGTTCTTACCCTCCCCCTTCACCCATCTACCTCTACTAATCAAAAGTCCAATCCTGTTTCCATTGAAGTCAATAGCAAAACTCTCTGGGGCTACATAAAAAATAGGGTCAAGTCCCAGGAGAGTGCAAAGATTCCTATTACTAGGGCACACTTCTAAACAGCACTGGTTTGCCAAGAAAAATAATCCCATTTCATCTTTGTCTGCTCTTCTCCTTACCCCAGGGGTGGGCAATAATTTTTCCCCAGGGCCACTTCAAAAATGTTTGAAGTAGCCTCAGGCCACCCTTGAAGGGACGGGGCCTAAACAGGAAGGGGTGGGGGAGCCCCTTTGCCCCCCCCCTTCCCACTAGGACCCATGCCGTGGAAGAGGCTTGGCACGCTCCCACACCCTCAGGCCAATCAGGGCCTGGGGCCGGGGGAGTGTGGGAAGCCTCCTCCTGCCCTGCGAGGAACATGTGGCACTCTGAAGTGCCGTGGGCTACTCACAGGGCCGGGGCAGGGCAAAGGAAGCTTCATGCAGCTCCCCTGCTCTCAGGCCCTGATAAGCCTGGGGCCGGGGGAGTGCGCGAAGCCTCCTCCACTCTCCCCCCACCCTCTGAGCAGCGGGTGGCGCTTCAAAGCGCCACATGCTGCTCTCAGGGCAGGAGGAGGCTTCGCGCACTCCCCCACCTCCAGGCAATTAAGGCTTGGGGGCGGGGGAGCGGCAGAGCCTCCGTGGGCCGGATCCATCCTCTTGGCGGGCTGGATCCGGCCCCTGGAGGCCCTTTTGCCCACCTTTGCCTTACCCTGTGCTAGATAATACTATTAATTCAGTAAACTCCCTGATAAAGGAACATGACTACAGCTGTGAAGCAGAGGATTGCTTTCTCACACAAAATCCATTGTCTGTGTAAGCCACAAGGTACAAGTTGCAATATAGTTTTTAATAAGCTGGCTTTGCTTCATAGTTCACATAAGCTATAAGTTTATCATGCATATAGAAACCCATCCTATTTTAGATAGTTTATAAGCACCTCACATTTACTCATTTCTATGTAAAACTTGGATCAAGAGCTTAAGTTGTGAATGCAAAAAATTTTATTAGCATAAAAAATACATGTCCAGAAATCAACATTAAAACTGTTTCCCAGCATCATGTGTGCTTTCATTACAGATCCATCATTTGCTTATCAGCTTTAGTTTGTTAAGAAACCCTACACTTTATGTAAACAGTCACAAGATGAAACTTGCACCTCAGATATCATATTTGCACACATGAAGGGTTAAATAAGAGAACCAGTTACAGCAATATAAAAGTGGTCAGTAAAGCATTATACATTTGGATAAAATACTCTAGAACAGGAAAACATAGTAGAAACTTTTGGAACAAGGGAGGTAAATTAAAAAAACAGATTTTTTTTTCAAAATATAACTGAGATTAATATAATTCTTTAAAATTTCCCTTAATGTTTGTATAATCCAACTAATCTAAAGTGTGTTATACATACTGATGTAATTACCTGGTTCCATGAAAGTTCTGTGTGGTTAAGCCTATTTTAATAGTATTAAAAATTGTGATATACATATACACACACACAACACTGACTGGAAAGAAAAATGAACGTTAAACTCAGGTCTAACATTTCTAGCTGCCTTTTTGATAGAATATTAAATAGAGGTAGATATCTAATATTAATGGTCAAGCTATTCTAGCAAGAGCCTTAGATGTATTATCAAGTTTTACTTTTGAAGCCATGCTGAAGTAGCTTCGCAAATAGAGGAAATCTTTCAAAAAGCCAGCCAGAAGACCTGTGGTGCTGATGAGAGTAGTTTCAAATGCATCTGCCTACTATGAAGAGTGGAGTAAAACTGTTCAGACCACTGTAAGGGACACCCTTGCCTAAGCACTACAGCTCATGCATTTGTTTCAGCAGAAAGGTGGAAATAAGTTTGTTCATTTCCTATGCTTATTTCACACAAGCTGAACATGGTTGCTCATTTGGCTCAAGACTAGTCTAAATAAGACTGTAAGGTACCACGGCGGCGGATGTCACATGTCCAGCAATGGAAACCACCTCCCAAGGAATTGGCATGGCGAATATTCACTTTAATTGTAGAAATACCTGCAAGTGAAATATACATTGGAGAACGTACAAAGAAAAGAAAAAAGATTGACATGTTAGGCACTGGTCAGAATTTTAAGCAATGCGCAGAGATCAAATGACAACACGTTTGTCCTATGAAACATTCCATATCCATTTGTTAAGAATTCCTCTGTTCAATGATGACTCAACTTCTAGCCAAAGTACTGAAAGCTAAGATCACAGTCTGTTTATTCCAGCCACACCCTCAGGCACACACAGTGCCTGGAATGAGACAATGAATGACATGTGTTATAATGTCCTAGTTAAAAACCAAAAAAGTGAGCCTTTGCTATAGGAATGCGAAGAATCAGAAAAGTCAGTATACATTTAGGGCTGATTTATACAGGTTTCTCAGCGTGAGCAATTGGAGGTTAGTGGATACAGAATATGTTCCTTTAAGATAGTGACTTTCTAGTAACCTGACATTCAAAGGGTGCTCAGAGCTTTCAGCACATTTCCTCAATCTACTGCAAGAGAAAGAGGTAGTTAAACTAATTTCCCAGGAACAAGTCAAGGTTCATTTCATCCCTCATGCCTGAGCACAAAGCACTAAAAAGGCAGACTGAGATCAGAGCACAGAAAAAAATTCTGAAGTGGGCATTCTCACTCCAGGGACTTCATTAGCTCAGGAATTTGCAGCACTCTGGAGTCCTGGCTGCTCAGAAGAGCCATTTAGGTTGGGTTTTTTTTCTCTGCACCACTGTAAAGTGACTGATAGAGAGTTTGTGAACTGGAAATGATTTGTTCTGAGTCCAGCAACTCCATCAGTGAAGCTGAAGTCTGAAGGATTTATCCTTGACTGGCACCAAATGAGTGTTACATTGTCAATGTACTATACAAATAATAAATCCTCAGCCCTTCATAAGGCAGAGAGGTATAGCCCCATTTTATAGTTTGGGAGAGGGAAGTTCAGATACTAGCTCAGAGCCAAAGAGAATGTCCTTGGGAGAGCTGGGAGTAAATTGCAAGACTTTCAGGTTCCCAGCTTCATACTCTATCTCAGGTAGGTCCAGGCCAACGTCAGTAGGTGCACTTATTGCACTAACTTGTTCCCATCAGACTAAGGTGCCAAGGCAAGAATAAACAATCACACTTCCATGGGGAGCCTGGGGCGGAAGACAGTGAACAAAGTTTTGGCCATGTTCGTGCTTGTTAGGGAAGTGATGCTAGAGCCTTGCTGGCAATAACTATTCTGGAATATTGTAATACTTGGCACTAATGTTTCAAATTACAGACAGGGAAGCTACTGCACAGTGAGATGAAGTGACTGGCCCAAGGCCACCCAGTGAGCAGAGGCAGAGCCAGGAACAGGACTCATGTCTCCTAATTCTCATACTAAGTCCTGCTCATACAGTCATCGCTAGTATCATTTCATAGCATCATAGAAACACGGGGCTGGGAAGTACCGTGAAAGATCTTCACTGAGGCAGGATCAAACAAAGATTAAAAAAAACAACTTTTCCTTGTAGGCCAGGTTTTCTAAGCCTTTTATCATGTTTGTTGCTCTCCTTTGGACTGACTACAGTTGTAGTGGGGTCAGAATCTAATTCACTGATCAAACCGAAGCCTTATTTTTCAGTCTGCTTAGTAGAAATTAAACAAGAATACAATATACTGAGAGATGAAAAGAGAATCTGACGGATTAAGCCGAAATAGTTTTGTCCCAATTAAGAAACTGTGAGTGCTACTACAACTGCAAGTACTTTGGAAGGCAGGGTTAATATTCAAAATGATCTGGACAAACTGGAGAAAAGGTCTGAAGTAAATAGAATGAAAATCAAGAAGGACAAATGCAAAGTACTCCATTTAGGAAGGAACAATCAATTGTACACACACAAAATGAGAAATGACTGCCTAGGAAGGAGCACAGCAGAAAGGGACATGGGGGTCATAATGGACCACAAGCTAAATGAGTCAACATTAGTGTGACACTGCTGCCAAAAAAAAAAAAAAAGCAAACATTCTGGATGTATTAGCACAGGGTGGGCAAAAGGGCCTCCCACGGGCTGGATGCAGCACACCAAGCAGGTTGATCTGGCCCACGGAGGCCCTGCCACTCCCCACTCAGGCCAATTAGGGTCTGGGGGTGGGGGAGAGCGAACAAAGTTTCCTCCACTCTGCCAGGATCCGCCGCGTGCTCCTGGCAGGGTGGGAGGAGACTTCACACACTCCCCCGTCCCCAAGCCTTGATTGGCCTAGGGTCTAGACGTACCCTGAGAGGGAACATGATACAGTAAACTTCCGATAATCCGGCACCTTTAGGACCCAGGGGGTGCCGGATTATCAGATATGCCAGACCATCGGAAGGGGGGGCTATGAGGGGTCTAGGGTGGTGTGGAGGGGGATGCCACCCCAGACCCCTCATAGCCCCCCCTTCCGATTGTCCAGCTTTGCCCCAGGGGTCCCCGATTCAGCCGCTGCTGGTCAGTTTCAGCAGCAGCTGAATTGGGACGCCTGCAGAGCAGCTGGGGTGCTGCAGGGTTGGTCCAGTAGCGCCGCCCCTTGGCGCTGCGAGACCAACCCGGCAGCACCCCAGTTGCTCTTGGGGACGCCTGGGGCAGAGCAGCTGGGGTGCTGCCCAGTTGGTCCCGCAGTGCCAGGGCGGCGCTGCGGACCAACCCGGCAGCACCCCAACTGCTCTGCCGGCGTCCCCAAGTCAGCGCTGAAATTGACCAGCAGCTGACTCCGAGAAGCCCGGGGCACCTCGGGCTTCCGGAGTCAGCCGCTGGTCAATTTCAGCGCGGCTGACTTGGGACGCCTTGGGCAGAGCAGCTGGGGTGCTGCGGGTTGGTCTGGTAGTGCCGAGCAGCGCTACCGGACCAACCTGGCAGCACCCCAGCTGCTCTGCTCAGGTGTCCCCAAGTCAGCCGCCTGCTGAAACTGACCAGGGCTGACTCCGGGAAGCCCGGGGCAGAGCAGCTCTGCCTCGGGCTTCCTGGAGTCAGCCGCTGGTCAGTTTCAGTGGCGGCTGACTTGGGGACAGCTGGGGTGCTGCCGGGTTGGTCCCACAGCGCCGAGGGGCAGCGCTGTGGGACCTACCGGCAGCACTCCAGCTGCTCTGCCCCCAGCTTCCCCGATTCAGCCGCTGGTCAGTTTCAGCAGCGGCTGAATCAGGGAAGCCGGAGGCAGAGCAGCTCCAACGGTCCGGCTGCCCCGAGCACTTCCGGGTTCCTGATGGTGCCGGACCATCAGGAGTGCCGGACCATCAGATGCCAGACCAATGGAGTTTTACTGTAGTAGTTTTTATGTACATAAAAGGTTGTTACAAGGAGGAGAGGGAAAAATTATTCTTCTTATCCTCTGAGGATTGAACAAGAAGCAATGGGCCTAAATCGTAGCAAAGTCAATGTGAGTTGGACATTAGGAAAAACTGACTGTCAGGGTGGTTAAGCACTGGAATGAGTTACTGTGCACCTTAATCATTACATGATTAAGCAACTCCAAGAGTTCATCCATTTAACGATACAGTGTTATCTATTCTGCCTGTTAAGAGTACAGTCAGTCTTCATTCACTGGTACAAACATAACTGACATCTTAGGATAATCTACTTCATCCTTAGTGTGTAAACAAACTCAGGACATACCTAGATTCTCAAACATCTTCTGAATTGAAGTCTCATTGGCATCCACCATCACTCGTTTTTCATCCAGCATTAACACATTCATGGAGAGCCATTTTGAAGACATCCATAGTGGGTGATCTAAGCACATTAAAATGGTTCTCTTAATACAGCAGTTATACATTTTGTATTATGTTTGCCCTACAAACTGAAACCCAATGTGTGTTTAAAAGCAGGAGCAGCTGAATGAACTCAACATACCATCTGGGATAAGTGGCAATGGAGGGTGAATCACAGTCCAGCCTGCTTTCTTGAAGAATTCAATCTGAAAGATATTAGATGGACACACTTTGTACTTTTATCTATGCCTCCCCCAACTTGGTGCATTTTGTCCATGCTGTTTTTCATAGGTACCCCTCTCCTATCCCAGTTAACCAAGCCACAAGCCTCTCTTCGTTCAAATTCCTTCTACAAATCCACTTTTCATGTAAGCACAATTACAAATTCTTTCAAAGTTCCTATCAGAACCACATACCACCGATATACAGCTGGAGAGAAGAGATCATATGTAAAAATGGATTATGTCAAACAGATGAAAATGGACGTAAGAATGGTGAATGGTATTTCATTGCACATTTGTAGTAGTATTTCTTTTGTGTGCTACCACAGAAAGGACTAGTTATATCAATGAGATTTCTACTTAAGGACATGGAACTTTGAAGAATATTCTGCTATTCTTTCTATGAATCATGCACCACAGAAAATATATAGCAGGAATAAATTGGTTCCTGGTGCAACTTATTTAACAAACAGTACCAGTCAATGGGCATCCTAGGAAACAGTTTATTTATACTACATAATATTTACTATAACTATGCAATGTCTTCCCAAATCAAATGGAACAATTTGGCTAAATAAAACAGATTGACAGATATTTATTAGTCCGTAATACAGAACTGTGCATACTAGAGGGTCCTTTTGCAGGATCTCCTTGCTAAAATGCCACCTGCAGGAGGAGCTCTGCTTCTGTTCTACACGGGACTGTGTTATATCATCAATATGCTCAGAAGAGTTTTCAGAAACAAAGGACATTGCCAGAAAGTGCACTTACATAAACTGATCAAGTAGCATCGCATTCTCTTGTGGTCAGCATTACGAGCAAAACAAACACACACACAAACAAACAAACAAACAAAACCCAAACCCTGTTCCTTCAATTATCACTGCAGGAGACTTTTGGAGGACAGGATGGGCAACAGCCTTCAAATATTGGCAACACATCCTGGTTGTTACTAAGTTTACTGAAGCATAATGTGCCAGTACAGTATTTGACATGATGCAGTTATTAGACACCCTCCTTCCCTGTGCCCTTGCAGGTTTCAGAAATATTAACCTCTAATCCCATAATGAAGTATTGGCTGAGTTTCTTTCTACCATTTGTCCTGGCTTCTTCCCTTCAAAGTATTTCACAGCATTATTTCACAGCTGCAGTGAGAAGGGGTTTCTGAACTCTCTTCCTACTGGTACAGCTTCAGTAACAGTTAGAGAACAGAGCTTTTAGGTTAAATACAAATGAAAAAAGACTCAGCTGAAAAGCTAAGGGATCTTAGCTTCTCTCGGGATCCTAAAAGAGGAAACAAAGGCTACAGAAATAGAATAGTGTGCTATTTTATATAGTTGCCTTGAGATTCTATGCTGACTAATATGCAAGGGGCAACTTTCATATATTTACAGTCTACCCACATAAGAAGAGAGTGAAGTTACATGTATTCCACAGGTCCTTTCTAAAGGGGGAGGAAGGAGCTATGTGGGGGGTGAAGATCTGGTGGGTCATTTTTGTTGTGCTCCAAGGTGGAACTCCAATGGAAGAGTGTATCAGAATCCAGGTTTAAACACACATTCACAGCCACACACTCACTATGCAAATCCCGGCTCTCAGAACAACTGAGGGTCTTTAGCAGCTACCACACAAGAATTTACGTGACTGAAAAAGACACACAGTTATGAGTCAGTAATTGTACGGCAGCCATTTACTCCAGGCAAGCTGACTGCAATATAGTTCTTTTCCTCCTCCATGTTTGTTAGTGTCTTACCTGGTGGCACGGACGATCTGGGTTTGACAGCACAAGGCCAGGCCCAATGATGTTCAGTGTGGCATCAATATGCATTGGGTTAGGATCTTTAAATGAAATTGTATGCACTCGATATTCGGGTGCAAGATGTCTCCGCATCCACTCAATGCCCGAATTGTTGGTAACCTGGAAATGTGGCCGACAGTAGATTAGGTTTTAGTTTGATAAGCTACAGCATGCTTACTTACAACATGCCTTGCTTACTTAAAATACTATTTGACATAGTTTTTATAAAAACAGTTTGTGTGCTCACTAACAACCTATCATGACAGATATGCTGTGTTCTCATCTTGCATGTCAGCAGTGCTTTTTTTTGTTAAAAGTTAAAAAAAAAAAGGTGCTGGTACTCCGGGGAAAAGTTGTTGAGGAAAAAAAATGGCAGTGGGCCTGGCATTGCCCTTTTAAGAGACATGGCCCCTTTAAGATGGCCATTTTCATTACAGAGGTGCCGGTATGCTCCATTCTTTCCAGGTAAGCTCTGACTGGAGGTACCGGGCAGTACCATCACAAAAAAAAAGCACTGCATGTCAGACATCCTGTGGGTGTAGGATAACTTTCACTGTCAACTACACAGAGTTACCTTTAGAGAAACTCAGTAACTCAAATATCAAGACTGTTTACCTGGCTTCTCTGTACAAAAATATCTCTTCCAGCTCTAATGAAGTCAGCGGCATCAAAGCAAGGCTCAAATTCAGTTGTCACAAATTTTCCCTGAGCAGCCAGTATATGTCGATCTTGCACGGAGCGGATGGGGTAATCCTGGTTGTGAAAGAGCAGACAAAGCATACATAACAAATGCAGCCTGGTTGAATTAGCAATGGGAAAGCCTTGATGCTATAAATATGTTGACATTCAGAAAAAGAGCTGTGTTTAAATTGGTATCTGGCATGTTCCTTGAAGTTCATGCTGTTTTCTTGTTTTGGGGAGTGAAAACTAAGAAAACATGAGGGAAGTTCATTGCCATACAGGTTCAAGTAGCTCGAGTAATCGGCAGCTTATCAAGTACATTCAGAAACAAGTGGTGCTTTAAATAGAGAAATATAGTCAAAAATTGCAGACAAAACATGGACTGCCCTTGACAGTGGTCATCTTTGGACTGACAGAGTATTCATGGCCAAACATTGACATGAGGTGCGGCTCAGTTAACAAAAAGCTGGTGTGTCACTGTCAGCCTAACAAATTGTTGCACACACTGTGAAAGGAAATCGCCTACAGGCTTAAAAGTCTTAAAAAGCTGCACTTTGTGCTTTTGTCACATTTCAGAATGGAGAAGCCACGACCCCCAACATCCAAACATGCTGGCAGGGTTTTAGAAGACTTATAGTAAGCATCAAGAGACATGGGACAACTAAATGCAAATGATGTGAAACTACCCAAAGTGGGGCACCAAGGAGCCAATGTCTTTTCTGAAAGACAGACCATACCAAACAGAACGAGAGAATCTGAATAAATATGTCTTGAAATATGTTGTGAGGGATGTCTAGTCCAGATCTGGCAGGCCACTGGAAAGTGCCACCATTATTCCTGAATAGTTAGCAGGAATATCCACCCCACAACCAATCTTACCTACTACAATGAGGCATAAGGGAAAAGACTTCTCTCCTGTGATCAGCCCCAGAGTAATCAGGGCTTTAGATAGCTACCAACACTGAGAGCCAGTAAATAAAACTGACTAGAAACTGGCCTTCCATGTAGGGTTGCCAGATGGTTGAAACAAAAATACCGAACACCCCCCCCCCCAAAAAAAAACGGGAAAAAATTCTGTTGAAGGGGGAAAAAAAGGGGGGGAGACCAAAGTTGTTGAGCAAAAAAAAAAAAAAAAAGGACTCCAAGTAAGCCAAAATAAATAAATAAATAAAATAACAGAATTAAAACCATGTCCCCTTTAAGAGTTAGTGCAGGGATAGGAACAGGGGAGCGGTTGAGCACTAAGACCCAGGGGAAAGAATTGCTTCCCCTAGGTCTCTTGGCCAGCAGCCATTTTGTGCCAGCAGCCTTGGGGAACCAGGTAAGCATGGGGGCTCGGGTCGGGGGGCTGCGGGTGTTGGGAGCCAGGGGAGGGGTCGGGGGGGGAGGGAGGCCGGGCGCTGAGTGTAGGGTTGCCAGGTGCCTGGCATTTTTGCCTCCTGGCTGGGGAAAAATTCAGAAAATACTGGACATTTTAGGTGTCCAGTATTCTCTGAATTTTTTTTTACCGGACAGGAGCCGAAAATACCCGGACTGTCCAGGTGAATACCGGACACCTGGCAACCCTACTTCCGTGGGACATACAGTTTCAGAAAGAGTCACTGCAGAACTTTGAAGATAAGTAGCTTGACACTACATTAGCTGGCGCTTCTACTTTTAAATTTTTAAAGCAATTTATAAACACTCACACCAATATCTCTACAAGATAGGGATTATGCTGTCCCCCCCTTTTTTTTAAACATATGAGCAGGTCATATAACCATTTGGCCTATGTTTCCTCTAGATGACAGAAAGAAAATCAGAACTGAAAGATGAGGCCACTCAAAATACTTCAAGTTCATTTTAAAAAGAAAGGGTATGTCTACACTTGCCCCTACTTGGAAGTAGGGAGGCAAATGAAGCATACGAATTAAATCAAGCCGGGATTTAAATATCCCGCTTGATTTGCATGTTCAACCAGTCGCCATTTTAGAAATTCACTGGCCGGGTAACTGCCCGTCTGCGCAGCAGTGAAGCGAGTCAATTAAAGCCCTAATTCGAATTAGCTGGTAAACCTCATTGCAGGAGGAATACCAGCTTTTTCGAGTTAGGGCTTTAAATCGGACTCCCGTTTCACTGCCGGGTGTAGATGCGGGCAGTTACTCCAGGCTAGTGAATTTCTAAAATGGCTACCGGCCGGGAACATGCAAATCAAGCGCGGGATATTTAAATCCCGGGCTTGATTTGCAACTTCGGTATGCTTCATTTGCCTCCCTACTTCGAAGTAGGGGGCAAGTGTAGACATACCCAAAGATATCTGTGGCAAGACACCTTCAATGGTCTTTTCTCACTAATGAGTTATAGAGTTATAGCCATTCACCAAATTTGCTAATATGTACTTTCCATTGACTTCTGCAATATTGATACTGCAGTAAATTAAGAGTGAGAGTTAAGGAAATCATTACACAAAACTCAAAAAGCAAATTATTTCAAAAGTCCCAACCAATTCCTTCAAAGAATATTTCAGTAAACTTTTTAATTTTAAACATCTCCCACCTTAATGAAATCTTCAAAACCCTTAATGAGTCTTCAATAAGAAAAAATACAATTGATTATTCTACCTAGTAAGTGTTAAGGCAGGGGTAGACAAATATCGGCCTGCAGGCCAGATCTGGTTCTCTTGGGGTAGCTTCTGGTGGGCCACCACCACTATATTTACCTGAACTTCTGCAGATACGGGATATTGCAGCTCCCATTGGCCGCAAATCACCGTTCCCAGCCAATGGGAGCTGTGGAGGTGCAGGTAAATATAGCAGTGGCAGCTCACCAGGGGCTAATCCTGGCAAACTACTGCCATTTTATTGTCCACCCCGATGTTGAGGACAAGTCCAGTTAACTTTAAAAAGGAAAACACATTTTTTACCTTTTCACAACAATATGACCTGATATTTTAGTCGGGTCTTCAGATTTTAGAAGTCAAGATTACTTTTAATCTCTTTTACTATTTACTTTTTTACATTCTCTCCCTTTGGATAATGAAAATAGACGAGTTCATTTATTTTAGCTAGAACCACTCCTAGTCAGTTTCACTTCTGGTTCTTAGGGCAGCTCTTGCTACAGAGTTTGGGCTAGGAACACTTCATGAAAACATTTATGCCTCATCCCCCACCCCTCTCCGAAAAACCTCCCCCACCCCACAACAAAAACCTTCAACACAGATTTATTTTTATTTCAACATTAAAAGAAATATTAACAGTTTTGTTAAATTTTCCAAACCTAAACTGGAGGCTGAAATTAGCCAACAGCAAAATTTGTAAAAACTTCCCCCTAATGTTATGAAGATAAGGCGAGAGTGATACCTGGTCATAGAGCTCATCAGCCATCGTGGGTTTGGGTGCTGTTGTCCACTTGGCACCCCGGCGGAAGTAGTCTTTGATGACTGGCCTGTATGCTCGGTATTCAAAGAAACGAGCACGCCAAGCCATTGGGGCTTCAATAATTTCATTTCCAACTACCAACAAGATGTCTCTTGGCATGGCAGCATACATACCTACAAGGGAAAAACCCATTAAAACTGATTAGGCTATTTGTACAGTTATCCCAGGCCAGGAATGCATACCTACAACCAAGACAATCACTGTACTCTTGAATGAGCAGGAAAATGATAAAAGGCTAAAACACCGGCAGATGAACACTTCTCACAGGAGACCAACCTGTCTGACCAAAGGAAACCTGCACACCACTTTCCAGAGACGAGCCCGGAGCTTAAATTCCTAACTAAGCTAGACATTAAAAATCATGGACTGAACAGAGACAATGGATTTATGGGTTATTACAACAATATGCAACCCACTAACCCTCCCCTCCCCCTTTTTTGTCCTATGGCTACAAAGTTCTTACTGGGCCACTCTACCTGGGATGGTCCCCTAGAAAATGGGCTAACTATTTATGCTAAACAATCCTTTCCCATGTCTACACTACAATGATCAATTGGAAAAGGGTACGCAAATTGCGTACCTTTTTCTGATAGTTTTTTCAGAAGAGGCTTTTCTGAAATTTGGTCCATCTACACTGGGCCAAATTTCAGAAAAGCCTCCTCTTTCGGAAGAGCCCTTCTTCCTCGTGGGAGGAGGAAGACAGGGCTTCCGAAAGGGTGTGTCTGCTCTTCCGCAAAAAAAAGCGGAAGAGCAGACACGTTCCTTGGACACGGCGGAGTGAGGTATCCCGGAAAGCCCCCAGAGTGTAGACATAGCCCCAGAGCTGAAGCAGAGCTCTGTGTGGCTTGTCTCTCTCCTCCTCAGAAAATGATTGGATAAAAGGTATGATCTCCCTCACTTTCTCGCTGGGACTGACACAGCTACAACTACGCTGCATGCTACAAGCAAGAATGTCTACCATTTTTTAAAAAGGCAAGATCATTTAAAGAAATAAAAAACAAGGTTCTTTTAACTCTATGGTTACAACACTTACAATTACTAGAACTGAAAGTTTAAATAAACATTTCACTAATCTTTCAGCGAGTTCACTTTCTCCTCTGGATGAGCGTATGCAATTGTTTTTACAGTTGCCCCTCTTTGTGTGGGTCTTTCAAACAACCACAGGAATTTAAAAAACCCATAAAACTTGGAAGGGCAACTTCTTATTATTTTTCCCCCATCAGGTAAGTTTCAAAATAACAGTGTCCCTTGAATACTGATGGCACACCTCACTACAGTTAGCAATATGAAGTTGCCCAAAACCTGTGTCTTTACCAAATCAAAGCTACCCACAATCTACAAATGACCAGAGAATCACTTGGTTAATTACTCTAGTTAACTTGCATTATTAATGAACTTCTCCAAAGGCCCAATTTAAAACGTTTCGGTGAGACAGTCGCCCCTTTTATAAAAACAGAAAATGTAAGAGACAAGTGAAAGAGATTTAAGAATTACATGTCAGTGAATGGTGAGCACAAACTCCAAATAAAAAATGCTAGACAATTTTTCTAAGGAGGAAGTCAATATAATTTAACAAATGAGACCCCCTTCTGAAGCACCATAGTTAGAAGTGACCAGTTCCAAAGACAATCCTACTTTAAGGCAGGGAGATGGACAAACATTTTTATAAGACAAATAATTTTCTGGTCTAGCATGCTAGAAGTTTTCATGGTCACTCCCTGATTCCTGAGAAATATTGGCTTAAAATAGAAAAAAAAAAAATCCAAGGACACATTTGACATTTAAGATAATGAAAAATCCTGCAGCTCAGTCACCATGAACAGCAAGTAGTGCAAGTGTTTCACCTATTTGTCATTTTGATCCATGCTCATGAACTAGCAGGGATCTCTCAAAGGCCTGCTTGCCCATCTCACAGCAAAATGGAAAGGATCTACCTACTTGGCCTATGTGTCCAACAATAATTCTAAGTACCTCAGCTGGAAAATGCTATTTACCTGTAGACTCAAAGTCAGGTGTTTTATATTTGACTGACCAGTCAATTGGCTCAGGTCTCTTGACAACTACTCCTTCCATTTTCAGAATATTGCACATTTCTTCAATTTCAGCACTAGCCTTTTTTAAGTGATCTCTAGGAAAGCTCTGTCCTCCAAACTTCTGATAGAACCCCCAGTTCTTTTCGTATGTGTTGGCCTGAAATAAAAAAACAACAACAGAGAAGTAACCATAACAACGCTGTGACATTTTGGTTGTATTTTGTACTGTGGAGTGTATTGTACACATTACTGTTCTTGTGAAACGTTTCTCAACCGTGTTCCTCCACTAACTCCACATTCGCAAACTCGTATCAGGTCCCTCATCTGTGCCTCCGAGGCTTTGTTTACACTGCAGGGTTTTTGTGCAAGAAGCTTTTTGCAGAAGAGATCTTCCGCAAAAACTTCTTGCGCAAAAGCGTGTCCACACCTCAAAAGCGCATCACAAAAGCGATGTGCTTTTGCGCAAGAGAGCGTCCACTCTGCATGGACACTCTTGTGCAAGAAAGTTCTGATTGCCATTCACGGAATGGCCATCAGAGCACCTGTGCTTTTTCTGATCGGCTTTTTTTGCGCAAGAAACCCTGCTGAGTGTTCACACATGCGTTTTTGCGCAAGAGCTTTTGCGCAAAAAGGAATTATGCCTCGTAGAAGGAGGTATACCTACACTGCAAAAAGCTCTCTGTTCTGTCGATTGACTGTAGATTTTCTTGAGCAAAAATGCACTTGAGGTGTGGACACTCTGCAGGTTTTTGCACAAAAACCCTGTAGTGTAGACATAGCCCAAATGTTTTACAGCTGTTTCCACAATAGTTCATGGGAGGCGCAGAAAGAATGGTCAGTGGTTTATGGGTCCTTCTATCATCTAGGGCAGTGTTTCTTAAACTGTTTGCAGCAGCAGTCTAAAAAGCAAACAAGATGTTAGGAATCATTAAAAAAGGGATAGAGAATAAGACGGAGAATATCTTATTGCCCTTATATAAAGATATATGGTACACCCACATCTTGAATACTGCATACAGATGTGGTCTCCTCATCTCAAAAAAGATATACTGGCATTAGAAAAGGTTCAGAGAAAGTCAACTAAAATGATTAAGGGTTTGGAACGGGTCCCATATGAGGAGAGATTAAAGAGACGGGGACTTTTCAGCTTGGAAAAGAGGAGACTAAGGGGGAATATGACAGAGGTATATAAAATCATGAGTGGTGTGGAGAAAGTGAATAAGGAAAAGTTATTTACTTGTTCCCATAATATAAGAACTACGGGCCACCAAATGAAATTAATGGGCAGCAGGTTTAAAACAAATAAAAGGAAGTTGTTCTTCACACAGCGCACAGTCAATCTGTGGAACTCCTTGCCTGAGGAGGTTGTGAAGGCTAGGACTATAACAGGGTTTAAAAGAGAACTAGATAAATTCATGGAGGTTAAGTCCATTAATGGCTATTAGCCAGTATGGGTAAGGAATGGTGTCCCTAGCCTCTGTTTGTCAGAGGGTGGAGATGGATGGCAGGAGAGAGATCGCTTGATCATTACCTGTTTGATTCACTCCCTCTGGGACACCTGGCATTGGCCACTGTCGGCAGACAGGATACTGGGCTGGATGGACCTTTGGTCTGACCCAGTATGGCCATTCTTTATGTTCTTATGTGTTCTGCGGCACACCGGTGTTCCGTGAGGCAGTTGGAGGTATGCCGCGGAGAACAACAGAGTTCAAAATGGCTGCCCTTAAAGGGGCAGGTGACCTTTTTTTATTTTTATTTTTTTGCTCAGTAACTTCCCCCCCCCCAACCATTTTTTCCCTCAATAACTTTCCCCAACCCTTCTTTTCTTTTCTTTTCTTTTCTTTTCTTTTCTTTTCTTTTCTTTTCTTTTCTTTTTTGGCTCAATAAAAATCCATGGTGTTCCTCATTAAAAAAATATATTGTTTGGTGTTCCTTGGTCTTAAAAAGTTTAAGAAACACTGATCTAGGCACTGGAGACAAGGGAATTGGAGAAAGCTCATAACTGCAAATAATGTCACTAGGACAGGGGTTGGCAGCACTTAATGTGTAGTGTATATTTTAAATACTATGTGTGTGTACAGTTGATGTGGATTGTGTATCTGTGTTCTATGGCCTGCCATTCGCCCATGCCAGTTCCTGAAAAGCATGTATGCTTCAGTGAAGACCATTTTTTGGCAATCTGCCTCTGCTGGGACAGTGAGGTACATGGCTCAGCCAACAGTTACGTCTGTGTCTGGAGTTAAATTTCAGTAGTACATGTTGAGAAGGTTCAGATATCCAGAAAATAAATAGCCCCCAAACACCAGCTACAGTCTGTACATATCATCTGCTTCCAAGATTAAAAGATCTACAAGTAGCAGAAAGAGACCTGAGAATAAAAGTGGCCTGGAATGTGACAAGAGCATACATTTCTTCACAACCTGCAAGTTAAGCATTTATCTCTCAGAAAGAATTTTCCAGCTATTTCATCCATTCATCTTACATCTCTTTATACAGATGTGCCCACTCTATGCCACCTTATTACTTGGCGCTATAAAAGGAGACCGGTAATCTAAGAGAAATACTTCCCTCTACTCAAAAAGTGTTCCCCTCAGAGTGACCTCCAGAGCACATGCTAGGCATTAGCCAACTAAGCAGACTCAAGGGAGGCCCCTGTGTGGTTTTTATTATAAGATCTTGGCTGGTTTAGTGTGAGGCAGGGGACACAAAGATATTCTTGCATAAGGCCTCCAATAGGCTAGTATTGCTCTGGCTGATCTCACTGGTTGTCATGATTAAAGCCATAAACCAAAGAATAAAAAACCCATCTGTGTTATGGCAAGCTGAGTTCAGTCATGATGCTTTCATGCATACCATCTGTCCACTATTTTTCATCTTACAAACATCTCTCAACCCAACCCAGAAGCAACCACACGTCTGAAATCTAAGAGTCTCTCCGAGTAGTAGCATTAACACAGCGCCAAGACTAAAGGTTTTGAAAAATATTCACTCCACTGAAAGAACATAGTCCTGGAGTTTGCTTCTCTTTCACATGTGCAAACACTTGTGTCTGCTTCAGACGGGGGCACCCTGTACAGCTGCAAAAGCCAAATAATTGATTTGAAAAGCTGTAGACACGCAACTGCCACTAAGCAAAGACCTGAACTCTACACGAGTGCAAAATGAAGCGACTAAGAGCAGACATCCTTCTAAATTACTTTTGTATTATTAGACATTTATTCTCCACCAGTGCCCACGTGCCCATGCTACACACTGTGCAAACACACAAGAAATGTAACTCCACCCTGAAGAATGTACATATTAAGAAGGTCCAACAGACAGTTACAGAACGACTTGGAAGTGATTTCAATGGTATTTGTCTTCTTACTTGCTTCACTGACCTACTCTGCTCCCTTCTACTCTGTTCACTCCATAGAAATTTGTACTTTTCATTTTATTTTATTCCATTCAGCCATCCCACCTTATGCTTTTTGGCTTCGATACTATCCTATACTAGTTCTGTTGATGTCAGGGATTCTGAGGGCTGACAGTTGGCTCCACCAGTAACTCTCCATGGGACAGGAGAGGGCTTACAGCCTATATTTTGGGGAGGGAACACATTCTGGAGGGGGATGGAGCAGAAACTTAATTCATTTCCATTTATCAGAACCATGTTAAGACAGACACTATAGGGCCTGGAGCCCCTGAGCCTGTGATGATTTTGAAGTCTCAGCTTTCATTTTAGAAGAATAAAGTTTCTAGCCCTCAATTGTGAAGAAAAACTAGAAAATATGACCAGAGAATCACTGGTGCACTAGCAGTGAGGGGTAAGAACTCCCTGGTTGCTCTAACAAGGCTGTTAACTCTGAAACCCACTGCCAGTGCAGTAAAGAACAGTGTGTATGGGGCCCACATAGCTGCCAATCTGTGTGGCTCTTCTGGAGTCATGTCAGGAGAGGTCATGTAGAGAGGACGAGATGGGAGCTCTCTCCTCTGAGAGAGGCTCCAGCTCCCCTGCACACAGGGAATGATGTTCGTGGGATGAAGGAGCCTCAGCTTGCTTGAATAGGAATGATGGTGAGCCCTCCTCAACAGCCCAACAAAGTCGGTACCACTGCCTCCACAAAGAGAGAAGGGCCACAGCCTTGAGTTAGGGTTGTGACCACATGGGGCTATGGCTAATCGTGTCCATTGGGGGTTAGCCAATTCCACTGCTCCACTAGTTCCTCCTATCACAGACCTAGGGCAGCAAAGGAAAAATACAGCCACTCACAAGGAGGTTTTAAAGTTGTATGTATCCAATCACACCATCCAGTTCTCAGGTAGGGAAGGGACAGAGGCCTCTACACGGCCACTGGTTCAAACTGCTTCTCTTGCTTCCTTTTGTGAGCAAAGCTATTTTCTTTTCCAGGAAAGCTCTGGGTAATTTGATCACCTCTCAGAATGTACCAGCTGTTCAGAAGACACGTGTTGATCATGTGAAGTGCTCAGCATTCCAATGGAATCCAGTTTGGTTAACAAGACAAATTTGTCATACAGGATACGAGCAAGTTATTTCCAGAGCCACCAAGAACATATCTGGGTACAGTGAAGGCTAGAAAGCCCTTGCCCATTCTCCCCTGCTATATTCTGCTTCACTCTGTTTCCCTCTCTCTCTTTCTCTTGCAAGAAATAACAGAGCAGACCTCTGATCATGGATCACCACACTGATAGCATAATCTGGTTGCAAAACCAGGTTAACCAGCCTAGAGATCACCCTAGTATAAAGATGATGCTGCAATGACCCACATACTATCTTTGTTCTCAACATAGCCAGCCAAAAAGGTGCATGGCAGGGATGTCCCTTTACCACACTGACTCTGGGCTAAGATTTCAGTCTCCTATGACCAGTGTTCCCTGTAAGCTGGGCACTTGGGCAGCCACCCAGGAGGCATTTAAACATCATCCAGTAGATTAGCAGAGCATCCACAGTGCCCACAGCTGGCAGCATTTGTTCCTACTGTTGGTGCACATTAGCACATACCTCAGTGCACATAAAATTTATTCCGCACATGGATATAAAAAATTAGAGGGAACATTGCCTATGACCATAAAACTCAGAGCAGTCTCAGGGTTGCTCTGATTGCAGAGGGAGAACAGCCAGTGAGGCAGCACCAGATCAGAAATGAGCACAGAGCTTTAGACTGTCTTTGCACAGACATCCCCCCATGACGTGTGCTCTGTGCATTCTGTTGTGCCTGGATAATTGACCAAGTGGTTTTAGAATGCCTAGGTGCACCTTGCACACTTCTCCCAAAGCTGGCTACAACACTGAGTCCTTGATACTATCAGGCAGTGCTGGTCCCAAGACAGCTATTCAGGGCAGTTGTCCTGGGCACCAACTTCCAGAGGGTGCCATCACACCACTGTGCTTTTTCTCCTTCTGCTCTGATTGGCCAGAGATTTTTTTTTCCTCAGCTCTGATTGGCCCACTCTCCCCTCCCCCCCAGCTTCCTTCCTTCCTCTTCCATTGGTTGGCCAGCTGAATGGGGTTTTTTTTGGGGGGGGGGGGAGGCAGAGTGAGTTTGCTCACGCTCTGTGTGGTGGGGCCCATAAACATGTTTTCTACTCTAGACAGCAACGTGACTAGAGCCACTCCTGCCTTCAAGTCCAGCCAGGCATTGTTTCCTATGAGCTATGCTGCTCTTTATGCTTTCTGTGGTACAGCTCAAGAAGCAAGAAGTATAGTTCATAGGCAGGACAACCTCAACAACCATTGCAGAGGAACTTGAGTAGCTTCTGCCTGTCCTGCTCTTCTTTATCTCCTCTCTTTCACGCTCACCCTGCTACTGACAAAGAGTTCATTAGATGAAAGTGAACGTTACTGATGAAAGTCTATTTTAAATATTCATATTGTGTTAAAAAGGAATACAACTTAATAAGTTTCATATCTAGTTTTTTATTAGATGTAAAGTTAGTTCTCCAGTTATACATTCAAATTAGCAATGAAGATTGTTGAGACATCACATAAAAAAAGGAAAGAGACTCATGTCAAAATACTGAACAAGCTTGTTAATATGATATTTATAACTAGCACAAACTGAAATCTTTCTTGGATACTTAATTTACTATGTATTTGAGAGGGGTTGTTTGTCTGAGAGCGAGCAAGCCTGTTTGTTTAGGAACTCCTACTAAATGGTAAGAGCTAGGGCCACCAAATTTGGGTATGCAGCTTCCTCTTATCCTAACTTAAGAGTTTGGTGGTACAGGAAGCGGGGAGGCTGAAGCTTGAGCAGGGGCAGCCCTAGACTAGCTGCCAGCAACTGGCGCCCTAGGCAAACCATGCAATCGGCGCCCCTCCCCTTCCCCCAAACCCCAAGGGCAGATATAGGCTGAGGTTTTTGGTAAACTGGGAAACATTTTGTCCCTATTTTCCATTTAATGTTTTTTAAGCATATTTATTTAAACAGGCATAATTATTCGTTTTGTCCATCAACCAATGTTTCTGAGATCAGATTAAAATAGAGACATGAAATTTTCAGAATAGATTTGTACACGACAGCTAGATGATATTTCAGTACGATTTCAAATAAAAATGCATTACAAATGTTAATTATAATTTTTATTATTACAAATCCAAAATAGTCCATTACCCTATCCTGCTTTAACTGCCATTACCGCCACACATCGCCTGGGAGAGGGGGGCTGGGGATAGAGTTCTGTGGCTGGGGAGAGGGGGGCTGGGGATGGAGTTCTGTGGCTGGGGACAGGGGAGTGGGGACAAGGGAGAGGGAACAGGGTGCCAGTCGGGAGAGAGAGTCCCCTGCACCCGCCTCCTCCCAGGATTCCACCCCCCAGAGGGAAGCCGGCGTGCGCCTCTCCCGGGGCCAACCCCTCCCTCCCGCAGCGCAGGGAACCCCCGCGCGCGCCTCTTCCAGGGCCGACACCCCCCCTCCCGCGACACGGGGAACCCCCGCGCGCTGCCTCCTCCGGGGCCGACCCCCCCCCCACAGCATGGGGAACCCCCGCACGCCGCCTCTCCCAGGGCCAACCTCCCCCCTCCCACGGTGCAGGGAAACCACCACGCGCCTCCTCCCCCGGGGCCAACCCCCTCTCCCTCAGCGCAGGGAACCCCAGCGCGCACCTCTCCTGGGGCTGACCCCCCCTCCTGCGGCGCAGGGGAAGCCGGCGCGTGCCTCCCCCGGGGCCAACTCCCCACGCTCCTCCTCCGGCACTGACTTACCCCTCCTGCAGCACAGGGGAAGCCACCACGCTCCTCCTCCGGGGCTGACGCCAGGCGTTACGGGAAGGGGAAGTGGCAGGGAATTTGGCACCCCATTTAACTTGGCGCCCTAGGTGGCTGCCGAGTTTGCCTATAGGCACGGGCCGCCCCTGAGCTTGAGTACCCCAATGCATACGGGGATGCAAAAAAACGTACAGAAAAGAGACAGAATCACCAGGCAGGTGAAAAGAGCTGGCTGGGGATCCCACTCCCTGTCCGGGGCTGCCTTAGCCCTGAGCTCCCCCACCGCCGCCACCCAGGTACCCTTTAGGGATGCAGGAAGGCTGCAGCTCATTCATATGAGGACATTGCTGGCTGTTCCCCTTCATCAGGGAGCCAGGGGAAATTGCACAGTTTGCTCAATTCCTCAGTCTGGCTGGAGGAGCACAATGGGCACATGAACCTGGACCTGCTCCAGTCAGGGAACATGCACCCCTCCCCTGGCTGTGCTTGCTAAGCTGCAGTGGCCATGGAGAAGCACTTTTCATTTGGCCCCAAGCCACTCTCCCCGGGCAGCCTGCACACGGAACCCTTTCTCCCTGGCCCCACCCCACGGCA
The DNA here is from genome assembly GCA_019425775.1 of Rafetus swinhoei. Classification (NCBI taxonomy): domain Eukaryota; kingdom Metazoa; phylum Chordata; order Testudines; family Trionychidae; genus Rafetus; species Rafetus swinhoei. The sequence continues at coordinate 26,284,064 of CM033442.1, read as the reverse complement.
ATGATTCAAATGAAGAAAAACAAAAATTAATTCAGTTAAGGTGCATCTTCCCAGCAGTGTTATTTCAGAATAACGGCCATTATTCTGAAATAACAATGCAAGTGTCTACACAACAATTCTGTTATTTTGAAATAAATCTGAAATAATGGACAGTTTATTCCGACTTCTGAAAACCTCACTGCATGAGGAATAATGCCTCTCCCGAAACAGCTATTTCAGAATAGCAGTAGTGTGGATACTCCACTGCTGATATTTCAAAATAGCTCCTTACCAGGGCCATTCAAAGTAATCACTCCTCAGTGCCTCCTGGGGCTCTAAATCAAAGTAGTACATCCACATTAGGGAAGCCTGCATTGGACTAATTTTGAGGCTTCCCTGTAGTGTAGACGTGCTTTCAAAACAAGCTACTTAGGAGTATTTCTTCCGGAATAGCTTATTTCGAAATAAATATGCAGTATAGATGTACCCTTAAGGACTTGAGCAATGCTGGGTAAATCATCTAGTAAAAATATAATATCAGAGAACTGCAATAAGGCCTCTTAACTAAGAGTTCATTATTTTCACAAAATATACAACAAAATGTTTACTAGCATGTGCTGAAATACAAAGTACATGTATAGTTCAAATATTAGCGTAAAACTGAATTACCACAAAACAATACATTCAGGATGTGGAATGTATTTAAATTCACAAAGGTCTCCCTGTCGTTAGTGTGAATTAGCAAATCTGTCATATTACCCTTCCAATGTTATCCCAAATGTGGCAGAAAGCACATGGAAAGATCTCCATAAACATCCATTTGGGAGAACCTTGGAAGTGTAGTCTCAGGTGCCAACTCTAATTATATTAATCTCAGACACGTAGCAGTACCATGGTTCTATTCATTCTTTCCTCCTTCTTATGCTATGCACATCGTTTACAGATTACAGCCAAAAGACTGAAGTGTGTGCCAAAAACAAGCCTCACAAACTGCAACAGGCTACAACGACTGCAGCCATGGTTCACTGCACAGCTGTTTCAAATAAGTACTTTGCAGGAATATTTGAGACACAATATATCAGTAGCTGGGCTACAGAAGTAAAATACATGTGTGTCAACGTGTCTTACTTGGGAGTTCTGTATTCACTCACTAGACATGTTCCAGATACTCTTGCATGCAAGTTCTCCCAACTGGGTTATAAGCACCACTGTTTTCCCTTTGTAGAGTATTCTCATTACACTAAACTTTAAATTTCTTGAAGATAGCTGACAGTGTTATGAAAGTTGACTATGTTCCAGGAGGACTTGTTTAAATATATGGAACTATGGTGCTTTTCAGAATACCAAACCAACGAATGATTCCAACAACATATGGTATGTCTGTGCATTTTCTCCAGAGAATTTTGTACTTTCAGCCCACAGATGTGAAATTTTTGCATTGAAGATGAAATTCTATACTTGCGAAACCTCACAATGCTCTAGATATTGCAGCTGACATGGGGCAAATTGCTAACTGAAACTAAAGGCTCAAGCAAACACTAGACCTGGCTTAAAATGTATTAAAACAGTAGTAGACAGGCAGTGTTCCCAGTAAGCTGTATGCTTGTGTGGCTGCTAAGGAGAGATTCAAATGCTGCCCAGCTGATTAGCGAGTACCAATAGCTAGTTTTTTGTTTCTACTGGTGGTGCACATTCACACATGCCTTGGTGCACATAACACAATGTATTCCACACATGGATGGAAAAAATCCACACATGGATGACTTAACCATAGAGTGCGGATTCCACAACATTCTCTACGGATCTGAGCCTTAGGAATTGGGTAAGGATGGGTGTGTAAATTAACAGGATTGCACCTTGAGTCCTAGGAACTGGGTAAAGGTGTGTGTCCCTACAGTGTGGAAGGATAGAGAAATCTGTACAGGTAACAGATGGAAAAGAATAGTGGGAACATTGCATACAGGTTGAACCTCCCTGGTCCAGCACCCTTGGGACCTGACTGATCTCGAACCAGGGAATTTGCCAGATCAAGATGGTCAGTGCTAGCACCTGCACTCCTGACCGCTGGCTCCCAGAGCATGTGCCTCTTCCCTCCCCAGGGGTGCCAGGGTTCCACTGCCAGCCCCAAGGGGCAGTGGGCCTCTGCGCCCTCATCCTGCCGGACTCCACTCTTCCCTGGTCCCACAACACTCCTGACTCCAGCCTGATGGTTTTTCCAAGTGAGTGCCCCAGTCCAGAGCACCCACTGGGTCACTGACGAAGCCGGGCCAGGGGTATTGTCAGACTAGGGAAATTCGGATTAGGGAGGTTCAATCTGTATTTTAATATTTACCAGCCTTAAAAATACAGACATTAAGGGGATATGGCCAGTGTTAGGCGAGGATAGAGTTTTGCTCATAATATGGGAAGCCAGCAATAAAGTAAGATAAACAAATGTTTCATGCCCTTTATAGTACCTTCATGATATATAGCTATTACCACAGAGGCTTTTTAATACATGTTAACTGCTTTTTCTTTTGCATGTTTTGGTTTCCTTCTTTTCCTGGCAGACTGGTAAGCTTTTGGGGGCCAGAAATGGGATATCAAAACGGGAAGCTGAAGAGCCGAAGTTCTCCAGGGATGAAATCCAGGCTCCATTCAAGCCAATAGCAACATTTCCACTAATCAGTAGTATCAGGTTTTACTCCAAGCAGCCACATGACAGGAAACCGGGGTAGGGAATGAATCTGGTGTGTGGACGGATCGTTGGGGGTGTTCTTTCCAGTGCTAGTTAGGGTGACCATCCATCGTATTTTTACCGGGACTGCCCCGTATTTAAGATGTCTTCCAAATGTCCTGACTTTTTCTTAAAAAAGGGGCAACATGTCCCATATTTACACACGCCCTGCTGGTCCTTGAGTCTCCCAGTCAGTGCAGCCACAGCAGCCTCCTGTTTGTGGCTAGAGGTGAAGCAGGCACCAGCATGTGGTGTCTGGAGTCAGGCAGGGTGCCAAGGGAAATACATAGAAAGAAACCAGGGAGTAGTGTCTTCCCTCTCTGTGCACCCTAAAGAAGGGGGGAAGTCTGCCAGCCTTTCCAGAACATGGGGCTGAAGTCCCGACTGCTGGAGTCCCACCGCTGGGTGCAGCCCTATTCCCACACAGCCCTTGCTGCCGGGATGAAGCCCTTTTGCTGCTGCGTGGCGCAGCCCTATTCCCAGGTGGCCCCTGCTGTGATGCTTTGCCCCCCCCCGCCACTGCTGAAGCCCTGAGCGCTGATGGCCCCCACACACATACTGTGGGGCTGAAGCCCTGAGTGCCAGCAGCTCCCCCCCACCCTTTGGGCTAAAGCCTGGAGCGCTGGCAGCCCTCCCTCTTGGTGTCCCCCAAGCATAGGGACATATGGTAATCCTAGTTCTAGTGAAACCTGATGGTCTAATCTCTAAATTCCATTTCTGGAAGAATAAAAACCTTTTCATTCTCCTTTTTGAATAAGTAAGCAAGTAGAAATCCTGTTAGAAATTTGGCATCTGCCGTAGTTCAATTCCTCTTTTAAAAGAATTTCAGTTCATTTGTAATTAATGGAAGATTTTGAACACATACATCAAAAATTAAGTTGAAATAAAGCACCTTAAAACAGAACTAAATTTTAAAGCCAACGGCTGGATCATGCTTGTTCTATAATCTTAATTCAAAATACACTTGAAAAATAGGCATCTCCATACACTGTTGTATCTACTGTCTGCGATTTCCAGTGAAGAGCTTTCTATTTAAATAAAAGAACCCTCCTAACTTGAAGACAGAATATTATTCTCTCAATGCCTAGAGTCTCAGTGTCCTGATTGGCTATTATTAAAGCCATCACTCTGCCAGAAGGGACAGAAGGAAGATCCACCTGCCCAGAGGAACCTCTCTCCTTTATGCTTTCAACTGGTCTACTTTATATTGCAGAAACTGACAGCCAGAACAGAAGTAAGATCAAAACTCAAAAGCCACAATACTGAAAAATACTGAACTTTCATGCACACAAATCTGGATGCTGCCTGAATCCCTATCACATGGCTGAAAGGCTGAAGACAGTGAATTTAACTCCATTATGATGCCCTAGAAAGTCCAGAATCAGCAAGTAAATAATAACATAATTATATGAAGCTATGGTAATGAGTAAGTGGCAATACAGGTGTTGATTTTTAGCATATGCCTTTGGCCAAATTGCAAAATGAGTGTCATCAGCTAGAAGAGAATAAAAAGGTACCTTTTGAACTTAGTTCATTTCCAGATTGTGCACAAGAGATGTGAATGCTGCACATAGTAATCAAGATAATAATTGCTACAATTTTTATCAACTCTAGAATTTGAGTTGAAAAATGTTGTCCTAGTAGCAGCACTCCGGTTAAACATTGAAGGTATTTTGAGCTCTACTTTTAAACTTATCTTTGTAAACTCTGCATGAAACTCAGGTGCCTGTAAAATAAAATAAAAATTATACAGAAAGGGGCATTTTGTTTTTTTCAGAAGAGGAATTTTACCTTAACCTCCACAGAAAAAGGAGGGACACAGGCATTTTCAGCTCTTCCCACAATTACTTCCTCAAGAGGGTCCCATTCATTGTATGAACAGACAGGGCAGTCCTCGGGAACAGGGGCAGTGGCCTTATTGTCATCAGCAGCACAGGAATTCTGGGATGCGGCAGCTGCCTGGGTGCTCTGGAAAGTTCGCTGCACCCATCCTGTAAAGGATCTTCCAAGCTTAAAGGGAAAGGGAACAAAAAAAAATCAACTTTATCACACAACTCTAGCACAAAAATAAGAGGAGAATTAAATATCCAGTGTATTTTACAGAATATTTCCAGTGTAGTGTGATTTACCCAAAAGTCTTTTTTACACCATAAAGACTCTTTATTACAGCTATCCCACTGTAATCTTAAAGGACATTTCACCTTTAAAGAAAAAAAACACCCATGTTAGACAATGGTTAACAGTTTAATGGTCAAACTTCAACAGTTACAGCTAATTTGGCCCTTTCTAGGTTCATAAAGGCAGGAATAGTAATGATGAATGGGGAAGTTACCTTAGCAACAGCTGCTACTGTATCTGTTTCACTCATTTAGATTGTGTGCACAACTGGGGATGGCTGGGAATGTAAAATACAAAGGAAATGCTGGGATTTGGGTACTATTCAAATAAAGTTTTTCAAAGCTGCAAGTGAAATTGTAGCAATTTAAGCTTATTGCATTAATTGTGTTAGTTCCACATCAAAGTGTAAACTGTTGTAACTAGAAAACAAAAAGCAAAATTTGTCAGTAGTCTGAAAAACTAGCTTCCCCTAGCCACCCACCCAAAGATTTACACAAAAACATCAGCCACATTAGCCTGGACTCTGCATACTAAAGTTCAGCTCGTACTATTACCTTGCTCTCTTATATGTCTACACTACGGGACAAAGTCAATTAAGATACACAATTTCAGTCGAAGTAGCTTAACTCAAGTTTTGGCGCTGTCCACACTGCAGGAAGTTGAAGGGAGAACACTCCCTTCAACTTCTCTAACGCCTCATGAAAACAGGGTGACTGTGACCGGCATCAACCCCAGTGCCCCTCTCACTTGGAATTAGCTGTCTTAACTAGGCCACTAATTCAAGCCCTGGAAAATCGACAGCAGCAGCTTTGATCTTCCTCTGTAGTGTAGACATACCCTTAGATTCCCAGTGTCTCTCCCCCACATTCACAAGTAATTCCCTAGCCACCTAAGCCCTCTCCTTGAACCTTCTGGATTCTCCAAGCCCCAGCTGTTCATGTACCAGCTGCTGGGAAACACTAGCCAGCCAATAGGGCTAATATTCCTGCCATAGCAAACACACCAAGTATGGCAGAGCCTGGAGGGGGCTGCTAATTTTCACACATACCCCGTGAGGGGGTGGTGAGACCGGGCAGTTGCTGGGTCACCAGACACCTTGCGGAGGGTGGGGGGGATTCAGGCTCCCTATTCCATCAGGCAGCGGGGTCATTGCCTTTCTGATGGTTACCCCAGGCAGTGCCAGACCAGGTTAGCTCAGTGTAAGGCCCTGGTCCAAGTGGGGTCTCCTCTCCCTAAACCCAGTAGCTCAGCCCTCAGAGATACTTCCAGTCCATAGGCTTTTAATGGAAACAGGGCTCTGCTCAAGGACCAGGAGACTCAGTGATAACCAGAGGGGGCTCTGCTTGGCTGCTAAGGGGAGAAGGGGGGCAGCTTCCCCCTAGCCAGAGGGATGCAGCTGGTCTAACAACCATGAACTCGTCTGGGTGCAAGTGGAGTGCTTATTGCTCCTCATTATGTGTACCACACTAGCCCCCCTTCATAGCCCACTGATAGCCCCTTTGCACCCCCAACAATCCCACAGTGCCCCCTGTACCTCCAAACCCCCAGTGTCCCCTTCTGCACCCACAACACACACACAATGCCCCTCTACACCCCAAAACCCCGCAGTGCCCCCTCTGCACCCCAAGCTCCCCAGGGCTTCTCCAGTAACGCATCCTAGTGCAACCTTCTGCACCCCACCAGAGTCCCCCAAAGTGCCCCCCTCTGCACCCTCAATAACCGCGCCTATCTCCAGCGCAGCCCCTGCCCCCGCCCTATCTCCCGGCTGCACGCACATCCCCACCGCCGGGACCCTGCGCGCACAGGGCGCCCCAAGAGTCCCCTCTGCATCCCCAGCGCACGCCCTGCCCCGCGGGCTCCGCACTGCAGCCGAGTGCGCTCGGTACCCACCCGGGACCCGATGTAATGCGCCGCCTCGGCCCCCCTGCTTCCTCCGCGCAGGCACCGCACTCGCAGCATCGCTCCGGAGCAGGCGGCAGCAGCGGCAGCGAGCCCAGTCCAGCCCTAGCGCAGCCCCCAGCGAGGGACCGAGCCGCTCCCCCGGCCTTTATATCAGCTCCCCCCTCCTCCCGCTCCCCCTATTGGCTGCCGCAGGGTCGCCGATGGCTCCTTCCCTGTGTGCAGCCGGGATGCAGAGGGAGAGTGAAGTTAACTGAAGAGGGGGTGCAGAAGAGGCCCGTTCAAACCTTCCCTGCCAGTCCCAGTGCTGGTAAGAGGGAGCCTGCCAGCCCCGGGGCACATCGCTTTGGCCAAAGCACGAACTGCACGACCCCTTCCTTACTAGAATTGGCGTGGTAGGTGCTGTACCAAGATGAAAGACAGCCCCTGTGATTTCCCAGTCCCTTTTCAAACCACACTGCTGCTCTCCAGGGTATCTTCCCCACAGCTTGATTAACAACACATGGGGCTGTTTCACTTAACTAACGTGTCCTTGTCCAAATATTTTGATGGGGTTGGGGAGGGAGAGAAGAGGAGGAACTTCTGGTCTGTTTTCAGGCTCATCTTTGCAATCTCATATGCTTTCCATTATCTCTCCTTCTAATCTCCACTTCAGTGTTTCTCAAAGTATTCCATGGGCCAGTTGCGAAAGCCACTAGCAGGCCCACACCACTTTGTTTACCTAAGAGGTCTATAGCCACAGAGCCTCATGGCTCCCTTTGACTCCAATTTGCTGTTTCCAGCCAAGGGGATCTGCAGAAAGCAACAGCCCAAGCTACCGATCATCTAATACAAGTGCTCTTAATTAAAACAGTAGCAGATAATGGAAGATCCTGATATATCAAATATATTTGGTTTTGTTCTAATCTGGAACAAAATCCCCAAACACTGAATTGATCTGCAAAAGAAAATTCAGAGGAAAAAAACTATTTTGGATTGATCTCAAGTTTTCATTTTGACTCCACTGAAATGTTGTGTTGATTCTACTTTACATTATAAACAACACAAAAATAAATAATTTCAAAACAAAAAGTTGTTCAAACGGACAAAATTGGGGAAAAAAATCATTCCAAGAGTGTCAGAAAGTTGACACCATTAGAATTTTCTCTCACCAAAATAAAGTTTTGGAAAACTTGACACACAATTTCACAAAGCTTTTTGATTTCAACAGAACTCAACTGACACAGATCTGTTCCCTCAAAGTTTTTCCCTCCAAATCCACTTTTAGTTTCTTGTCAGCTATAATTGTCATCTGACCTGAGGACATCCTTTTGAAGTTCCTCACTCTTCAACTTTAAGTTAAAGTTTAAATCTATTTTGGTTTTGCCTTCCAGAAGAAAAGATCAAATAAGGTAAAATGTTTCCCCCCATGTTATTTTGCAAAAATAGTATGAACCACCATCTTTCCTTCATTCAATCTCTTGACAGTGTCTCTTATTCACCTGGGCATGACATTTATACATGTTCCCGCAACTCTGTGCCCCGACTCTCTTTAGCCTCATCTACACTATCAAATTGTTAAATCAAACTGTATTGGGACATGGTTATGAACAAATGAGTTTGCTGAGGCAGTATTGAACATGACTTAGGCCCCAATTAATGGAGCATTTAACCACATGGATAGTTCTCTTGAAGTCAATGGTCATGTCAACACTAGTTAATTAACATACATTAAAAATACATGTTAAAATGCTAGTGTAAACAAGTCCTCTGTAATTTTAAGATGTGGTAGCTAATCAAGGTAACATGATTTACCTCCACCAGATAGTGTGTTAAAGCTACAATTTGCCTTGTCAACACTAAGTCTTTAACATCACAACTTTTTTTCTAGTGAAGAAAGAGCCAATGGGATTTCTCCCTTCACATGTCTTAAGTACTGTGCTGGACTGGGGCCTTAGTGATCAGTGTAGACGAGAGCAAGTGACATTCAGCTAAATAAGATCAATACTGTTTGAACCAAGGTTTAGTTATGTTTAGCTGACTTAACGCTGACCTTTTGTCCTTCCCTATTCCAATGGCTAAACTGCAATTTGCATCTCCTCTAACTCTAGATCACAGTGCATCAACAACCACCTTTTCTCAGGTTCTGAACTTTTCTGCTTCCAAAAGGTTATTCTTCCCATTAGCTTCAGAAAAAAAAAATCCTTTTCTTGTTTTTGCTTTCTGTCTCAGCTACTTACCAATTTTCTTTCTCCAGTTCATTTCTAGAATCTAAGTTTATTTTGTGAGCTCTCAAGTTTTAGATTTTTCATCCTTTCCAATTTGGTCTTTGCTCATTTTACTCAGCCCTTTTTAAAGGAATTAATGATTGGCTTGTGGTTAAATCCAAAGGTCTCTTTTCTTTTCATGTCTTTCCTGACTTATCAGCTACTTTTGGAACTTTGGATCACTCTTTATCAACTTGGTAGAGGTAGTTTTTCTGACTCAGCACTCCAGTATTTCTTCTCCTACTTACTATGTTTGTATTTAATGGAAGACCATTCTGGCTGACTTCTTGTTTTTCTGAATCCTATACACTTTTCTCTATACACTTTCCTGCTGGATTACATTTTTTCTGCTCTAGTCCACAGTGATGACACTTTATCTTGCCCATATCTCACAATTCTGTCTTGCCTTCACTTCCTCTTGGATGAATGCCAGTCTTAATGGAAGTGTCTCCAAGACAGAAATCCTTTTATTTCCCCGTCCTAATTGTCTCTTTTAGGTCCTAACTTTGCAACCTTACATGCACATTGAAAGGCGTTTACCTGCTGAAGTAATCCCCCAATCCAAAATGGAACTATTCTTATGAATAAATTAAAGATCAAAGAACTTGGTCTTCTTTGGACCATGCACTTGTGCCTTGATACGTGTAATGCTATTTACACTGGTCTTCTAAAAATGTACTCTTGTCATATCTCCTCAATCTATCCTTCACTTCACTCTGGCTTCCAGGTCACTTAAAAATTCTCACTCTTTGGCTTAATGCTATCACCGGCACCAGTCACTCTTGTCTTGTATTTCTTTGCTCATTGCTCCTTATGTTGCGTCATACCTCTTCCAACAGCCTAGACCCTCACAGGAACATGGGGATTTATCTAAGGGCATGTCTACACTGCAGCATTATTTTGGAATAACTGGCATTTTGAAATAACATAGTGCGTGTCTACACAGCAAGCTGTTATTTCAAAATAATTTCAAGATGGAGGACTTCTTAGTCTGACTCGTGTAACCCTCGTGCCACAAGGAGTAAGGGAAGTTGAAGGAAGATTTCTTCCTTAGATTTCCTGCTGTGTAGACAGTGCCAAAGGCCAAATTAAGCTATTTTGAGTTCAGCTACGCAAAGACATAGCTGAAGTTATGTATCTTAATTTGACTTTTGCTCTGCAGTGTAGACGTGCCCTAATGTTCATTAAAGTCAATGATCATCCTTCTGTTGTCGTCAGTGGGCACTGGATCCAGTTCATGGTACTCTAAAAGGCCATTCCTCTCAGTTTACTTCTGGGCACAGAGGAGAGATTCTAACTGTTTGTATGATTAGAAGAGGCTCCTTCTATCCTCCTTCACTTTCCTGCATTTTACACAGTAAAGGATTGAACCTACACAGGGGCAGTGAATTATATGGGCCTGTGGTGCCTTGGAATCCAGGAATATACAGAGCCTAGGGGCCTGTCTCCACCAATATTCAGGACTGGGTCTCTCCCCCATCTCCACCTGCCGCCTCCCATGGGCCTTCCCCAAAGTGTCTCCACCTGCTGTCCCAGGTGATTTTAAAGGGTCTGGGGGGATGGGGCAGTTGCCACTGCCACCACCAGCAGCACAGAGGGATGAAGGCGGCTTCCTGCTAGCCCTCGCTTCGCACTGCATCTGCAAGCAGCCAGCACTGTCCCTGTGGCCCCAGGGTGGTATGTCTCCGTGTGCCTTCCTGCCCCAAACACTGACTCCACAGTGCCCATTGGCCAAGAACTGCGGGTGATTGTACACAGTGGCCCCCTGGCCTCCTCACCTAAGAGCCGCTGCCAGGAAGTGTGCAGGTCGCTTTCAGGAGCCACCCTAGGTAAGTGTCGCATTCCTCACCCCCTCTTTCACCACAAACACCTGCCCCAGCCCAGCGCCCACACTCAAGCCCCCTCCCTCATCCAAACTCCCTCCCAGAGCCTTAGGTAGGAGGGGGGCAGGACTTCAACACTTTCTGGGCACCATCAAAAATTATAAAACCTGAACCTGCAGCATTGAAGACAATGAACATTTTGCTATTGACTCCATTGGGAGCAAGATGGAGCCCTAATACAGCAAAAAGCAGGACTATCCCAATGTATAAAGTCAGTTTTACTCACAAAGGTAACAGGAAACATGAGAAGACAGAAAGTGATAGCTCTAGAACCTCTGAATGTTGCAAGAATTTGGGTGAATTAATTCTGTTTACTTTTGTGTTCCCTTCAGGTGCCTTAGGGACTGTGCTTGTTAGGACAAGAAACATTCCTTCTTCTCTGCCTGTTGTGGAAGCTATTATAAATTGGTATTTTTCTAGCAACTTCTGTAACTTTTACTATTACCTGAGAGGTTAATTCATCTTCCCACCCTCAGATCTTTTGACTTGTGAGCTACGGGTGTTGCTCCTTACCTACAATTCTGTAATTTATGCCACAAAGAGGTTTTCAACTGTTTGCAACAAGTTTCAGATTCTGGGAATCAGATAATCTAATGCTTATTTTAAAAAGACAAGAGTGGAAATCAATTGCTATTAAAATATAAATGAGAAGAGCCTGTTCTGACTGAAATCAATGGCAAAATTGCCATTGACTTCCATGGGAGCAAGATAGGACCCTCAGAGCCTGATCCAAACACTTAAATGCATACAGGGCCTGCGTAGTCCCATTCAAACCTCATACATACACACACAAACATGCATGTGCTGAAGTTTGCAGGCACAGCCCCCAAATCTGTACTGTTTTATCTCAAAGTTTTGGGTTGTTTAATTTGTTGTATTTTAATCACCTCCCTACCCCCCAATTCTGCCATAAATAAAAGCTTCTAAGGGCAATTAGTAATCACTCCTATATTGTGGATTCCAAAATGTTTTCAGCACCTCCATGCTTTATATGAGCTTGAAATTTAGCAGCAGGATAATCCCGGCGTGCAGGAGGTCACTTTTACTTTTCCAATGAAAATCTGTTGATACCTAGATGAGTTATAAGATGTAAAAAATTGCCACATCTCTCCCATCCATGTTTTGCTCAGCAGAACTTGCTACCAAAATCCTTGAATATTCTGTCATTACTTAGCACACCCCATAGCATCTCACTTCAGAATGCAGTGCAGACCTGAGCCTTAGCTTGCAACAGAAACAAAACTGATCATCAGACTGCTGTTGCTTTCACCAAGGGAAAGGTACACTGGGTTGGGAATCAGAAGATAATGAATAGAAGTCTCCCTACAGTTACTAGGTGCTGTACTTTTCATTGCACTCACTATTGTGAAAGGCATTACTGAACAGTTATACAAGCAGTGACTGGAACCCAAATCTCCACAGTGTCAGAGCCAACTCTCAACCAGGCTGTTTCTCACAGAAATTATCTACCAAATCTAAATCCTTACTTATATTATGTGTAAAAATGCAGCTATTCAGGAATATATGAGTACTAAAGATTCAAGCAAGGGGAAGCCAAAACAAAGGTATCCTCTTTAAGAACCTCTCAGGGACAGAGCAGCCTTTACAAGGTTCTTTAGACCTTTACCTGAGGCCCCACTTCAGACCTCCTGAATTTAGGACAGGCCTAAACTTACCTGGAGATTGACACTCCAGAGATCGATCTCCCAGGGTTCAATTTAGTGGGTCTAATAAAGACCCACTAAATTGACCTCTGATAGCGCCCTCATCAACCTCAGTACTCCACAGGCTCATAAAGGAGTAAGGGCAGTTGATGGGAGAGTTTTTCTTGTTGACCTTCCTTAGTGAGGACTCCACAGAAAGTCTTATTAAGGGCCGTCGACTTCTTGTAGCTGGAGTTGCATCTCTTAAGTTGACTTTCTCCAGTAGTGTAGATCTGCCCTCAGTCAGCAAACAACCCTCTAAGCTTGAAAAAGAGCCCACAGCCACAAGTATTGCTGCTAACCCTTTTTCTTTAGTGCTTAGCTTCCTCTTCCTGCTTAAAAAGCCCAGGGCTGTGCAGGAGATGTCCTTGCTCAAAACCAGACTGTTCTAGTTGCAGGTTCCGCTCCTCCAAGTTGACCCTCTGTTGTTTCATTGTCCCCCTCATCCTACTCTAATGGCTGGTTTTAAAAATGAAAGTATGCTGGTGTGTACCAATGCTGGCTGGGGGCAGGGGTCTGGATGCTGCTGGCAAAAGTTCATGGCCCGGTGTGAGGTATGGGCAGCCCATCCCTCCCTGTCCACTGCTCTTCCCCACAGGAGCCTAAACCACACCCAGCACTAGACAACTCCAGTGGGTCTGAGCTAGCACCCATAGCACCTGGAAGACACAGCTACAGTGCACCCAGGCTCCAACCCTGGGGCTTGGGGTAGCTGGGTAGTGCAGTCACTGCCCCCACCAGCTCCGGTGCTCAAGTGGCTGGGCAACACAATCACCATACCCCAGCTAGCTCCAGGGATCTGGCAGCTGTGCCCACCCTGGGGGTTCGGCAGCGGCCAGACAGTGCAGTCACTGCCTACACCAATCCTGGTGCTCAGATGGCTGGGCAGCATGGTCACTGTGCCCTAGCCAGCTCCAGGGTTCTAGCAGGCAAGCAATGCACTGGCCACACTCCAAGCACCAAGTTCCCCCCACACCATCCCAATCCGCTGCCCTGCCCCCCCAATACTTCCCATTCCCCCACACTGACTCCTGTGCCCCCTCATAACGCAAGCCCCTGCCCTGACTCCTGCACTCCTCACATCCCCAACCACCTGCCCTGAGCACCCCAGCACTCCATCCCACACTTAAATTTCTTATAGGTACTACTGCCATATTGCATCCCTCCCAGTCCTCTTTCCTGAGCCCTCCCAAAGGAGGGGGATTGTGATATGATAGTACCTGTAAGAAATTCAAGTTACTTTCATCCCAGTTGGTTCTGCAGAGCATACTCTTGATGCCCTCTCTTGTTGTTACAGTTTCTTAGCTCTGGAAGTAGAGGTGAATACAGAGGATCCAGATTTCAGAACCCAGTGATAGGTTGTTAGGGTTGCATGGGAGTTTTGTTTTCTTTCTCAATTGACCAAGGAAATTGCATACAAAAACAGTATTAAAATAATGTTAGTAAGACAGCAAATTCAAGCATTCAAAAGTTAAGAAATGCCTGAATTAAGGTTGTCTATGCACCCTTAATTCAGCCCCCTTGTAAATATGCATTATGGTATAGTCTTTAATTACGCTTTTTTTTCCTACAAGGTTCGTGCTTCATTCAGTGCACAAAAGGTACAATCTTAATTCTGGCATTCCTAATTTATGAGTGCTTGGTTTGCAACCCTAACACAACATTAACAATTTTTATCATATAAATCAACGTTTATATATTTTAAAAAAAACAAGGATCATGTATCAAAGTGCAATTATCCCTGTTAAAAATAATACAATACAGTTCTCAGAGTAAGATTTTACAAAGGAATGAAAATGAAGTAATGCTTCTTCTCACAATGAATGATAGAATTGGAGGTACAAATTTCACAAGACTTTGATGGATTTTATCGATAGCTCATTAGGACCTTCTCCTTTACATCTTACTTACGTATGAATGAGGGCTGCCAGACGATAGCAAGCTCAGTAGTGCTTACCTTTGCTGAACTGTGGTTCCAAGTTGGGGCTTTATCATTTAAAAATATATGACCTGCGTTTTAAAAAGCATTTCCGTGGGTATCGTTTGGATAAAAAACGGCAGCAGTGTGTCTGGGTACAACCTCAGTCAATGCTTAAAAATAACAGAAAACGAGATACATTTTCACATCAAAAGCTATGAATGGGACACACCCAGCACACTTAATTAGACTCATTAACATGGGTCCTACAATTGACAATATATTTTTGTTAGTCTCTAGGGTACCATAGGACTACTCGTTTTTATCATATTGGTGTTAGCCTTGACGCAAGAATCATGGTGAGCAATGCTTGGAGTATAAGCTCAAGTCATCTTTCACCATCACCTTGGATGGTCTTTCTCTCTGGAGTCAGAGGATTCTTCCCTTACTGATATAGCTGTAGGAGAAAAAGAAGTCTTAAAAGAATGCACTGTTGGCTAATGAGATGATCTCCCCCGCATATGTTTCACAGGAGCATAACAGGTGACCACACATGTAACAGGTGACCACACCTGTAATCATTTCATTGCTGTAATGCCCAGTGTGCTCTGTGGCACAAGCTGCTAAAGGCCAAGCAACAGAGGAGCCCATCTGACCAGTATTTTTGCTCTATTACTGATTTAAAGAACTTGGTGTCAAAGTGACTTGTGTTGACTAGTCATGTTTTTCTAGGCATTTATTTAAGAAGTTTAAATTGAGCTAAGTGGCTTTTAGTGTTCAAGAAGATTAAGAACACTCTCTTTTGCTGAACAACTTAAAATCAGAACTTCTCTCCATGTGCTTTCCATGATTTTGCTCAGCTTTCTACTTCTCTTAGCCCTGCAGAGCCAGCACCGCTCTGAGGGGGTTCGAGTCTTCTTAGCAGAGTCTATGTAACTGTTTACTAAATTTCAACTAGTTATACCTGAGGGTTTGAAATTGTGTTACAATTCTGCAGGCCAAATCCTGTTGCAAGTAACTACTGGAGATGTGGTGTACAAAATGAAAGAGCCCTCAGATTCCAGGTTGAATTTTCAGAATTGTCAGTTAAAAAAAGCCAAGAACATATTTTTGCATGAATTACTTGTATATTAAAAATCTAGTTTCACATTTCCTAAAGATCCTCAATTGTTTCTTTAGGATGCCCAGATTTGCACAAAATGTATCTCAGAATTTTAATATTGCAGTTTAAACAATTTCCTTTTTAGCCTGGTATTTCAATAGTTAAACACCAATTTTAGTAATAATCAATGCATGTATTCTATTATGCAATATTTAAAACCAAGTATATTAATCTACCATATATTTTGAAGAGTTTGTTTGTGGATTTGTTTGTGCAAAATAAAGTCATACTTCACGATTACCTACAGATACAAATTTTGTATAAATAATCCTGCCACTTAAATTAACTGAATGCACTACTTTTTACACTGGAATATGCTGGGTGAAATGTTTAAATAATTGTTTTTGTTTTTCTTCTGAAAATAGTCATGACTATTATGCTAACAAAATTAAAATTGAGTCACCTATTCAACTGTCATTTTAGTGCAAAGAAAATTTTTACTGTTACAATCACAAAATATTTCAAAGTAATTCAAATTAGTTGTGGAAAGACTAATGGAAGCTTTATGAGTTTCCAATTAAAATGTACTATGCATGATAATTATTCAATAAAATGAATGATGTTTGAAGTTGAAATCCTACAAATTTAAAACTGTTCTTTTACCTCCCTTTTGCAAGCACATTCATAAAAAATTCTATTACATATATTTAATTTATTGAGGGTTCCTATGAATGTAATCTATGCAAAATGACTTTGCCCAGTCAACAACGGGCCTCACCTGCTAGTTAAATATATTTAATTTGTGACTCTTATGAAAACACAATCTTGTTGAAAACATTATCTTATTTAAATGTTTCAAAATCCATTGAAAGGGATTCCCATTTTACCCGAGTACTATGTCATTCTAACACATTTACCCTGTGTTACTTGGGTCCTTAAGGGGGCTGGGGCGTGGGAGGGCGCAGGAGTCAGGGTTGGGGGTGAAAAGGGTCTCTGGGCAGAGTACTGGGTGTGTGAGAGGTGTGGAAGTGTAGAGGGGAGGGTGGGGAGCAAACCCCTCCCTTGCCAAGCCCCTCCCTTGCCCCAAGATTCATACCAGGGCTGCTTGCTCTTCCCCTTCCTGTTACGGTTAGGGAGCAAGAGTAAATTACACAGCTTGTCTGCCCCCTGCACTCCCCAACTAAAGTGAAGAATGCAGCAAACTGTGCACTTTCCCCTCAATCCCTGATGAAGTGGAACAGGCAGCAATGTCCCCTTATGAATCTAGTTGGAGAAGCTTCAGCCACCCCCTCCCCCCGACCATGGTGCCAGGGGCAGGGAGGGGGTGAGAGGCAACAAACAACCTCTTTCAAACATATAGTAGATTAAAAAAAACATGCTTAAAAGCCATATAGAAAATAATACTATGTAGGCTTCACTGGGAGCTCCAGAAAGAACTTCTTTACTTCCCTGTTCTTAATCTACTATATATTTGAAAGAGTCTGTCTGTCTGCTGTTCAAAAACTCCTCCTAAATGGGAAGAGCTAGGACCACCAAATTTGGTATACAGTTCCCTCTTATCATAGCTTAAAGCAAGGTCAGGGTTTGGTTGTGCCAGGAAAATGGGATGTGCCTGGAGTGGGATTGCTTCTCAGAAAACTATACAGAAAAAGAGACAGAATCACCAGGCAGGAGAAAGGGGTTGGCTGGGGGCATGCCCTGCTCCCCTCCCCCAGGACTGCCCCAGCCCTAAGCCTCTCACCCCCCAGCCACCCTTTAGAGAGGATGCTTGGGCTGAAGTCCCCCTTCCTCCCCCCCCGATTCTTATGGGAATATTGCGGGCTGTTGCCCTTCGACAGAGAGTGAGGGAAAAAGTGAACAGTTTCCTGCATTCCTCACTCTGGCTGGGAAGTATGGGGATAGATGAACCTGGACTTGCCTCAGCCAGGGGACATGCAGCCTTCCCGAGCTGTACCTGCTGGAGCTGCAGTGGACATGCAGAAGTGCTTCTCACCTGTTTCCAAGCTGCTGTGGTGAGAGAGGGCTGGGGTAGTCCTCTCTCCCTCGCGCAGCCTGCATATTGAACTCCTTATGCCCAGCTCCAGCCCAGAGCAATGATTCAAATGAAGCATGTACATTTTAATTTTATTTTTTTTTAAAAGCTTAATTAAATTAAGGACCTGGACAATACTGGGTAAATCTTCTAGTCACTTATAATAATGAAAGCTGGGTGAGGTAACATCTTTTATTGGACCAAATTCTGTTGGTCAGAGAGACAAGCTTTCAAGTCACACAGAGCTCTGAAGAAGTAGTAGGTCCAATAACATGCATTACCTCCTATACTGTATTACCTCCTACCTGCAATTAGCCTGCATATAAAATGATAAATCAGAGAAAGAGCTCTTCTTTTATTGTAATTCTTTAAAAATATAAGTGAAAAAATACAGCTGAAAAACCTACTGTACTTTTTCAAGGCAGTGTGTATACCATTTAGAGAAGGCAAAATCTTTCTCATCTTGGATTCTAGAAGGTTTAAATTACATAAAAGAAAAACTCTATGTTCTTTCTTATCTTTAAGAAGTAAAAAGGAAAAAAAACTAGTTAGAATTTCTCCTGTTTTTCAGGGGATGACTCCTTTGGGAGTGTTTTACATGCAATTTATGTATCTGTAAATTAATATTTTCTTAACTTATCACAGGAGTATGATCAACAGACCTCAAACTGCATTACTTTATATTTTATACAATTATCGCTTAACATCTTCATAACTCTTTGCCTTATAATTGTACCTCTTCAATGTCATTATAAAAGATAAGCAAAGCATGCAGATAAAGCATATTTCAATATGTATACTTCAAAGTTGTGTATCAGTTTCAACATTAATATATGTGCATACATATAAACATTAGTTCTAAATATCATGTAAATATTTGTTAAGTTTTGGTGGCCTTGCTTCTACCACAGGGTGAGGTGACAGAGATGGAGTGTAGTGATCATAATACGTGACATTTTACACTCTACCACTCTACAGTACTGACTGCTGAAAAGTTCAGGCAGGTCATACAGCATAAGGCAAATCACTCAGTGGGATATATTTCATTCATACCAACATTCCGTGTTCCCAGTAATATGAACTGCTTACACTTTCCCGTGGCCAGTATGGTATTAACAATATTTTCTGTCAGGGCTGCCAGGAGAACTTTGTGGCTTCAGGGACATTTGAAATCCCATAAAATCTCATACAGAGCCTCTTTCTGAGATATTCTGCGATGGGTTTGGGGCGGCGAAAAGATGCAAAGTGCTCCTATTCTTTTTTCTGCTGAATATTCATGGCAATCATTGGCATTTCTACAATGTGCTTATAACTGGACTCCAAGGTTCCCACACTGTACCATGTGTATCACTGGTGGTGCATGAGTTTGATGTTCTTTCCAGTCACTGCATAATGAGTTTGTAAGAAGGTCAGATATGAGCCAGTCAGGTTGGGGAGCTGCTGGGTAAAATATATGACGAGTGGACCAAATTCTGTTCTCACTCATAAACCAGTAAATACAGAATGATGTTAATCCAGCATCACAGCAGTGTCACTGAGAGAGATCAGAGTCCAGGAAAATAGTATTATCTTCCTTTTGCCAGTGAGCTGGAAGCAAATCACTATCCTCCTATTGGAAGCTTCTTTGCCAGAGTTTGCAACTCTGGGAACATAACTTCTGCACTAACTGGAGCAATATGTGCCATTGCTCCCCTCTGAGCTGGAGATCTACTTCCCCGTTGCTGGAAGAGGACAACACAAAGCACTAGAAACATTTCCCCTACTTCCACTGGGCAGCGTGCTATAGAATCATAGTATC
This sequence comes from Rafetus swinhoei, assembly GCA_019425775.1. Lineage (NCBI taxonomy): Eukaryota > Metazoa > Chordata > Testudines > Trionychidae > Rafetus > Rafetus swinhoei. Next base: position 26,264,670 of record CM033442.1, on the reverse strand, counting down.
ATAGAATACTAGGACTGGAAGGGACCTCGAGAGGTCATCGAGTCCAGTCCCCTGCCCTCATGGCAGGACCAAATGCTGTCTAGACCATCCCTGATAGACATTTATCTAACCTACTCTTAAATGTCTCCAGAGATGGAGATTCCACAACCTCCCTGGGCAATTTATTCCAGTGTTTGACTACCCTGACAGTTAGGAACTTTTTCCTAATGTCCAACCTAAACCTCCTTTGCTGCAGTTTAAGCCCATTGCTTCTTGTTCTATCCTCAGAGGCCAAGATGAACAAGTTTTCTCCCTCCTCCTTATGACACCCTTTTAGATACCTGAAAACTGCTATCATGTCCCCCCTCAATCTTCTCTTTTCTAAACTAAACAAACCCAATTCCTTCAGCCTTCCCTCATAGGTCATGTTCTCTAGACCTTTAATCATTCTCGTTGCTCTTCTCTGGACCCTCTCCAATTTCTCCTCATCTTTCTTGAAATGTGGTGCCCAGAAACTGGACACAATACTCCAACTGAGGCCTAACCAGCGCAGAGTAGAGCGGAAGAATGACTCCTCGTGTCTTGCTCACAACACACCTGTTAATGCATCCCAGAATCATGTTTGCTTTCTTTGCAACAGCATCACACTGCTGACTCATATTCAGCTTGTGGTCCACTATGACCCCTAGATCCCTTTCTGCCATACTCCTTCCCAGACAGTCGCTTCCCATTCTGTATGTATGAAACTGATTGTTCCTTCCTAACTGGAGCACTTTGCATTTCTCTTTATTAAACTTCATACTATTTACCTCAGACCATTTCTCCAATTTGTCCAGGTCATTTTGAATTATGACCCTATCCTCCAGATTAGTCGTAACCCTTCCCATAAAAGCACCTCCCTTATTCTGAGCCTCAAGGCATGTCTGCACTGCAATGTAAGCCCAGACCTAGCAGAGCCAGGGTTTGTTAACTAGGGCTGAAGCCTCTCCACTTATTTGTAACTCCAGGTTAGGTATTATTAAACTTTGGGTCCCAAGCTGGGATTCAGTATCTATTCTGTATATTACATAACCCATATCCAACAACTCGTATCCCAGACTTCCTAGTGCCCTGCCAAAATGTGGTCTCTCTGGCCCTTTATACAGCATGCAGTATGCGTAAACTCAACTGACTGTACTTAGGACAAAGACAGTCAGCCCATGATATTGTAGAATATTTTTGGCAGACTCCCAGAACATGAGTCCAGGTGGGGCTGTGTCTACACTGCCGAATAATAGGGCTTGAAACCTGGGTCCCACTTTGACTGAGGCTCAGACCCTTCGACTTAGAAGCAGTGTTCTCTATAAACAGAGCCCTTGTGCAGCCACTCAGGAGAGATTTCAATGCTGCTCAGCTGATTAGCAGAGCACCTACAACTAGTTTTTTTGTCTCTACTAGTGGTGCCTCAGTGCACATAACAAAATGTATCCCACAAATGGATGGACGAAATCCGCACATGAATGGAAAAGATTAGAGGGAACATTGCTTGGGAGTCTACATCCAAGCCCTGGATCAGTATGATTTGTGTGTATACAGAAGGGGGAGCTAGGCTTTCGACAGAGTTTGAACCCTGGACTTACACTGCAGGGTAGACGTAATATCCTTTGAGTACTGAGTGTACAAAGTAGCCTTGAAAGGACCACTGCAGGCTTCTAGGAAGGCAGAGCTAGCTGCAGAGCCACCCCCATTCTTTCCACTCCTCATCTGTTCATCTCTGCTCTCCTCTGCAGTTCATGGTGAATGAGAGCATAAGGTGGATGGGAGAATTAGTTAAAGCCTCCTCTCCACCCCCTGGCTTTTTCTTAGAAAATACTGGACTTTGATAAGGTCAGTTCCATTATTTGATGATCTGCTGGCAGCATCTGTGACTCTGGTTAATATTACTGTTCTTTGCAGAAGTTACCCAAGATAAAATATAAGCCTGCTTTGCTTGTAGTCTGGTAACACATTACACACATGGTTTGATCCTGAGCCTTACTTAGCCACAGCTCTCATTAGCTTCCCTGGGTGTTCTGCCTAAGTAAGGAATTTAGAATCAGGCCCTAATATTGGTCTCAGTTAAAAAAATAACTGTGTACTGGACATGTAACTTCATTGACATCAATTTAAAAAGTGACACGGACGAGTTTTGTTGGAGAAGGGCAGCTTTAAGTTTTGCCCTGACGCATGCATCTTCAGCTGCCCTGGACCTCCCCAATCTACCACATTTGAGGATTCTCCAGCCACATGAGAGATCCTGAGAATTTTACAGGTGCCTTGCACTACCCACAGACTCTGTGATAGGCCTTTTTACTACTGGGGTTCTTGCAACAGTATCTATGCTAGCTCCTGGTGGCATTGTTTTGGAGTGACTCTGTGTCTATAGCAAAATTAAAGTTTAAAAACCTAATTACCAAACAGAAATATCTTTATAAGAAAAATACTGCTTGGCCTGCCTAGGTCAGATTTTTTTTTTAACACAGTTAACCCAGAATTGCTGCTAAGATTTTGGTAATACATATGCTCTAAAGCAACGAATGTCAGACTATCTTAATGATATATTTATATACCACACATCATGAGGCCTGATTTTCAAAGGAGATCATTGTCCACAATTGGGGACAGCTGTTCAAAAGTGCTCAGCATGCAGTGAACTCTGACTGTGACATTTGTGGGCAGATTTTCAAAGAACTCAGTCACTGGTATGCTGAGCTCTTTGGAATATCAAGACCCTTATTTTGGTGCCTAAACCAGCTGAGCTGCTTCTAAAAAATCTGGCCCCACCAATTTCAATAGCTCTTTCAAATTGTCATAGTCCAAGGAATTTTGTTAAAAGGGTCAATTTGGGCAATCCTTTATGTGTGTTCTGTCTAAATGATTAACATCTTCTACTTCAAAAAAGAAATTAATCCCATGAATTAGATGTGTGCACCAAAACAAGACCATCATCTTGTAACAATCAAGAGAGTTTTGCAAGGTGAATTAGTGCCACAACAGGTAGATCAAGCCAAAACAGCAGTGTCCTCGTGCTATTACATTCATGAGCAGAGTGGCACCAAATTAGCAGTTACTATACACCACCAGAAAGAGAAATCCAATAATACCAGTATTATATTTTCTCCTTTCTGACTGTCCTGTAACTCCACACAAGGTTTCCACAATGTATCACCTTGTATTGTGACCACATATTTTGAGGGAAGGAAATTCCCCTCCCCTTTCAAGAGGCACACACCAGCTCTGCAACACTGAGGCACAAGAAACCCAGTGCCAAGAATCCAGTCTTAGTACAGTACTAGGGGGTCAAAGCTAGTATCTCTCATATGGCAGCGAGGACACTATCACCGGACTACTAGGGTTTCGTATCAGTTACCTCTAGGGTTTCTGTGATCAGCTTCACGAGGGTTAACACAGTTTCTTCTAGGAAGAACTACACACAGCCATAAATTATCTGAAAGCCAATTCCAAGCTGGACATTAAAAATAACTTGAAATTGATTTAACCTTGGCTTCACCTACAGGCAAATGTGATATTGTAAGGACCCTGATCAAGCCAGTTAAGGGCAGAAAAGAGAGAAGGCTGACAGCACAGCTTTTTTCTACTCAGAAGCTTCCACAAAGAAAGTTCCAGCCAAGAGCTGCATGTGGTAAGTAGGCATAGGGAATTTATAGCTTCCCCGGGCTCCCTGCCATCCCCTTAATTGTATATGTCCTGAATTCTACTTTACCATGAACTGCATGAGTTGCCCTCTAACGACCCCTTGTGGATCATTAATATATTAAATAACTGCATTATGTTAAACCTGCACCAGGAGTGGGCAGTAATTTTGGATGGGGGGCCCACTCCAAGATTTTGCTAAGTGGTCAAGGGCCACACTTTCCCATGATCTTAATGGTGAAGATGTGGTGTCTGAGATGGAGGTTGGGGTAGGGATTGGGGTGCAGAAGAGGGCGTGGGGTTTGGGTGAAGGAGGGGATTGTGACTTGGGGCAGGGGACTAGGGTGCAGACGGGGTTGCAGAGTCTGGGAGCGGGTTTGGGTACAGAAGCGGGGGTGCAGAGGTTTTGAGTTGTGACAGGAGCCAGGGGGTATGGGTGCAAGAATGTGGGGCAGAGAGTTGAGGTGCCAGGTAACAGGCTGTGGCTGGGAGGCACTTACCTAGGTGGCTCCCACCCAGCAACCCAGCAGGACTTTCAGGCAAGCTCTCTGGCTGCTGTGCCCCTGCACACCCACTCAGAGCAGCCGGCAGCAGGCAGCAGGAGCCACGTACATCTCTGCATGGTGCGTGGCCCAGGGGAGTGGGAGAAATCCTTCATGCAATGCTTGCAAGATTGTGCTGGGGGTGGGGGCAGCACATGAAGCCCTGCCCTCCCAGGGCGTGGTGCGCAGAGAGCACATGACCCTCACAGCCGGCCGCTTTAAGTGGCATGAGGAGGCACAGCAGTCTGGGAGTCTGCTGCAGGCTCCCACTGGGCCGTGGGACAGTGGCAGGCTGCATCCGGTGGATTGGCTGGATCCAGCCCATGGGCAGTATTTTGCCCACCTCTGGCCTAGGCTATTTGAACCGCTCTACTGGCAGCATTTTCACCTCTGGGCCAGTAGGATTTGGGTTCAATTCCCACCAAGGCTCTAACACAGGAGAGCAAGCGGAAGGGGCAGCTTCGCTGCTGGACACAGACAGAGCCCTTCAAATACCTATTAGTTCAAGCACTATTTGTTCCACTCTGGAAGTTAATTTTACATGGTGCTTTCTGCAAAGACCAGTGGTTTTATTTGTGATAAAACAGTGAGCGGTTCACCGGAGCGTAAATCTAACACACTTCGGAGCATGATGCAAATGATAATTCAGCTTTTCTTTCAGTTTTTTTCTATCCTAATTATATGTGGATAATGTAACTAAATCTGCAAGTAAGCCTCCAGGGGCAACAGCCACAAGCTCTCTACAGGTCACAGAAATGAGCAAGAAAAACTAAAATCATCCTGTCCAGTAGAAATGAGGAAAACAGAAAGAGCCCAGCACTGGAGTAGAGAATGGATGGACAGTGAATAAACTACTTAGACAGTGTCAATAAAGCAGGTTCTAATGTCCAAGGTTGAATATAAACAAGAGACAAGCTCTTGTCACCTAATCCCGCTCCGGCTGAAGTCAGTGAGAATCTTCAGTGGCTTCAACAGGCATTGGATCAGGGGGGCCCATAATCACACTGTCACATACCCATGAAACGTAGCACTCTGCCTCTTCCAAGAAGGGTGCAAATATTATTAACTAACCCTTGCCCTACCTCTAGTGATAAGCTAATATAATGTAAGCAGGATCTGAAGGAATGTGTCCTTACAACTAGCTGGCAGTAGGGAGGGACCCTGGGTGTGTCTCTATATATACAATTTGCTCCTGCTTTGTTTAGGTTTGATAAATACTCCGTTGATGGAGTGGTGTTTTGCTCATTGTAATCAACTCAGAGTTGACTGGTGCTGGGTCACAAATAGTGTTAATACGAAATGCAGGAAATGTGAAACATGATCACCAATCCTTGCAATTATTGTGGGAATACAGAAAAGACAAACTGTGTTTAACCCAGTTCAAAAGGAGAGAGACACTGTTCATGTAAAGGCCCTCAGATGGACAGGAGCTGAAATCACTGAGAGATGAAATCACTGGGGTTTTTCCCCAATGCCAAATCCACCACAAGCAGGTGGGAGCAGCGAGTGGGCGGCCAGCGGGGCGGCTGGCAGAGAGATGTGATGAGTGGCCAGCAGAGCAGTGGCACCACAATTAGTGGCCAGGAGAGCAGTGGGGAGGTGTAATGAGCGATCAGCAAGGCGGCGGCAGAGAGGTGAGACAAATGGTCAGCAGGGCGGCGGCAGAGAGCAGTGAGCAAGCAGATGGCGAGTGATCAGTGGAGTGAGTAAGATGCCTCTTTTCCACCCCTGCTCATGAACTCTGTGAATGCCCCTCTGAACTCTGGCTCTGCCCTGACCAAGGCAGCAACTGTGAGTGGGCTGCAGAGAAGGGTTGGGCATGTGAAGGGGACATTTACGTTGCTGGACTTAAGAGCCTGAGAGGAAAAGAAAACTGCCCAACATACTAGGGATAGGACTGTTACATGTGGTTTTGGTTATGAACTTGGTCTGTGGTGTTTTCACAAATTAATGCCACGTTACTTCCCTCCCCTTTTATTAAAGGTTTCTTTTCTGCACTCAGACGCTGTGCTTGCCTCTTAGAGGCACCGAAGGGTGTTGTGTGAATGTCCCAGGTTACTGAGGGGGCTCGAGCCAGTTCTGTGTTGGATGGATGGAGAGAAACCCCTAGATAGTGAACCTGGCCCTGGCTACTGCTGGCTCCCCCAGCAGAACGGTTACAGTAACTAGGCTCATGAGCAGAGACGAAACTAAAGGCTCAGTTGTGTTTCTATTACAATCCACAGGTAAACTCAAAGGGAGCAGGACTGTGCCTAAGGATATGTCTACACTGCAATAAAAGTCCTACTGCATGGCTATTCCTGGGGCTCCAGCCGGGAGGCTATAAAATTGCAGGGAAGTTGTTCAGGCTTGGACTGGATGGAGCTCAGGCTCTGGGACTCTGCAATGGAAGATGGGGTCATGGAGTTGTGGGGCTGATGCTCTGGAACTGCTTGGAGAGGCCTATCAGGACTCTGGGGGAACGAGTGTGTCGCGAGTGTGTCTCCGCTCTCTCGTCAGTGCAGGAAGCTCATGCAGCTTTGACCTTCCTAGGCCTGACCTCAGAGCGTTCAGCATCCCCTCCCACACCCCCATGCTTCCCGCAGTGAGTTTGCCTGGATGGATCTCCTGGCAAGTCTCCAGTAGTGACTCTCAGCCAGCATGCAGAACACAGGGGTTTATTAGTCGACCAGGACATAGAGTAAAACAGCCTCTTGTCACTATAGAAAACCGGAATATGCAGTAAAATCCATCTTGGGAGGAAGAGAAGGCTCTGTCCCTCCCCTGTGCCCCAAGCCAGCCAAGACTGACTTCCTTCCAGCTGCCTGGCCCCAGCCACGCTCATTGCTCCTCCTCCAGCCTGTGTCCTGGTTCCTGGGCAAAAGGTGTCCTCTGGCTGCATCCCCCTCCTGGGGCTCAGGTTACCAAGGGCATCAGCTAGCCATTGCTTACATGCAGGCTGCTGGCAGCCTCACATGTTCTAAGGGCCTCGGCAATGTCACACACCCAATTCCCATCACCATGTAGGCACTGGGGAAATCTCCAGGGAAACTGATGTGCACACAGTGTCAGTGTAGGACAGTAAGAGACTCACATGCACCATAGCAAGGTGAATAAAACCCCACTTTGTCACAGATGGCCTCAGAGCTCAGACTCCAACTGGAGCCTGAGTGTCTCCATTGCAATTTTTAGCCCCACAGCCTCAGCACCATCAACTGACCCAGGCTCTGAGACTTGGTGCCAGCAGGGCTGGCCTTAACATGAGGCGAACTGAGGCGGCTGCCTCAGGTGCCAGACTGTGTGCGTGTGTGTGTGTGGGGGGGGGGGGGGCACCACTAGGACCCAGAGAATTCAGACCTTTCAAAGTTTTGGCCTAAGTGAGGGGGCATTGGGGCGTCATTTGAGCTCCCCGCCTCAGGTGCCAAAATGTTGTGGGCCGGCCCTGGGTGCCAGACATTTTTTATCGCAATGTACACATACCTCAAGAGACCAATGGGCTAGGGATCCTATTTCCAAAAATGCTCACTCTTTTGGAGTACCCATTTCTGAGCTGCCCAGCTTGAGACACGTAAGTGTTCTTGGAGGGAGAGCGAGACAAAAATCCATTTTTCACTTTCTTCCTCATAGGAAAAAAAAGTAAAACAGGTAGGCATGTGAGTTACTGTACGTTATTCTACATGCAAGAGAGTTTGGGGTGAACTTGAGAATATACTGGAAAAACTTAAAAAACAACAAATAGTCCAGCAGCACCTTAAAGACTAACAAAACATGTAGCTGGTATCATGAGCTTTCGTGGGCACAACCCACTTCCTCATGATACCAGCTACATGTTTTGTTAGTCATTAGTCTGTAATTGGAAAAACTTAAAAAACAACGCATAGTCCAGCAGCACCTACTGACTAACAAAACATGTAGCTGGTATCATGAAGAAGTGGGTTGTGCCCACGAAAGCTCATGATACCAGCTAAATGTTTTGTTAGTCGTTAGGTGCTGCTAGACTATGCGTTGTTTTTTAAGTTTTTCCAATTACAAACTAACTCGGCTGCCCCTCTGAAACTTGAGAATATACTGTCTTTAAACTCAGGAGTCCTTATATATAATTCTATTTTAGCATTCTTACTGTCAATATTTCTTCTGTATTATAGTGTTCCTTGACCTGAGCAGGAAGCCAATATTCAGGGGCTTGCCAAGTTGATTCCTTCAAGAGAAGAAACTACTGATATGAGTTAAGTACTTCTTTGGTGCGATCCTGTTTATTTACAAAGAATATACACAAAGTCCAATTTCCCCGGACACAGTACAACATAGTAGAAAGAAACAATATCAAACACACAATTCCATACCTGCCTCTCCAATGCAGCCTGTGCCCCAAGAAGTCTCCCCCTGTCTGCACTCTCTCAGGTCCATACTCAAAAGTGCTTCTCTCACTCTCCGATGGCTTTTTGCTTCTAACAGGCACACAGTTGCCAAACAATTCCTACCCCTGGTTTGCAAGCAGGCCTCATACCACGTGGCTCCTGCTTTGCTATGTGCCTGATTACCTGGAACTCTTCTCCTGGCTGCCTTTTCCAAAATGACGTGTGCACCAGATACTGCTTCATTTCTCATTTTAGAGTGAAAAACAATTAGCAACCAAGTCCAGTTTTTGCAATAGAAAGTGAGTTTTACATGGATAGAGAGGGCCTCAAACTGCTTCCCACGCAGCAGCTGGGATCATGGAAGATGTCATTAGCTCAATCTTATGCTTTAACCACCAATGATTCTCTATCTACTGTCTCTGGGATTTCCTGAGAATCAGACAGTAAATTCAAAATGTCTCATGCGCTGAGCTATTATTTATCAGTATTCCCAACAAAAATAGACCAGACTGTAGACTTAGGTTTTTGTCTATCAGTCCAGGGTAACCAGAACGGGAGCTACCTCAGATAGCTTATCTAAGGCTATGTCTACACTGCAGCGGAGGTATCCTGAAATAGCTATTCCTCATCTTCACAGCAAGCCTATTATTTCAAAATATAACGGGCTCACTATTCTGATGTCTCTGTAAACCTCATTCCACGAGGAGTAAGGGACATTTTGGAATAGCAATTTATTTTGAAATAAGTACTGTGTAGAGAGCACCAAATTTCAAATTAAGCTATTTTGAAATTGACTTGAAATAAACTACGCAATATTCATAGCTCAAATTGCATAGCTTATTTTGAGCTACGGGTGCAGTGTAGACATATCCTGAGGCTACATCTACACTACAGGCTTTTTGCACAAGAACAGCCGTTCTTGTGCAAAAACTTGTGGAGTGTCTACACTGCACGCGCGTTCTTGCACAAGTAAATTTACAATACAGCATCGGAACAGAGGGCTTCTTGTGCAAGAGTTATTCCTCTCCCCACGAGGAATAAGCCCTCTTGCGCAAGAAGGCAGCGTGGACGGGCAACAAGGGTTTCTTGCGCAAGAAATCACTATGGCTAAAATGGCCATCAGAGCTTTCTTGCGCAAGAGACTGTCCACACTGCCATGGATGCTCTTGCACAAAAGCACATGGCAGTGTGGACATGCTCTTGTGCAAGACCTTTTGTGCAAGAACTCTTGCACAAAACAGTTCTTGCACAAGAAGCCTGCAGTGTAGACATAGCCTTATAAGAGTTTACCTACATGTGCAAATTGGAGGGATGGCTATTCCGGAATAGTGGTAGCACTGAACATTCTTAGCCTTCCTATTCTGGACGACCCCTTACAGACAAGCCTTTACTGTCACCCCATTCGTCTTCATCTGCTTTGAAGTTTTACAGCAGCTCCCACTGCTGCCCCGTTCTTAGGCTTATTGCAGCTGCTTTTCAGAGACAGTCATTGTTAGCAACTAAGATAAGATTTGCTCCAACAGATGTAGACTGAGTAGAGTCAGCAACTTGTAGGCTTAGTGGTGGGTAAAATTCACCCCTATGCAGAGGACAAGCACAATGGCTATGCACCACTTAAATCCCATGTGAGCCTTATTTTGAGAGCTTACTCAGGTTTAACTGGTGCATAAACGTTGTGCTAATTCTCTGGACTGCTGTTCCCTGACTGGGTGCAGCACAGAGTTCTGTCCTAGGCAATTAATCCATACACATCTTCAATAGTCTGCACTGAGCAACTGTCTGGAAAATCCCCACCCCAAATCCCACACAATGATTTTTTTTGATATAATCCCAACACACTATTATGTAGGAAGAGGGACTAAGAAAATAGGGCTGGATTTTCCTTGACACAAAAGCAGCTCCAGAAATTGTTGCTTGTGGCAGTCTGGTCGTGCACTCCTGTAACTTTCTGTGGTTATTTGGGGAGCTTTTTGGTGGATTGGCCAATAAATGAGCTGATGGGCACTGGAAACTTTCTAGACAGCTGATGATTATTCTCTCTACAGTGCACAGCTAACGTCGGGCTGCCTGTGCATGGGAGTGACAGGGTAGGGTGGCACTTCCAACATACCTGTGCAGAACCCTATCACAGTGCTGACACTAGCACCCTTGACTCTAGGGCAGAGCTGGCTACAACACTTGGCTATGCTTCAGGAGTGGCCAGACACGTTGTGAGAGCAGTTCGCAGACTGTACAAATTTGTAGTGCCTAGCACTTTTCCTTTGGGGTTGTCATCATCGTTAACAACAACCATAGTTGGCATTAGATTCTGCTCCAAAAGCAAGGGCTTTATTTTCAAATGACAGTACTGGAGCAATTCAGAATACACGTTCACATCCCTGAACCCTTTACTCTGTAAGTGTACTGAAAGACAAAATCCCTTCTCTGGTCCTTCCCTTTGTCCTCCCCTGCAGCCTCACACTAACATTTTTATCAACTTTCTGCTAAGTGCTGTCAACCTGATCTCCTTACATCAATGCAAATCAGCAACAATGCCTGGAATGAATGGAGTAACACAGCTGCAACTCTGGTCCTGATTATGACACTGCAGCAAATCAGGAGTGATGCTAATTAAGTCAGTGGGGTTGCACATGGGTAACTAAAGTCTCAAAATTCCACTGGTCTCTACCATGTATCTTCCAGGCATAGCAAGAGCAATCCCAGAGTGCACCCAGCTCAGCAGCCAAAGAAAGACCCCTGGGCTAGTCACCCAGAATGCCATGTATGCCAAGCCTGGTGACATCTACACAATAATGTGAATGGAAACAGGGACACAGCTGTCCTGTGCACACACTATTGCTGTAGCTGATGTCCTATAGTGGGGTGGCCAACCCGTTACAGACACAGAGCCAAAATAGTGGTGGATACAGCACAAAGAGCCAAGGAAAAGAAGTTGTTGAGCAAAAAAAAAAAAAAAAAAACCTGCTGCCCCTTTAAGAGCAGCATGAGGCCCAAGCAAGTTTCTGTTGGCTGCAGCATCAGATCTCCCTGCACCAAGTGGTGCCCTGCCCAGACAAGGAAAAAAAGGTCAGAGCAGGGGACCATGAGAAGAGCAGCGGGTGCGGGAGACACTATTTTTCATTTGAAGAGCCGGTTCATTCCATACTGTATGTGTGAGTGCTGGGTGGGGTGTCACTCCTGATAGCTATACCTACACTTGAAAAAGAAACTAACCAGTGGTCCTGCAGCACATTAGCGACTAACAAATATCTATATCCCATCACGAGCTCTTAAGGTGCTACAGAAGTACTGGTTGTTTTTAAAGTTACAGACTAACACGGCTACCCCTTTGAGACTTGAAAAGGGAAAGCAGCATTTGCCCTGAAGAGAGAAATCAATTTGACCTTGGCCATAATCCCCCAAACTTTGGGACTGGGCTCAGTGGGCCAGAGAAGCGGCTGCCCGCCATACCACGCAATGCCATTGTCACCACTGAAATCAGACAGACCGCTGTTTCCATCCGCGGGAACAAAGCGTCCTTGTCCTGTGCGCACTGGCGCTAGGGGAGCTGTGTGTGAGGCGCCCACTCCACGGCCCCGTCCCTGCCGCAAGGCATCTGTAACCAGGTGGGGCACCAGTTCTACCAGGGAAATCGGAGCGGAACTCGGGGCTGCTACTGCCCCTCCTGCTTTCTCTGAGATCCCCTCACTCCCCAGGCCCCTGGCCTGCCACTGCGGTTGCGGGGAGCGAGGTGCCGCTCGGCAGGCGAGCCGGAGCCAGGGAACACGGTGGTTGAAGGAAGGGGGTGTTGGCATCTCCGCAGCGCTGGCCAGCGGGGGCAAAGGGCTCTCCGGCTCCAGCAAAGGCGCTTTCCCGAGCTCTCCCCACGCCCCGCTTTGGCGAACCGAGGCGCTGGCTCCTCAGCCACCAGCCCCAGGGGGCCGGTACCTGACTCCTCCCCCGCCCCTGCTCCCTCTGATCCCACCCCCGCTGGGGCACCGCTGGGGAGGAGCGACTGAGTCCGCCCCTGCCCAGCCGGGAGCCGAACAGCGGACCCGGCGCAGCGCCGCGATCCGCCAAGCCAGCGCGCTCCGTGCGCCCCGCGTCCCCTGAGCTAGGCACTGGCCGGCCCGGACCATGTTCTTCTGGCTGTACTCCGCGCTCGCGGCGCTGCTGCTCCTGCCGCTGCTCATGAACCTCTCCTGCCCCTACTTCTTCCGCGACCTCAGCTTCTTCCTCAAGTTGGTCCGGGTGTCGCGGTGGACGCGCAGCTACGCGGCGCGGAGCCCGGTGCGCAGCATCCTGGAGGTGTTTTTGCAGCGGGCGCGCCGGGCGCCGCGCAAGCCCTTGGTGCTGTTCGAAGAGGAGACGCACACCTACGAGCAGGTGGACAAACGGAGCAGCCAGGTGGCCCGGGCGCTGCGCGAACAGGCCGGGCTACAGCCAGGGGACTGCCTCGCCCTCTTCATGGGCAACGAGCCTGCCTACCTCTGGATATGGCTGGGCTTGGCTAAGCTGGGCTGCGCCATGGCCTGCCTCAACAGCAACATCAGGGCCCAGTCCTTGCTGCACTGTTTCCGCTGCAGCGGGGCCAAGGTGCTGCTGGCAGCCCCAGGTGAGACCCTCCAGCGCCTAGGCCGACAGGTGGCTCAGTCCTCAGTTGCCCAGAGTGGGGGGATAAGGGGCGTGGACTGCCCCAGCTGCCCACCCATAGGGCCACACCTGCTGCTCATCCATATCTGCTCAGGCAGGGAGCTCACCTGCCCTGCAGCGTTCTGAGTGGGGAGTAGGGGCAGGGACGGATTAAGGCATGGGCTAGCCGGGCAGCTGCCCAGGGCTCCAACCTATGGGGGGGCACCTGATGGCAGCTATAAGGGGCGTGTAGCGCCCCTTATAGCTGCCATCAGGTGCTGCGCGCCCGGCTCCCGGATCGCGGGCTGCAGCAGCTCCCAGCGGCCACCTGGGGCTGGGCCGGGCCAGGCACGTGCGTCCTGTCACCGCCAGCTCCACGCACCGGGTGGGCATGGGGCCGCGCATGCGCCCTCCCCCAACCCAGCGCACAATTAAACTGTCTGCCCGGGGCGCCAGAGTAGCTTGGTCCGGCCCTGAGTAGGGGACAGTCCCACAGGGACAGCCTTAACCCAGAAGTGGAGATGGGGGTAGCCCAGGATATGGGACAATCCCCAGCAGTGTTCCCTGTAAGCTGGGTGCTTGTGAAGCTGCTCAGGAAAGATTCACATGCCACCTAGCTGGTTAGCAGGGCACCCACAGCTGGCTTTTTTGTTTCTGTTGGTAGTGCACATGCTTGATGCACACAAAACATTTATTCTGCACATGGATGGAAAAAATCAGCACACAGATAGAAAAGATTAGAGCACACACTGGTCCCCAGGAGGTGGGACGTACCCCAGAAAGGGGGACAGTCCCAAGGGTTGGGGAGCGGGTGGAGGAGGAGGGTTGTTCCTTTAACATGTACAGTGCTCTCTGCTACAACTTCATTGTCAAGACTTGGTCTCTCCAGCTTCAGTAATTTGGAACAACAAACAGTGAAGAAACAGGAGGTTGGTGCAGGATCAAAAGCCAGTGAACTAGTGAACTGAGTCTTATGCAAGGGTTTTTGGCTGCCCTGTCTTAACTCTGCTCCCACTGCTTTGGGGAGGCCTGGCAAGGGAGATCCCTTGGCCACAAGGTTTTTTTTTCCTGGGGGTGGGGATGGGTTATGACAATATGTAGCAAGTGCTGACATACAAGATACAATCAATAAGGCCCTTGTCCTACCCATGTGCTTGATTAACTTTACTCACTGTGAGTAGCCCTATTAACATCAAATTTAGGGCCTTAAACTTTAATCCTGAAATTGACCCTGTCTAGGTGTTCCCCCTGCACGTAGCCCCATGGATATTAGAGGGGCTCCAAGTGGGCAAAGTGGGGATGTGTCTAGATGGAATAGAATTGCAGGATCTGTGCCATAGTGCTGAAGGGTTTTGTCAAATAGCTAAGCCTGGGATGTTGCACTGAAACATACAGGTGCTTTTTGGGATATGGATGTGATAGTCTTCCATGCTAGCCAGTGGCCCAAGGCAGCCTGGGGGAGAGACCAGCAGGGGGCAGTAGCAGGGATCACACACCCCTTGCACTCACCATGGCAGCAGGAACTGGAGCAACCTGGCAGCCTGTTCCACTCCACTCCACCCCACCACCCATCTCCCAGCCTGCTGTGCTCTGCTTCTCTGCATTGGCAGGAAACAGAGCTCCCCAGCCCCACTCTGCTTCCCCAAGCCCTGCAGCAGGCTGGGGCCAGGGCTGGGGGCTCTGTGGCAAGGGGGGCAGCAGGGCGGGAGATGGGCGGCAGGGCAGAGTGAAGCAGGCTATAGGGTCTATCAGCCCCATGCCAGGCCTCCCAGGTAATCCCACTGCTCACAGCGCTGGAGTGGGGGGGTACAGGAAAGGGCAGAGCAGAGGCAGGAAGAGGTGGGTGGGGATGGAGCAGAGGTTGGGCACGGCAGAGCCTGCAGTGGAGGGGTCGTCCCTGGTTCCACGCCTTGGATACTGAGGTGGGCGGTTGCCCAGGGCCCTGCAACTCTCTAGGAATGGCCCTGCCTGTGAGAGACAAGAGGTCAAAGTAGATGCTCACAGTGGTGCCTTCTAGCCTTAGAAGCTATGAATGTTCCCAACTCATTGACAATGTATTTTCATTAGGGCTGTCAAGCCATTAAAAAATTTGATCGCAATTAATCGCATGCACCTCCCCTTTGAAACGCCACAGTCAACAGGGCAGCGCTGCATGGAGCCCGGGATCAGCTGGAGTCCCCAGCTGACCCCGGGCTCCATGCAGCACTGCCCCTTGGAAGCACTGCAGTGGCATTTCCAAGGGGCAGTGCATTTGGAGCCTGGGATCATCTGGGGACTCCAGCTGATCTCCGGCTCCGTGTTGCAAAGCCCCTTTAAAGGGGCAGCACATTAGGAGCTGGGGATCAGCTGGAGTCCAAAACACCAAAACAGCATTTCAAAGGGGCAGCGCAGCATTAACGCCTGCGATTAACACATTAATCCTGGACTGCGTTAATCGCAGGTGTTAACGCAGATCAATTCACAGCCCTAATTTTCATTTCCAATGTATATAATAAGGGGACAACACCAGAAAAAGATACTTTACTTAGGTAACAGGGCCTTCTCTACTAGACAATAAAATCTAAAAAGCTTTCCCTTTTGATCTGTGCAATGCAAGAAATAAAATAACCTTTACTACTACAAATTAATGAATTAATTTGCAATAAAGTGAACAGTTTACAGGTTCAAATAAAAAAATAAATCAAGGTCAAGGATACCTAGATAGTTTAAATAATGGGGAAATCATTGCTCTTTTGTTACAGGTGGACTGAAACTAGTCTGAGATTTTTTTAGCTGCATTATAAGACCCTGATCCCGTAAAGACTTTGTTACATGTTTACACTTAAAAAAAAGAAAAAAACAAAATGGAAAAACTGATAAACAAGGTCATTAGATAATGGAGCATTAGCTAACTAGTGCCTGTTAACTACCAATAATACTGAACACTTACAGAGAGCTTTTTGTCAGTAGATCTCAGTGCACTTTACCTTGGAAGTAACAGTCATAAGTCCCTTTTTATAAATAGGAAAACAGAGGCACAGCACAATGGGGTGGCTTCCCATGGTTACCTAGCAGGTCACTAGCTGAGCCAGCAATAGAAGCCAGGTACTCTGTGTCACAGATCCACTGCTCTATCCACTTGATCACACTGCCTCTCTTTAGTCTAGCCCCATTTCTGCCAACTTTTGCAAACATGATGGCTACATCTAGACTGGCATGATTTTCCGCAAATGCTTTTAACGGAAAAGTTTTTCCGTTAAAAGCATTTGCGGAAAAGAGCGTCTAGATTGGCACGGATGCTTTTGCGCAAAAGCACTTATTGCGGAAAAGCGTCCGTGCAAGGCTAGACGCGGTTTTGCGCAAGAAAGCCCCAATCGCCATTTTCGCCATCGGGGCTGTTTTGCGCAAAACAGTCCTGAGCTGTCTACACTGGCCCTCTTGCGCAAATACATTTGCGCAAGAGGGCTTTTGCCCGAACGGGAGCAGCATAGTATTTGCGCAAGAACACTGACAATCATACATTAGATCGTCAGTGTTCTTGCGCAAATTCAAGTGGCCAGTGTAGACAGCTGGCAAGTTTTTCCGGAAAAGCAACTGCTTTTGCGGAAAAACTTGCCAGTCTAGACACAGCCGATATCAATGAGACTACTCACATGTATGAAGATAGAGTGTACACACTAATATTTGCAGGGAAAGGGCCTTTTCTATGCAGATGTTTAAATGTTCCTAACTTTTATGAGCTAAAAACAAACCTTTCCGAGTATAGCACACAAACTAAACCTTAGTGGGAATGAATTCCGTGCTGTATTTGAACTTTCAAAAGTAATCAATGTTTAAGTTAACACCATGAGGAAAAGCTAGTGTTTAGAACAAGAAAATGTACTTTTCCAAAAAGTATTCAGCTTTGGGGAAAGACCAAACAAAGAATATTTCATCCCAAAATGAGAAAAAAAATTTGAAGATGAATGGTTGAAAATAGTTATTAATGAAACAATTTTTCCACCCTTAGCTATAGTAGACACTTCTGGCCGTTACAATAATATAAGGAGAGGACAAAAAGACAGATTTCCCCTCTATTAAACATTTACTTTTTCTTCCCTGATTTGAGTTTCGACTTTTACTCTGCATTTTTGTGCTACCCTGGGTCAGGATGACTATTGTTATTTACTTGCATGGATACTTTGAACAGATTTCTGCAAAGGAGTATATTGATTCAGTTATAAACAGGAGTAGAGTGTATTGTGTTTACATATGTTGGGTGCCAGACTATGGCTCATTGGATCTACATGTGGAGAGGTTCTAAATTAAACCTTCCATGGAGAATGGGGGTTCAGATGCCTCTGTGGAACATTCCTCTTCCTGCCACCAAACCCAATTCTCCATGCAGCCTAGGGTCTGTGTAGAATGAGTAGGTAGAGCAGGGGTGGCCAACCCATTTAACAAAGAGAGCCAAAACAGCAGCAGAAAAAATGCGAAGAGCCGCACCAGAATTGTCAAGCCAAAAAAAAAAAAAAAGGCCCCCCCAAAACAGAATTGTCGAGCAAAAACAAAAAAATTAAAAAAAAAAATTTTTTTTAAAAGGAGGCTACCCCTTTAAGATGGCCACCATCTTGGGCGCCATTTTTAAAACTCCTCAGCTCTGACCCAGTAAGCACAGGGAAGCCAGGAGCCAGGGGTGGGCAGGGCCGTTTGTGGGGGTGCAGGAGCAGCTTCATGAGCCGCACTTTTGGGGGCCAAGAGCCGCATGCGGCTCGAGCTGCGGGTTGGCCACGGCTGAGGTAGAGTGAGGTTGGGCAGAAACAGGAGAGACAGGCCACCTGAATGTGCATAGTTCTCCTTACAGTCCTGCAGAAGATGTCCAAAAAACTGAATACAGCCTGAAGCCATAGTAAACATTTTTAGTTTCCCTGCCTGAAGACCAGAGGAGGCCTAGGGGGGTGTCCTTGGTAATTCAGCTCCAATACAGTGTTGCTGGCAGAGAACTAGGGGTGTTGCTGGGAGCTCCACTTTGTGGCAGAGGTATTGAGTCTCCACATGGATGGCCCTGAGACCCGCCAGATTTGGGGGCTGCTTTTGTGCCAGAGGAGGGGACAGTATCATTATAAACACCATTCACAAGAGCATTGACTGGCAACCACGCTAGAAATATTGGTTCTAATAATAACAATTTTTCATCCCAGGGGAGCAATTCAAAGTGAAAGGCAGAGCTGTTTGTTTTGGGAGACAGCAAGTTGGGTTGCTGACGCCAACAGTAGATTGCATATTAGGAACCATTCTAGCAATTTTGATGGCACTTTCACACAAGAAACATGCACACGGCCAGCTTTGCAACATTTCATGAATGGGGGAAGGACTCTTGCAAATGAAAGGACTCTGGCAAATTACATGAACATCTGAGAAATGGCTTGTGTACAAATTAGGTCCTTTAAGTGAAGAGAAATGTCCCTGGGATATTGAGTCAGCCTCCTACAGAGAATATTGACTCATTTATATTGGCACTACCTTATATAAGTAATCTCTCATGTTTTGTCTGTTTTAGTAATATGAAATGTAAAGCACTGTGTAAATTAACTATAAACATCAAACAGGACAGTGTGTCGGGTTTTGTTCTGACATTTAAAATGTATTTCACACTATAAAACATGCTAGACATGGAGGGCCAGATTCTCAGCTGGTGCAAGTCAATGTAGCTCCTTAGAAATTAACACAGTTCTGCCCCTCATCCTGATGCTGGTTGACACTCGAGAGCAGTCCTGAAGCCATCCATTTAAGTCAATGAAACTAGGACAGTTCACACCAGGTGAGCATCCGATTTGTGTCTCTCTACACATAAGCATTTGTGATAGCATCTGGAGCCAAATTCTCCTCCCCTTACTCCCACAAAACTACCATTGACTTGACTTCATGGAGAGTGTTTATGTGAGTAAATCAAGCCCAATTTGTGCATGGCTTGAATTTTCCCTGTTGTATTTGTGTGTGAGCTTTACAGTTTGATTTCAATCCTATCAATTATTGTTTCTACAACATGGATCTGTGCTTCTTCCTCATCTGCCCCCTGCTTCAAGCAGTTTTGAGAACAGAAGCCTGAAGCAGTAACTGCTTGAGTGAATTGGCTGCTGAGGGTCCATGTTAAGTTACCTGAATTTGCTAATGATTGAGGGGAATTGCCACACCCATGAATTGAAAGGTCTTTTTGTTGGCTTTGCAGTGTGCTTGTCAGATTCCACCCAACGTTACGAAAATGTAGGCTCCCTTTTCTGTTTCACTCACATAGCCGTTCGCTGTTTAAAGAAGGACTTTGAGTTACAGTGCACCAGCCAAGACACTGGTAACTCCACCAGCAAAAATAGATCATCTTATTTTTCTAGTAGAGGAAGTGAAAAATTGTAAACATGCTGCTATACATGAAGTATAGTGAAATTCACCCTTGCACACAGGATGGGTGAGTGTAAGAGGTACATTGGCCTGGTGAGGGAACTCTGCACAGGAGAGTGATTCCCTCAAAGAAGGAAATTCGGCATCCTGAGGTAGCCATTTTTTCCATTTCTTCTCTGACACGTGGGGGCAAAGAGGTTGTAAGGCTCCCTGGGGAGCACCCTCAGCACGAATCCTACTCAGCAGACACAGAGCTGACTAGGCCAGTGCCATATTCCTCCCTCACCACAAGGATCATAGGCCTGCAGGCAGGAGGAAGTATGTCCAGGACATCCTTACTCCCTGGTTCTTGCAAGGTCCATACCTCTCAAAGGTGAGCTAACCTCTACTGATGGTTGAGTCAGCCCCAGGAACAGGGAGGCACAAAGTGTTTCTTCTCAGACCTAGTCTACATCTAAAATTGAGACGGTCCAAGTGACACTGGCCAGGGTTGTGAAAAATGGCATGCCCTGTGCAATGTCATTAGGTTGATCTAACAACTTTACACAGGGTGACAGGCAGGGCCAGATTAGGCTAATAAAGCTACAGCCTTAGGCCCTCCCAATGTTTTTAGGTCCTCCTGCTCAGTGAGGAGGCAGGTCTAGGCCAGGCCATAGCCCTGCTGGAGCACTCCTGCCAGCAAGAAAGACCAGGCAAAGCAGCCCCCTATGGCTTAGAAGGAGCTCCCTCTCGCTCCTTGACAGTGATGGAAGGGGAACAGCAAGCAACAGACAACAATGGTAGGAATCGGGAGCAGGAGGGGGGTGCGTGGGAGAGGCCCTTTCTGCCCTTCCTAAATGGTGCCAGGGGTAGTCTGAGGGGAGGCAGCTCAGGCAGACGGACCGGTAGGGAGCGCACCCGCAGCCTGCCCCTTTCACCTGCCTGCTGCTTAGCACAGCAGCCTGCAGGATTGCTCCCGGAGCCTAGCTGGGCGCCTGTCCACCTCCTCCTGCAGCACAGCATGTGAGTCAGCTCTTACTGCATCGGCACACCAAGGTGCACAGCCTGACTTTCACCTCTGGTTTCATTCAAAAAACTGAAAGCTAAATAAACCTGAAGTTAATCTTTTTTCTGCCCCCACTCAAACGACCTTCTTTCCCAAGTGGAAAATGTTGGGTGAGCATAGAATGACTGTGATTTGAGAAGAAAATGAGAACAAAGGCCAATTCCTGGGACAGTTACACTTTTGTAGCCTTACTGACTTCAGGCCAGGGTCCAGGAGAACAGATTTTTTCCCCCACAAGAATAGATTTAGGTTCCTACTGCTTTTTCACACCTGGATAAGCAGAATCTTATTCACTTTCCTGAACACTTTAAAAGGTGTGTGTGTGTGGGGGGGGAGACTTTGAGAGAAACAAGGTCTGTCTGAAGTCTGCTTGATCCCTCATTCTACACCAGCCTAGTAAACAAACCACATCCAAACCTGATGGTTCTTCCGAGATGTTGATTTTCAATGAAGTCTTTTTGGTAAGAGGGGCAGAGAACACAACAGGGGTGTCTCTGTTTTGTCATATTCATTCAAAAGCTGAAAGAGCAGGGGACTGGACTAGATGACCTCTAGAGGTCCATTCCATTCCTATGATTCTGTTATTCTAATTGTGGAAGAGCTAATGAATACAGAGGAAATGCATTTAGGGTACTGGCTACAGACAAGACACTGAAGTAGATCCCCCTGCCTCTAGCTCCCACATTAACCAAAAGCCACCTGATGGTAGCCAAAGTCCCCACACAGGGCCCAGAGTCTTATCAAACATATAACCAGGGTCAAAAATGGCCTCCAATCCACCACGGCTCAAGAACATCTTAGTGCTTTGTCCCTCTTGAGCACTGAGATCTTTGACCTATGATGACATCTTTCATGACTTTGCCACAGCTGAAGTGGGAAAAATTATGTAAGTGTATTGAGAGTGTAATAAATGTAATCTATTGTAATTATGTATATAAATCTTATGTAATTATGTATATAAATAAATGTTTGATGACTTCCTAATTTTTTGCACTATGTAATTCATACTTAAGCCCTTCCCACTAGCCTTATGCCCCTCATAACCTTAATCTGGCCTGGTGATAGGGGATGTCTCATTTATGATCTATCCTTCACTGTAGTGGCAGCGAGGCCTCTCGAATAGGTGGATTATCCACATCAAGGGAAAAACCACTTCTGTTGATGTAGAAAGTGTTTGTCCTACAGCACCACTGCAGCCTTGTAGCTGTGTCACTGTAGCCACTGTAGTGTAGCCATGGCCTCAGCTCTTTTGTCAGACACTGAACTGTCATAGGCATGAATCATTCCTGAGGGCAATTAAATACACAATCTCTCAAGGCAAAACTTGGGGCACAAATTCAGCAACGCAACATTTTTCTTGGAATGATTTTCTATTTTCTTTGCTCTGTAAGGATTGAAAGCAGCTGTTGAAGAAATATTGCCAACCCTGAAAGAAGAAAACGTGAGAGTCTTCTACCTAAGCAGGACATCCGATACAGAAGGAGTTGACAGCTTCCTTGACAAAATGGAATCAGTTTCAGATGAGCCTACTCCACCATCTTGGAGATCACATGTCACTTCTAAAACACCTGCCATGTATATTTATACTTCTGGGACTACAGGTAACGTAAATGGGGCTATCCGACAAACATTACGTCTGCTGGTGAGGAAAAAATTATTGGAATGAAATTTTAATTTTATATTTTTCTGCTTAGTAATTCTTGCAAATCATCCTCAAAATCACATTTCTATCTGATTTTTTTAACATAAATTGGAACAAGTAAACCCAAGATTTCTGGAAAAGAAAGTGCTTAGAGAAAATATGTTTTTCTCTGCTTTTTCTTTACTTTGGGCATTTGAAAGCACTTTTTGTGCAGTTGGTTGTCCTTGTTTGTGAGGATCATCTAACACATCAGTAGAGGGAGAAGAGCATTTGGAAAAAAAAGACAGATGTGACTGTAAAATCTCCAAAATTGGCAGAGGGGACTCAGAAATAGATATAGTCCTAGATGCTACTACTAACTGCTTTTTGTTGTACTTTACATTTCAAGTTGATGATGCCCATTAATTGTTATGAGCACTTTTAGATTTAAACTTTTTTTCAAGTTTTATGTGAATCAAACTGTATCTTAAATGAAGCAAACTGTACTATATGTGATTTTAAGCTTTCTTTCACATAC
The DNA here is from genome assembly GCA_019425775.1 of Rafetus swinhoei. Lineage (NCBI taxonomy): Eukaryota > Metazoa > Chordata > Testudines > Trionychidae > Rafetus > Rafetus swinhoei. The sequence continues at coordinate 26,241,971 of CM033442.1, read as the reverse complement.
AGTGCAACTCCTCCAACAGCATAACTTACTGTGGAATTTCTGTATATTTTGCATCCTGGTATTATCATGTCCTATTGATTATTGTTTCAAGTTTCTTTGTGATAACTACTACTAGAAGAGTTACCCAGCGTTGCTTGAATTAACTCAAATACATTTTATTTTTTTTCATTAAAATCATTGTTTTGGGGTGGGGCTGGAGATGAGGGGGTCAATGTGCAGCTGCCCTGGAGAGAGAGAGAGGACAACCCCACCCCTCTCTTGCCACAGAAGCTTGGGAGCAGGTGAGAAGTGCCTGTTCATGGCAGCTGCAGCGAGCATAGCTAGGGAAGGGGTGCACCAGCTGGGGGGACAGATAGACACACAACAGACAAAACTCTCTGAAATATGTAGTAGATAGCTGTCCTTTCCCCACCCCTGGCCCCTGCTGACCCAATCAGGTTATAGCTATCCCGGTCCCATCTCTGCCCCATGCTGCCTCCCTGTGGTCATTATATAGTGTAACTGTCCCTCCTCCCAGGCCCCCCTTTTTCTATTTTATCAGAAACAATCGAATTCCAGGCACATCCATTGTCCTGGCACAAACAAACCCTGACCTTGCTTCAAGTTATGTTAAGAGGAAGCTGCATACCAAATTTGGTGGACCTAGCTCTTACGGTTTAGGAGAAGTTCTTGAACAAATGGATTCACAGACAGACGGATGGACGCACAGACAGATGCACAACCTCTCTCAAATATATAGGAAATATCTTCAATTAATAGCAGGCATTCAAGTTCAGCCATCTAAGTATTTGGACTTCCACCAAGTGTATACAACCCCTTATAAAATTTGTCAACCTTCAGATGATGTAAATGAATGGAACGCTTTTTCATTTGACTATTTCTCTTCAGTTCCTGCGTGTACTTTATTAACTTCTAGCCTCTCCTTTTTATGAGGATATAGAGTATCCCCTTCACCCAATCCTGTGCTAAAGGATGTCAGTCTGAATCACCTTGCACATTAGGTGTACCAATCATATGAAAGAGCACACCTTTTTCTATTGTCTTTACCTAGGTCTTCCAAAGGCTGCAGTGATTAACCACCAACGCATGCTGTTAGCTTGTGGCTTATTCTTTACAAGTGGCGTGACCTCGGAGGACATTGTGTATAATGCCCTGCCACTGTATCACAGTGCTGGCCTCCTGGTTGGACTTCATGGATGCATCATGCAAGGTACAGTGCATCTTACAATGTAAATGAGTGACTGCGCCCACAGCAAAATTCATACCCAGAGCCAGCTTTCCAGCCCTGCATGGGAGTGTCATGAGTTTCAGGGTTAACTGCAATTCTGACCATACTCCTGGCCTCCCTTGAAGGCTTCCTAGCCATCACCTGTCTTGGATGGAGAATTGCATCATCCATCCTTCAGACTTGGGGTTTACAGTAGAGATGTTAAATTAGATTAATCAACTAATCGAATAGTGGATGGAATTTCCATCGTCTATTTGATTGGTTGATAAGAGTGCTTCCTTTTTGAAATGTAGCAAGAGCCCGCTGAGCTGTTGCTGCAATTCAGAGCTGGAAGTGCTGTGCGGCGTTCTGCCTTTGAAATGTACAAGAGCCCCAGCAGGGGCTTGTGTGCATTTCAAAGATTGAAACGGGTCCCCCGCCAGGCTCCATGTGGTGCTTCCGCTTTGAAATGTACAAGAGCCCCAGCAGGGACTCTCGTTCATTTCAAAGGTGGAAAGCTGCCACTGTGCCCCTGGCTCCTCCCATGGAGCTAGGGGGGAACCAGCTTTTAAGCCAGCTCCCCCCAGTACCTCCTCCCTGGACCCCTTGCTGCCTCTTTCTGATAGAGGCAGCAAGGGGGGGGGGAGCAACTAGTCGACTAGTGTGTCGATGATCCGATACACTTTTGCTGCACTTCATTGAGATTCCTCCATGATTTCTTTCTGCAAGATCTAGCCTAAAAAAGATACCGTTTCCCAGAGGCTACAAGCTTGTACAGTACAGTATTTCAGGCATTTAAACCACTTTGTTTCTATGGGACACCATTTAAACCACTTTGTTTCTATGGGAAAATGTGTTCTGAGTTCCAAACAATCAGCTAATAAATTAACTTTTGGAACACAACCTGTTTGTAAATCTGGGACATCCTGTATACCAGTTACCAACCAGCTCTCACCAAGCAAAGTACATTTATTCTAAGGGCAAAAGCATTCCAGATAATGCATACAAATAATACAAGTTCCTATGCATGGGCCAAAAGCTTGTCTTATGAGACCCTTGTAAGCCAAAGTTCACAAGGTTGCCCCCTCCTCCCCCAGACAGAAGGTCTTGTCTATTTTCTGTATCAAAAAGAAAGCTCTTACACTCCGATTTTTTATACCCATTCTTTGTCTACTGGTCTCTGAAACACCCCCGTTTAAAACAGCATAGGCAAGCCTCCCTATGGCACCTCTGTGGAGGTGTTACAGGCTAAACAAGTAGCCATAATCACCTGGCATGCCCACACACACCCTGTTTAGTTCCTGGAAAAGCTCTGGTAACCTTCCCACCTCGAGGTGCAATACAATCCCTGGCTCACAGTGAAGCAGAAACCACTGATCAACTTAATGCAATATGATCTCCCCAAAGATACTGCATGCATCTGCAATGTGTCACCTGCCACTCCGCCTATGCAGCACAACCACAGGGGCTAAGTGGTGCAGAGTGCCACGAAATTCATCCTCTGTGAATACACCATTACTTTCTGATGGACAGAGTTAAAGGATAAAGTTACTTTCTGGTTGTGGCATGTACCTGCATTGATTTTAGGAAAGTGTTGCCCCCTTTTAAGAGGAAGTCCTATAATCTGTCATCCTGCAAATGTCCTTCACTCACCACACTGAAATGACTAAGGAAATTGTCCCATTTTCTCACAATGTATTTGTTATAGCCAAGTTCTATTGTTTCCTTCTGCTTCTTTGTGTAGGTGCAACCTTTGCTCTACGCTCCAAATTTTCAGCCAGCCAATTTTGGGTTGACTGCAAGAAATACAACGTAACTGTCATCCAGTATATTGGGGAGGTGCTTCGGTATTTGTGCAATATGCCAAAGGTAACATCTTCTATGCACCAGAATTTTTTGCAAACTGATTACAAATATTGTCCAGATTACCTGTGCAATAATGCTAATATTTTAGTGGACTCTAATGAGTCTAAGATGTTCCACAGCTTAACTCAGGGGCCAGACACTCTGTTCCCCCAAGTTCATTTTGCACTATCTAATGGTACATCAGCATTGAAAAAAGAAGAAGAACCACTGTCACCCTGTGGCAGTAAATCTAAGGCTATGTCTACACTAGCACTTTCGTTAATATATTTTATGTTGCCCGGGGGTATGAAAAACACCTCTCTGAGTGACATAAGTTACACTGACAGAAGTTCCAGTGTGGAGAGCACTGGGCCTGCCAACTAGGGTTGCCAGGTGTCCGATATTGACTCGGACAATCTGGTATTTTCGCCTCCTGTCCGGTAAAAAAATTCAGAAAATATCGGACACCTAAAATGTCCGGTATTTTCTGGGGTTTTTTTCCCTGCCAGGAGGCGAAAATACCAGACACCTGGCAACCCTATGACACACTCAGCAACTGGGCCCAGCCCCCGGCCCCTCAGACACCCACCCCAGGACTCCCTGCTTGCCTGGTTCTGCAGGGAAGCTCCCTTCTGGCTTGACCAAGAAAACAAGATGGCTGCCGGCAAAAAGCCTAAAGACTTGAGCAGGGGGAAGCAATGCCTTTTGCTTTGCTCTGCATGTACTTTTTTTTTTTTTTTTCTCAACAACTTTGGTGTCCCCCCTTTTTCCTCCTCAACAGAATTTTTTCCCTGGTGGTGTTTTTTTTTTTTTTTGAGGGTGGGGGAAAGTGTTCCATATTTTTGGTTAAACCATCTGGCAGCCCTACTGCCAACAGGAGCGTGGAGAGCAAAGGGAGCAATTGCCCTGGGGCCCAGCGATTCTAAAGGGTTAGCAACAGTGGGGGTGCCCAGAGCTCCAGGCCCTTTAAAACACTGCTAGAGAGCCGTGTCATGTGCTCTGGGCAACCCTAAGGGCTAGGAGGGGCCACTGTGTTGCCATCCAGGAGGCACTAAGAGTTGCTATCCCTTCCACCCAAGCCCCACCCCTTCTGGGAGTGCAGAGCTGCCCCCTCCTTTGCCCAGGGGCCTAGCCCGGCAGTGGGCTCCTCCAGACAGCGTTGTCCGAGGGAGATGCTCTCTCACCAACATAGTGAGTGCTGCTTGTTGGAGGCGGTTTAATGATGCTGATCGGAGAGCTCTTGCCTGTCAGCACAAAGCAGCTACACGAGTGATCTTACAGCAGGGCAGTTGTATAGGTACAGCTGTGCCCCTGAGAGTTCACTAGGGCTGATGTGGCCTTAGAGTCTGGGTCAGCTGACTTGGGCTTGCACTATAGGTCTAAAAATAGCAGTGTGGACATTCAGGATCAGGCTGAAGCCCAGCTCTGAAACCTAGCGAGGGATTTCAAAGCTTGAAATTCAAGCATTCAAGTGGGAATGTCTATACCGCTGTTTTTAGCCCTGTTGACCTAGGTGCTTTGGGCGGGTTTTTTGCAACATAGTCATAGCCCAAATATGCAGAGATTGCAACTGGGGAATTCCCCCTGCATCAAGACAGCTTATTCCTGTGCAATAAGCCTGCCTCGAGCATAAGAGGAAGAAAGGAAGGAGAATTTGGAAGGGGGAGGAAGAGTTTTGAGGCATGTTGGAGCAAAGTTGTAATTTCTTTGTTGAAAGCTATTGTATAGTTTCAGAATCAAGTTGTCCGTGTCCCAGTTAATGAATCTGTGTTTCTGGAGGTCAGAAGAATTTTTCATTAATGCTAATGCATTATATTGATTTTATTTTAATATTGAGAAGAAGCCCCATAAGTCAATATCTGCTTACATAGACTGACTCATTTTCTCATTGCCTACTTTACGGATCACACTATGCAATGTATTCTGCCATTATTACAAAGGACATATGAATTTGTTTTGACATGTGCAAGTATGTAACTTGCAATGCATGTTGTGAAGACTCAATTTATAAAATCAAAAAGTGAAAAGCAGATGGGCTTTGGTTTAATAAAGTGAAAAGTGAAAAGCAGATGGGCTTTGGTTTAATATTTTACCCATCCACATTTTCAATATTTTTAAAATGTATCTTAAATAATGGCTATTTTGTGTAATATGTTATTTTACATCTTTAGTGAGAACTCTCCACCCAAAGAACTGAAAGCCTTTTGTAGGGCCGGCCCACAACATTTTGGCACCTGAGGCGGGGAGCTCAAATGACACCCCTATGCCCCCTCGCTTGGGCCAAAACTTTGAAAGGTCTCAATTCTGCCGCCTTCCTGTTCTACTCCTCTCATGGTAGTGCTCTGCTACCTACCCCAGTAAAGGAGAACTAACAACTTAAAATGCCTTGTTCAAAAATTTTAAGTAACACTTAACTCTGGGTCCTAGTGGCACCCCTCCCCCCAACACACACACACACACAGTCTGGCACCTGAGGCAATTGCCTCAGTTCGCCTCATGGTAAGGCTAGCCCTGGCCCTTTGCACAAAGTTGTATAGGTACAGAATCAAGACAAGACCCTTGGCCCAACTAGTTTACTGTCTAATGTAGCTTAACATGAAATGTCTTTCAGACTAAGAACCACTGACTTAAAGTAGGCATTTCTTTTGCATAATCTTGATGAAGAGTACCACATGAACACATCACCCCGAGCCTTTCAGCCTCGTATGCCATAACAATGAATAGAGGAAGCGCACCCTTTTTATAATCTATGTAGCTACCCAAACACAACTGAAGGGTCCCACAGGGAAATTAAGGAGCTGGTCATTTACATTTGGACTTGACTAGAATCAATTTTCAGCAGGCAAGAAACACTAGACTAGGATAGTCACGTGAATATCACAGGTGAAAGGGTTAGTGAAAAGCATCTCAAATAACCGACGCGAGGAAGGGTTTCACTCGTCTGGCATTGTAGCCCCATCTGGATACATCCCTGCTGAGGTACTCAGAGTCCAGCATGTGCTACCTAAATAACTCACATCAGCATTTCCTGTCATGTTCTATGGGGCCACATGTCAAAGGCAGAATTTCGAGAGAGTGGAAGAAAGCAGCCATCCATTCCAGGACGCAACTTGCCTTTCTTCCGGTTCCCCTGATAATAAGCGAGCGAGGGGAAAGTACTTGGATTCCATGATTTACACCATCTGCCCCTTCCCTTCACCAGACAGGAGCGAGAGGCATGCACAGAATCCAAGTACTTTCCCTTCGCTCCCTTATCATCAGGGGAATAGAAAGAAAAGCAAGTTGCATCCCAGTGTGCACTGCTGCTGCCCCCTCATTCTCTCTAACCCCCTCCCTTGCCACAGGTACCCGGGTAGAGTTAGAGCAATCATAGACTATATGCAGCATAAATATGGTGCAGCCCTCCCCCATTCGGTGTCTGCATGCAAAATCAGGCCGGAGATGTCTTGCTGGTTTGGTTGTGGTTGTTTTGTTTTGAGGAGGGTATCAGATATGTAGAACTCATTTCTGAGCTCAAGTACATGGCTATAAAGAGGGAATAACTTCACTGAAACCAGTGAAATGACTCTGGGTTAGGCAGGTGAGTAGGAGTGCTGGTCCTGAACACTGTTTCTTCATTAAAGTTTCTGGGCCAACTGAGCAGTGAAATAAAGTGATAGTGTAAGTGGGTGTAGTGGTCCCTGGTCCTCAAGTGGTGAGGGAGACCACTCTGCCTTACTTCATTAAGCAATAATCCTCAGGCTCAGGCCCATGGGCAGTGGGTAGAAAAGACAAGGAAAAGCACTGACTCCCTTGGGACTTAGTGCCTAACCTCTCGCCTCTTCCTAGCCCTATTCTGACTCTTCCTGCAGACTGGTGCAACCTGGTGAGTCTTCCTCTAGAGTGGATCCAGACTTAGTAACTTAAAAGTTAAAAGCCTAAAGAGCCATTAAGTGGTAATGAAGCCACTTAACAAACATTTGCCAACCTAGAGGTGCATACAATCACAGTGAATTTACTGACAAAAACAGTTAGGCATCACATGTTTACTCAGAACCAGTTAGTCTACAGGATCTTCAATAAAAATTGCTTTAAATATTTTCTTAGTTTGCTGCTGAAGATTATAAAATCACATCTCTAAAAAAATCACTGCATAAATGTTTAGATGCACAACCTAGATATTCCTCTTTGGCCTTAAATGCTTGGATCTTCAGACCTAGTTTTTTAAAATAAATTCTTTCAAAGAGCACATTTCTTCAAAATACACATTTTAATTTTAATTACTGTAGTATAAAACGCTTGCTTCCCAAGTCTTCCTATCCTTTCTGTCCTTCCCATCTGCTGTAATCTTTCCCCTTCATCACCCAGTTGAAGAGAGCCCTTAAAGGGACAACACTCCTTTTTTTTTCTGGAGAGCTGGACAAATGAGTTTCCTTTTCTTTACATCTGACAGTTAGATGAATTAGTTTTAAGAGGACCCTTCACCAAAATCAGCATCTCAGTAAGATATAAAATCCTTTGTTTTGCCTAAAATCTTTGGGAACATATTTTTAACAAACATCTGGTGACATTTCATAAACATATCTATTGTTATGGAGATCACACCACATAAATGTGTTATGTTTTTCTAATAGCAATGAACACACTAACCCACTCTGATTAATTTAAAATAATGTCTTTGTTTCAGAGTATTAAATATGTAGTAATCTGGAATGATTACTTTATGAAGTCGTAACAGTATATTTAAAATATAAAATCATCTTAGCAATACTAAGAAAATATAAAACAAAAAAGAGCTGCATCATGTACTCTGCAAAATATAATGTTGTATTCAGCAGGACACATGACTTGCCCTGATTACAACGTTTTTGCAAATAAATCTCTGACAAACTTCAGGGTACATCAAAAAACCCTGAAAGTGACATTTTCTATTCCCAAATGTAGTACTTTTAAGTAGGTGCCTTCTGTATGTCCAGTCTTCACAATCTGGCATGCAGTGAAAATCATGCTCCATTTTCTTTAGAAATAAATTGTAGAAGGGTGGGTTTTATTTTTTAAAATGTCATTTGCTAAATTTGGGTTCAGGGATTTGGCTGGAAAGGGAGTGAGCAGGGAAGGGGAGGGAAGAGAGGAAGAAGACAGTGGGGAGGGTGTGACATGGACAGGGTGGGGTGTGGTCTAGGTGGAGAAGGGGTGGATTCTGGGTGTGACTACAGGCTGGAAGCCTCCTTCTCTAAGCAGAAGCTTCACACACCGTCCCCATACCCACCGTCCCCACACCCTGTGGGCTCCACTGCTCCATGAGCTCCACTGCCCTGCAAGTCCCACTGGCTGGCTTGGCTCTCACTCACCAGCAACCTCTGTTCTGGGGCTTTCAAGTCCAGCAACATCCGTGGGCTTCCTGGACCACGGATGTTGCCAGACCAGAGAGTCCCAGACCACAGAGGTTCAGCTTGTACAGTCAATTTGAAAATCTGTCCATTTTTAACTCCTAAATCGCTGACTGCACTGAAGGAGAAATTTAACCCATGCAGAGGGTCCTTTCAAGTCTTGTGCACAAAACAGGCTTACATGGAACATAATATCGGACATAAGTTTCATGCTGACCCTCTGCAGGTGATGAATTTCATCCTCATGGTTCAGCCCCATTGAAGTCAGTTTTGCCACTGATTTCAGCTGAAGACAGATATTTAGCTTACAGCAGCTCTAACATTCAGTATTAGCCCATGTAAGTATTAGACCATCTATCTGTAACTGCAGGCTTAGATGTAAAGATGTAGGCACATGTTATACTTCAAAATGTGCCTTATGTGTGCAGACTAATGCTTTCCTTTAACCTGTTCACTGCACTCAAGCTAATCATTAGCCTATCTTTGTTGGGTTTTCATTTCTAGAAAGACAGCGATCGTGATCACAGAGTAAGGATGGCCATAGGCAATGGGCTAAGGGCTGATGTTTGGAGGGAATTCATCAGAAGATTTGGAGACATCCGTATTTTTGAGTTCTATGCTGCCACTGAGGGAAATATTGGCTTTAGTAACTACACTAGGAAAGTCGGCGCAGTGGGGAGAGTAAACTACTTCCATAAGGTAAAGCAAAATAACATCAGCACTGGCGTTCTGTCCTTCAGGGATGAAGTTCGACTCATTGCCAAGGGCTCACTCACATGGGCCCTAAGAGGCAAATGCATAGCCCAGTGCTCTGCTGATGTGCCCAGGGAAGGGATCCTTGCCCTCCCCAACTTTACCTTACATCTGTCCCTTGATAGACCTCACCATAACTGCTGCCATCTCACTAAGATGCAATAAAATACCGTGTCTGCTGACTTGGGCATACAGGGCTCGGGCTGCAGGGCTATAAAATTGCAGTGTAGATGCTTGGGCTTGAGCTGAAACATCTCTGGGACCCCATGAGGGGGGAGGATTCTAGAGGCTTTGCTGTAGCCTGAGCCTGAACCCAAAAAAAGTTCCCTGCAGTTTTATAGACCCACTTCCAGGGCCAGCCACAGGTGTTTTATTGCAATGTAAACATGGCCTCGGAGCCCCATGCAGCTGCCAGCATTTCAGGCAAAAGAGTATTTGAGACACGCTGAACATGTGTCTGAAATACAAAGCTAGCCTAGCACCTTTTAAAGCAATACTTTAATTAGTGTGTGGATTACTTTGAACATTCGATTCAGATATTCACATGTATGTATATTTTGTAAATTTCACTAGAAAATGATACACTATGAGCTGATTAAGTACGACGTAGAGAAAGATGAACCAGTCCGAGATGAAAATGGATATTGCGTAAGAGTTCCCAAAGGTATCAATGTTTACTCCTTTCAGAAAAATCACAAAGAAAATTAATTCTTTAAATTACAAATCAACCTCTGTATGCCCATCGTAATGGGAAAGGTTGTTTACGACAGCTGCTGGGTAATCTCTAGCTTTTAAACTCAGGTTAGAAAATTTGTTGCTATGGGAATGACATCGGGTATGCAGCTTGAAGGAAAGACAAAGGATAACACCATATCATACAAATGTGTATTTATAATAATTCCACCTGCCTTCAGTGTGTTTGCAGTCTCTTAGTAATGAGTGCTTTGACACTTTTACCTTTGAGCTAATAATCTTTTCATAGTACGGACCTTGACTTTCAACTTGAGCTATCTTGGTTTTGTCAGATAAAATTACTTAACCTCCCTCTGAAGAAGCCTTTGCAAAATTATTAAGCAGTAATCTGTGCCCCTGTAGATTAAACTTTTCATTGATAGTAATGGAAAATGCAGCTATGAAAGTGAGATAGCTACTATGATACTTTACATTAGGGATTTTAAATTGCGAGTGATTAACTAATCGAATAGCGATGCATTTTGCATCAACTATTCAATTAGTCGATAGGGCACCTCCGCCTCCCTGGTGTCAGGCTCCTCGCGGTGTTTCAAAGCAGCAGCGCTGCACTGATTCCGGGCTCCACGCGGCACGGCCACTTTGAAACGCCGCATGCAGCCTATGGACACCCCAGCTGGCCCCGGGCTGCATACAGTGTTTCATAGTGGCAGCGTCATGTGGAGCCCAGGGTCTGGCCCCAGCCTACACTCGGCGCTGCTGCTTTGAAGTACTCCTCCACTTCCCCCCCACTCCCCACTGACTCTTTCTGATAGAGGCAGCAAGAGCGGAGAGAAGCAACTAGACAACTAGCCTGTTGAATATCCAATAAGCATTTGCTTATCAGATAGTCGACTAGTCCTTCACATCCCTACTTTACATGTATTTAGCATCAAATCTGAGTTAAGAGTATTTTTCCCCCGACTTCCCTTACTCCTCATACAATGAGGGTTACAGGAGTCGGAGTAAGAAGTCCTCCCACTCGACATTATTTCAACATTATGTCAAAATAACGTCAGTTATTCTGAAATAACGCTGCTGCTCTGTAGACTTAGCCTTAGAGTTTAACAAATTTATTAGTCATGAGCTTTCATGGATAAAATGCATTTGAAGAAGTGGGTTTTACCCATGAAAGCTCATGACCTAATACATTTGTTAGCCTCTAAGGGTGTGTCTAGACTACATGGCTCCGTCAAAGGAGCCCTGTAAAGGTAGTTTACTCAACATAGTCAATGAAGCGGGGATTTAAATAACCCCTGCTTCATTAAAATAAAAATGGCTGCCACGCTGTGCTGACAATCAGCTGATCCGGCACAGCGCGGCAGTCTAGACGCGGCGCGGTCGACAAGGGAAGCCTTTGTCGACTGCTCCTGTAAACCTCGTTTCATGAGACTTACAGGAACGGATGACAAAGGCTTCCCTTGTCAACCGCGCCGCGTCTAGACTGCCACGCTGTGCCGGATCAGCTGATTGTCAGCACAGTACGGCGGCCATTTTTATTTTAATGAAGCGGGGATTATTTAAATCCCTGCTTCATTGACTATGTCGAGTAAACGACTTTACACGGCTCCTTGACGGAGCCATGTAGTCTAGATGCACCCTAAGGGTATATCTACACAGCAGTGTTATTTCAGAATAACTGATGTTATTCTGAAATAACATAGTCCATAATGTCAAAATAATGGCAAGTTGGAGGACTTTCTACTCCGACTCCTGAAACTCTCATTGTATGAGGAGTAAGGGAAGTCGGAGGAAGAATACTCTAATTTGGACTTCCTGCTATGTAGACAGCGCCAAAGCTGAAATAAGCTATTTTGACTTTAACTACTCAATTGACGTAGCTCAAGTCACGTAGCTTATTTTGGCTTTAGCCCTGCTGTGTAGACGTGCTCAAAGGTGCCACAGGACTGACAGTTGTTTTTAAAGTTACAGACTAAAACGGCTGCCCCTCTGAGACATGTATTTAGCATGTTATGTGGAGGGTGATCTTATAACTGGAATGTACAATGCTGAGTTCAGACTGAACACTCCATATGCCTGTTGATTTCACATGCAGGATTCATGCACATAGGTGTGGAAACTAGAGGTATGGGGGAGTGCTACAGCACCCCTGGGCTCCCGGCCTAGCACCCAGGGTCCCGGCAGCCTCCCTGCATGCTGCAGACTCTGCTGCTGGCCCCATGTATGGGGATCCAGCTGCTGCCCTATGCTCTGGGTGCTCTACTTCAGCCCTGTGCACTGGAGGCTGTGCTGCCAGCCCCATGCTCCAAGTCTTGGCTGCTGCCCTGCATGCCAGAACTTTGCTCCCAGCCTCAGCTCAGGTGGGGGAAGTAAGGACAGCACCCCCACTCTTAAAAGTGTTCCTGTGTCACTGTTTACATGACTGTATTTTTAAAAAAAATTTCTCTCCCTGTCTGTGCTTTTGAATCTCACACATAGAGATGCTCAAAACCTCAATGCTGAGGCCAGATTCTCCTTTCATTTACACCAGTGCAACTCCACTGAAGTCAGCAGGATTGCACTGGTGTATCTGAGTGGAATTTGGCCTCTGGACTACAAAAATGCCAGATACACATTTGTGTGAAGGAGGAGTTCGGGAATGCTGGGAGGTGGAGGTTCTGGCGGTACATAGGGGAGCAGATCCTTCACCAAGGTAAATTGGCATATGCCACTGAAGTCAATGAGGCAGTGACAGTTTACACTTGCTGAGGATCTGCCCCTCTAACCACCATCCCCAAATCATGGACTGGCAGAGAGCGCCCATGCCTGGTATTATGTGTAAATGAGGAGGTTTGGGGGTTTAGCCATTGAATTGGGGGCTATTTTTAGCATTTGGTTATGAATAATTATCAGATGCTAGAGAAACAAACTCTGTCATCTAGAGGAACTAAATCCATAAAATGGATAAACTTGAAAACTGCACCAAATCCCAAGCCAGAGGGCAGGATGTGTGCTGTGTGTTTCTGCCATTTATTTCATACACTGTATGGATAAAATTCACCCCAAGCATAGTGCCCGCACAAACCCCTCCCTTCCTGCTGAATGGGAGTGAATTTCACTTTGCATATCAACACAGGTGCAATTCTGACTCCTTGCAAATATCACACTTCCACCCCCAGGCCCAGGTCACTCCATAACTTTAGCTACACCTGGTCTCAGAGAGCAACCTTCAGAAGCTGCCAATGTGCTAAGCAGATTTTTGTGCATTCTGCATCTGAAGTCAGTGGGCTGAGTCCTTACATTCACTCTCCCCTCACAACTGGTCCTCTGTGCTGCTTTTGGGGTGGCTAAAAGGTGGGCAAGCCCTGAAGTATCCCCTACAGCATGGGAATAGCCTGGCTTGTAGGGAAGTGGAGTACAAGTGGCCTGCTACAGCTGATACCCATGGAGTCATCCTGCTTGTCCCCAGCTAGGATCAAGCCCTATGTAGGCTCAGATTTTCAAAGTTGCCTAGGGAATTTGGACACCCAGTTTCAATTAATTTTAATGGAAATTGGGCATCCAAATTCTTAAGAGGCTTTGTAAATTTCAGCCTAAATCTTTAATGACTCTGTGTTCCTGTCCTGTAGCATACAAGTTGGTAGTTGCATGTAACTTGTAAGAGCCGTGTATTCATGAGGGCCCATGGTATTGAGGGGGAGGCTGAGTCCTTAGCCCAGAGGCGTACTGCTACTTTTAAGGGCAGGTGATTATGAAAGAAAACTAAAATGATTCTATAACATTTACAAACATCATCACTACTATTGTATCATTTAAATCACTGTTAGAGGGTCATCAGTTGACATGGTAACTTGCAAACATGTGACAAACATTTTTTCCCTTTTGTAGGTGAAGCCGGGCTGTTGATCTGCAAAATCACACCATATTCTCCTTTTAGCGGCTATGCAGGACCAAAGAGCCAGACAGAGAAGAAAAAACTAGCAGACGTCTTCCAGAAAGGGGATTTATATTTTAATAGTGGTGACCTCTTAATGGTTGACCAGGACAATTTCATCTACTTTCATGACAGGGTTGGAGACACGTTCCGGTTAGTTTATAAAGATGCTTAAGACTGAGAGAAGTGTTAATTCATGCTCAGTTCCTTCCTGTAGTGTCTCTCGCTGATTGGTGCAGAGCACTCACTTGTCTAAGTTCAAAGTGAGAAAAATGAGGAGCCTACATCACTTAATTCCTTTTCCTGGAGCTCAGGCGAGTGGGGATTCTGACGGTTCCAGACACTGCCAGAGTTCTCTGTCACATCTTTCTCAAAAACCTGCCTTCAAAAAGGGAGATTAGATGCAAGTTGCTGATTAGCTCAAAAAACCTTTTGGCAAGCGTGCTACAGAATGGCTTCTTTAAGGAAACAGGTACCCTGCCTTCTCAAAGGTCAGTGCAGGGAGTCTGTACCTACAACAAGCTGAATGGCTTGTAAGTGCCTTCACCATCAAGAAAGGACTTGGGCCTTGCTCACAGATTGTAGCTGTGTCCAGCATGTCCAGCAACTTAACATAAGAACAGCCATACTGGGTCAGACCATTGATGGATCTACTCTCCATGAATATATCTAGTTCTTTTTAGAACCCTGTTAAAATCCTGGTTCTCTCAACATCCTCTGTCAAGGAGTTCCACAGGTTGACTATGCATTGTGTGAAGAAGTAATAACTTTTCCTTATTTACTTTCTCCACCCCAGTCATGATTTTATAGATCTCTGTTGTATGCCACCATTAGTTGTCTCTTTTCCAAGATGAAAAGTCCCAGTCTTATTAATCTCTCCCCATATGGCAGCCATTCCAAACCCCTAATAATTTTTGTTGCCCTTTTCTGAATGTTTTCCAATGCCAAGGTATCTTTTTTGAGATAAGGCAACCACAGTACTCAAGCCTCCCTTCAACAGGCCCTGCTCTGTTGAGTCACAGGCAGACAGCTCCATTTGGATTCAAGGGCTTTTATCCTCAAAGTAACAGGACAAAACTTCACAGTGAGACTCCTCTCTGCTGTCAAGTGGGGACAACACAGCTTGACCATGCTAACCAGCACCAGCACCAGCAATGGTTACAGCAGGTGCCATGGTAGAAGCAAAATAGATTTCAAAATGTCTGTATGTCTCAATCTGCTGGACTCAGCCTGGGACTCCCTCTCTCATTGTAAGTCACTGAGGGCTTGTATGGGATTCACACTCCAGCAGTCCATCTTCTAGTGTTCAATTTAGCGGGTCTAGTAAAGACCCACTAAACCGAATGCTGAGAGTGCCCCCGTCTACTGTAGTACTCCTCACAGTTGTGAGAAATAAGGAAAGTAGATGGGAGAGTTATCTCCTACTGTGGGGCTACCCCAGAAAATTGATGTAAGGTAGCTCGATTCCAGCTAAGTAATTTTCGTAGCTGGAATTGCAAATCTTACATTGATTTTTTCTGACAGAATAGGCCTGGCCAAAATAATAACACTGGGAAGCTGGTGTTTAAGGCCCACAATAATATATTGACAAAAGAAAATCAAAAGGCAATATACTGGGTTGCTGGTAGAACAAGAGTCCTTCCTTGAACTAGGTGTCTTGAACCTCAACAGGCAGAGCATCAAAACAGGTGCCTCAAGTCAACGAGAATGGGCACCTTGTCCCCAAAGTGAAAGGGCAGTGGCAAGCCCATGAAAGTTGTTGATCAGAAATTATGAAACTTGTTCACTACTGTATGTTTTCCAGATGGAAAGGCGAAAACGTGGCTACTACGGAAGTTGCAGATATTTTAGGATTGATCGAATTTGTCCAAGAAGTTAATGTGTATGGAGTGCCTGTGCCAGGTATAAATGAATCATTTGACAGTCGGGTAACACAAGACCCTTTTTACGCGGATTTCTGTAAAATCATCACAAACTAAGAGAACAGTACAAAAAGGCTTTCTCTTTTGACTTCTCTATTCTTCATGATGGCATCTGGTAAACTCAGTCATGTTATGTGTAAAACAAAAAAAGCAGTGGTGTAGCACTTTAAAGACTAACAAGATGGTTTATTAGGCGATAAGCTTTCATGGGGGCATAGCCACTTCTTCAGATAATATTCTGAAAGTGAATAGGCATGACCATTTTATAACAGAGGGATACAATGAAGAAGTAAAGAAATTACATGTTATGTGTGTACATGATTATTAGTTGCAGAGTCTTTGCAAAACTTTTTAAATCTAGTGTTTGGCAAGGATGTTAACAGGAAAGTAGGAGAGTGTTAGAGATTTAGAACCCATACAGAAGATAACAAGCTATTATGTTTTATAGCTACCAGATAAGCACTTATGATAGAATGAGAGAGGGAAAATACTGTGAAAAGAGATTTCTGGGTAAAGAAAGAAGGTAATTTGGGAAACTGAGTTTTTTCCCACCTGTCTTCAGTGAGTTGAACCCCCAAAAGCAGTTCTAACCTAACCACATGTAGTTGCTTTTGTACCACATATATAGTTTTCTACTCTCCAAATAATCAGGTAGATCTCAGAATATTAAATAAAGTCCCTCATCCCCTTTTAATCTGTGTCAAGGCAATTATCATTATGTAACTATAAGAACAATGATATGGGTTAGCTTCTCAGGTGTGTCAGATTAACCCTTAGTTGACTTGAGGGGTCAGAGTATGTAACTTTAAACCACGTTTCTGTTTTTCTTTATCTTGGAGGCTGCCAGGAGTCCAAATGTCTCCCTGAGCAAGCTAGAACAGCCCCAAAGCTGCTCTAATTTGTTCCTTGGATACAGATCCCAAAGAGTCACTCCACAGGTCAGGATCCTTGGAGCATACAGAATCCCATGCCTGTACACCCTCTTACCCTGACAAAGCTCAGCCTACCATCAAATGCCCCCTATGCCTCAGAGGGTGAGAAGTGGCTGGCCTAGACTGGGCTGTGTTGAGGATCTGGCCCAGTGTGGTTGGTGCTATACAGGGCACAGATGAAAATGCTGTCCCTACACCTATAAACCTATGGATTTATATGCTAATAATAGAATACAATAGAAACTTTTCAGATGCCCTTGTATGCCAAGCAATGTCCCTTACCTGATTTGCACCCCTCTCCCCGTATGCCAGGTCTTGCTGCAAAGGGCTTTGGGATGGCAAAACCCAGCATGATCCATGTTGGGGGATCACAGTGAAACTTTAGGGGACCCTAAAGCAAACAAAGAGAAGTCAGTTTAGAATCAGTTATGTGGTAAATGTTCTCTAACTTGTCTTGCATTTGCTATTTGGAGTGTTTGTGTCTCCTGTAAAGAGTGGGCGGTAGGTAGCCTTGGGTCCATATTAGCTTTTGTTTATATATAAAGAAACCACAAAAAGGTTTTTCAGAAAGAGCTATTTTCCTTGTTTTGAAATTCAGGCCCTGTCTAGCCTACTATACACTGTAATGTGTGTAGCTTCAATGGCTAATTCACATTTTGGAATGAGGAAGTGTTTGTTAAAAATTTCTCTCCTCCATCCATTTCTTTTAAGTGTGAGAATTCCCAGTACGGTCTTCGATACATCCAGTAATTCCTCTGGCCAAAGCAGGGCTCACCATACTGGACATTCATAATGTTTCTAAGGTTTGGGTTTGGGGGTTTTGTTGTTTTTTAACAAAACAACAACTAGAAAAGCCCCTTAGCCCAACACCACTATTTCAGGCCACCTGTAGCTATCTAGAAAAAATCCTAAAGGACAAATAACCAAGATTTCTTTGCATATCACAGGGGTGGGCAAATACTAGCCTACAGGCCATATCCACTTTCCTAGGGCTAGCCCCTGCCAGGCTGCCGCCACTATATTTACCTGTGTCTCTGCAGGAACGGGTGATTGCAGCTCCTATTGGCCATGGGTTGCCATTCCCAGCCAATGGGAGCTTTGGGAAGCAGTGTCCCAGTCCATACCAGTTCCTGCAGCTCTCATTGGCCAAGAATAGCGATCCATGGCCAACAGGAGCTGCAATAGCCTGTACCTGTGGAGGCACAGGTAAATATAGTAGCAGCGGCCTGCCAGGGGCTAACCCTGACAAACCATCACTGTTTTATTGCCCAATATCACTATTAACAATGAAAGCAAAATTAGGGTTTGTCTCTTTAAATCATCAGCTTTGTTTGCACCTGCCTTTGAGGTAAACACACAATTGCCATGGGAGAGATTTCACAAGCCAGGTTACCAAGTGAATAGTTCAGAGTTCCTTAGCCTCCTCTCAGATTACACTGTAGGAGATGAGAAAAGTACAATCTAACTCCCAAGGGGCCTGTAGAACCAGCTAGCAGAGGTGTTAGTATCCAATTACTGAATGGTGTTCCAGGAAAACAATAGTAATTGTTTAGAACAGTTCTCTTCTTACCATAGGATTATACAGTTGTTAGTAGTTTTCACATAAGCTTGTTTTTATGTGGTGCAAATAATAGTTGTATTTCAGTCTCTTAATATACCTGGGAGTTAAATGACACAAAATACACAGTCTCAAGGAAGAGCTAACTAATCCAGCGTGTTCAGATGCAAAAATGTGAAGCTTCCAACCAGACCTTTGGATAACAAGAGTAAGCAAATCAGAATGTCAGGTGGCTTCTTTGAGCAGGTGATATGAAAAGAGGAAGAGAAACATGCTTATAATGGTGGCTGAAGAGGAATTATAATGCCCTTTGCTCTCAGTAAACTCATGTCTTTTTCTTTTGCTCTTCTCTGCCTTTAGTTGCCACTTTCCCTTTTTGTCTAGATAATGGGGCCTCTGTCCAGCCCTATGTCAAACATTAACATGCTTTCCAGCTGCAAAGCCTTTTGTGGGGATATTGGGTCTGTCTTCATGTGGCTGTATTTGTGAGTGAAATAACTTTTGTCCTTTTTACAGAACTGCAGAGCTTTCCAAAAAACCATATATTAGGTGTATGCTGGGGGAAGGGGTATTTATGTGACTTCAGTATTGCTAGATCTGATCATCCGATGGCATTTGTCTTGCTGGGTGATAGAAGTGCTATGAAAAGATGTGAAACCCTCATGTGATTTAGCTTAAACTGCTTATAATACAAACATTGACTTTTGTGGTAATTGCAGGTGTCAGGATGTGTGAGAGTTTGGCTAAATATAAGTAGTGCGTGGAAAAAGTCAGGTCTAGCCTGTTTTCTATTCTTTTGTGGATTAAAATTGATCCCATAATGTCCCTGTTTGTACATCCATTTAGTCACAAATTGACTGTAAGACTGTATTTAAAATTCTCATGTCTGATGTTCTCCCATCGAAACCACTCTGTCCTCTCCCTCTCTGTCCGAGTTGTTACAATATTTGCTGTATATTGAGTATCCTGAGTGATTTTGGAAGGGCTAGAGAGGAGGCTATCGAAGGGTTGCAGAGAAGGAAGAAGAGGAAGTCCCAGCTTCTGACTCTCTGAATAGAACTCTTGGTAGATTGGGGGGCAGAAAACCACTGGATATGTGTGGATCTGTAACAATTCCACAGTAGCATCCATTTTGTACATTCCTGAGCCATTTATGCCAGAAATACCAGAACCAATGTACATAAGAATGGCCATATTTGTTTAGATCAATGGTCCATCTAGTCCAATATCCGGACCTCTGACAGTGGCCAGTGCTAGGTACTACAGAGGGAATGAACAGAACAGGTGATCCATTCCCATCACCTATTCCTTGCTTCTGGCAAACAGTGGATTAATGGATTTAAAGGAGACCTGCTCTGTGCACAATTGCCTGCTCCTTTTTCTCTAGAAATTGACAGCAGAATTCATATTTTTGCTACATACGGATCAGATTCATCCCTGTGCATACACCCTATGTGAAGCACTGTATACAACTTAACCCCAGCATTGAAAGTCAGATTCTGAGACTTCACTCAGCTCCAGTTGAAAGCAATTTCTGCGCGTCAGGGTTAAAGGGGAGTGGGGAACCCAGCAAAGGGTTGGCTTTTTACCTTCGCTCCATAAATAATATTGTTCCCATCATTAGAGATAATGATGAAATAAATAATAAAAACATTGAAAAACACAAGGGTTGGCATTTATACCACAGAAATGTGTATATCAACCATTTCTTTTCCTTATAACTGTTCCTCTAGGTCACGAAGGCAGAATAGGAATGGCATCTATTCGACTAAAGGAGGGCTATGATTTTAATGGGGAGAAGACATACAAACATGTTGTAGACTACCTACCGAATTATGCAAGACCTCGCTTTATAAGGATTCAGGTAAGGCAGGCTTCCTGTTTGCCTCCTGCATCGCTGCAAAAAGAGGGCACTGGTCTGTTTGCGTTTTCTTCTCCCTTGTCTCCATGAAGAACGCAGTCACTTATAATTATGCTGGCAACACTTTAGGGTCCTCTTCCTTCCCATGCTTAAGTTGATTTACACCACTGGGAGAGGAGAATCAGGTCCATGATGTTTCCATTCTGCCTGGAACCAGAAATCCAGATGAGCATGTGAGAATACAGGATGCTGGTGATGTCTTGTTTGTGTTTGAATGTATCATGTGTCCCCATGAACCAGAAAGCTCTCTCGATGGAAACATGCAGACTTTCCCTTAGGTGCCCTTAACACAGCAAAGGGAGTTTTTCAAACTTAGGTTGTGTTGACCTGCAAACTGTTCTTGCAGATGTAGCACCACCTGGAGCTTACTCAAGTGTAAGCGAGGGAGGGGCTCTCACAGATCTTGGTTTCAATACACTGATGGACCACCAGCCTCAGCCCTCCTTTTCTACATTATTCATGGTGGAAAACTGTGTTTGTGCTAAACTGAGGGAACCAGTCCTGAGGGTCATTTGATTTTAGGAATCTATTTATGACAAATAAAAAAAATTCTCCTCAGGAAGATCATGTACTTACTGTGATGGTTCATCAGAAGAAACACAGAGATATTAACATACCAAACTATTTAATCTTGCCTCTGTCTTTGGATAGCTATGAAAATAATCACATGGGGCAAACTATATTGTGCTTTAGCTTCAGAGGGGTAGCTGAGTTAGTCTGTAACAGGAAAAACTTAAAAAACAACAAATAGCCTCCCATACAGATTTCCCTCTCTCTCGTTTTTGGAGCAAAATCCTGCCTTTTCACATGCACGCCTCTTAAACTCGGGATGGGGTTCGTCCTGCTGGCCTCACTGTACCAGGCTTCATTGGGAAGCAGCAGGCTTGTTTTAGCTTCCCTGCTCTCTGGGAAGAATTCCCTTGGAGGTAAAGTGCCATTGGCTTCACTCTGGTTCCTGGAGGCCATTTTGTACTGCAGCCTGGAGGGTCAAGCTCTTGGGATGAAGATGTTATGGCTGCAAGGCTTCCTTTGTGGCCTAAAAGAAACTAAAGACCAGCAGTTCTTGCACTGTGGGTCAGGACCCCGAATAAGTCACAGCCCCATTCTAATAGGGTCACTGACTTGATGAGACAGAGGGCTGAAGCTAAAGTCTGAGCTCCCACTACCACCACCTGGGGCAGCTCAGGCTACGGCCTCCTCTCCCCCGGGGTCGTGTATTAACTTTCTTGTCAGAAGGGGGATTGTGGTGCAGTGAAGTTTGAGAACCCCTGCTAGAGACCAACTCACACCGTTTCTTTAGTAAGGCCCTGATTCAGCAAAGCATTTAAGCACTTGCTTAAATTTAAGGCTTAACTTTAAGCACATGCTGAAGTACTTTGATAGATCAGGCCCTAAAGCAATTGTCTTTTATTAAGTTACAGAGGGAACATTTCATTAGTAGGCTCCCAGGCATTTCTTGGCCTCATTGCTAAAGGCCACAGAGATCTGCTCAGTGTGGGGAGGGAAGGGGCACTGCAAAAGGCCTTTGGTGGTATTTGGTTGCTGTGGCCCCTTGTATTTCCAAGGTCCTGAATCCCACATGCTGAACCCAACAGAAATAATTGTGCACATCTCAAAGATATTAAATATATACAGCGCTGAAGGTAGAGGATTTACATTTTTTCTTTACATAACCACTCCTCTTGGAGAAACTGCAAGACAGTTTACTTCTGAATGGTTTGACTTTTCCTGCTTTAAAAATCAGACCCACTGTTGGCTGCTTGTCAATGTCAGAGTATCCTTTTTGTGTTTTCTAGGATGCTATTGAGATCACAGGAACTTTCAAATACCGGAAAGTGCAATTAGTGGAGGAGGGCTTCAACCCAGCTGTCATCAAGGAGGGTCTGTATTTCCTGGATGACAAAGAAAAGATGTATGTGCTGATGACACAGGACATTTATAATGCTATAAATAATAATTGCCTAAAACTATGAGGCCATCCATAAAGAAATCACAATTCTAGAATGTTCATATCATTGATTTGAAAATCCAGAAAGCCAGTTGGGTGAGTTGATAAATGTAACCAAGTGCCTGTATCTGAAATTCTGTTTGACTGACATGTTTTAATAATAGGATCTACATAAAACAACTTTTCTTTCTCCTTGTGGTCTGTTTGTTAACCTTCGCCCAGGACATAAAACAACTCTGCATCCACTTACATCTTAGCCTGGCAGCGCCTTTCTCTTCCCCTCTCGAACCCAACACCACCCACTCACATCAGCTTATTGCTCCCTTTTGTCACTTGTTCATCTATGCAGGGCCTCAGGCGGAAGGGTCAGGGCCTCAGGTGGAAGAGGGCTGTTCCCTCTAGGTGGGGCTCACCCCTGGTCGGGGGGAGGACACTTGCATGCTCTTCCACCCCCAGGCCAGTCAGGGCCTGGAGGTGGGGGAGCGCACAAAGTCTCTCCCTCCCCTCTGCCCCACTCTGTCAGTTTTGAACAGCTGGCAGTTCCCTCTGGTGCCTTGTGCCCCTGGAGAGGGGAGGAGACTTTGTGCGCTCCCCCCCCATCTCCAGGTCTCGATTGGCCTGAGGGCAGGGCAGCAGCAGGGCTGTCACAGGCCAGATCTAACAGCTTGGTGAGCTGGATCTGGCCTGTGGACCCTATCTTGCCAACCCGTTCCATGCCTTTCGCACACTGCGCTGTGAGTCTGGAACAACCCCCCGTGACTCATGCATCATCTTTCCTGTTCTTGTGCATAATTTTCTGCTCAAATGCTTTTATGAGGCAGGGCCTCAAAATGGAATAGGAGGAGAGGAAATTCAGAATTAGCAAGGCACATACACAGCTTAGCAGGCCAGTCCCAATCAGCTTTTGGCGTGACTTGTGTTAGCTCACTTGAAGCAGGGACCTATCTTCTGTTGTCAGATAGCATCATGACTGACTCTGTGGTGCTGTATAACTTAGAAACCTGAATGCTGTGTTTTTTCTTACGTTTGTGTGTCCAAATGCCACCCAGTCTGTGCAGATACACCTTAGGAGAACAGGGTCCCTTGTTAGGCTTTTTTGCCAATACATTGACGTCATTATAAATCATTATATGTAATTCAGGTAATTCACATTCAGGGTTTTTGTTCTGAAGCAGTTTAAAGTCATGTGTTGCCTTTGATCCACACCACATTTTCAGCAGGAGTGAAGAGTGGGCCCCACACAACCTGTGTATGCACAAAAGTGGTATTGATGTAACTATACCACTAATAAAAGCATTGCAGCCCTCCCCCCAGATCCCATAGTCAATTTATTGCATTTGCTTAGCTGCAATAAATTGAGCTCCAAGCACTCTCCTGTCGATTCCGATACACCACCAGGATTAGAAGAGTAGACAGCGTCCATGGGAAGAGCAGCCGTCACTGACCTTACGTCATGGAAGACACCACGGTATGTATGTCGACTTCAGCTATGCTATTTGCGTAGTTGAAGTTATATAGGGTAGATTGGCTGGGGCAGGGTTAGTGTAGACAAGGCCTAAGAGAAGTCGATAGGTGAGTTTCTCCCATCAACCCCCTTGCAGTGTAGATACCGCAGCAACTCAATCTAAGGTATATCAACTTCAGCTATAGTATTCACCTTAGTTTACGTCTACACAGCAACATTATTTCAAAATAACTTAGTCCGCATCTACACAGCAGGCAGGTATTTCGAAATAGTGTCAAAATACTGTCAAGCTGGAGGACTTCTTACTCCGACTCCTGTAACCCTCATTGTATGAGGAGTAAGGGAAGTTGGAGGAAGAGTGCTCTGTTTTGAAATAAGTGCTGTGTAGATGCTCCCAATTTTGAAATAAGCTATGCAATTGACATAGCTCAATTTGCGTAGCTTATTTTAAGTTAAGCCCTGCTGTGTAGACTTAGCCTATATCTACACTACAGGACAAAGTCAACCTAAGACAAGTATAGCTTATTCCAGTACAGGAAGGGAAATAAGCTATAACAACATAAGGCACCTTTATACAAATAACTGCGTCTACACTAAGATGTTTAGTGGTATGATTGTATCAGTTAATCACACCCCTAACCAGCATTATTATATTTATACAGGTATATGAAGTGTGTGTGGATCAAGCCTAAGTTTATTCTCTTGTCTGATCTCAGAACCTTGGATTAGAGGGGCTTAGACGTTGTTCTCCTTTGTAGCAGAGGTGTTCACTCTTTAAAGTATTTTTAATTTACCAAACAAATGTGCAAAAAAAGACTGATTATTATAATAATTTGAAAGAATTTTCCTTACTATTGTTAGGAATATTCCCCCGCTGCCTAACAAGGGCAGCCCTTGAACTGGTTGGGGCTCTAAGCAATTGCTTCTGCTTCGAGCCTTGTGTGGTTACAAACTTTGTATCTGCATCTGAGCCACACTCTGCAAAAATGATCCGTGGCTATCCACGTCCGGACATAAATATAAACTGGATATCCACAGATTTACAGGGCTCTACTTATGCCCGGTGTCAGCCCTATTATTGAGCCAGAGTCCTTGCCTAGGTTGTGCTGGGCGCAAGCTCCAGCAGTGGTAAATCTGCTTGGTGTAGAGTTTGTAATGGGGTAGGCTGTCTGCCTCTGCCTTGAGGGCCTAGAGTGGATTCAATAGATATGTACGCAGGACTCCTGCAAAGCCCCCCCCCCCCCCCCCCCTTTCTTTTGAAGCTGCCTTTGTCTGGGAGTCCCTCCTGGGAAGGGCAGTGTGTGTTAGAGAACTCCTCTCTCTGGCACAGTTAGGATCCCCATCTCCCATAGGGATGGAGCAGTCCCAATAACTTTCCAGTCAAAACCAAACTACTAGGATAAATGGTCCAAATTCAGATCTGAACTGCACCTCATGCATTGCCTCTGAAGCCAGTGGGAACGTCCTTATTTAAATCAGCAACAAGTCCAGCCTGCTAGTTACAAACCGGCTTCTAGAATTAACATTCCACAATCTAATGCAAACACCACCGCAGTCTGGAAGGAGGAGTTTCACAGAACAAGTTGAAGAGGTTTATTTGTCATTTTAATCAATAAATACACAACATGTTTCACCTCAGTACAAGCATGGGACTTTTGTTAATGATCATTCACACTGTTTCTATATGGAACGCAGTAACAGGTCATATTGCATATGAATAAGCAAACTTTGGTTCTCTTCGACCTGGGGAGGCCAACATGTTTCCCCTGGGGAGGCCAACATGTTAAACAAGTGCTTGCAGAGGACAGCAAGGCAGCTGAATGCCACACTGAATGCTGCATTCAGGAAAGCTAGGGACACTGTAGAACTTGATTAGTTGTCTGAAGGCACTTTTTTTGAGCATCATGACTTCTTTGGGCAGCTTGGAAAGGATTTTATCACTGGGGCGAGAGCCATTTTTCTCAGAGGCTGCTGCCTTCAGACCACCGTGGCCGATGGCTGGCACGCTGTTGCATCTGAGGGAACGGGCTGTTTTTTTCTTGTCTTGTACAGATAAGTAGCTGAATGGGAAAGAGGATAACTTATGTTTGGTGACGTCTGGGACATCTTCTGGAAAGCAGTCATCCAGAGGGTCCACTTGGGCTTCCAGGTGTTGACTGACCACACATGCAGTGGGACTGACTGCTACCTTTTTAGGCTGCACTAGTATCTTTCTGGAAGGTGCTTTGTGGTCTCCTACCTCTGTGCAAGATGGAGATGTACTCTTACCCCCAATAGGACTGGGGTTATGTATTATGTTGGGGATTTTGGCAGAGTTGATGGGCGGCAGCATGAAATGCTGGTTAATGATTTGGGCTGCAGTTTGTTGGATGATGTGCCAGTCTCGCAGAATGTCCTCTCTGGTGGTGAACTGAGATGTCACGGTAAAGCGAATGATGAACTTGTCACGGATGGTTGCCGGAATGAGGAAGAGGCTGCCAGATTTACTCAGTTCTTTCAAGACCTTTTCTGTCAGCCAATTGGGACCCTGTATTAAAAATGTACAAGAAGAAATGCATATTACAGTGGATTTTGCATGTTAGAGATCTCCAATTGCCAGTGATCTTGTTGCTTTCCTCTGTATAACCCTTACCCACAGCAATCAAGTTAGGAGACATGATTCTGCCTAGTGCAGATTCATTCCCAAATTAACACAAAATTGTCATCATCTTTTACCTTTAAACGAAATACAACCAGTCCAAGGTGTCGCTTGGCAGGAATTTCAAAGAGGGGATCGCTTCTGACCAAAGATTCAAAGTATTTGGCCATCTCAGTGCCCTGTAATTTAAAATTTTTGTTAGTGTTGATTTCTGGTGAATGACAAACAGTGCATAAGAGGCAGAACTAAGTAGATACATAAAGCCAAATCCCCTCCCCAGTCATGCCTCATACACCTAATGCCAAAACACTGAGATTCTCAGCTTTGCAAAGTAATAAAGACTTCATCCACTTGCCAAACATCTGGCCTGATCAGTGAGAGCCTGATACACAATCCATTGAAGTCAGTGGAAAGACGATGACTTTGATGTGTTCTGGATCAGACTCTTAGGGTATGTCTAGACTACATGCCTCTGCTGGCAGAGGCATGTAAATTAGACTACCCGACATAGTCAATGAAGCGGGGATTTAAATATCCCCCGCTTCATTAAAATAAAAATGGCCACCGCGCTGTGCTGGCTCAGCTGATCGTCAGCACAACACGGCAGTCAAGACGTGGATCGGTCGGCAAGGAAAGCCTTTGCCGATCAATCCTGTAAACCTCGTTTCACGAGGCATAAGGGATCGGTTGGCAAAGGCTTTCCTTGCCAACCGATCCGTATCTTGATTGCCGCGTTGTGCCGATGATCAGCTGAGCCGGCACAGCGCAGCAGCCATTTTTATTTTAATGAAGCGGGGGATATTTAAATCCCCGCTTCATTGACTATGTCGGGTAGTCTAATTTACATGCCTCTGCCAGCAGAGGCATGTAGTCTAGACATACCCTAAGAGTCTGATCCAGAACACATCAAAGTCATCGTCTTTCCACTGACTTCAATGGATCGTGTATCAGGCTCTCACTGATCAGGCCAGATGTTTGGCAAGTGGATGAAGTCTTTATTACTTTGCAAAGCTGAGAATCTCAGTGTTTTGGCATTAGGTGTATGAGGCTGCACCATGCTGCACCATGCTGTCACTTCCTGTACTTACATTCAGGGGTTTAGGCCTGCAGATATGCATAGTTACAGGCACGCTGACCATGACTACCCCCCTTGCCCAGTTCCATAACTCCAATGCCTCTCTGCTGTGTGGAGTGCAGAGGCGCATTGGAGCTGCTTGCATGGTCTCTTCATAACTCACCCCCTTCTGTATGGAGAGCTTTGTGTTTGTGGAGGATTGAAAAAAAATTTTGTCTGTATGCCCAGTCCTGTGACCCTATTCAGATAAAACTCCTAGCAAATCCAATGAAAATGTTGCCTCCCTAGGAACTACAGAGTCAAAACCTCTAAGGCTACGTCTACACAGTGGTGCTATTTCGGGATACTCTCGTATCCCGAAATAACTATCCCTCATCTTCACAGCAAGCCTGTTATTTCGGGCTCACTATTCTGATGTCTCTGTAAACCTCATTCTACGAGGAGAAATGGACGTTTCGGAATGGTGCTTTATTTCGAAATTTGGTGCTGTGTAGACAGTGCCAAATGATGAAATAAGCTATTTTGAAATAGCATTGGAATAAGATATGCAATTTGAGCTATGCAAATTGTGTATCTTATTTCGAGTCACAGTGCAGTGTAGACGCACCCTAACAGACTAGCACTTCAGGGGAAAAGCAGCACACATTTTTCAATAGCATTCAGATATATACAGGCTTCATGCACAAGAGGATCTGTGCCCCCAGCCTGACAGCTGTTTAATGGAGTCAGACGCTGAAAAGCAATATCAATATGTTAACATGTATGTTATTCACATACATGTCTGACGTGGGCTTGAAGCTTTTTCACTCCGAAGGAACGAATCACAAACCAGAGCTTCAAAGAGCGAAATCGGCGACTCAGTGGAATTTGCCAGTGCTGTAAACAAAACAACAGCATGTCAACAAACGGAAAAAACAATTTTTTAAGAGGGTCCCACTTCAGCATAGGAGTGTGTGGTCCTGCACCCTGCTTCTCAGGTGAGTATCCCTCACTCAGACAAGGAGTTTGGTCTAGGTAAAAAAAGACTGTGGATAGCGGCATAACTAACAGTCATTAAAGGAAGTTTCTGTGTAGTTATTTTTTCAGGTGTTCTGAAAAGCCATTATATTTTGGCTACCGCACTCGGATATTACAGAGGTTGGTGCCTTAGATTTGTGTAACTTTTTTAATGGATTATCATTATTATTCCAGTTCACAGTGCAAAGCATGGTATAAACAGGTTAAAGTCCTCATTCAGGAAAACATGTAAACATGAGTAGGCCACTGCAATTAAAGACTGTGATGCCTGAGGTTAAGTCCCATTGACTTGTCCACGTGCTTAACTTCTGTCCTAAAGAGGGCTGTTTTCTCAAATCAGGGCCTAACAGATGAAGGAGACAATTGAGACTAGAAAACCTGGAAAAAGCGACAGCAGCCATCTAGTGGGCGGACCAGACTACATTTAAAAAAAAGAAAAGAAACTATTTCAAAGAATTCACAAAACGTCGCTCCAAATTAACCACCAGAGGGAGCAATGTCTGCTAATTGCAGAAATAAGCTGTATTAATACTAAGAAAGAAAATAATTGCCTCTCTTAGGAGCTTGATGAACACATAGCTAGAACACGGGTGTTATGGAATATTACTGGGTTATACAGTATTCAGATTTAGTTAGATCTGAAATAATTTGCTTTTTAGCTCCCCACTATC
This sequence comes from Rafetus swinhoei, assembly GCA_019425775.1. Lineage (NCBI taxonomy): Eukaryota > Metazoa > Chordata > Testudines > Trionychidae > Rafetus > Rafetus swinhoei. The sequence goes on along the minus strand of CM033442.1, from coordinate 26,213,047 downwards.
CTGAACACCGCATTTAAAGCCCAATGAAGATTTAATTTATTGTATTATTTCACTGCTGTTTCAAGTCAAGGAATTTCCATTGTTTACGTATTTTCCCACAGCTATGTCATATATCAGATTAATTGTTGTAGGTTAGAGTAGGAACAAGACAAACAAAATAAGCCCCACAAACTTGTAAAAGCCCCATCCACTGTCACTGTTCGGACAACACATTACAGCCGCTCCCCGAGTTACGACCACCTCCACTTATTTAATTATCCGCACTTACGCACCAAAGTGGTCGAATGCAGATCCGAAAGCATGAACGGCGATCCGCGCTTATGAACCGCGCGTCGCCATGTAACTCTATGGGATCCGAGTTACGAACACTTTGAGTTACGGATCAAGTGTTGGTCCGTAACGTGTTCGTAACTCGGGGAGCGGCTGTACATGGAAGTGACCTTTTTCTGTCTGAGGCAGTGGGCTAGACTAGGGTCCTCAAACTACGGCCCATAGGCCACATCCGGCAGGCCAAACTCTTATGTCTGGCCCCCAAGCTCCCACCTGGGAGGCTAGTACCCTTCCCCCACAGCATCAGCTCATCGCACTGCCAGACTTGATCCCTTGGTAGTGTAGTAAGGGGCTGGGGAGAAGGAGGGATTCCAAGGGATAGTTGGGGTGGGGAATAGGGAGGTTAGATGGGAGCATTCAGGGGTAGGGAGCAGGGGGTGGTGGCCAGGGGATGTGGGGTTTGGGGAGCATTCATGGGATGGGAAGCAGGGGCTCAGAGGGGGTAGGCCCCTATCCAGCCCTCCATACAATTTCTGAACTCCAATGTGGCCTTCAGGCCAAAAGTTTGTCCACCCCTAGGTGAGATCCTCAGCTAGTGTCAATTAATATGGCTCTAGTTAAGTTAATATAGCTTTTCTGATTTATACCACCTATGGGTCTGACTCAATATCTCAGTCCATACAGACAAAAGAAGTCTCCAGGGCAACAGAAGATTGTAATATTCAAGTGTTGTTTGATCAACAGAACTAGCATCTATATTTGTCGCTTCTGGTTTCCATATAGTGTCTATATTTGATCTAGAAGAGTTTCAATGCAATTTACTATCAATGCAGGCTTACTGCCAAAGCTCTTGTTACACTCCTCTATTTAAACTGTATCTAACATCACTAAGATTGTTTCTATACTCTGCCTGATAAATATTCTTATCACCACATGGAATTAGCTCCAGGAGTATTAGGAATCTGGCAATTTCTGTTCAAACATTTTGCAGGAAATGTAAAGTATTGGTTCAGATGGCTACTTACCATGAAATCAATAGCAGCACCTGAATTGGCATGTCTGAGGTAGACGGGATTAACACTGAAGGTTTGCTGTAATTTGTATTTGTCTTTCACCCTATCAAGAGTAGAATGAATTGTGCTTAGTTAACAAAAATTACTCCGAGGAAGACCTTACAATTTGTATGTTGTACCTTGAGTGTTTGCTCCTTTTGCTTGTTTTGCTCTACTCACCAGAATGCAGTGCAATCAAAGTGAACCATCATCCATTTGGAAGGGTTGAAAGTAAAAGAATCTGCGTATTCAATGCCATTCAAAAATAATCGAAATTCAGGGCAGAGGAATGCGGTTCCTGCATAAGCAGCATCAATATGAAGCCAGAGTCCCTCAGCAGCACCTGGGGAAACAGAAATTGTTGTGTGGGGAGTCATGGTGGCTCAGTGGATTAACACTGGCTTTTCCACTCTGAAGAAGTAAGTTTCAATTTTGGTTAGTATACAAGAGTTTGGAAGCAAGTCAGACCAGTCCATCCCAAAGATGTTTCTGCATCAAACACCTGGAGTCACCGGGAAAGACTGGATCTAGATGGGCCCATCTCTACTCCTCTAGATGGGCCCATCTCTACACCAGAACCTTGGCTAGCCCTCCCCACTCTGTAAGGCAGCCTCTTACAGTTTGAGGTCCTGTCATCTGTATTGATGGTGAGTGAAACTCCCCTGCATAAAGCTAGAGTCAGGAAATCACAGCAGCTATGCAGTCTCTCTGCACCCACTAATCAGAACCTGGGTTGGAGCAGACTCTACTACCACTTTCCACACTTTGGAAAGGAAGATCTAGTGGCTACAGTGATGTCCTGCCAGCCCCTTTTTTCAAAACCTCTTCCAGGCTGGAGTTAATAGAGCAGGGACAAAGCCCAATTCCACCATACAGAAGTTGTGGGATACTCCTGCACACCTACTCTGTAATGGTTTCTCACAAGGCAGAACTGCTGTGGTTCTTTGGCTTTGGGGCATCCATGGAACTTCTGCTAGTGGGTGAATTTCAGCCATTTTGAACAGGCCATGTTTTAATGGCTAAATTCAAATATCTCAGACATTATTATGGACTCCCACTGACTCTAAAGGTCTATGGATCAGCCCCAACAGCTCATCTGAATTGTGGTTTATAGAATCATAGAACCATAGAGCTGGAAGAGACCTCAGAAGGTCATCAAGTCCAGCCCCCTGCTCTAGGCAGGACCAATCCCAACTAAATTAACCCAGCCAGGGCTTTGTCAAGCTGAGACTTAAACATCTCTAGGGATGGAGACTCCACTACTCCCCTAGGTAACCCATTCCAGTGCTTCACCACCCACCTAGTGAAATAGTTTTTCCTAATATCCAACCTGGACCTCTCCCACCACAACTTGAGACCATTGCTCCTTGTTCTGCCATCTGTCACTACTGAGAACAGCCTTTCTCCATCCTCTCTGGAACCTCCCTTCAGGAAGTTGAAGGCTGCTATCAAATCCCCCCTCACTCTTCGCTTCTGCAGACTAAACAGACCCAACTCCTCAGCCTCTCCTCATAGGTCATATGCTCCAGCCCCTAATCATTTTGGTTGCCCTCCGCTGGACCCTCTCCAATGCGTCCACATCCTTTTTGTAGTGGGGGGCCCAGAACTGGACACAATACTCCAGATGTGGCCTCACCAGAGCTGAATAAAGGGGAATAATCACTTCTCTGGATCTGCTGGCAATGCTCCTTCTAATGCACCCTAATATGCCATTAGCCTTCTTGGCTACAAGGGCACACTGTTGACTCATATCCAGCTTCTCATCCACTGTAACCCCCAGGTCCTTTTCTGCAGAACTACTACTTAGCTGGTTAGTCCCCAGCCTGTAACAATGCTTGGGATTCTTCCGTCCCAAGTGCAGGACTCTGCACTTGTCCTTGTTGAACCTCATCAGATTTCTTGTGGCCCAATCCTCCAATTTGTCTAAGTCACTCTGGACCCTATCTCTGCCCTCGAGCGTATCTACCTCTCCCCCTAGCTTAGTGTTATTTGCAGACTTGCTGAGGGTGCAATCCATCCCCTCATTCAGGTCATTAATAAATATATTGATTTTCTATTTGCTCTTGGCTCCATAAAAAAATCCCACACCTGCCTCCCTTCACTGCCTGCATATGATCTTATGGTTAAAAAAAAAATGCTTACAGACAGGACCCAGCTCAGACAGACTGTCAAAAGCACAGACACCAGTTGTACCCAATGTCGCACAAACCTGGAAGAAAACAAAGACTTGTCAAGATGGGATATGGCAATAATCTTTTTTTACCCACACATGTAAGAATAAATCAGGCTAAGAATTCAGTCAGATTAAAATTGTACTTTATTATTTGACTAGGCCAAAGTGTAGATTATTCACATGTGTTTCTACCTTGAATTCATTATTGTTGCCATAGTAACAGAGCGATTCAGACATATCTCTACCTGGACATGAAAATACACCCATATGTCAGTTTCCAAAAGCAGAACTTACAAAGACAGGCACAAGACCTTGGTTTCGATCTTCCTCAATAGCTTTCTTCAGGGCATCACCTCGGAGGGCAAAGTTCTCATCCACAGGCAGAAATTTCATCTTCACAAGAGCAATCAAACCTGCCTTTTCTACTGAAGAATGAGCCTTAAAAGAACAGTAAATAAGGAGAGTGTGAATCTATGCAAGTCTAGCAAGTTGTGGGCATTAGAAAGGAGAGAGACTACAACAAAAGCTAGAAATCTGATAATAGTAAAAATTCAAGTTAATAAACCCTAAATAATTATGTTTTACTATCCAGTCTTGTCAGTTCTGCTGATCCATTGGGTTATCATCAGTTATATCATGGAAGTTGCATTCTCCAGTTATTCATTCATGTTTCTAAAAGGAAGCAGTAGGGATCCATGCTGTAAGGTGTGCACCTTCTGCTTAACTTCAAATCCCCAAAGGGCTGCCTGGAAATACAGCCTCCCTCATTCTGTTCCCTCCTCAGGAACCTTAGGAAGGAGAAGACAGAAATGGGCTCTGCAGTATGCCTGAAAGGATAGCAAATCTGGGAACTGGTGAACAAAGGGAGAATAGAAAGTTCCAGAAACAAAGGGCTCTTAAATTAAGCACACATTCCTCTCACTTACAGTGAGGGAAATCTAGCTTGAGCATCTCTGCTATGGCAATACTGTATGTATGTCCTGGAAACACAAAGGATCTTTCTGATGTTGTGCTTGGGCTGAGTACATGGGAGGTTTGGCCAACAGCGGGAAGGGAAGAAGGACAAGCACAGGAATGAAAGTCAGATGAAAGGGGATCTCTTAGTGCCACTGTGACCTTAAGAAAGGCACTTCACCTTGCTGAGACTCAGTTTCACCATCTGTAAAATGGGACTTCCACTGCCTGCTTCAGAAGGATAAATAAATTAAATTAATGGAGATTGCCTATCTCCTAGAACTGGAAGGGACCTTGAAAGGTCATTGAGTCCAGTCCCCTGCCTTCACAGCAGGACCAATTACCATCCCTGACAAATTTTTGCCCCAAATGGCCTCCACAAGGCTTAAACTCACAACCCTGGGTTTAGCAGGCCAATGCTCAAACCACTGAGCTATCCCTCCTCTCTCCCCCCAGATCATTCACAGCAGCACAGTGCTTTGACTACTGACATAAAATTGCAAAGTGTTGTTATCCAGTCTGATAATACAGGAGCAACTTTGTTTACTCATAACAGTGGAAAGCTACCTGATCAGATGCATAAGCAACAAGACGAGAGTTAAGTGTGGACTCATCAGTTTCTGGTTCCGAAACCTTCATTTCCAGAATTTTGTTTTTTCTTGCTGCTAGAAGAGCAATCAAGGTTGATTCACTAACAGTGCTCTGCAAAGAAACAGCGGCTTATTAATTGCAGACTATCCAGAAGTGTTTTTTTCCTTTTTTGCTGGTCTGACAGGGAGTTGCTACAGTCACTAAAGCAGTCATCCATCCCCTATTTTGTTTCCACCACACAAGTTATTTCATGTGCAGTGGAACCCTACTGATCTTACCTATTTTGCTTCCTGTCTCTGGGCCAGCAGCAGAAAGTGCTGAAGTTTGAATATTGTGTGCTTTGAGCAAGCAGTGCATTAACAAGGAGAAAGGACTGCACATTTCTTTAGCTGTAAACCAGTATAATCCACAGAAATTATGGGCCTGAATAAGGCCCACTGCAGTCAAAGCCAGAGTCGGGAAGATTGGTATTAGGATCCCCCTCAATCTTCTTTTCTTAAGACTAAACATACAGGCTGTGTCTACATTGGCACCCTTTTTGGAAAAAAGGATGCTAATGAGACCAGTCGCAAAATTGCTGGGATTTAAATATCCTCGCGGTATTTACATAACTGGCTTTTTCCGGCTCGGGGCTTTGCCGAAAGCGCCAGTCTAGACGGGATCTATGGAAAATAAACCCTTTTCCGCAAGATCTCTTATTCCTGCAAGTAGGAATAAGAGATCTTGCGAAAAGGGCTTATTTTCCCGACTGGCGCTTTTTCCGCAAAGCCCGAGCCGGAAAAAGCGGCAGTTATGTAATGCAAATACCGCTGGGATATTTAAATCCCCCGCGGATTTGCAATTGCGACTGGTCTCATTAGCATCCTTTTTTCGAAAAAGGGTGCCAATGTAGACACAGCCACATAGTAGTTTTTTTTAACCCTGTGGTGTCCAACCAGTTCTGAAGTGAACTAGCCAAACTCAACTGGCCCAAGAGCCACATGTGGGTAGGGGCTAACATATTGGACACCATAGTTTTTACCTTTCCTCATAGGTCAGATTTATTAAACTTATCACTTTTGTTGCTTTTCTTGGACTCTTTCCAGTTTATCCACATCTTTCCCAAAACGTATCACCCAGAATTGGACGCAGGACTCCTGGAAACTTCACCTCAGGTAAAAACTTCCACTGACTTCTAAAGGGAGTTTTGTTTGAGCAAAGGAATAGCTGTGTTGAAGTGTGCAAACTAACTCTGCAAAATACAGAGCTCTCCTACCTGTAGTACTCCTCCTCCATGGCTGTCTGGATGATAGTGCAAGAACGTATCAGGCAGGCCCATCATTTTCGCCAGCCAATCCATTACATTCATTTCCAGTTCTGTACAGGCTGGACTGGAGGCCTATAGATTGGAACAAATAGATGCAGTCATTCAAATGACCTGTGAAAGTGTAACCCTCTGACAGTAAACCTCATACCTCATGTTTTCCTTAGATGCCAAAATACTACTGTTTTTAAAATATCCTTTACAGTGGACTGGTTTGGATTTGACAAGGCAGAGATTGCTGTGGTGGAAGGATCTCTCTTATGCCCCCAAAGAAGTTTACTGGCAATTCTGAGAGAGAAGCAATGATCTGTGGTTAAGGCACTAGGTTGGGATTCGGGATTCAATTCCAGGCTCTGCCAAGGACTCCTTCTGTGACCTCAGGCACTCCCTGACTAACAGGTACACACAGGCCACCAACAAGCTCCTCAAAATGCTTCCTCCCAAATCACCGTGAATGAGACACGTCTGAACATCAGCTGAGTTTGGCATCTGTCTCTCATCCAAGTAACACTGTCAACGAGGCAGTCCAATAGCTGAGGGAGAGTTCATAAAGGGCACACTGAAGAGAAGTTGAATATGTTACAGTGCATGAGTACTTTGATGAGCCTCTCTAAGTGGGTGGAGAACTAAGAGTCCACCTCGAATAAACTATGCACACTGGCTCCAAGGCACCACTCGGCCTCTGAGCCAACATCAGCCCAAGGGAATTGACAGGGACTGGTGCTGTGCTACTTCCATGCAAAAAAGAACAGGAAGCCTGACAAGGTATCTTCTTAGTGGTTGATTTTTGACATTTTGACTCTCAGGAATTGTTTATACTGCAACTAAATACACATTAAAGTATAAAGCTTAGCCCAGGGTGGGTTCAACTAAACAAGCACAAGGCTCTCTTATATAGGGTTGCCGACCCCCAGGATCGTCCTGGAGTCTCCAGGAATTAAAGATTGGCATCTGATGAAACCTCCAGGAATATGTCCAACCACAACTGGCAACCCTACTCTTGTGCCAGATTAAGAGTATCCACATAAGGAGTCATTTAGGAACAGTTTCTTGGGAACAACTCCGCGTACACAAGCCCTTACTGGCGTACCATTCTCACTCTTGCCACCATGCATTGAAATTATTACACCTGCAAACTGGAGATTTTTTTAAAGCAAATTTATATTTTAGTTTTGCAAATAGTTTAATATGGTTTGAAGAAAACACATTAATCTATTGATTCATAGATTTTAAAGCCCAAAGGCTCCACAATGATAATTTGGTCTGAACTTCTGCAGAACACAGCACAAGGAACAGCATTTCAAAGCTATATTTACCCATGTGAATCCCAAACAGTTAATAGCATCAGCCAGCATGTCCCCTAGCAGAGAAGGCCAGGAAGTCAGAGCTGGAAAGTAGGCATGCATATGTGGACTCTGCCAATGGACAACCTAGATCAGAAGATACAGAGAAATTACATCCAGAACCATATCAGAGAACTCTGAACCAGCCATACAAATTAACACAATGTGATGGGAAAGGCTCTCAGCAACCTGTTGGAGATCTGATAACAGCACGTTTTTAATATAACATCAACAGCAAAGGAACATGGTCAAAAGATAGCAGAATGCAATAAAAAGATAAACTGCAAACTAAGGCAGAAGTATTTATCTAAATTAAACATATAGACATACATTTTCACACAGGAAATAATGGCCCTCTGACAACCATCCATTTTGGTAACGTTATTTTGGTTACATCAGATGTAATCAGATAGTTCAGGGAGGCTTAGAATTGTATCTGATGGAGTTTGCTGCAACAGTGACTTGTTAATTTCACCATTATTGAATTGCAATCCTATGGATCTTCTTCCCTGTTAGAAAGTTGTGCTGGTTAATTAGGTAGAGTTTGCTATGAACTACTCGTTCCCAAATGGACAGATGTTCACATTGGATGGTAATGACCCTTTCCTGTTGCTGGTTCTACTCTAATTCTTACCCCAGGCATAATAATCTTCTCAATGTCTCCAAAGATGTTGTCCCAGCTGTCTGGCTCTACAGGGGCATTGTCGGGCAGCTGAGCTCTCATGTAACCAGGCTGCACATCTGGAGTCACCCGTCTCTCTCTCACGTTGCTCAGATACTGGCAAATGTAGTCCACCATTTCTTTCCCTGGAAGAAGCATGATGTGCTCTTTCAAGTCAGGCCGTAAGACCAACAGCATATAGCAATCCACACACACTCTTTGCATTCGCTAGGGCTCAGTGATCACACTGATCGATGTACAGCAGTGGTACTGAATATAATGGACACTCCAGAGCCACCTGGGCTGGAAACACTTAAATAAGTACATTAAAAGAATCACATTTCCCCCTTTATGTCACCTGCTTCTTGTACCATATCTCACAGATTTCCTGGGAATGACCCAGTGATGGCAAATCCTAAGTGATGGGCTTTGGCTTTCAAGGGATACAGTGTCATGCATCCCTCCATGTACTGGGACTGGAAACTCTAAAGTGCTGAGGTCTCAAGCCCCCCTAACTCCAGAGCAGAGCAGGAAGGCAGAGGAAATCCACTAACGTCTGTAAAATGCTTAAATGTGGATGTTGCCAACTAAACTGACACTAAGGACCCCTGGGCATGACAGCTGCATCTCTTCAGTGCCCATTTTAAAATAGCCCCAGGGTTTTCTGTTGGACGTTAGTACCTCTCCTCAGAAGCTGACTTTGGCCTCGAGAGTTTGCTTAAGACTCTCTCTGCCTCCAAGAAGAACCTCCCTTGATAGCACTTGCTTGGCAATATACTTGTTTCTTTGCCCATATAATAAAAGAGCGCCAGACTCCACAGTAATGGTGTCAATTGCTACACTTTATAACTGCTTTGTGGATCTTTACTCGCCTGTTTCCCCTAAGTACACATGCAATGCATGCCCCAGCTCAGATGCATTTGTGAAACAGATTCCCAAAGGCAGAGGGCTTCTGAATATTCCTCCTGAAGGAAATCAGCCTTTTATCTGGAAAAGACAGGCAGCCCAAAGCCAGGGACCTGGGTTCTGATTCCAGCTCAGAACTGGCTCTCTGTCTCAATGGCTCAGACATGTCACTACTTTGTGCTTCCTATCTGTAAAGTGGCCTAGAGCCCTCAGTGCGTGTGAGATGAGAAATGAAGAGAGCTATGTGGGTGTTAAGTATCAGAAGGCATTTCTCAAGCGCCTTATAACTTGGGGCAGTATCTAATCACTGATGGCTATTCAGATATCCTCAGCCTCAGCTGAAATTGTGTGTTTCAGAGAAATAAAGCTAATGTTCAGTCCTTTCATAGTCCCCTTTCTCTCTCTGCTGGTAAGGGATGATACTCCATTACTCCCTGAAAGCAATCAGGTCTCTGGGCTCCTTCTCCACTGGTTAGACACTCTCTTCTTCCTGCCTCAGGCATGGAGTGTGCCTGACTTTTAAATTGTGTCACATACGTGAATGGGCCTGAGCTCTGCCCGGATTCACACCTCCGCATCCCTACCGACATCAGGGGGGTTTCATAAGGGGTCAATCATGCTGGATGTTGGCCTAGGGTACATAACACAGCCCTGTCCCATAAGCTTATTCTAGACTGCAGAGCTATAGACCATTGCTGGAGGCTGCTGTGGTAATGTATTTACAAGGGCAACAAAACGAACTGACATCAGAGCCATCCTCTGCAACTTCCACTCTGTCTCTCTCCTGCCACTTTAGAGCGTGATCACTGGTTAACCTGAGTGCACAGTGTCAGCCTGCATGGGACTGTGTTTGTAAGTTCACTTCAGCCTGCCAAACCCCCCTGGACTGCCCTAGCCCGCTCCCAAACTCACAACGATTCTTCTCCCAGCAAGCAATGCCACCCACTTTGATACCCTGGAGAAGCCCACGGGAAGATCTGCTTCACTCACCTCTCTGCCTGTACTCCCCCGGTTCCATGATGGCTCCTTCCAAAATTACTTTGTCCAGCAACCTGGGCTGTGAATCTTCAGCTGGCTGCAGGTAGCACTGTCCTCCTTCACTACTGGTTGCTCACCCTTCAGCCTTTATACCTCTCTTTATGTGCCAGACCCACGCATTTCAGAGAAGAATTAGCGTAGGCAGGTTACCGTAGTGGGAACTGTATATCTAACTCCTCCCCACTGTGAGTCTTAGACTGCAAGCGTGTTTTCCCTGCACCCTTTTGATGTCTCAGATAATTTTCTCTTGATGATTTGTTTCTGTATTAACCCTTTTTACTACTGGGAACACAGCCTGGTGTTCAGTCGCTGTCAACAGCCACAGAGTAAATCACTTCGCATGGAATAAACCAGACACATGTTAATGTACGATTTGGGTGAAGATGAGGGTGACAGACATTCCAAAAGCAGCTCAATGCAGCATAGAGGCAAATAAAAGCTGACAGAATCCTTTTCATATTGTCTGTGTCCACTGGGAACCGACTCAGTGGCACTTACTAAGTTCAGCAATATTAGGCTGGATAGGAAAGTATGTTACACACCAGGGCTGGGGAAACTTTTTAGGATTGGGGCCCAGTCTAGTAGATTTTCTGTGCTCCAGCCCCAAGTGAGGGGCAGCTGGGGGAGGCTGTAGAGCCAGTGTGGGCTCCTCAGTGCTGGGGGGAACCCTGATCCAATGCTCGGGGGCTGGATACAGGCAAGCTGGGGGCCACATCCGGCCCCTGGGTCTGAGGTTCCTCACCCCTGTTGTACACAGAAGGCAGGTCTTTGATGAGCTGCAGCAGAAAATTGCCTAGTATTCTAGTAGCCAGAGTGTTGCCAACTCTTGCAAGCCTTGAAATCTACGGCATTTTTCTTAAAACTCCTGGAGGCATGAGGTGATGGGAGGATCTCCGTTTTCTTTTTGTTACTAAAGTTACGAATGCTCCGAGTTGGAAAGAAAAGCTTGAAAATCTGACTCAAGTGCACCCTAAAACTGGAACGGAAAGGAACTCAACCTTCTTTCCTTCCTTCCTTTCACAGGCTCTGCAGTTTGAATGGCCTGCCTTATGGTTTGTGAATGGCTGGGGTAATACTGATGGTAATGGAAATGTGAGAAGGGACTGGCTCTCTTGGGCCTCGGATGGTGGAACAGTGGATAACAGAGGCCAGTAGGGGCCAATATCATTACAGACAGCTGTCTAGTGACCTCAGGGTCATATATTGGTGCAGTGCATGAAATTCTGTATCTTAGTAATAGCTGGACCCATGAAGGATAAGGACCTGCTACTTACTGGCAACTAGCAGAGTTATTGTTTAACTTAAAAAAACAAAAACTGGTCTGGTAGCACTTTATAGACTAACAAAACATGTAGATAGCATCATGAGCTTTTGTGGGCACAGCCCACTTTTTCAGATGACTGGAGTTTTGAGTTTAGGATGTGCAGACCCAAAATAAATAAGGGAGAAGGGGGAAGGGAAAAAAAGGGGGGGGGCAAGAAACAAGGATCAGAGGTTATGAAAAAATCAAAGGGAAAAACAGGAAGGCAGAAGGGTCATCAGTAAGCACCTGAAGATTGGCCAGTAAAACGAAGCAGATAAGGAACAAAGTTGAACGGTGGAAGCACAGAAGTAAAACAAAAAAAATGCACACATCATTGTCATGAGAATGGTTAAAGGATCTGAAACCCTGCCTTTATAGTGATAGACTCTAGGAGCTCAATCTATTTAGCTTAACAAAGGTTAACAGGCAACTTGATTTCATTCAAGAACAACAAGAAGTCCTGTGGCACCTTATGGACTAACAGATATATTAGAGCATAAGCCTTCGTGGGCAAAGACCCACTTCGTCAGATGCATCTGATGAAGTGGGTCTTTGCCCATGAAGGCTTACGCTCCAATAAATTTGTTAGTCTGTAAGGTGCCACGGGACTTCTCATTGTTCTTGCAGATTCAGACTAACGTGGCTACCCCTCTGATACTTGATTTCATTCAGTTAGTACCTGGAGAACAAATATTTAATACTGGACTCTTCATAAAATCATAGACTCATAGAGCTGGAAGAGACTTCAGGAGGTAATCAAGTCCAGCCCTCTACCCAAGCAGGACCAATCCCAACTAAATCAACCCAGCCAGGGCTTTGTCAAGCCCAGACTTAAAAACCTCTAGGGATGGAGATTCCACCACCTCCCTAGGTAACCCATTTCAGTACTTCACCACCCTCCTAGTGAAATTGTTTTTCCTAATATCCAACCTGGACCTCCCCCACTGTCACTTGAGCCCATTGCTCCTTGTTCTGCCATCCATCACTACTGAGAACAGCCTTTCTCCATCCTCTTTGGAACCTCCCTTCAGAAAGTTGAAGGCTGGTATCAAATCCCTCCTCATTCTTCTCTTCTTCAGACTAAACAAATCCAAATCCCTCAGTCTCTCCTCATAGGTCATGTGCTTCAGCCCCCTAATCATTTTGGTTGCCCTCCGCTAGACCCTCTCCAATGCATCCACGTCCTTTCTATAGTGGGGAGCCCAGAACTGGACACAATACTCCAGATGTGGCCTCACCAGAGCCGAATAAAGGGGAATAATCACTTTTCTAGATCTGCTGGCAATGCTCCTCCTAATGCACCCCAATATGCCATTAGCCTTCTTGGCTACAAGGGCACACTGTTGACTCATATCCAGCTTCTCATCCACTGTAATTCCCAGGTCCTTTTCTACAGAACTGCTACTTAGCCAGTCGGTCCCCAGCCTGTAACAATGCTTGGGATTCTTCTTTCCCAAGTGCAGGACTCTACACTTGTCCCTGTTGAACCTCATCAGATTTCTTTTGTCCCAATCCTCTAAATCTGTCTAGGTCACTCTGGACCCTATCCCTGCCCTCGAGCGTATCTACCTCTGCCCCTAGCTTACTGTCATTCACAGATTTGCTGAGGTGCTAAGTTCTTGTGTGCAAGGGGAATATGGGAAGTGTCTTTTTCCTTCTCAGTGGCTCCCGACCCAAGAAAGGTTCCCCACCCCTGCTGTACAGTCATGGTGCCCTTCCTGGATAAGCTACTCCTCCAAATGGTAGCCAGGTAAGACTAGGTTTCATTTAATTCTCATGCCCACCCTATGGACCAGGCAGCCCCTTGAGAAGTGAGCTGGAGTTATATCAGTTGGGAGCATGCTCTGTATCAGTTCTTGCCCACTTTTGCTTGGCTGTGTGTCCCATCAAGCGTATCTCTGCCTTAATTTGGCCCTCAGTATGGGACCATAATCAGCCCACGAGATCCCTCTCAGAGGATTCATGCCCTTACCACTTTTTGGATCAAAACACAGCCTGGTCTGCCTTTGCCTCTATTGCATTTCAGCTTGTATTTTAATATTGACTCTGAGTGCTTGCTTTTCCATGCTATCTCTAAGCAGTCCTGGACTGTATCAAGAATCTTACTTAAAACTGTATGTATCAAAAGGGAATAATCCCATGGTGAAAGCTGGAAAAGGCAGAGGGCTGGTTTTCAAATAAGCTTACCTTTCATGCCTGGACAGCGTGGACAGTTTGGAATAAAGAGAAGTTTCAAGCTAGTTTCACTTACAGCATAGCAACTCTGGGTATCTCTGAGTCTGTGTCTTCAGTAGATATTTGATAAGGAACAGCAGTTGCAGAGATAGGGCAAAGTTGCTCTGATGAATGATACATATCAAGATATTGATATGGTGAAGGAAGGAACATTGATACAAGGGCATTCAAAATAGAAGTGTAAAAGTACTATACAAAAATATGCCAGAAATGTATTTATCTGCCACTAGCTCATAAAAGAGCCATTACAGAAAACAAAAATAAACTCACACAGATAGTGTCATGGCCTCCCCATGTGTTATGAACATTGGCTTATGAATATGAATATGCATAACTCAAAGACACTTGATGCAAAATGCACTATGTAATATATCAATTTTAATGCTGCAGTCTGCTGACTGTATAGCCTATTGTGGGGCACGTATCATTCTTGTATGTGAAGTTGGAAATATGAAGTGTGAGTCTGGTTTTAATTCTGACTATGCTAATGAGGGCCATTAAGGATACTTTCGGAACATAATGGTTCACTATTCAAACCATGACCTTGCTTGGTGGTTTGTCCTGTAAGCCCCAACTGTGGTTGGTCCTAGAAAGACATCTGGCCGGGGCACCTGATGCTGAAATCCATTTTGGAGCTCGGACTTTCCCATTTGAGGTGAGAAAAGTTTGCACTGAGCACAAAGAATTCCCACTTTGGGCAAAAGGAATATAAGAGGTCAAAACAAAATAATGGGGGCAGTCGCCAGACGCCAGGAGACCTCTCACCTAAGATGTCTGCTGGAAACATATGAGCCCAAGTCTACACTGGCATGTTACAGCACTGTAACTTTCTGGCTCGGGCTGAGACCCTCTGCCACCAAGCACAGCAAGTTACAGCACAGTAAAATGCCAGTGTGGAACTGCTGGAGGAAAGGGCCACCCCAATTCTATGGAGTCTCTGTGACTCTGCAACCACCACTTGCTGGGCTGGACCCAGAACTTCCCTCAGAGGACCCTGACATGAGGCATGTCCGCAGCTTTCATAGGACTGGGGGAATGATGCAGAGAGTTCCCAGCCCACTAGCTCTCTCAGCTCTAACCCAGCCTGTTTCACACCAAAGATAATCTGAGGTATTTCTGTGATGTCTGTGGTGAGCAGAGCAGCTGATCATGCTCTGACCCCGCTTAGACATGCCTCCTCTGGGGCACTATGGGTGTGTCTAGACTACAGGGTTTTGTCGACAAAAGTTGGCTTTTTGTTGACAAAACTAGACCTGCGTCTACACTACCGCCGCGTTCTGTCGACAGTAAGTCGACAGAACACGGCAGTTTTGTCGACAGCGGTAAACCTCCTTTTATGAGGAATAATGCCTTTTTTCAAAAGTATTCTTTTGAAAAAAGGCGCTATTGCATGCAAACTGTGCTTTTTCGAAAGAGAGCGTCTAGACTCACTTTCAAAAAAGCGGCTTGCTTTTGTCGACAACACTGATCGTAGTCTAGACACTCTCTTTCGACAGAGGCTTTGTCGACAGTATCTGTCGACAAAGCCTCTGTCCAAAAAGGTGTGCAGTCTAGGCGTAGCCTATGTGCTGCGGGCAGTGCAGGCACCCTAATGTGCTCAGCATCTCTAATAGCTGCTTCCTTACCATGAATCTTGAGGGGACCTGAGCCCATAACACACCCATGGTCTACAAGGTTTTATTGCCTAGTTCCAGTATTTACTATCGTCAAATAGAGCTAAAGGGGTAAATGTTTATCAAGTTCCTAGCACAAGGGTCCCTAACCCCTGACTGGGGCCCCAGGAGTCTACTGTAACAAACAAATAGCAGTCGTTTCACTTGCATGTCTTATTGGCATGTTTCCTAGATACCGTATGCCAAGGGTGGGAAACCTCAGGCCCAAGGGCTGGATGCAGCCCCTAGCATGCCTGGATCCGGCCTGTGCGCTGGCGCTCCAGCCACCCCACTATCCCACTATGGGGCTGGAGCACACAATCTACTAGCCTGGGCCCCCCCATAGGCTCTGGTGTGCAAGGAGGATGTTGGGAGTGTCTCTCCTTCTCCACTTGAGAGAGAGTGAGTGGGGTTTGGGTTGTTTTTTTTTTTAGTTTGTTTTGCTTCTTGCTTGTGTGCGGCCCCCAACTGATTTTTCTGTGGGTCAGCAGCTGCCAACCCAAAAAAGGTTCCCCACCCCTGTTGTATGCACTTGTGATATAGACAGGAAGATGGCCCAATGATTGCACAATCACCTAAGACTTGAGACATCTGGGTTCAGTTCCTTGCTTTCTCACACACTTCCTGTGGGTATGTTACTTAGCATCCTCTCAGTTCCCCATCTGTAAAATGGGGTACTGAATGGCTAAACACATTAAGAATATGAAGTGCTTTGAGACCTGCAGATGATAACCACCATATAAGAGCTACGTATTGCTATAAAAACCTATTCAGATCCAAACACACACTCATTAAACTTTCCTAACTAGTTTAAAAGGGTTAAAACTATTTTAAAAAGGCAGCGTATTGATTTTATGTGATTCCAGATCTGATTATGAGCCGCCAGTAAGTTTCTTTAATAAAGTGGACTGCTAATTACATTTATGATTTCAGTGTGGAACAACAAACACTGAGCAATATTTTACTCGAACATGTTTTCAGACCTAAGCTACACGTAATAAATATTTCACATGACATTTATCTTACGTCTCTCCCTTCCAAATGACATCGTGTGAGCAAGCATTTTTCATTCAGTGTAGGAGAGAACAAATAGTATATCTTGTTCAGAACAGGTATAAATTAGATAGACGATAATGAAATACACGTATGGCAAATATTACCTGAAGTAAATAACAATTCTATATTATAGTTACACTGCACTCAAAACTGATTTGGTTATAGACCAAGAAGGATGGAATATTTGCTCACAGGAAGCAGTATGAATAGAAAGCTATTTTTTTTATTTGTTCTGTGTTGCCAAAGCCTTGGGAAATTCTCCATGTGCACATGAATGTTTCCAGTATCACTTTACAGGCGAGAGCTAAATTTATTATCATTTCTAGGCATTTACAATGATTAAACTGTATTTAAGTTTTTCAAGATGCAAGGACATGAAGTGTTCCACAATCAAAATAACATTAAATTGTAGCGGTGCTTAATCAACAGTTAACATTTCACTCTATTGCTTGGTTTCTATATTCTTCACAAATTCCAATGAGTCTCGAAAATGTCATGTACTTTCTAATTACGTGTTATAAATTGTTTTTACCAAGTGCACAGGCTCCACATATGGTTCTATGTGCTAATTAAGCACCCATTAAAGTTTGCTTCTGCTCCAGAAAATAACTTTAGTAAAAATAGAACCCTGGCAATCCATGTTTACTGTCTCAGGATGATTTTCAGGTCTAATTTGCTGAGTTTGCAACATTCTTTTTCTAACTACCAGCTCTACAAACTCAAACAAGCATCTCAAGAGGAAGCTGGATTCCTCATTTTATACATCACCACAAAGAACAGGGTCATTTTCCTCCCTCCCTTATACATGTGTAAATGTTCTGTTGAGGAGAGTGACCCCAGAGTGGGGGACTAATTCCACCAACGCCCCGGAGGTGGCTAAAATATTCGATTGAAAAAAAACCCACAATATTTAAATGGAAAACATAAGCTGTCCATCAGCACCTAGAGCTGCTCTGATGGGCTATGGGAACTGAAGGTGGAATGGGACATGGTGATGTCAGGCTTAGAAAAAGTGCCAGTACACCATATAGGCACATGCAAGCTGTTTCTGTGTCCTGACCAGGAAGAGATAAGACCAATGTGACTAAAGTAATCCATGTTGCTGAAGGGAAGTCTATAATCAAATTGACAAAATTCAAGGAGATCAAAGGAATCCAGGGAGGCCGACAGACTCACCCGGCCCCTGAGCAAAGTGTGGGAGGATTCTGGCTCTGTGCTCCTGGAAAGGGTGAGGCCTTAAGTGGAAGGGGCGGAGCTGGGAGCAGCCACCCTCAAGCACACAGTCTGGGGCTCCAGCAACAATTTAAAGGGGCAAGGGCAGCAGCCAGGAACCCCAGGCCCTTTTGAATCGTGTCCCCTTAGCACACACCCTCCCCAACCCTTGCCCCTCTATTGGCAGGCCTGAAGGAATAGAGATATTGAGCATTTTCTTGGCTCCAGCTGTCTGACTCAAAAATGGAACATGCAATAAAGCATGAAAATGGAAGTTACTTACTTGTGTCTGTAGTTCTTCACATGTAGTTTGAATGATAGAAACCACCCTGTTAGAGAGCCTGTATGGCCCTTCTTTCCCTTTCTTACAACTTCTCAGATGGTTCCTTTGCTTCCTCAGAGGATTTTAAAGATCTGCAAAGAGGAGGGAACGGTAAGCAGGGAGTGTGTTTATGCAGAGTCCATCTTGAAGAACTGCAGTTCTTTTTTGTTAGTCCTCTGCATGTTCCTACTCAGCAAAGTCTGGCAAACAGTACTGCATGAACAGATGGTGGGAGTCCTCATTTAACGGTGATGGCCAGGCCAGCGACAGGGAGGAGTAAAAGGAGCAATTGCTCAGGGCCTAGTGTTTCAAAGGGGCCCAGGGCTCCCGGCTGCTGCCACATTCCTTAGGCCCTTTAAATTGCCATCGAAGGGCAGTGCTGTGCACTCTGAGCAGCTCAGAGGGATGCCTGGGGATGGTGCACCATGCTCGGGGTGGTATAGATGGATGGCTGCCCCCAACCCTTCCCCTTCAACCTGAAGCTCAACTCTTCTGGGAGCATGGAGTCTCGCCCCCACTTTGCCCAGAGGCCCACACAGGCTGTCAGGTCCCCTGGTGATGGGAGTTCTGGGAGTAACGGTTTATAAAAATATGAATTGAACTCCATGTGCAGCCTTACGTCTCAACAATCAGAACATGTTGAAGACACACAAAAGAAGTGGCCATTGCTCCAGTTGAGTGTGTTAAAGGCAATCCTAGATCCCTCTCCTGTGTGTTGTCTAACCCATATAGTGACTGTAAAGAAATGGCGTGACTTTTGTAGTTGTCCGTGTACTGGAAAAAAAAAAAGTTTAAAACAGACTTTCAAAATTCTTTAGTCCTGTTAAGATAGTAAGCTAAAGTGCTCTTCAATGAGTCTTTGAGAAATCAATAATCTTGATAAGAGTAGATAAAAATACAATGTGGTCCAAAATATGTTGCTGTCACATTTTTAAATTATGTGGTCATTAGAAGGGAAGTGATCTTACCCCACTGTGGTGTAGAGATATTAGCAATGATACAGTCCTGTTGAAATATGCATCCTTTAGATTGAGAACTTCAAACCAATCTAGGGCTGAAAGATAGGCAATTACTAAATACTAAAGTCAATGTATGGAACTGGAACTTCAGCGATAGAAGCTTGCTCAATTCCAATATTGTACAAAGAAGCTTGCTCCATCTTTCTTTGATATCATGAAATACCTGAAATAAAAGCTCTAATTCCTGAACTCCCAAAATACTTCTACTTCTCTCCTACCTGTAACAGAGACTGGATTTCTGATCTCTGAATAGGAAAGACAGTAAGTGATTGAGAGAAAGAAGGATTTTGAACTGAATGGGATTGCTTTTTTTCTATCACCTCTAAAATCCATTTGTCCAATGTGCTGATGAAACAGGAAAGGCAATTTCCAAAAGATTGGCAATAAACTTTTCTCCCTATTAGTCTGAAGATCTTATTTCATACTTGAGTCGTAACATTTAGAAAAGAAATGGAAGCTGAATAATGCTTTGCTTTCATTGAGGCTAAGGTTGAAAGGAGGAAGATGATTGCTGTTGTCCATTTTTGTGGGGGAGGTATAGTAAGACAATGAAGCTGGAGGATAAAACTCTCAACAATAGCTGAAAATGATTCAGGGATTCCTCTTTCATAAGGTTGAAAGAGACCCAAAGATCTTGCTCTGGATCACATTTAATTTTCCAGTATTTCACCCATTTTGTTATTGAACAGCCCATTGGCTTTCAACAGGAAGATCCTGTGTTCTTGAGTTAGTTTCAGAAGAGTAGAAGATTTCAGGGATGCCTATCTATAGAGTAGCATAACAGATGTTATACCCTCCTTGCCAAATCTGAAACAATGGAGGAAGCTCTGAGTGTGCATTTGACACTATCTGGCTTTCAGTTATTAACGCATTCACCACATATGTTGGTTCTTGGAACAAGGGGGTGACCTTGTGAGATAAATCGCACTCCAAAACTTTAGTTTTCAGTTCAGGATCCTAAACTGGCTTGGCTCCTCTTCTGACAGATCCAAGTAGTCTCCCATTTATGATTTTATTTTAGAAACCAGAGCCATCTTATCTTCTTCAGAACTGAGAGAGTTGGACCCAATGACCTTTATCATGGTTTGGCTCTAACATCAGATGCTGACACCACCAAAGCCTATAAGTGCTTCAAAGTCTGATCCAGTGACTTAGGAACCACATTGGAAATGGATCCTGGAGCCAACACTCACGCCTTTTGCAATACAATCTTTTTAGCAGACCCAGAAGTGTCTGAAGTCAACACTGTTTTTTCGTCCTTAAGGTTAGACCCTTTAGTGGTGCAGGATCCAAGAAGCTTTGCTCCCCAATCTTCTAGAAGGAATAAAGATTATAGCCTGTTCTGCTATTCCTTGTGTGCTTGCAAGGTGAAGGTGCTGCAGTCAGAGCATCTCGAAGGAGAGTGGCTTTCACCAAGACAAAGTATGCATCTAGTATGAGCATGCCGCAAAAATCTCTGGGCAAGATGCACGGCTCTCAAAAACAAGTCTTCTTAACTTTGGCTCTACCTTGGAACTGGTAAATGAAGCTGATGATCTCTCCGTAACTTTTCTAAACTACCAAGCTCACCTCTCCTAAGGCTAAACTAATTTATAAGGTGTGACTATACTAAGCTAAGATACTGCTAAGCAAGGGACCCAGAGAGGTTTGTGTCCATCTGATGCTATGATAGAAAGGAACTGAATCAGCAAAGAACACCATGCCCCCTATTCTAGCTTCACCCTCCAAACATTTGAAACAGTGAAGGGAGAGGTGGGAAAGGCATATAAGGACTCGAAAGGGGAATGCTATGAGAAAGATCCACTGTCTAAGATGGTGCATCCCATGAATGGAAATATGCAGAAGACACTCAAATGAGAATTAGCCAGACTCTTCGGCTGTGTCTAGACTGGCAAGATTTTCCGTTAAAAGCATTTTCGGAAAAGAGCGTCTAGATTGGCACGGACGCTTTTCTGCAAAAGCACTTTTTGCGGAAAAGCATCCGTGGCCAATCTAGATGCGCTTTGGCTCAAAAAGGCCCCGATAGCCATTTTCGCGATCGGGGCTTTTTTGCGCAAAACAAATCTCAGCTGTCTACGCTGGCCCTTTTGTGCAAAAGTTTTGCGCAAAAGGGACTTTTGCCCGAACGGAGCAGCATAGTATTTCCGCAAAAAGTACAGTATTTCCACATAGTATTCCGCATAATATATTTCAGCATAGTATTTCCTACTGATTTCTTACAGTAGGAAGTCAGTGCTTTTGCGGAAATTCAAGCGGCCAGTGTAGACAGCTGGCCAGTTTTTCCGGAAAAGCGGCTGATTTTCCGGAAAAACTGGCCAGTCTAGACACAGCCTTCATGTTCAGTGATGATTTCTTGAACAGAGGCTGTCCTACCACTTCCTTCAAAACAAAAGGGAGTCTTGCTCTCTCTAACATTACGTTGACAATCTCCACCAGCAAAACACCATGTTACTTCCCCAGTAGCCTTCACTGGATGGGAGGGGAATGAGAAGTAAGAAATCGTCTCAACACCTTCAGTACTTCTACGAGCACCATTAAAGGAAACTCTAGCAGAGAAGATAGTCTCAAGGCTTTGCTTGGGCACCACAGCAGCAGTCAACTCATCCCTCGTCTGATCTATCTTATCCACACAAAATATAAAGAATTTCCTCACAACAGGTGTGGTTGATCCTGGATTACCTGATTATCCACAATGCTGATACCTGCTATCTGAGTTTGTGGATACTGTGTTGGAGGAAAATAACTTTCTTTACCTCAAAATCAGCCACAGGAGATTTTTTTTTTTAAATCTACATGTTGCAACCTGTCAGACTCAGCCTAGATGTCTATTGGTCTTCACTCTTGCTTCAGTTGACACAGATCACCCAAAATTCAGGCTGAGCTGTGAGAATGAAGCAGGAAAAGAGGATGCCCAAAAGTGGAGGACAAAGATTATCAAACCATCGAGAGAGAGATTTATCAGGGAAGGGGTTTCTTCTGAGTTCTCTAGAACTTCCAAAGTTGGAAAAATAGACCCCAAACAATGACTCTGAACTTGCTGATCACCCTCTTGATTCATTACATACTGTATTTAAGAACAACTGTGCTGAAACTGGCCCAGCAGCAGCTAACCAGATTTTAGTGATACATGGGTCTGAATCAGTGTTTCCATTATAGACAGCTGGAATAGGAAAGAAATCCTGGGTGTGTTTATGTAAATATAGTTTGCCCCTGCTTCGCTTAGATATGTTAGATATTCAGTTATTACCACTGTAATACACTTGGCTGGTGTTTGGTCACAAATTGTGTTAGTACTAATTGCAAGTTTCTAATTATTGGGGGAATTCAAAAGCAGAAAGTCTGTGATTTAACGTGGCACAAACTTTCAGTTTAAAGAATGAGACTCTGGGGCTATGTCTACACTCGTGGCTTCTTGCATGAGAAATATGAAAATAATCAGCATAGCGGCATTGCACAAGAGGGTTTTTCTTGCGCAAGAAGGGGCAGTGTAGACAGCTCCTTCTGGCACAAGAGCCTCTTCTGCAAAAATGGCGGTTCATTAGGTATGCAAATGAGGCTCGGCGATATTCCACACTTAGCCTCATTTGCATATTTCTCGTGCAAGAAGCTGCAAGTATAGACATAGCCTGGGTGTGTGCATGTAAATACAGTTCACTCAGTTTGCTTAGGCCTGCTACATATTTAATGGTTACAATGGTGTTTTGCCCATTTTAACCAATTTGGCTGTTGTGGGGTCGCAAATTGTGTTAACATTAAATGCAGGAATTGTAAGATATGATCACCAACGCTTGCAGTTATTGTGGGAATGCAGAAAAGTCAGACTTTAAACTCAGTTCAAAAGGAGAGACCCTGTCAGTGTAAATACACTTGGATGAACAGAGCCGCCACTTCCAGAGGTTCCACTTCCTATGAGATTAAGCTGGGGAGGGAGGACTCTGAGTCAGCAGGCTACATGACCTCCAGGCATGAGCGGTAAGACTGGTTCAACCTGTTTCTCCCCACTGTTTCAATGATAGAGCTAAACAAAGGCTCCATAAGAGTCTCTCTTGGTATTTACATTTACTCCAGTGGGTGCTAGAACCTCTTGTGGCTGGACTGTGCTCTGGGCTAAGAACTCAAATCACTAGGTTTGGCCCAGAGCCAAATTCACCACAAGCGAGAGGAAGATGTGACAAGCAGTATGATGAGCAGCCAGCAGGGCAGTGATGGAGAGGCATAAGGAGTGGCCAGCAGGGCGGCGGCAGAGAGCAGCGAGCAGGTGGATGGCGAGTGACCAGTGGAATGAGTAAAATGCTGCCTACCTCCCCTCCCCCCATTTAGGATGGGAAGTGAACTCTGCAGATGCAGCTCTGAACTGTGGGTCTGCCCTTACCAAGAGCAGCAACTGTGAATGGGGTGCAGAGAAGGGTTGGGCATGTGAAGGGGACATTACACTGCTGGACTTGAGAGCATGAGAGGAAAAGGACATTGGTCAACCTACTTGAGCTGGGACTGTTACACATGGTTTTAGTTATTAACTCTGTGGTGTTTTCCCAAATTAATGCCACGTTACTTCCCTCCTCTTTTATTAAAGGTTTCTTTTCTACACTCAGACTTTGCGTTTGTGAGTGGGGAAGCACTTCCTCTTATAGTTGCCAAGGAGTGTTGTGTGAATTTCCCAGGTTACTGGGTGGAGGCTCTAGCCAGTTCTGTGTTGGATGGAAGGAGAGGAACCCCTAGATACTGAACCCAGCCATGGCGGCTGCTGGCACTACCTGGCAGAAGGGTTACACTTAAGTAAATTATCGTGTACAGAAGATTAATGAACATTCTCGGCCCTTTAAAATTCTACCTTTCCAGCAAAAAATAAGTCATTTTATTTTTATTTTGTTATAGGTTTGGTTTTTTTAAATAGGAGCTCATTATTATTTGATGGAATTCAACCTGCAAACTGAGTGAGTTTTCAAAGACCAGGATTGTGTTTTGACATGATCTGATAATCTTTTTTTGTCTTTCCAGCAAGAAATGGAAAGGTATATTAAAACACAGCAAATACATTGTACAAAAATGAATCTCCATGTTGACAGATTAATATTGAAATGGTGCTGTCATGGGAACTATTGTACTCTCCTGGGAATTGTGGGAGCTCAACCTTTCCTCCCACAATTCTCCTCGCCCACTAGAGGTATCTACGGCTCTGATCAACACATATTGAAAATGGTGCATGATATGGAACAAAGCCAGGAAGGAGAGGTTACTCACCTTGTGCAGTAACTGGGGTTATTTGTCCTTATGCATGCTCCATTTCAAAATTTTCACTTCGGGCATACTTACACTCCAGGGGTGCGTCTAGACTGGCAAGATTTTGCGCAAAAGCGGCTGCTTTTGTGCAAAAACTTGCCGCCTGTTTACACTGGCCACAAGAATTTGCGCAAGAACACTGACTTTGTAATGTACAAAATCAGTGCTTCTTGCGCAAATACTTTGATGCGCCCGCTCAGGCATAAGCCCTCTTGCGCAAGAATACTTGCGCAAGAGGGCCAGTGTAGACAGGAACGTTAATTTCTTGCACAAGAAAGCCCGATAGCTAAAATGGCCATCGGAGCTTTCTTGCGCAAGAGAGCATCTATACTGGGCACGGATGCTTTTGTGCAAAAGCAAATCTTTTGCGCAAAGGCACATGCCAGTATAGATGCTCTCTTCTTATAAATACTTTAACAGAAAAACTTTTCCGTTAAAAGTATTTGCGCAAAATCTTGCCAATCTAGACGCAGCCCAGAGATTATTAGTATGTACTGGCTCAAGCATGTACCCTACACGTCCCTGACCTGTGTAGCCAAACTGCTCTCAGTTTCTTCTCCACTGCAAAGTCCTATAGAAAAACAACTATGGAGCACCCATAGTGTTACCCAGGGTTCTTTCAACCCAAACCTCTTGGTAACTTTATTCTTTGTAAGGTGGTGTCAGGAAATAACTCCAGGGAGACACAGCTGTCTGACCAATAGATGGATGGTACAAACAGGACAACACAAGAGTGCTTTCACTTAAAGCTAAACTTTACTTAGTCTCAAGCACTCACATACATCTGCAACTTTTTAGTAAAACACGCCCCCTCTATAATTACCAAAGTTGAGTGTGGTTCTCGTGTGACACAGTGACAGGCTTCCAATGGCCAATCTTCTGTCTGCTGGTGGGGATTGAAGAGGTGTCCAGATGTAGAGACCATGAAGAGTCCCTGAAGAGTCCTTAAAGAGTCCTCAAAGAGTCCAACTATCCCAAACTTTCCTTCCCTATTTTTCTGTTAGTATAACAACACATCATTCAAAAAAAAATACTTATTAGGCAAGCACTTTTTAAAGATTAGGCAAGAGGTTTT
This sequence comes from Rafetus swinhoei, assembly GCA_019425775.1. Classification (NCBI taxonomy): domain Eukaryota; kingdom Metazoa; phylum Chordata; order Testudines; family Trionychidae; genus Rafetus; species Rafetus swinhoei. Next base: position 26,187,602 of record CM033442.1, on the reverse strand, counting down.
CTTGTGATCATCAATGAGCCAGATGTGTTTTTCCAGTCTGCATGCCCTGGGGGCCCTGACAGACATATCCCTTAGGGCATCTAGACAAGCTTCCTGTTTCTAAATGTATAGCTCAGCTATTTCAACAAAAATCTGGCCCTCAGGAAGAATATGCAGTCAGGCTGCCCTCTCTGTGGCACCCAAACCCCCTTCGCCCTGACTTGGTCATGCTGCGGTTGCTGTCTAGGCTTATTTTGGGCCTGCTAGCTTGGTTGCTATTAGCAGTAAGCAATAGTGGTTCAGGCATTTTACTGGATTTGCTGAAATCTCCCTCTACAGTTCCCCTCCTTAAAGGTCACCTTTTCACCCAAGGCAACCTTTACTTAATCACCATCACACCTTTCCTGGAGGTACCTGAGCAGAGATCCAATGAAAGGTCAAGGCTCTCAGCCAAGACCGAGCAAATGATCTTTGTACCAGTGTGGGGTCCTAAATTTGGCCCTACATCCCATTGTAGTCATCGTGGGGTTCCAAATAGTAGTGGTTCCTGTTACCAGTCTAATGACATGCTGAACATGGCGTAAAATCTGGCAACTGCAACTCCCCCAACAGATGAGCTAGTGGTTACTGCACCATCACTCTTACCCCTGAGGAGTGAACATATAGAGCTTGTTGCCTCCCCCTTTAATGGGAGAGAAAGCTAAAAGGATCGCTCGACAGTTGCTATACTGGTGTGCTAAGTATGGGATGCCAACACAAAGATCATTTGCTTGGTTTCAGTTGTGTCATTCGAGAGCCACACTCAACTTGGTAATTATCAAGGGGGGGTGTTTTACTAACCTGTTACAGATGTATGTAAGTGCTTGAGACTAAGTAAAGTTTAGCTTTAAGTGAAAGCACTCTTGAGTTGTCCTGTTTGTACCATCCATCTGTCAGTCGGATGGCCATGTCTCCTTTGAGTTATTTCCTGACACCACCTGGCACAGAGTAAAGCTACTGAGAGATTTGAGTTGAATGAACCCTGGGTAACAATAAGGGGACACATCTTGAAGAACTCCTATTCCTGTACAAGGTGAGTAAATCTCCTTCTTTGAGTAGTGTCCACTTCAGGTGACTTCCAAGCAATACCCTCAAAAGGAGGAAGGAACTTTGGAGTTGAATCCAATACTGAAGACCAAACTGCTTTACCAAGGACAGTATCTCTTCTAGAAGAATAAACCACAATGTAGCAGTCAGATATCTTTATCAAAGACCAACTTGCAGTCTTGTAGACTTCAGTGGGTAACATTTGAGTAATGCTATAGAGCATGGGTTCCCAAACTGGTGGGGCGTGCCCCTCTGGGGGGTGAAGAAATTCCAGGGAGGGTGCGAAGCAACCTAGCCCCTCCCCCCGCACGTTTTGCTGCTATTTTTGGGGAAGGGGAGCGTGAGGGTTTCTCAAAAATGAAAAAGTGGGCGTGATGCCGAAAAGTTTGGGAACCACTGCTATAGAGGAAGAGAGAGACACCATGGAACTTTTCTTTTCATATTATACAACCCATCCATGAGTTAAACTTCATCCTCAAGGGTCTGATGAAATCCTCTTTCTTTCGAACACGGCCACTCATTCCCTTCTTCACCTAACCAAGAAAACAGCTTTCTTGATGGCCATTCCTTCAGCTTAAAAAGTTGTGGAAATGGGAGTTTTAATGCAAACCTTCCATTTACAGTGTATTTTCAGGACAAAGTCTCATTACATCCCCATCCTAAATTTCTACCTAAGGTATTGTCTGAATTTCACATCTATCAAGTCATCCATCTCTTAGTTTTTTTCCTGAAACCACAGCAGATCAAGGAAGATACTATCATCTATATCCTGGATATCAGGAGGGCACTAGACTTTTACTGGGACAGAAATAGATCATTGAAAACATTTCCAAGACTGTTCATGTCAATTGCTGACTGGTTCAAGAGTTCCACAATCTGCAGCAGGGATGTAAAATTGTGTTTTGTTAGTTAACTGGTTAAACATTAAGTTTAACCAGTTAACCGACTAAACAGCAGCAGGTGGGGGGGGTGTTCCCCCCCCCCACACATACTCCATCCCTCCGCTCAGTGTTGCCAACTCCCAACTAGAGCCAGCAGCACCACTGGACTGGAGTAGCCCACCCTGGGTAATGGTTAACCATTAGCCTCAATTAACCAATTACTTGTTCACATCCCCAATCTGCACCCAGAGTTTCCAGATGAATTTCTGGATGTATTTTTTTCTTGCTATGGATCTGCAGATTCACAGCCTCCTCTGAGGATTTTAGCTCGTTCCTCAGCTCTTTCATGAATCTCATTGTGGTGGGATGAGCAAGCACTGAGAATCTCACAGCTAGGAATTGAAAGGCTGTTACAGTTAACAAGTGAACCCAATGGAACAAGAAAAACATCTGTGGGTGAGGGCCCAAATCCTCTCTCATCCAAAACCATTTCCATTTCCTGATGCTAATGCTGGCAAAGAGACCTACTTCTTGAACTCCCCATCTCAGAAAAATGTGATTGAGAGTCCGGGAGTCCAATTCCCATTCAGAGTCCTGGGACAAGTGCCTGATGAGATCATCGATGACTGTTTTTTGTACTCCTGGACAACAACCAACTGCATCCTAATTTCAGCAGCCTACATACCAACTCCATCACTTTGGCGTAAAGAAAAGTGGATCTCAGCCTTCCCAGGCCTTCATCAGTTGATACAGAACATGCAAGCTATGTTTTTTGTTCTGATCTTTATGGATATGTTCCTGATTAGAAGAAGGAATTGGATACAGGCATTACTGACTGCCTTCAGCTGCAAGAGGCTGATGTGCATACATGCTTCATGAGCAGACCATTTGCCCAGGGTGGTGTTGATCCTTAAGTGTGCTGCTGTAACAGGGTGTAGCCCAGTGGAGTGCACCCCAGAGAGGAGGAGAGGTGTCCCCCTCGGGTTCAGCCCACTACACGCAGTATAAGTCTGAGACCCAGTTCAGAGCAGGGCTGCTATACTAGCAGTTTACCGCCAAGCCCTAGTGCCGGGTGGGGTTGCAGCAGTAAGCACTTTGTAGCCCAGTTCTAGTAAAGGGCAGGGCTGCAGTAATCAAGTAGTTTGTTGCCCAGCCCTAGTGAAGTAATATAGTGTTGTAATATAATTAGCTGTTCCCAGGTGATCGAGAGGTTCTTCAGTTCAGGGCATCGGATAGGCGTCAAATTTTGAGATGGTATTCACCGTCCTGAAATATATGCAGAATCGCACACTCCCATCGGGCTTGGGTACGAGGACGACAGGGCTTCCCCACTCACTTTCTGATCTCTCGATAACCCCGAGTTCTAACATCTTGTGGACTTCTTTTTCTACTGTGCCCCTCATTTTCCAGGGACGGGATCAGTTCCCTTCACGGACTTCCTGGCCTGGGGTCGTCTGGATCACATGTGATACCACGGTAGTCCACCCGGGGAGCATGGTGAAAGTCTTCCAAAAGGCTTCTAGGAGACATTGGGCCTGCTTTCGCTGAGCCTCTGTCAAGGAGTCTCCGAGCAGTGGGCTCGCCTCAGTCACTAAGTCAGATACCTGGGGTCCGAGAGCAGGTTCCAGGGAGTATGGTGCTATCGTTAGCCCCTCGCGTTCTCTCCAGGGCTTCAGGAAATGTATGTGATAAACCTGTCTCATTGCCCTCTGATTAGGTTGGTCTATTTCATAGGTTATGGGGCCCACTCGACAGGTGACCTTGTAAAGGCCCTGCCATCAAGCCAGTAGTTTTGATTCCTCCAAGGGCAGGAGTAGGAGTACCCAATCCCCAGGCTCAAACACTCTTTCTCGAGCACACTGATTGTAACATCGCTCCTGGGCCCCCTGAGCTGTTTGGAGGTTCTCTTGCATTAGGGCCTTCACCCCGGTGAGTCTCTCTTGCAATTGCACGACATATTGGAGGAGCCCTTGGGCTGTGAAGGTAGAGCTCTCCCAGGTTTCTCTCATTAGGTCCAGCACTCCCCTCGATTGTCGCCCCTAGAGGAGTTCAAAGGGAGAGAAGCGGGTGGAGGACGGGGGGAACTTCTCCGACGGCTAGTAACAAGAGCAGTAGGAGCTGGTTTCACTGCTGCAGTTTGGACGGGGCAAACTTTCTCAGCATCCCCTTCAGTGTTCTATTAAACCATTCGACGAGACCATCATCCGAGGGTGATATGCCGAGGTCTGGAGCTTGCGGATCCCAAGGATGGCACAGACCTATCAAAGTAGCTGGGAGGTGAAATTCATTCCTTGGTCTGTGACCAGTTTACAGGGGAGGCACACTCTCACAAAGACCTTTACTAGCTCAGAAGCAATAGTATGAGCACTAGTGTTTAGGGGTGAATTCTGCTTCACAATGATAGGAAGAGCCGACATTGAAGGATCAAAAAGCGACATCGCTATGAACGCTTGGCTGCCACAAGCCAGTTATCCCTGTGGTAACTTTTCTGACATCTCCTGCTTAAAACCCAAAAAGTCAGAAGGATCGTGAGGCCCTGCTTTCATGGTCTGTATTCATACTGAAAATCAAAATCAAGCGAGCTTTTGCCCTTCTGCTCCACGGGAGGTTCTGTCCTCCCTGAGCTCGTCTTAGGACACCTGCGTTACGGTTTGACAGGTGTACCACCCCAGTCAAACTCCCCACCTGACTGTCCCCAGGGGGATAGCTCAGTGGTTTGAGCATTGGCCTGCTAAACCCAGGGTTGTGAATTCAATCCTTGCAGAGGCCATTTGGGGCAAAAATTTGTCAGGGTTGGTACTTGGTCCTACTGTGAAGGCAGGGGACTGGACTCAATGAACTTTCAATGTCCCTTCCAGTTCTAGGAGATAGGCAATCTCCATTAATTTAGTGTTCTGTAATGGGACGGCCTCAGGGAAGTGGGTGGCGTAGTCCACCAAAACTAAGACATACCAGAACCCCGCTTTACTCCTCAGGAGTGGCCCAACCAGATCTAGGGCCACCCGTTCAAAGGGGGTCCTGACCACAGGTATGGGTATTAACAGGGCCCTTGGGACTCTGGGGTCAGTGGCAAGCTGACACTCAGGGCACAAGAGGCAGTAGTCCTTGACCTCTTGATATATCCCAAAAGTGGGATAGCATTCATGCTAGAGTTTTTTCTTGCCCCAGGTGGCCAGCTGCGGGAATGTTGTGCACCAACCGGAGGACCGCCCTCCAATGGCAGCGCGGTACCACTAAGTGGGACCGGATCTCTTGAGTCTGGGAGTCTCGTTCCACTGGGTAGAGGCGATCTGCCATCATCTCAAAGTGGGGCAACTGCACCACTTGCTGGGGGTCAGTCACTACCCCGTTGACATGGGCCACTCGTGAATTTCAGGATGGCATCCTCTCGCTGATCTCGAGGGAAGTATGTAAGATGGGGGTCCAGTGGGTCCGGTCCGGCGGGGTCCCCTTCCTGGGTTGGCTCCTTGGGGTCGTCCGTTCCTCCCAGCCCTCCTTCCCGATCCTCAGCGGGTCCCCCACGGTGGGCTCTTGGGGGTCAACATTAATCGGATCCCCTTCACATATCACTTGGGCTGGAGGTGTCCCAAAACTAACCCCATGGAGAAGGTCCGTAAACCCAGGCCAGTCCCACCCCAGGATGATCAGGTAGGCCAAAGTAGTGGCCACTCCCACAACCATTTTTTCAGTTACCCCATTTATGGTAAGGGGCACCCGGGAACACCTTTACGTCTTTGTGGATACATTGGAGGCGCAGCTCCCCCTCAGTCTCCACCAGGGTTGGGGGGATGAGGTACCTGTGGACTAGAGTCTGTCCTCACCCTCCGTCTAAGAGTGCGATCACTTCCCGGGGTCCCAGCCTCATAGGGGCTGTCAGCTTGGGTGGCGAGCCTGCAACTCCACTGTGCACACCTGGCCAAAACTGTAGTCCATATCAGGACAGTCTCTCTGCAGATGTCCCAGCTGGCCACAGGAGAAGCAAGGCCCCAGTTCGGGTCGGGCCGGCTGAATTGGCTCCTCCAGCAGCCGGGTCCATGGTCCACCACTGCCTTCAGGCTTGAGGTTGTCTCCGGGGGCGCCCGCGGACTCGGCTGCCAGAAAATCCTCCATAAGAGTGATTGCGGAACTGAAGGTCCTTGGGTGGTGTCAGAGGACCCATGCCCGGCCTCGAGGGGGAAGAACTTGGACAAATTGCTCCAAGGCCACATGCTCCATGATTTCTTCGGCTGAACTGCGTTCTGGGCACAACCATCGCCTACACAAATTCCTAATTTCATGCGCCACTGCTTGGGGTCGAGCGCCAGTTGGGAAACTTACACTTTGAAGCTGGTGTCTAAAAGTTTCTGGTGTAATGTCTAGGACATGGAGAATCGCAGCCTTTACTTGCCCATAATCTTTGGCCTCCTTGATGGGGAGCCCTCGGTATGCTGTCTGAGCTGGTCCGGGTAGGTAGGGGGCTAAGAGCGTCACCCGCTGCTCCCATGGCCAGCCCATCACCGTCGCCACATGCTCAAAAGTCTAAGAATGCTTCAGGGTCATCGTCGGCTCCCATTTTGGAGAGGCGCACCAGGGCAGTGAGGCCCAGGGGATCCCCAGCCATTCCTGAGGGCTGCCCACTGGGCCAGGACCAGAGGGAAGCCAGCTGCTGAAAGCCCTGCATTTGCAGTTCCCGTTGTTGCGTGGCCAGCTGTTGTAGCAGTTGCTGCTGCTGAGTGTCCATCTGCTGCACCAGCTGCTGTTGCTGTTTGTGCTGGATGCTTTGCTGATGGATCCACTGCTCATGTTTTTGCTGGCTCTCGGTTAGATACTGACATTTTTTTTCCAGATCCATGGCTTTTGTTTTGTTTTGTTTTCCTTCTTAAAGGATGGTCACAGGGCCCCTTCCGTCAGGGGTTGAGCCGCTGCCCATGTTCTACACCAAATGTAGCCCAAATGTAGCCACACCAAATGTGACCACTGCAACCCACTACACGCAGTCTAAGTCTGAGCCCTGGTTCAGAGAGGGGCTGCCGCACTAGCAGTTTATGGCCCAGCCCTAGTGCAGGGCGGGGTTGCAGTACTCAAGCAGTTTGTAGCCCAGCCCTAGTGAAGGGCAGGGCTGCAGTAATCAAGCCATTTGTAGCCCAGTTCTAGTGAAGGGCAGGGCTGCAGTAATCAAGCCGTTTGTAGCCCAGTTCTAGTGAAGGGCAGGGCTACAGTAATCAAGCAAACCAATTCACCACAGGTAAACATGAGCAGATAGTCTATCTTTTTGTTCAGGAGGGGTTCAGGCACTTCACCTGTGGTAGCAGAGAGAGAGGGGAGACTGCTACCCGATGAGTTGGACTGCCACCTGGACTCAGGCCCTCCCGACACTACCGCATCCCAGCCCAGGGCCCTAACAGCAGCCGAGCAGTCGGCTGCTGGGTCAGCAGGGATCCATGTCCAAAACACACTGACCTTTTGTTGCTGGCCAGTGGGGGTCCGTACCGCAGCCTGCTGACCCTCTGCCAGACCAAGGTCGGCTATCCCTGGGCCGGTTCCACTTCTCCCCACTCGGGTTGTACCTGGCATTGGGGCAGGTCCTCTGGGCAGCGAGTGTTGGAGTCCTCTGGACAGATAAGCAGACCCTCCAGGTAGTCCTTCAGCAGCGGGCCCGGCGGCCCAGGTCAGTCATCAGCTTCCCCCGGCTCTGGGTCCTCCCTGGGTAGGGCTGGGGAGGCTTCTGGCTCCTTTTCTGGCTGGGCCCCAATTGGCCTTTTGGGCAGGCCTTTTATATCTCTGGCTCCACCCCCTGGCCTCCTCCCAGGTGAGTCATTAGGGTCCGGTGCTGCCCACCAAGGCTCAGGGAGGGGCGTTTCCCCTTCGGGGTCAGTACTCACCACATAGTGGTACTCACCTCCAATGAGCCCTCATCTAGCCGAGTGTTTGTGTGCCTGCACTCCCCAAGTTTGACAGCCTTTTCAGCTACTCAGGCCTTTGGCTTAGTCACAACCCTGTGTGAAATACTTGAAACCTCTTCTGGGGTATACCCTTAACAGGGGCCCATTCTGTGCCTTCTGTATAATCTCTGAGTCTGGTTCCCCGCTCCAGATGAGAGTGATGGCTCCAGGCTCAGGACTGGCTCAGGACTCTATCTCACCATAGTCCACTGTCTCCATCCTGCTCTCCACACAGAGCTCTCCGTTGTTCTACCACTCCCTCAGCCAGACAGTCACCCCCTGGTCTTCTCTCCCTGAACTCTGCCTTGCAACAAAACTGCTGCTGTGCTTTCCAGCTGTTTTGTAGGCCTTCCTGCCCTGTGATTGGCCGGTTCCTCCACAGCCTCACTAGCCTCCTAGAGGACTTGTCTTTGGTCCTTTTCTGGGACAGTGTATGGCAAGGCCACAAACTTCCAGCAGTGGGGTTCAGAGCTTGGTCCACCCCGTCACAGCACTCCAACCTACCAAAAATGCATCTGTCATTATGATTGTATAGGGTTGGATAAATGGAACATACACACAAATATTGTCTAGCTCTTTCTACCAACAGAGACAGTCTCGTACTTGACAAGGGACCCACTCCTGTTTGTTCATAGTATAAACCAAGGACGGCCAAATTTATTGGCACTCTGAGTCATATACAAAATCTTCAGAGGTTTGAGAGCCAGGGCATATCTGCAGGGCTCAGGGCTTCAGCCCCACTCCTGCCGAAGCCCCAAACTCCAGCAGGTGAGTACCACACAGCTGAAACCCCAAGATCCTCCTCCTTACCGAACAGAAGCTCTTAACCCACCACCCCACTAACAATGCAGAGGTAACAAGCTCCTCTCCTACCTCCAATCACATAGGCAGAGAATGAGGGGACAGAAGGACACATGAGCCACAGTCTAATGGTAAAAAAGAGTCATATGTGGCTCAGAAGGCATAATTTGGCCATCCCTGGTATAAACCATCCTAAACCAGTCCTGGAAACTTCCAAGGCATAACCTGGCATGTTGTATCACAAAAGTATCACTGCAGTGTGTCTGAGTAGCTGAATGAAATTTCTTGTTGATGTCGCTGCACTGATCTAAATTTTCGAGATGAAGTTTGTTAATATCATGAGGTTTTCCATAGGGGAAAAAATGGCTACTTGCCCCTTGTAACTGCTGTGCTTCAAGATGCATTGCTCATGTCTATTCCAATTAGGTGTGCACATGCCACATGCACGGCTGTCAGAAAGATTTTCCCTTAGAAGTACCCATCGGGTTAATCCAAGTACCGGTACTCCCTAGAGTCATGCCTTCATGGCACAGAATATAAGGCCCAGCTAACTTGCCATCACCTCCGATTCTTCTCTCAGGTTTGCTCGGACAGAGTGGTAGACCAGGGGGGAGGGGAAAGCAGATTTTGGAATGGACAGGAGCAACACAACTCGAAGAACTAGTTATGAGAGATATATATAATCATTTTTTTCTTCTCCTGGTGCCTGTTCATGTCAAATCCAATCAGGTGATCACCACTGAATGGGAGATAGGGTTGACCTATACATTCAGTAGAAGGCCCAGGTCATCAAAAGTAGCCTTTGTGAAACTCATTTGCACCTTCACTTGAGCCCTGGAGCAGCCTTTGATTAGCCAGTCATCAAAATACCAGCTGCACTTGCACACGGCACTTCTGCAAGAATACAGCCATGTCAGCCATGCATTTGATAAACACTTAAGGGGCAGTTGACAGGCTGAATGGAAGAGCTGTGAACTGGTAATGATTCTGATTCAACACAAACCTGAGGTACCTTCTGTAGGATGGTGTTATTGAAATATGAAGCATCTTTCAAGTCAAGGGCAGCATACCAGTCCCTGGGATCCAAGGAAGGGATAATGGAGATCAAAGATATCATTCAAAACTTCTGTTTCTTTATGAACCTGTTGAGGTCTCATGTGTCTAGAATGGGCCTCAGACCCCCTTTGGCTTTTGGTTTTAGGAAATACCAGGAACAGAACTCCTTCCCCTTCAGCTCCCGAGGAGCCTCTTCCACTGCCTTAACCATGTGCACCTCCTGTATGCGGAGTTGCTTGTGAGAAGGGTCCCTGAGAAGGAACAGGGGAAGATGATGTAAGGAAGGGGGAACTGGAGGGAGTTATCCCCTTTCTGCTGTGTGGAGTACCCAATAATGATGTGATGTAAATTGGGCCTATGCAAGGCAAAAATGGGACAATCAGCACAAGAAGGTAAAGGAGGATGGATCCAGAGTCCAGACTTTAAAAGTTCTCCTGACCTGAGGACAGTTTCACCAGCTGAAGCCCTGGGTTTATGAATGGCGATGCCTCTGTTGTTCCTGTTATGGATCCTAGAAAAATCCTGTTTTGTGAGTGGTAGAAATGAGGCAGGGGTTGTAGCTTAAAGTGCCTCCATTGCATAAGCAGCACATGCAGGCCCAGGGACTTGATGGTGGTCCTTGAATCCTTGAGGCTATGAAGCTGCAAATCAGTTTTATTTGTAAAGACGGTGGAGCCTTCAAAGAGAAGGTCTCGTATGGTCTGCTGGACCTCAAATAGGAGCCCTGATACTTGCAGCCAGGAGCCCCTCATGGCTACCCAGTGCAGATGGTCAAATCAGCCACATCAAGAGCTGCCTGGAGTGAAACCCTAGCAATCAGCTTACCCTCCTCACCTATAGAGGAGAACTGTGCCCTGGAGTCCTCAGGCAGAACTTTGCCATAGTGCTGCACGAGCTGTAATTGCATTTGCTGAGAACAGCGTGGTGGTTGGAAATTTGGAACTTAGGCTTAGAGGTGTCCTGGATAGTTTTTATAAGTGGCAGGAAATAGGAGGCACCAGAGGGAGCAAGGATACCCACCATCAGATCTGATATTTCAGTGACCTCCTCAACCTGCACCCTCAGGTTCTATGGCACTCTTCTCAGCAGCTGCTGTCCTCAAGAGCACAAGCCATTGAGGTTCCGATGACCACTTCACCAGGCAAGGATGAGGACAACGCCGTAACCAGGAGTAGGTCCTGTTCTCTACCCTTGGCACCAAAGGAATAATGCAGTGCCTGGTCTGCCAGTGCAGTGGTGGCTGGTGCAGTTGGTACCATCGATACCAATGCCAGTGGCACCAGTGCATTATGGTGCAGTTGGTCCTGCCCCAGTGGGGTGCCAGAGACACACATGATGCCAAGGCCACCAATGCTGACCTTCACAAATAGGACCCTTTGGTCCTGACCCAGCTGGGGGTCCAGAAAGGCCACTGGGCTGGAGTCTACCATGCTCCAGGCCACAGTACTGTGTGCAACTGTTGCCTGTGTCTATTTGACCTGGACTGCCTGCTTTCTTCTTGATCTGCAGGATTCCACCTGGGAGGACTCACTGTAGGACGACCACCGAGGTGCCGGGGAACAGTGCCAGGAACGTGGAAACCAGTATAGTTCCCCTACCCAGTGCTGAAGGCCACTGCTAGAGTCTCTAGTTCATGCAGCCTCATGCTGTGAGAATGCAGGAGTACTGCACATTGCCTTGGCTGACCCCAGGTCGGAGTGGGGATGGAGAGCAGCTTCCATCAGAAGACTCTTGAGGCACTAGTCCCTTTCCTTCTGAGTCCTAGGATGAAATCCTCTGCAAATTTTGCAGCGTTCCTTTTTTGCTGGGGTTCCCCCAAACATTTCAAGCAAGAAGTGTGGGGGTCACTCCTGGACAGAGGGATGGGGAGTATCCCTAGATGAACATCTATAGAAAGATTAACTAACTATATTAAACTAAATATTGACAGGAGAATTCTGCTAGGAGACAGAGAAGGCTTGCCAAACAAGGGATAACGAGTGTTCCAGATAACTGTCACAAGCAGTAAAAAGGAACTGAGGTGGCGGTGGGATGGCACACAAAGCCCTATATTCTGTGCTATGAAGGCATGACTCCAGGGGACACCTGAGTCAACCCCATGGGTACTGCTAAGGAGAAAGTCTTTCTGGCTGCGGTGCATGCAGCATGCACACACCTAATTGGAAGTGAGCAATCACTCAAAGTAGGAGGTAAGCTCTGGCTGACAGGGCATCTAAGGAGACCTGTAGGAACTGTGTCCTTTGTCCTGGGATGAAAGTGGATGTCTTGAGGTTGAGCTGCACACCTTGCCTGCAGAACAGAAATCCTGCTGCCTTAATTTTGGAAAGAACCTTGTTTAAGACCAGCCCTTGAATAATCCATTGTCAAAGTATGGAAAAAGAATTATCCCAAGATGTCAAAAATAAGCAGCAACTACTGCTCGTACTTTGGAGAACATCTGCATGGCAAAGAAAGACCAAAAGGAAGCTTATGATACTGGATGTGATCTTGATCACCTAGGCTATGTCTATACTACAGCGTTATTTCGAAATAGCTTATTTCGAAATAACATGTCTACACACAAAATGCATTTCGAAATAGCGTTTTGATATTTCGAAATAGCGCGTCCACACTGAGTGGACGCTGAATCGCATTTAAGGCTGGTCGGAACCAGGTCCAGCAGGGCATCAGGTCAGAAGTTACTTTGTGTGGCTGCTGCCTGAGGCTATCTGAGACCTGTGCTTAAAGGGAGCCCCCAGGACAGCCGGTTCTCAGCTTTCCCTGCTTGCTTGCCTACCTCGATGAAGGACAGCAAAGCATTTTGTCTCTGCATGCTCTGGTTGCCCTCACTCGGGACACCACAGCACTCTGAAACACGGAGCCAGAGCTGCCCCTGGGCACTCTGGTGCGTCTCGTGGATGCGTTGCTGCGAGCCTGGCTGCACTTTCTGCAGGCTGCCATCTGGGAGGTCCATCGGGAGGCTGTCTGTATCCAGGAGGCCCTGCAGGAGAGCTTCCACCCTGAGGAGCACTAAGAGCCTCCCTGGTCTGCCCCACTGGCGGCTTGTGCCTCATTCCTCCCTCACATCCTTCCACTTACCTCTCCCTAACCCCCCTTCCTGATGTCAAATAAAATACACGTATTTTCATGAACACAAACTCTATTTAACAAAACTGGGGGGGGGATATGAAACTCTGGTGAGACTGGGGAAAGAAGGCAGGAGAAGGGAGAAGAGAGGGTGGGAGAGGGGAGGGGGAAACCTGGGAGGAGGGAGCTGGAAGGGGGAAGCAAGGGGAAGAAGGGGAAGGGGAAGTTCAGGGCTCAGGGTTGGGGGTCTCGCCGGACCAACTTAATTTTCATGCAAACCTGCTCCTGGGTTTGCATGTGGCCTTTGGTGGCCAGGCTGGCAGCTATCCTGCCATACGGCCGTGTTCCTCCGTCTAGTGCAGAGATCATGGATGTTGGGGGCATCCCCCCCAAACCGGAATAAGGTCCATGATCTCCACCCTGGACCAGGAAGGCACCCGGCTTCTCCGGGCCCTGGCAGGCTCCTGGGGGCTGACAGACTGCTCCTGGGGAGCAGTGGAGGGCTGGGTGCCAGTGGCTTGCTGGCTCATGTTTTGGGGCCACGGGGTCGGGGCAGTGACTGCTGACTCTGGGCTGGCAGGCTTGGAGCTGGCACAGGCACTGTGGCCAGAGTCAACCCCTTTAAGGGCTCCGGGGAGGAGGGAGGGAAAGGAGTGTTCTTGGTTGAGGCTGGAGCGGCCACCAGGGCACACTGGGAAGTCTGGAGGCCCCCTATTTCGAAATAAGTGTTTACACAGCACTTATTTCGAATTAGCTATTTCGAATTTAGTGTTATTCCTTGTGGAATGAGGTTTATCAAATTCGAAATAAGCACTCCGCTATTCCGAATTAATTTTAAAATAGCGGTTTGGCTGTGTAGATGATAGCAACGTTATTTCAAAATAACGGCTGTTATTTCAAAATAACTTTGCTGTGTAGACATACCCCTTGAAACCAAAGGAATCTCTTATGCACAAGCTGAATCATGACATGAAAATATGAAACCTGGAGGCTGAGGGCTGAGAACCAACACTCTGGTTCCAATGATGGAATTATAGCTACAAGAATCACCATCCTGAACTTTTGTGTTTTCGTGAAGTTATTTTGAGTAATCTTAAAATGTAGAATTGGTCTTCACTCCCCCATTTTTTGGGAACTAGAAAATATTTGGATTAAAAGTCCTGCCTCTGTGCTGAGATGGATCTGGTTTTTGTTGGTTCTCGGGTCGGTAAAATGGCTGGAGTCCCAAAGGCTTAAGGCCAAATACCCAGTGAAAATACCGAATGATGGCAAGACAACAAGTTTTATCAAAGAAGGAATGATTTATTAAACTGAACAACTTAAAATGAGCAATTATCCAATATTTGCCACAAAACAATTGAACCACAATTTTTAAAACTCTACCTAAGTTACAGCGAAGTCAAATATATACACATTTCAAAAACTGTTTCTTTAAACACACTGAACACTGACAAATAGTAAAGGTAAAAGTTACAACTGAGCGATATATTTTCTAACCTGTCTCTTTTAAACCACTTAACAAACAGTGAGGGTAAATTAAATACTTACAAACTCAGCAATGACAACAGCACAAAGACATACAAGGAATCGGAGCATGCTCGAGATTCGTACACCCCTTTTTAGATTCGGCGGGTGGGAGGCGGCCTTTGGGTGATCAGTCCTAAGCCAGACTCAGATTCTGTCTTCCAATATTTGGGAGTCCTCCCTGAGCTTAGGGTTCAGGGGTTTTTATGTTATTGCCTATTACCATATTTGGTATTGTTTGTGCTCTGGGAGTGGCATGGGTGTGGTCTGGGTGCGGTGTGATGCCCATATATGGTGTTGAGTGCTGGACTCTGACAAGCTCCATTTTATTGGTAGATAAGCCTTGTTGCTATCCATGTGACGTGGTGAGGTTGCTGAGGTAGATCTCGGCTATGCGCGCGAGGCCTGGCCAAGAGAACCCATACTTGACAGTTTTGTGCCTCCTAAGTGTAAAAAGGAATCCATTTCCTGTTTCAGCAAGTGCTTATGAGAGAGGTCCCTGAAAAGAGATGGGGAAGAGAGACAATTTGGGAGGGGGATGTAAAATTGAGGGAAGCTACTAAATCTTGTAACTTCCAACACTCATTTGTTGGATGCAAACTGCTCCCATGTGGGTGAAAGTTGGAGAGGGAGCTTCCAAAGCTGGGGACAGGAGGGGGAGAAGCAGGTAGAATTATAGGGTTATAGCTCAGTGGTGTGAGGTTGTTCCAGACTCTTGACCAATCTATCAAACCTGCTGTTTTGATGACGACAAAGGTGGAGTAGCGTAAGGCTTAGTGGTGTATATAAAGAAGGTGTTCTATTTCTTTGGTCAGGTCAACACAAAGGGGCAATTTCAAATTAAGGTATGTAACTCCAACTATGTGAATTACTGTGGCACCCCCACTGTGGGGGGTCGACATGAGTGTGATCAGATCCACTAAATCAACTCCTGTGAGATCAATTCCCAGAGCACCGATCTCCCAGCAAGTATAAACATGGCCTTTGAAACCTTGGCTTCTTTCTGGACAGTGCTGTGGGTCTCTGAAATCCTGAAAAATGGGGCAAGATGGGATCTCTGTGCTAGCTGCAATCGGCTAAACTTTCATTTGCTTGCAGGTGGGAATTTCCAAGGGGCCCTGGAATTTTTTAATGTGTGCGCAAGGATTTGTCAGTGGTTTCCACACAAAAATTTAATCCATCAAAGTGGGGGGACCTCGATAAGGTTTTGGACCTCTCTTGGGAATTCAGACAGCTGAAGCAAGGATGTTCTATGCATGACCACTGCTGTAGAAATGGACTGAGACGCAGGATCAAACTGCATCTAAAGAGGCCCACTGTGAGGTCTGAGCTAACAATTGTTAATAATTGACTTAAGTTGCTTATGATGTTCCCCATCAGCCGGAACTTAATAAAGGTGGTAAACTTAGAATAATGTGTATAGTTATGTTTTGCTCTAAAAGCCTGGTAATTTGTGATCCTGAGCTGAAATCCCACAGACAAGTAGTTCTTGCAGCCAAATAGGTCCACACATTTTTGTTCCTTATCAGGTGTGGATTTTATATGGTGCTACTTGCCATGTTCATTCATTGCTTCTACAACCAAAAATGTAGGTGCAGAATAGGAAAATAAAAGTTCAGAGTCCTTAGGTAGGACTGAATATTTTTACTGGCACTCTTACACATTAGTGGTATTGTTGCTGGGTTCTGCAAGATGGTCTTTGCAGTGTCCCACTGGGCCCATTAATTGGCAAGGCAATTCAAGCAGAGGAAGTCCATTGAAGAATGTTCATGAGCTTATGCTACCTCTCTCTAACCTCCTCTCAAGGAATCTGTAAAGAATCTGCATACATTTCAGTCAGTTCTGAAATTGTTTGAAATCATTAGCCAGAGAAGCTGGAGGAGGCATTTCCATCTCATCTTGCAGAAAAGCTTCCTCATCTGCTTTGACCTCCCTTTTTTCAAAGGGTTCTGCATTTGAGTTAATGGAGGAGGGATAGATGGAGTAGGAATATGTCTCCTTCTGTGGTCCTCACATGAAAGACAAGGAACTCGTGAAAATTGGTGTTGACATACAACCTAAGGATCCCAATATGGCCACTAAGAGAGTTCATGAGACATGGGAGTGGCCGCCAATGGTGACTGAGCCAGTGAAAAAAGAATGCGGGTTAGTGCTAGATACAATTCCTCTCTTTCCCCGGAAGTGTCAGGAGAGGAAGTCCCACTGGTGAATGTGGGGATCCTGGACTGAGATTTGGAAGTCTGAAGAGAACAACTTTGCATCTGAAGGAGGAACTCTGCCCTTTCTGAGGGATGGAGAGTTGAACAGTGTTGGGAAAAGTCTTGATGACTGTGTCACTTGTGAGAGACTCTAGCTCATCCAAAATGAATAATATCGTGGAGTATCCGAATTCCTGTGGTACTAGGTGTGATGGCGCATAGCCAGGTTCCACAGTTGGTATTGCTGGCAGAGATGCTCTGATGGATCTCATACGATGGAAATAGAAGGCTCCGATGAAGATGGCTTTGGAGGATTTGAGACAGTGTGAGAAGTGTGACGTCTGCCCTAGTATTGAGGATGTTTTGGTGGCTGACAGACATGGAGAGTATTGAGGGAGTTTTATAGCAGTACTGAGGCATGTTTGGTGCATTTAGCCTTAGAAAAGCTTAGAACTCCTTGCAGAGAGTCAACACTGAAAAAGTCTGGGGCCTCAGTGGTACCCAGAGTAGGACTTGAGATCTGCAGAACCATCTTACTTTGAGAAGACTGAGGCTCTCCCAAAGTAGACTCTTTGGGTATGTCTAGACTGCATCCCTCTGTCGGCAGAGGGATGCAGATTAGGCAGGTCGACATTGCAAATGAGACAGGGATTTAAATATCCCGTGCTTAATTTGCATTAAAATGGCCACCGCGTTTTGCCGACTCAGCACTTTGTTGGCAAAAAGTGGCAGTCTAGAGGGGGACCTGTCGAAAAAGAAAGCCTTTTTCGACAGATCCCTTATGCCTCCTGCAAGGAGGTTTACAGGATCTGTTGAAAAAGGCTTTCTTTCTCAACAGATCCCCCTCTAGACTGCCGCTTTTTGCCGACAAAGTGTTGAGTCTGCAAAACGTGGTGGCCATTTTTATGCAAATTAGGCACGGGATATATAAATCCCTGCCTCATTTGCAATGTCAACCTGCCTAATATGCATCCCTCTGCCGACAGAGGAATGCAGTCTAGACATACCCTTTATAAGGAGAATGAGCCTGCTGAGGATCTCTCCTGAGTAAGTGCAGATGTTCACAGGGCACTGTGGCCTCTTAGAGGCTGATGTCTAGATCCAAGGCCAGATGGAGATAAACTCTTAATGACAGAGTGTTAAGTTTTATTTTCCTGGCCCTGGTTTTAAAAGCTGAACAGATAGTATATCTGAGCGAGTTAAGTTTCACTCATGCTGTAGATACACCAGGAATTCCAGTCATTGAACACAATAGTTTCCTGGCAAGTCAGGCAATGATTGAAACTCAGGACATTGGATCTCAAAAGGAAAAATCCCTGCTAGAGTGAAGGGACTTCTAGAGCAAATCCCTCTACAAAATCAACGAAGCATAAAATTAAAATTAAATTAAAAAAGAAAAAAATCAAATTAAGGACAAGCTTTCGATAGTAAAGCAAACACATTAGCACTCAATCTCAGACTGTGAAGGAAGGTTTGCCCAGGCAGCCCTATATGTCCTCAGTGTAGAGCATAAGGATGTATAATACACAATGGGCACTACTATCAAAAGGCTCCAATCAAGGTGCATGGGGTGTAAGTACACCTGAACTGGAGCATTATTAGGGATGCTCATTGAAGAACAATTCTGGAATATGTACCAAGACATGGGGAAAAAAGTTGTACAGTTACACCAGTGCAGCACTAACAATCTGTTGTATTGATATTACAACAATACTTTTAACATGGAAAGGCCTAAGTACTTATATAGCCCCAATCCTTGTCATATTTAGGTACTGGCAACTAAGCTCTGGGACAGTGGAAGGTTTGGATGTATCTACAGTTACAAGGAGTTATTAGTTTGCATACATTGCAAGACACAAGCTCAGACCTGCATCATGAGTCACCTAACTGAAGACTGTAGGGCTACTTTTTCTAGTTCTAACCTCTATGCTGCGTACTTAGAAATAGTGCACAACACATTTCTGTCAAGCACCATGTGAGAGTATACTGAGGGAACTTTTCATAGTGAAATTTAAAAAATAGTATTTACACTAGCCACTAAATTCTTAAAGTTTTTCCAAAGAGCAGCTAAATTGCCTTATATGTATTCTTCTTAAGCCCTTTTGCTATATTAAAAATCTTGCAAAAATACCATTTAAAGCTTTTTTCTCATGATGAATGGATTACAGAATTTACATTTTGCCAACTCAATTTTCTTCTTGCTCTTCCCTCCTTCCCTTTCCACCCCCAAAGGATATTCTCTATACCTCATGTGCAACTCAGTGTTTTCATATTGTTCAGAACCATGATACAAATTCAGATCTTTTAATGTGCATTGAAAACAATTTGAAAGTATTTGATTCTACACCATAAATATGTGGAAAAGATATTTAATTGTAAAATAGAAAAAGTAGGCCAGAGTACAGTTTTAAGGGCAATGCCTTTGAATACAGTATAGGTAAACTAGACTTTGTTTACATTTATATAAACAATATCATAAAAGCAGTGAAACATGGAAAGACAAAGCAAAGCACGATTAAAAGACAATGTTTTACAAAAAAGGAATCTACACCACAGCTGAAAGTTTAATGTAACGTGGCATCAAAAAGTTGTAAGGCAGCATGACCTAAGTAAGGGACTAGGAGCCAGGAACTCCTGAGTTCTATTCCCAGGTCTGCCACTGACTTGTGTGGCCTTGGGCAATTCACTTAACTTCTCTGTGTCTCACACTAAAATGGAGATAATAATGTTCCTACCATAGGGGGCACAGCAAGGATTAATTCTTTACTGATTATACAACTCTTTAAAGATGTAAAGCACTATATAAATGCTAAGTACTAGTACAGATCACTGCACAAACAGACACTTTATCACAGTGAAGCACAAGGATGCCAGGCAACAAAAGCCCTCAAACAACATTAAACTTTCAGGTCCAATGGCATAATTTAAATACAA
The DNA here is from genome assembly GCA_019425775.1 of Rafetus swinhoei. NCBI lineage: Eukaryota > Metazoa > Chordata > Testudines > Trionychidae > Rafetus > Rafetus swinhoei. The sequence goes on along the minus strand of CM033442.1, from coordinate 26,168,156 downwards.
AAGCCTGTTTATAAAATGTGCCCTTGAGATCATCTGAAAATTATTGGGGAAACAGTTTAAGAATATTTTAAAATAATTGGTATGTGGGCTTCTGTGGAGATAGTCTTTCATACTTTTGTACTTTAAAATGTTTGCACATGGAAGTTAAGACACACAGAAAAGTGAAGTTTCAATGCCCCCACTCTCAACATTTTCAAATAATGTCTATTTTTTTAATTTTTACAAATTACATTCCTCCAAGAAATATACCATTCACAATAAAACTGGCTGCTAAGTTACTTCAAATGACATTTAGGCTAAACATTTTTTCTCATAATTTTCCCTCATCTTTGCTGAAAAATATCTTTGCAAAATAAGTGTAGAAATTATAAAAACATGCAGCATATGTACAAACTGAAAAAGTTTAAAAAATATTAGCTTCATATACATGTAAATCTAATTGGATATATCTGAAATTAAATATAAAATTTTCACTTTCTAAAACAAGAATTTTCAGAAAATCTAAGACAACTGCTTAAAGTTGTACAAAGATTTCCATCAGGAAATGTTATATTCAAAAAGATATCTAAATTGTTCCTTGTGGGAATAGCTGTTAATTCACTTTGTCTCATAATTCATTTTTAAACTTTAAATCTTAATCAGCAACATCACCCTTAAAACTGTTCTGTTTTTCAGAAATTAGATTTATACTAAAATCCAAAATATCACAAAAATGCTGGCTTCTTGTGTTTCTGGATCCCTTCAAAAAGATTTATCAACTCACTTTGGAACTGTAAAAAAAACAACTATTTACAGTATTTCATTTTAAATACTTTTCACAATTTCTGAATTCAGCTTTTATGTTACAAGAAATTCATCAGAGCTCATGGCTTAAGTCCAGTTATCAACCTGTAGCATCTTTGCTATTGTGTAATCCCATTTCTGTACCTATACAGTGTACAGTTCAAGATTGTACTGCAGTTTTCTTGACTGAAAGTAACAGACTTTGCAATATGTCCATTTCAATATTTAAACAGCTTCTTTATTAGTCTGGAGACGGGTCATCGCCTCTAATTTCTGTCGATAAGCCTCTGCTTCTTGCTCTTTCTTTAGAAGTTGCTGGCGATACTTTTGTGCTTCTCTATTTGCTTCATCCAGCTGTTTTTGTAGAGTTTCTCTCTCCTATTGAAAACAAAAACAGCAATATTTTGCCGAATGCATACTAAGTGCAAGATAAATGACAGTTTTTACACAGATAAGGTGTAATGTATCATGCACAGTATCAGAAGCTAGGACGTTCAGCTCTGCAATTTGCTCAGGAAAAACTCTCATTTAAATACTTTTGTTTAAGTAAATAATGAAAGACTGAGGCAGGCAATTACTCAGAAGATTTAAAATGACAAATCAAAAAATACTTTTGTTAAGATTATGCTTTTATGATATTTTCTGTCAGAAAACAGCAACCTTTGGAGAATATATTGAATAGTCAGGCACAGTTGTCTGACTCAGTTTCCAGAATCTGAATCATTTTTTTTTTTTTACTAAAAAAATTAGTATGCAGTTCATAGCCAAGCAAGTTTCCCATTATGAGAGAGAGAGAGAGAGAGTGTGAGTGATTAGAAATAGAAACATCAGCATAGAAATAAAATTTCTAGGGACCAGTTCTCCTACATCATGATAACTTCTGTGGAGATCAGTGATTGTTGCTTATATTCTGATGTGGAAGAATCAGAGTCCAGAACTTCTACTCTGATTAATTCAATTATTTCCCCCCTCCCCTTATTATATATCTACTACATATTTGAGATAGACAGACCGACCGACAATCTGTCTGTCTGTTCAAGAACTCCTCCTAAACGGTAAGAGCTAGGACCATCAAATTCGATATATAGCTTTCTTTTATCATAACTTCAAGCATGGTAAGGGTTTGCTTGTACCAGGAAAATGGGATGTGCGTGGAATGGAACCGCTTCTCATAAAATCATACAGAAAAGAGAGACAAAATCACCAAGCAAGTAAAAGGGGTTGGCTGGGGGTGCACCCTCCCCCTCCGGGACTGCCCCCAACCCCCAGGTGCCCTTTAGAGAGGGGGGAGCTGAAGTTCCCCCACCAGATTTGTACAGGGACATTTTTGGCTGTTCTCCATCAGGGAGCAAGGAGGAAGTGCACGGTTTGCTGCATTCCACACACTGACTGGGGAGCACAGGGCGGCAGAGCAACCTGGACCTACCCCAGTTGGGTGACATGTACCCCCTTCCCCCATGTGTGCCCTCTGGAACTGCAGTAACTACAGAGAGGTGCTTCTCTCCTAACCAGAAGCTGCTGTGGTTACAGAGGGCTGGGTTAGTCCTCTTTCCCTGGGGCAGCCTGCATACTAAACCCCTATTCCTCAAACCCACCCTAGAGAAATTATTTAAATTAAGCCTGTACATTTTCATTTTATTCTCCCCCCCGCAAAAAAAAAATTGAGGATCTAAGCAACGCTGGGTAAATCTTCTAGTTTATATACCGCGTAAATATATACTCATACAAATACGCACACACTAATATTCCTCAACATAAAGAAATTGGTCCACAAGAAAGATTTTAACCAAGAATCCTACTGGCAGGTACTTTTAAGTGGTTTAGTTTCCACAGTCCTGCAACACAAATTTGTCAAACCTTTTTCTCCCTCCAGTTAGAGATCTCTGTATTTTAAGATGGAAAACCTCTATTTCACCTCATCAGGAGAAGGAATGAGATGCCAGTTTATTTGCTTCTATTGTTCTGCAGGAGAAAAAGCCTGAAGATTGCCATACAACACCGCTGAAGAGAAAAAAACCCCAAAAACACACACACAAGGATCCCCAAGTAATGATCTCCCATCCTAGGACAATGCTGAGGCTAGTTTTACTTAGTACACCTCAAGGTAATATGTGTCTGGTAACATTCAATTCTAATTATTTTCTACCATACCAAGTGATTGAATCATAGCTATTGCCAAAAAATACAATGTAAAAGGATACCTTCTCACCTAACATAATTGTATACTCAGACATACTTATTCAGTTCTGGGTTTTTTGTTACTTTGTACTCCTGTTTGTACACTAGAACCTCAGACTTACATAACTGACCAGTCAACCACACTCTTCATTTTGGAACCAAAAAACATTAAATCAGGCAGCAGCAGAAACAAAACAAAATAAAACAAAAAGAGCAAACAGGGTACAGTCCTGTGTTAAACTACTAAAAAAAAAAAAACCCACCATTTTTCTTCTTCAAACCTGTACAGGTTGCAACTCTGAAAACTGGCACTCTGTGATCCGACATCGTCCATATTCCAGAAGGACCATGGATACTCCTGGGTATGAACGAAGGGGGATGAGCCACTCTGGAACATCCATTGCCCCAATTCAATATGAAAAGGATATGCAATGAGAAAAGCAACAGAGGACAAAGAAGGAGGGCCAGCTGGGGCCAACATGGTTGGCAGCCTGGCTGGGGGGCAGCACAGCAGCATGGGGCTGGAGCCCCGAAGCAGCCCTCAGAAGCACGGGGCTGGGACCAGAGTTGGAGCCCCACAGTAGTGTAGGGCCAGACTCCCCTGGTAGCTTCCAGGAGCGTGAGACTGGAGTCTCGCAGCAGCTCCCATGGCACCTCATAGCAAGTGGGGCCAGAGCCCCACGGCAGGAGCCAGAGTCTGGGCTCGTCAGGGAGACAACAGCTGGGCAAGAAACCCAGCTAGGTTGAGGGGGGAGGCGCACAAGGCAGGGTGCCTGCTGGGACAGCCTGCCGGCAGCAGGCAATGGATTTGAGGGCCAGTGGCAAGGGACCTCTCCTGGTCTGGCAAATTCTCTTGTTCGGGACCGATCAGGTCCTGATGGTGCTGGACCAGGGAGATTGAACCTGTATCAAGTCAGTGTTCAGTTGTAAACTTTTGTAAGAACCATAACATTTTTTTCCAGAGTTAAGAACATTTCAGAATTATGAAGAACCTCCATTTCCAAGGTGTTTGTAACTCGGAGGATCTACTATACTACAGAATTCTTTTTTAGTTTAGTTCAGCTGAAGGACAGGCTAAGGTCCAGTTACAGAATCTTTATTTCTGGCAACAGTACAGAAACCTGAAGGGGCACAGCTTGACTTTCAAATCCAAGGCTAGTGTGAAAAAACTGTTTTAATTGTAAAGCAAGCGATCTGATTTAGAAATCAAGATGCAACAAACATGGAACTCCACAAGATTACTTCTAGAGTCATATTTCAATCTCCAATATGTGATCAAGTAAAATAGCGTGCTGGTTGTATATGTATATTGAACAACTAACAAACCTGCATTCTAATGTGGTAACTGTGCTTCAGCCCATCAAAATAACATTTTTAATCTGTTAAATAATTTAAGAGAGACTTGGACATCTTAAATCTTGTTAGAATTTTTTTGACTTAGAATTGTTACATGTACGTATTGCCTAGAATTATCCCTTAAGATTACTCTAAGTAAAAGGAATTAGAGAAAAAATATTTTTAATTCCCTCCCTCCACTTTGTGCACTTAATATCTAGTTATTTGATCAGAATATAATGTCATCAGCTAACAGCCTGCCACAGCTTATTATAAATGCCAATCATGCTTTTATGGAAAATAAACTAAGGAGACAAAAGCAGAAGCATGCCGATCGAGTACTATTCTAATACAGTAATTCCTCATTTAACATTATAGATATGTTTCAGAAAATGATCGTGTGTTAAGTGAAAACGTGTTATGCGGGGTCAATTTCCCCATTGAAAATAATGGAAAAGGTGGGGGTTGCGTTTCAAGCAGTGGTGTCCGTTGGGACCAGGACATAAGGTTGGAGGAGAAAGGGGACTGGGTTACAGCAGGGAGGGGAGGTGTTTGGCTCTGGGGAAGCGAAGGGGAGAAGAGGGGAGGGGGATTGGGTTGGGAGTATGCCCCTGTGACAGGTCTGCCGGGACCCGCACTGCGTCTGGTGAGGGGGAGTCAGCGGGGAACGGCGTGGCGAGCGGCGAACCCTCCGCTGCTTTGCAGGGAGGCGGGGGAAGCCCCATGCAGCCGCCGGCAAGAGACCGGCTGGGGAAATCGTGTTATTCCAGGGACGGTTGTGTAATTCAAAAAACGTTCCCTAAAAAAAAAAATCGTGCTATTGCGAAAACGTGTTAAGCGGGCACATGCTAAATGAGGAATTACTGTACATAAAAGCTCCATTACAATTACTTTGAGTCTGATTGGTTTCCTATTGATGGCAAAATTCTTACTAACTTCAATAGGAGTAAGACCATCCTATTTATTTCTATTATGCCATTTGGATGGTATAATTTTATCTAATAGCTCTCTATGCTGTAAAGTGATGGCTGCTCATTGTACAATTAACTGTTATATTCTCATTCATTTAGAAAATAAACTTGTGTTTCAGTCACTCACTACATAATCTATAAGAATATTTTGAGTTTTTTTCCCCCAAAAGGACACTATGAACTAACAAGTATTTGGCTTGATTTATTTTGTAAAGTCGATTACAGTTCGTCATCCTACAACCAATTGCCTGGCATACCTTGCTATAAATCTGCTATATTTAAACATGACGTCACAGCGTAGTTTCAAGGCAAAGTGAGACACTTCATTTCAAAGCAGGAGACATTTCCTGTGTCTTAGGGAACATAGCTGAATGTATTTCTGCTGTACTCAGCCATTAATGATGTAAAGGCTGCCATCTTGTTTGATGGAGAAGAGTCATTGTGACATACTGCACCCTATTGAAAAATGACTGCCTTGCAAAATAGCTTTGTTTTGATCTTTACTCAAGCAGAAGCCTTCTTTTTAAAATAAGTGCACCATACTTTTATGGATAAGCCAATTTTTGATACACTCACTCTTTTCACTTTAATCACCCACCAAGTGGTAGTTGTGGAAGCAAGAGTCTCAGAAAATTAAGCTGCTGAGCTAACCCTCAGAAAAACGTTGGTCTATTAAATAAGACGACATTATCACCACACTCCCTCACATTTTCTCCTTCATCCTAGCAGCTCAAACCATATTACTATTTCAGACCTCAAGCAAGTCTGAAATGCTTTTATATAATACTTAAAAAAACACTTTTGTCAGCTCAGTAATCCTACTCCTCACCTGTTTGCATAAGTACCTAAAAATGTTAAATACATTTAATATGCATAGTATGCCTGCCACTTCCTACAGAGTCCTAGAGTTACACCTAGGACTCACATGAGGTGCTGAATATGTCAGAATGACAAAAATAATTGAGCAGTGCTAATGTTAGCATCTGTGTAGCAGAAACAATGGGTAAATGAGAGATTTTATTAAGTTTCATAAAAGTTAGTAATCAGAATAGATAAGAAAATAAACTACATGTACTGTAGCTACTTTATATGGAGTTTTACATAGTTTTGAACACTGGGCTGAAAGGGAAGCTAAAATCAACAGGTTTGACTCCACTGGAATATGCAGTAATAAAAGGCTCCATCTTAAAAGAATCTGGATCGCTCACTTAACAAGATAATGTGGCATTCAAATTTTAAGTTTCTCCTTTTTGGCACCAGAATGCTGCCATGTAAGATACATATGAATGGTTAAATAGTAAATTAAACCATGCTGCCATCAGGCTGGCCAATGATAATTGCCTTTTGCAAAATAAATATTTAAATTCACATATCATAGGACATGAAATTTCAATTATACTCTAAAAAATACCAAGCAATTAGCACTGTGAGGATACAATTTAGGACTGAGGAATTCCAAGATCAAGTTTTCCCAGTTTACTAGTGAAAAGATGACTTTTCTAACTGCCACTGCCAAAAATTCCACTTGGAGACTAAAAATCAAATGTGTTCTTTCTGGCTTGTAATTCTCGTCAGTAAAAAAAGATTCTGCAAGTCAAACCTAATGAACTGATGATGCAAGATGAGAAATGAATTCATCCATCTCCCACAGCTACATTTTTCTGCAGTGAAAACAGGGGAAGTAAAAGCTTATATATGGGCTAAATCTTATACTGCTATTATACTGCTATTCAGCTGGATTAACTAAAGCAAGCATACTTGACTCTAAATCAGGGTTTCCCAACCTATGGGTCAGGACCCAAATATGGGTCGCCATTACATTTCAAAAGGGTCGCCAAGTGTCTCCCCAGGTGGTTCTGTCCCCTTTCCTTTCCCGGTTTTTGAATTGCCTTGAGTCACTAAGTCTTCCTGAATTGTCAAAATGGGTCCCCATCTGGAAAAGGTTGGGAACCACTGTTCTAAATAAAGAAAAAGGAGCAAATCCACTGAGTAAAAATTGCCTTTTTAAAAAGTCTCCACATAACCACATTTTGTGCAGCTAACGGAGTTGATGTAAAACATATAATGCGGATACACCAATCTCTAATGTAAATGGAAGATCTGATGGTGTGTGCTATTTTAAATTAAAAAAAAACTGTCAGTAAAAAGAAATAATATGAAAATATAAAAAATAGAGTTAAGCTTTCTGGCACAATAGTCTTCTGGTATAAAGGAATGTTAAAACGGTTATGTTCAGAAATTTGGTGGGAAAGAACAATATCTTTCTCATATTGAAAGGGATTTTTTGCACAATAAATAAATAGAATTACATGTCTGAGAAATGAAGATTATTTTACAAAAAGGAGTTAGATCTGAAGTCAGATATAGATAACCTCATGATATTTTATCTTATTTGGAGCTTTGTACTATTTAAATTAAAACAGCAATTCTTTTAAGTGCAGATAAGAATTTTAAATATTTTACTGGTAACTACTCTACATATAGAAACCTTGAAAACATACGATACACACCAAACTTCCTCTAATAAGAAATGATGCACATAAATGAAAATTCCTTGCTTTTTAACTAAGTAAGGTTTCTTTTAATGTTGTCTGAGCTTCAAGTCAAGTCTGCTTCTTGGATTACTTCCAAATTGAAAAATATAAGAACAATGACACAGAAAACTCCAGAGGAATAATGCTTGAGACTGGCCATTCCATAAAATCACCAATCAACCAACAAGACAGACAGAATTTCCCTATTCTCTAGAAATCGCCACCATCCAATCTGCAGCTAAGCCTGGGAACCAGCAAGTAAAAAAAAACATAAGGGGGGAGGAGATACTGGAAAAGATAAATACTACATATACATGCGAAAACATATTTTTAAAGAATGCAAACAGACTGAAGAAACCCATAGCACAAGGTTGAAGCAAACTGAAAGGGAGGATCTTCACATGTCTTCATCAGAGGATCTTTTCTTCCCTGCCATGATATTTTTCTTCCATGACATGCCTGCATTCTACAAGATATCTAGCCAGGAAGGTGCACATGGATATTTTATAGATGAAAAAAAATGGTTACTCAGATTTGTAATTGTTGTTCTTTGAAATGTGTTGCTCATATCTATTCCAAGCTGCCAGTATGGCACAGTATATATGACCCTGCTGACCCAACTGCCCCTTAGTTCCTTCTTGACAGCTAAGCTGACAGTGGGAAGGAGGGTGAGTATGAAATAAATATGAGCAACACATCTCAAAGAACAATTACAAAGGTGAGTAGCAGTATTTTCTTCAAGTGCTTGCTCATATCTATTCCAGGTCAGGTGATTCACAAGTCTTACTCAGGAAGAGGGGTTGAAGTCAACATGTAGCTGATCCAAGTACTGTGGCACCAAAGGCCACATTGCATCTAGACTGTTGCACAATGGTGCAACAATGGTGCAACATGAAGCACCAAGGACTATGTTGCAGCACTACAGATTTCCTGAAGAGGAATGTGAGCCAGGAAATCAGCCAAAGAGGCCTGCGCCTCCGTAAATGTACCATGAGAGGCAACAGGGAAACCTTAGCAAGATCATAACACGTGTGGATGCATGCCGTAATCCAGGAGATGTGCTGCAATGAGACTGGCAGCCCCTTCATCTGGTCAGGCACTGGCACTAAAAACTGCAAGAATTTACCAGAGGATCTAGTACTGTTGATATAGAAGGTGAGAGCCAGCCTGATGTCAAGGAAGTACAGTCTTTACTCTCATGAGTTCTGGAGAAGCTCAGACTAGAAAAATGGGAAGAAAAATATCCTGACCATTATGAAAGCTAGAGACCACTTTCGGGAGGAAAGTCGGGTGTGGGGGAAGCTGGACCTTGTTCTGGTGGAAGACAGTGTATGGGGTTCCGACAAAAGCGTGCAGAGCTCCGACAATATTCTGGCGGAAGGGATGGCAACCAGGAAAGCCACCTTCCATGAAAGGTAAAGCAGTGAATATGTGGCTAAGGGTTCAAAGGAGAGGACCCATGAGTACCAAGAGGACCAGGTTGAGATCCCAAGCCGAGACCAGGTGCCCAACTGGTTGGTAGAGTCTATCCATGCCCTTGAGGAAGTGCCCAGCCAAGGGGCTCATGAAGACAGAGTGACTGGCCTCCCCTGGGTGGAAAGCCAAAATAGCTGTCAGGTGAACCTTCAGCAAGGAAGTAGGTAGGTCCTGGTGCTTCAGGGATACCAGTACCTGAGGGACAGAGGCCAACAAGGATGCCAAGTTATTCTGGAGAAATCAACAGGAGAAGAGCTTCTACTTAGCCAGGTATGTGAGCCTAGTAGAAGGCTTCTTACTGCAAAGAACCTGATGGACCTGCTCAGACCAGGTCTGCTCACCGGGGTTCAGCCATGCATGCTGAGAGATGGAAAGAGCGTAGGCCCAGGTGGCAAAGACAGTTGTGGCCTTGTGTGATGAGATCTGGGAACAGAGGGAGTGGAATGGGTGGTTGTAGTAACAGTTCCAGAAGAGTAGGGTACTAGTGCTAACAAGCCCAGGCTGGGGTTATGAGGATAATGTTTGCCCTGTCTCTCCAGAGCTTCAGGAGCACCTTGCGAACCAGCAGAAATGGGGAAAAGGGATACAGCAGGCCGGTCCGCCACAAAATCAGGAATGCATCCACTAGAGACCCTGGACCGAGGCCCCAGGATGAGCAGAACTGTGGGTATTTCCAGCTGTTCCAAATAGCAAAGAGGTTGAGCTGGGGAAACCCCCAGTTCCAGAAAACAGTGTGGAGAACATCCGGCCAGACCAACCACTCATGAGTGAGAAAATGGTGGCTGACTAGATCCGCCAGCTGGTTCTGGACCCCTGGAAGGTATCATGCTTCAGCTGAATAGAGTGGACTATGCACAGGTCCCACAGATGGCGGGCTTCAGCACAAAGGGGGGGGAGGGGAGGAGACAACCGAGCTCTACCCTGTTTGTTGATATAGTACATAGCAGTCGTATTGTCCATCATGACTGGCACACACCGACTTCAAAAGGTGAGGACTAAAGGCAAGACATGCAAGATGGGCTGCTTAAAGCTTGCATACGTTGATATGAAGGGACAACTCTTCTGCAGACCATAGCGCTTGGGGGAGCTCACCTAACGGACTTCGCTACCCAACTCAAAGCGGATGCATCTGTGAGTAGAGACACATGGGCTGTGGAGCATGAAAGGGAACACCAACCATCACCAACAGCAAGTCTAGCCATCACCAGAGGGCGTGAATGATGTGGTGTGGCACCATGGTTACCATATCGATGTTGTCCCTCCTCAGATGGTACGTTGATGCCAGCCAAGACTTAGGGGGCCACAAGCGGAGCCTGGCAAATGGGACTACATATGTGCATGCTGCCAGGTGACCCATGAGCTTGAAGCATGTTCTAGCCATGGTGACCAGAAAGTTGGAGACTTCAGGATCACAGTTAATGCCATGAAACGTTGTTCTGGCAGGAATTCCCTGTCCTGGTGGCACTGCCCCATTGAATTCAATCCTCTGTGTGGGAACAAAAGTCAACTTTCTGGGGCTGAGCAACAGCCCCAACCTGTCGAGAGTCGCCCTGGTAAAAGGTGACATGTGCCTCAACTCATAGATAAGAACAGCCCCACAGGAGCCAGTCATCCACATTTAAGTAGACCTGGACCCCACAATGCTTGAGGAAGACCGCCACCACTGCCATGCATTTGGTAAAACACCCAGGGTATTGTAGAAAGTCCAAAAGGGAGGGCAGTGAACTGGAAATGTGACTGCCTCACCAGTAACTGGATGAATCATCTGTGCAAGGCCTTGATCTCAATGTGAAAGTAGGTCACCCCCTATGTACTGAAGAATGATGCCAAAGCTGAGGGGAGCGGGAACTATGGTGCCGATGCTGTCTGGATGAGGCAGAACTCGAATGGTGCTGGGACCCCCAGTGCCAAGAGGTCCCACAGAGATGATCACAAGGATGGGTGGAGTGCTGGAACTACACAGAACCTGACCAAGAACTGCTCACAACTGATGCCTTTGAGTGGGAACAGCTCCAAGAGGGCTGGCTGCAAGAGTGCTGCTATGAGTGTGACTGGTGTCACAAGTTGGACCAGCAGTGTTCCATGTCACCCTGCTGGAACTCCAGGCAGGGAGATGCTGGGTGGAACTAGTGGGACCATCATGGCCAGCTTCCTTCATGAAAACTGGTGGGAGGAAGAGGCCGTGTCCTGGGATGGGGACTGCATCATTTTGATGAGGCCCTGAACAGCCTTGAAGGTGTCCAGCAAGGAGGATGAACCAATTGCCAATGGCTCACCCTTTGGGGAGTCCAAGAGGATAGGGCGCAATGCATAGGAGGAGCTCAGCACTTCTGTGCCAGAGTCCATCAGGGCCTGCTGATGAGGAAGGTGTGGAGGAAGCAGGAAGCGCTGTATGCATTGACAGTGAAGGGTTGGCCACCTTGGAAGACCACACTGAGGAGTGAGAGCAGAGCCAGACAGAGACCTTTGGGGTGCATTGGTGCAGTGAGAGGCCCTACGTTGGTGCTGCTCCTGGGACTGATAGGGGCACGCTGCACCCTGAAGTCGGTGCTGGATCCTGAGGCTGAGGCTGAAGAGCAGATTCCATAAGCTGCTGCTTCAGGCGAAAGTCCCACTCTTTTCTGGTACATGGTTTGAAGACCGTGAAGATCTTGCACGTCAGCCTGGTGGAATTGCCCCAGGCACTGAAGGCACAAGTCGTGGATGTAGCTCATTGGCATAGAGTTCAGGCAAGACCTGCAGGGTTTGAAGCCTTAGGACTTTGGCAAGCCCCATGCCCCAAAGGGAACACAGGTGGGAACTAGATACAGATGAGCTGATCCCTAAAGAATGAGGAGTGACTATGGGCTGACGATGGATTTTTGAAGCATTCTGGAGAGCCAAGGCCTTCAGATACAGAAGAGAGTGCTTAGAATAATCTTTGCTTGAAACCTGTTGATCTATTCCTGGCCCTCTTGCTGTAAGTGGGGGAAATCAAAGACCTCCATATCACCCCGTTTGTTTCATATATGCAATTCAAGTACATTGGTTACATTCTTTCAGTATTGCTGGAGTAGAGAGGAAGGGGAGAAAGAGTTGAATGGTCATGCTCACTCCCCTCAGCTTTAGGGAGCTGATATTCCTCTTCATTTCTCACTTGGAACAAAGCCCTGTACATGCTCTCAAATTTGTATGGCATCCCAGCTCTGAAGACTAACAGCAGCTGTGATTCTAGAGTGAAGGGGGCTGATCTGAGAAGATTCGGAAATAGTCTGTGTCAGGGACAACTGGCCCTGGGCAAATAAGGAAATCAAACTGAATGAGAAATCCTTCTAGTGCTCCTAGAGAAAAGGAAGTCTTGACTGGCTTTGTATTCAGAATGGTCCATTGAACCCATGAGACTAAGCATGTTCATGCCCATTCCAAAAGATGTGAGGAGGCTGGAAGATGGAACTTGACTGTGTCTTGAAACCTTTTTTCAGAAAATGCAAGAATGAGCAATTCTGATGAGCTAGATCTTGTGAATAAACCAGGAACTCTTCTCCAAATTTAGAACAAAGCCATAGGAGTTGAGGACTATAATAGCTTAGTTGAAATGGTCCTACGCTAACTGGAATATACGATACATACCTTGGACCCAAGACGACTGGAGAAAAGAAAATATGAATCCCTTTCCTTTCATTTATAAAGCTGTCCAGATTTTTGGTGTCAAAAGTCCTCTCCCACACCACTTACCTGATTCAAGGTATGTCTACATATCTATAGAGATATGACAGGCTTGCTGCCCAAGTAAATACCTACAGTCCCAGGTGAGATTGTACTTTGGTCAATTAGCTAGTCCAGCTGTCCATGCTACTGGGTCTAAATTGCTATTGTTTAGTGCACTAGTTCAATCAAGGCTAGCATGCATGTCTACCCAAACCTTCAGATCAAAATATAGACAAAACCTCAGACTCTGAAGACAAGAAAGATGAAGCAGGACAAGATACCACCTCTCTGAGAAAGGAACCAAGGATTACTTGAACCTTTACTTCCAGATCGTTTTAGCTTTCCACTAGGCAGTTGTCAGAACTACAAAGCAGAAAAAAAGGTAATGGAGAATGAAACAGGCCAGTGAGGAATTGGGATGAATCTAGAGGGGAAGTGAGCCTTATTCCTCACTTAGAGAGTGGAGCCCTAGAAAAAAGGATCTTAAGATAGACCTCCAGTCTCAAAAGCCGAAAGCAAAAAGGCCGGCACTGGTTGGTGCCTCTATAAAATATCTACCTAATTTAGGGAGAGCCAGCAAGCTTACAAGTTATAAGTAGAAGAGCCTGCAGAATGGGAAGTTGAGAAGAGCAAGTCTAAGGGAGACAGTCTTAGGAGAGACAGAGGCACATCCCCTGTGTGAATCTGATCCTGCTGTCTTGAAAAGGGAGTCTAATCTCCTGAAAGGGACATAGATCCCGGTAAACTCAGAACTGTCACATTAACCTAGCCTAAGAATCTAGAGTGTTTGAGCACTAGTCTCTAGACGATCTAGGAGGCTAATAGGGCTTATCAGCCGGGATTTAAATATCCCGCGCTGATTTGCATATTAAGACGCCATTTTAGAATATTTCTCCGAAGTATGCTCGGTCTGGCACAGCTGTGATTCCGATTTCGAGTTAGAAGCTCCTAACTCAAATTAGCTGGTATTCCTCCTGCAAATGAGGTTTACCAGCTAATTGGATTTAGGGCTTTAAATCAGAATCCCGCTTCACTGCCGCGTGCAGACGCAGGCAGTTACTTCGGCTAGTCAATTTCTAAAATGGCTAATCGTTGAACATGCAAATCAAGCGGGATATTTAAATCCCGGGCTTGATTTGCAATTTTGGTCGTCCTCATTAGCCTCCCTAGATCTATCTAGGGGGCTAGTGTAGATATACCCTAAGAAAGGACCTCTTCCAGCCAGAAACCACAGCTACGTAAATCTACTGAGATGCTGAAGATGGGGCAACTAGCTATAGCTAGCTATATCAGCTGTGAAGCTATATTTCATCTGTGAAGACAGATGAAAGCAGCAGGCAATTGCTGCAAGCAGATGCTTGTGGATGTCCAAAGCTGATGCCAAAAAAAGAAAAAAGCAGTAGCTTTTGCTGTAGCGAGCTCTGCTGCTATCTCCCTCATATATGGGAGAAAGCAGAGCCTGTCCTTAAATGGCAGGATCTCACAGGCTAGACTAGGGAAGAGATAGAACACAGAGAAAGGAGGGAAAAGGAAATTTTCACCAGCAAAATAGAAGAGATAGACAGCTTTATGCAGTTTATCAGAGACAGAAGGACTGGGGACTGAAAGGAATCATATCAATTCTAGGAACCACTACCAGAGATATAGCTGGTAGTGGTTTTGAATTAGCAGATAGTTTGTTCTCACAGTTTCCCTGAGAAAAAAAAATGTTTTTTTACTGTCTTACTGTGCAATATTTTACACGCGTATTCATCTGAAGACTGAAGTGAGTTAAAAGTAGTTTTGCTAACTACAAAATGCCTCCAAACCCTCATTGCCAATGTTTATGTTTTACAGAAAGAATTGTGGTCACTTATAATTATATTAGGTGTTGTTATAGGTAGGACAAATAATTCTGTGTATAATTAATTACAAATAATGGAAGATGTCAGGTAATATTTAACAGTCAATAAAAAAGAAGAAATGTGATCCTTTCACTTATGACTAAATTCAATTGCAAAGTTTTATGCAATGATAATTCTATTTGCTGGGTATTTTTAATGTATGTCACACTTTTCCTAAGCCACCTTAGGAAAAGTGGAAGTCAATCTCAATGGTGAATATGAGTCATTGTAAATTATATATTGAGTTATGGATGGAAGTCAATATTTAACTTGACCAGTCAAAAAATAAATTCTTGTACAGATTGAACCTCCCTGGTCTGGTATGCTCAGGACCTGCCTGGTCCCGGATGAGGGATTTTGCTGGATCCGGGATTTTGCCAGATCCGGGGAGGTAATTTTGGACCCCTGCTACCGGTACCCCGGCTCGGCTGCTGGCTGCTCTGCTCTGCCCACCCCACTGGTCAGCCATCACTGACCTGGCTCTGGGACCCGCAAGACTGCCACACGCACTCCCCTGGAGCTCCGGGACCTGCCAGGCAGTTATGCGCGCAGCCCTGGAGCTCCAGAACCTGTGGGACAGCTGTACGCCACGGCTCCCTGCCCCACTGAGCTACCGCAGCTCCCAGCTCTGCCAGGCAGTCAGGTTAGCCAATGTCACTGGGCATCCCCGCTGCCACGTGCTGGGTGGCCCCGCCATCAACTCGCTGTGGGCAGCCCGCTGCCCTGCCAACTCTTCAGGGATCCTTACTGCTGGCCTTCCACCAGGACTCTCTGGTCCTACAACATCCATCCCAGTTAAGAGAGTTTCAACCTATATAAGTAAAATTTTGCAACTTATTAAGTATGTTAAAATTGTCTGGGACGTCTGACAATTTTTTATATTCTTCACAAAACTTCAATTAAGTCAGTCATATTCCTAGTAACTGAAACTTTGATTAATATATCTTATGAGAGTTCAGCATTCAAACTGAAAAAATTAACCAAAGTCTCTATCCTGCAACTACTAAACAGGAAAGTTTCTCACTGAAGTAAAAAAGGAGTTTGGTTTACATAAAGATTTCATAAATACAGCCCACAATATATAGATGTGCTAAGAACGTAAAATGGTGAAGAAAGATGTTATTGGCATTAATATTACCCTTTTATTTAAAAATCAAACAACAAAAGGCAACAATGATGATTACAATATTAAATTCAAAAAGAGATTACATTTTTGCTGTTCAGATAATAAAGGTTTTTTTTCTTGTTTCAAATATTTATCTTCTGCTTTCTACCTATGACAACAACATGAAGTCGCTTAAAGGGGGGCGACTGACCACTAAATGTGAGGATCCAGAAATAAAAACAGATGCAATCAGACTGTGATGGTCATGTCCCTCAGAGTCAATAGACTCTGTGAAGGTGCGAGATCTGCCTATACATCTCTTATTTCATAATCAAGGACTAAATTAATCTTGATATTTAAATATTTTAAAACAACATAATACATTGTTTCACTTAAGTATATTTTAGTAACAGTTTTAAAAAGTTTGTTTAAAATATGAAACTTAAGCTGGCAGTGTCACTTTGAAAAAGTATTTATATTACCATAAGAACGGCCATACTGGGTCAGACCAAAGGCCTATCTAGGCCAATGCCAGGTGCCACATGCTGACTTACTGTATTTAGAAATGATCTGATTAATTTCTTAAATTAGTTCTTATCACTTTGACTAATAAAACTGTGTAATTCATTGGAATCAAGGCTATAGCTTCCTTTACTAAGAAAAATGCAGGCAGATTTTTAAAAGTGTGTGAACAGAAGTTTAGTTTTTATTAAAAATCATACATTTAAAAAGTGCAGCAAAAAAAATCTTAATTGTATCAATATGTAATGATCACACAACTAAGAGTAGAATGTACTTTGTGTGATCTAATATACAGAGAAAAATTCATTGATATGTGCTAATTATAGCTATTAGACATGCATGATGAATCCTTCCACAAACTATACAATGATAAATGATAAACGCATTGTGAAACAAAATACTGTAAGGTTCAAAGAAACAAAACAATTTGGCATTTACAGTCTAATCAGGGTAGGTAGCAGTTTTCATAGACTTTTAATCAAATAACGTAGCAGGGATAGAGCAAAGAAAGAGGTTGCCAATGCACAATTGTGGATCTCACTTTTATTTTAAGCTAGGACTTTTGCATTAAAATTTCAATATATCAAATGGTGCAACTTGATGCTTTATTAATATTTCTGCACATAGTCAAAAAACTGGTAAAAATTTATAACAGCAAGATAGAATCTTAGCTTTGTGCTTTCACTCATTGAATATCTTACCTAGATGTTATTCATGGTAAAAATCATAATATATTTTCAGTAATCAAGACAAATGTGTTTTAAGAGAGAGATGATAGAACATTATTCTCATTCATTGTTGATGAAAGGTCACATTAGATAATGATATACCCGTATCTAGGTTTAAGAATTTACTGGTGATATTAAAAGAAAAAAATTAATCAAGTACAAAAATAAATGACATATATATGCACAAATGGGCAACGGGAGGATTGAACATACGCTATGCTATGTACTTCTTATAGCAATTTTGTAAAACACAAGTTCTGATAATAAACAAACAAGTGGGAATATGGGAATACAAACAAGTTATCTTCATTCTGTGATTGCACAGAAACTCTGCTATAAAACAAGAAACAACAAAACATTCCATTTTGAAAATTCTGGTTAAAATACATCAGGTAATAGACTCCTTACTTCTATTTCTGCAGACTCCACACGATTTTCAACAATCTCAATGCACTGCCTCTTGATTGGTGGTTCTTCACTGATCACAGTTTCTTCAGCAATGTCTGTTGCTGGTACTGTTAATACTTCAATAAAACCAAATGTATATAGATAAATATAAATAGAAGGGCCAGTATTTTATATTACATAAAACTAATGTAAAATTACTTTCAAGAGTAAACTGAAAACCCATTCATTAATTTCAAAATGTTATATTAACTACTTTTACTGCCTAGAAATTTGATCAGATATTATTAACCCCATTATACTCATGGATTTACAAGGCACATACTTTAAGTGACCAATCACAAAGTCAGAGAGAATCTGGGTGGCAGGGCTGGGAATAGAAACTAGATCTTCCTACTCACAATCCTGTGCTTCAGCTACAAGGCTATCTCCTTTTAAATAATTTATGAAAAGTAAAATGGCTTATGTTTTTTCTGAGGTCAATCATTTAGGCAATCTGAAAAATCAGGCAGTTCCCTAAGCCTGAGAAAATTATGGTCACATTTATAATACATCATCGTTCTGTAAATCTTTCCTAAATATACATTTGGTTGGCTATGTAACAAATATAAGTGCTCTTCCAAAGTCTGCTCAATTAGTAACAGTATAGATTCATGATAAATATCTGTAGCAAAATCTTATCAGTTATTACTATAGACTACACGCATTCCTCCACCACTTGCAGTACATTTTTTAGAAAGCTGGCCAACAGCCTGGCTCAGTCCCAACTTGTGTCAGGTCCGGGACCTACCCCTGCTGTTGCTCTGCATTTAAAATGTATTGGGAGCGAGGTGGGCAGGCAGCCAGTCTTAGTTCCAGCTTGCGCTGGATCTGGGAGCTTAGACCACCCCCCCGGACAGGGGCTACTGCCACCCTGCACTGCTGCCTCAGTATCAGGGACAGCAGCGTGGGGCGACAGGCAGCCAGCCCACAAGGGGGAGCTGGGTTTTAAACTGGCTCCCCTCACGGACCAGCTCCTGCCTGGCACCCCGCATGTGGAGTGGCAGGGGGGTTCTCAGGAGTGGGGCCGGAGCACGCTGGCTGCCAGCCCCACCTCTGCAGACTATAGAATAGTCGAGTAACTGATAAGAATTCATGAGGTTAATCAACTATTCAATCAACCGATATTCAACATCCCTAATCTGTCCACAGACTTTGGACCAAATCCTGGCCCCCAATGTATGGCATTAAATAGCCAAGCTCTGAACTGGGAATCGCTAGGGGTGATATGAGGATGGAAAAACAAGAAAAGTTTCATTTATATCAGGAATAACTGTTGCAAGAAATATTTACACAATACTTAGTCCATAACCATTACTGCAGTCTCAAGGCAGCAACAGCTCCCGCAATAATGCACTCTTGCTCCATTGAGTACAGTCTGTATTTTTGAAACCACCAGCTATGCCACTGCTCTACTCCCAGATCACCCTTAAAATTCCAGTATATCCTGGAGTTCAGAGAAGATCCCCACAGAGCAAAGCCCCATGGTATGCAAAGGCTGCTCCTAGATACCAAATCTGCATCCAACTATTTTATCAAAGTTCCTCTGAAGAAGGCTGCTAAATAGTGAAAGTTTGTGTTATTGTTGATGTTCTATATTTTCCACTTATGAAACTGAATTTACAACGACCCTAGTTGTTTGAGATGAGTCAGAAAATCACCACCTTTCCCCTCAACACCTTCACTCACCTACTTATTAGGAATGTTAAATTTAGATGAATGGGCTAATCGAATAGTAGATGCAATTTGCATCAACTATTTGATTAGTTGATAAGAGTACCTCCACCTTTGAAGTGTAGCACCAGCCCCAGGGCTGTTACTACATTTCAAAGGCAAAAAGCACTGTGGGGAGCCTGAGGCCAGCGGGAGACTCAAGCAGTCCCCAGCTGACCCCGTGTTCCCCGTGGTGTTTCAAAGCGGCAGTGCCGCAAGGAGCCCGGGGTCAGCGGGGGTGTCCCCAGCTGACCCCGGGCTCCACACAGCTCTGCTGCTTTGAAACACTGCATGCAGCCTGGGACCAGCTGGGGACCTGGGCTGCACATGTCATTTCAAAGCGGCAGACCCCTGGACTCCATGCAGTGCTGCCGCTTTGAAACGCCACATGCAGCCCAGGCCAGTCAGGAACTCCCAAGCTGGCCCCAGGCTGCATGTGGCATTTCAAAGCGGCAGCGCTGCGTGGAGCTCAGGGTCTGGCCCTGGGCTCCACGTGGCGTTGCCACTTTGAAGCACCTCCTCCTCTTCCTCCCTGCCCCCGCCCGCTCCCCCCCGCCGCCACTTGCTGCTTCTTTCTTATAGAGGCAGCGGGGGGGGGGGGGGAGGAGGGGGGGAGAAGCAACTAGTTGATTAGTGTGTCAACTAGTCATTCACACTCCTACTACTTACACCTTGGAAATTTTTCCTTCTCCTCCACTCTTAATATATCTTCATACTCAAATCTCACTGGTTAAGTTAATTTCTTAAAAGTAATAATTTTCGTTTCATTCATTCATCTACAGGAAAATGCAATTCAAATGGCATCTCACTCAATCACAGCAGATCTAGAGAAATAATTAATGGCATACAACAAATGTCAATTCTATCTGTTGTGCAAAGAAACAGATCATGTAAGAAGTTACATATTTTCTTGATCTATCAAGATTTTGAAATTAAAATTATTCTTGATGTTCACATTGCATATCTTGTTTCCACTCACCTTGCTGTCCATCTGGCATGGTCACAATGATTGGTTGACCTATTCCACTGGTTGGAATTGAATGGAGGTTACCAAGCTGAATGCCATCTGTAACTATAGTAATAACTTGCTGACCTCCAGAACTGACAACTTGCTGAATTGCACCATCCACAGATTCTGCTGTCACTACTTCTTCTGTGGCCACAACTGTTGATAAAGTGTAAAGGAGGTCAAAGTATTTACAATTTAAAAACTGGGAGTCAGAAGTTAGTAACTATTAGAAGCCTTTTACATGCCAATTCAGATTCAATGCTTCTTCTACAGCTATAAATCTAATGCATTAACAACATATTCATTATGCTTACAGGATCTAATCCAAAGTCCATTCAAGTCAATGGTAATCTTTCATAAGGACAAGAAACATGAAGTTTCAAAAAATATATGTACTACAGGTTGGACCTCACAGGTCTAGCACCCCTAGGGATTTGCCAGACCAGGGAAGGTCCCTCCCCTCTTGGCCGTGCTGCCACCGGGCTAGGGCTCCAACCTGCCCCCGCTGCTGCCTTAGCCCCCAGGGTGCTACCTGGCCCTGCTTCTGCCGGGGCCAGAGCACCACCGCCAGAGCTGTACAGCAGCCTGGCTCCGCAGAGCTCTGCAGCTGCCCGGCTCTGCGGCTGAGGTCAGAGCTCTGCAGTCGGGGCAGAAGGACAGAGCTGGAGCTCCGCAGCCCCAGCCAGAACTCCCTGGCTGGGGCTGTGGCTGGAGTTTCCCGGACACTGGAACCAGAATGCGGTCAGAACTCCACAGCCGGGGATGGGGCCAGAGCTCCCTGGCTGCCAGTAGGGTTGGAGCTCCCTGGCCAGGGCCGGAGATCCACAGCCATGGCCAGGGAGCTCCACTGGGGCCAGAACTCCCTGCCATGCAGCCTGTCCTCCCCCAACCCCTCAAACACACACACTGGGCCTCCTGGCTGAGTCACCGGTGCCCTTTATGAAGCTACTGCCCCATTGCCAGACCTCCCTCTTCCTGGGCTCTGTAGTCTGCTAAAAAGTGTCATGAGATCTTAAGGTCAATCTGTTTTTAAATTCACCAATTGTTTAATTATTTTTGATAGCACCCACTATTAAAGTGCACTCTGACATTCTAGACTTTTTCTGCTGTCCTTCTGATGTTTAGGAAAGCCATGTGAGTGGGTCCAAGAGCAGCACTACTTCTACTACTATTGGTAAAGATCCCTTGCATAGCCTGGAAAACAACTTGCAAACAAAAAGAAGTCAATGAACAAAAAAAAATATTAGGTCTATCTATATATTTTAGAAATGTGCATCTGTCTGTCTCTCTATGAGTTTGGTTGGTCAAGAGCTCCTCCCAAACTGTAAGAGCTAGGATCACCAAATTTGGTATGCAGCTTCCTCTTCTCCCAGCTTAAAGCAATGTCAGGGTTTCGTTATGCCAGGAACATGGGAAGCATGGGGAATGGAACTGTTTTCCAAAACATGGAAAGGGAGGGACACTATAATCTCAGTGACGACTGGGGGCAGTGAGTGCAGGGGAGAGCTATGTTGTAGAGTGACCACTGGGGGCAGCGTACCACCAAGAGAGCAGCCAGCTGGGGATGGGGCTTGCCATCTTGCCTGCCACCCAACCAGGTAAGTGGCCCCTCCCCCCCTTGCCTGGGAGACAGTTCCCATTGCCCCCCCACACCCGAGGAAGCAGTAAGTGGTAGAAAGAAAGCTCCCGGTGGACCCCACTGTGCCCCAGGAGAGGGCAAGAAGAACTAGAGAGCCCCTGGCAGCCCATCCCTGCTTGGGGAGGGGAGAGAGGAGGAGCCCCCAGTGTCCCTCCCCTGTGCACCTCCCACACCCTCGGTCTTCTGCCCTGAGACCCCCACATCCCCAAGGCCCTGCCCTGACTTCTGTACCCCTCACACTGCCAGCTCCCTGCCCTTAAGGACCTGGGCAATGCCAGGTAAATCTTCCAGTTCTTTACTAGTTTCAGTTATAGTAATCTCAGGGTGACTTGCAACAAAAGTTTGCAATTAAAAATGTGGATCTAGGTCCTCATGTGCTATAAATTCATGTAGCTCCAATGAAGTCAGAGGAGCTATACTATTTTACACAAGTTGAAAATATGGCCTGTGACTTTCCAGTTATGAGATCTTCTTCCTAAGCAGTAACAGGTAAAAAGATCTCTGTAGGATCTTAAACTTGTATTGTATGGCTGTTCCACTTCCACAGAAAGCCAAACGATACCTAAGTAGTCTTGGTAGAGGGTATCAAACAGGGCTAAGTAAACAGTATTAGATAATCTTGTCTATTTTCCATAGAAATGAAAGCTTCGGAGTCTAACAAAATACTTATTTTGAGGAAGAAATAAGAAGCAGATGAACTTTTAAAAGAAATTAAATGTTGTATAAAAATTTTCACAAGATAAAAGTAATAAAAACAAACTTTTGCATTTCGAATGCATGATTCCAGAATGCATATATAACAATGACCCACTCAATTTCTTCTCTGCTACATTTATGAATCAAGCAAAAAACCAGAAAAGATATTATTCAGAGCACTGGTAAACTATGTGTTATTCATCTCAGGTTGTTTTTATTTGTCCTTCAAATTATAGGCCCAGTCACAAGGTCCCTTATTTTTGAAAATGTCAGGAGGAAAAACTCTATTCAAAAATAAAAACCCCACTAAGGCACAAAGAGCAACATAAACACTAGGCAATCATGGACATTTTCAACCACATTAAACCTATCTTTATGTTCAACCTATGTTATGGTAAAAGCAGAAGCTTTGATTTAAGCAGTAGGCACTAGAAAGCTTTCTATCAGAGTAAAATTCAAAACTATAGCCTATGCCATCTCAGAAATGTCAGAGATCAGATAGATACAACTATGAAGCTTTCATCTTTGCAATTAATGACAGCACAATTTTAAAAGACTGTGCCATTCACATAATGATTGCAATCATTGCCTTCTGAAGACTTCTCTGTAGAAATTCATATCCTAAAGAAATACTGATAAAAACACTCTTCAGGAAGTGCTTATGCAAGAAAATAAAGTAGTATTAGCTATATTAAACAATAAAGATATGCAAGGAACCATAGGATGGCCCCCTAAAAACCCAGGACTCTCTGTTTTGGCAACATCCATGGTCCGGTAGGACCATAGATGTTCCCGGGGCAAAGAGCACCAGTGGCCAGGAGTCAGGGGCCCAACCAGGGGCCCCTGGGGCCTGTTTAATTTGTTAACCAGTTAAACTTTATGTTTAACAGTGCTGCAGACAGAGACTGCTTCAGCTGAGTTGGAGCATCCCTCATCCACGGTGAGCCCTGCAGGGGTGAAGCAGCCACTTGCGCACTGTGGGCAGGGAGCTGCTTCATTCCCACTAGTTAACTGTAACTGACAAACCTCACCCGTAAGAATTTAGCATCCCTTCAGAGCTGGACATTCATTTTTGGTTCATTTGAATGCCCAATTTCCCCTTCTCTTGCTCTCCATGTATTTGTTTATTATGCACCAATCATCATACTATGTTGGACACTAGCACAGTGGTTCCCAACCTATGGTCTGTGGACCACTGGTATTCTGCAGAAAGTTTAAAAACAAGGATCAGGCCCACCGTGGTGGGCCCGATGTTTACTTTTCTTTTTCTTTTCT
The DNA here is from genome assembly GCA_019425775.1 of Rafetus swinhoei. Classification (NCBI taxonomy): domain Eukaryota; kingdom Metazoa; phylum Chordata; order Testudines; family Trionychidae; genus Rafetus; species Rafetus swinhoei. Next base: position 26,144,178 of record CM033442.1, on the reverse strand, counting down.
TTTTTTTTTCTCCCCCAAGGAGGGAGGGGGGAGAGGGTTATGATGTAGTTGTGTAGCATGGTTACCGGAAAGAATTCGTTTCAGGTTGGGGGGGTGTCTGTAAGCAAGAACAGGCCTTTCCCCCAAGACTTCTGAGAGTGAGGGATCATTTTCCAAGACAGGTTGTACATTGTGGATAATGCATTGGAGGGGTTTGAGTTGTGGACTGTAGGTAATGACAAGTGGGATTCTGTTCAGCAGTTCACCCAAATAAATTCATAATCAGTGGATTTCAAACAAATTATTTCTTCACAGTCAAACTGTGGAACTCTTTACCAGGAGATGATGGAAAGGCCCAAACTATTACAGGGTTCCAATAAGAACAAAGAAAGTTCAAGGAGGACAGGTCCATCAATGGCTACTAGCCAGAATAGGCAAGAATTGTGTCCCTAGCTTCTGTTTGCCAGAAGCTGGCAATGGGCGACAGGGAATGGATTTTTTGATGAATGTCCCCTCTGTTCATGTCCAGGCCACGGTAGGAAGACAGGCTACTGGGCTAGATGGAGCATTGGTCTGACCCAGTATGGCCATTCTGATCTTATATAGAGCCCAAATGTATCTGCGCCCTGCTGTAAGCCACTAGACCCCACTCAACTTCCAGAGCTGAAATAGAGCCCAGGAGTCCTGACAGTCAGCCTCTTTCTCTCTCTGCGGTTAGTAAGAAAGTAAGAATATATATTACAATTTTAAGGCTAACCAGTATCCCTTAAGTGACTTGCCACAAGATGTCAGAATGTTAAATCAGAGCTGAGTGGATCTAATATTTATTTAAATTTTCTCTCTTATCTAGGAATTAGATACTGTGCTCCTGTCAGCTGTTAAGTTATCTGCCAAAAAACTAGAGTTTTCCAGTGCCTTAGTAGCCCTAGAAAGAGGTGACATTTGTGTGGGGAATGGGTGATTGGAATCGGTCCTCTCCCAGCTTGCTGGTTGGCTTGTACTGAGCTTGCTCAGTAACACTGTTGAAGTTGCAGTCCTCGGTTTGCCCCTTCCACGCTCTCACTCTCTTCCCCCCTAATCATGGCATGCAAGGTCAGCCCTCCACCCACCAAAATCTGAAAATACGCCCCTGCTAATGAGTCCAAAATACACAGCTAATCCTGCTCATCTCCAGCATTTCAGTTCTGAAGTATTTTTCGGAACATGCAACAAGCACAGGTTATAGGAACTATTTTGCTGAGATCTTCTCTAGAAGCATGTGTCTCCATCAAAGAGATTGCTAGGGTTCTTAGGCTACGTCTACACTTCACGATTATTTCGGAATAAGCTATTCCGGAAGAAATATTCTGAAATAGCTTATTTCAAAATAGCGCATCTTCACTACAGGGAAGCCTGGAAATTAGACCAAGGCAGGCTCCCCTAATGTGGACATACTACCTTAATTTAGAACCCCAGCAAGCACTGGGGAGTAATTACTTTAAATGGCCTGAAGGAGCTATTTCGAAATAGCAGCAGTGGAACGTCCACATTACTGCTATTCTGAAATAGTTATTTTGGAAGGGGCTTTATTTCCATGGAATGAGGTTTACAAACACCAAAATAAGCCACCCGTTATTTCAAAATTATTTCAAAATAATGGGCTAGCTGTGTAGATGCTCACAAATTTATTTCAGAATTATGGACGTGATTCCAAAATAATGCTGCTGTGTAAACGTACCCTTAGAATGCAAGATCTCAATGCAGAAAGACAAGCTTTTTTCTTTATAAGCCTCTAATATACAGCATCTAATCCACCTCAGTATCAAAGCCTGTGAAGAATTTTGTCTCCAACATTCAACAGAGCCCAAATAAGAAGCCTGACCTTCTGAATGCTTTATTTCTAGATATGTTTTAACACTGTATAGAAATCAAAAGTATGCCATAGCTTTTCTGATGAATAGAAAGGGTTGGGACAGAAAAATTATAGTGCCACCTCCTATTATTTTATATCATAGCTAGTGCTGCTCTTGCTTCAACTCTATTCACCAGTTTAAAAATGTAGCAGATTACAGAGGGTATTCTGATTTAATTGAAAAAGAGTGATTGTTTAGCTCAGATCTTTTGCCTTAGTTCTTTCAAAATGTCAGATTTCCAACTTTTGTTGGCAGGGGTTTGGCTGCCTGATGGGTCCAGTAGGTGGTTCTGCTGACATCTTCACAAGGTCTAATAATCATAGTCTTTGAAGCCACTTCTGTGCCACCAGATTCATGACTGCCTAACTTTCTGCATCATAAACAGACAGAAGAGGGACTGGGGGGAAAGGCAGCAGAGTATTTGGATAAGACTGGGAAAAAGCATTCATAGCAACAGAGTTGGCAATTTCCTGGGAAAATCTAGTTTGGGACAGGGTGCTGGTAAATACCATCTTAAACTTGATTTAAAGCAGGACAATGACAAAAATGACTGCATCAGTGTCCAGCAAAGCCCTTGCTGAGATGATTTAGTTGGACTCAGTCCCACTTCAAGCAGGGGGTTGGACTAAATAACTTTGTGAGGTCTCTTCCAGCCTTAATATTCTATTATTCTAAATTCTACAAGCACAGAATGAATTTTTTCAAACTTTAAGCACTTCCATTCAAAACTGAGGAATAGGCTCAGTCTACTCACTACATCAAAGTTGATCTTCTACTACAGAATGCTGCACAGCCAAATGAACCTGGACTAGTAGTCCACAAATCTGCATGCTTCTGATCACTTAATTCTTCAAGCCTATAAACCTGCAATACTGTCATTGTCATATAACGAAATGTTTTCAACTTTTATTGCCATTATACTGAAAACTGAAATACGAGTCAGAACATGCATAACTTACTTGAGAAAGTACCAAACCAAAACGCATTCCAATGTTTAGTATTATAATATTACAGCCACTGCAATTTTACTTTTAGTACAGATACCATTTGAATATATAACAAAGTAAGTATAATATAGTGTATAATAACAAAACAGTTTTAAAAACAGAAAATGCCTTAAATTGGGACTGATGTTTTTTACCAGGTAAAACACATTTTTTAGCACTCTGGAAAAAATTACCTCTGCTAAGTATCAGGCCATCCCAAGCTTTGTTAAGAATTCCCCAAAGAAAGGAGCAACTTGCTACACCCCTATTTTAATTTTTTTAAAAGGGAATAAAAATGTAAGCTGTTGGGTGTTCAAAGTAATTGGGACTAATGGCACTTTACACCATCTTGGCAGTCAACTGATTCTCTTTCCTCCTTGCACTGCCTCCTTTTCAATGCAGCAGTAACGTGTGCCCAGAAACATGTTCCCCCATCCTATCCCCACTGGCAGGATTTGTAGAAAAGTGAATACATTTGCCAACATCTGTGATCACACTAATAGTACTGTCCAGTCACAATTTAGCTCTACATACATGTGTTACATCTATAGGCAGGGTGCTTCAGAATTTGGGAGAGAACATGTAATTTTGTAGGCTTCACACTCAAATTAGTTAACCATGTAATCCAATATATTTAAGAACGAGTAGTCCTGTTGCATCTTAGAGACTAACAAAAATATACAGGATCATGAGCTTTTGTGGGCAAAACCCAGCTCAACTGAAGAAGTGGATTTTGCCCATGAAAGCTCATGATACCACATATATATTTTTGTTAGAATCTAAGGTGCTATTCGTTGATTTAAAGTTACAGGCTCACACAGCTACCCCTCTGAGACATTATATTTAAGATTATTTAGTTGTCTTTACATGGTGCATATGTTTTGTTGGAATGCTGTATTTTATGACCCTCTCCTCCAAGTTTAAAAAAATATGAATTTAAACCAAATGTTTATTGTTCAGATATTAAAGATTTTCTTCTAACTAGTAATACAGTAAGTCAGAAATCAGTTTCTGATCTGACTACAGGCTCTTGAATAAATGTCACACTTTCACCAAAATAAATGCTGCCTCCAGCAGATTCAGAAATACCAAATCTAACAAAAAAAAGTAGTACTTTAAAGAGTTATGTCTTATAAGTATTTTCCATGATGTAATCCTCCTACATTGCTGATTTGAACAAAATGGATATTAACTTATTTTCAGCATTTTAAAAATGAGTTTCAGTCCATCTTCAGACTAATTGTACTGCTGAAAGCTTTATCTCCACATTCTTAGTGTTAGTTTACTGAAGGAAAATAAATTGTTTTGCTTTCTAACCTGGTGTTTCTGAAGAGTTGGACAGTGGAGCAGACGCTTCCGCTAAAGCTGCTAATGTAGCTAATACCGATGTTGATGAATTTCCAAATTGTACAGCAGATACTCCCGTCTCATCTAAGAGAAGAAAAAATTAAGTTGGTTCACAAACTTGTATTAGATTGTCATAGAAGTCCCTATTTTTTATGCTGAAGACATATATTGACCTTGTTATAAACCAAACATTATATCCTGAAGACAAGTTTGTTAGGCTAATACAGTTCTGAGGCATTATTATTACATTATTATTCTAAGTACCTGGATGTTTATAATATGCAAAAGACAACAAAGAGGAATAAGGTACAGCTGCAATCTTACCATCATTGTTCACCATAAAATGGCGAACAAAACATAAAATTCCAATAGCTGTCCTAAAAACATCCAAATACCTGCTGCATTTGATATATTTGCAGAAGATACCAAACCTGTTAGGTTCACCACGCCTCCAGGTCCAATGATAAACTGTGGTGTGGCTGCATGTATTGTCACAGTGTCAGGACTCTCTGGATTTGTATTGATTTGATTCTGCATTGCAATCTAGGAGGAAAAAAAAAAGACAACAACGCTATTCAGAGTGCAAATAAACATTAAAAACATTATACTTCTATAAAAACAATTATAAAAATGACAGCCTTGTCCACGGGAGAAGGTAAATAAGACTAGATCAAAATGTAAATCTACAGTCAACCACTAAGTAATAATCAAGGAGAAGGATGGGCAACCTAGGCTAGTGAGTGGGCTGCATGAGTGGGTCTCCATTTCAGTGGGCCACAAGATTGTCATAACCAAGATGGTCTCCCGGGAGAGGATAATTTTGCTAACCGAACTTACACACCTAGAATTTGCAAGGTGCACTTACTGGACCATAGCAGTGCTTTGATTTAAAGCAGATATAGCACACAGCTCTCTCAGTCAATGTTTCGTGCAATCTGCATGCACCTCACTTCAAATGTCCTTGCTTTAAGTGTGTGTCACTTTAGTAATACCAGTAGGAAAAAACCCTACATGGACAGAAACCAGTGGAAGCTGGCAACCCTTCACATGGGTAACACTAAACAAAATGTCTCATAGGCCACACATAGAACTCTAATGGACCGCATGTGGCCCTCAGGCCGCAGGTTGCCCACCACTGATCTAGGAGCTATTTAAGGTGAATTGGAAAAACCAAAGCGCTGATGAGGACTCACAACAAGTTATGTAAACTGTGGCCAAGAGGCTTCAGCTTTCGCCTTCATCTTACTAGCTTTATAATGGTAACATGATTTGACTGAAGTAAAACTGCAGACTGCCACCATCATCCATCTCCCTCGCATTTAGATACTGAATACTCAACACCCTCATTTATTCTAGGTCAAACCACCCCACTTAATCTTGAAATTTATTTATGACTGTATAATCTCAGTGCCTGAAAAAGTCAGAAGCTACCACAAAAATGAATGTACCAGTAAACCCAAAAAAACTGCCAGTGTAAATCTGGGCATTCCAGGGGATCCTGTAAGAAAGTTGTTCTGATCCCTAGTCAATGAAAAGAGGTGACCTTCTTCCTCTTCTATCCCTACCGACTAATTTAGCCCTCATACAGGCAACTAACATAAAACTAAGGACAGGACATATTGTCAGAGTTTAGTTGTCATACCCCATCTGCAAATTAGCAGTTATTCCATAACTCAGAATGAGCAAGTCTAAAAAGACTTAAGACCCTCACTTCTTGGATTGGCAGGGGCTAGAAGCATTCTTCAGAGAATTTTACACAAATAATATGTATGAGTTAGGAATGTCAGCTATCGTGTAATTGAATAGTCGTGTAACTGCATGCAATTTTAGTGGTTACACGACTATTAGCCAGTGAACTCCTGACCCCACTCCCGGGGAGCCCCCTGCCATCTCACACTGTTGTCTCAGATACAGCAGCTCCCCATGCAGACCAGCTTCCAGGAGCGTGAGGTGGCAGCAGCCCCCTGTCCACGAGGATCCCAGCTCCCCACAGACAGCAGCAGCAGTGCCGGAGGGGATGCAGAAGGCAGGGGAGGCTGCCACGAAACAGCCTCTGTCCGTGGTGGGCCCGATCTCCCAGGGGACAGAGGCTGCTCCACATCCCATGGAGCAGCCTCTGTCCACGGTTAGACTGGACCTGCCATGGACAGAGGCTGTTCCGCAGCAGCAGCCCCTATTTGTCTCCCTGTGTGTATTGGCTTCAGCCTACTCCCCTTAACCTCTGAGCTGCTACCACTCTATCAGAGGCAGCAGCACAGGGGTGTAGGAGGGCAGGCAGATCCGGTGCTCATTGGGAGCTGGCTTTTAAGCTAGCTCCTCCTGGGCACCAGCTCCCACTCCCTCCACCCCTGCTGCCTCTGATACAGAGGCAGCAAGGGAGGGGAATGTGTGTAGTAGACAAGATTAGCCGATAAGCCCAGGCTGACTGGTTAATTGTGTAGTTGCCTACACGATGACATTCCTAGAAGTGAGAAACTGGGAGGCAAGGTCAAATCAGTATCTTAGATGCCTACATACAAATGCGAGAAGTATGGGTAATAAGCAGGAAGAACTGGAAGTGCTAATAAATAAGTACAATTATGACATTGTTGGCATCACAGAACTTGGTGGGATAATACACAAGATTGGAATGTTTGTATGGAAGAGTACAGCTTGCTCAGGAAGGATAAACAGGAAGAAAAGGGAGGAGGTGTTGCCTTATATATTAAAGGCAACACCTTTATATATTAAAAATGAACACACTTGGAGTGAGGTGGAGATGGACATAGGAGACAGAAGTGTTGAGAGTCTCTGGGTTAGGCTAAAAGGGGTTAAAAATAAGGGTGATGTCATGCTAGGAGTCTACTACAGGCCACCTACCCAGGTGGAAGAAGTGGATGAGGCTTTTTTTTTTAAACAACTAACAATATCATCCAAAGCCCAAGATTTGGTGGTGATGGGGGACTTCAACTATCCAGATACATGTTGGGAAAATAACACAGCGGGGCACAGACTATCCAATAAGTTCTTGAACTGCATTGGAGATAACTTTTTATTTCAGAAGGTTGAAAAAGCTACCAGTGGGGGGAAGCTGTTCTAGATTTGATCCTAACAAATAGGGAGGAACTGGCTGAGAATTTGAAAGTGGAAGGCAGCTTGGGTGAAAGTGATCATGAAATCATAGAGTTCACAATTCTAAGGAAGGGTAGAAGGGAGAACAGCAAAATAGAGACAATAGATTTCAGGAAGGCTGATTTTGGTAAGCTCAGAGAGCTGATAGGTAAGGTCCCATGGGAATCAAGACTAAGGGGAAAAACAACTGAGGAGAGTTGGCAGTTTTTCAAAGGGACATTATTAAGGGCCCAAAAGCAAGCTATTCCACTGCGTTGGAAAGATAGAAAATATGGCAAAAGACTGCCTTGGCTTAACCATGAGTTCTTGCATGATCTAAAAATAAAAAAGGAGTCATATAAAAAATGGAAAGTAGGACAAATTACAAAGGATGAATATAGGCAATCAACACAGGAACGCAGGGGCAAGATTAGAAAGGCAAAGGCACAAAAAGAGCTCAAACTAGCTACCGGAATAAAGGGAAACAAGAAGACTTTTTATAAATACATTAGAAGCAAGAGGAAGACAAGGACAGGGTAGGCCCACTGGTCAGTGAGGAGGGAGAAACAGTAACAGGAAACTTGGAAATGGCAGAGATGCTTAATGACTTCTTTGTTTTGGTCTTCACCGAGAAGTCTGAAGGAATGCCTAACATAGTGAATGCTAGTGGGAAGGGGGTAGGTTTAGAAGATAAAATAAAAAAAGAACAACTTAAAAATCACTTAGAAAAGTAAGATGCCTGCAAGTCACCAGGGCCTGATGAAATGCATCCTAGAATACTCAAGGAGCTGATAGAGGAGGTATCTGAGCCTCTAGCTATCATCTTTGGAAAATCATGGGAGACAGGAGAGATTCCAGAAGACTGGAAAAAGGGAAATATAGTGCCCATCATAAAAAGGGAAATAAGAACAACCCAGGAAACTACAGACCAGTTAGTTTAAACTTCTGTGCCAGGGAAGATAATGGAGCAAGTAATTAAGGAAATCATCTGTAAACACTTGGAAGGTGGCAAGGTGATAGGGAACAGCCAGCATGGATTTGTAAAGAACAAATCATGTCAAACCAATCTGATAGCTTTCTTTAATAAGATAACGAGTCTTGTGGATAAGGGAGAAGCGGTGGATGTGGTATACCTAGACTTTAGTAAGGCGTTTGAGTCAGCAGTGTGATGCTGTTGCAAAAAACGCAAACATGATTCTGGGATGCATTAACAGGTGTGTTGTGAACAAGACACGAGAAGTCATTCTTCCACTCTACTCTGCGCAGATTAGGCCACAGTTGGAGTATTGTGTCCAGTTCTGGGCACCGCATTTCAAGAAAGATGTGGAGAAATTGGAGAGGGTCCAAAGAAGAGCAACAAGAGGTCCCTTCCAGTCCTCGTATTCTATGATACTCATGCTATGCTAGGACTGCAGAGGAGAAAAATATATGTTCATCACCATATAACCTTCAACAATTACTAAATTAACAACTGATCAGCATCTTTCTGTAAGTTTCGCCAGCATCATCAATCAAAAAAGTTACCTGTAATATTTCTGCTACATCTTCATTCCCATTGTCTATTGCAATATCTAATGCAGTTTTGCAAAATTTACTCTGCGTGTGGACGTCTGCTCCATATTTTATTAAGAGCTCCACCACCTCCTGGTGATTGTGTTCTGTAGCCCAGTGAAGAGCTGTCATCTTTAGCATGTCCTTTGCATTAACATCAGCACCATGCTGCAAACAAAAACATTACACAGATCAATACAGCATAGTCTGTTTGAACTGCAAAATGTTGCAAACAGAACAATGATGAAACTACTCTCTGTCACTTGCTTGCTGAAAGGAACTTCCTGCTGTCTTACAATTACTAATTTATTAAAAATACTCTACAGTAAACACCACACGCATTAACAAAAAGGATTAAAAATTTCAGAGGGGTAGCTGAGTTGGTCTGTAACAGGAAAAACTTAAAACACAACGAATAGTCTGGCAGCACTTTAAAGACTAACAAAACATGTAGATGGTATCACGAGCTTTCGTGGGCATAGCCCACTTCTTCAGATGACCGGAGTGTTAGAAGTCCAGACATGCAGTTTTTAGAACAATTTTATGTATCTAGTACTGCATTATGAAGAAGTCTTCTTTTTGGATGCCAATGAACAATTTGCGTGAAAGCACAGTGATTATAACAAATACTTACATTCTTTTTCCCATTCAGTTTTGGATTTTATTTGTATCAGCTGCACCCTTAATACAGATGATAATGTTAAGGGTTTTTTAAAAATACATTTAATAGTCATTTTCAGCCAATTGCAGGATTTTAAAAAGTTACACCTCCACAGATTTATGAGTAACTAGTCTTCTAGATTCAGGTTCCATTTCAAATGTAGATAACATAAAAAAAAGTTTTTACCTTAAGTAAGACTTCTACTATGTTTGCATGGCCTTCAGATGCTGCCATATGTAATGGAGTTCTGTCCACTTTGGTTCTGGCATCCCGACTTACACCAGCTCGAAGTAACACTTCTGTAGTTGAATAGTGCCCATATTGTGCTGCTAGATGAAGTGGTGATGTTCCCAGCTGTAACATGGTATAAAAGTTGACCATTAACCAAAAAAAAAAAAAAAACCCTCCCACACCACTATGAAGTACTCACTTCCATCCCTCTCTTATTGTCTCTTTTATCCTAGAAGTACAGAACCTAGGCATCAATCAATCCACATCTCACTTCGTTTCTCTTAATAATCATTTCCCCCTTCCAGTCTCATGGAAAGAAGGCACAACAGTATGAAAGCAAGTAATATAAAAAAAGAAAGATTTCCAAGTTGAGATTTTCTGCTAACATCATCCAGAAAAGAGACCACTGTCCATGGCTTGCCTCTTCAAAGCCACATACATGTTCCAACTCTACCAACTTCCAGCTTTAGTGTTTGTCATTGACCCTACTTCGGATGATCATCAGCAATTAGAATAAAGCTATTAATTGAGCCTTCTTCCTAAACTAAAACATAGTTACATAATTAGGATGAGCTTTCTTTATGAAGAGAGGATGTACACATTTTGTTATCTTTTCCAAGGCTCACCTGGATTGCCATTAAAAGAATAACTCATTCAGAGTTCACTATCATCAATTATTTTTGAGTGACCAAAATAGTCCTGGGTATATAATCCCTAAGTCAGGCAATATTATTAACTAGCCAGATTCAATACAGGAATATATATAAACCTCAATGTAGATTTATATGATTTTGTATATTTCTGATCATTTATTTACACTATTTTCCAGGGAAGATATCACAGAGAAACAAAGATGACAAACATTTTCAACAAATGAAATTTTTTATTACCCAGTCTGTGGTAAAAGGTGCTCCATTTGCCATCAAAATGCGAACTTCATCATCTTGACCTGCCCGTGCAGCTTCTAAAAGCTTCTTTCCCAAATCTACCAGGGACATCTTGTGGAATAATGTAGGAAAAATTAATTAAAGGTTTAACATTTAAATTGGCACTACTGAAATGGACAAATGCTACCAGAGTTAAAAAACATTCAGTATTCTCCTCTCCATAGTATTTTGTTTTGGTGTGGTTTGTTTTTCCCCCCAAGACTTTTAAAAATTAGATGGTCCTCTAAGCATTATAACAAGTTTCCTCACTTGCTTAACAGACAGCCAACCTGTACCTGCAACCTTTTTTGGACATTCAAACAGAGTTGAAGTTGGGGTCAAGTGTTTATTACAATAATACTTAATATTCCTTCTTGTATTATTGTTCACAGCTGTGGAAGATTTTTTTTTTTAAGTTACTCCAGCCTCAAATTAGACTGAGCTGGCTATATATACACTCTCTAAATCAGTGTTTCTTAAACTTTTTAAGACCGAGGAACACCAAACAATTTTTGTTGAGGGAAGGAAAAAAAAAAAGGTTGGGGGGAGGGGGAAGGTCGGGGGGAAAGTTATTGAGGAAAAAAAAGGGTAAAAAAGGTCCTTCCCCCCTTTAAGGCAGCCATTTTGAATTCAGTTCTCTGAGGCACACCAGTGTGCCGTGGAACACAGTTCAACAAACACTGCTCTAAATAAACAATTATTTATACTCTCTTACTTGGTGCTGATTGCAACCAAGTGCAGCAACATTTGTACCAACGGATCAATCAGTGAAAAGCCATTTTACTATATTCAACACATCAACTGTCTAAGAAAATTAAAAGGTAATCATAGAATCATAGAATACTAGGACTGGAAGGGACCTCGAGAGCTCATCGAGTCCAGTCCCCTGCCCTCATGGCAGGACCAAATACTGTCTAGACCATCCCTGATAGACATTTATCTAACCTACTCTTAAATATCTCCAGAGATGGAGATTCCACAACCTCCCTGGGCAATTTATTCCAGTGTTTGACTACCCTGACAGTTAGGAACTTTTTCCTAATGTCCAACCTAAACCTCCCTTGTTGCAGTTTAAGCCCATTGCTTCTTGTTCTATCCTCAGAGGCCAAGATGAACAAGTTTTCTCCCTCCTCATGACACCCTTTTAGATACCTGAAAACTGCTATTATGTCCCCCCTCAATCTTCTCTTTTCTAAACTAAACAAACCCAATTCTTTCAGCCTTCCTTCATAGGTCATGTTCTCTAGACCTTTAATCATTCTTGTTGCTCTATAACCTACAAATGTCACATGTGAAGTCATTTTGGATAAAATTACATAAGGAAAATTTTTCAAAGATGCTCAATAAGAGCCTTAGTTGACACTTCCTTAATAATTCTACATAAGATATGGCATGTTAAATTACAACTAGTAATTGTCAGTGCTTCTTGTATTCTGACCAAATTAACACAGCTTATGGAACTTTTTTTTAAAACCCTCAATATTTCTCTTCTGTGAAAAATCAGTATCTTTGAAAAGTAGCTCATTATTTTAGGTTTCAAGGCAACATATGGTCTTTTTGCATAACTCTGGCTAATCACTGTCCCAAAACAATGACTATAACAATTTTTTTCATAGCTGAAAAAAGTTAAATTACTGACACTTGTACAATTGTAAATATACAGATCTTACAGGCTGGGGACAGTAAACTTATGTGGCAAAATATCCCTAAACATGTTTACTCTACAAGAACTCTCCAGAAGCTAGGGTTGCCAGATGGTTTCAACAACAATACTGGACACACTTGACATTACATCACAATCTACATTACATCTTATTTAGAAAATACCAGACATTTATATTTTCTCAATTTGTTTCCTGAACAGAAAGCTCAAATACTGGACTGTCCTGTTCAAAACCAGACACCTGGCAACCCTATGCTGGAACAACATCTTTGCAAAATCACTGACTCTGACCCAACATTAACAATTAAGGAATTAGAGTCCAAAATTTAAAATACAGTTTAAACTACTAGCCAAAATATATAACTAACTTTTCATTCTTTTATCTATGCTTTCTATCTGCAAAGATACTAAGAATGAGAATGGGTTTTACCAACTGTGAGTCATGTTCAACAATGAGTTCAGACCATATTATATTAGTCATAGTTTATGAGGAATGTGGGTCATGTTTCTGTATGGAGTAATTTACCAATGCTCATGATTTCACGTCTAACTACTCCTCTGACTTGGTCTCTTTGAGTGCACTTCATCACGCCTTTATCTATCTTGGGGTGGAACTCAGCAATTCACCCACATTTAAACCAGTACCCTGCATGTTAACTGTTCTCACCTTCCAGGTCCAAACCTGATGAATATGGATAGGGCTGCCAGGTGTCTGGTTTTGAACCGGACAGTCCGGTATTTGAACTTTGTGTCTTGGAAACAAATTGAGAAAATACCGGACATATAAATATCCGGTATTTTCTAATTAAATACGTTTTATTATTATCATGAGTATCAGTACGTAGTTGCGTGCTGCCTAGCTGGTAGACATGCTCACGCTGCGTGAGCGTATCTACCAACCAGGCAGTATGCAACTACGCAGTGGGAGGGGTAGGCGGGGGCAGGATGGAATCCCTGGGGCTGGACTCACCCGTGCGGTCCGCCAGGACTGTGCACAGGACAGGCAGCACCCCAGGATCTGCGTGCGCCTGGGCCAGCCCCGCTTTCCACCGGCCCGTTTCCTCCCATTCTTCCCCCCCCGGCCAGCCTCGCTCCTCCTGACCTCCTCCCCGCCGGCCGGTTCTCCCCCGCTCTCCCCTCTCTCCCCCCGCCAGCCCTGCTCCCTCCGACCTTCTCCTGGCCAGCCCTGCTCCCTGCCGGCTGGTTCTCCCTCCCCCCTATCTCCCCGGACAGGGGTTGCTGCCACCCTGCACTACTACCTCTGTATCAGAGGCAGCAGCGCAGGGCAACAGGCAGCCAGCTCGTGAGGGGAGCTGGTTTTTAAACTAGCTCCCCTCACAGACCAGCTCCCGCCTGGCACCCCCACGCTGCTGCCTCTGATACAGAAACAGCAGTGTGGAGTGGTTGGGGGCTCCTCGGGAGTGGGGCCAGAGCTCACTGGCTGTCGGCCCCACCTCCAGGGACTATAGAATAGTCAAGTAACTAATAAGAATTATGGGGTTAATTGACTATTCAATTAACTGAAATTTAACATCTCTAGTCTGAACAGGAGAAAAGCGAAGAGTATATTACTGAAAGGCTACAGTATAGTTGTGAAAACAGTTTTGAAGGGGAAAATTGAACCATTATATTAATAGATAAACTTGAAATAAAATGGTTTAACCTTTGATAAGTTTGTTAAGTTTCACAGATGTTAAGTTTCACACAGAATTTCAAATGTTATGGGACAAAAAGAAATTTTGAAAGGTCAGAATTCAAATTACATTGAAAGCAGGTCAAATTCCAATTTTGGCCAACTCTCAATCTAATTCAGGAACATGGAACCAGACTCTGTGTGTGTGTGTCAACATGGAGTGTCTGAACTCTGATGGAACCTGTTTTTACAGCAAGTAATACATTTTTGCTATATTGCCTTGTGGGGTTTCTCTCACTAGTTGTTTCAGTCCACACACTCAAAGATATCTGAAGACACTTTCTCAGTGGGTTGTTTTATTCATTTGAACCACTGCTATAGGATTGGCTTTCAAATGATACTACTTTATTTTGGGTTTTTTTAATTTGATTTTGATGTGTTCATGATGTTTAACTGAACTGTACTATACTTACTAAGTTGTGTCCAAACCAAGGCAAAGGAAATTATATAAAATTAAATGAAAGAAAATAAGGTTTTTGTAATGTCATTTATCTGTTGTATGTTTATTATAGGGCAGGTTAAAAGTTAGATTTAAAGTATTCTTTTGCAGGTGTTTACATACTGAAATTCTACATTCATAAACTCATCTAATAGTCAGTGACCAACCAATAGCTAGTTTTATTTTTCTTATGGTACCCAAATAAATGTTCAGAGAGCCATCTTGTGGAGACAAGAGTAAAAATAACCCTAACAAAATTGATATTGTCAAGTTACAAAATAACATCAGATTATATAACGTACATCAGTTATACTACAGTTAAGAATCAACTAGTTCTTTCACTATAACATTTTCTGTGTAATTAGAAAAACAGACAAAGGTATCACTAAAGATATGTCTCATGACCACTCAGCTAAAGTTTTTTTTAAAATTTACAAATGACCCGTGAAAACATGAATCTAATATTGCTTTTGGAGTGCTGTTTGTTTGGCGTACTTACATAAATTCATTTTTTTAAATAAACTTCTAACTTGCTGATGACTTTCTTGTCAATAGAAACAAATGCAGTCTTTACCCATAGCATGCAAAATATGGCCTGCACAGAAAAATATGTTTGTAAAATAAATTTGTGCATAACCACATTGAACCTTACATTATAAGATTTTGCAGCTTCTCTGGAAAAGCTATTGTAGATTTCTCAGCATATTGGTAGCTTTAGGAATTCAGGGCTGTCCTTAGGAGTTGAAAAATGTATGCACAATTCTCAGCAGCATCAAGTCCATTCCTAATGCAACTGTGCATGTTCTTATACTAGGGAATGCCCCCCAGCAGTGTCCTTCCCCCAAATTTTCCTACCCCCACTTGTCAAACAGTTACATCACTGTGTTGCCCAATTTTGGGTGATGTTGGGATACAAATCACTTGAATGCGAGAATAATGAAGTGTTGTAATTCTTATTATATGAGTTAAAAAGGCAGCAGAACTGTACTTAGCCTATCCTGACTGCCTCTCCCTCAACTGAAAGGCAAGAGTCCAGTGGAGAGGGAAGGGCTGCCCCTCTACAAAGTCTAAAGACAAAGCTCATTAGGTTCCATAAAGAGTCTTTATTTTTTAAGTGATCACTTTAGAGCTGAAATGCTTAGATTTGCTCTGAGACAATGATTTTGTCAAAGAGACAGCCCAGCCTGCACTCTCAGTGAGCTCGTTGAGAGCTGAAAGCTGTGAGCTGGAACCTCAAGAGACCAACATGCAATGGTCACATTGGCAGATGGCAGCAAAAAATGATGGTGCAAAGCCACCAGCAAGAGTGGTGGAGTCAACAGTGGTATAATAAAACACAGTGGCCAGAGTGAGTGGTTGGAGGAGCAGGTGAAGTGCCTTCTCTCCCCTTCCCCCACACCTGGGAGATGAACTCATGTGAAAGCAACTCTGACTTCTGCGTTCTCCCCGCCCCAATCAAGGACAACAATAAGTGAGGTGTGCTAGAGGGAAAAGTGAAGGCACATTACAGCAACTATGTTGTTCATCCATCGTGGTCGATGAAGACCTCGACACCACTAAGGGACACTTGGAACATGGAGCTACAACCCTGGTTAATAGCTACTGATGTACCTGTCTTCCAGGAATTAATCTAGGGGTATGTCTACACTTCATTCCACTCAAGAGAGAGGAATGCAAATGCAGACACCTGAAATTGCAAATGAATCGGGGATTTAAATATCCCGTGCTTCATTTGCATAATCACGTTATGGTGCTATTTCGAAATAGCGCTATTTCGAGAGAAAAAACAAGGTTATTTCGAGAGGGTTATTTCAAGGGAAGGGTTTTATCTCAAAATAACCCCATTTTTTCTCTCGAAATAGCACTATTTTGAAGTAGCACCATAACATGATTATGCAAATGAAGCCCAGGATATTTAAATCACCGCTTCATTTGCAATTTCGGGTGTCTGCATTTGCATTCCTCTCGAGAGAGGAACGAAGTGTAGACATACCCTAGTTCTTTTTTTAACCCTGTTATAGCTTTAGCCTTCACAGCCGAGTTCCACCATATGTTGTGTGAAAAATTTTTTTTTTTCTAAATCTGCTGCTTATTGATTTCATTGGGTTACCCTTAGTTCTTGTGTTATGTGAAGGATTAAACAACATTTTCTTATCCACCTTCTTCACACTAGTTAAGATTGTATAGACCTCTATCATATCCCCATGTAGTTGTCTTTTTCAAGATGAAAAGTCCCAGTCATTTTAATCTCTCCTCCAATTTCATTTCCCTAATAATTTTAGTAGCTCTTTTCTGCGTATACATATATATATATACACACACACACACACAGGGCTTGACAAACGGCAGCGAAAGCCGCTCGCCAGCCCCGCACTGCTCATGCGCAAGAGCTGCATTGCGCATGTGCGCGCCGCCAATAAACGGGGTGCGTGGCTGAAATCTACTCGCCCGTGGCGAGTAGTTTGTCGAACCCTGTATATATTTGAGATGAGCAAACCGCACACAGTATTCAAGATGTAAGCATACCATGGATTTATATAGAAGCATTATGATACAGGTTATACCTCCAAAATCTGGTACTCTCTGGTCCGGCAACACTGGACTATAGATGCTCCCAAACCAGAGAGCCTGGGAGCCTAAGAGCAGGAGAGCCAGCCGGGTGGGACATCAGAGTCGCCAGCCCAGCTGGGGGCAGCATGGGACCAGAGCCGGAGCCCTTCAGCAGTCTCCAGGAATGCAGGGCCGGGGCAAGAGCCCCGCAGCTTCCCCTAGCTGTTCAAGACCAGGACTAGGGCTGCACGGGGATGGGGTCATAGGCCCAGCCCCACATCTGCTCTCAGCTGCACAGGAACAGAGCCCCATGGCAGGAGCCAGAGCCTGTGCTGCCCAGGGAACCAGCAGTAACTGGGCAAGCAGCTCAGGTTGGAGTGGGAGAGGGGGCTAGGCAGGGTTGCCTGCCGTGGCAACCTGCCAGGAGCGGGTGATAGGCTTGCAGGCCAGTGGCAGGAGACATTCCCTGGTCCAGAAAATTCTCTTGTTCAGGACTGGTCAGGTCCCACTGATGCTGGACCAGAGAGTCCAACCTGTATTTTCTGTTTTATCTATTACTTTTCTAATGGTTTTTAAGATCCTGTTAGCTTCTTCGACTACCACTGCACACTGACTGGATGTTGTCAGAGAACTCCCCACAGACCATCCTGCCCCTCCCTCCTTGCTGTCTCCTACAGAGGCAGGGAGAGGAAGCAAGAGCCGGTGCTGGGGGAGCCAGCTATTAGAGGCAGCAGCGTGGGGGCAAGGGAGGTGGTTGTGAAGCAGCCTCTGTCCAGACAGCCCGTACCCACTTTAGACAGAAGCTGCTACACAGCAGCAGATCCTCTCCATGGGAGTCCAAGCTCCCTGTGGATAGGGGCTGCTGCCACTTCTGTATCAGAGGCAGCAGTGCAGGGCGGCAGGCAGAGCTGGTCTGCTCAGGGAGCTGGTTTTTAAACTGTCTCTCCTTGCAAACTGACTCCTACCTGCCACCCCACGCTGCTGCCTCTCATAGAGGCAGGGGGCTCCCCAGGAGTGGGGCTGGGAGTGTGCTAGCTGCTGGCCCCACTTCTGGGGATGGAACTACTGAATACAGTAATTCCTCATTTAACACAGTAGATAAGTTTCAGAAAATGATCGTGCTAAGTGAAAACGTGTTATGTGGGGTCAATTTTCCCATTGAAAATAATGGAAAAGGTGGAGGTTGCGTTTCAAGTGCACGTGAGCTCGCAGCTCCAGCTTGCACTTGTTAGCAGCTGGGACCGAGACATAAGGTTGGGGGAGAAAAGGGACTGGGTTATAGGAGGGAGGAGAGGTGTTTGGCTCTGGAGAAGGGAAGGGAAGGACAGGAGAGGGTGCTTGCAGCCGGCAGCTGGGTTTCCCCAGCTGGCCGGTCACCGGCAGCTGCGCGGGGCTTCCTCTGCCTCCCTGCAAAGCAGTAGAGGTTTGCCGCTCGCAGCGCAGTTCCCCGGTGAGCCCCTCTGGCCAGATGCCTTGTGTCCGGCCAGGGGATCACTGGGAACAGCGCTGCAAGCGGCAAACCTCTGCCGCTTTGCAGGAGGCAGGGGAAGCTCACAGAGCGCCAGCCACCGGCCGGCCCTAGGGGAAATCATGTTATTGGGGGGATGGGGTCGTGTTGTTTGAAAAATGTTCCTTAAAAAAAAAAATCGTGCTATCGTGAAAACGTGTTAAGCAGGCACGTGTTAAGTGAGGAATTACTGTAGTCATGTTACCACTAAAATGTGATATGGTTACACAACTATTCAATTACACACTAACATCCCTAGAAGATGTTCCTTTTCAAATATACCTCCTTTTCATTTGACCAGTAAAGTATGGTCTTTGGGCTCCCCCACTGTATTCCTAAAAGTGTAACTTGGAAAAATGAACCAACAGGCTTGACCCAGGCATGACAAACAGTAGGTTGAGGATATTATCTTGAGCCCCTAACATGAATACTTGCTATACCAATTGTTTGTAAGGCCCTCTCTACTCTAGAAAAGGGTATATTGATATAGCTATATCAGCACACTCTAGGAATGTGACAGTTTAACCATTTAACTGGTGGGGCTGGAGCAGCTCCCTGCCTGCCACCGCAGACAAAGGTTGCTCCAATGCAGCCCTTGCTTGCCGTTGGCCCAGTCGCCCCACAAGCAGGGGCTGCTTCGACTGGGACACCGAAGCAGTCCCTGCCTGCGGGGTACCCTGGCCCACTGGAGCAGCCTCTGTCCACAGTGAACCAGGGTGTGCCACAGTCAGGGGCTGCTCCAAGCAGGATGCAGGAGCAGCCTCTGCCTGCGGTGTTCCAGTCCAGCAGCAGGCAGGGGGCCACTCCAATCGAGCTGGAGCAGCCCTCCCATTTGACTCTCTTTAGTCAGTTAACTGATTAAATGATATGTTTAATCAGTTAGCCAATTAAATAGGATTTTACAACCCTAGCGCACACACTTAGTGAACACACGGCTTATACTGCAAGAGTTATTTTGCTGGTATAGTTTATAGAAAAAAAAATAGTTATACTGACAAAGGGACTATGAGGATTTAACTGTCTCTACACTAGAGCTTTTTCCAGCATAGCTATGTCAGTTAGGGATGTGAATTTTCTCACATTCCTGACATAGCTTTATGAGCAAAGCTTTTAAGCGTAAACCAGACCTTAGTGGAGGGTACTCTTGCACCCCTAATAGCTCCTGCCCTACATACCATGGTGTCAGTGGCAAGCAGCAGTGTTTTGCCTATGACTAATTAAGCAATTGGGATGCTCTCATTTGTACTTGAGGTTCTTCACAGCAATCCTTGATTTTTTGGAATTTTATACTCAGTTACTGCCATATACTTCACATGGTTACCTTGAAGATCACGTAGGAGCCAGAGTTGAAACAAAATTCAAATACACACCTGTGAGATTCCATCAACATAGTACATCTGCTCTGAAGTTGTTTAACAACTTCAAATTGTTAAATTTGACACTTCACGTTGTTAAATTTGATGTGTAAAGCTCTAAATGGGTTGGATCTTAGGTATCAGAGAGTCCATTTCTCTTCCCCTGTGCAACAGTACAAGACACCAGCTAGGGTGATAAGAAATGAGGCAGCTGGTAGCAGAACTTTCTCAAGGATTACTAAGATTTCAGCCACCAGTGTAGCTGTATCAAAGTGAAAAGGAATTAGGCCAATATAACTGTTATCCAGGGATGTGGATTTTCCACACCCCTGAGCAATATAATTATACCACCAGTTGGTAGCACAGACCAAGCCTTAGTTACACTAGAGCAGTGTGATCTGCACCAATGCAGTTTACTGCAGGGTAAACTGTGCCAGCAATACACAGTATCTATGCTAGGGATTTGCACAAGTGTAGCTTTATGGATGTCTGAAAACCCAAGGTAAACAAAGCCCAAGGGAAAAAGAATATGCTACCCAAGACTAAGAAACCCATGCTTTAGAATATGGTAAGACCCGTCATTTCTCACAGCCACTTGGTATTTATTCTTCAGAAAGTTCTTTTCTTTTTGCTGCTTCTAAGCTAATCTTCCTCCAGGGTCACTGACCTGGTTTTCAGGGTGCTGAGCACTTGCAACTCCCACTCAAGTAAATGGAAACTTATTCACAATCTTTGAAAAAAAATCAGCCTAGTTTTCTTTCAATTAGATTTTGTATACATGCCCTAGATGTCAAAGAAAAAACACTGAAAATGCCTAACATATTGATATATGTTTGTTAGCAAAAACTAATTCATGAAATAAAATATAAACATCTCATATTTCATTATCTAATACAGGAGTTAAACATCACTGAATCACAACCCCCTTCTGACAATAAACATTACAACACAACCCCAAGAGGGTGGATCGAAGCCTTCGCCTGCCCAAATTGTCCTAGGTGGGTAAGCTAAAGCCCAAACTCCACTACCCCAGGGAGGTGTAGGGATTGGGAAGGGAGCAGAGGTCCAAGAGTTTCAGACTCAAGCAGATTTCCTGGGAAGCGGGACTGAAGACTGAACTCCATAAGCTTCAATTTTAGCCCAAGCAGTGCGGCTCAGGCTTCAGCCCTGCACCCCAACAAATCTAAGCCAGCCCCGGTGACCCCATTTAAATGGGGTTGTGACCTACTTTTGAGTTCCTGACCCACAGTTTGAGAACCACTGATTGAATCAGTGTTAAAATATCATCACTAATACCAACTTGTTTCTGATTTTCCAAGTATTAACACAATACCACAATGTTTGAATTTAGAACAAGGTACTTTTTCCATCACCACCACCAAAAGATAGCCCTCTTTCATTTAAACTCAAAATGATGTTATTAGTACTGTACCTGCATAGAGCCTAAAGTATTTGTTTCCATACGGTAATGCTTCTCAGTACCACTTCCGATGCATTAAATTTATTTTCACAATACATATTATCTATCAGGCTGCATCTAATAATTTCTAAGGAAATAAATTCATCAAGTTCTTGAATCATTTCCTTGTAAATCATCATAATTGTTTATTCTGTAACTGCCACACATCATCTTGGATCAACATAAGTATGCAGGTTGATATTAAAAATCTGAGCTACAGAGTACAGACTTAAAATTTTATGATTTAATATGCAGTTTATCAGAAGCAAAGCTTCAAATTTCTTATGTTTTATCATGCCAACCTTTTAATCTAACAATGAAGCAATTTTGTGTTTAACCAGTCATTAGCCACTGGCTGCAGGCATTGCTCCAACCCAGCCCTGCCCTGCCACAGGGGGCTGCTGTAGTGCCAGCTCCCTCGGCATTGGGGACTGCTGGCTGCTCTGGCCCAGTCCCACCATGGCTGCAGGGGCTGCAGCTGCTCTGGCCCTGCAGTATGTTGCGGCCGGGGTGCTACCAGCTGCACTGTCATGGGGAGGGGAACCCTCGGGTTAACTGGTAAGTATCCCTATTGCTAACCAGTTTCTAGAAAAATATAACCAAAAATTCAAAATGATATATGCTTCAGAAAAAGTCTGCTTTCTCAGAGAACAGGTGAAATGAATAGTAAACACTTTCTGTCATGTAGAGGTAGGTCAAGATATTTAATTTTGTCAGTACAATTTTCTTCTCACACCCTTATAATTTAAAATATGTCTGAGTATCAGTAAAATGCAACTGTACAATTCAGAATGATAGAAAACTTTTCGTTGAGCCAGAAAGCATACACTT
The DNA here is from genome assembly GCA_019425775.1 of Rafetus swinhoei. Lineage (NCBI taxonomy): Eukaryota > Metazoa > Chordata > Testudines > Trionychidae > Rafetus > Rafetus swinhoei. The sequence continues at coordinate 26,122,018 of CM033442.1, read as the reverse complement.
ACATATTTTACAAATGTTATTCCCCTAATAAATGCTATCTTGTATTGACAGCCAAGATCCAGTTGTGTTTTAACTATGCCCCTGAACTGTACTAAGCTTTGAATGGAATAGATCTGAGGGTATACATGTTGGCCTCACAAAAGATTAAAACAGTTTCTTAATGTAGACCTCTATAGCGAGGAGAGTTGTTATTTTGTGGATAGGCCCAAAACCTGTTTTCAGAAAGAACATTCTTTGTTTATCTGTGCTACTAATTGAGAATTGTTTCTGACCCCTTACTTTTGGATTTGTGCTTGTTACAGTTCATTAGGCAAACAGGATTCTTGAAGTATACTGGGTACTGAACCTGTATTTTACATATGCTTAACATTCTGAAGAAAAGAAAGCAGGTTCAGTTTATATGAATTTTATTTATTTATTTATTTTTAAAAATCACATGTTTTATTCAAACCAGCTTTTATCCTAATTGAAATCCCTAATAAATACATTCAATTTTATATACAGGACATAACTATTTCAAAGTTCATTTTACATGGCTACACACAAATTTAGTACTAATACCTACTGTTTGCTCCAGATTTCACCCAACTAGATCAAGCAAAACACACTTTAGCAGAGGGCATAAAAATATTTAAAACTGATTTAAGAGGTAAATTCTTAGAATCCTACTCTGGGTTTGCAGTTAACAGCCCTATATTTAAAAAGGAGCTACTTTCAGGGGTCTAGTAGCATGTAAAACAATTAGATTCTTAGAAGTGACTGACAATACAACTGTTCAAACAAAGGTGCCTTAGGAGAATAACTTTACATGTATATTATACCTTTAATTCCAAAAGATTCCGAGCATCTTAAAATGATACACACACTACAAAATGGGCTAATTCATCCTGAGTCAAAAACAAGCCTTTCTGAGCTGAAAATATTTCCAAAGCAGCTACAATGGATATCAACAGTAAGGTGCACTCCAGGCTAAAGCAAGGCAGGAAATGCAAGGTCAGATTGGCATAGTGGGGGCAAAAGAGTGGAGCAATGCTGAGTCCCTGGAGACAGAATCCCTTTGAGAAAGTACATTGCTGAGATACTGGAGAAGGCTTCTCATCTAGTCACTAATCTGTTTCTCACTATAACACTGGACAGGACGAATAGACAGGACCTCAGCAGCACACACACAATTGGGCTTCGGAAACAACTTATGTGCACTGCAGTTGCTGGGACCACAAGTCACGAATATTAACCAAGCTGGCCCTAGTTTGAGAAGAAGGTAATGCAGACACCCCCCATCACTTAAACACACATATAACATGCATCCTGCCACACACACCTTTCCCTTTCTTGCAGACTCAGCAAGCCTGGTCATCCTTCCCCACAGGACAGCCTCCCAATTCTCATGGCATACAACCTGCATCCCACCACACAGAACCGTTACCTCCCATTCCCCAAGGCTGCCAACCTTGGTTGGACATATTCCTGGAGGTTTCAGCATATGACATACTTGTCAATTACATATTTTTAGTTCCTGGAAACTCCTGAGCACTCACAGTGCTCAGCAAACCCCCACATACCCTAACACTACTGCTTCCCCTCCGCTTGGCACACATCCATCATGCACCCCACCACGCATACCCTTTTTCCCCCCACAATGAAACTGCTTTTTTTCAGCAAGCTTCCTAGCGCCTCACTCACCACAACTCACATCTGACCCCACCACACAGACTCATCCCCCCAGAGCTCAGCAAGCGCCTCCATTTCTTGACATTACCACAGCATCCTGAACACACACAGCACATTCAATATGCTTACCACCACACACAAGTTATCCCCCAGTGCTCAGAAAGCCCCCATCCATTCATCCCCCTGGCCTCCCCACCCCATAGCCAACATCCAACCCACCAGTCCCTCAACTTGCCCAGCGCTCAGCAAGCCCTCCAACCCCACAGCACACATCCAACATGCACCCTACCACACACACCACTAAAAGCCCCAGTGCTCAGCAAACCCCCATTTCCTCACCCACCACAGCCTCCCGAGCCTCACAGCATATTCAACATGCCCCCATCATACAGACGCCTGCCCCCCACAGAGCTCAATCACGCCCATCCCCTCACCCAAACATCCAACAGGCACCCCACCATACACGCCCTGTCCCCCCAGAGCTGAGCGAGAGCCTCAGCCCTCCCACGCCGCAGCCTCCCTCCCGACCCCCACAGCACACCTCCAACCCCGCCATACAGACCCGTCCCCCCGAGCTCAGCGAGACCCCCTCCCCCATCCATTCGCACGTCGCAGCCTCCCCACACCCACGCCCCTCAGGCGTACAGCCACCCCGCCAAGCCCTTCCCGCGCCCAGCCCTGCGGGCGCCCCCCGTGCGCCGGGGTCCCCGGAAGGCCGGCCGGCCCGCCCGCTCTCCCCAACAGGAAATCCTGGCTGGGCTGGGCGCTGCGGAGGGAGCCGCGGCGCCGGGTTCCGGGGGAAGTGGAATTATTTTTTACCAGCGAAGAGATCAACTTCCACATCCGGTAACAGGGCCCTACAAAGGCACAGACTGACCTGGAAAAGCTTGGCCGGCCCGGGGGGGTGCGGGAGAGACGGGACACGGCGCTGGGGCCTTACCGTGCTGCCTGCCCGGCCGTCACCGCCGTCCACAACAACCACCACGGGCGCCAAAGGCCGCCTCTCAACGGCGCCCAAAAGCCCCACACAAAAGTCCCTGCTGCTGCGCCTGGCGGAGGGACACAGCGGGCGGGAGGGGAGAGACGGCTCAGGCCAGCGCAAAGCTCCCCCTCTGCGCTTAAGCAGGGGGACTCCGGCCTGACGAGGGGGTAGCGCTTTGAGGGGCGCATGACACTTACCATTGGGGTGCGGGGATTATCTTATTACACAAATATCCCTGACAAAAGGGGGCTTGGCGGAGGGATACGGCCTCGGTGCACTCTACAACGCATGCGCAGAGATCGGAACGAGCGGACGGGGGTGGGGGCCATGTTCCGTGCCTGCGTTGTTTCCCGCCGGTAGGGGAAGGGGGGCGCAGTCCTGGGTGACAGTTTGGGCTCTGCAGGCCTCCGCCGTGCGGTGACAGCAAACCCTTCCCTCGTATAAGCACGGCCACCAGGAAGATTCCCTGCGAGCTTGGCGGGCTGAGCGCGTCGCCGCCCACGGAGCTGCGAAGGCGGGGTCAGCGCTGCCAGCCCTGGGCGCTAGCCTACAGCGTGCCCCCGCCGACCGGGCGCAGGTAGTTCGGGCTTCGTGTAGTTGGCAGCTGTTAATCGGCGCTGAGCCCCCCGAGGGGTTTGCCCTGACCCTGTGCGGCAAAGCCAAGCCTGCGGGGCAGGTGGGTTCGCTGGCTGGCTGTAAACTCGCACCCCCAGAATGAGCCAGTGCAGCCCTGCTCTCCTGTCCTGGACTCTGCCCGCTTCACCGCTGCCCCAGCCGCTCCCACTCGAATCCCCTGCCTTCCACTCCCCAAGGTGTTCCAAGCCTTCCTCCCCCAACTACTCAGAGCCTGGAGCCCCTGCTACCACAGTTGCTCCAGTTCTTGGCCCCCATAGCCACCAGGAAAGGATATCGCTTATGTTGCTTTTTTTGAGGTGGGGTGAGTAATATTTTTATTGGACCAACTTCTGTTGGTGAAAGAGAAAACAGAATGTGCAGGTCTGGAACAAAGGCACTTACAGTGTCACAGCAAAATAAAAGGTGGAACAGATATTTAAGTGTAAAGAGTTAACACATAAAAGACCATTCAAGATGAAGTGTCACATTAAAACCTTGGTAGTCACTCATAAACCATTCTTGTCCTATGTAATAAGTCTTTATGAAGTCCCTGATTTACACTGTCCAGAAAAGTTATGAACTTAAACTCTCAGGCTCACCATTTGAAGGTGTTTGTGTCAGTTTCCTTTAAGATGTAAAGGGGTAACTGGTTTCCTGGTAAGCACTGCCTTACCAGCATGCTTTCTGGGGTAACCGGTTAACTGGCACCCAGTTGAACCAGTCTGGATGGGTCCACTACACCACGGGTTTACTACATACAGTTTAACCAGTTAACATTTTCAAACAGGATTTTACATTCCTAGTTTTCTATGAAGATGAGTACCTGAGAGCAGGCCTATGCTTAAAACCCTACATTGGCACACATGCAGTTGTACCTCTTGCACTTAAGTAAAGATGCTCCTATGCCGACAGGAGAGTTTCTCTTATCAATGTAGTTAGCTTCCTCCTCTCAGGGAGGCAGATTATGTTGACAGGAGCAGCTCCCCTATTGGCACAGCAGGGAGTTAGGTTGGTATACCTACATTGCTCAGGAATGTGAGTTTTACTTACCCCCAACTGACAGTTATACCAATATAGATCTGCAGTGTAGTGGTCTGAGAGGTCAGCTACGGAATGGTAATTTTATGAAATTTTGTTATTTCTGTAGTCATTAATAATTAGATTTCCTTTGTTAAAATATCATTTTATTGGACTTAAAAGTAATATTTTTCAAAGCAGCCTTTTTTGTACTACTGTATAAATTGCCTTACACACCTCAGCAGAAAGTACAAATCATCATCAAAAAATCTGAAATCACCTCAGAAATATTAATGAATTAAATGCCACTATGCTTCTGTGAAAGAGGTCAGTTTAAAATCCCCATTTTACAGATAGGGAACTATGTTACAGAGAAAATAAGTGAGTTTTCCTACTGACAGATGTGGGGACAGAATTTGAGGGTCATGACTAAGTATATTATGCTCAGACCACTACACCACAGTCAGACTTGCACATTTCCTGCCTGCAGAGTCCACACTTATCTTACAACTCCAATGAATTCTATTTTACTCCATCAATTTCAAATATTTTATGTTTTGTTTACACTTGTTCTGATGAGAGAGGACCAGTTGCTTGTCTTTCTAGAGCTCATTAGTGCTGTTTCAATGCATCAGCCAGAAGGTGACACTACAAAGCATACCCCAAATCAAAAAAGACAGAGGCTGCAGAGGCATTAATGGGCCACTCTACCTTCAGTAGTGCTTTACAATATGTACTAACTATGCTAAATTATCTTTCCACTTTGTATTTTATTGTGATACTAGGAATTCCTTTCCCAAACATAAAGAGCCCTATGTAGCTCAAACATTGTCTCTCTTACCAACAGAAGTTGATCTAATATCACATATTATCTAGCCTACCTTTTCTCTAGCACTGGGGGCACTGAAACAAGGGGCCAAGAAGCCACAGTCTTCCCACTTTTGGGGCTCCTACCCCTCAGCCTCCTATCCCTCTCACCCTCCCTGAGACCCTTCCCTGCAGCCAGGCTGGAAGTTGGAGGCCAGCCTGGGTAAGAGAAGACCCAGGCAATTGTGGGGAGCAGCAGACCATCCAGCTGGCCTGTGTCCCTGCCTGCCCGACCTCCATCCAAGGCAGGTGGAGGGTCTGCAACTCCCCATAGCTTCCCAGGTAGCTCTTACCATGACCCAGATGTGGTTATTCAGCCTAGGGACGTGAAGGACTAGTCGAATAACCGACTATCCGATAAGCAAATGCTTATCAGATAGTCGACATGATAGTGGACTAGTCGCTTTCTCCCCACCCCCACTTCAGATAGAGGCCAGATCAGATAGAGGTGGGGGGGGGGTACTTCAAAGAGGCCAGATCCTGGGCTCCACGTGGCGCTGCCAATTTGAAATGCATGTGCAGCCCAGGGCCAGCTGCAGTGTTCCCAGGCTGCATGCGGCGTTTCAAAGCGACAGTGCCGCATGGAGCCTGGGATCACCCTGGGCTCCATGCAGCGCTGCTGCTTTGAAGCGCCGCAGGGGAGCCTGGCGTCGGTCTCCTCGCGGCATTTCAAAAAGCACCGCTGTGTGGAGCCTGGGATCAGCTGGAGACGCCCCCGCTGACCTTGGCTCCGTGTTGCGCTGCTGCTTTGAAGCATCGCGAGGAGCCCGACAATGGCCGAGGTGCCCTATCAACTAATCGAATCTGCAAAATGCATCAACTATTCAATTAGTCGACACTTAACATCCTTAATTTGGCGCGAAGTCCCTGCCCCAGGCCAGAAGCTGGAGCTAGGTCAGAGTAAGAGCCACACAGGCTGGCAGCTGTGCGGAGCTGTGAACCCTCCACTTGATCTGGGCAACAGCTAGACTGAGGGTCGGTCTTGGTTCCAACTCCCCACCACAGTTTTGGCTGGGGGAGGAGTGGGCCACTAAAGAGGTGAGGCCTCATCTCCCTCTCCCCCCAACTTTTAGAAATAATCCATTGCCCCGAAGGCCATTAGGGGCAGAAAAGGCTCCAGAGCAGATCCTGGCAATTACAGGATGATGAGCCTAATTTCAGTACTGAACAGATTGGTAGAAACTATAGTAAAGAACAGATTTATCAGACACAAAGATACATGCAATTTGTTGGGGAAGAGTGAATGTAGATTTTCTAAAGGGAAGTCATGCCTCCCCAGTCTATTAGAATTCTTTGAGTGAATCAAGAAACATGCAGATAAGGTGATCCAGTAGATAGAGTGTACTTGAATTTCCCTCACCAAAGGCTCTTAAGGAAACTAAGTAGCCCTGGGATAAGAGGAAAGGTCCTTTCATGGATCAGTATCTGGTTAAAAGATAGGAAACAAAAGGTAGAGATACATGGTCAGTTTTAATAATGGAAAGAAGTGAACAGGATCTCGGATCTGTGATGGGCAACATATTCATAAATCATCTAGAAAAGAGGGCAAAGAGTTAAGTGGCAATATTTGCAAATGATACAAAATTATTCAAAGTAAGTCAAAAATAGACTATGAGGAGATAGAGGTATTTCACAAAAACTATGTGATTGGGCAACAAAATGGCAGATGAAATTCAACATTGATAAGTGCAAAGTAATGCACTTTGGAAAAAATAATCCCAACTATACATAAGCAATAATGGATAGCAACAGATAATTTAAAATCTAAGAAAAACAACTTGGAGTCATCGTGGTTAGTTCTCTGAAAATTTTTGCTCAGCAGTGGTCAAAAAAATTGAATGTTAGGAACCATTAAGAAAGAGGTAGAAAATAATACAGAAAATATCATAATGCCACCATATAAATCCATGGTATGCTCACACTATGAATACTATGGCCAATTCTGGTTGCCCTGTTTCAAAAAAGATATAAGGTGAAACAGGAACATTCAGAGAAGGGCTACAAACATGATCAAGGTTATAGAAGAGCTTCCATAGAAAGAGAGAAAAGGGTTTGTTCAGCTTGGAAAGGAGGCAAATAATGGGGGCCATAATAGAGGTCCATAAAAATCATAAATGATGTGGAAAAAGTGAATTATGAAGTATTATTTATCTTGTCAAACAATATTAAAGACAGGGATCATCTGGTGAAATTACAAGTTAGTAGGATTAATACAAACAAGGGGAAGTACGTTTTCCAGAGCTAAACCTGTGGAACTCATTGCAATCGGATGTTGTGATGGCCAAAAGTATAACTCAGTGGAAAAAGAATTAGATAAATTCAAGAATAGGTCTATCATGGCTACTAGCCACGATGATCAGGAACTCAACCCCATTGTCAGTGGGACCCTAAACTCTGACTACCAGAAGTTCGGAGTGGAAGACAGGGATGGAACACTGCATAATTGACCTGTTCTCTGCATTTCCCCTGAAGCCCACTGTTGGAGGCAGGATACTGGGCAAAATGGACCATGGTTTGACATAAGAACAGTCATACTGGGTCAGACCAAATGTCCATCTAATCTAGTATCATGTCTTCTGACTGTGGCCAATGCTAGTTGCTTCAGAAGGAAAGAACAGAACAGGCAATCATTGAGTGATCCATCCCCTATCATTCACTCCTGGTTTCTAACAATCAAGGCTGACACAGTATAGCAGCAGTTTTATATTCAGATAGTTTTTATATGAATATATGGGGGGTGTTTAATGTGGATGTTCTCAAAATCTTTTTGTGCCTCTTAATAAAAACCTTTTTTCATGAACACATAACATTGGTTTACATTCATCGGCTGCTGATTATAAAAAATTGTTATTCCATCCTAATACAGACAGGCAACACCACCACTATCACCATTATTTATAGTTCAGGCTAAGCATTGGCATCCATTGATCAGCAAAATACAATTCTTCCTTCGTATTATTAAAAATAATTTAAATGCAGTTGAAGAATAATTAAATATGCCTCTGACTAGTAGCAAAGGAGCTTTCATTATTGTCAAGATCACAATTTACTACATGAAATGTAAATTCTATTACACTTAGCTGTCTCTCCCTCACCCATCAAGAAATAACATTTTTAAAGGAATGGACAATTTGGTTTTAAGTTCCTGACACTGCCTCTAACCCACACAAATGCAACTAATGTAGACTAATAAAAGAGATTCTGTTTGACAACAGAATGACTGATGCAGGAGCTTGTTGAGCAAGTTCAGCCTGTGACAATAAGACTGCCATTTTTCTATCAGTGGTCTCCAGACAGAGGCATACATATCTGCTAAAACTCACCACAGCTCCAAAAGAGGGGAGCTTGGGGAGCCTGACATCAGGCATGATAAACAGCAACTCAGGGTTTTTTAATGTTATGTTTTCAGGGCTGTAATACAAGCAGCCCCCGACTTCGATGCGATCAGTTCCTGGGGAAGCGTCGCAAGTCAGGGGCATTATAACTCGAACTCGCATTTACGATAGGCGCCATGCGCCGTCGTAAATGCGGGCCAAGGACATAAGTTGGATTTTCGGGCCCTTCTGCACTTACAAAAATGGTCATAAGTGCGGGGGGGTTGCAACTCGGGCCGTTGTAAGGCGGGGGTTTCCTGTACAGTAACATTCTTATAACAGAATCTGTAATAGCAATACAGATAACACCAATGCATGTTATAACACAGTGAGGATATTATCTTGTTTTAACAGATCATCCCACATGGCAAAATTTATTATATAGACAGGTTGCAACCAAGTCCATAACTTGGTTTGGTCGTGCCCTTGCAAGCAAGATCAAATTATTTTATAGCACAGTCCCTCTGCATGGTAACATTTCTGTGTAGATCTGTAATAAATTTAGTTGTATATAAAATTAGTATACTAATATGTTCACTACAAAGCTAATTTGTGTTTGTAATGTGCTTTGTGATCCTTGGATGTTAAATAGCTGCATTTTATTATATTGTTGTAATCACACGAGTATTAATTTAATCCAGCAGCATTATATTTGTGGCTCCCATAAAACTTTGTAATGGAATGATCTCAGTTTGAAAAAGTCCTGCTTCTAATCCTGTTCTATTAGTTCTATTTCAGATTAGGTTATACCCTGCCCTTTCTTGGCCTTGCAGTGAGGAAAAAGACAGAGAGAGAGAGCAAAGAATCTCTTCCCCAACACCTTTGGCACAGCCCACATTAGGACAACCTGAAATCATAGCCTCTGCATTCAAGTGGGGAATACAAAGTCTATACCTTACTTAAATTATCAAAATAAGGCTTAAGTGGGACTTGTGAGGTGTAGGCCTTATATTATTCCTCGGACCGTGGTGAACTAGGGATGTAAAAGACTAGTCAACTATCCAATAAGCATGTGCAGCAAGGTGGCGTTTCAAAGGCGCAGCCGCTGCACAGCTGATCCGTGGAGTCCCCAGCTGATCCTGGATTCTGGGGAAATGCCGCAGGGAGCCCGGGGTCAGCTGGACTTTGAAAGGCACAGAGGCGGCAGTTTCAAAGGGGAAGCTGCTGCACAGCTGATCTCACAGCTGACAGCTGACCCCGGGCTCCTAGTGGCATGCAGCATAGCATGGAGCCCATGGTCAGCAGGGAACTGTGAGTCCCCCGCTGATCCCAGGCTCCATGGCTTTGAAATGCACAAGAGCCCCTGCTAGGGACTCTTGTGCATTTCAAAGCAGGCACGCCGCATGCATCCCGGAGTCAGCGGGACTTCCTGCTGGCCCCGGGCTGTACGCGGTGTTCCGCATTCCTCCTTTGAAATGTACAAGAGCCCCCGCTAGGGCTCTTATACATTTCAAAGGAGGAATGCGTCAGTGCCTATTGACTAGTCAATGGAAATTCCATCAACTAGTCGACTAGTCCAGTGTTTCTCAACCTTTTTTTATAAAGTACCCCTTTTTCAAAAAAAAATTATAAATACCCCCAGTACCTACAGTTTTCAGACACACAATTTTTTTTTCTACTATTGCAACACATATGTTTAAACAACTTAATCGTAGCTGGGCGGGCAATGAAATTTTTGGGTGTAAAAAGTACAAAAATAATAAAGCGCTGTAAAACTTAAAACAAAAATTCAGTTTTCTCCAAGTTTCAGTTCTGTTGATGTACCCCTCAGGATACTCATACCACTGGTTGAGAAACACTGGACTAGTCAATTAACCACATTTTAACATCCTTACGGTGAACATCACCCATAATGCTTACTGACGCTCCATTACCAGTAAAGTAGGCCCAAGAAGCAATTGTAAAAGAAGATGATAGACTGAAGCAACCAGAATACAACTGACCAGACTGTACAGGGTGCTGCTCGCTGCAAATGTTATGGTACGCCAGATCCCTTTGACTTTTGGTAGCATGTTGTGTATATCAAAAGACTGGAGATAAGGATCATAAGCCCTCTTAAGCATTAAACTCTCCAGGCTCCAGCTTTCAGTAGGTTCCTCTAAAAAACAACTACACCTTTTGAGTAATGCACATTTGCTTTAACAGTTACAACAAAAAGATTAAAACAACAGTTTCCGAACAATCCCCTAAATGCAGTGCATTACAGAGGTATGTAGTTCGGGCTTGTCAGGCCTAGTGCTAGGAATTCTTCCCCCAGCCTTCCCTTCTCTCTCAGACAGAGCTTAATTCTTTTGTTTATCACTCATGGCCTTTTCCAGGTCTACCCATATGATCCTCCTATTGCAAGCCACTCCTAGGTATCTGTTTGGCTTGCTTCTCTGCCTGGCTGTTATCATTTAGCCCCAGCTCTCAAGCTGTTACCGCAAGCCCACTATTTCACCTCGTGTGTAGCCTTTGGTTCCCTCCTGGTCCCCTCTGACCTCAGATTGTTACTTGCCTTTCCTGTACAGGAGGAATTATGGAGCCAAAGGTTAACAGAATTCACAGAAATGCACCAGCTGTTTCACTATGGCATATCATGTTTCAAAATTAATGTTATTTTGAAGTACAGCTATTCCAATACCCAAAATACGAACATTTTTAAGAACATGTATATATCTATATACAAACAGCTCTTCTTGATGCATGGAAGAAAATAACTTCACTATATGTGTATGTGTCAACTTGAAGCCAACTGGTACGAGGAAATGAGAACTCCCAAGAAAACACTTAAAAAAAGTCCTGAGCAAAAAAACCGCAGAATAGTCAATTTGAACACCATAGAATAGATGGGAGAGACTAATTTCCACCCTCTGTGCAAACAGTGGTATGAGAAGAATGTAATAAATACAGGCAGTCCCCGGGTTACGTGGATCCGACTTACGTCGGATCCCTACTTACGAACAGGGTGAGGCAACCCTGCACTAGCTGCGCCCCCCCCCCCAGCAGATCGCCGAGACGCGCCGTGGTCCCGCCGCCCGCATCCTCCGCGGCGAGAAAAGCCGCTCCGCGTCCTCCGCGGCGAGAAAAGCCGCTCCGCGTCCTCCGCGGCGAGAAAAGCCGCTCCGCGTCTCCCTGGTCTGCTGGGGCGGGGCGCCAGCAGACCAGGGAGACGCGGAGCGGCTTTTCTCGCCGCGGAGGACACGGGCGGCGGGACTACGGCGCGTCTCGGCGGTCTGCTGGTCTCGGCGGTCTGCTTGGCGCCCCCCCAGCTGACCAGGGAGACGCGGAGCAGCTTTTCTCGCCGCGGAGGACGCAGGCGCGGGACCGCCGAGATGCGCAGCCTGACAGGCGGTTCAGCCGGAGCTGCCCTGAGCGCCACCCCAGGCGAGTGACTCCCGAGCCCCTTCCCCTGCGCAGCCAGCGAGGGATTCGCGGGTAGGTGACCAGAGCGCTGCGTGGGGTCGCAGCACGTCCGGCCCGCCTCGCTTTTGACTTGCCCTCCTTTCGCTGAGCACAACACACGGTCCCTGCTCTGGTGGGAAACCCTCTCCCTCTGGCCCCTGGCGTGCGGCTCATCAGCCCGGCTCCCCTGCTTCTCGCGTGATTTCCCCTAGGGCAGAGTTTCCCCTACAATATGTACCAGTTCCGACTTACATACAAATTCAACTTAAGAACAAACCTACAGTCCCTATCTTGTACGTAACCCGGGGACTTCCTGTAATAGTAATTCTAGTATGTGATTAAAATAATGAAATATTTTAAATTATAAAGGGAACTCTTTTATAAAATGCAGTGTCATATGGCCATCTGAAGTTTAATTTACTATTTCTGAAACTGGTGTGAGCAAAGAATGAAACAGCTAGAACTAAAAAAAAACAAGTTACACTTTAAATTCCATCGTGGCAAAAATATGAATGACAGAAAAATTCAGAGGGCAAGTTGGATGCGTTAATGTCTTTTATTAGGTACCAATTTCTGTTGGTGAAAGCTTCCGAGTTACTCAGAGCTCTTCTTTGGGTCTAGAAAAGGTACTCAGAATGTCACAACTAAATACAAGATGAAACAGATTGTTTAGCATACCTAATTAACATATATTATAGAGGACCATTCCAGGTGAAGAGGCCTGTTAACATCCCTGTTAGTCATGCCTGACCAACCCAATTGTTTTCTATGATGAGATAACTGACTCTGTGGATATGATACAGGTGGTGGATATGATATACCTTGGCTTTAGCAAAGCTTCGGATACTGTCTCCCACAGTATTCTTGCTAGCTAGTTAAAGAAGTATGGCTTGGATGAATGGACTATAAGGAGGATAGAAAGCTGGCTAGTGTCAACGGCTCAATGTCTAGTTGATAGCCGGGATCAAGAGGAGTGTCCCAGGGGTTGGTCCAGGGGCCAGTTTTATTCAACATCTTCATTAATTATCTGGATGACCAGACGGACTGCACCCTCAACAAGTTTGCAGATGACACTAAGCTGGAGGAAGAGATAGATATGTTGGAGGGTAGGGATAGGGTCCAGTGTGACCTAAACCAATTGGAGGATTAGGCCAAAAGAAGTCTGATGAGGTTCAACAAGGACAAGTGCAGAGTCCTGCACTTAGGACAGAAGAATCCCAAGCACTACTGCAAGCTGGGAACCGACTGGCTAAATGGCAGTTCTGCAGAAAAGGAGCTGGGGATTACAGTAGATGAGAAGCTGGATATGAGTCAACAGTGAGGCCTTGTTGCCAAGAAGGCTAATGGCATATTGGGCTGCATTAGTAGGAGCATTAGCAGATTGAGGAAAAAGATTATTCCCCTCTATTTGGCACTGGCGAGGCCACATCTGGAGAAATGCATCCAGTTTTGGGCCTCTCACTACAGAAAGGATGTGGTCAAATTGGAGAGAGTCCAGCAGTGGGCAAAGAAAATGATTAGGGGGCTGGGGCACATGACTTATGAGAAGAGGCCGAGGAAACTGGGCTTATTTAGTCTGCAGCAGAGAAGAATGGGGAGGAGGATTTGATAGCAGCTTTCAACTACCTGAAGCGGGGATTCCAAAAAGGATGGAGCCAGGCTATTCTCAGTGGTGGCAGATGACAGAACAAGAAGCAATGATCTCAAGTTGCAGTGGAGGTCTCAGTTGGATAGTAGGAAAAACTACTTCACTAGGAGGGAGTGACGCACTGGAATGGATTGCCCATGGAGGTGGTGGGATCTCCCTCCTTTGAGATTTTTAAGGCCACGTTTAACAAAGCCCTGTCTGGAATGACGTAGTTGGGATTGGTTCTGCTTTGAGCAGAGGGTTGGACTGGATGACTTCCTGAGGTCTCTTCCAACCTTATTCTTCTATGGTTCCTAGAGTCATACAGTGCATGATACATGGCAGGATGGGGAGGACACTGAATTTATCATTTATTTTCAGTCACCTCACCTACAATTGTACTCATTTATCTATCTCAACTGGCACTAGCTTCTAACCTTCCAATACTATACGCAGCTCAAACTGGCTTTTTTCCTTAAATAACCAGCCAAAGCTTCTTTTTCCCATGATGGAAAAGGAGGAGTGCTAGCCAGCACCCAGTGACTAAGGAGTTAAACTCAGGTAGCTAGCAAGGGTGTTGTCAGGGGGCCAGAAGGACAAATGGGGATACAATTCAAATTTCAGCACTGTATTTAGATACCTTGCCAGCCTATACCTCCCAACCCCTTACCCTTATTCTTGTACCTTCCACATCTCCACCCCCTCTCTGAGCCCCCCAGACTTCAATCCCCTGCCCTTGACCCCTCACACTCCATCCCAAACTTACATTTCTTACAGGTACTGCCATATTGTACTCCCCAACCCTCTGGCGTGAGCCCCCCCAATGGGAGGGCAACGCAACAGTACCTGTAAGAAAAAGTTACTTCACTCCTAAATAAATGATTTCAGGTAAAACTTTTGAAGTTATTTAAAAATATATATATGCTAGTTATATTTAACTAGACTCCTACTGAGGGAGCCTGGCTTTACAGAGAGAGGAATACAAAAATAACATTTTTTAAAAAATAATTGTTCTCTTAAGTCCCTGATCCAGTACTTAGTACATTCCTAAAGTAAGCATATGCTTATGTGATTTACTTAATATATTTGGCATATACAGAATTCATATTACTATGGTATGAAGATTTTATTAGCACACTTTTGAGGTGACCTGAAACCTCACTTGTTGCACTGCCATTCGTGATTAATTCACTTATACCAAACCCATATAAAAAATGTATGCCACGCTGTCTTATAATTCCTTTTTTTAACTTCACCCTGAAAAGTAGATGCACAGAAGGTACTATACCAACAGAGGCGGATTACTGTTTTGTGTGACCCTGAGCCACAGCAAGTGGGAGGCCCCCATTCTCTACCCCACCCCCCAGCCCAGTGTTCCTGCTGGAAATGGGGTTGGGGCCTATGGGCCTGCCCAGCTCTGCCCATCTGGCACTCCTGCCATGGAGTGGGGTCAGTGTGCAGTGGCTTCTCCTGCCCACCTGGCACTCCTGCCAGGGAGCAGGGATACAGTGTAGGGGCTTCCGCTGCTCCATCTACCTGGTGCTCTTGCCAGAGAACAGGCTTGGGTATGGGGACTCTGCCCGTCCGATACTCCTGCAGAGCTAATCAGACAGTGCCCATTTTTCCTGGGTTCCTGCAATTGACCGAGCCCTTGGGCACAAGTCCCGTTGGCCCAGTGGCTAATCTACAACTGCTAGACAAGATGTGGGTTTTTTTCACTATTCCACTTTGGACAATAGTTAGCATATAATAATGTATCATTCATTTCTACTCAAAAGGCTCTGTCTTAGATGTCAGGAGATTTGTGATCTATTCCTGTCTCTGCAATAGACTTCTTTTGTGACATCTCCATACTTGGGATAAGAATATTTATCCACTTGTGTTAAAGTACTTGTAGTTGCTCTCAAAAAAGTTATTATATAATAGCACAATATTATCATCAGTAGATGATTTTAAATCATGTTATAGTTCATCAGTCTATGTTTCTAGGATACTGACATCCTCGACTGCACAACATAGGAAAAGTCATAGTGCTTCACTTAAAATTCCCAGTGAATCCACTGAATATATATGAATACTATATGTCATAAATAACACACACACACACCCTTATTGACTTATTGTATACAAAAGGTTTGAATTTTCTGAGCATGATTTGAAAATGCAGTGTTAAAAGTAGTCAGTTATATACTAAGCCAGCAATCAATATACAGTATATATTGACTATGGGCTGAATTGTCCCTAGCTGACCAGCGAAGAATTGCTTCTGTGCAGGGGAACTCTCTACAA
The DNA here is from genome assembly GCA_019425775.1 of Rafetus swinhoei. Taxonomy (NCBI): domain Eukaryota; kingdom Metazoa; phylum Chordata; order Testudines; family Trionychidae; genus Rafetus; species Rafetus swinhoei. The sequence goes on along the minus strand of CM033442.1, from coordinate 26,106,192 downwards.
GCAGAAAGCTAGCAGAGGCTCCTCTAGCTTCTGCTACCTCCTCTGACAGCAAGCCCACTCATACATGGGAGGAGAGATGGGAACTTGGCATAGTGGCATTCTCTTATGCCTGTCCTCCACTGAGATAAGGTCCCCAGGGAACTTTCTGCCACTGCTGTAAATTACAGCCACTCCCCTACAGCTCTACCTGGCACTGTGGCAAGGCTGAGCTCCCCACACTTGTAAAAAGTGGAAAATTATTCTAATGTTTTAATAGCTACACAATTAAGCAAATATATCTACACACACTTAACCTCCCTCTTTGGTAGGCTTGAGGCCTTGCAAAGTAATAAGGTCTACAAAGTGCACAGAAATATAAGCAGCAATCAGTGGAGGTTAAGATTGGAATTCATAGTGTCCTGGCTCCAAGATGCATCTTCCCATGTGGTAGAGGGTGTTGTGATGTATGCGGGAAGGGAGTTCTCTCCTTACTTCCACAGCCTCAGCTGCTTAATTTGTCACTACAAGAACAGGCCCAATTCAATTCAGCTGAAATACTGGATGTCCCAGAAAATATAGTACATTTTAGACTTTTAGAGCATGTCTTTTAGCTGTTTTGTTCTGGGAACATATGCAGCTGGAAAACCCAGTGAGATAGCTACCTAGGGATTTCCTGTTTGAAGGGGAACCCCCTGAATGGTGCAGAACTGGCACAGTGGTTGTATGTAGGAATGTCACAATGCTGTTAATTATGTAACCATGTAACCACTGAAAATCTTAGCTATTATACGGTTACACACTGCGGATTATGCAGTATAAAACGTATACTGCAGAGTCAACAGTGTGGGGCAGCAGCTGGCTTCGCAGGAGCCAGTGTGCACTGGAAGTCGGATTTTAAGTTGGCTCCCAGTGTGTACTGGCTCCTGCCAGCTGGCCCTTCTCCAGGGAAGGCAGCTGCCGCCCCACACTGCTGCCTCTGTATCAGCAGCAGCAGCACAGGTCAGCAGCCAGCTCCCATCTGCAGATTCTCACCTGGGCCTGCTCCCAGCTCTTGGCCCCACTTCTAGGGAGCAAGCTGTCTCCTTGTGCTGTGGGCTCTCAGAGCCTACAGTGCTGGGTGGCAGCCACGTCTCTAGGAACAGGGCTGGGAGCCATAGTGTAACCGTTACTGTAACCGATAAGCTCATGCTGTTTAAACAGTTTAAACAGTTACACTATTACATCCCTAGCTGTATGGCAACCTTCCTTTAATCTGTAGTTGAAGGGGATACCTAGGACAAAGAGCATGGCCAACATACTCTGGGAATCCTGGGTTGCCCACCAAATCAGGGAGTATAGAGTGGGATAAGGCATAAAACCACCTTTGTCCCCCAGACCTTTTCAGGCTATAGCTACACTACGGGGCTTTTTCCAATAGTTTTTTCAGAAGACGCTTTTCCAAAATTTGGCCTGTCTACACTGGAACAAATTTCGGGAAAATACCCGCTCTCAGAAGAGCCCGTCTTCCTCGTGGGAGGAGGCAGACAGGGCTTCCAAAAGAGCGTGTCTGCTCTTCTGCAAAAAAAAGCAGAAGAGCAGACGCATTCCCTGGACACGGTGGAGTTTTTCCGGTATACCAGAGGAGTTTTTCCGGGATACCCCGTAGTCTAGACATAGCCTCAGCTGCACTAAATGTATCCTCATGGGTGAAAAGTTATCCCAAAGAATCCAATATGTGGTAGCTAATTTGTCTTTAGGTCATTTCCCCCCCAACCACACACACAAAACTGCAGCATCAATGACAGATCACAAAAATGGGCTCAGGCAGCTCTGCTAGGGCAACAGGAGTGAAACAAAATTGTTGCATGTATGAAAAAGTCACACAAGGAGTGATGTCTTCTTACTGTAATTCAGAAGTCCAAGCTGGCAATACAAACAAAGTATCCTGACTCCTCATGTCCCACTCTGCTCATACTCAATGTCCATACTGCATATTATGGCCAGGTCTGGGGGAGCTGGGCTTGTGGAGTTGGTGTTTACAAGTCAATGCTTGTGTGTCCACAATTGCTAGACATGGATCTCATAGATGTGCTAACACATTCATATTGCACTACACAGCCCTTATGACTCCGATTCGTGGCTTGAGCTGTGTCCACTGCAAAATGACAGGGTTCAGACTTGCAACACAGTTGGACTCAAGCTCTGACACGCTCCCTTAGCATGGTCCTTGGTCCCCAGTACTTCCTAAGCCAAATTGGACAGATCTGTGTACAGACAGAAGGGGGCAGAGCCATGCATATACACAGAACATGCTGTAGTGTAGGGCACCTCAAAATTTGGGGCACCACTGGGTCTTAATGTCCACCCACCTGCCTCTTCCTATCTGTTCTGTGGTTCTGCTTCCTCTGTTAACTTAAAAGCGAAAAAGCTTGCCAGACCCAATAACAGAACATTGAACCTGTGAAAGCCATTCAAGTGGTAATGAAGCTATTTAACAGGCATATGCCAACCTAAGGTATGTACTGTCAGTTTCTGAATTTACCATTCCCCCTCCCTTTTTTCCTCTGTCCAAGCTCATCTGAAGAAGTGGGTTTTGCCCACAAAAGCTCATACTATATATACATAACATAGTACTATATAAACAACCAGTAGTCCTGTAGAGACATAGTCTCTACACGACTAGTAGTTGTTTTTGAATTTACCATGCTAGTCTACAGGACCTTCGTTTAAAAGTTTAAATATTTTAAAATATTTAAATAGTTTAAATATTGTAAAATATTTCATTAGTGTGTTGCTGCAGATTATAAAAACACATCTCTAAAAAAAGCATCATTCTCCGCCCCCATCAGGCACAGGAGCACCAGTTTAACAGCTGTGTATGTAGGGACCCATACATCCTAAGGACGGGCATGGAAGGGGGCTTTGTGCTCAAGCCTAAATCGGCCCAGTTTAGAGTGCAGTGTAGACATAACCTCCCCCCCCCCCTCCGGCCTGGAATCCTGAGCCCGAGTGCCCAGTTCCCTCCCACAGCCTACTCTAAAGTCCCCGAGCCTGACTCACTGTCACACGCGTCCCCTCCCACCGCCCAGGCCTCCTACTCTCTCCCCATCAGCGCACGGATCAGGTTCGCATTCCAGCGGCCCCCCGCCTAGCCCGAGAGCGTCTCCCCGCCTAGGGGCGGACGTGCCCCGGCTCGGCTGCGGGGAGCGCCTCCGCCCTCACAGGGGTCGGGTGGGAGGAGCCCACTCGAGTTCCGCCTCAGCAGCTATGGCCGCGTAGAGTCTCCTCCGCGGTATTGCTCGGACATGGGCCTGCCCCGGGCCGGCAGCCTGAGGCAGCGAGTCCCCGCCGCGGTGAGTACGTGCCCGGCCGCCGAGCTTGAGGGCAAAAAGGGAGCGGGAGGCCCGGATGGGGAACGGCCTCTTCCTCTGGCCTTAGAGCCGCCCGGGCCAAAGTGCGGGCTGGGCTGTCGGGGCTGGCAGGGCTCCCTTCGCAGCAGCCCGGGGGCAGGTAGGTCCTGGCGGGGGCACCGCGTTCCTGGACTCCTCACGCAGTCGGGGGCTGCCCAGGAGGAATCATGCGGACTGTTGAGGGAGAGGGATTCCGTGTGGGAGGATGGGGGATAGGAGGAGAGAAGGGCTGACGTGTTGTGTCCTGAGGACCTGCAGGACAGGAGGAGGTTGTGGGGTTTTGGTTAGAGCAGAGACTGGTATCCAGGGATGGGGGGTTCTTGTCCCTGATTGCCAGTAACCTGTTCCTGTGACCTTTCCACTTTTTCTCTTCAGCCTCAGTTTACCAGCAGGTAAAATGGAAGTAGCTCTGGCCACTTGATCAGGAGGGTTATTATCTGTAAAGCTTGGTGTGAGTTTCAGGTGAAGTGTGGTGTGGAAACACCAGTTATGATTGATTTATATTTTGATAGTTTCACATGCATTATGAATGTTTCATGGTGGCTAAAGTATTCAGATTCATAGTTTGGGGAGCTGTCATGGTGTGATGTCTATTCTGATAATAAATCTGAGGGCGCCCACAACTATGTCAAGAGGAAATTGTCAACTTTAATTTTTCACTTTTAAGGGGCTTTGTATTAACATTTCAGAAATTAAAAAACAAAATAACTTTAAAATTATTTAACTCTACCACTTCCTGTGTGTATTTTTTGTACTTCACTCAATCTGGACAAATATCAAAGTTAGCCAGTTTCACTTTTCTGGTTCCTATATTTGTACAGTACCTTTTCACCAAATGTTTTCTTTCTCTTTTTTAATAGTTTGATTTTGTAAACTATTGTATACACATCTAATTTTCTGTCCTAACCTACCTGACAACATGTATTCATCTAGCAATTAATCAAAGAGCTTACTCAAAAGTGCTAAATAGAGTGCTTTTGAACCATTGATGATATAAGCTCTGATCCTGGGATCTGAAATATTTATGGAGATCAGTAGGTCTCTGCAATGAAGGACCATATACTCATGTGGCGTTCCAATTGGAATCGATCTGTGTGTGTCAGATTGTGTAACTGTGCCATAAAAACCATCTCTAAAATTACACTAATTCTAAAAATTTTAGGAGTAAATAAATCTAATCCTAAGAAAACAAGACCAAATATCTGCATGCAGAATGTAGGTAGTAAACTTAACTTTTAAAACAGTCAGGAGCCTGTCTCACATTTATTACTTCCTTTGACATTAAATGTCTATAAAGATCACTACTTAACTACATACCTGAACATGACATGCAATACTTGGCATGTCCGACTAGTTCAAAAATATAATACAAAGGCAGTCATGTTGCAAGTAGCAAATACCATTATTTCCAGTGGTTATTATAGTAATTGGTTACTCATATCCTCAGTAAACACAATCATGTTAATTATGCATAGATTATCTAGTATATTTTAACTCTGACTGCGCGCAAAGTTGTCCAGTTGTGCTTCAAATATTTCTATTAGTAATACCCGGGGCTCGCCGAACCGCGGCGAGCCCCGCTCGCCAGCCGCACTGTCCGGTGATCTGCGCATGCGCAGATCGTTCTGCGCATGTGCAGATCGCCCGAACCCGGCTCTTCCGGGTTACAATCTACTCGCCACGGGGCGAGTAGATTGTATAATTTGTCGAGCCCTGGTAATACCCAAATTTTCCTGAGGTTTTGGCAGTGTACTAAGCACCTGCATCTCCCACTGAATACCTCTCTAGATCAGGATCTAGAAGATTAACAATCTTCAGATGTGGATTTGGAGTCAAATGTAATACTCCATCTCCAAATTAACAAGTCTAAAGATATGTTTTACAGATTTCTGTGTCTGTCAGCAAGTCTGTTTGTTCAAGAACTTCTCCTAAAATGTAAGAGCTAAGAACACCAAATTTGGTATGCAGCTTCCTCTTATCCCAACTTAAATCAAGGTCAGGGTTTGGTTGTGCCAGGAATTTGATTGTTTTTCATAACATAGAAAGTGATGGGGCTGACCCGAGGAACGCTATACTTGCAGTCATAACTGGGGACAGCGAGCCCAGGGGATGCGGACTTTTAGTTTTAGTGGACTTTAAGTTATTTGGTTAAACCAAAATTTAGTTTCCTGATAATAATAGATGAAATACTATTTCCAAAATGAAGTGAAAAATTTTCTATGCAAATATTTGTTGACAAAAAAATCCCATACATTTCTTGTTAGTCCCCTAATTAGCCTCCTAGTTTTTGCTGTATTCATGTCCACCAATATGGAAACTTGAAGTCACTCAGAAAAAACATAAAAATTGGATTATTATTTGAATTAAATATGACAAAAATATTAGTACAGCTCCTGTAGATATTATTAGAGATTTACCTGGCATTGCTCAGGGCTGGCAGGAGAGGGGTGCAGAAGTCAGGATAGGGGCTTGGGGATGTGGGGGCTCAATGCAGGGGTTGGTGCATGGGGGGTGCAGAAGAAAGGGTCGGGGTCAGGAAGTTCTTAGAAGGGTGTTGCGGGGAAGGGGGGAGTGAGGGTTCTGGGGTGAGAAGGGCTTGGGGCAGAGAGCTGGAAGGTGTGAGGGGGCTCACCAGGGCTGCCTGGAGCTGGGAGGGTGCATTGCTCCAGTGACAGTGGCTTCCTGTGGCACTCAGGGCCATGCTGCTAGTGGCTTCTTCTGGAGGGGCTGGGGCCACACTGCCTGGACCCAAATGCCCACTCCTCTGCGTGCAGGGGGGGCTGCGCTGCTGGCACTGGCTGGTGGCAATATAGAGAGCCTTGGCCCCAACTGGCCACTCTTCCTACTGTGGCTGCTTCCCTGTGGTCACCCTACAGTATAAGTGTCCCCTACTCTCACTGCCCTCTGTGATCATTGTGGAGCGTAACTATCTCTTGCTCTTCCCTTCCTTTCTGTATTAAGGAAAACAATTTGATTCCAGGATTATCCTGTTTTCCTGGCACAACAAAACCTTGCCCTTGCTTAAAGTTAGGATAAAAGAAAGCTGCATGCCAAATTTGGTGGTCCTAACTCTTACACTTTAGGAGGAGTTTTTTAACAAATGAACAGAGTCTCAGAGACAGACAGACACACAAACTCTAAAGTATATATAGATAATTTTTAAATTTAGTTTTACTTTGTCCCTAAATTTTCAATATGCTGCAGTAACAACAGTGTCAAACTGAATTGTCAGAGTTGAAAGAGGGAAGTTCTATCATGTAAAGGCTCAATCTCAAAAGATGTTTAATTTTACTACTGGGAATAATCCCTTTGAAATCTTTCAAACTATTCATGGTAGTAAACTTAGGTACATGTGTAAATCGTCACAGGGATTGGGGCCTAGGTAGGTTCTTTCCACTTGGGATGACATTGGAGGGAGGTTAGGATAAACAGACACTCAATTGGATATCTTGTTAAGATGACCAGCAATTAAATAGTAAATATGGATACTTTTTTTTTTCCTTTAGTGTTAAACGTGTAAAGTGAGTACAGGTTGGACCTCCCTGGTCTAGCACCCTCGGTACCTGACCCATACCAAAAGAGGAAGTTTACTAGATCAAAGAGGTCCCTTGCCACCAGCCTCCCACGATGCTCCCTCTCCCTGCTGCTGGCTCTACTCTGGTGCACTGCCACTGGGCTCCAGCCCGAAGCCCCTTAGCTGCCACGCCCCCATTTCTGCCGTGCCCCACCAGGGCTCCGTAGGGACAGGGCTTGCCAACTGCCCTCTTCTGCCATGTGCTGGGGACGGGGCTCCCCATTCCCACTGTTGCTCGGCCGGGCCAGGGCTCCCCAAAGATGGAGCTCTCAGCTGGTTCGCACTCCCAAGCGCCAGGGCTCTCTGGTTCAGCAACATCCACCGTCCTGCTGGACCACGGATGTTGCCGGACCAGAGAGTCCTGGATTTAGGAGTTTCAATTTATCGTTTACAGGCCTGAGAGCTATTGTTTTATGGAGACTCAGGTACACTTCATTGATTTAGACCTTATCTACATTCTGAGTGTTTTTGCTGGCTTAACTTTATCAATTTAGTTAAATCATCAAAATCCATTTAGTATAGATGCAGATTATTAGCATTAGAGTGCTTATATTGCTATACCTTATGGTTTCATGGTGACTGTTTTGAGAAATGTCACACCTTTAACAAGCATAACTATGTCAGCAAAACTTTTGAGTGGTAATAGGGTTGAAAGTAACTTAAATTTTTACAGGCACTGCCCTAGGGCAAATTCCCCTCCCCCCCCCCCCCCCCGCCACTCTCCAGACAGGTGGTTGGGGAGAGGGTTGCCATAGGACGGTACTTGTAAGGAAATTTAAGTATGGGATGGAGTGCAGGGGAGCACTGGGCAGGGTGCTGTGCAGGAATGAGGGCAGGAGATTGGGGCATGGCATGGTCCGGGCCATTGCTTCCCACAGCTCACCTTGGCTGGCAACAGTGAACCGCAGTCAATGGGAGCTGCAAGGCTCTGTGCCTGTGGACGCTTAGATAAATAAAATGTGGCTTGGCCCACCAGCAGCTTACCTGGGCAGACCTGCAACCCAACTTTGAAAACCCCTAGCCTAGAGAATCTGGGCCACTATGGGGAGCGCTGGACCCTTCATTTACCCTGGGTAGCACACTGGGGGTCAAAGATAAAGGCTGGTGGTACTCTCTGGCACCACAGCCCCTGGTCCAGGGCTTCCCAGAGTGGCTCAGGCTCCTTGGGTGGCTCTTACCACAGCCTGGCTTCAGCATCCATCCTGACTGGGGGATGGAACACTGGAGAAGAAGAGGTGAGGGAGTGGGGAGAGCCCTGCATGTGTTCCACTTTTGCCTTTTGAAAAAGGTTGTCACCTACATGAAGGCTTGTCCGAAATTAGTTTGAAATTTCAATCAATTTCCTACCAGACAAATAAACAAAAGATGAATAAATAGAAGCAAAACAGCATTCCCTCCAATATAGTTTCAAGCGCAATGGCAGGAAAGTGTAGGGAAATACATAGATACTGGAAAGGTAGCAGCTCTAAACTGTGAATCTATCAAAGATTGTCTTCGCACCTGTCAGTCTGGGACCTTTTGCATGGGCTAATTACATAAATATATAACTATTAGAACAGCTAATCGTATGTCATGCATTACTTTACAATTGAATTTTAATAAGATACATGATTCTATTTCAGAGTCACAATTCAGAAATAACAAAAAATTCATATGAGTTTGCAGCCTAATCTAACTGCATTAAAGGATTTTTAAACACACTATAGCAGGCCTGGGCAAAATATGGCCTGCAGGCCACATCTGGCCCTCCAAGCCACCGGATCCGGCACGCAGAGGCAGCAGGGAGCCCCAGGCAGGCTCCCCCGCAGCTCCTCATGCCTGGCAGAAACGTGGCTGCAGGGCTCCGTTTCTGTTTTAAAACGGGAGGGTAGGGGGGAAGTTTTAGGAGCCGCCCCACCCCCAGCACATTCCCATTGGCTGGTTTCTGGCAGAAACCAGCAAATGGGAGCTGCTTGTTGGAGTAACAGGCAGCTAAGAAGAATCACGCCCCCTCTCCTGGGCTCAGTTATTCACAAAGCACATGGCCTGGCAAGCAGGCTGGCACCCCAGCCCTTTCCTGTCCCAACTCTCTTCTCCCCCACTCAACATACCCAAACCCTCTGTCCCTCTCTTATACCTATACCCCCTCCCAGATCTGGCACTCCAATCTCCTGCCCCAGATCACAATCCCCTCCTTCCCTAGGTCACATCCCAAACCCCTGCGCTCCAGTCCCCTGCCATAGGTCACAACCACCTGCTTCATCCCAACTCCCTCCCAGACTCATCTCACTTCTGCACCCCCGGTCCCTTACCCCAAGCTCCCTTCTGCACCCAACCTCCCTCCCAGACCCCGCATCTCCATTAATATCATGGAAGAGTGCAGCCCTCAACCACTTTCCAAAATCTTGGAGTGCCCCCCCCCGGTCAAAAATTATTGCCCACCCCCTGCACTAAAGCTTGGCATTTTAATGTGTTTGAAGTACTGGGTATTAACCACCATTGTTTAGTCACAGTAATATGCAATTGGAAAATAAATTGGACTTAATCTTCAACTAAGCGGTCATAACCTCAATGGAATTAAACAAGAATGTTAATATTTAAAAATCTTGAACTAATTTTGCAAGACTAAGCATGCTAGAAATTTAGTTTGTTTTATTAAGAATTTGTTATTCAACTTTTATTTTATCAGGCTCAGTTTGATATAAGCATCCTTATTAAGATCAGTGAAGCATTTTAGACTTTTAGTTTAAGATAGATATTTTAGCTAGAACTCTTCAGATTCAAATCTCACCATCTTCCTGTTTTATTCTGACATAGTATTGGTGCGGATTACTACTCTGGAATGTACAGTAATCTGAAAATGGACTTTTGCAGGAATGGAAACAGCTGAGATTTTTTTGAAATGCCTAATTTTTGTTGTTATAATATAAAAGGAATGAACTTATTCCCCCCCCCCCCCATCTATGGGGGTCTTCTTTGATCTATTGTTAATCAATACCTGCTCAAAAGTCTGTATGTTTTACCTGTATTGTTTTTACCTTTTTTTTTTTTGCTGTTCCTCATTCCACTATTTTCTTGGTATAGTGACATAAGAACATAAGAATGGCCGTACTGGGTCAAACCAAAGGTCCATCTAGCCCAGTAGCCTGTCTGCTGACAGTGGCCAGCACCAGGTGCCCCAGAGGGGGTGGACCGAAGACAGTGATCAAGTGATTTGTCTCCTGCCATCCTTCTCCAGCCTCCGACAAACAGAGGCCAGGGACACCATTTCTGTCCCCTGGCTAATAGCCTTTTATGGACCTCCATGAAATTATCTAGCTTCTCTTTAAACTCTCTTATAGTCCTACCCTTCACAGCCTCCTCTGGCAAGGAGTTCCACAGGTTGAGTACGCGCTGTGTGAAGAAGAACTTTCTTTTATTAGTTTTAAACCTGCTACCCATTAACTTCATTTGGTGTCCTCTAGTTCTTCTAGTGACAAAGTAATTACTGTACAATGGTTCAGAAGTGGATATGAGACAAGATCAGTGCTCTTGTAACTGATTATAAATCACTTTTTCCTCTCTGAAGTGATAGTAACATCCTATCTAGGAAGGTTATTCCTCACCCTGCTAGTCAAAGCAGCAGAGGAATAAACTGCAAAAAACTAAACTGTACTGAAATATTCCTCAAGGGGTATTTTCTAAATAAGATGTAATGTAGATTGTGATGTAATGTCAAGTGTGTCCGGTATTTTTGTTGAAACCATCTGGCAACCCTTCTCCTACTTTGCCTCCCCCCTTGCTACCTCTGATACAGATGCAGCAAAGGGGGGGAAAGCGAATAGTTGAGTAGTCAACTCGACTACCTGATAAGCCTAGGCTTATTGGGTATTCGACTACTCACTTACATCCCTAACTTGCATAGCAGTGCTTGGGGGGGCCCAGGCTAGTAGTTTTGAGTGCTCAAGCCCCACGCGAGGGAGGGTAGTGGGGGGCAGGCTGCAGCAGCAGTATAGACTCCCCAATGCTGGGGAGGGAACCCTGAGCCTAGGGAGCTGGTCCAGGTAACCCGGAGGCCGGATCCCCACCTTGTGTCTACTGCAGTAACTAAATGCAACAGCTTCAGTTTTCATAACACTGTATTTTGCCCAAATATGCATGAGTTCACATTAATTAATACTATTACCAATCAAGTAATGTTATTTCTTTAGCAAACCTGTGGAAAGAGCACAAACATTTGTTTTTCAGAGTCTTATAAATAATTGCTGTTATATATGTGGCTCTTTTTTTCAATAAGTCTTATTTACAATCTTACCGTAATCTCTACCCAAGGAGGCTATTGCTCTATTTGGAAATGTCCATTACTCCTTCAATTTGGAATTGATCTCCAGGAGTAACAGAAAAAAGCCGTGGAACTGATTTTGTTCAGATTTGAAAAAAAAAAAAAAAAAAAAAACCTGTAGTGCAACTCAGCCCAATAAAACAAAGTTAGCAACAAATTATCAAATTGTTTTTCAATGTCACCTCTTATCTGTCCATTTTTTTGGAGATAAGGCAGAGTTGGGCAATAATTTTTAAAGGGGACCACTTCATACATTTCTGAAGTAGCCCTGGGCCACCTCTGAAGGAGCAGGGCCTTGAGGTGGATTGGGTGGGGCCAGGAGACTTTATGTGCTCCCCCACCCACAAACCCTGATTGGTCTCGGGCTGAGGGAGAACATGAAGTCTTGTTTTAAAACAGCTGGCAGTTCCCTCTAGGCGCCACAGCATGAGGAGACTTCATGCGTTCCCCCTGCCTGCAGGCCAGTCGGGGCCTGGGGGGCAGGGGTAAGTGCAAAAAGTCCCTTGCCCCCTTTGCCCACCTTGCCAGGTCCCTCTAATACCAGGGCATCCCTGGTGAGGACAGGAGACTTTGCGCACTCCTCCCTCCCCAGATCTTGATTGGCCTGTGGTCTGGGGAGTGGTAGGGTGGCCACAGGCCAGATCTACCAGCTTGGCTGGCTGGATTCAGCCCACGAAGGCTGTCTTGTCCTCCACTGGGATAAGGTGAAGAGAGGCAGTGATCTACTGCCTAACAGTGTCTCCGTTTCCAGTGACTTTGATTCACTTCATTCAGACTAGCAGTGTAGATACATGTTCATTTAGAATTCAGATTCTTAAGGAAGACAACTCCATGGAGAAATTAAGGCCACACTTTAAAATAGTCTAGCTCAGAAATATTCAAACTTTCATAGTGGATCACCTTCTTTTCCGATCAGTTTCCTGGAGTATCTCCCACCATATCTTGGATAAGTGGAGCAATTTTAGAAAACTGCAGTATTTTAGTTTCTTTTAATATGCTTTGGCAACTTAAAAAGTAGGGGGAGAGGGAGGAGAGAGCATGGTCAACACTGACTGGCCAGCTCTCTGGAAACCCGAGTGTATTTTTTTTTTTGACTACCAGTAATCTACAAACAATAATTTGGGAACCATTTTCCAGAAAACTATGAAGGTGGTACTCAACCTGCTTAATGTTGAGTATTGCACTTATTGAAAGTAGGGAGGTAAACAGCTAGTTGACTGTCCGATAAGCACAAGCTTATCAGATAGTCAGCTAGTGATGCAACTAGTCACTTCACTCCCCTTGCTGCCTCTATCAGAGAGAGGGAGAAAGGGGCAGGGAGAGCAGGAGCCGGTGCTGGGGAGTGGGAGCGACTTAAAAGCCGGTTCCCCCCAGCACTGTCTCCGCGGAGGGCAGGGAAGGTAGAGGCACAGTGAGAAATGGCGGAAGCAGGGACCGAAGCAGTCTTCGCTCACACTGCTTCTGCTGCGATTCTGCTTTTGAAATGTATAAGAGCGCCACTGGGGCTCTTATACATTTCAAAGGCTGAGGCGCTGCAGGGAGCCCGAGGCCAGCAGGGAGCCCAGCCAGGGTTCTTGAATATTTCAAAGGCTCAGGCACTGCAGGGAATGCAGGGCAGTCCTCTGCTGGCCCCATGCTCCCTGTGGGACTTCTGCTCTTGAACTCTAGCAGGAGCCCAGTTGGAGGCACCCTTATAGACTAATTGAATAGTTGATGGAAATCCCTTCAACTATTTGATTTATTAACTAATCTAAATTTGACATCCCTAATTGAAAGGTTAGAAATTACATTAGAAATCTTAGATGAACTTATGAAACCCACAGTAAAGCCAAATGATTTTATCATGGTTGTCTCTGTAATAATCAGTTGATTTCTTGCCAAAAAGAAAATTATATAGTACTCATCTGTCCTTATTAATTTTATGTGTAGTGTAATAGCAGAACAGCAGCCTTAAAGCATTGCCCTATGTGCTAGGCGCAGTATAGATAGAATTGAAGCAAGTAAAGGTTTGGCAGATTTACTCTTAGAAAAATCATGAAAAAATAAGGAAAGTGGAAAGGCATTTCTGCTAGGAAAATTACAGTTAGCACTTTCTGTATGCAGTATGATCTTGAAGATCATAAGCATAGCAGAAGAATAGTAAAATGTGGGAAGACATTTGCCTCCCTACTGAGAAACTATACAAATGAGTAAGTAGCAAGAGTGCTACTCACCTTATTTTCTCATGTAAAAAAAATTAGAATAATTTTAGACCTGACAGAACTCTAGAATTTCTAGTTGGGATTGAATCTACAGAAATATGTCAATTATTGGGAGATGATGTTAGCATCTTTTCCATTTTACAAAATTGTTTATTTTCCAAATTGTTTTGTAGAGTAGGGTTGTTTTCATTCCTATTTCTGAATTCATATTTAATTATTTAAAACAGTATATAATATTTCAATTATTTGCTACTGCTAAGAGTTTCAGAGAACAGAAGTTATGTAACAAACTGAACCTTGAAGATATATTTAGAAATGACTTAAAGCTTCAGGGAAATGAAGTCTTTCTTTACAGTCCTTAGAAAAAGACAGAAGCCAACTAAGGCTGAAGATGGATTGAACAAGGAATATGAAAATCATTAAAAGAATGAAATCTTCTGCAGTATTACCCAAAATTTGCTCCTGTGCAGAAAAGGCTGTTACCTTGCAATACATATTCTTGTCTCTGTGGCAGTTGACTATCAAACCCTTTCACATTAGTATTTTTAAAGTATTGCATTTCTAGGCATTCTGCATATGTCTTTTAGGGGAAGGTTCTTAATTCTTTCACTTAACCTAAAATTTGATGGATTCTTCACTTTTGGTGTCTTCAAATCAAAACTGGATACCTTTGTGGAAATTATGCTTTAGTCAAATTGTTCAACGCTAAACAAGGCTACTTGATTGAAGTTTAATGGCTTTTACAGTGTGTGCATATATTCAGTTCAGACTAGGTTATTTAAGATCCTTTTGCCTTAATCCTATGAATGTTTGTCATCATTAGTAAAATGTGCTCATTTGAGAACACAAGCAGCTGAATTCTTCTGTTTATTCACATTTGCGAATGAGGGGGTAGTTCTTTCTCCTTTCCGGTTCAGTCTTAGGCTTATTGCTAAGATTTACAGTTGGGGCTTTTAACATTAGTTTTCTGAGGTCAGCGTCTGACAACTAGCAAATGGGATGAAAATCTAATTTCACATAGGTCATTAGACATCCAGATGTGGTAACTATCGTAGAGCTCTTTATATCACATGATCATACCAATCAAGAAATAGGCTTTTAGCCAACCTATTAATCAGCTTTGATAATAGCCATTTCTAAATTATGTCTTCAAGTTTGAAGAGAGATGTACCAAAGCTTGCTCCTGATGTCAGACTTTGAGGGGGTTAAGATAAATCCTTAACTATATAAAAGGTGAATTTAAGGATTGCTTCAGATGACTATCAAATCCTGATTTGATAGGGGAGATAAAAGCAAGAATTTAAAATTACTTCTAAATGATGATACTCAGCAGAGAGCAATGTAGGAGATTTGTTTAGTCCTTCTACAGGGCTAACTGGTTTTGTCATCTTGATCTTTATTAATTTTCACACCCAGACTGGTGTAAGGGATAGTTTTTAAGTTGGCCTTTTCTGATCCAATATTTCTGTGGTTAAATTAGCAAGTTAAGAGATGGTTTTTTTCCTCACTTCACCTTCTTGAATAACGATACCTTTTTAAGGGTATTGATCAGTATTTTCTCTTTTCACCAAAACTAAACAATCTGATTCAATCCAGAATAAAAATAAGTAATTTACTGTAAATATTATACTAGAAAGGTGGGCAAGTGCAAGATGTTCAGCTGTTATGCTGATGGCTGCCAATAGGAATCTCCCATAGGGAGAACATAAAAGCAATTCTGTCTAAGCTAGTTAATACTGAGAGAGGTGTGACAAAGATGTTGCAAATTTATGGATTATTGCATAATGGCAACTTGACTTCCCTTGGCATGAACTGTGTCTGCTACTTATGTATTGCCAATCACCTTCCTTGAGTAATGTCTATGTGCAGAAGTCAGTCATAAGCAAGTCCATACATCAATTATCCTTTTAAGATTATGAATACATAAAAGGTCAATTTCCTTCTGATATATTTATTGGCTTTACACTAAAATGAATCTTGGCAGGATAAAGTTGTTTTGTGTTCCCCCCTGAACTTCAGCATTCCTTTCTCTTTCTCTCGTTGTTGTGCCCTATCACTTTTGAAGAATTTATTTATATCCATCCAAATACTAAAAAAAAATAAAAAAATCTCTCTTGCCTTGCTAACACATAGTAACAGGCAATTCATATTTAAATAGTTACATTTTAAACTTCTATTGGAATGTTCATTCTCTTCTGGCTGGAACCCAGTATTAAAGCTCAAGACAATGCTACACAGATTAACAATTCTGCTATTACAGATAAAAAATGTAAATATAGATTGCTTTCTGTAATATGACAATATGTCTCTTTGGTTTTTAAAATTAAGAAAAAGCTTTTCTGTGTAATTAGTAATTTGGTGCTATTTAATGGACTAAGTTTAATACGATTAAAATAATGTAAGTGACAAAAATTGTGTTACCACTATTTTTAACAATTCTTCCACATTCTATCATTGACAGATTAGGCACTTTCATAAATCAAAATACACTCTGATTCAGTTATGTTCAAAACTGTACTTTTACATTTAATTGGGTTTTCTGTAATACATAATTTCCAGAGGCTTCTGCTTCATGTTAAAATCTCAGATTTAAAACTCAGTTGAAGGCATTAACAGAATGTGTTCAATAATGTCTTCTCTTTGTATTTTCAGAAACGCATCAATATTAGAGACATTTAAAAGAACCCTACTATCCTGAAAAGGACATAAGTAACCATACATTAACATGCCTGCTGTGGCTTCTGTACCTAAAGAACTCTATCTCTGTACTTCATTGAAAGATCTTAACAAGAAGACAGAAATAAAAGCCGAGAAGACTAGCACAAAAAAGTATGTGAATTTCTTTGTTTAATTGGTTTTGGATTAATTGTTCAAATTCCACCACTAAATGAAAAGTGCACAGTGTTCATTAGTTTTGTATACAGATGGTTTTAATGTAAACCAGTTTTCTAAATAAGCATTAAATTCATTAAGTAGTAATGTTGCACTTCTTGCCAGATTCCAGCTCAGGTAATTGGGTACATAAATTCCCTCTTCAGCTTCCCTAGATATGGTAGCTTCCCTCACTCCTGTGAATTATCATACTAAATATGGAGATGATCCAAGACATCATGTTTCAACAGTTAGTGAAGTGGACACAACATCTGTGAAAGTTTTTAAATGCATTGGAATTTTTTGAGACAACAGGCTATATATATACAGATATATATATATATATATATATAAATAAATGCAAGTTATTAATATCTGTTGAAAAATTCATCTATTAATGGGAATAGAAACAGCTTAACTTCAGAATTTGTAGGATGAATCTTCATGCAGTTCATTGTATGTTTTTATATGACTAGTGTTCTAAAAGTGTCAGTCTACTCTGTATTCTAGAGCGAACTGGTTTCCTTGTGTAGGTTGGTTCGTTTTTGAAATGTATTAAACTGCCATTTAATTTATTACTGAATAAATAGCTAACAAAGAATAGTAACAAGAAACGTAATTCAGGGAAAAAAGTAGTTTTAGTTTAACTATAAGATTTTGATTGTGTTGCCAAAGGGATATTTAAACTAAGTGGACACAGAATAGGAATATTTAAGTCAAGGGTTTATTGCAGAACTGACTGTTCTTTTGAAAGCTAAGTCAACAATTGTGAGTTTTTTTAATTGCCCTTTTTCTCCAATTTCAAGTTATGTGCAGAGTGCCCTTAAGATCTTCAAGGCAGCAGAGGAATGCAGGTTGGACAGAGATGAAGAAAAGGCTTATGTTCTGTATATGAAATACGTGACTGTGTATGATCTTATTAAAAAAAGACCTGACTTCAAGCAACAACAGGTATATATCTTTCTGACTGCGTTTTTTGTATTGGTAGGAATAAACAGAAGTACATTGAATCAGTAGTCATTATAGCTGAAGATTTGAGGTTTAGTTGAAAGCATTACATGGGTGTGCATTACTGAGACAGGAATTTCATTAATGGATTTATGTTTATTTAAACTATTGTGTTAAGTGAGGCAGTCCATTATTGCAAGCCTCCTTTATTACTTTCTGTTACAAGTGCCCTTTGCCAATTACATTGGAATAAAGTCTACTGGACATGTAAATACTATGATTCAAGGGGTAGCCCTTTTGCGCTCCATTAAAGTGCTTTATTGGTGCGAAACTAAATTGATTATTCCATTTAATGATGATAATCTTAGTCCCTTGAAAGTGGCTAAATGTTTGGAGTTTTTTACCATCCCAATCTTGTGACCAGAGTACAGGAACATTATTAATCAAATATTAACAAGTTTATGTATATTTGCCTTGCCTCTATATGTAGTAGAATTTTTTTCTTAAAATATTGAAGAGTGGACCTCCACGCTTTATTTACAGAGTAACTACGGCTACGTCTACACTGCAATGCCACTACGTCTACACTGCATCCCAAAATAGCTATCCCGCGTCTTAACAGCAATCCTGTTATTTCGGGCTCACTATTCCGATGTCCCTGTAAACCTCATTCCACGAGGCGTAAGGGACATTTTGGAATAGCAAGTAATTTTGAAATTTGGTGCTGTGTAGACTACACCAAGTTACAAAATAAGCTATTTCAAAATAAGATCGAAATAAGATATACAATTTGAGCTATGCAAATTGCATATCTTATTTCAAACTACAGTGCAGTGTAGACGTAGCCTATGGCAGCAATATAAAATTACTTTTAGATTTAATTTTTTCTTTCCGTAATTTCATTACATCTTCAGTGAGCTGTAAACTAAGTGCTAAATGTTGTCTTAATGTCGGTAGAAGTATTCTATCCTGTATGTTCATTGGACAGTATTAACTATATGGTAGGGTTGTCCTTGTTTTAGGATTACTTTCTTTCTATATTGGGACCTACAAATATAAAAAAAGCTATTGAAGAAGCTGAAAGACTCTCAGACAGTCTCAAACTTAGGTATGTACAACTTTATTTTACAAAGCAATATGTAAAAATATTGAATATATTTGAAATGTATGCATCTACTACTATAGTTTTGCCTTGTATGTGAGTTAAACATTGTTTGCAGTAATCCAGAGATTAAAATTTCAGATTAAATCTTTTATTTAAACTGGATTTCAATTGCCATCATTCATCCTAGTCACTTCAAACCAATGTGCTTAAATCTGCCTAGTTTCTCTCGAATTTTTAACAACTTACTGAATCTCTGAAGTACGGAACTCTCTGGTCTGACAATATTTGTGGTCCAGCAGGATCATGGATATTGCTGGACCAGAGAGCCCCATCAGCTGAAAGCTAACAGGGCCAGTGTCCTGGGGGAAGGGAGCCCCGCCAGCTGGAGCAGGGCTGGTGTTGGGAGAGGATCCCCACCAGCAGGCTGGGGGCAGCAGAGCCCAGCAGCCAGGGGGCAGTGCAATGGCTGGGGCTGTAGCCAGGAGGGGAGCACTGGGAAAGCCCGAGGCCTGACCTCCGTGGTCTGGCAAACTCCCTTGTTTGGGACTGCTCAAGTCCTGAGGGTGCCAGACCAGGAATGTTCAACCTGTATTATCAACAAGTGTTCTGTTTTTCTTCTGTTCTGTTTTTCACTAATGTGTACAATCAGAGGTTCCAGTGAAAACGTCTAGATAATTACTGTTAAACTCACTCTGCTGTTAAGTCCTTTCCTAGTATTCTTTCCTGTTACGTGATCATACTAAAGCCAGGTGTATGTTATGGGCACTTTGTCAGCATAGATATAGTATGCCAGTGTATTAGGAAAGTGCTTTTAGAGTGGAAACAGTTTTTGCTAGCAAAACTGAACTTTTACGTGGAGGCAATATTTTAGAAAGGTTTTTGGTAGCTTATGGATTGTCTCCAAAGGAATAAAGTTTAAGGTTTGATACAGCTAATTATTTCAAGTATATTGTGAAGATATGCATGACCTGGTTAAAGATATTTACAAAGAAAAAGTGGCTCCTGTAAGTCACAGAAGCTACTTTACAATAAGCATATTAACCAATTCAGTTTACTCTTTCTGGCATAAATTTTTTTTCCTGAAGAGTAGTTAGTTTCCAAGTTTAAAACTCAAGGAGAGGTTCAAGTAGTGAAACACCATTTGCATCGAAGACAGACAGTCCCAATAAGAATAATCCAATTTCACTTCATAGAAAAATTTGACTTAATTCACTTTGTAAGAATTGCATTCATATTGTTTACATGATGGCTAGACATTTAGCATTGCTGAGATTCAATAAAGCACTTATACACATGCTTAAGTCACACTTGAAGTTAAGGGGACTGAAGCATGTGTTTATGTGCTGTCTCAAATAGGGATGCTTCCTGAATCAGTGCTTGTGTCACAGACTAGAAAAATTACATAGAAACATTCCATGGGGATGTGGCTGCAAGTTTAGAATGTCCATTCTACTAGTACTTGTCACGACCTGGTGCACTATCTTTGGAATCATTGATGAAGTTCGCTAATTGAATGTCCCTGACTTGACTTGGGACAGGCCATCCATTGTTGTCATTCAAGTAGTCCTAATTAGTTAACCTCTCATTAAGGTAAATGGTCATTCAGGTACCTGATGGCACATAATTGGTTGTAATTTGCTGATGCAGTTAATCTTAAAAGTATACTGGACTAAAGATTTCTCAATCTGAACAAATACAGAAAAAAAAACCCTATAGGTTGTTATTCTTACAGTTATTAGCTATTAGTGATATGTTAATTATTAGATGCCTGACTAGATTTTCTTAGCAAAAATGTGCCCAGGGAGCATGACTTATAAACTGATGTGTCAATATTCCTTAAATCTTTATATGTACTTGTACTTTATACAAGTGCAGAAGTGGGTAGGAAATTTAATATTTTTAGTAAAGCCAGAGCGGGCATCTATTACATAAATACCTGAGGTTGAGAGAAATTATAAGTCTTGAGAAGGGCAGAAGACACAAATTGGTCCCATAAGCAAGGTTAGTTATGAAATGCAAAAAAACCAGAGGAACAATATCAAGCAGCTACTGACGGAAATGGCATGAAATTGGAAAGTCAAGAATAAATGTGTAAGATGTCAACATTTAAAACGCTTGGGGAAACAACTTGGGCTTCAGTAGCTTTATGCAATTAAAATGTTTTTTAACATGGACTTTTTCCTACTAGATATGAGGAAGCAGAAGTTCGGAAAAAGCTTGAAGAAAAAGAGAGACTAGAAGAACAGCAGAAAAAGCAAGAATTAAAAGATGATGGAAAGGCTTTAGCTAAAAAGTCTCCAGAAAATGCAGTAAATTCCAAAGGAAAAAACCAAAGGGTAATGGAAGGGAATGTTTAAATACACTATTGAAGCTGTAGAGGCATAATGTTTAAATTAGTACTTCAGTAAATAAACTGTTAATGGAGACCAACTTATTTTGAAGAAACTGAGTTAACTAGTAATGTTGCACCCATTACTTTATTGTTTACCTTGTGGAGAGCTAAATGTTACCAGTTAAAGATAAGTTTTCAGTTAAAGCCTTTCACCAAAAATGGTAGAAGTTACTCTTTTATGGCATAATATGAAACTTTTGAAAGATTAATTTGTCATGGATCTTCATAAACATATTTTAAATTTGAGGCACCCCACAGAACTCTTAAAATTCTACAGAATAATAGACTTCAGTTCTTCTATAAAGCTCAGGTTTTTTTCTCCATAAAATAATGCTATTCATTAGTGTAGAATAATTGTGCCTTCATGTCCTTTGAGGGCTAGTGGTAATAAATTTGAGCAAATTCAGGTGAAAGCTGTATTCTATCCTTTAAGTCCTCATAAAAGTGGGCTATAGGCTCCCTGTTTGGCTGATAATTACACCACCTAATGGCTGGACACATTGCACATATGCTGAAAACCCTTTTATGTCTGGATAAATGCATGCTCATTTGTCATGTAATATCTAGACAGAGCTAGCTTTCATTATGAATTCCAGTGAATGGAATTGTTTCTTTAGCTTTGTGCATGGAAAGGATCCTCCATGTTGCAGATCTTGTGTCTCTTTTTCGAGAGGATGTTGACTATCTATGGACCAAACTAAGTCGGGCAAAAAAATCTGTGACTGGAGTGGGAACAGCTTTTTCTGTTATGGGCAGCTGCCCTCCTATCCTCTTTTTGGGGACTTCTAGACATCTGCCAGGAGACCTTCATAGAGGTTTCCCTCTAGCGGGTCTCTTCCTGTTATGTTCATGTTTTGCAAGTCAAGGATCACTTGGTGACCAAGTTGTTACTTTATAAAATAAACCAGCAACATCTAACACTTTTTTTAATACGATAATACAGCTCAATGGTGAGAAGAAGGGGTCAGTGGAAAGAAAAGATCAATTTGACAGCCTGAGTGGTAAGTGACACAGTGTTTCACAGGAAAAAAGCTTCATAAAATTCAGTTAAACAGTAAGCATTGAAACAACTTACAAAGGGTTGTGAGGGATTTTCCATTATTAACAATTTTTAAATTGTGACTGGATTTTTTTCTAAAGGTCAGCTGCAGGAATTATTTTTTGGGAGTTTTATGGCCTGTTTTCTGCAGAAGGTTGGACTAGACCAGAGTTTTTCAAACTGGGGGAAATGTCTTGGGAGAAATGGAGGGGCATAAGAAGTTTTAGGAGAGCAGCATCTGCTGCTTGGGAGCCCAGCTCTGAAGGCAGCACCACCATCAGAACCAGAAGAGATGGTATGTTATGGTATGGTATGGTATGGTATGGTATTGCAACGCCTTACTTCTCTATTGGTCCTGATGGTGGCACTGACTTCACAACTAGACTCCTGGCCAGCAGCTGCTACTCTTTGCCTTCAGAGCTGGATGGCCATATATATATACACACAGGTTCAACCTCTCTCTAAAGTGGGACTTTCCGGTCCAGCAACATCCATGGTCCGGTTGGACCAGAAAGCCCCGGCTAGCATTGACCTCCATTCATTCAGCAAACTCCCTTGTTTTGTCTACTCGGGTTCCAAAGGTGCTGATCAGGGAGGTCCACCTTGTTCTTGTGTAGCAAAAGCAGTGGAGAGAGAGAGACTTAAACAGATATATAATGGTGGTACAGTCAACGAAGTGAGAACCACTGGATAAGACAATCACATTGGTCCTTTCTGGCTTTGGCTTCTTTAATAGCTTCCTTCATTTCCCTCTGAGTTCTTCTCTTAAAAGTTAAAATTAGTGCACCATCTTAAATTAGCATTATATTAATCATGATACTTCAATGTATTAGTTGAGCCTCCCTAATCTTCGGTTTTGTTAAAAAATTACATTTATGACACTGAGCTTTTAATGACTTCTTTAGTTGCTTTCCCATGACTTTCATAAAAGTTGTCCAAAATTTGTGCCATTAGGTGATTTGGGAGTGGTGGCTTTTAGGAAATACTGAATTTTGTGAATTATTGTTTAATGAGCTATGCAATTATTTCAAATGTAAATTGAATTAACTGTGCCATGATCAAACAGACAGAATAAACCAGCTACAAATAATGTGAAATATTTCTAAAGAGACTTTTGTAAGAAAATGTTGATTTAAACAAAGGATCCTTTTCCCCAGACTCTATTCCACCATGGTGCAAATGTAAAACTCTTCTCTTAAGTTTTTGTTTGACCCCATTAGAGAAGCACCTACAGTCCATTGTTAATAAGAAGCCAGTGCAGACATGTGTATGTCAGTGACTGAAAATACTGAACGTTTTGAAAAACTGATGATTTTTTTAAATTGTATCAATCAAAGACCAGCTACTGCTTGTTGCATTGGAAACTGACAGCTATCAGATTTCCCATCTTCATCTGTATTTATTTGCAAACAAGAGTCTTGACCTCTTCAGAGAGATTTGATCACAAGTGATTTTCTTTTTCTTTGCATATACTACCCTTCTGTATCTCAAGGAGCAATCACTGCTGAGAAACTCTTTTCAATGATGATGGACAAAAGCATTGAATTGCTCATAATGGATGCTCGAAGCTTGAAAGATTATCAGGAATCCTGTATACCAAATTCCATCAGTGTGCCAGAAGAAGCTATCAGTCCAGGGTAGGGAATAACCTTCATGCAGGAGTGAAAGTAATTTCTTACAAGTATTGCCCTATCAAAACCCTCTGCCTTTGGGGAGGAGTTAGAATGGGGAGGGTTGCAATAGGACAGTACCTGTAAGAAATTTAAATGTGGGATGGAGTGTGGAGGGCTCAGGACAGGGGGTTGGTGAGTGTGGGTATAGGGCAGCTGGGGGAGAGGGGTGGTGCTGACATCTGGAGGACAATAAGGGTATATACATGAGTCTGGGCAGGGGGTGAGAGGGGAGGTTTGGAGGTTCAGGGACAACGCTACCCATTGCCCAAGCACTAAGGCTGGAGCCTGTGTGCGCTGCAGCCACATGGCTTGGGGTTCTAGTAGCATCCAAAGCCTGGCCCCCAGCTAGCTAGTGTCTTACCAATGCGCTGCACTGGGGCACACTGGCTTACTTTCACCTTTTCCTTCATGTGACAGAATTTTGCACCAACATGAATTAATTATACACCATTTGGTGGTCAAGAAATATAAAATATAGTTATCTGGTTTTCTTGTATTTAGACTGACTGAAAGCCACTTCCTTGTGTAAAAGTTATGAGCTACTTGTTAAAAGTGCCGTGAGCATGTGCTCTCAGTTTCAGAAAGAAATTGGTATGAGCTGTAAACATTTGGCTTTTTTTAGGCTTTTGGGTACACTGGAATAACATAACTTGCTTCATTGTTTCTTTGATATAAATCATACCTTTATCATTTATAGACAATGCCTAAATATTTTTTAGCCAGTCTTGGACAAAATGTGGTGTTTGTACTCTTAAACAGATTTTTCCTGTATTCCAGAGTCACTGCTAATTTCATTGAAGCTAAACTCCCAGATAATTCTAAAGGTCCATGGAAGAAGAGGGGAAATGTTGATTATGTTATATTGCTTGACTGGTTTAGTTCTGCAAGAGATTTAAAGCTAGGAACAACTCTACAGAGCCTGAAAGAAGCACTTTTTAAAGTATGCAACTTTGTCATTTTATATTTGTTTAACTCTATTATTCTAGTTAATGAGAAGTGGCTTTTAAGTAGCTGTAATTCTAAAATGTAGGGAAAAAGGCAAAACATTCTGGGTAAACACCTTGCATCTCTTCCTACAGTTTTCAGCTAGACTGCATGGCTTTGATACCACAAATCTGTTACATTTTTCACTTGCTTCCTCTTTCTGACTGAGGACAGCATAGCTAACTGGGGTGGGGGGGGGAGGAAGGTAAATGTTGTAAACTACCTTTTTAAATTTTTTTTTTATCTGCCTGACCTAAAGATCATTTGGGAAATTGTCCTTGTGTTAGTATGTCAAGGACATGTTCAGTTAGTCTCTCTTCCCTTCTCTTGCTAATCCATAATGCATCATTCCTTGGAGCTCTGGGAAGTGGCCCACCACCAAATGCTTAATGAGATAATCCATGGCTGCTAGAATGGGGGTAAGTTCTCTAGGGGTCAGAAGCCTCAAACTGGAGGATCTGGGCAAATATGAGAAGTCCTCCCCCTTCCCTCCCCCCCCCCCAATCACACTTGGCCATTGTCTCTAGTTTTTTTTTTACTGGGGGGAGCATGGATTAGATTGGCCTAGCTTTCAGCTACAGTCAGAGTTTAGAAATTGAGCAGTTATGTTTTTAAAAGTGTTCTGGTGAAAGATAATATTATAGAATTTACATGCTACAATTCTAAGTGTTCCAACCTCTCTACTTTCTTGAAATTGATGGATTATAAAATGACTCTTGTGCACACAATGCTTATCACCTAAACCTGCAAAATTAGAAAGATTGAGAATTAGTGCAGGCATATGTTTTCTATATGTATTGATAAACACAATATTCTGTGAACACACAATATTCATGCTCTCTGCCATCCCAACCTGAGCTAACTAATATGACCAGTCTCAAGTCTGAAATTCAAGGTTTTGTTAATTGATGGCAGATCTTTAATACACTTATTCACAGACCAAAGTTAACCCATGAGAGTTATTTATACTAAAAAGAACATACTTTCAAAATAGCCCTGAAGAGTTTACAATCTGAACAAATTAACTGATTGTCAATCTGAACAGTAACCTGCCTACTAAAATGTAACAGGCATGTAAATTTCAGCATAATTTGAGTTGTAAATTAAAGTCTCTATTGCTCTAGGGATGTGAATGGTTAACTGGTTAGGGCTGGAGCAGCTCCCCACCTACCGACAGGGAGCTGCTCCAGCCTTGTAGGGCCCCGCGCAGGCAAGGGCTACTCCAGCCTGCCAGTCGGAGCAGTCCATCCCTGTCCGTAGCAGGCCGGGCCTGTCTCCCTCCTCCACCACATAATGTTTAACTAGTTAGCCAATTAAACGGAATTTTACATCCCTAGTTGCTACTTTCAGAATGTCCCTTTTTTTTCCCCAGTGGGAAAGTAAAACTATACTGCGGAGTGAGCCTTTAATCTTGGAAGGAGGTTATGAGACTTGGCTTCTTTGTTATCCCCAATACACAACAAATGCTAAAGTGACTCCACCCCCACGTGGCAAGAATGAAGCCGTATCAGTCTCGTGTAAGTATAAATGACATTTTAATTATATTTAGAAGAATTTTAAAAAAATCTAAAATTATGTACAGTAATTTAAATATATTAAACCTATTTAATAGCCTGCTCCTGTTTTATATTAGGAAAAAACTTATGTTTGTTTTTTCAAAAAGCTCTATATTTGTGGTTTTCAGTAGATTTTACTTATCCCTCCCTGGAAGAGCCAGCTCCTTCTCCTCTACCACCTGTTGTCTGTGTAAAGCCCACTCCAGTAGAAGTGACTGAGAATGATGAAATGGGAGATAATCAAGTGGAGAAGACGGGATCACATTACGCACCAACTCCAAGTGCGCCAGTAGCTGCTCTCCCTAGTACTGATGGTTCACCTATAGTCCCCCCAATATCTGCTGTGAAAAGTGTCCCACAAGTAAGATGTTTTTCCTTGTTTAAGCTTTCATTTAAAAGAAAATCTCTATAGTAGATCTGTATTGTCCGTTTTAATTAGATTGAGAGACCTGCAAATGAGAAAAGTCTAAGTTTTACTGTTTCCTCACAGCTTTCTGCATTTGCCTAAGTATTGCTGACTTAATACAATTAGATTCCCAATTACTCTGATCACACAGCATGTGGTCAACTAGGAGGGCTTACCCTGAGTATCTCCAGCCTCAGTTTTCCAGTCATCATGACACTGTGGCCTGTCTTCCCAAGGCTCTCTCTGTGCCTTAGTCTTCTAACTGAAGTAAATGTATTCCCCATATGGATCAATCAAAAATAATAAAGCATTGATTTGCTCTTGTCCATGCAGGGGCTCCACACAGTTCTTTTGCTTTCCTGGGACAACAGCCCTTTCTCCTGGTTTTCTAATGTCTTTTCTTTTGGTGGGAGCTTATAGCAATCCTGTGCCCTTTTGTCACAGAAGTATTAGTTTCCTTCTTTCAGCACAGTTGAGGCATAGAGGAAAACTGGGCCATCCCTCTAATTTAGGCTTCAACCCAGGAGCCATGAAACGACACTCAGCTTTACTTTTCCCTAGATCACTTTCTATACTTTGCTCATAGTCTCCGGGATCTTCCCTAGGTTTCAGTAAAAAGACTCTTAGGACTCTTCACTTAGCCTCTCCCTAGTCAGAGCCCCAGGCAGCTCTTAAATATCTGCTTCCCAATAAGTCACATGCTTTGTCAGTGATCAGTAGAAAGGGAAGAATATGCCCTTCAGAGCAGGAGTGTAACCCTGTGAAAGGTCCAGCTGACCTGACAGTTTGAGAATAAGTGTGGAGTTCTACTAATAATTAGTTATAATGCTATTTAACTTCAAAGTGCTGTATAAACTATTAACTCACCTAATACACTAATTCTGCTAATGGGTTAAACTGAAACATACCTGTTTTGTGACTTGCCTGAGGCCACTTAAGACTCTTAACATTGATTTCTGAGTTCTAGTCCTGTTCTGCAACTGCTAAATAACATTCCTTTCTGGTGGAATATGCAGGTCAAGAACAATTGTGCAAACCCATTCTAAAATCAAATGGATAATAACACCTTGTAGTTTTTCAAAACTTTCATTTACAGAACCTATGAGTGAAAGAGATTCCATCAAAGTTCTGCACAGATTTCAGTTTACTTGCTTCTGGACTTTATTAACATTTCTTAAGGGCTGAAGCAGTCATTTTCAAGGGGAGGAGGACAGAGGAAAAAACTTAGATCTTTTTAACATCTTAGCTTTATTATAAAGCTATCTCATAGTAGCTTTCAGTTGGAAGCCCTGAATAGAAATCAAAACAATGTTTCTTGAATGTAAAAAAAAAAAAAAAAAGTTGTTTTAGGAGAGGTATATGAAAGGGCAATACTGAAAGACACAAATGAAAGTCTGCTTCTGCCAGATAAAACAAGCATGATGGAAGTAAGCAGATTGTTTTATAAAAATGGATGACAACTATGTAGTAGGCTTTACTTGTACAAGTCCAAAGGCAGTTTAGTTAAAGAAAGTAGTGTTGTTAAAGGAATGGTGTGTGATATTAGGGACTGTAAATAAATGTTTCTAGTAACATTTTATTCTCATTTTACACTTTGTTTTTATTGTGCCAGATTGATCGTACTAAAAAACCTTTAGCAAAATTTCCTGATGTTAATAGCCCAAAATCTGAAGTTACAATCCCTGATAAACTTCCTATTGAGAATGGAAGAATGGTTCCAGATCGTTCCACAAAGCCATCATTTGATGCAAAGATCACTCTGACGGAAGAGGAGAAGAGCCGCATACATGCAGAAACAGCTTCCTTATTAGAGAAGAGCAAACGGGAAAAAGAGTTGCGGGAAAGACAACAAGAGAAAGAAAGAGAGAAGCAGGAGCAAGAACATAAAGCAAAAGAGGAACGGGAAGAAAAGGAACTCAGAGAAGACCTACAGCAAACAAAAGAAGAGCGAGAGAGAAGAGAACAGGAAGACCAAACAAGTAGGGACCAAAAAGAAAGACAGAAAGCATGCAAAGAAGAATTAGAAGAAAAAAGACAAAAGAAAACTGAAGAAAATATTACTGCAAAAAAACTTGAGCTTGATAAAATATCTGCGGAGGAAAGAGAAAAGGGGACTCGAACACCAGAAATGCAGAGGCATGCATTAGGAGATGCATCTGTGACAGGGGTGTCAGTCTCGAGCAAGGTTAGTAAGCGAGCAGTTTAACAGCTAGAAAACTAAAGTGGAGTAGTCACTTACTGACAGAACTGTGCTATCGATTAATGGAAGCAATCTGCAAGTAACTGGGTTTTGTTTGTAACCTGACATTTTGACTTAAAACTAGAGAAGAAGTCAAAACAAATTTGAGGGCAGATCCTCAGTCTCACTTTGTGCTATTTAAGCAACACAAAATAGACAGATTCTGACCAGACCTGAGCAGCAGAGAATTCTCTTGAGGCTGGGGAAATCCCTGCTGATTATAGAACCAGTAGAATTGACTCCTGTTCTGGCTACCCTTCCATCCCCAGCATAGGAGGCATTTCAGAGGCATGGTAGCACTCTATTCTGCTATACCAATCCTCTGTTTACTGCTTTAACTCATCCTTGGGAAAGACAGAATCACAGAGCCATAACTAACTCACAAACGCCCGTGTTAGACAAAAGACCTGCAGGAGAGAATAAAGACTATAGTATTATTAATGAGTGTGCTCCCCACTCTGGTATCTTTCAAGTAGGAAAAAAGAGATCTTGCGGAAAAGGGTTTATTTTCTGCAAGATCGCGTCTAGACTGGCGCTTTTCTCCGGCAAAACCCCGAGCCGGAAAAAAGCGGCAGCCATGTTCATGCAAATACCGCGGGGGATATTTAAATCCCCCGCGGATTTGCAATTGCGCTGTGTCTCATTAGCATCCCTTTTCCGAAAAAGGGTGCCAGTGTAGACACAGCCTTCTAGTTTATATAGAAATATAAAAAAAAAAAACTTTTAAACTTGCTAGATTATATTAAATACAAGTAATTAGTTCATCCAATCCATGTATCTTTTTTTTTTCCTCTATCAGTATCTTGCAGATGTGCTAGCACCTCCTTAGTAGTTACACTTGCACCATGATTTTGTCTTAGATGGGACAAAAGGCAATGGGCTTAAATTGCAGCAAGGGAGGTTTAGGTTGGACCTTAATTGCCAAGGTAGTTCAGCAATGGAACAAATTGCCTGGGGATGTTGTGGAATCTGTCATTGGATTTTTTTAGTATGGGTTAGACAGCCCCATTCAAGAAAACTATTACTCAGTCCTGCCTTGAAAGCAGAGGGTGGATTATATGACCTATTAGGTTCTTTCCAGTCCTACACTTCTACGAATCTCTGCTTTATAAACATTTAAATACATTTTTAGCATTTCTCAGATGTGGACCACTCGAACACAGTTGCAGCCAGGCTACATATGTTGTATTATGACAGTTGTGAACAAAAATCCAGTCTAGGAAGGTTAGTAGTAATTTAATTTTTTCAGTGATGTACTGCTCTATTAGGGCACTTTTTACCAAATGCAAAATAATTCTAGTTTCTTACATACAATTAGTCTGTAACTATGTTTTATCATTCCCCGTTTTGCAAACAGATACACTGGTAAAATTCAGACAACTCTAAATATCAGTGCCTGAAAACCTACTGAAAATTGAAGGAAAATGTGTCGGTTACACTCTTAAATGCTCAAAGTATATCACAGGTAGTAATGGTCTCCAGGTGCTTTTCGTTATGAGACTCCATTTTCAGTTGCTTATAATGTTTCTAGTTCTGAATGTTTTTAAATGAAGTGGTCCTGTTGGGGTGAAAAAAAATAGTATATGATCATGTAATTCAAGACTGTTATAATGTGTACACAAGGGGGCCAAATCAAGGTTGTATAGACAAACTTAATTTTGGTATTTCCTCACTATTGAATGTCTAACTCTGCAATCTTACTATTCTTTCAGTATAGTATTTGTGGATACAGCAAATACGTATCAGTTTTACTGATTTCCTAGTTTGTGTGGGTCTTGAACCCAGCAACATCAGAGAAAGAGAGAGCTTGTACATTCATTACCTAGTGGAGAAGACACACTGAGCTGAGATTTCACAAGTACTTCAACCAAAACACACTGTTTTAGGCAGGGATGTAAGCATGTAGTCATTTACACAATTAACCAATAAGCCTAGGTTAATCATGTAAATGACTACATGCGCGCCTCCCTCCTGCCCGTTGCCTCTGTATCAGAGGAGGGAAGGAGGCTGAAGCCAGTGCCAGTGAGGAACTAGCTCCGGTACCCACGTGTACCAGCTCCCATGGAGCCGCCTCGTCCTCCCCGCCTGCAATATGTGGGAGGCAGGCAGGAGCCAGTGTTTGCAGGGGAGCCAACTGTGAGAGGCAGCAAGGGGGGAGACGGAGGGGGAACAGGCAGCTCTGGAGAGGCTTGAAAGCCGGCTCCCCACATGTATCTGCTCCCCCCGAGCCACTTCCCTTCTCCCCCTCCCCTGCTGCTGTCTACAGAGGCAGCAGTGCAGGGGGAGCCAGGTGGGAGCTGGAGCTGGTATGCGCAGGAAGCCAGCTTTTAAGCTCGGATAGAGAGGCAGCAGTGCAAGGAGGGGGTTGGCAGGAGCCAGTACACACGGGAAGCAGCTTTCAAGCGGGCTTCCCACACATATCGGCTCCCACTGAGCCGCCTGCCCCTCATACTGCTGCCTCTGAGGCAGCAGGGGGTGGGGGAGCAGGCAGGAGCCAGTGCTTGCAGGGAGCCAGCTCCCACCTGCTACCCCTCCCCCCACAGCATGTAAACATGTAACTGCTAAAAAATCCAGTGGTTACACATTTACACAAATACATGATAGTTAACATCCCTAGTTGTAGGTAAAGTATAAAACAGATTTTAAGTGCATAAGTCCATCTTACACTAGTTATTGCAAGTGGTAAGCACAGATGGTCAGACATAGTTAAAGAAAAGGTAAGAGCGCAGTCTACATCTTAAATCTTACAGGAGACAAGGCATTGGACACCTCCTAGACTTACAACATATTACAGTAACAATCAGATAGCAAAATCTCATAACTTCATACACACTAATCATATACCTTTTTGACAGAACAATCGGTTACATCAGATCATATATCTTACAAGGCATGTTGTGTATGGAATATATCTTAATTATATACTAGGTGAATGTGGGGTTTCAAAGGTGCTGCTTTGAGGTAAAGTGCCACAGTATGTACTTGTTCTTGTCACAAACAAATTGAGGTGTGCCCCCCAAATTTTTTTGTGCTATAGCAAAGTTCCACACGCTTACTGACACTTAGTAATTCCACCTGAAAATGGAAAGTCTCTTTTCAAAATCTTTTACAGCATACTGGGGTTAAAGGACAACCAGAAAGTGGAGCTCAAAAAGAGGATATTGAACAAGATACTGAAAGACGTAAAGTAAATACAGTGTGTTGTATGTAGATGAAAGAAACCCAGAGCAGATATCATATCATTATAATTTTTGTCTCGTTAAATTCCACCTCATTTTCAAGATCTTCTCTTAAGGAGAAATCTGTGCAGTGTTCTGCAGCTGTTAGTGTTTTTACATACATTTTTCATGTTTTCCTGTACAAAACAAAACCTATTTAAGATTTTCAAATGAAAATACTTTGTCTCTTCTGTGGGATTAACAAGGCTATGTCTACACTGCAGGCTTCTTGCTCAAGAAGCTTTTTGTTTAAGAGTTTTTGCACAAAAACTTCTTGCACAAGAGCACGTCTACACCTCAAAGCACATTGCAAAAGTGATGTGCTTTTGCGCAAGAGAGCATCCACACTGCATGGACGCTCTTGTGCAAGAAAGCTCTGATGGCCATTCACAGAATGGCCATCAGAGCACCTGTGCTTTTTCCCATAGGGGTTTCTCGTGCAAGAAACCCCTCTGGAGCATCCACACTTGCGCTACTGCTATTGAGCAAAAAGGCAAAAGGGAGTTATGCCTTGTAGAAGAAGGTTTACCTACACTGGCAAAAGCCCTCTGTTCTGCCATTTTACTGCTGATTTACTTGCGCAAAAGCGCATTTGAGGTGTGGACGCTCCGCAGGTTTTCACAAAAACGGCCATTTTTGCGCAAAAACCTTGCAGTGCAGACGTAGCCCAAGTGTAGAGTATCTTTGTCATCCTATGGTAACTTCCACTTTGTGAGGGGTGGTGGGTTTTTTTGGGTTTTTTTTGAGCGGGGTAGAGAATCATTCCTAAATATAGTGAGAAGACTCCTACCTAAAAGGATTTTGATAATAAAAGGAGTTGGGGAATCAAATTATTTTATATTTGGGATAGCTCAGTGGTTTGAGCATTGGCCTGCCAAACTCAGAATTGTGAGTTTAATTGTCGAGGGAGCCATTTAGGGATCTGGGGCAAATCTGTTAGGCTACGTCTAGACTGCAAGCCTCTTTCGAAAAAGAGCGTCTAGACTGCAAGCAGTACTTTCGAAAAAGCAAGCCGCTTTTTCGAAAGAAAGCACCGAGGAGTCTGGATGCTCTCTTTCAAAAAGCCCTGTTTGCTTCAAGAACGCCTTTTCAAAGAGCACTTTCAAAAAAGGCGTTCTTCCTCGTGAAATGAGGTTTTCCGCCGAAAGAAAAGCTGCGTTCTTTCGATTTAATTTTGAAAGAACGCGGCTGTAGTCTAGACGCAGGTGAAGTTTTTCCGAAAAAAGGCTACTTTTTCCGAAAAAACCCTTGAGTCTAGACACAGCCTTAGGGATGGTACTTGGTTCTGCCGTGAGAGCAGGGGACTTGACTCAGTGACCTCTCAAGGACCCTTCCAGTTCTATGAGATATATATATATATATATATGGAGATATACCTATTGGATGGATTTATTTTGGAAGGTGTGACAATTAAAGTTGTTCATTTAAATCAGGAGATGCTAAATAATAAAACCATGCTATCAGTTCTGTCGCCCCTCCCCCAAAAACCTCACAATTCACCAAATCCAAATTTCTACTTGGAACACTAGTATGTCTTATTGTTCTATGTTCTTCTTTTAGCTACATGGAGCATTTACAGAGTACCAAAGACAAACTAGACATTCTGCTGTGCATAGAAATAATTTCACATGCCTTTCTATTTTAATTGTATTATTAGTCCCAGCGGGAGCCGTTGATAAGAGCACGAAGTGAAGAAATGGGGAGGATAGTACCAGGATTGCCTACAGGCTGGGCAAAGGTAATTATAATTTACAACAATCTAGACACCCGGAATGTGATAATGGCTTTTATTTGCACATTCATTATAAATTAGATTGGAGTTGACATTTTTTCACCCCTCTTGAAATTTATGTGATTGTTTTTATCTTAATCTTAAGATTATTGTTAATGTAATGACTGGAGCTTTGTCAGCAATTTTTAGCATTTAGGGGGTCAATATTTAATGCATACTTTGGGAAGAATAATACTATCACTGAGTATTGAAATCAAATCACATTGCAGGCTATATACTTCAGTATTCATATTAGAATTACTCCGACAGTGTACTTAGTAGTTTTAATATTAGCCAGTTAGTCTATTGAGGGATTTTATTCAGTTTTAAAAACTATTCATTTTTGTTACCCAAGTTTCTGGATCCAATCACTGGGACCTTTCGTTATTACCACTCGCCAACAAATACTGTTCATATGTATCCCCCGGAAATGGCTCCTTCATCCACCCCTCCATCCACTTCACCAACTCATAAAGTCAAGTCACAGGTGACTGCAGAACGGGACAGAGAACACTCCAAACTGAAGCGATCCTACTCTTCACCAGATATAACCCAAGCCATTCAGGAGGAAGAGAAGAAAAAAATTCCTGTAACTCCTGCAATCAGTCGTGAAAATAAGTAGGTCTGATAAATTAAATCAAACATCACAGCTGTTACAATATTGTAGGGTGTATAGTTTGCCCAACGGAATTCTATGAACTTTCTGCCATTGGTTTACATGGAATATTTCTGATTAAGTTAAACTGCATAACTGTAAAGCTCAAAGCAGAATACAGCATACAGTGATCATCACTGAAAAGTGTTTTCTCCTTGTTTACCAACAATAACATATATAGATTGTAGACAGCATTATGTGGGGAGTGATGGTAAATGACAGCCATTTGTTTGTCTACTAGTAGGTGTAAGGTTGCTGTTATATTGTGGAATGAAAAGATTTTCCATTTCTAAGTTACATTACAGTTCACTCCTTGACCC
Organism: Rafetus swinhoei; assembly: GCA_019425775.1. Taxonomy (NCBI): domain Eukaryota; kingdom Metazoa; phylum Chordata; order Testudines; family Trionychidae; genus Rafetus; species Rafetus swinhoei. Next base: position 26,071,572 of record CM033442.1, on the reverse strand, counting down.
ACAGTTTAAGAAACATTGATTTGGGCTATCCCTGTGCATCGCTGCAGACCAGTATTCATAATTTTCTACAGAATCTCCCATTAGTCCCATGTCTAGGCCTGCATACCTTAAATTATGATATTTTATGGCTTCCTTGGGAGGCAGGGGGAAGAAGTGTATTGATATTCTGTGTGCTTTGAGCATATGGCTATGTATCTCCAGCCAGGGACAGATATCTCTTCCGAGCTAGTCAACACCATTTGGCTGGAGAAGTCTGTTAAATGACATGAGTCATATTTAACTCCAAGGGCTAAAACTCACTGCCTTCTATGAGCTCCCAACTCTTGACCAACAATAATAAGGGAATAATAAGATGCCTACATGAACAGAGCATTATGATAGACCCTAAAGCAGAATTGAAAACTCCACTTTGCTAACAACAATTTCTTCTATACAGACCAGTGTATTACACTAAAGCTGAAATCTCAAGGCTCTCTGCACCACAGATTCGTAATCTTAACCCTGTGTTTGGGGGATCAGGACCAGCTCTCACAGGGCTTCGTAATTTAGGGAACACTTGCTATATGAACTCCATATTGCAGTGTCTCTGCAATGCCCCACTTCTGGCTGATTATTTCAATAGAAATTTGTATCAAGAGGACATTAACAGGTAACAAATATTCTTATTCTATGTTGAATTATTTTAATTAATCCAGGACTGAATTCAGAATGTGTATTTACCACTGTTGCTATTTTTCGTTCAAAACATAAAATGGGGCTGTTATAGTCTTTAAAACCTCAGACATATTAAAACAGATGTTCGAGTATACATTTTTGTGGGGTTTTGACAGTTTGAGATGTGATAGTGTGCTTTGCCATATAGACTCTTTCGATTACACCCACCATCTCAGTGCTTGGGCATATTATAGAGATTAAAAAGAGCAAGTCTTGGTAGCAGTTGGTACAAATCAGAGAGGTGAAAAATTGCTGCATCTACCTTCAATGGACCCTCTGGCTGGGTTCAAATTGTTAAATTAAATAAAAGTATTGAGTGCTTCAGCCTGGAGTACTTGAACTGTAAAGCTCATTAGGAACCAAACATTTGTCCATGTGTATAAAGTTAAACATATCAGGCTCAGGACATCAGTTGATTATCTAATCTTGGGAAAATTTACTTTTCTCTTCCCACAGTCTTGGATTAAAAAGGGGAAATTGTTTTGATTTATTTTAATGGCTTAACTTAATACTCAGTATTTCTATTTAATTGTGTAGGTTGAATCTCTTGGGGTATAAAGGGGAAGTGGCAGAAGAGTTTGGCATCATAATGAAAGCATTATGGACAGGACAATACCGATATATCAGTCCAAAAGATTTTAAAATTACAATAGGAAAGATCAATGACCAGTTTTCAGGATACAGTCAGCAAGACTCCCAGGAATTGCTCCTATTTTTAATGGATGGACTGCATGAAGACCTAAATAAAGTAAGTAATCCCCTTGTGATAAACACCACATCTGTTAGATTGCAAAACAGAAATATAAAATGATATACAGTAAAACTCCAGTGGTCCTGCATCCAGTGGTCCGGCACACCTGATGGTCCGGCACCAACTGCAACCCGGAAGTGCTCCGGCAGCTGCTTCAAGTTGTTAGTCAATTACACTAACTGCGGCTGGATCTGCAGAGGACAGGCTTGTAATTTATCTTTGCTCTATTGCCTCTGGGGCGGGAGGGAAAGGAGAGAGGGAGGAGGAGGGAGAGGGGACCGAGGTCGGCGGGGGCAGGGAAGGGGGCGCCGAACTCTCCCTCATGTTGCAGGGAGGTGGAGAGGCAGCGAGAGGCAGGCAGCTGCATTCAGGAAGTTCTAGTCAGTTACACTTACTCCGGCTGGATCCACAGCCGACAGGCTCTCAATCTACCTTTCCTCTCTACTGCCTGGAGGGGAGGGGTCGGGGGTGTGCGTGTGCCGAACCCTCCCTCCTGTTGCAGGGAGGCAAAGCCTGCAAGCCCCCTTCCCCCCTCCAGGCAGTAGAGAGGAAAGGTAGATTGAGAGCCTGTTGCCTGTGGATCCAGCCGGCGGCAGTGTAACTGACTAGAACTTCTTGAAGCGGCTGCCTGCCTCTCGCCCCCTCTCTGCTTCCGCCGCTCGCAGGCTTTGCCTTCTTCTAAAATGGTGGAGGGTTCGGCCCTTGCGGCGCTGTTCCCCTCCGACGAGACCCGCCCCCGCCAGAGTACCTCCTGATAGTCCGGCATTTCTGATAATCCGGCACCACCTGGGTCCCAAAGATGCCAGATTATCGGAAGTCTACTGTATTCTTGTGAAGATGAAAATAAGTGGTAGATGTAAGGACTTGATTGAAAAAGTCTGTGTGCAAAATTGCATGCCTACTTTGTGCATGGGTTCACATTCTCTGCTGCGTTGGGTTTATACTTGACTCTGCTGGGGAAGAGGGAGGTGGATGTGAGTGTGTTTCAAAGCCACCTTTCCAATCTCCTGATGTTGGTTTGGCTGGGATGCCCTAGCTGTATCTAGATGCTGTGTGCCCTGCCCCTGCACTCCTCCTGTATAGAGCAGAAGGGACAGCTGGGGTAGGGTTAACTACACTAACATTGCATTACCAAAATTTTCCTTGTATCAGGAGGAATCTTGAGTTGCCATATTCAGGCTAGCTTATTGGTTACTTCAGGACAAAGTAGCTGGAGGAGAAGCCAATAATTGAGCCCAAGAACACTACAATTGAGAGGTTAAATGAGAAATTAGACACAAGTGGCCATTTAGATACAAGTGGCAGTTTGTACATTGTTACCTTTGTGTAGCACGAGTCCATTTTTAATTAGAATGTTTTCACAGTTTGAAAATAATAATCTCCCCCCCCCCTTAGAATTTTGATTAAAGCAAAGTCCTTTGAACAATGTTCTCTTTCCCCAAACTTAAAAGGGATATTATTTAAGATAATTATGGATCCTTAACCTGTTTTTTCCTGAATTAAATGTATAATAAAGCCAGTAATATATATTCAGATGTTTGTTCATTTTAAAGTGTTGTCTTCAGTCTGTCTCTTTTTTTCCCCCCTTATTTTTATGACCTCTTATGGCCCATTAGCAAGTAAGTAAATTGCAGCATACTTGTGCCTTTGTGTGTAGTGATATTTATACATTCTCCATATCATGATCATGCATTAGAATAACTTATTTTAAGATAATATCCTTTTTTTTCAAAGTTCCGTTCTTGCATTTAAATCTGTCTCCCACATTCCACCCATGCAGATATTAGAGGTATTGCTTTTCAGAAAGGGCAACATTTTCATGCAGTAATTAATGCCTTTGGGGGGGGAGGGGAAAAGTGATAATTTGTTGTTACTATTTGGATTCCATCACAGTTGCTATTCATGGTGTGACTCTTTTTAAAATATATAAACCAGAGTGCTTCAAAAAATATGGCAAATGATTTGTGCAAGAAGCCTTCAGTAAGCAAATCTGTATTTCAGGAGTTAACTATCTAAATCAACTGTCAGTGGATGCCCGCTTATCATGAAGCCTATGCTGCCATTGCTTATGGGATGTTCTTCTGATGGAAGTAAAACTAGGTGTACATCCTAACAGATGTTAAACCAGTGCACCTGTAGGAAATGCTAAAGAGCACCACAAAAATTATAACTACCTAAAAATTATATAGCATGTTGGCATGTTTTCAGATTTGTGTGGTTTTTAAAACTTGATCATATCTGTACTTATAAAATGCTCTTTTATGGTGATAAAGTATTTTAATTTTCTAATATCCAGGCTGACAATCGGAAGAGGTATAAGGAAGAAAATAATGATAATCTTGATGACTTCAAAGCAGCAGAATTAGCCTGGCACAAACACAAGCAGCTCAATGAATCTATTATTGTGGCACTTTTTCAAGGCCAGTTCAAATCTACAGTGCAATGTCTTACATGTCACAAAAAGTCTCGAACATTTGAGGCTTTCATGTATTTGTCATTGCCACTTGCATCCACTAGTAAATGTACACTACAGGTAGGTTAGTGCAATAAATTAATTACTCTTCATGGTTTTTGTATGGTTCTGCTTCGGCCTTTTTGGTTGGAGGTACATCAGTATCACCATTGTAACTTGCTCTATGATTAGCCATGGTATATGTCATTGTCTTTTTTTTCCCCTTGGTTTTTATTTGGGGAGAATCTAAAAAAAGTCAATCATTTTTATGTACATGACTACACTGAGATGTAGGTGCCTTTTGTGCTGCTGTAGTTTAAATATAACTCTTTTTTATAGTTACTGAACTCTTATTGCAGGTTATAGGAAACTTTATTCATGAAAGTAACTTTTACTGCACAATGCACATAGTTACTACCTATGTTCTAAATGTAGTTACTGCTTTTTTTAAAAGTAACCTATAACCTAATTCATGGGCTAAAGTCTAACTATTTTATGAAACATAGAACACATGTAGCTCATGTTCATTTACAGACAAATGTTTGTGCTACATCTTTATTTTTATAAAAGCCAGGCTTTTAAGTGTGTTTTCTATATTTTGTTCTAGGAATGCCTTAGATTATTTTCCAAAGAGGAGAAACTTACAGATAACAACAGATTTTACTGTAGCCATTGCAAAATGCGAAGAGATTCTTTGAAAAAAATAGAGATCTGGAAATTGCCACCTGTTCTCCTTGTGCATTTGAAACGGTATGGTACTAAGTTTGTGAACGTGTATTAATAAATTGTGAAGCATGTAGAAGAACAATTTGTTGGACAAAAGTCAACATGGGTTCTGTAAAGGGAAATCCTGTCTTACTAATCTATTAGAGTTCTTTGAAGGGGTTAACAAACATGCGGACAAGGGGGATGCAGTAGATATAGTATACTTAGATTTCCAGAAAGCCTTTGACAAGGTCCCTCACCAAAGGCTCTTGTGTAAATTACATGGCCATGGGATAAGAGGAAGGTCCTTTCTTGGATTGAGAACTGGTTAAAAGACAGGAAACAAAGGGTAGGAATAAATGGTAAATTTTCAGAATGGAGAGGGGTAACTAGTGGTGTCCCCAAGGGTCAGTCCTAGGACCAATCCTGTTCAACTTATTCATAAATGATCTGGAGAAAGGGGTAAGCAGTGAGGTGGTAAAGTTTGCGGATGATACCAAACTGTTTAGGATAGTCAAGACAGAAGCAGACTGTAAGGGACTCCAAGAAGATCTCACCAAACTGAGTGATTGGGCAACAAAATGGCAAATGAAATTTCATGTGGATAAGTGTAAAGTAATGCACATCGGGAAAAATAACCCCAACTATACGTACAGTATGATGGGGGCTAATTTAACTCACGACAAATCAGGAAAGAGATCTTGGAGTTATCGTGGACAGTTCTCTGAAAACTTCCACACAGTGTGCAGCGGCGGTCAAAAAGGCAAATAGGATGCTAGGTATTATTAAGAAAGGGATAGAAAATAAGACCCAGAATATCTTACTGCCCCTGTATAAAACTATGGTACGCCCGCATCTTGAATACTGTGTACAGATGTGGTCTCCTCACCTCAAAAAAGATATTTTGGCCTTGGAAAGGGTTCAGAAAAGGGCAACTAAAATGATTAGGGGTTTGGAACGGGTCCCATATGAGGAGAGGTTAAGCGACTGGGACTTTTCAGTCTAGAAAAGAGGAGACTGAGGGGATATGATAGAGGTGTATAAAATCATGAGTGGTGTGGAGAGGCGGATAAAGAAAAGTTATTTATTAGTTCCTAAATAGAAGAACTAGAGGACACCAAATGAAATTAATGGGTAGCAGGTTTAAAACTAATAAAATAAAGTTCTTCTTCACACAGCGTGTAGTCAGCATGTGGAACTCCTTGCCAGAGGAGGCTGTGAAGGCTAGGAATATAACAGAGTTTAAAGAGAAGCTAGATAATTTCATGGAGGTTAGGTCCATAAAAGGCTATTAGCCAGGGGATAAAATGGTGTCCTTGGCCTCTGTTTGACAGAGGCTGGAAAGGGATGGCAGGAGACAAATCGCTTGATCATTGTCTTCGGTCCACCCCCTCTGGGGCACCTGGTGCTGGCCACTGTCGGCAGACAGGATACTGGGCTAGATGGACCTTTGGTCTGACCCGGTATGGCCGTTCTTATGTTCTTATAAATGTAACTTGGCCTTTAGGGGTAGTAAAGCAATAGATACTTTTAAAAAAAATACAGAATGTTAAGGAGGAAACTTGTGCCCATGGACATCAAGAATTTCCATCTAGTTTTCATCTGCTTCTTAATTTCATAGACACCCCCCCCCATGAGTCATCTTGTTGAGTTTAGTATGTAAAGTTACCTACATGTACAAATATTTGCAGTATTGCAGCCTTAAATTGTAAGGTAACCTGGTCACACTGCTTAGCTATGAAGCCTAATTTAATCTCAGTAAGCTCACATCCCATTTAAAAAGCGTAACTAGAGACATAAAGGGTAACAAGAAAATACTCTACAAATATATTAGAAGCAAGAGGAAGACCAAGGACAGGGTAGGCTCATTGCTCAGTGAAGAGGGAAAACAATAACAGAAAAGTTGGAAATGGCAGAGTTGCTTAACAACTTTGTTTTGGTTTTCACCAAGAAGATCAATGGTGAGTGGATACCTAACATAGTGAATGCTAGTGGAAATGCGGTAAGTTTAGAAGTTAAAATAGAAAAAGAACAAGTTAAAAATTACTTAGAGAAGTTAGATGTTTTCAAGTCACCAGAGCCTGACGAAATGCATCCTAGAATACTCAAGGAGCTGATAGCAGAGGTGTCTGAGCCATTAGCTATCATCTTTGAAAAGTCATGGAAGTCGGGAGAGATTTCAGAAGACTGGAAAAGGGCAAATATTGTGCCTATCCATAAAAAGGGAAATAAGCCAAGAAACTTCAGACCAGTCAGCTTAACTTCTGTGCCAGGGAAGATAATGGAGCAAATAATTAAGGAATTCATCTGGAAGATAATAAGGTGATAAGTGACAGCCAGCATGGATTTGTAAAGAACAAATCATGTCAGACCAATCTGACAACTTTCTTTTGATAGGACAAGTCTTGTGGATAAGGGGGAAATGGTGGATGCAGTAATACCTATACTTTGATTTGATATGGTTTCGCATGACCTTCTTATCAATAAACTAGGGAAATATAACTAAGATGGGTGCATAACAGGCTGGATAACTGTTTTCAGAGAGTAGTTATTAATAGTTCAGAATCATGCTGGAAGGGCATAACAAGTGGGGTACCACAGGAGTCTGTTTTGGGACTGGTTCTGTTCAATATCTTCATCACGATTTAGATATTGGCATAGAGAGTATGCTTATTAAGTTTGCAAATGATACCACGCTGGGAGGGGTTGCAAGTGCTTTGGAGGATAGGGTCATAATTCAAAACTGGAGAAATGGTCTGAGGTAAAGAGGATGAAGTTTAATAAGGACAAAAGCAAAGTACTCCACTTAAGAAGGAACAATCAGTTTCACACGTACAGAATGGGAAGTGATTGTCTAGGAAGGAGAACTGCAGAAAGGTATCTACGGGTCATAGTGGACCACAAGCTAAATATGAGTCAGTGTGACACTGCTGTTCAAAAATTATTCTGGGATGCATTAACAGGACTGTTGTGAGCAAAACCCGAGAAGTAATTCTTCCACTCTACTCCTCCCTGATTAGCCTGATCAGTTGGAGTATTGTGTCCCGTTCTGGGCACCACATTTCAAGAAAGATGGAGAAGTTGGAGAAGGTTCAGAGAAGGCCAAAAAAATTATTAAAGGTCTAGAAAACATGACCTATGAGGGAAGACTGAAAGAATTGGGCTTGTTTAGTTTAGAAAAGACAAAACAGAGGGGACAGGATAGCAGTTTTCAAGTATCTAAAAGGGTGTTTACAAGGAGGGAGAAAAATTGTTCTCCTTGACCTCTGAGGATAGGACAAGAAGCAGTGGGCTTAAATTGCAGCAGGGGAGGTTTAGATTGGACATTAGGAAAAACTTTCTGACTGTCAGGGTGGTTAAACACTGGAATAAATTGTGTTGGGAGGTTGTAGAATCTCCAATACTGGAAATATTTAAGGGCAGGTTAGGTAGGCATCTACCTGTCAGGGATGATAGATGGTGCTTGGTCCTGCCGTGAAGGAAGGGGATTGGACTTGATGCCCTCTGGAGGTCCCTTCCAGTTCTAGTATTCTGTGATTCTATGGAAATTAGTGAGTAAGAAATAAGCACACCATCCACTTGAGATGTCTCCCTGGATAATGCTGATTTTGTGTTCTCTAGATTTTCCTATGATGGAAGGTGGAAGCAAAAGCTTCAAACTTCTGTAGATTTCCCTTTGGAAAGTCTTGACCTGTCACAATATGTTATTGGTCCAAAGAGTAATTTGAAGAGATACAACCTATTTTCAGTATCCGTAAGTACCCACAGCCAACTTTAAAACTTAGGTGTAAATCCATTTTTTTTTAACTGTATCTGCAAGGACAGTATTACAAGGTCATTTTGATTCACCTGGGTTTCTAAGCCTCCTCTCTGGATACAAATTAAGCTGGGGAAGAAGGAAGGAGGGTGTCTGATATTTATTGCCATGGGACTTCATGTTGGCCAAAGCATGGCATTCAAGTTTATTATTTTAGCTAAGGGCAGAAATAGTAGCAAAAGCACAGATTGGTTAAATTATGAATCAGGTCGTAAGAGAGACTCTTACCAAAAAGAAAGGATTGTTTTAATCTCATTTCACTTCTTTTCTCACCAGAATCATTATGGAGGGTTGGATGGAGGGCACTACACAGCTTACTGCAGAAATGCTATAAAACAGCGTTGGTATAAGTTTGATGATCATGAAGTGTCTGAGATCTCCGCATCCTCTGTGAAGTCTTCAGCTGCATATATTCTCTTTTACACTTCCTTTGAACTACGGGCAGCAGATATAGCCACATAAAGTGTTTTGAATGAAGTAAATTGGTTCTCTATAAATGCACAACACAGGTATTGAAATGCATATTAATATGCAAAACAGTGACCGATATATAGCCACTTAGTGTTAGGGCAAGGTTGCAGCAGCTTCTCTGCAAGAGGATCTTTCTGGTCAGTGCTATTGCTTAACTCAGAAGACTGATTTAATAATGCTTTTGGTAATAGCAACTTATGTTACAATTTGTTTCAAAACTATATTTTTAGTCTGCTCCAAAATGAAATTCTAGCTTAATTAGCAACTAGGTTTAAATATCCTAAAAATCCCACAGCATATCTTGATTTCTTTTCTTTTCTATCAATCACTGTTATGGCCTTCTCACATTTCTAACCTTAAGCTTGATTCTACTGTGAATACTCTAGAATTATGTAAACAGTTAGGAATGTAAGTGTACATATGGATTGCATACTTGCACATCAGAGCTATGTATATAATAAAATGTGGTCCTTTTGTGAGAATCTCTAGAACTTGGAGAATTGCTTTTATTTGCAAGTTCTAAACAACTGCAAAAATGTAATTCTTATAGGTGTAGAAAAAAGCAAAGCTGTATTTTTGTTAGCCTTTGTCAATATTTCTGCATTTAAAATTTCTTCTGAAAAAATTAAGATTTTTGCTTAATTTTTTAATACAAGATTTCATGTATACATGCATTAAGAATATTAACAAAGAAATTATTTAAAATACACTATCCTGTTAAATGTTTGTTTGAAGGGGGTTGGGTTTTTGGACATCTATAAAATTTGATAATCAATCCCGGTAGGATTATACACAGCAACATTTTGTATCTGTTCAACAGAGTCCAGATGCTCAACCTGGAAGGGCAACCGTCTTAAGAGTGAATTAGTTTAGGAGCCATCCTGGTTCCATTCTACCCATTTTCGTTGTCTGACAACAATTTATAATTTCCACTCCTGACTTCCATTGGTCCTTGAAAGTCTATGTCCTCTGCATTTAGCTTTTATCAGTGTATGTTGCCCTAGTTTAGTTAAGAGCAGGTTTTGAAAAGTTAGAGTTGTTGCACTTGAATTCATCACAGCACACACAGCAGCAGAGTACGAAGTAGCACCATACTCCTAAGTGACTATCCTGTTGAGCAGGTAGTAGACACTTTTAAATAGATGAGGGGACAAACTGGTGGCACCTGGCCAACATTGCCTTTCTTAGTAAAAACTGTGCCAAAGACGTACGGCTGTTTGAGAGCAACAGTTCAGTGAACCACAATTTTACAGATGCCAAAGTACTGTCTACATAGTGTTTGCCAAGCTGAACTCTGTTTAACATTTTTCCATGACTAATATCACATATGCACCTGTGAAATGCAATGTTAATGTTAACTCGATTACCAAAACCCCAGGCAATGCAGAATTAAACTGACCAACTTGTGCCTTAGGCCTAGGTACAACTTCCTACGTAACGTATCCATGCTGCACCTGCTAAAAGCATCAGAAGGTTCATTGTTGAATCCAGCATAGGAGACTGTTTAAGACTGTTGCTAAGACTGTTAGCATTAACAAGAGATGAGTGCCCTAAGGAAAGGCTGTTAGTGTTTTTCATGTTGACTCCAGCCAGGCTAATGAAGCTTTAATTGCTTGTTTTTCCTCTTTGATGCTGTTCTGACTCTGGCAAGGCACAAGCATAATCTCCCTACTGTGGAGGCTTCCCACAATTACCTAAATTTGCTCCATGACACAGCATTTAAAGAATAAATCCTCTTTCTAAGCTTTTGGCAGAATAACCAAAGTCTTTGAGGCAAACATGGACCAAGTATGGAGAGAAGGGCTTTGATTCAGTTGGTCAGATACTATCCTAGTCATACTTCTGCCTCTCATTTCATAGAATACTAGAACTGGAAGGGACATTAAGAGGTCGGTTAGTCTAGTCCCCTTCCCTCATGGCAGGACCAAGCACCATCTAGATCAGGAGTGGGCAATAGTTTTTAAAGGGCGGGCTCTCCAAGATTTTGGCAAGTGGTCAAGGACTGCACTGCTATAGAGGGGGGACAGGGACTGGGATGGAGATTGGGTGCAGAAGGCAGCTTTGGGTAAGGAATGGGGTGCAGGAGGGAGTGGAGTCTGAGAGGGTATTTGGGTGAAGGAGAGGTTTGTGATCAGGGGCTGGGGCTTGGGATACAGGAGAAGATTCTGACCGGGGGAGAGGTTTCGGTTGGGGGGGGTGCATGATCTGGGAGGGAGTTGTGATCTCGGAGAAGGAGGGAAAGGGGTAGAGAGGGTTTGGGTAGTGTCCTGGGGCAGGTAGTTGTGGGGGAAAAGAAGGGGTAGAGTGCCTGAGGCAGTCTGTGCTGGGAGGCGCTTACCTAGGTGGCTCCAGCCAGCAGCCATGCAAGAACCTGAGCTACTATCCCAGTGTGATTGACTGTTTGCACCACATTGCTCTGCTCTGGGCATGGGAGAGGGGAAGGGAGGCTTCACATGCTGCCCCTACCCCCAGCAAAATTTCTCAGCTCCTATTGGCCAGAACCAATGAGAACTAAGATTTTTTTCTGGGGGTCAGGTCAGCATATGAACTCTCCCCTTCCCTCCCTCCTTAGCGTCCAGAGGAGAGAGCAGCCAGCCACTTAAAGCATGAGCTGCTCTGTGCATAAGGGTCCCAGTTGAGACCTAATCAGCGCAGAGTAAAGGGGGAAGAATTACTTCTTGTGTCTTGCTCACAACACTCCTGTTGATGCAGCCCAGAATGATTGGGGGAGTGGTGGGGGGGGTGGCGTTTGTGGAACAGCATCACACTGTTGACTCATATTTAGCTTGTGGTCCACTTTGACCCCCCAGATCTCTTCCTGCAGTACTCCTTTCTAGACAGTCACTTCCCATTTTGTATGTGTGAAATGGATTGTTCCTCCCTAAGTGGAAGCACGTAAACCAGGGATTCTGTGCCCCACTATTAATTGTTGTGCCATTGGTATTGGGTTATTTCAGCATTTTATCTTTAATGGAGACTTGAAACACCTCACTTTAAGTTTTCATGGAAATTGGAGAAGTGGAGCACGAAGGCAGCAGTATTAAATCTAGATAAGAGGGCATAGCAAAAAGCATCCTGTCAGTTTGATACTGTAGTTGGTTTAGGTACTTGCATCTGTGTTTTAATTATTTTAGTTTCCTTTTGGTAGAGTGCAACTCACTATATAAAAAATGAATACAGGTCATTCCAGTATAACTAAGGTGCTGCATTTATAGTTTTTAAACCAGAATCCGGAGAGTGAGAAAAGTAGTAAGTATGGGAGAGGGAAATGGCTTTTTCTTTGAGCAAGCCCACCTTTCATTTCTGGTACTTTGTGCCCAAGACAGTTTAATGCTGTATGTTTTATACTGCATGGGGGAAGAGAAACAGTAGGGGACAAGTGAGGCCACGTGAGGACATGTGGCTTCTGGCACGCACACACGGGGTGGGGAAGGGGGGGAAGAAGACAGGGTAGAGCAATGAGTGTTTGAGAGAGAGGCCATGTGAGCTCTTTCCTCTAGTGCACCCTTTGCCTTTAAGCGTCAGCTGGCTGCTGCTTCTGTCCATAGGCTTTTGTACTGAACCAGCTCCTAATGTTATGGGGTGGGCAGGGCAGGGCAGGGCAGGAGGACATATTGGGGAAGGCATGGCAGAGCACCCAAATAGAAGAGAAGACGGGGAGAGATGGTCTGGAGGAAGCTATTGTGTATTTGATTTATCTTGTCCAAATAGGTTGCAGGGTCTCTAAGCAAGCTCCAGATCTCCTCTAAGTGCTGCCATAGTACAAACCATAGCCTTTTGGAAATTACTTGTATGGCAAAGTTCTGGCCGTGCTCCATGGGTCTTGCACTACAGGCAGATAATATTAGTATCAGAGACTCGCCGTGGTCCTCTTTACAGGAGGCAGGGTCCACAGCTTAGTGAGCCATACTCATCACAGTCCGTGGTTTTGGGGTGAAAACTTGTTGATAGTCCTTGTTTCCCTTCTTGGGACAGGCTCTGTGTTGGTGTGGGCAAAGGTTTGGGGAAGGGGGGAACCCAGGCCCGCCCACTACTCCAGGTTCTGGCCCAGGGACCCTAAAATAGCAGCAGCCACCAAGGTTATTTTTCCTTCCCACTTAGCAGCTTTTTTCCTGGGCCACTTCCCCAAACAGCCCCTCCAAAATGTCTCCCTCTGGTACCTGTTAACCCACTCTCAGCTCACGCACAGCTTCTTCTTGTTCCTCCCTTTCTCCTCCAGTCCATCACTCTTTGTCTTCCCTGTCCCCTTACCTAAGGGAGGCCTTTTAAAGCAACTCCACTAGCTGTAATTGGCTGCAGGAGTTGAGTGACTTGCCTGATGGAGCAATCTAGTTAATTAGCCCCAGGTGTTTTCCTGCCTTCATTTTATTGCAGCAGGCTCTAGGGCTGTGTCTACACTGGCACGATCTTGCGCAAAAGCGGCCGCTCTTGTGCAAAAACTTGCTGCCTGTCTACACTGGCCGCGTGTTCTTGCGCAAGTAAACTGATGTTCTAATGTATGAAATCAGGGCTTGCGCCAGAACTCTCATGCTCCTGCTCAGGAATAAGCCCTTTTGCGCAACTGTTCTTGCGCAAGAGGCCAGTGTAGACAGGCAACATGAATTTCTTGCGCAAGAAAGCCCTATGGTTAAAATGGCCATCAGAGCTTTCTTGCGCAAGAGAGTGTCTACACTGGCATGGATGCTCTTGTGCAAAAGCACATCTCTTGCAGAAAAGCACATGCCAGTGTAGACGCTCTCTTCTGGAAGAGTTTTTGCACAAGAACTCTTCCGCAAAAGAGTTTTTGCGTGAGAACGCACCAGTGTAGACGTAGCCACGTAGTTTACTCTGGAAAGAGAAAACCACTTATCCAGTGCCCTATATATCTGTCTTCTACCAGAGTGTGTCAGGCTGCTGGCTTAGGTCTGTCACACTTAATACAAGGAAATGATGTGCTTTGTAGAAAGACAGCCCTCTACTTCTTACACTGAAAGTTGTGTTGCAGTCAACTCCAGCTTTCTCTCTTGAAATCAATTCCTAAGCATAATCAGAAAAATCACACAAAAAAATTACACAATGCAAATGCACTCATTTAATGGCAAAAGAGGACTTAGCTGTCATTGTCAATGAATTCTAGCAATTGGACTGCTCTCACACAGACGTTTTCCTAGTACTTATTGGTTTTCGTGGGCACAGAGAAGGATTTACAGGTGTAGAACAGCAGATAAGCTGCAGCAGACTGGACTGAGGATTGTGGAATCTCGCTGACCTGGGCATCATCAAAGCTGTACCAGTTCTGGGTGAGCGTGTGCTTGCAGAATGCCGTATAATGGCCCCCATCCAGATAACCAAAATGGTTCTACAACAGCAACGTTCGGAGAGAAAGAGAGAGAATCCCTTTCAAATTTAACAGACGCAAAGCTAGAATCTGATGATCATTTTAATTTGTACTTAGCTGTTAAGATGAAGAAAAAATAAAATTCCAGTTTCTCTTTACCCAAAAGAAACACTTGAAATAGGTAGAGCTCTGGGCCAGGATGAACAAGCAAATGCTGCCTGGCCAATAATTACATTTGTCGCACAGGGTATGTCTACACTACAGGACAAAGCATCTTTCTATTTACTTTGCTCTGCTTAGGTTTAAGTACCCATTCTCCAGATACTTAATGATGCCCTGTCTCACATCCTCCTTCCTTTTTCCTTTTCTTTTTCTCCCCCCTCTCCTCTTCTACTCCTATTTATTTCGAGTTTTCATATCCCCTACTCATAACTCCGGTCATCTGAAGAAGTGGGCTGTGCCCATGAAAGCTCATGATACCATCTACCTGTTTTGTTAGTCTATAAAGTGCTACCAGACCATTTGTTGTTTTTTTTCTGTAACAGACTAACTCGGCTATCCCCTGAAGCTAACTTCAGCTACGTTAATTGCATAGTAGCTTGGCTTTTGGAACTGTCTACACTGAAGGAAGTCCAAGGGAGAACACTCTTCCTTCAACTTCCCTTACTCCTTGTGAAAGCAGGACTTCCAGCATCGACTGGAGTGCCCCTCTCACTTCGAATTAGCTGTCTTAACTAGACCGCTAATTCGTACTCTGGAAGATCGACAGCGGCAACTTGGATCTTCCACTGTAGTGTAGACATACCCTTACAGACTAGTTAGTGGCCCTGACCTGGCAAATCCATCTCCCAGCAAGACTCAGGTGGAAGCACTTTCAAACAGAGTCAGGAAAAGAAAGAGGGTCCTTGAATAAAGGGCATTTACTACACAGCCTGCATTAACTGTTGAACAAAAAAGTGCAATTAGCTTGAAGGGATCGCTGACCGGTTCTCTGTCAGTGTTTGCCCGGTATTGTATTATTTCACTCACTTGCAAGTAGGGATGTGAAATAACATTTAAAAAGTTAACCAGTGACATGTTATGTTTAGCTGGAATCTCGCAGGCAGGGGGCCTAGCTGGGCTGGAACGGCCCTGTGGTATGGTGGACCCGGTGAGGCTGGAGTGGTTCCCTGCCTTCCCTGTGGGCAAGGGCTGCTCAGGCTGGCCTGGGCCCACTGTCCCATGGGTAGGCACAGTAGGCCCCAGTAGGCTGGAGCAGCCCCTTCCCATATCAGGTGGGGGTCTATTCTAGCCCAGCCGGGCCACCGGTTGACCAGTTACCCTGGTAAGCATGCCGGCAAGGGTGATGCTTACCAGGTAACCAAGGATACGTCTATACAGCAACATTATTTTGAAATAACTAGCATTATTTAAAAATTACTTAGTCCGTGTCTACACAACAAGCAGTTATTTCAAAATAATGTCGAAATACTGTCAAGCTGGAGGACTTCTTACTCAGACTCCTGTAACCCTCATTGTACGAGGAGTAAGGGAAGTCAGAGGAAGAGTGCACTGTTTTGAAATAAGTGCTGTGTAGATGCTCCCTATTTTGAAATAAGCTGCGCAATCGATGTAGCGCAATTTGCGTAGCTTATTTTGAGTTAAGCCCTGCTGTGTAGACACACCCCAAGTAACTGGTTGACCCTTAACATCCCTACTTGCAAGACACAGGTTCTGTCTACACAGGAATGCCCTGTGGGGCATTGCATAATAATACAATAGTACTGCATCCATGTAATAAAATAATTTGATACTACTTGTACAGTGACATCAAACCTGTGTTCATCTTTGTGCAAAGCTATAACATAGTTATAAAGCAGTAGCGCTTAAAGAGCAGTTTGGCCTCATGTACACAGGCAAGATGAAGTCATATTATAACAAGGTTGGGGACTAGCGTGTTATATTCCACAATGCCAGACACTCAAATTGTGTCTTTGTACAGGCCTGTAATTATAATTGAATCCTGAAAGCCAAAGAACATTTACACTATTTTCATTCGTGGTACCCGGCCATCTTCCACTGGCCAGTGAAAAATGAGCTAGTTTGATCAGTAATTCTTGAGGTGAGGAGGCATCTCCTAACTCTGAAATGGCAGCTATGTGTAAATAAGTGACGGTTGTAGCTATAACTCTTTCCTCCATCCCCATTCTGTAAACTTTGGGTGCTAAGGCAGTTGCCTGCTTGTTTTCTTAGGACAAATATCAAACACTGATTTCATTCAAATAAACATTCATAGTAGGGATATGAACAGTTAACCAGTAAGCCTCACCCTTAATGGGTGAGGCTTACCTGTTAAGGTTAATGTGGGGCTGGAACAGCTCCATGCCTGCCGTGAGCAGGGAGCTGCTCCAGCCTTGTAGAGGGCCCACTGTACACGGGGGTTGCTCTGATCAGGACACCGTTCCAGCCAAGCCTAGAAGCAGCCCCCCCCCCCCCTTAATTGGTTAGCCAATTAATATGTTTAACCGGTTAACCAATTAAATGGGATTTTACATCCCTAATTCATAATAGTACAAATAAACGAGGCTAGAACTTTGCATCCAACTTACCACCACAGCACACAAGTTATATTTTGGATTCTTCCGAAAGAGTGGATAAATATAAGGAGAAAGGTCCAAGTTGCTTAGTGGATAGTAGATGTTAGTTCCCAGTTTCCTTTTGTAACTGCCTTGACAGTCAAACCTGAAAAAAAAAATTGTTTTGAGACAGTATTTTCCACTATAAATGCTTTCAGTTGTTGTAATACTGTATTTTTACCTGACTTCACATGGGCACAGGGAGAAATAGGTACCACCCGTACAGCTCTTTGATATGTAAAGTCCTATATTAATGCTAAGAATTACAAGTGGGTAGAAAATTACTGTCCCCAACAAAGATTAAATAAATACCCTGCAAGTGACATTTGTAATAAGAACAAGCGGGTTCTTGCTTTGTGAAATTTTCTTTTATTAGACTAGAAGTATGTGTTGGGAGTGCAGAGTCAGAAGAAACGATCACTTTTTAAAAACAGCATTGATACATGATCAGACTTAGGCTATGTCTAGACTACGTAGAATTTTCAAAAGAGGATATGCAAATTCCACAGGAATTTGCATATCTTCCGATCTCACTTTCTAAAGAGGAGCTTTCAAAAGTGAAAGTAATCTGGATGCATTTTTTTTGGGAAAAAAAACCTTTTCCGAAAAAAAACCACTCTTCCTTAACAAAAGAGGTTTACGTGGGTTTTTTCGAAAAAGTTTTTTTTTTTCCTGAAAAAAACGCGTCCAGACTACTTTCACTTTTGAAAGATCCTCTTTCGAAAGTGAGATCGGAAGAAGATATGCAAATTCTTGCTGAATTTGCATATCCTCTTTCGAAAAAAACCATAGTTTAGACATGCCCTTAGAAAGGAATGCTGGGCACAGAAATAAGCCAGCTGTAGTAGTAGCCTGCATTTGCAACTTCCTTTTTTTTCCTCACCCACTTGCAGTATTGAGGGCAAAGTGGCTATGGGACATACAATTTTAAAATATTAGGCTCAAATGCAATTGTCGATTCTCTCTCCCCTTCCCCCCCTCCCGGCCCCCCGCTTGTGAAGGAGTGGGCGGAGGAATAATGCTCTACCTGCAGAACACTGTTTTCTGGTTTTGTCCCTCACAATAGCTAGTAGTTCTGTAAGTGGCTATCAGGGCTAGCATGATCTGTGCTCTGAAATTCCATTTATTAGTGTGATACAATTTTATAACAACCATCCTTTTTCCTTCATTAATTTCACAATTCCATCGCTTTCCCCTCTGTGACCAATCCCTCCCCTTTCAGAATTGCCTCTATTGCAGAAGGGAAAGCAGTACAGAAATACACTGAGTGCCATTTGATGGACTGGATAAAGTAACACATTCTCCGGGTTTATCAGGAGTCCAACTCACATGCTTTTCCTGTTTTGTAACTATCCAGGTACTGTGTGTGCAAAAAGACAGCATGTGATGAGTTTCCCTACCCTCTTAATGCAAGTGACTGTCCTATGTCTCATGTAAATCAGGGACGCAGCTGTCCTACCAGATGCAATCTGTACCTCTTTAAGTGAAAAATAACCATCTTTGGTGCCTTTCCTATGTTGGCCTTTACTGCAGCATCTTGTTTAGTTTCACAAAAGGAGCAATGAATTTGATTGTTCCAGGTCAGTGTGTCTTGTTGGAAGAAACATTCAAGGCAGTCCTGTGGAAGGAAAATGTGTCTGGTAAAACAAATGCCATAACTACTTCTAGAGAAGTGAATTTCAGAGCATTAAGCTGGGTTAGAGAGGGTATCTCAAGAAGCCTGGTTGCAGATGTCATCTTGTGCAGCGTTTGTACACAGCAGAGGAAAGTTTCTCTCATGATTCAATTAGGTTGTGACTTTGTGGCTGCGTCTAGACTGGCAAGTTTTTCCGCAAAAGCAGCCGCTTTTGCAGAAAAACTTGCCAGGTGTCTACACTGGCCGCTTGAATTTGCGCAAGAACACTGACGATCTAATGTAAGATTGTCAGTGTTCTTGCGCAAATACTATGCTGCTCCCATTCGGGAAAAAGCCCTCTTGTGCAAATGTATTTGCGCAAGAGGGCCAGTGTAGACAGTTGTAACTGTTTTATGCAAAAAGCCCGATGGCGAAAATGGCAATCGGGGCTTTCTTGCGCAAAACCACGTCTAGATTGGCACAGACGCTTTTCCGCAAAAAGTGCTTTTGCGCAAAAGCATCCATGCCAATCTAGACGCTCTTTTCCGTTAAAAGCATTTGCGGAAAATCATGCCAGTCTAGACGTAGCCTGAGTGTGTAAGGCCCAGGTCTGCTGACAGGCAAAGAGAGCAGTAGCCCCAGTGCCCAGCAACTCAAAAGGACCTGGTGCTCCTGACTGCTGCCACTACCACAGAAGTGGTGGCAGCCAAGCCCTAGAGCTTTTAAATCACTGCTGGAGCACAACCATGGCCCGCTCCGGGCGGCTCTGAGGGCTAGCTGGTGGGGGAAGGAGCTGTTGCATGCGCGAGGTAGTGCTGAGGGCTGGCTGCCCTCAGCCCCGCCCCTTACGCTCTTGTCAGGCAGCAGGTGGACAGAGCATTGAGTGTTGCTTGGCTCCTGCTGAGTATGCTCATTGCTCAGTACCATCTGCTAAAGCCACTACCTTTACTGGAGACTAAAAAGGTTAAAGGGGGTGAATTGGGCTGGGGGAGATGGGCGAGCTCTGAACAAGGGGTAGAAACTGTGCAGGGGAGGAGGTCAAATAGCTGGAGGCAGAAGAGAGACCAAGGAGCAAAATGTGGGGGGAGTCGGGGTTAAGCCCTGAAGTGAGGAGCTGCCAGATGGTAGCAGTGGGCGAAGTTCCAGCATAGGGAAGCAAAAAAGGGTAACAGTTACCCCAATGGAATGAGCCACCTGACCTGTTTGCAAAAATTGGGGCGACAAAGGAGCTTCCACACTTAGGAGAAAGTGTTCAGACACAGAAAATGATGAAGTCCTCGGCTACTTATGATTCACAGTTGGGGGAAGCAACACTAGAAACAAAGTAAAAATTTGCCCAAATAAAGCATGCCTTTTTAGTCAACTCTCAGTAGGGGTTAAACATGGCTGTGCCCTTCTTCAGCAGTTTTCCTGTTACTGTGACCTACCCTTGCTTGTTGCTGCCCCAACATAATTCATTGTTACAGAGAGCGAAATAGGAGCCCCCTTCTCAGGGCGTCCTTAGTATTTATGGGACCCTTTCCAGTGCAATTAAACCGGTGCCCCTATGCCCAATGGCTGCTGGGGAGGAGGATTTTTAGAGATGTATAATCTTCATCAACAGACTAATGAAATATTTTTTAAACAAATTTTAATCTAAGATCCTGTAAATTAGCACGGTGAATTCAAAAACTGACAGTCTTTACCTGGGGTTGGAAATGCCTGTTAAATGGTTTCATTACCTCTTGTCTGCTAATAGGTCTAGCAGGCTTTTTCACTTTTAAGTTAACTAGATCCTCTCTGGAGGAAGCAGAGCCACAGAACAGAGATAGGAAGAGGCAGGTTGTTGGACATTAAGACCCAGTCATGCCCCAGGTCTTCAGGTGCCCTGTGTGTGTTCTGCGTATGGGTAAAAACTGGCTCTGCTCCCTTGATCTACTTGTCATAATGCTCCATTAACTGGCAGCAAGGTGCTCGCACACAACAGTGATTGTCTTTTTCTTTTAAAAGGCCTCTAACTTTGGGCTCGGGACAATTTTCAGATGCTCAGACAGGTAAAAACACAGGCCATTCACTGGACAAGAGGTGTCAAACTTTTTGTGGCAAAGGCAAAGCAATGAAACACCAGTGAGGATGCTACAGTTCATTATGTCAACATAACTGGCCTCCCTTGGTATCCCACAATGCCCCCCGGGACTGCTCTGCTCATTGTTTTCAACTCAGCTGCCCAGCAGGCATGTGCTCCTCCCCATCAAAGCACCAGGAAGCAATGACACTTCTCAACCTGGAGAGCCACCAGAGGCTGCTGAGGGAGATCTGGGAGGGAATGACAGAACTATTAAATAGGGGTTGAGGGAAGGCACAAGGGTCATCTAGTGTATGCAGGCTGTGTCATGCCTCATTAGTTGTCACAACATAGCTTCCCCAGCTGAATGATACTCCCCACATTGGCCTTATACAAACAAGCCATGGGCTATAATTCTTCGCCTTTAAAGGGGCATAATTAGAATTTGCTTGGCAGGATTTAGCAGGATAAATGATCAGGTATAAACCAACCATAATATACCAGGAAGCAAACAATAATCAACACACTTAGAAAAATAAAATCACAATTCAAAAGGCAAAAAAACAGATCTTACAATCTGCCCCTTCCCACTCCATCCACCCACCCCCACCTCATGGCTGTTTTGCTTATATAAAGGCCAAAGAAAGGCTGGCTTCTGCTCATACTGCGTCAGACGTGATGATGGTAATTCAAGTGCTAGATAATCCACCTCCATGGTAAATTCATCCTTTGTTTACTTTTGCGTGACTTTTATTCACCATTGAGAGAGGTGGCTGTTTATTTTAGCCACAGTTCTCACTGGGAATGGAAAACCATCAGGATCCCTTTTTATTTTTATAAATAGAAATGCAGTGGTACGTCTTTCTACATATGTTTTATGCCATTAAGTAATAGAAGTATCCATATTTATGTTACGGTTATTTTCAGCCCCTTTTTTTCCAATACCTCTCAGTGAGGTTACTTAAAGGTTATATGGGAGGATACTATAGGCTTGTGTGAAAATTAATTTAGCATCTAAAAGAATCATACACTATTTTTTATTGCCTACGTACTGCACCAAGAGGCAAAAATAAATGCATTATCATTACTGTATGATATCCTAACGCATGTCATCTTAAAAACCAATAGGGGGCGCGCAAACGCTTGCTTGCCCAAGGAACTAAAATGGCTCACTAAAGCTCTGTGAGCAAGGGAGCTGACAGCTATACCAGGCCCCCGGTGGGTATAGCAAAGACACCGCATGCTGGGAGGGACTACTAGAAATCCTACCTGTAGAGAGCAAGGTGGGAGGCTCCATACTCTCAGAAGGGACAAGGCCAAGGACAGCCGACCCTCCGTGCCACTCAGACTGCAGCGCCACCCCTCCCAGCACTGCCTGGAGCACGCCATGCGGCACCCCTACCTCTCCAGTCATCCAGAAGAACTGCCCAGAGCATGTTGCACAGGCAATATAAAAGGCTAAGGATTTGGGCACTGCTGAAAACCTGGGCTCCTTTGAATCTCCAGGCCCCAGGACAACTTCCCCCTTTACCCTCCCTGTGGGCCTCTCTCTGAGTGTACTTTGAACACAAAGCAACTGACATTGAGTATGTTTCCCTCTAAGGAGGCGTTTTGATAAGTGAGAATGTGAAAGAAAAAGCCTCACTGGTGCGTTCTTTACAATACAAAATAAAATAGACATTTCTCTGGCCATCCTCACCCCACAATAATCCAAGGGCATTTCTAAGCACCACCACCTGAACTGGCAAAAGAACAATAGAAGTCTGAGCTAGCATCTCCTCTAAACCTAAGGCCAAATTCTCTCCTGAAAAGATGATGATGTCCTGGAACTGGTGTGTGCTGGGAACATATTTCCTTAAGAGTCTGTTTACGTAAACACCTTCCACCCCCTGTACTGAGCAAAGACACCGGATGCTGGGAGGGGCTACTAGAAATCCTACCTGTAGAGAGCATGCACTCTCAGAAGGGATGGGAAGAGAGAGGACTGTAAAAACCTCATTCTTATCGGTGGTGGTCTGGCACTCCAGGCATGTAATGTCATAATTAAGCTGTCCCTCAAATAGCTGGGTGATGATTGATGTTTCACTGCCTGTTCTCCTATCTTCCCTTGAAGTGGAGGTGTTCCCATAGCATCTTCTTTTGTATGACTGCACGAAAAAAAACCAACAAACTACTGCCACCAACCATCACAAAACCATCCAAACACACTTTGTATGGGGCTGTCAAGAAAGCACACGTGTTCTCAGTTGGCAGTAAAAACACATTATTTATAATCTGGTATTTATTCTGCTTCTTTATAACACATATATGTGTACTATATTTACAAATAGGGCCCTGGTTGAGTAATGAGATGTGGTTCATGCATAATAGCATCCCTGACAAGTTCACTCTGACTCCTGGGGAGAAATTAGTTATTATTTGTTAGAATTCAGTTAACAAATTCCTGTGTTTTCATGAGTTTTAGCATGAAGTTGCCTGAAAATCCAAATCAGAAGTTTATTAGTCATCGCTTGTAAAAAAAAAAAAGACGTCAGTCATTCATTCAGAAGCAGAAGCTAGATCAGTCACAGCATGCAAATAATGAACATTTATGTGAACAACTAAAGCCCCTATAGATAGAAAATTATTCTTCAGAACTTCCAGCAAATACTTACAGAGGAGAAAATACCTTCCTGGAAGGAGCACTGGTTTGTAAAGGACGAGCTAATCAAGAAAGGGGGGAATGTTTGTAATGAATACGATTTGTAATGTATGGTGCAGTCATCTCCATTTAGCAGCACCGGCAACCACCAGCCCATTGCAGTCTGAAGCCTTTTTGTGGCCAACTCATAAGCATGTGCTTAACACTGTACACTGAGTAGTTCCACTGACATCAAGAGGGCTACTCATGGTGCATAAAGCTGAGAAATTTCCTATATCTGTGCAGGGTCAGGGCCTTGTTAAGATCTTTTCAGCTTCAGACACACAGGCTATGTCTACACTGCAGGCTTCTTGCGCAAGAATTGTTTTGTGGAAGAGTTCTTGTGCAAAAGGTCTACCACAAGAGCGCGTCCACACTGCCATGTGCTTTTGCGCAAGAGAGTCCATGGCAGTGTGGACGCTTTCTTGCGCAAGAAAGCTCTGATGGCCATTTTAGCCATAGGGCTTTCTTGCGCAAGAAATTCATGTTGCCTGTCTACACTGCCTTCTTGTGGAAGAGCGCTTGCACAAGAGGGCTTATTCCTCATGGGGAGAGGAATAACTCTTCCGGAAGAAGCCCTGTTTGCCGACGCTGTACTGTAAATTTACTTGCGCAAGAACGCAAGTGCAGTGTAGACGCTCTGCAAGTTTTTGCTCAAGAACGTTCGTTCTTGCGCAAAAAGCCTGCAGTGTAGACATAGCCACAATGTTTTTGTTTTGAGGGTTTTTTTGTAAAAATTTCAGACACCTCCCCAGTCTCAAGTGCCAACTCCTCTGCCTCTCCCTTCCTTCCAATGGCGTTTCCCCTGGGAGGCATATTCTTTTATTTTCTCTGCATGAAGGAACCACTCTCCATTGCTCCTCACAATAGGGTGCAGTATGGAGCACTCCCTTGTTCCACCACCTTCTGGCTTCTACTTTCTCCTGCCAATCCCAGAGCAAACAACAGAAATGCCAATTATAAATTGGAGCCCTAGGGTTGAGCTAACCGAAATGAACCCCTTGCCCAAGCAGCACATATCAGGGATTCAGAGAGTGTCCCAAGTTTTCCAGAAGAGCAGTAACACTTGATGTCACCGTGGTACTTTCTAGCTTCTCACTTGCTGTTAGGGTTGCCAGATGGTTTCAACAAAAATACCGGACACACTTGACATTACATCACAATCTACATTACATCTTATTTAGAAAATACCAGACATTTATATTTTCTCAATTTGTTTCCTGAACAGAAAGCTCAAATACTGGACTGTCTGGTTCAAAACCAGACATCTGGCAACCCTACTTGCTGTCCAAGTGCTGAGATGCCTAAGCCTGGAATTGTAAATGGGGCAAGAAAAATCATCCGATTTTTCCTCCACAATGATTCTAAAGCCGAGCTTTTGGCACACAGATAACAACTTCTGTGAAAGCACTTGGTGCATTTACAAACCAGAGTGCCTGGCCATTGGCTGCATAAGTTAGCATTTGGTATTAATGATTTCAAATGACGTACTGTGTGGCACTTTATATAGCCATGGTAAGCTAGGCCCACTATCGCAAAGACCACCGAACCAAAGAGAGGTGAGAAACCACTGGATAGTGCTCAGGGCAGGAAGGGTGGGGGACTTACTGCTGGGAAAGTGGTTTAAGGAAGGATTTGAAGAAAGTGATGTAGCTACAGAGCTTGACTTGGATGTGGAACAGGAAGCGAATGAAGGAGTTAAAGGTTGCAATGTGTACAGCAGCTGGAGCAAAGGGAGAGGACAATGAGTTTAACAGCAGCATTGTGTACAGTATGGAGGGAGAGAAGAGACACTTTGTATTCCATGCTATGCCATGATGAACGGCAGAAAGGAGACAGAAGTGCCCAGCAGGCCACAACTGCGGTCTCACCTTCTTAAGGGCCTCATGTAGTTCGTTCAGTACGTAAATCAGGAACTCTTGTGCATCCTGCTGAGTCTTCACGGTAAAAGCCGGGCACAGTTCGCCGATGACTGAACGAAACACCTCTGGTGAGACACACTCAAACTCTCCCAGCCACATATCGGCCATCAAATAGGCAAAGGCGGTAGCCACCTCCCCGTTTTCCCTGAGGGAGAATAAAAGGAAGTTTTAGTTGAAGTACAAAAGATGTAGTGGCTGGGTTTGACACTAAAATGCAACACCCAGGCTGAATGGGCCAAGGGAGTATGTTGAGGAGTCCATAGGCGCAGCCCAAACTCTGTTGGTTGAAGGGTCACACTCCCAAGAGGCTATTTCAGTCCATCGTCCAGAAGGACTCTTGGAATCCTCGCTGATGCTAAGCGCTACTTGAGCAGCATCCGTGAGTAATGCTCCCTATCATCTGGTTCATTAGGAGACTCCAACCTGTCCTGGTGAATGACTTGGCCTCAGTAATTCATGCTTTGGTCCCTTCTCAGCTGGACTACAGCAGTGCAATATACCTGGGCAGAAAGTCTTCAGTACTAGAGAAACTCCAGTTAGTACAGACCTCTGCGGCCAGTCTCCTCATTACCACGGGCTACCACAAGCACATCCAAACTGCCCTCCGCTGGCTTCCCGTAGAATATCGGCTCAAGTGCAAGGTCTCAACCTTTATCGTCACAGTGCTCCCCAGCCTGGGCCCAGGATACCTGAAAGATTGTCCAAAGCTCTGGGACCCAGCCTGTGGTTGACAACTTCACTCTCTAGGCCGGGCCGGGCCTGGGCAAAACACCCTTCGCGGCAGGATCTGGCCTGCCAAGCCACTGGATCTGGCCCATGGACGCAGCAGAGAGGCTCGGGCAGACTCCCCGTGCTTGCCCTGCCCGCACACACTGATCAGACAAGCAGCTTCTGGGCCGTTTGTTTCTCACAGACAAATGGGGGAGAGAGCGAGTGGGGGGGAGGGAGTGGGTGCTTCACGGCTGCTCCTGCCCCCAGCACAATCCCAATGGCCAGTTTCTGCCCATTGGGAGCTGCCTGTCTGAAAAACAGGCAGCACATGAAGCACGACTCCCCCCTTCCCCTCAGGCTCTTATTCACAGAGCACATGGCCCTGCAGCCTCAGGACAGGCGCCAGCCTGAGAAACTAGCTGGACTGCTGGCTGGGAGTCTCACAAGTAAGTTTCCAGGCCAGAGCCTGCCTCTGGCATTCCAACCCCTCCCACCTCCAGCCCTCTGCCCCCGTACCCCACATAATCCAACCCCCCTCCCACTCCTGAGCCCATACTGCCTCCCAGACACTGCACCTCAATCCCCTGCCCCAGATCAAGCACCAAACCCCATCACTGTCTCCTGCACCCCAGTCTTCTGCCCTGGGTCACAATTTTGCCTCCTTCACCCAAACTTTGTCCCAGACCTCACAGGCCCTCCTGCACCCAAATCCCTTACCCCAGGGGTGGGCAAGACAGCCTCCATGGGCTGGATCCAGCCCAGCAAGCTGGTTGATCTGGCTTGCGGTCACCCTGCCGCTTCCCCACCCCCAGGCCAATCGAGATCTGGGGACAGGGAAGCGTGCAGTCTCCTCCCACCCAGGGGTGCATGGCACCAGAGGGAACCGCCAGCTGTTCAAAACTGCTGGTGGTTCCCTCTAGGCAGCGCGCACCCCTGGCAGGGTGGAGGCAGGGGGCGAGAGATTGCACGTGCTCCCAGGCCCTGATTGGCCTGGGGAAGGGGCAAACACACAAAGTCTCCTACTGCCACCAGGGACACACAGCTGGTGGTTCCCTCTAGGCCCTGGAGGGCAGGGGGCCAAAGACTTCACATGCTCCCCTGCCCCCAGGCCAATCAGGGTCTGTGGGCGGGGGACCATGGGAAGCCTCCTGGGCCCGCCTCTTCTACCTGAGGCCACGCCCCTTCTGGGGTGGCCCATGACCACTTCAGAAATTTGTGAAGTGGCCCCCCCTTCAAAAATTATTGCCCACCCCTGCTCTAGGCACAGCAGACTCTCTACACAAAGGGAAAGCTCTGCTGTGCAAGAGACATCACTTTTCCAGGGGCCAGTCTAAGACTGTGGAACAAACTCCCCCAGGAAGTAAGAATTAGCGTTCATCTCAGCACCTTCCAAAGCTCCAAGAGCAGGGGGCATTGCTTTGACCTGGCCCCCTTTATCACAAATGCACAGTAGCACATATCCAAACCAAACCAACCAACCGCCTCCAGCAAATACACAAGTAAGTAAATAATCAGAACCCAACACATTGTACACACCTCACTCCCATGGAGGGATGGAGCGAACCAAGGGGTGACACAGGAAGGGGGTATGATATAAGAACCCAGTGAGAACAGAAAAAGAGGGAATTCAGAGAGAAGCCAAAAGATGAACATTAGCTAGGAAGAGCAGGGTGAGGAAGTGGCCGAGATGGTGCATGGGGTGGGGACATCAGAACAAAGCATCCTACTTCTGCTTTCCTCATGCAGACGAGTTTCTGTGCTTTAAATGCCAGGCTCCAGCTGAAACTTCATTGCTTTTAAAGAAACTTACAATATAGAGACAGAAAAACACCTCCCCAGTACTTTGTGAGTCAGATGCTTGGCACTGGCACAGACTTTGCTCCTATGCACTAGGGCAATGCAAATAATAAGTAGCAAAATAAAATAGATAACAAATAAATCGACTTACTTGTGCAGGGAGGTTACATACTTCCCTGAGAGAAAATACTCCACCAATGGGGATATACTGCAGAGGCATTGCAAAACGGCATTCATGTAGCAAGTGTTGCCCAAATTACGCAGGCCAGTCAGTCCTTGGTATTGTTGGCTAGGGCTTGTCTCATCATTGGATTCCTCACTAGAATCTTTCAAATGCTCCAGATGCACAGTTTCAGAACTGCATTGTCAACAAGAACAAAACCTAAACTGGTATTTTATACAGTCTCATTATCACAGTAAAACTGGCTTCCTCTCTCCAAAAGCCATTTTCAACTGTTAAGGTCCTTGGCACAAGAATACTAAGTCCCAGTCAGAACTTTTTTCTATTGACTCTAATAATAGCATCATGGGTCCACTGATCACACAGAGTTAAACTGACCAATTCAGAGGAAAAAAACCTGGTGACTCACCTTTTGTAACTGTTGTTCGTCGAGCTGGGTTGTTCGTGTCTGTTCCAAGCAGGTGCGCCAGCACGTGCATGGAAGCCGGAAGATTTTTGCCTAGAAGCAACCGTCAGATCAGCGTAGGCGCCCCCCTAGAGTGGTGCTAATCTGGTGCTTGCTATAGAGCTTGGCTGACTCACCGACCCCCCACTTCCCTCTTGCAGGCTATTCCACTGGGAGAAGGAGGGTGGGTAGTGGAATGAACATGAACATCGCATCTCAAAGGACAGTTATGGAAGGCGAGTAATGGTTTTTCCTTCTTCAAGTGCTTGTTTGTGTGCATGCCAGTCAGGTGACTCACACGTCTAAGTGTTGGGGGGGGGAGGGGGGTCAGAGCCAGGAGCTGACAGGAGCACTGCCCTGCCAAAGGCGGCATTGTCTCTGGTCTGCTGGATGATTGTGAAATGCATGGAAAACATCTCTCGTGAGTTGGAAACTGAGCAAGAAATGCTGTGGATGCGGCCCTAATAGAATGTGCCAAAATTGGCGGAGACAGGACCCAGGCAAGTTTGTAACATTTGAGGATACATGAGACTATCCAGGAGGAGATCCATGTGATGACTCAGGGTGGCCTTTCATCCTATTCACTACAGCTACAAATAACTGGCCCCGTTTCCTAAACGGTCTAGTCCTTTCAATGCAAAAACCCAATGCCCTGCGTACGTCCAGCATGTGGAGTCTCTGTTCCCATGTCCCAGAGTATAGCTTAGGATAGAATATGGAACTGAGAGACCACCTTAAGGAGGAACACAGGGGGAGGCCTTAGCTGTACCTTGTCCTTAAAGAACATGGTATGGGGGGCTCTGAGTTCTGACACTCTCCCAGCCCAGATTATAAGCGTCAAGAAAGCTACCTTATAGTAGGGCCGTAAAATCCCATTTAATTGGCTAACCAGTTGTCCAATTAAAGTGGGTCAGGCTGAGGAGCGAACTTGTTGGAGCAGTTTCCCCTCCGCAGCTGAGGGCTACTCCGGCCAGATGGAGCAGCTCCTGCCTGCAGCAGGGAGGCAGGGCCAGGAAGCCCCTGACTGCAATGAGCCCTATGGAGCTGGAGCAGCACCTTGCCTGAGGTGGATGGGGAGCTGCTCCAGCCCCCACCGGTTAACCAGTAGCCACATGTCCCTTACTTTACCTTTCCTATATGAAAATATACATTCTTTATGTCAAGGGCAGCATATCAGTCTGCTGGATCCCGGGATGGGATAATATAGGCCGGGGAGAAAGAAAAAGGGGATGGTCTCCCTAAAACTATTCTAACTACTAATCACTAAATAACTCTAAACTACAACTATAGGAAACCTACGTGCAGTAACAGGTAGGAGCGTGCACCACTAGCAAGTGTGAGGAGTTCCAGCTGCTGTCACCAGCGGGAAGAAGTAACTGGGGGATTGGCAGGTCAACAAGGCTCTACAGCAGGCGCTACGTAGGTGCCACTCCACCGAGCACCTAAGCTGATCCGACGGCTGCTGTTCGGCAAAAATCTTACCACTTCCGTGCACATGCGTGCGCAGCCCTGATTGGAATGCACACGAACAAGCACTCGAAGGAGCAGTGCGAGTACTTCCCGCCAAATGCATTGGACAGGTCAGCACCGAACATTGTGCATGTTGTTATATCTGCAAAATGAACACTTAATTGGGGACCAAGCCTTTGCCTAAGTTGTCTCTGTCTTGCTGGACTATTCAATTAGGATGTCAGTGACCCAGCCTCCGCTTGGAAGGGATTCAGATAATTAATTTGCCATTATCGGGTTCACTTGCCGTTCCGCTCGACGTTGCAAGCTCTGGTCCTGGAGCTCCCACTGCCTTCACCAGGAGTTTGCAGGAGACTTGAAGGATCAAGCCCACTGTCTATAGCACTGGGATTTTGAAATACATTTTTTTCATACCAATTTTTCCCTCTCCTTTGACAACCTAGACAGGTGGACAGACATTCCCAGGCGATTCCAGTGAGGCTTGGCATTGACATTTTATGTCTGGTTTTTGTTTGGTTGCGGGGGAGGGGAGTTGTGGTTTTGTTTTGTTTTTTGGTTATGTCTTTGTTGGGGCACCAGTGTTACTATTCACCTACCAGGCACGACTGACTGCACCTTTTGGGGTTGGGCCTGTGTTGGCCTAGCAGGTGACAGCACAACTTGGCTTTACCCTCTGTCTGCTTCACATCTCTCCTACCAGCTCAGCCCATCCCCTGAATTCCACATTCAGCACCTGGGTCCAGGTTTCTCCCAGGCTTCTCTACACACCGTTCTTTGCCCATTTTCACATGTGGCTCTAGCCTCTGAGCATAACTAGCACTGTGGGTTGAGTTGGCTGTGGCTGATCAGGGATAACAGGCAGCAACATGAGTGGAGAGGCAACCCCCAGCATTAATGAGGGAGGTGATGTCAGGGGACATAAGAAGCAGCTAAAAAAATCAGAGTTGGTGCAACATGGCTACGGCTATTTCCATTTTAACCCAGCTAGACATGAGGCACTTCTGTCAGCTCAGCCCTCCTCCTTAGGAGGGGACATAGTGTCCCCCAACCCCCACCCCGCGCAACCCAACACCAGTGGCTGCAGCAAGCAAGCCTTGTTTCTTTCCGTTCTCACAGTCAAACGGGAGGTCAGCTCACACACACACGGTCGAACAGAAGCACTCACATTACCTACCTGAGAGGGCGTTTGGGTTGCGATAGGAAGTGCCTAGATCGGATGAAAGGAAACACAGGTCAGCATCAAATACTTGTGGATCTGAAAGCCTGTGAAAAGGAAGGTACCATGTATAGCCTGTTCTATGGTTGAGGAGAGGAGATACTGGAGAATCTCATTAGAGAAAAGAATGTCTGGCTTGAGGGGCCACAATGAAGAACAATGGGGATCACTTGCCTCCAGAGAGAAACAAAGTTCCCTTCAGATTCAATTCCTACTTTCTAAGGCCAGAAGGGACCATTGTGGTCAGCTAGTCTGGTCTCTTGTCTCACACAGGACATGGCCTTTCCCCAGAATAATCCCTACAGCATCTCTTCTGGACACACCGCATCCACGGTGAGGAATCTACCACAGCCCTTCACAATGACATCAACCGTGAGTGCAGCAGACGGAGGCTGAGCTGGTGGTAACAGAAGCAGCTTGATTTGGCCCATTAAAATGCTATGGGGTGAATGCGATGCCCCCCTCAGGGAGGGCTAGGTGCGAAGTCTCACACTTTCACAGCTGGCTAACCAGGGGAAGTTTCCCAAGCCAGTTAACAGTAAGCTGCTACTTGGCGGATCCCTACACTTAGCGGCACCCAACTCGCCAAGCTCTGACTGCAGGCTCCCCATTAACAGCCAACAGGGTATCCTAGGGCAGTGGTGCACAACCTTTTTTCCACCATGACTCCCGTGCCACGGGACCGCCAACGGCCGGGCCCAGCTCCCAGCCGGCCTGATCTAAGTGCTGCAACCCCCCAGGAAGACATCTGCTACCCCCTTGGGGGTCGCGACCCACGGGTTGTGCACCACTGTCTTAGGGGAGCTGCTGCATGCCATGTGATGGGGAGCTAACATGGGGCCATTGACTGATGTCTTCTTGGGCTAATATAAGAGGGAGATGATCATTCTCCTCACTATCTTTACGTCCAGCCCTGCAAGGAGCTGAGCTCCCTCAACCTCCATTGACTTGAATGGTAGGGGAGGGTGTTTCATAGCTCACAGGCGACCACAGCAGCACCTTGCAGGGCTAGGCTCTCTCCCGCGGGGAGAATGAGTTTGCCAGGGCTGCTTTGCTCAGTCCCCTGTGAAGGACCCTGCCTGCATTTCCCATGTACACTCACCACATCTGCCTCCCAGGCACCTGAAGGCCAGTTTTCAGGAGAGCAGATGGGTTCCCGTGCCCTGCTCTGGGGCCAGGCCACCCTCTCCACATTATGGACCCTCTGTTAATTTGCTGCGTTTTCCAGGCCTGAGCCCAGTGTTTGTTAATGGGTGACTGTTACTACTATAGTTTTACCCTAGAGCACTGTCTGCATTAGCCCTGCAGGCCAATCACGTTGCAGCCGCTCTGCATCTCCCTTCCATCCTAATCTAACTCAAAGTCAAAGGTTCCCACAATGCTGTGGCAAGCCTCTATTTTCTCCAAGGAGGCCTGTCTGGAGACTTACGCGAGGTCCTACAAGTGCAAGAAAAACAGCAGCTCTCCCTGGTGTCTCCCTTCACTGCCTCTCCCTTTGGGAATGGCTCTGCTTTAGCAGGGTTGAATACAGGGCAACAGCAAAGGAATCTGGGAGCTTGTTTCCCCTGCTTTTGCTCTGTTAGCTCTATCTCCTTGTTCTTCTCCTCCTCCCTCCCCTACCATGTCCCACCATGTCCTATAGAGTGACCAGGGCCAGACTAAGAGGTGGGCGAGCCGGGCAGCTGCCCGGGGTGCCAACCGATGGGGCGCCTGATGGCAGCTGTAAGGGGCGCGCGGCATCCCTTATAGTTGCCATCAGGCGCCACACGCCCGGCTCCCGCAGCGCCGGCCCCCCCCCATCCCCGTGGCACCGGCCAGCAGCACCCTTCCTCCCACGGCCGCAGGGCCCTGCACGGCCAGGCGCGGCCCATCCCAGGCTGCGTGCCAGCAGCGGTGGCCGGGCCGGGCTGGGCTGGGCAGCGCATGCCCCTTGCGCCTCGGGGCCAGCCCTGAGAGTGACTGATGTATTATTATAATGGTAACATACTAAAACGTGGGCTCGTGCAGTCTCTCCCTTCTATAATGCATTTGCTCTTTGAATGCACATCTGATAGAAAACCCCCACTGGCTAGGACAGGTCAGACAGGTGAATTTTCCTGCACACGTGTTTTGTCTGTGTGTGTAGCCTCTCTCATTACCTTACCAGTGTTGCTCATATACATTTGTATTTCCCAAAACCATGTGCTGTGTTCCACATGGAAGACCCTTTTCTGTATAGCATTGCTCACATCAAGGAGTCAGAGTAAGTTAGTCTTCTGGCTGGCCGTTGTGTGCAAATTGCAATTTTTTATACTCAGCCTTATGTAATATGAACCCAGATTTTTGTTTGCTTCCAGCCTCCCCAGCACATTTCTCTCTCTGCTCTAACACTGAATCAGAGAGGTTTGACTACATGGGGTCCTCTCCCCAGAATAATGCTATAAGCATACAATCGAAAGAAAAGTCCCTGCTCAAGGCAGGACCTTCCTGTACATCATGCACTGCACCCCTGTGGCTCATGGGCACTAGACATGTACAGAATCAGCTACAAAAGATTTCCCATATTTAGAGCCTCATTCCCCACAACAAACTGTATAGATTCAGTTCCTCTGATCATCTTGCTCATTGCATTCATTGTTCAGTTCCTTGCTCATTGTATTTCTTCAGCCTCTTAGCCTTTCCCCATGATCATTGCAAGGTGCTCCTATTTTCCTCATTCTTTGTAATGCAAAGGGCCAGGAGGGTTAGAACAGAAAGGTAACTTCTCTTGCCCGCTACCACCAGTTTAGTGAGACTCTCAGGCCTTTATAAGGAACCAGCACGGGGGAAGAAAATGAGGAAAAATCTGGGGAATTTTCTTGATCCAGCGTGGATCATTAATTTGCAAAGTAAAATCAAGAGGCTTCCCAGACATTTCTCTGCATTCAATTTATGCCCTACAGTTTTTCAGTGTGGTGGAAAAAAACTGACTGCAAAGCAAGGCTCTCCTAGAGGCAGGTCCAGGAACCATGAACATGTAGATTCAAGCGGTGCTTTCAAAACTGCAACGCAAAGCAGGAGACTGACTCATTTTTAAGTTTATTTGTGAAGTAAAAATTAACTTTTCTGAATGACACCCACGCAGACTATTCCCCTCTCTGTTACTACCTCAATAGGATAAGAAAAATTGTTGGCCAACAGTCAAGACTGATTCCTGTCACTGGATTTCATAGACAATGGCAGCACCAGCATGTTCATGAATGCTGAACTAGGAAGAGTACCCAAACTGGTTTCTGGACCTCATTCTCCACCATCTCAAGCACAACCATACCCACAACCAAATGCACTCTCATTCTTTAAAAAATTCATTGCTGCAGCTCCATTTAAAATGCTCACATGAATTCTATCTACTCTATTCAACGAATGTCCATCCCCTCCATACAAACTACGTTATAAAATGCAGACTCACAGAGAATAAAATATATTGAAATCATCAGGTGCTGATGTTGATGGGGAAGCCATCTCTTGTTACTTCCACTGGCTTTGGGAAGCTCCCTCTTACCCTCTTCTCTTCATTTCACCACCTCTTTTCTTTCGCTTTTCATACAGTCATTTCAGTATTTCATAGCATTTCTAGTACAATTGCCCAAAAGTATCTGCTTCTCCTAAAGCTCTCAGCGTACTTCCCCTACAGTTCCAGTTTGGATTTTCTAGCATCATAAGACAACATTCTACCTTGTTGCTATGTGATGCTGCTGAGTTCCCATAAATTCTAGTCAAGGTCAAAAAACTGACTGTTGCACATGTCAGTTCACAAGTATCTTGCACATGCTCTGCAGTTGAAGAATGTTCTTACATTCTATGGGCAGCCATGTGTGGATTACACCCAGAGCTATGAGGGTCTTCCAATTAGGCAATAAACAGGCTGAGAATTCCTCTCTTACTCCCTTAATGGAAGCAGAATTGTCTAACTTCACAATGTATCCCTTGTAGAAAGTACATGCTTTAGTTAAATGATTTGTATTTAAGGGATTGTTAAAATTTTTCCATTTGTTTTTAGTCATTTTTTAAAATGAGAATTCCATCAAGTGTATTTTTTTTCCTTAAGTGTATTTTTTAAACTCTTACCATTCGCTATGTTCTAGCAAAAAAGGGCTAGTCAATTTGGTTTCCAGTTACATTTTCTTCTAGTTTTCCAACCTTAAGCATTGATTTAGCTGTGCCAAAACAGAGCACTACTCCAAAATTCTCCATTTTATCTAATTTTCTATGAAGTTTAATGAGAAGCAATCCTATTCCATGTTCATCCTATTGATCTGGCTTGTCTTGGTTTAGTCTTCATGGCCACTGCAGCTCCAGCAGGCACAGCCAGGGGGGAGGGGTGCATGTCCCCCAGCTGAAGCAAGTCTAGGTTCCTGTGCGCCCTGTGCTCCCCAGAGTGAGGAATGCAGCAAACTGTGCACTTTCCCCTGGCTCCCTGATGAAGAGCAACAGCCTGCAATGTCCCCATATGAATGTGTGTGGGGGGGGGAGACAAGGAGGGGAGAGGAGGAAGCTTCAGCCTCCCCCCCCCCCCCGCCATCTTCCCTAAAAGGGTGCCCATAGGGTGG
Source organism: Rafetus swinhoei (assembly GCA_019425775.1). Taxonomy (NCBI): domain Eukaryota; kingdom Metazoa; phylum Chordata; order Testudines; family Trionychidae; genus Rafetus; species Rafetus swinhoei. The sequence goes on along the minus strand of CM033442.1, from coordinate 26,036,081 downwards.
GAGGCTCAGGGCTGGTGTAATCCTGGAGGGGAGCGGCGGCACGTCCCCAGACAGCCTCCTTCACCTGTCTGATGATTGTCTCTTTTCTGTATGGTTTTAGGAGAAGCAATCCCATTCCAGGCACAACCAACCCCTTACATTGCTTTAAGTTATAAGAGGAAGCTGCATACTAAATTTGGTGGTCCTAGCTCTTACCATTTAGGAGGAGTACTTGAACTGACAGACAAACTCTCTCCATCTGTAATAGATATAGTAGCTAATCTTTACTCGGTCTGACAATTGCTTAGGGTACGCCTACACAGCAGTGTTACTTTGGAATAACTAACGTTATTCCGAAATAACACAGTGCATGTCTACACTACAAGCCTTTATTTTGAAATAATGTCAAGCTGGAGGATTTCCTACTCCAACTCATGGTGACCCTTATTTTACGAGGAGTAAGGGAAGTCGAAGGAAGAGTGTTCTTCCTTTGACTTCCTGCTGTGTAGACAGCACCTACAGCCAAGTTAAGCTATTTTGATTTAAGCTACGTAATTGACGTCGCTGAAGTTGCGTAGCTTAATTCGACTTTAGCCCTGCTTTATAGAAGTACCCTTAGTGATTTCCACTTTCTTTATATATATCTCTATGTGTTCGTTTTTGCCCCTGAAATTATATTAGTTTTCAGTCTGACTACAGTATGCTGCCAAATACAGGGATGATACATGAAGAAAATATCTTTACTCACATACTATCTAATAGTAACATACGTGAGAGATTTTATTGTATACAATGAAGTCTTTTTCCTTAAGCATCTCCAGACTTAAGTGTACAAGCTTTCTTCTTGCCACTGGCAGCTTTTCCAAATTTACTGTGCTTACACACATACACAAAACACCGATCCACAAACTAAACAAAACAAATTTGTTTTACATTAACACCTTTTATTTACTTTAATAGTTGCAAAATGCAGCAGCACAAATCTCTTCTCTGAACAAGGACCCTGTTATGAAAATTCATTTCCGAGTCAACTGAAAACTCATCAGGATGCAGCAAAGTTACTTTCATCAAAGTAAAAAAAACACATGTGAAAAAAAGCAGCCTTGTGCCAAAGCGAATGCACTGAATACACTCATTTCCTTCCCACTTCCCAAAGCACATCCAGTAAAACCAGATGCAGTTTGATTTAGTGGTTACGTAGCAGAACATGGCAAGTTTTATATAAAGCTGACATTTGGCGTTTAGGACTATGACTCGAGGAGCACTCCCTGCCAAATGGCAGCAGGCCCACTGTTCTATTAACGCCTATCAGGGCTGACAATTACCATACCTCACCCACTACTGTCATCGTATTTCTCTGTAAACCTGTCATGTGTAGTATCAAGTAAAAGCTGGTGACTGGCAATCAATTATATCATTGTGTTTTGTGTGAGGGTGCTTACCAGAAGATTTCAGTGTCTGGATACCAGCAGGTGTCTTACTTCAGAGGCTGGGCCAGCCAGACTCTGAAGTAAGACATTGGACTTCCCGAAGGACCTGGAACTGTACAGAGGTGCCTTTTGGACCTGGCCCAGGAGTCCATCCTTTGCTGAGTTGGAGTCCCCAGCAAGCGAAAGAGATGTTGTAAGCCTTCTCTTGCCTTTTCTTTTTATATCACCTGTAATATCTAATAAACCTTGCATTTATTTGCATTAAGCAATTTGTGTCTTCTTGGTTACCCTCCGAGCCTGAGAGCAGAGTCTGGCTGGCCCAGCCTCTGAAATACGACAGCAGGTCATCCTGACTCTTGAGATGAAGATTTTTGGGGAATTAAAGGAAAAGGGCCTCTCGTTCCCTATAACTTAAGGAACAGAGAGATCAGCACTCTTTGCATCTATGAACGATGGATCCCCAGCTCCGTGGATTAGTGCTGCTGAAAAAGTCTGTAGAGGTGAGAAAACTTCTTCAGACAAAGGCTGAAGCCTCGTAAGGCCACATGTAGACTTTCAGAAACATGTTTTCTTGTGTTTGATTTGTTACCAGTTTTTGTTTCTATTACCTCTGTTTAGCATCACTTAAATCTCGGTCTTTATTAATACACTTTTTATTATTAGGGATGTTAGCGCCTAGTCATTTAAACCGTTAACCTATAAATCTGGGCTTATTGGTTAATCCAAACAACTACATGCACTCCCCCTCCCTTGCTGCCTGTGTGTCAGAGGCAGTTAAGGGGTGGGGGGGGAGATATGGGAGCTGGTGCCTGTGCGAGACAGAACAACAAAAATGGCTGCCCGTCGCAGGTGAGCCATAGCCTGTTACACCCGAAAGGGCTGGTATAGGGGGCTCTGTCTGTGAGGCGGAGCGCCTTCCATATAAGGGCATACAGAATAATTACCTTCCCCTGCTCACTCCACCCACTGCAGCAAAGAGCAGCCAATGGGCTGACTCGTGGTCAGGCCTGCTTACTCCACCCACTGCGGCAAAGAGTAGCCAATGAGGTGATAAGTGACCGGGTGATAAAACAGGCAGCCGAACCCCCTTTGAGTGGGGAATCGCATCGTGTGAACGCCTGGCCTGATCACCCAGACGCCTTGCTCCCCCCGCTCTCGAGTTTTACTGAGCGTATTCCGAGTTGGTCGACCTGAGTGGAGACAGTTTATGAGCATGTGGCTGGTACTTGTGTTCCTGCTGTCTCCAGAACTGGTATAACACCCTTCCCCCGTCATTATCCCTATCCTGATTGATTTTAGTCACCCTTGTTCCCTATCAAGTGACAGTTGGTTAAAGAGTCATAACTTTATGAATAGTTATTAAGGTTTTTGACTGTTCTCTTTTATAAATTAGTGTACATAGTTAACTCTATGAATAATAGTAGTGTTAATTCAACTGTTCCTAACCCCTGGGCAATTATTGAGAACTATTGTGATTTAGAGAAGCCTCAGGGAATTGTTTTGTATTGTCTGGCAATTTGTTTATTTTTTATTCTGATGATTGTCTGGCGTCCACGCATGTGACTGAGTTCCCAGTTACAAGGTGTCAGAGTCATCACTCACATAAAATCAGTTTTCTTTTTTGCAACCCCCAAGTCGTGGTCTAATCCTTTCCGGCATCCCTTTCGAACCTCATGTATTGCGGGCACCGACAGTGCCCATGGAGAGCTGGCCTCAGAGCCACGTGCCCCACCACCACTGATACAGAGGCAGCAGCAGCAGGTGGTGGTGGGCTGCCTGGGAGTGGGGTTGGGAGCACACCAGCTGCCAGCCCCATCCCTGGGAACCATCAAATAATCGTGTAACAACTAAGATTTGGTGGGATTACACAATTATTAAATTGGTCTCTAACATCCCTATTTATTATAAATTCCTTACAGCACTGTTATACTAAAATTAGGTGGGCATCATCTGCCGAGCCAGAAGCGTCTCTGGAGACAGCAGACTTGGTATTTCTGTGGGTAGTCAGTGACAAGGGCTGGATACTGCAGAGGAGGGCTCTTCCAGAGGTTCAGGAAGTAGGTGCACTAAGAGCTCCCTGCAAGACAAGGCAAGGCCTGGCTGAGTCCTGAGGTGTTTGCTGGGCTAGCTAACATGCTGGAGTGTAAAGGAGCTGACACCCAATCTAGCCACAACAAATCTCTCATTTGTTTAGGCAGAAGGGTAACAAGGTGACCCGTCATTCTGGACAACCCAAGAAAACTCCACCGGGCCGCTAAGAAGAAAGAGAAGTTACCGAGTAGAAGATAAATAAAGTTATGAGAAGAGTCACTTCTCAGCTGCGGGCAGGTAGGGCCAGGTTTGAGCCTAAGAAACACTCATAATGGGATGTCAGATTTGATTAAAGTCAAGGAAAAGTTCTGACAACTGAATTCCAACAGCATAATATTCCTGTACGTAGCAAACCTTCCATCTGATTCATTTTATTGGAAGTTGTATTATGGGATCAAACTGCACAAGCATCCATCACCAGGGCCGGCTTGAGCCATTCCTGCGCCGCACCGGGCAGAGGGTGCGCGACGCATGCGCGGCTCCGCCCCCAGGCGCATGGAGCATGCGCAGCCCCACCCCCAGTTGTGCAGCTGCAAGGGGCGCTGCAATCGGGCACGCGGCGCCTGATTGCAGCTCTAAGGGGCGCCGCATGACCCCTGGCCCCGGGAGCACGGCACCCCTTACGGCTGCCATCAGGCACCCCCCAAAGGTTGGCGCCCCAGGAAGCTGCCTGGCTAGCCCCCCCCTTAATCCGGCCCTGTCCACCACAAAGAATGACATGAAAGTCATCACTTTACTGGGTTATGTAGCTGTTCATACAGAAACTGTAACGAATCTGAAAACCAACCCTAACAGTGGGTCTATTCACAGCCCCCTCCCCAAATCGTAGTCCCCCTTCAGAGTGCTGGTACGTTTTTGTTGTTGCTGTTTTAGTTTCATTTTAAACACAAAAGCAGCAATGGAAGATATCCCTAATTATCTGACCTGAAAATAATTATTTTGAAATTTGAAAAAATGTACTAGGCCCTTATGTCAAAACAGCACATGAAAAATGATGCCCTATCTTGGATTGGTAAAACGATATTGCAATTGGTTGTGAGATTAGTTTGAAGGCAGAGAATATACCATAAAGTTGATTAGTTAAGCTAATTTACAGATATGGTTTTCAAGTATCAGGATTTGATGTTTATTTAACAGCCTAAACCCTTTAACAGCCTAAAACCTTCCTTTGTAGGGAGAAGACTGAGTGCAGTTTCAAGCAGCCGTTTATGCAAGCTTGTTCTTTGTTACGAAAAATTCCATTTTGATTTCTACACACTAGAGCAGGTTTCCTGAATTGCACAAGACTGGATTTTATTTTGGAAGTCAGACTGACGGTGGTGTCAAGTTACATTTCCTGCTTCATCACCCAATGATTTCTATATCTTTAAGCAAACGCACCAATCAGTCCCATATGAATGTCACAGCACACTGCAAAAATGTTAGACTTTTTCAGCACACATTTACCAATGCCCCTGAAGTGCCAATTCAATGGCACAAGGCTAAAAAGCAATTGTGCTGGGGAACCGGAGGAACGATGCATCAGATGACTCAATGCCTTACTGCTAGACAACTCAAGAGCAGTCAGTCATGGAAGAGCAACCTTGTAAGATTCCTGAATGCAGAATGCCTCAGAATAAAAAATTTCACGTTAGTATATGGTTTGCACAGGATAAGCAAAAAGAGAGGATATATGTACTCTGCAATTATCTGCGCTGGGCAACTTACTAAAAGAGACGGAATATAATGCCTTGGCCAGCCAGTGCTCATCCAGGAACTTCGATTGCAAACATCTGTGGCAGTATTCATTGCTACTGCTCCTGAAACTAGATTAATAGAACTCGTATGTTCATTTCCGTGTCCCTTACTTATTTGTCTGGTAAAATACAGAGCACCTCTAATGTCTATCGTACAAGAGGGCAGGCTTTCCCTTAAGTCATATACAGAGCCCCATCTGTTCTAGGATTTTGTAACTGCACTATTTGCCAGTCTCAGCCAGTCCTGTGCTTCAGAATGTAAGGTTCTACTACAATGAAGTTGCAGCCCTCAAAGTTGTGAAGAAACTACTGAAAAAAATAAAGTATCGCTGAGGCAAATGCTGTCCTAAGCTTGCAAGTAGTTGGAAGCAATAGCTCCAAGAGGTGTGAAATTCCTCATTCATCTTAATGGTTTAATGCAATGCTGACAATTTAAATATGAACACAACTCACTGCTAATCAGTCTTCATCTTCACAAGAACATCCATCTAATACGCTTATTACACAATTTCAAACTGCCTCTTCAAAAGACCCAACATGTCCCTTCCCAGCTGCCAAAAGATACAGCTTGTTCCCTCTGGCTTACATGATACAAATCTGAATTGTCAGGATACAAATCTGCATGATATGAGAAGGGCAGGGGAAAGCATAGAACTAAATTGAATTCAATATCAGGATGAAGGAGCTAATGATCCTACTCTATTATTCACATTCAACTACTTTAAAGATTTATCTGAAGCTGCTGCATAATTTTGAGTCTGCCGCACCAGAAAGCTACAGAATCCAGAAGCCTTGCCACAGAATTCTGGTTCAGCTTGTTGTAACGCAGGGCTACTCAACACGCGGCCCATGCGCCGCATGTGGCCTGCAGCCCATTTCTTTGCAGCCTGCAGTGCGGTTTGGGTTTACGCGGGGCTCACCACGTGGTCCGCGGATGGGATCCTTTGAACATGGCCTCCACTGAGAACATGCTCCACAACGCCTGGGAGATGCCTTGCCCAGGTGAGCTTTGAAAGACAAGTGGATGGGCTGCCTGGAACAGACGGGTACATAGTGTCTGCATTTCTAGTCCCCACAGAGGTGGTGCAGGGAGTGCTGGGGCATTGCGGGAAGTTCTGGCTGCTTAGCCTTGTGGGTAGAGTCTGAGAGGTGCTGACTGGCTCACACTGGCCACGTTTGGGTCTGCCATGGCTTAAGGCTTAATCTTTAATCTTTGTATTCATGCCCGTCAGTGTGAAAGAAGCTATTTGCATATATTTGCATATATATGCAACCAGACTTAAGTTGCGGCCCTCGGCATGTGCTGTATCATTGTGGCCCCTGGGGCTTCCAAAGAGGAGTAGGCCTGCTGTAATGTGATAGTGTACATAGCCTACGCACGAACAGATGGCTCTGTTTTTAACTGCATTTTGTGGATTTCTTACTAAGTATTCCTAGAAAAACTATTCTCTGGAGTTATGCGCTATATAAATATTCTGAATTGTTCTGCTGCCAGTTCTAAATGAATCAGAAGAATTGGGTAAGTTTTCTTTAAAATTAAGTTTGACTAAACTATGCAGTTCTCCAGTTGTTCACAGTATCTGGTGACCGTGCTGTGAATAATTTGACACTTCTGAGTCCCTAATTGGCTTTTCAAACTTAATGTCCCATCTGCTGGCTCAGCTTTTGGAAATGAGACATTTCATTTAGGACTAATGATGTATGAACTTGTAAAACTACCAGCGTTGGACTTTCACTTCAGGAAGAGAGATTTAAAAAAACACTTACCTTATCTGTAAATGGAAAAACCTGTTGCGTAATAGCTCTTAACTCTTTGAACTTATTCCTTTCTATGCAAACATACTATAGTGCAGGCTTCATTAGATAGCCAACACGCAACACGCCTGACTGCTCTCACACAAGGTTCTCTAATTGCCTGAAGTGTTACGATTTAAGTTGAGCTCAGACCTGGAGTGTCTCAGTGTTCAGAGACTCTATGGTGGAGCCATCCCCCCTTTGTGACAGCCACACTTCAATTGGTCTGTTTCTCCCATACCTGTGATTATCCTCTTGGTCACCTTGCAAATTAAGTCCACTAAAATAAAACTACAGTACACAGAATAGGAATAGGATACATAATATTGGAATTCAAGCAGAAATTGAGGTACACAAACATTAAGGTGGAAATTAAATTGCAAAGAATTTTAAATTATTTCACTTTATTGTAGTTCAGTAAGACACTTGAGCATTGCACCCCAGAGAACAGTTTCTTGGTTTTTTTTCCTGATTTTATCATCTTTTTGACAAAAACAATCATTAAAAGAATCTGTTCCCACTTGGAATCCAGGTGCCATTAAATTCTGTGGTTCCTTCTACAGAAGGGTGCAAATTTTTTTGTTTCTGATGATTTTCTCACAACTTCCTCCATCCTTCGTTTTTTTGACTGCTTCCACAATCTAAAACCAAACCAAGACAGTAATACATCAGAATCCAAGCTGCTATAGTTTTAGTGATGGGGCGTACAGGCCCCATGTTGTCAGGCAGGGAGGGGTCAATGAATTGCTCTGACTCCAATAAGTTATACTAGACTCTGCTCAAATTACTGTATTTCCTTTGGAATTAAGATCTGTGAGTTGTTCAAAAATATAAAACATTGCTCTTCATCTGGCTTCCATCCCCTTTTCCCTGCCATTACTATCTAATCCACCTGCCTACAAGGACACACCTGCCATTGGGCTTAGCTGTCCTCATTACAGTCCTTTCTCCTGACTGTAATGGCTCAGTGTCACAGCAGTTTGGCAGCTTAATGCATGAAGTGCTAAGTAGCAGGTCTATTTTTTAAATGTCGCCTTAAACATTCTTTTCTCTTTAGCCGAGGACTAAGGTGTACAGAGTGTTTTGTGATGTGTGCGTAATAGAAGTAGTTACCTATTGGGGTTGGCCGAGGACAAGGGGAGCTAGCTGCTCAGCTGAATGCTACTGGTAGGGGTGGGAATGACAGTGAGAAGAGCCCCTGGTGTAACTGACACTGAAAAGGAGGCTTTGCACAGGCTATAGTGGAAGCTGAAGTAGCAGCTACCAAACGCTGCCTGAGGAAGGAGGGAACTCTGCCAATGGGGAGGAGAAAGCAGCCTGCAACATCTGATTTAAGGAGATTGGCCACTCAGCTGCAGCAGGAGAGCGGAACAGGAAAAGTCCAGCTTCTGCCTGGTAACATCTTTTATGGGTGGACCCCAATACTTAGCAAAAGCCCTGGAATTTACCAATGGGAACAGTGCTCCAGAGGGTGAGCTGCCATTCATTAAAGGGGACTGAGTGATAACCATGCAGGAATATGACTAAACCTTCTAGCTTCTATCCTCAGTCCCCCTTTATCTGTGACTTTTTTTTTGGCAGTGGGTCAGTGAAGCTGCTGCCTTTCTGTGTGGTGATGCGCAGACATGTTTGCTGTCTGAGAACATAGTACACAGTCTAACAGCAACATTTAGAACTTACGTCTTCTGCAAAAGGAAAGCCAGAAGTTTCGATCTTGGAAAATACCAGCTTGCCATTTATCTTGACTTCAAAGCTTCCTGCAAGAGAGAGACTTTCAGGTGATACTCTAATATTTATCGGGCCCTTTTCTAATTAATAATGGTCTACCTCAATTGAAACTCTACCACCCTGCCCAAAGTATTCGGGAAATTCAGCTTTTGCATGTGAATCTGAACCAGGGGTGGGAAATTATTTTTGACTGGGGGCTACTTCAGAAATCTCTGAAGTGGCCCCGGCCCATCCTGGAAGGGGCGGGACCTCAGGCAGAAGGGGCGGGGCCAGGACACTTCCATGCTTCCCCACCCACAGATCCTGATTGGTCTTGGGGTGGGGGAGAGCGCAAAGTCTTTGCCACCCCAGAGAGAACCGCTAGCTGTTCTGAACAGCTGGCGGTTTCCTCTAGGTACCCGTGTCCTTAGCAGTGGGAGGAGACTTCACGTGCTGCCCCTAAGTCAATCAGGGCAAGTCTCTTGCTCCCTGCCCCCGGCCTGCAAGGGAGCACTGTGCTTAGAGTCAACTGCCAGGTTCGCAGCAGCTGGTGGTTGACCAAGTGCTGAGCCCTCCCCCCCAGCCCAAGCCCTGATTGGCCTGGGGATGGGGGGAGCATAAAGTCTCCTCCCACCCTGCCTCCATCTTTCAAGGAACGCACAGTGCTTAGAAGAGCTGCACACTCCCTACAGGGTGGGGGCAGGGCAGGAGGAGACTTTGCACGCTTCCCCCCACCCCCAGGTCCTGATTGGCCTGGGGGTGGGTGCATAGGGTTGCCAGGTGTACAGTTTTGAACCAGACAGTCCGGTATTTCAGGGTTCTGTCCGGGGGAAAAAATTAAGAAAATACCTGACACACAAAGTGTCCGGTATTTTCTAATTAGGTAAGTTTTATTATTATTAGGAGTATCAGTACGTAGTTGCATACTACCTGGCTGGTAGACACGCTCATGCTGCGTGAGTGTGTCTACCAGCCAGGCAGTATGCAACTACATGAGGGAGAGGAAGGGAGAGGGGGAGGGAATCCCCAGGGATGGACTCGCTCGGGCTTCACCGGGAACGTGCGCGGGACAGGCAGAGCCCCGGGATCCGCGTGCGCCTAGGTCAGTCCCGCTCCCCGCCAGCCGATTCTCTCCCCCCGCTCCCTGGCCAGCCCCACTCCCCCCGACCTCCTCCCGGCCAGCCCTGCTTCCGGTCAGCTGGTCTTACCCCTCCCCGAAACCCCAGCCCCACTGCCCCCACCAGCTCTGCTTCCTGCCGGCCGGTTCTCACCCCTCCCCGATCTCCCAGCCAGCCCCGCTGCCCCCAACCCCTTCCCCTGCCAGCCCTGCTTCCCGCCAGCCGGTCCCCGCTACATCCTCCTGCCCAGCCCCGCTCCCCTCCCAGCTGGTGTCCCCCCCCATCTGAGATCAAGTGTGTCCGGTATTTTTTTTTGAAGCCACCTGGTAACCCTAGGGGAGCAGCAGGGCTTCTGTGGGGCGGATCAACTTGCTTGGAGGGCTGAATCCAGCCCACAGAGGCCTTTATGCCCACCCCTGATCTGAACACTGGGTTGGCCCCCATCTTTTATACAACTAATACTTTTTCAACATTACCTTCAGCGTCTCTTATGTGTTAACACTCTACTGATGATGCAGCATTATGGCATAAACAGCAAAGGACTAGATCAAGACTTCCTTAATTTACGGTATAACAAACTCTAATTGATGATAATGCTTATGCATTTTCCACAAAATTTAGTAGCAATTAGTATTAAGAAAACCCATATATTACTGCTATTCTTTACCTTTCCTGCCCACTTCATCAGAGATCTCTGCATCAGGAACTTGCTCCTTGATTTTCTTGGCAAGCTCCTGATAACGGGCTGCATACCCTCATCCTGAGCTATAAAATCAAAGAGACAAAAAAGATTTAGCATTTATAAATTGCTAATTAGCTTTAGGGTGGCAATTATGGATTAAATATATATAGTTATATTGGAATTTCTAGCGTAAATTTACGAAGTGAAAACGTGACCCAATTGAAGACTGTGGCAAAACTTGAATGAATTTCAACGGGGCCAGAATGTCACCCAAGGCTTTTCTTACAATGAGGATGTATCTAGGGCCAGTCACACACTAGGATCAGCAGTGCTGCTGTGCCATTAAACTGATCTGGGGATTTCTAATGCTGTATTTCTCCAGGGACACAATTTTGTAAACATGCACAAGTGATTGCAAACTTGTAAATTTATCTTGTAATCTGTAACTGAAGGTTCTTTTATTGTTCCAATATTGTTATTGTGTGCTAACTTACAAACTAATACAGCCTCAGATACCTCTTAAAACTGCTTATAAGTTCACCTCCTGTAGGATTTTATTTCATTTTTAGAAAGTGTGGGTGTAAATTATTTTCTTCATTATGAATTTGTATTTTAACATATTTACCACAATTTATATTTTGACACATTGACCAGGTTTCTTGGAAACAGATTGCTTTGTAAAGGAAGGATCTCTTAGATATGTTTCCAAACTGGTCTTTTCGAATTTGCACGTTAGCCTTCTTTTGTAGTGCCCAGATTAAGGGGGTTTCTGATTGCCTACTCCAATTCAAGAGTCATTCCCGGATTCCGTTTTCTAAATTTTTAGTTTGTGATTCTAACCTAACAGGCAAAGAGATGAATATAGAAATGCTGTTGCTCCTACTACAATTTCTTAGGCAGGATTCCAGGAGAGCCCAAAACTATACTGGTTAGGATTACTGTGTAAGTGCCACACAAAATGCACACTAATTTAGAGAAGTCCTTTTCTGAAGTTCTCACGAAGTTCTCCCAAAGCATGCAAGAAAAGAGTTACATAGGCAGGATTAACATGAGATGGACGAGAACAAGGACAATATACAAAATGGGCAGAGGGAAGAAAAAGGAAAAAGGCAAGTTTTTTTTTAAAACCATGTAGGATGCACCTTAAATATAATAAGCATTAACAAATCTGTTAAATGTTTTCTCTACCAACTCTGATTTATCCTCAGAACACTCCTGTTGAAATAGGTGAGTACTGTACAAACAGGGAAACTGAGGGAAAGAAGTGAAGTGATTTGGGAGTAAGGGGCAGAGTGGGCTTTAAACTCAGAATTTCCTGATTTCTAAATTTCGATCAACCAAGGATGCAACATTATAGTGCAATTCTGAAGATTTGCAGAAAGTGACATGTTTTATTCAGCTTCCGCATGCCACAAAAAATTTACAGCCCTTGTTTATAAAGTCAAATACAGTGTGAATAACAATGTAATTGCACAATGACTCATGGCAGCCCTAAAAACAAGGCATAGGAGGGGAAGCAGAAATTAACGATATTGAAAATTACTGCAAATTAAAAGCTTTCAAATATTCTGTTCCTTGTACAAACTAGAAGAAGTCTGTTTTACATTCTTCTCAATGATCTGCTGCATATAACTAATATACCGTAACCTTTATTATCCAGCATGTTGAGGAAATGGGGGTGCTGGTGAATAAAAAAGTCCAGTTAAGAAGGAGGAAGTTTGGATGTGGGAAGGTGCTCAGGGCAGAGGATTGGGGCACATGAGGAGTTCTGAAATGCCAGATCTGAGCAATGCTAGCCTCAGACAGGTCCTTAGAAGCAGCAATATGTCCCTTCTCCTAGGCAGAGGTGCAGTTCTCAGCCAATAGCAAACTGCAGAGCCAGCACTCAGGGAGAGGCAGCTCATGGAGCTGTTGTGGCCGCTCCTCTGCCTAGGAGCAGCAGGGGCATGTCACTGTTCCTGGGGCACCACGTAGAGCCAGGTGGTCCCATGCCAACTGGACCCTCCTGAAGATCTGAAATGCTGGTTTAATAGCTTTCCAGTTGGTAAAGTGCTGGATAAGAAACCATTTTTTGTATATTGATAGATTAAAACCTCATTGTCTGGCACTAATCTGAGATCCTAAAATGCATAGTGCCAACATACAAATTAATGCTATACGTTTAACCCTATTTTTATAGACTCCAAACTAAGGGCCAGATCCAAATTAATAACCTCTAGGTAGACTGCAGAACATGGGTGCAGCGAGTCCACCTCTATGCTGAAACAGACTGCCCCCTCCCCACAAATAATTCATAAAAAGGTGCATTAACTATAGAAATAGTTGCATAATATCAAGAAGCCTTTTCAGAAGTGTCATTCGAACAATACATTTTAAAAATCAAATTAATCTCTTACCAGTATTCAACATGCACTGTTACGCCCATGCTTTCTGTTAAAATCCCCTTTCCTCTTGCAGTTATAAATTGTGTGGTACTGATTTAGAAGCTACCAGAAAAAACTGGGTAGTTGTGAAGTGCAGTCACAGGCTGAAAAACAAGTGCCGCTCCTCTTCCAGGTCACATGGCTGCTCATTGGTAGCTAGGGAACCAGCCCTCTCAGTGGACTCACCTTTTATGTACTTTTGTGACAGTGCAGTTAGATTGTTTAGCTCTGACATACATCAGCACCTAAATACTGCAAGGGGAAAGTCTTGAATACATTCTGTTGCATTTGGCTGATTGTTAATTTAAAATGAAACACATTAAGAACATTAAAAAGTTCTGGATGGAAGTGATTGATTGAGGAAGTGAGATTGCAAGTAATCTTAGAGGAAGTTGAATCAACAGCCAAGAAAATGTCGAGTCATTTTATGATCACATGTTATGCAGATGAGTCAATTAGACTTTTTTTTTTTTTAAATAAAAAAGGGAAAAATATTGGAAAACCTAGCTGAATGTGTCAGTTAAAGAATATACTCTGTGGAAAATATTTAATTGTGTAAAGTCAACAACAAATACTCCTTTCAAGTATGATCAGTTCATGATTCCATATTTTCATAATAAAGGAAAAGGAAAAGTTTAAATATAAGAATGCATATCTTTTAAAAATTGTTTCAGAATACACCAAAATCAATTAATTGCAATTCGTTTTCATGGGGTACAGTACACAGTTTTCTTGAATTATTGGAATATATTAATTTTTAGTTTCCAGAAACGTAGAAATTAGTTGGAAATATGCACTTTTGGTATTGTGTGGATTGCTCCTACGTATTTTAAAGTATGAAGTGGACAGTTTAAAGCAGTGGTCTGAAACCTGAGGCAAAGGCACCAACTAAGGTGAATTGTGAATCTGTTTTCTGGGATAGGGAAAGGATCTTGAAAATACTTGGGAGCAATCTTTATACACTTTCATTTAAATTTAATCATTTCCCTAAGTTATGATCTCGATCCCTGCCCCCTTTACGTTTAGCCAAAACCAAATCAATTAGCATGGAATATTATGCATGTTCCAACTGAATCACAGAACCATAGAGCTGGAAGAGACCTCAGAAGGTCATCAAGTCCAGCCCCCTGCTCTAGGCAGGACTAATCCCAACTAAATCAACCCAGCCAGGGCTTGGTCAAGCCGAGACTTAAACATCTCTAGGGATGGAGACTCCACTACCTCCCTAGGCAACCCATTCCAGTGCTTCACTACCCTCCTAGTGAAATAGTTTTTCCTAATATCCAACCTGGACCTCTCCCACCACAACTTGAGACCATTGCTCCTTGTTCTGCCATCTGTCACTACTGAGAACAGCCTCTCTCCATCCTCTTTGGAACTCCTGCAGGAAGCTGAAGGCTGCTATCAAATCCCCCCTCACTCTTCGCTTCTGCAGACTAAACAGACCCAACTCCCTCAGCCTCTCCTCGTAGGTCATATGCTCCAGCCCCCTAATCATTTTGGTTGCCCTCCGCTGGACCCTCTCCAATGTGTCCACATCCTTGTTGTAGTGGGGGGCCCAGAACTGGACACAATACTCCAGATGTGGCCTCACCAGAGCTGAATAAAGGGGAATAATCACTTCTCTAGATCTGCTGGCAATACTCCTAATGCACCCTAATATGCCATTAGCCTTCTTGGCTACAAGGGCACACTGTTGACTCATATCCAGCTTCTCATCCACTGTAACCCCAGGTCCTTTTCTGCAGAACTACTACTTAACTGGTTGGTCCCCAGCTTGTAACTATGCTTGGGATTCTTCCGTCCCAAGTGCAGGACTCTGCACTTGTCCTTGTTGAACTTCATCAGATTTCTTGTGGCCCAATCCTCCAATTTGTCTAAGTCACTCTGGACCCTATCTCTGCCCTCAAGCGTATCTATCTCTCCCCCTAGCTTAGTGTCATCCACAAACTTGCTGAGGGTGCAATCCATCCCCTCATCCAGGTCATTAATAAAGATATTGAACAAAACCGGTCCTAAAACCAAACCTTGGGGCACTCCGCTAGAAACCGACCACCATCCTGACATCGAGCCGTTGATCACTGCCCGCTGGGCCCGGCCTTCTATCCATCTTTCTATCCATCTTACCGTCCATTTATCCAATCCACATTCCCTTAACTTGCTGGGAAGAATATTGAGAGGGAGACCGTATCAAAAGCCTTGCTAAAGTCAAGGTATATCACATCCACTGACTTTCCCACGTCCACAGAGCCAGTTACCTCATCATAGAAGCTAATCAGATTGGTCAGGCACAACTTGCCCTTTGTGAATCCATGCTGACTATTCCTAATCACTTTACTCTCTTCCAAATGTCTCAAAATGGATTCCTTAAGGATCCCTTCCATGATTTTTCCAGGAACCGAGGTAAGACTGACCGGCCTATAGTTCCCTGGATCGTCCTTCTTCCCTTTTTTGAAGATGGGCACTACATTTGCCTTTTTCCAATCATCCGGGATTTCTCCCGATCTCCACGACTTTTCAAAGATAATGGCCAAAGGCTCCTCAATGACACTTGCCAACTCCCCTCAGTACCCTCGGATGCATTAAGTCCGGACCCATGGATTTGTGTACATTTAGCTTTTCTAAATAGTTCCTAACCTGTTCTTTACCCACCACGGGCTGTCCATCTTCATCCCATCTTGCGTCACTTAGCACATTAGTCCGAGCCCACCTTGTCCGTGAATACAGAGGCAAAGAAAGCATTGAGTACTTCAGCTTTCCCCCATCATCTGTCACTAGGTTACCTCCTTCATCCAGCAGGGGCCGCACACCCTCTCTGATCACCACCTTCTTGTTAACATGCCTGTAGAAACCTTTCTTGTTATCCTTCACATCCTTAGCCAGTCGCAATTCCATTTGCGCTTTCGCCTTCCTGATAACCCCCCGGCATTCTCGAGCGATACATTTAAACCCCTCCCTGGTCATTTGTCCAAGTTTCCACTTTTTGTAAGCTTCCTTTTTGTGCTTAAGTTCACCAAGGATTTCCCCCGTAAACCAATCCGGTCTCCTACCATGTTTGCCTCTCTTGCTACGTGTCGGGATGGTTTCTTTCTGTGCCTTCAATAAGGCTTCTTTAAAATACTGCCAGCTGTCCTGGACTCCTTTCCCCTTCATGTTAGCATCCCAGGGATTCTGTCCATCAGATCTCTGAGGAGTGAAAATCTGCTTTTGAAGTCCAAGGTGTGTATTTTACTACTCTCTTTTCTTCCTTTGGTCAGGATCCTGAAATCTACCATCTCATGATCACTGCTTCCCAGGTTGTCACCCACCTTCACTTCCCCTATTAGTTCCTCCCTGTTTGTGAGCAGAAGGTCAAGCTGTGCACGGCCCCTGGTCGGATCCTTCAGCACTTGCGTCAAGAAGTTATCCCCAACATTCTCCAAAAACTTCCTGGATTGCCTGTGTACTGCCGTATTGGTTTCCCAACAGATGTCAGGGTGATTAAAATCCCCCACGAGAACCAGGGCCTGCGATCTGGAAGCTTCTCTCAGTTGTCCGAAGAAAGCCTCATCTACCTCATCCACCTGATTCGATGGCCTGTAGCAGACACCAACCACAACATCACTGCTGTTGTTTGCTCCTTTAAACTTAACCCATAGACTCTCAACAGGTTTTCTCCTCTTTATACTGGAGTTCAGAGCAATCATAGTGCTCTCTTGCATATAGTGCAACTCCTCCTCCTTTTCTACCCTGCCTGTTCTTCCTGAACAGTCTATACCCTTCCATGACAGTGCTCCAGTCATGCGAGTCATCCCACCAAGTCTCTGTTATCCCAATTAAATCATATTTCTCGGACTGGGCCAGGGCCTCCAGTTCTTCCTGTTTGTTGCCCAGGCTTCTCACATTAGTGTACAAACACCTCAGGTAACCAGTTGATCGCCCTATCTTCTCCATTCGGAAACAGGGGTCCTCCTTTCTTCCTCGTTCCTCTCTTCATTTCTTCCCGGTATCCGACTTCCCCACTCCCCTCAGGGTTTTGGTCACCGTCCCCTGACGAACCTAGTTTAAAGCCCTCCTCACTAGGTTTGCAAGCCTGCCCGCGAAGATGCTCCTTCTTCTCTTCGTTAGGTGGATCCCATCTCTTCCTAACAATCCTTGTGCCCGGGAACAGGGTCCCATGGTCGAAGAAACCAAAGCCCTCTCTGCGACACCACCTGCGCAACCACCTGCGCAACCACGCATTTACGTCCTCAATTCGACGATCCCTGCCCAGTCCTTTCCCTTCAACAGAGAGGATGGACGAGAACACCACTTGCGCTCCGAATTCTTGGATCCTTCTTCCCAGCGCTACATAATCCGCAGTAACCTGCTCAAAGTCATTCTTGGCAGTATCGTTAGTTCCCACGTGGAGAAGCAGGAAGGGGTAGAGATCCGAAGGTTTGATCAGTTTGGTAAGCCTCTCAGTCACATCCTTAATGCGAGCTCCTGGTAAGCAGCACACCTCTCAAGATTCCAGGTCCGGACGGCAGAGGGATGGCTCAGTCCCTCTTAGGAGGGAGTCCCCGACCACCACCACCTGTCGTTTTCTTTTGGGGGTGGTGGCTGTGGAACCCCCATCCCTTGGACTACGCATCCCATGCCTTCCCGTAGATGGTGTTCCCTTCCGGTTTCTTCCTTGTGAGGTCCCTTCCAAAGCATTCAGCACTGCAGAGCCTGTAGAGAGCCTGAAAGCGATTACTTACCTCTATAGCATTGGGGGGATGGGAAAATTATGTTAGAAAATGTGAGGATAGTGGGACAATACATTTTGCATGTAAGAGTGTTAAAAATTAAAGGCTTTTGATAAAGTCCGGTTATTTTTTCACCACCTCTCAAACAGAACAGTTGCACTTCTTGTTGTGGGTGCTTTTAAGGAGAATTAGCACCAAAAGGACTATTTCTGAAATTGAGATTTTCTTCTGGAATTATTTTTCTTTTTTATCTGGTACTAAAACCTGTAAATCTTAGTGCAACAGTGCAGACGTAAGTCTAGCAGTACTGCAACCTCCCCTGCCGTAACCCTGTGACACCCCTTCCCCCCTACAACCTTTTTTGGGTCAGGACCCCTTCATTTACAACACAATGAAATTTCAGATTTAAATAGCTGAAATAAGGATTTTAAAAATCATAGATGTCATACATCTGTGAAATTGACCAAAATAGACCATGAATTTGGTAGGGCCCTACTTATGGCACAAATTTGTCTTCAAGTTGGCAACGGTACAAAGGGTTAATTCATCCACAGCTCAATACTCAAACTCCTGCATGGAATTCCAAGTCCTGCACATTATTTGCAAGCTCTGCAGGAATCCCAGTCCTAATGTTTTCTCTGCTCCATATTGTAGTGGCTGTCTACTGTCACACTTTCAGGGTTCAAAAATGGGTTTTAAAAAATAAATTCACAGGCAACACACTAGTTAAGATGACAAGAATAAAACTTCCACATTGACAAATGTTTGTGTCTAACTCTCCTAGCTCACAAATTGTGTGTGTGTGTGTGTGTGTGTGTATTTATTTGCAGGGCTCGACAAACGGTCACCCTGTTCACCGGCGGTGAGCGTATGCACAGTGCAGGTCTGGCGAGTGGATTTCGCTGCGGTTTGTCGAGCCCTGTATATACGGATACACCTACCCTCACTCACCCAACGTTCTATTACATTTTTTCCTGTAGTAACTGATTATTTTTATATAATCTTGCTTCTAGTATATGTCCTTCCAGTCCTTGATTGTATCCCTGAAGAATTTCCTGTGGTAGATATTCCCACTGAACTCTGAAAACATTCTTATCTGGTTTATTAAATGTTTGTTTTATTTAGCTAAAAATATAATGATACAGGAATTAAAGTTGAAGGACTGGATTTACATATAAAAAAAACTCATGTCTTCCAGCAATAAGACAGGAATGCAACCACACTTACTGCTCAAGCTACCCCATAATTTTATATTCATTTAACTCAAATTAAATAATGTGTTCCTACTTCTAAATAAACAATTTAAGTAGCTCAAAAATTTTAATACTCATGTTTATTCATTTCTGTTATTGAATAATTGTCCAATAGGGGAGTTTTTACACTTTCCTCAAGCTTCTGACATTAGCCACCTTTTAAGAAGGCTACCCAAATAGATGGATCACTAGCCTGATCTAATATGGCAATTTCTCTGGTCTTGAATAAAATTCATATTCACCCCAAGAAAACTTAAGACATCCCTTTCAGATAAGGACAGCAGAAGTCTAAACAAGAATAAATTTATTTTAGATTTAAAGATTTAATGATATACAAAATGTATACAGTATTATATCTTTAATACACTTTACCTTTCCCAGTCAACATAAAACACGATTTAAACAGCTATTGTGTTCGTGCCTTAGGTCTGTATCTATAAGATACACTACTGAATAAAAAAATTTATAGAGCTTTATACTGCCCTTCAATTAAAAATTACAAATTAGTACCTATGTAACAAACAAAATAAAAATCGCAGCATGAAACTTCAGTTGGACAACAAGTTTTTTCTTGTTGAATACTCAACAAGATTTAGGACAATTAAATTACATTTTATTGGCATAAAGTTGCATTGCAATCTCCCGTACTTTACATAATGCTAATCCAAACTTAGTCTCTTTTTAAATAAGTACCACAAATAACATAACATTAAAGATGTTTCTATACATTTTAAATACATTTAAAAGTTCATGTGTACATTCTGCTTTTATATTCTGTTTTATGAGATTTTTGGAAGGCATAACTTCAGAAGCAGTCATTATAAGAAAAAGCACTTCCAACTTTTTTTTTTTTTTTTTTAAACAAGGCAACTTCTTGTTTGGACCAGTACATACTCTTCTCTACTATATAATGTAATTATACCAGTCAATCCTGGTATTATTTACTATTGACAGTGACTTGATAAAACTGAAATGTATAAAAACAGGAAATTTTATTTCACAATTAAGGCTCTATTCCATAAAAACACACCTATGAGGCTGAATCCTGATTCAGGAGACAAACTCTTTATTGGAATAGATCCATTTCTGCCTTCAGCCTCAGCATACTGGCACCATAACACACAGATCCTTTGGATCCGTTCCCTTCGAAAGGCCAGAACAATACATTGCATCTAATGAGATGGGACACTTCTGACAATGCCCAGGGAAACCTCTGACAATCACAGATGCGGTCTCCCATTTCTCTAGCTGGCTGACAGTAAGCCAGCTGCCAAACAGACACTTTGCCTTAAAACAAAAAACAAAAACAAACAAAATCCTTTTAGTCAAAAACCTATTGCACTACCACAGATTTAGAGGATTAAACAAACCTCCAATGGACAAAAGCAAAACTAAAAAGAACCTTCTCCTAAAAGAGACCCTTTAAAAACATTCCATAAATATTGTCATTCAATCTTTAAAATAATCAGCTGCCAGCTCTTCTCTGTAGATGGTTACCACGTTAGGTTATTAGATTATGGACCAGACATTAAAATTCCACTTAACACTTGGTTCTTTGTTTTGATCTCTCTCTCCTAATTTTAGTGGAAGACAGATAATCTATAACTTAGTGACACTGTGTCAAGTTTGGGTAAAGCCAATGTTTGCTCATGGGATTACAGCATTAAACGAATAGAACTAGTTGATTCTGATTCTTTGGTACAGCTTCCAGGTTGAATTGTCAATTCTGGAGAATCATCCTGAGGAAATATAATTTTGTCAGGAGTATAGTCATTTCTCTTCAGATCTATAATTGACAAAAGAAAAGACAAGAAAAACAAAATGAATGTTAAAATTTCTTGGATTGGTAAAATCAAAGGGCCATTACATCTTTAAAACACATTTAAAGATGCATGTGCTTAAAAAGTCTCCCGCCACACCATCAATGTAAAAAAGGGAGTTTAAAATTGGATTAATTACGTAGGCTATATTAAGAAAACACAGTATTAAAGTCATTTTTCAGAACCTTTCACTTTGTTTCTCTTTGGAACCCATTATATTATAGCAGAGTACTAGCCATCATTAAGGTTAAGAGCACTTTCTGTTTTTAGCTTGATTCTGGGTGTGTCTAGACTACAGGGTTTTTTTTTTTTTTTTCGAAAAAACTTCCCGTGTCTAGACTGCTGCTGCGTTCTTTCAAAAGTAAATCAAAAGAACGCAGCAGTTTTTTCAAACATGGAAAACCTCATTTTACGAGGAATAACCTTTTTTCGAAAGTGCACTTTTGAAAAAAGGCGCTATGTAATGCAAACTGTGCTGACTGGATGCTCTCTTTCGGAAAAAAAAAAAAGCACCTATTGTAGTCTAGATGCTCTTTTTCGAAAGAGGCTTTTTCGAAAGTATCTTTTGAAAAAGCCTCTTTCGAAACAGTCTTGCAATCTAGATGTAGCCTCTAAGTGCTTTTTTGAAAGAGAGCATTCCAACTGACTGGATGCTCTCTTTGGGAAAAAAAAAAAAGCACCTATTGTAGTCTAGATGCTCTTTTTCGAAAGAGGCTTTTTCGAAAGTATCTTTTGAAAAAGCCTCTTTCGAAACAGTCTTGCAATCTAGATGTAGCCTCTAAGTGCTGTAAAATCTGCATTTTTACTTGGATTGCCCTGACATTTGCTATGCTTCGTGCTGTGATGGGGTTCTGTTAGTAACCCAAATTTGGGACCATGTGATACCACCCCAGAGAAAAAACAGCTTCTCTCAAAAGAAAATTTTGTTTTGGCAACAAAATTTTGCCCACAGAGAGCAATCAAACCAAGGCTGAAAACATCACAGCAGACCTCAAACACGGCAGAAATCTGGAAAAGGTTGGAGGGCATCTTTTGCTAACATAGTCATTTGCTAACATAGTCATTGTTGTTATTATTTTGGGGACTGTAATAAAATCCTTATAGTCTTTGAGTGCTCCTTTAGCATTTCAATCGTCCAGTGGCCCATTGGTTGTTTAGCGGGCTTCCTGCTTCTACGTAAACATTTTACTATTACTTTTTAAGTTTTTGGCTAGCTGTTCTCCAAACTCTTTTTTGGCTTTTCTATTGTATTTTTACACTGAATTTGACAGAGTTTATGCTCCTATTTTCCTCACTAGGATTTAACTTCCACTTTTAAAAAGATGCCTTTTTTATCTCTCACTGCTTCTTTTACTTGGTTGCTAAACACTTTTTTGATTCTCTTACTATGTTTTTTAATTTGGGGCATACATTTAAGTTGGGCCTCTATTATAGTGTCTTTGAAAAGTTTCAATGTAGCTTGCAGAGATTTTACTTTTGGCACCATATCTTTTAATTTCTATTTACACAAAAGTGAGGAGGTTAGTTAGACCCCCTTTCTGAAATTTAATGCCCGAGTGTTGGGCTGCTGTGGTCTTTTTCCTACCACAGGGATGTTGAATTTTATTACATTATGGTACTATTTCCAAGCGGTCCAGTTATATTTACCTATTGGAGCAGATCTTGCGCTCCACTTAGGACTGTCCTGATGTGAGGTGTACCCAGTCAACATGGGAGTAATTGAAATCTCCCACTATTGAGTTTTTTATTTTTATAGCCTCTCTAATCTCCCATAGCATGTCACAGTCGCTATCACAATCCTGGTCAGGTTGTCAGTAATATATCCCTACTGCTATAGTCTTATTAGAGCATGGAGTTTCTACCCATAGAGATTCTATGGAACATTTTGGTTCATCTAAGATTTTTATGTCATTTGATTCTACATTTTCTTTCACGTATAATGCCACTCCCCCACAGTTGAGAGTCACAAGCCAATCTTGGGACTTCGGATATGGAAGGACAGAGGCAAGCACTGACATCCTGAATCTGAGGAAATAGCTATACTTGCTCAGTCTCCTCAGCTAGACAGGTGAACCACCCCTTTCTTCTTTGGGATACGGAATCATGGGAAGTGAAACCATTTTACCCATGTAATCCCACAGTACTACTATGGTTTTCAGATTCCAGATGAAGGTCATTTCTATTTGTAATAGTTTCTCAAGACTAGCATCCCTAAGAAGGGTTGAAGAAGGAGGACAGATAGGGAGTAGTAAGTTAAAACTATATAGCATAGACTAGAGCGAACATGTCTAATGCGCATTTGTTGATTGTGCTAGCAGCTGGAACATGGCATGGCAGTTCCGATAGCCAAAATATCTGCAGCTAAGCCTGAGGAATAAAAGGACATCTGCTTCCTTCCAGGAATCAATATCTGTAAGGCTTCCTGTACAGATCTATGTAAATTTCCAGGGATCTTAATATAACCCCTTGTGTCCTTGAGGGAAAGGAGCACTTCCATCTACTTCCTGGCTGAAGAGCTCCATTCCCTTGAAAGGCAGGTCCTCTATTGTGGCCTGTACTTTGCATGGTATGCCTGAAGCCATGAGATTTTTCTCATAGCGATGGCCAGAGCCTTTGATTTTGTGGCCATATCAAAAGCATCCATGGTTGACTGCAGTGATGCAGTGCCCCTCCTTGATATCATCTTTCATTTCATCCCTGCCATCCTGCAGGATTTTTGAAAGAAAGAGTGATGCTTTCCCATATGAGGTAACTATACTTACAAAATAGTGCTAGGTAGTTGACCACACAAAGCAGCAATGAGAATGATAAATAAAAGTTTCACTAACATAAGTTTAAATATTAGAGTCCTTATTCTTGACTGCCTTAAGTGGACTTCAATTTCTCTTGTGCTGCAAAGACAATCAAAAGCCCTGCGTTTGGGGAGGATTTGATCTTTCTGTAGCACCAGATATGTTTTATGTTTGGAGGCAGGAGGAAGAGTGGTCAGGATCTGTCTGCCTTAGTCCTTTGGATAGTCCTACAATCCTTTCATTTTTAAGGGGGATTGATTCTGGCTTGTGTCATCATGCTTAGAACATCAAAGAACTTATGAGACTTTTGCTGAATAAATACAGTTTTAATGTCTAGGGTCTTTGCAATTTGGGACAGGAAGTCCTAGAAGATTTTAAATTTGTCTACTGCTGGAACAGGTGCTGGTGTTACTGCCTTGCCAAGTGATAAGTAGGATTCCTTGGGAAGAGACTGGAATTGTGCTCTGTGGACTCCTATTCCTGCGTGCTCACTTCTGGTTTCATTGCAAGTGGTCTTGCCAGTGAAGCTGAATGTTAACAAGGGAGAATGGTCTCCAATAAGTTCAAAATGGTGACAGTAGCATGACATATGGGTACTAATCTGGTTGAGACTGGCCCACCCAGTGACACTCCCAAATTGATACTCAATGCTGGCAAGTAGTAGTATGTTAGGCTGCATCTATACTGCAAGCCTCTTCCTCAAGAGAAAATGCAAATGGAGCTCTCATTTGCATTGCCTCTTCGGATCCATTTTTCGCAAGAGGTTTTCGCGCAAAAAAGAGCCATGTAGATGGCTCCTTTTAGCGCAAAAACCTCTTGCACAAAAGGGATCTGAAGAGGAAATGCAAATGAGTGCCCGACCTATGCAAATGAGCTCTCTCTTTGCATTTCCTCTTGCGGAAGAGGCTTGCAGTATAGACACAGTCCTAGTGATGGTGAGGAGCAAAATATCTCCCCATGGAGGGGTTAATATCAATCTACCTTTTTGGTACTGGCAACCCCTGTAGGGGTGATATGGATGCCTCTACAAAGTTTCTTGCTCAGCTCAGTCAGTAATGGGTCTCTGGTTCTGCGCAGCTGCCTAGAGGCTTTGTGTTTTGAGGAGTGATGTCACAACTCCTTCCTTCAGGAGCTGCAGTCTTGGACCTTATGTTTGGACTCATTATATAAACTGAGGTCCCCTTTATGAGTGGGTGCACATGCTGGCTTTCTTGTGGGTGCTGGCAGAGAAGAACTTGCCCATAAAGCACTTATCCAGGATATGGCTCCCTCCTAGATAGAAGCAGCTTTGGTTGTGCCAATCCTTTACAGGGATCAGTCCATTTAAGGATGGGGAGGATTTGAATTCAGAGTTTGGACTACCATGCAGTGTGGTGATTGGCACAAAGTGCCTCACCTCACTGCATTGGGGGGGGAAGGAGGAGGGAATGCAGAAAAAATTTTCTTGCAATCTTATTTTCTCATTTTTGGACTGATCCTCATATGTGTAATGTGAAGATAAGATTTTATAACCAAGGATCCTAGTTTTCTCAAATTCTATGGTTTAAAAAAAAAAAAAAACCCACATTAAAATCCATGTTTTTCCTTGATCAAAATGGAACGCTGAACTTGAGTTTCCCCAGCCATAATATGTACAGGTATCAGTTGAACACAAAAGGGTTTATCATTATACTAGAAGATTTGCCCAGCATTGCTTGGGTCCTTAAATCACATAACTTTTGTTCTTATTGATTTAAATCATTACTCTGGGGTAGGTCTGGGGATAAAGGATTCAGTGTGCAGGCTGCCCCAGGAAGAGAGGAGACCCCAGCCCTCTCTCACCACAGCAGCTTGGGGCCAAGTGAGAAGCTGTCCATGGCTGCTGCAGCTGCAGAGGGCACGGCCAGAGGAGGGGTGCATGCCACCATCTAGAGGACAGACACACACAAACAAAACTCTCTGAAATATAAGATAGCTGTCCCTTTCTCCAGCCCTGACCCCAATGAGGTTATAGCTGTCCTGGTCCCCATCTCTGGCCCCTTGCTGCCATACAGTATAACTGTCTAGCAGAGCCCTCCCTTTGTATTTTATGACAAACAATCCAATTCCAGGCACATCTTATTGTCCTGGCACAACCAAAGCCTGACCTTGCTTTAAGTTATGATAAGAGGAAGCTGCATACCAAATTTGGTGGTCCTAGCTCTTACCATTTAGGAGGACTTTTTAAAAACAGACAAACTCTCTAGTAGATTTACAGTTTTAAAACAATTTAAAGCTTGTTGAGTGCCAATTATTAAAATAAAATTAATACAATGATCCAGTCACAGCACAATTTCTTTACTGTTGTTTATGGACATGCTGCTTCAAACCTGTGTTTTCATTCCACTTATGTTTAGTGCTTTTCATCTGTTCTACAACTGTCTACCTTCAAATGTAAAATACACTCTTGCTGCATACGGTACAAAACAGCATAACATCAACATGAAATTTGTCCTTGCCAAACTCAGTGACAGTTGTCAAGAGGTTGGGTGTTTTTTTGTTTTTAAGATTTTGGCATCTTTTTGTAACTTTAATTAGTCACTTTTAGAAGCTGAAGTGAAATCTGAGATGCATTAAAACATGAATCTGTATATACCATTGAATATCTATATACTGGAAACAGCTGATTGGAATATGCTTAGCTATGTACATTTAAAGTACATTAAAAAAACCACAAGAAGAGGAAGTTACACACACTAAATAAATAACACTGGTACTTTCAATAAAATTTAGTTAACAGTTAATATATTTTTATTTTTTCACAAAATGTAAAAAACAAGTCTCTGTAAAAATTCCAAATTCTACATTTTTCCACGGTAAATGGATTTCTAGGACCCATAATCAAAAATATCACACTTGTGCTCATGAGGTACATTCAAATCTACACTGGGAACCATGGAGTGATACATGTTTGAAGAACGTGGGTTTTTAGGTTTTTTTTAAAACCTACTTTAAAATGTTACTATGGTGCAGATTCAAGTTAGGAAATGCTAGAATTAACATTACTATTTCTTATATTCTTTAATTATTTCCATTTTCAGTTTGTGACAATAACACAGAATTTAATGAATAGTAAGGGTAAAATAGAAACACTTACCAGGAAGCTTAAGTTTCCTGCAGCAAGAATTACAGTGATGCTTAGCTCTGAAGTTTTTGATTGCATCTTCTCCTAAGTTGGCTGGACCAAACACCATATCATATGACCTTGAAAATAAAGTGTACATAAGCATGGCATGCTTTTGTCCAAGTCAAAGATTAAATACAATTTAATGTTTTTGTAATAAAGCCCATTAAATTTACCTTTTTTCTCCAGCTTTTATCACAGAGGGATCTGTCAAATTTTCACCCACACCTTCACACAAAAGAGAAGAGTTAAATTGGTTACAGTATATGAGTAGATTAACACTGTAAACCAGAATCCCTCAATATCAGCAATAAGGATTTCCCAATTTATCATCAAGATAGAAAGTCAAAATTTAAGGGATGACTCCTATTTTGAAAGCTTAAGTGGCTCTTGAACAGCATGCAAGCTAACTTGCATTTTCTCAGAAAGAGTAAGATTCCTACATCTTAACTATGAGTATTTCCATGTTTGATGAATACTTGAGGATATTAAGATACTTCAGATATGGACTGAAAATGCCAACGCATAAATGTTAATATTTTTTATTATGCACATCCTAAAGAAAGAATATAAGTATTTCAATTTTTCTCCCCCATCTCTCCTATAGCACTCTAATGACATAGTAATTAAGCACACTGGTCATTCAAGTAATGTGGATCAAAATTATTATGTAATTCTATGAACACTATTCACAATCATTCATAAGGTGCTATTGTCAAGAGAATGTAAATTACCTTGCTCCAATCCCAATTTCAAAATAGAAACATAAGAACAGCCATAGTGGGTCAGACTAAAGTTCCATCTAGCCTGGTATATAGTCTTCAGAAAGTGGCCAATGCCAGGTGCATCAGAGGGACTGCGCAGAACAAGTAATCATCAAGTGATCTATCCCCTATTGCCCATTCACAACCTTAAGAAGGGCTAGGGACACCATCTCTGTCCATCCTGCTAATAGCCATTGATGGACCTGCTAATAGCCGCTGATGAATGTATCTAGTTCTTTCTGAACCAAGTTATAATCTTAGACTGCACAACATCCTTTGGCAAGGAGTTCCACGGGTTGACTCTGTGTTATGTGAAGAAGTACTTCCTTTGGTTTTTTTTAAACCTGTTGCCTATTAATTTCATTTGTAAATAGTACTTTCTCTACACAAGTCTTGATTTTATAGACCTCAATCATATTCCCCCTTAGTCCTCTGATTTCCCAGCTGAAAAGTCTCAGTCTCATTAATCTCTCCTTATACCCAATCTGTTCCATACTCCTAATCATTTTTATTGCTTTTATCTGAACGTTTCTCAATATATCTTTTTTGACATGGGATGATCGCATCTGCATGAAGTATTCAAGAAGTGGGTGGATGGCTTTATACAGCAGCAATATGATATTTTCTCTCTATATAAAAAACAATTCTTGTGGGACGACAGTGACGTCATCATGTCACTCTGTGTCCACAGGTGCTGCTTTCACATGGGCTCCCTGCCAGGACACTATTCACAGACAGCAAAGCCGCCTGTCAGCCCAGCCTGAGCAGATTCCACATCCCAAGGATCCTGTCCACTCAGCTGTGGCCATGGCCTTTTGGGCAGCCTGTTCCTCGGCCCAGGGGCTGCTTTGGCTGGTGTGAGGCCCATTCACGCTGGAAATGGAGGTGTGAGTGGATGCATCCTGAGCCCAGCGCTGAGCCATGCCAGCGAGACCCAAGCCCAGCCTGGCTCCCTCCTGCCCAGCCACACATAGGGCTGCAGCAGCAAGTGGCGCTTCTGCAAGGCGGGTGAGGAGATGCCTGGCAGCACCGATCTGAGTGGCCTGGGCCCCCTTTGCCTGGCACTGCAGTCTCACCCTTCTTCCTCCCCCACACGGTTGGAGCACCAGCACTGGCTTCCTGCTGGTGGGAAGTGGCGAAATCCCCAAGCC
This sequence comes from Rafetus swinhoei, assembly GCA_019425775.1. NCBI lineage: Eukaryota > Metazoa > Chordata > Testudines > Trionychidae > Rafetus > Rafetus swinhoei. Next base: position 26,007,490 of record CM033442.1, on the reverse strand, counting down.
TTGCTGCGTGGGGAAGAAGCGCTCCCCCTCCCAAGCTGGGGAAACAGCAGCGCACGAGCGTGTTGTCTGGAGGCTTCCCCTATGCTCCCACTGACCAGAATCTGGCTAATGGGAGCAGCAGGAGGCCAAGCCTGGGACTGGCACAGGGCCTGAAGACCAGTAAGTGCACCCCAACCCCTCATGCCCAGACCCTGCACCCAGCCCTACCACCTTGGCCAGACAACCTCCCACACCCTACCTCCCACCCAGACTTAGCACTCTCAGCCCCTTCTGCATCCCACCTCCTGTCCAGATCCTGCACCCCCATTCCTATCCCACTCACTGAACCCCTCATTTTTGGCCACACCCCATAGCCTAGGGGGCCCACAGAATCCACTAACCCTGGAACCCCAGAAGAATTAAACTGGCCTGAGGCCTTGAACCTCAGTCCTGCCCCCTCCCTTATGGGGCTGAAGCACCAGGGGAGCGAGGTGTTTCAGTTAAGGACCACATCAGTGAGGGTTGAGGGTTTTTGGAGGTGCTTCCCCTCCCCCCCCCCACTTGTGTGGTCCCCAACTGATTTTTCTGTGGATTCCCCACCTCTGCCACAAATGAAGACAATGTTGAAACCTTTTTGTGTTGGACATAATATTTTACTTTATTTAAAATGAAGCCTGGCCAACAAGGCCCCAATTTGGGCCCGGGCCCCATCTGGCCACAGCATCTTGTCCCCGGCCCTGATCCTGGGGCAGGCCCCATAGTCCAGCCCCCATCTGGCTGCAGAAAAGACCCTGATCCTGGGAGAGTCCCCATGTCTTATTATATGTTCCTTTCTTAATTAGTCACAATATTCTGTTCACTTTTTTGATTGCCACTACATACCAGGGTGGATAAAAATCAATTTTTTTTTAATTAAAAATCAGATTTTTAATTTAAATCAAGATTTTTGAACAATCCTTTTTGAGGATAAAAAACCTCTCTAAAGATTTTTAATTAAGATACATTGTAGCTCAAAGATATCTCATCATGGAATAGGGATTATAAATTCTAATTTTATAGTATGAGATAATATATTCATGTAATGTTTAAGAAAAGTTTTGTAAATGAGCTCCAATAGTTCATAGATTCGGGACCCAATCTTTTGGGGTCCAGAAGCTTATGTACAGATTATTTAGGTTAATCTTTCTATCTACCCAATGGGGCTCAGTCCAGAAGATACCATCAGGGATGTTATAGTTTTGCAGTTCTCAAACTGTGGATTTCTGTGTCTAGAGATAACTTGCTTGTTAATAGCAAAAATGTTTTTCAATAAGTAAACATTGAGGTGAGATATAACAGACTTCAACCCTATTGTCTCTCTGCAAATTTGTGTACGCAGAGTCACGAGAGTACCTCTCTCTAAAAGTGCAAAGTTTCAAAAAGTTCAATGAACAGAAGATACTTGGAGGTGGAATCCATCTGGACAAGGAGAAGAAATCTGCAGATAAATGTGAAAAGGGAGGGACAGGCAAGTAGGATATTCCAGAAATGTTGAGGACTTTCTGAGCACAGCCTTCATTGATTTAAGATCTACCATACCATTCTCTTACTAGAATGCACTTTTATGTAGAAAACCATGATTAAATCATGTCTTCCTGACTAGTGATTTAAATCATGATTTAAGTCAAATCCACCCTGCTGTATACTGAGTGGTTGTTTTCAGAGAACTATGCACAATGACTCCAAGATCTTTCTTGAGTGGTAACAGCTAATTTAGACCCCAGCACCATATATGTACAGTTGATAATTAATATATTACCTTGCAGGTCCAGGACTAACAACTCCCCTCTTGTATATTCATAAGTCCAGTGGCTGAATGCTAGCATGACTTCTTCTAGCATGTTAGTTGGAATTATTTCATCACCGTTGTTATTGTTGTATTTTCTAAACTCTCCAGTCATGCACTCCTCAACTGCAAACCACTGCCCAGCTGAGTGACAATATAACAGGAAAACTTCCAGAAACCTTATAAAGAACACATTTAATAAATATTACCAAAACCAACAAGATGAGGCAATTATACAGATGCTGTCTGATAAATCTTTTGGTTTAAACAAACTTATTTTTAAAACAGGCTAGCTTATAAAATATGAGTTAAGTCTATCTTTGTTAAGTACCTATAGGAAATATTCTTCCCTAAGATGGTAGCTGAAGATTTGCATGTTGGCACTTATTTAAAAAGCATTTTTTCAAGGTGTATTGAATCCCAGGACACATTGTTTCCAAATGGTAATATGCATGAAAGTATAGTTGGATAGTAGAAAGTGCGCAGTATCGTGAGTAATTGAACACACTTACCTCGGAGAATATGGAATGGATTTAGGTTTCATTTGATTGAAAGCAAATGTGAGCTTCTGTGCTGCCCTCTGTTGTTGAATTTCCTATAATTGAAAACCCATAATACAAGTACTGAATTAAATAATGTAGGGGAAAACGTAGGAAATAAAATAGCAGCAAGGTTAATGTCTTTTTATTCCCTATCAGAAGTTATGTACATTTACACAACTATTTCAATTCCTTCTGTATCAAGAAATGAAATAATTTAGCTCAAAATAAAAACATATAATAAACAAGAAACGTTTAAATTGGCCTTTGGTTTGTACAGAACATTAAAAGCAGAAAATGTATTTTTAAATATTTTCACCTGTCAATGTCTAGTAATTGGCAAGAATAAAACTTACTCTCAAACAGAGGTGTAACACTGTGTCTTCTTTATAAATGCTTGACCAAGTATTCACAACTTCAGGAAGAAAAGATTTGATGATATAAAGATGTCCTGATTTCAGGATATCATATTCTGACCACGTACATACTACTTTAACAGCTCGACGTAATCCACCTCCCATCTCCTCTTTACTTAAAAATTCAATTTTAGCACAGAGTCCTAGCTGTGACCAGGAAGACATGCTGTTGTTCAAGATGTTGGGAGAACTTTCTTCAAGGCGATACACAGTGACTGGCTCACCTGTAATATCACAGTACGGAAATATTAATAGTACATTTCTTTTCTGAGAATTTATTACAAACCAGGCTGCAAATATTTAAATGTTCTCCTAACAGGTTGGAAGAACCCCATCTAAGCTTTTTCTTAATCCAGCAGGAGGGAACATGATGTTTTTGCTTCGCTTAGTGGAAGTAAGTATTAATCACTCAGTTTAAACAGAGCAAAGTATGCCTAGTTACCATAATGATGGAACCCATATAAAATAAAAAGCAGAAAAAGCAGAAAAAAGGTGTCAGTTTGAAGAGCTTTTCCACACATTTTACATAATCCTTTTCAGAGAAGTTGTATTAACCCGAAGACTACTAGAAGTAAGTCATACAGTTTCTTTTACGCAAACAACTGTATTAGTAAAGATGTGACTATTATTGAAGTCTGCATTTTGTGGTGATCAAGTTTGGTCTGTTCATTCTGTATTAAAAATATTTGAGCAATTTTTTAAGTTTGAAAACATTCTTAATGAACCACATTAGACCCTAATTCTGACTTGGTTCCCACCTACTCCAATAACAATGATTAAGCTTCTTACTTACCTCTTGGAGGCACAGGAGTGAAAGGAATGCTCTGTGATAATCTCATCAAGTTATTTCTTTCCACAGCTGTAAAGTTATAGAAATCAAGATGACTCAGGCCTAATAAAAAGAAATGCTTGAATTTTTAAACTTGAACTATTCATTTTAAGATACTGACCTGAGTAGTAGTAAGTGGTGTCCATAATAGGCTTGAAAGGAGAAGCAATACCTATAAAAGTCAAGAAAGAATAAGATGTTGTATACTGCACAAGCATGTGTGTTAAATCCTCATATATGCTAAGAGTGCATTTTCTTCTATTTTTTGTTTCCTATGTTCTCAGACTGAATACTGAGCTAAAAAAAAAAAGGTGCTTTGCAAGTCTCAGATAGTACATTTAATTCTTGAATATCTGATAACTTATGAAGCCCGTATGTTCAATACAAATGATTTTTTTAAACCCTATGACAGTTATGGATTACCTGAGTTTTTTTATGTATATGACATGATTTAACACTCACTTTTACACTTTAAAAAAAACGCAAAAACACAAGCAGAAAACAAATAGTTCTCCGACTAATAATTGCTTCCAAAACCCATAAATTTTTTTCCTAGCAGTCTAAAATAAAAGTTAAGAGTCATATTGTCTTTGGTTTTCAACTTCATTCATTTCCATATCTTATCACTTTGTAATTCCTTTGGCTGGAGAAAGGCTGTTCTCAGTAGTGACGGATGGTAGAACAAGAAACAATGGTCTCAAGTTGTGGTAGGAGAGGTCCAGGTTGGATATTAGGAAAAACTATTTCACTAGGAGAGTGGTGAAGCACTGGAATGGGTTACCTAGGGAAGTAGTGGAGTCTCCATCCCTAGAGATATTTAAGTCTCGGCTTGACAAAGCCCTGGCTGGGTTGATTTAGTTGGGATTGGTCCTGCCTCGGGCAGGGGGCTGGACTTGATGACCTTCTGAGGTCTCTTCCAGCTCTATGGTTCTATGATTCTATGATTAAAAACCTACTATATATTTGAGAGTTTTTCTGCCTGTTTGTTCAAGAACTTTTCCTAAACAGTAAGAGCTAATACCACCAAATTCAGTACCCAGCTTCCTCTTATCTCTCTCTATATATAAACTCTTTTTGTCCTGGTGGGATGACAGAGTGATGTAATCGCATCACAGCGTCCACAGGTTGGGGGGGAGGTAGGCAGGCATTGGTGGTAAAACCGAGCCCCAGTCCCACCCCTTCTGCTCAAGGCCTTGTCCTTGGAGCCAAGCCCCATCCACCACCAGCCCAGACCTCTCTGGTGGTCATATGGAGAGCCGGGGATGATGCACCGTGGCCTGGGCCTGGCCCTCCCAGGCAGGGAGTTAGGGTTAGGCCTCGATGGAGGGCACGGGGGAGAGAGAAAGGGCTGGGGCTGGCGTGGGCGCGGACCAGCCCTCCCTGGTGGCCAGGGGGAGAGTCTGCAATGGTGAGCGTAGCTAGCAGGGGACACAGCCCCCTAGTCATCAGTTAAAGCAACTAGGGTTACCAGATGATTTCAAAAAAATACCGGACACACTTGATCTCAGATGGGGGTGGGGTCTGGATGGGAGGGAAGCAGGGCTGGCTGGGAGAGGATTGGGGGGAGCCGGGCTGGCCGGGGGGGAACCGGCTGGCAGGGAGTGGGGCTGGCCGGGAGAGGGTCGGGAGGAACAGGGCTGGCTGGGGGAGATCAGGGGAAGGAACTGGCCGGTGGGAAGCAGGGCTGGCCGGAAGGGGGTTGGGGAGAGCGGGGCTGGCCCAGGCACACGCAGATCCCGGGGTGCTGCCCGTCCTGCCCTGGCCCTGGCCCCACCCCCACCCTCACCCTCCTCCTCTCTACTGTGTAGTTGCATACTGCCTGGCTGGTAGACATGCTCATACAGCGTGAGCATGTCTGCCAGCCAGGCAGTACGCAACTATGTACTGATACTCATGATAATAATAAAACTTAAATTGAGAAAATACTGGACATATAAATGTCCGGTATTTTCTAATTAAGCGTTTACTGGACAACCCTAAACCGGACACCTGGCAATCCTAAAAGCAACATAAGGGTTTGGTTGTGCCAGGAAATAGGAAGTGCCTGGAGTGGGATTGCTTCTCATAAAACCATACAGAAAAAAAAGAGAGAGAATCACCAGGCAGGTAAAAGGGGCTTGCTGGGGGCACTTCCCCTCCAGGCATCCTTTAGGGAGGACAGAAGGGGCTGAAGACCCCCACGATTCATATGTCAACACTGTTGGCTGTTCCTCTTAGTCAGAGAGCAAGGGGAAAGTGCAGTTTGTTGCATTCTTCACTCTGGCTGGGGAGTGCAAGGAGCAGATGAGCTGTATACTTTGCTCTCACTCCCTGACAGGGACAGGAAGGGGAAGAGCAAGGAGCCCTGTATGATATCTGGGGACAGGGGAAGGAAGAGGTGTGCGCTTTCTCCCATCCCCCCCGCTCAGCCCTCTACACATACACACACAGTTCCATGCCCAGAGCCCTTCCTCACCCCCCAACCTCAATATCCCCCCATACCTCTAGCCCCCTGCCTTCAGCCCTTCCTTAAGGACCTGAGAAACACCAGATACACATGTTCATATTTCATATTAGAATATTCATTACATGTGCTATATGCATTGAAAATGTACCTCCACTTGTTTGGATTAAGGCAAAAAAGCTTACCATTCAAGCCATCATCTTCAGAAGGCCTGTAAAAGAGAGAAAGTGTGACACAGAAAAGTACTGGATGTCACTTGTAAGACACACTTTTTATTCCTTATGATTTTATTCTTTATGATACAGCAGCCTGGAGTCACTTTGTGGAGCTTGCAGTATTGTTTTACAACTTTGCCCTACTTTTCAAAGACATTAGTAAGTTTCTTAATTATTAAAACATGCGTGTGCACACACCAATTAAATATTTGTACATACAGCCTTACTACACATACTATACTCAAAGCCTTACTATAAACGCTTCATATATGACAGCATATCAACTTTTCATTAAAAGAACCAAATCCCACAGAGGTGTTTAATTGAAAACCTACATGTTCACAAGCCATTTCTATTTCAATCATCATACTATTACATCATAGGTTTAACAAACAATTAAACAGATGGCATGAATTAGTAAGGAATGTAGTAATGGCATAGTTTCAGGGGAGGGCTCACAATAAAAGGTATGTTATGCATCCACGAAGTTAAATATACATTGTTAAAAATACACATTCACTAACCAGTGTCAGTGCAGTGTAGCTGTAGCCATGTCAGTGCCAGGCTATCACACACACGTAGAGATGTGGCTTGTCTCTCTCACCAACAGAAGTTGGTCCAATAAAAGATGTTGCCTCACTTACTCTGTCTCTTTAAATTAGACTATTTCATTTAGGTGCACATTCTACCCTCAGATATACCTGCATAGCCCTGTTAACTTGTCAATGCATTTCAATGAATAAAATGCCTAATTTTATTAGGGGGGAAAAGGCCACAGGCTAGATCTTTTCTTTAACTTACAGGGATACCAGTCATTCAAATAAAACAAATCATGCTTGTCAACAGTTTAATGAAAAATGTTATTTGTGTTTTCACTTTACTGTGTTTAAATATTGCTTACTGAGTTGAAAGTAGCTCTCTCCAGGGGCATATAAAAAGATATTAATGCAATCCATTTTGAAGCACTCGGAAAAGGGGAAAGTGATCAGGAATAGTCAACATGGATTCACCAAGGGCAAGTCATGCCCGACCAATTTGATTAGCTTCTATGATGAGGTAACTGGCTCTGTGGACATGAGGAAGTCAGTGAATGTGATATATCTTGACTTTAGCAAAGCTTTTGATACCGTCTCTCACAATATTCTTGCCAGCAAGTTAAGGAAATATGGATTGGATAAATGGACTGTTAGGGGGATAGAAAGCTGGCTAGATTGTTGGGCCCAACGGGTAGTGATCAATGGCTCAATGTCTGGTTGGCGGTTGGTTTCTAGCAGAGTGCTCCAAGGATCGGTTCTAGGGCCAGTTTTATTCAACAGCTTCATTAATGACCTGGATGAGGGGATGGATTGCACCCTCAGGAAGTTTGTGGATGACATTAAACTAGGGGGAGAGGAAGATACGTTGGAGGGCAGGGATAGAGTCTAGAGTGACCTAGACAGATTAGAGAATTGGGCCAAAAGAAATCTGATGAGGTTCAGCAAGGACAAGTGCAGTCCTGCACTTGGGATGGAAGAATCCAAAGCACTGTTACAGGCTGGGGACCAACAGGCTAGGTAGCAGTTCAGCAGAAAAGGACCTGGGGATTACAGTGGATGAGAAGCTGGATATAAGTCATCAGTGTGCCCTTGTAGCCAAAGGCTAATGGCATATTACGTTGCATTAGGAGTAGCATTTCCAGCAGATCTAGAGAAGTGATTATTCCCCTTTATTTGGCACTAGTGAGGCCACATCTGGAATATTGCATCCAATTCTGGGGCCCCCAAGTATAGAAAGGATGTGGACGCATTGGAGAGGGTCCAGCGGAGGGCAACCAAAATGATGAGGGGGCTGGAGCACTGACCTACGAGGAGAGGCTGAGGGATTTGGGCTTATTTAGTCTGCAGAAGAGAAGAGTGAGGGGGGATTTGATAGCAACCTTTAACTACCTGAAGGGAGGTTCTAAAGAGGATGGAGAGAGGCTGTTTTCAGTAGTGACAGATGGCAGAACAAGGAGCAATGATCTCAAGTTACAGTGGGGAAGGTCTAGGTTGGATATTAGGAAAAACTATTTCACTAGCAGGGTGGTAAAGTACTGGAATGGGTTACCTAGGGAGGTGGTGGAATCTCCATCCCTAGAGGTTTTTAAGTCTGGGCTTGTCGAAGCCCTGGCTGGGATGATTTAGTTGGGGTTGGTCCTGCTTTGGGCAGGGGGCTGGACTCGACCTCCTGAGGTCTCTTCCAGCCCTATGAATCTATGATTTTAAGACGAGTTTAAAACTTGATCAACTGAAAAATAGTTGACTATTTGAAATATGGCATTTCAGTTCTCCCTTTGATTTTTAAAATGCTTTCCATTTTCTAGTTTTTAGAGATTACACTTCAGAGACTCATGCTCTCATAGTGATTCAAGTCAACCAGAATGTTTTAGAGCCACTGCCACAGTTACTGAAATGCCAACATTAAAAGCCAAACCCTGAAAGAAAGAGGACTATGCATCAGAAAATAGTTGGACAATTCTACTTTTACTGATTTGAAAACGTACTTACATTTGATTGCTACTCGAAGGTCTACCTTGTAACCAATCCTTCAATGAAAAAGAAAGAAAAAAATCTCAAGTATTTTTCCCAATATTGAAAGCAGAATGAGTTCACTTAATCTCTTTGTATAGTCTATGTTAAGATATGAAAAACTTTCTGTGGAATTTTTCAGGACAGGACTGAAAGTAGTTGAAGTGAAATATTCAAATATAGTGGAAGGTATATAGTAGAATAGTAATATATTACACTTTCAGTATATTATGATATACAAGAATAAATTAACAAAACTGAAACAGAGATTATATTCATTATGGTTATTTAGAGGATTATTTAAACCCTTTTACTCTTAAGTGAAAACATTCTTTATAAAAAACATGAAGCAGCACAAGTTAATGCATATCCTCACAGAGCTGTACAGAAGACAAATACACTAATCATCAGCCCCTTATCCTTCCTCCTACTCCCAGGACCTTGGCTGCTTCTTCGTGAACCTACCGGAGACCACCACAAACCGAGCTTTACTCTTTCCATATAGACCATCTATTTCCCTCCCTCTGTACAGTAATTCCTCATTTAACATGGTAGATACATTTCAGAAAATGATCGTGTTAAGTGAAAACGTATTATTTTCCCATTGAAAATAATGGAAAAGGTGGGGGTTGCGTTTCAAGTGGTGGGGAATGGGGAAACCCAGCCGCCGGCCTGCAAGCTGGGTTGGAGAAGAGGGAGCAAGGCGTCCGGAGAGAGGGGGTCTCCGGGGAACGGCACGGCGAGCAGCAAACCCTCTGCCGCTTTGAAGGGAAGCGGGGGAAGCCCCGTGCAGCTGCTGGCGACCGGCCGGCTGGGGAAACCGTGTTATTTTGGGGACGGTCGTGTTGTTCAAAAAAGTTCCCAAATAAAATCGTGCTATCCTGAAAACATGTTAAGCGAGTAATTACTGTACATCATCTTGTTTCAGCTTCATACTTATTTCCGTTAAACCTCACAGTCATTCGTTCCCAGCATTCCCAGGATGATTTTTGATCCAACTGTTGAGTATCAGCGGGAATACTAGTTTTGCAGGGATCTTCTGTCAAGAGGTCAGATCTGGATTCCTTTCTTTTTGATGCTATCAAAAGACCTCTTTGAAATCCTGCACTGTATCTGCACAGAGAATGATTTCCCAAGAAGACACTCAGATTCCACCTTTCAGAGGTACTTTTTAAACTGTAACTAGGCAAGCAAGTTCACAGTGAATATCACCACTGAATGTCAATTGGTCTATATCTGAAATTTTAAAAATTCTTTGAGAACTTTGATAAAACGGTTAACTTGCGTATACAAACCGTGAGCAAGGCAGCCTTAGAATCTACTTGCTGAGTATCTTCAGCTGATGCTCTTCTACTTTTGTTGTGAGCTAGAAAAGAAATGAATTCACAATCTGACTAGAGAATCAGACAAGTATGTGTTTACTAAAATAGAGAATGTCTTGAATCCTTACTAATAAAGTGAGCAACTGAGCCATTTAATCTAGCCCCTAACAAAAGAATAAATAGATTCGCAAAATGTATTCTATTACTCTGTATGTCTTCCAAAAAGACAAAAATAAAATGGCTTGAAAAATATGTAAAATAATTTTAAAAGTAAACACCCTCACCTTAAAATCTAGTAATTTGTAAATAAATTATGTTAACCTGTAGCATCTAAATCTCCCTGTGATTTTTGCCATTTTAAAGTTCCATTTAAAAAAAAGGAAAATGTAACACTTGATTCTCTTCTGTGCGAAAAAGGACCTGAATAGGGGAACCTGACTATTGTGGAGGAAACAGTGCAACCGACTAAACAAATGAACAAAGTAAAAAACCTTGAGAATATAAAGAAGATTATTCCTTACTCTCAGTTAAGAGTATTTTGGTGTTTCAGATAACGTCAGGTTAAATATATATTCAGACACAAGTTTGATTTTTATGTTGATGCACCCTTTGAAATAATGATTAAATGTTATGCATTTATATAAAATCAGAAATAAAATTGGACTACCAGAAAAGTTAGTACACTTACATTGTTCTGAATGAACTGCCAAAGAGTTTTTGTGATAGTCTGTAAATCCACCACTAGAATTATCCTGTTTTATGTTGCAATCAGTTTGAAGATCATCCTGTATTATAAACACATATATTGTTATGAGTTCATCATTCCTATTGTACTTTCCTTTCTACAGTATGGAAATCGGCTTAGTGTTCAGCATTCAACTAGCACCATCTTTCAAATTTACAGCATAAATACATTTTAAGGGTACCTTTATGGCTTGCTAAATTCACAAATACTTTCTTTTCAAGTCAGTCCAGATGTTGAAGATGAGCACATATTTACAACTATCTTGAGTCTAATAATTTAAGAAAGGGCAATAAGAACTAGATCTATGTTTGAGGAGAAATAAGAGCAACAGTAAATAAAGATAACTGAAACATTTATTAAACACCTCACACCTTTAGAAATACTAAATTCTATTAAAATCTGTTCATAAACAAAATATTATTACATTATTCAAGAACAATTATGGTACAATCTATAAGTTAATTAACATTTTGAAATTCTAACTCTTAAGATCTGTAAAAATAAACCAAGTTAAATTTTGAAAGGAAATATTAAATTAGAATTTACTACTTCAGATTCTGAATATTTACTCTGAAAGAAAAGTAAATGAACACTGATATGCACGGTTGTAAATATATTGTAGCCATATATGAAAAGTGTACGATTAGCTCTCGAATAATTCAGTTACCAATTAAAGCCAATTTTCAAAGACATCAACGAGTCATATGTATCTTCTTATTCATCTTCCCTAGGAAGCTACAAAATCTCAACACTACTTCTCTAGCTCTTTATAGACTGCATATGTTTAATATATTTGATCACCAAGTAACAAGCAAAGATAGCATTAATGTCTACAGGTCTAAAGAAAGCCAAAATTGCAGGCAAATAGAATGAAAGGAATGCACAAACTGGCTCAGTTCAGAGAAGGGCAACAAAAATCATTAGGGGTTTGGAACGTCTGCTATATGAGGACAGATTAATAAAACTGGGACTTTTCATCTTAGAAAAGAGGAGACCGCGGGGCCGGGGAGGATATGAGAAAGTCTATAAAATCATGACTGGCATAGAGAAAGTAAGTAAGAAAAAGTTTATTTACTTCTTCCCATAACACAAGAACTGGGACGGGGGGAGAGGGTCACCAAATGAAGTTAACTGGTAGAAGGCTTAAAACAAACAAAAGGAAGTATTTCTTCACACACACAGTCAACCTGTGCAACTCCTTGCCAGAGGATGTTGAGAAGTCTAAGACTATAACATGGTTCAAAAAAAGAACTAGATAAATTCATGGAGGATAGGTCCATCAATGGCTATTAGCCAGGATAGGTAGGTGTCCCTAGCTTTTGTCTGTCAGAAGCTGGGAATGGATAACAGGAGAGAGATCATTTGATGATTAAATATTCTGTTCATTCCCTCTGCGGCACCTGACATTAGCCACTGCCAGAAGACAAGATACTGGGCTAGATGGACCTTTGGCCTGACTCAGTATATGGTTCTTAGACACACAAAGTGGAGACACTTATTCTGGTTGATTACTAGAAAGTTTGGCATTGATCAATCCAATTGTTAAAATACCATCTCCAACAAAGACTAAAAGCTTGTGCTTCATCTTAAAGATGTGAGCCGACCCCCTGAAGTCAGGGACACTATTTACATTATTCCTTTGCAGCATCATGGCTTACACAGGGATTAAGTTCAACCTCAATTTGTGCAGATGGTAGGTTTTAACAATGATTAAACTTTTTGAACACACGCAGAGTCACAGCCCGGCCTCAAAACAGTACTCAATTTAAAGATTGGTGGGGGATTTTTGAGCAAAAATTAGAGAGACCCTCATCACAGAATATACTCATATATATTCATGCACTTCAGCTCTAGAGCACACTACCAGTCACCTGAAATTCAAAGATTATTTGAATAAAATCCACAGATCCACGATTCTAAAGAGCAGAGGCATAGAAGTTAGAAGGCTGTGAACTGGACTGGTTTTCAGGCCTATGATTATTGGGATGTTGTGAGCTTTTTTAAAAAGAGTTCTACTTCTAAGGTTGGCTTGACCAAAATTATTTCTTTCATATTCCTAAACAGAAATATTATGCATGCACTCAGAGGAGGAAGTGTTATCCATAGCTCCAATCCCATTGAAGTACTTAGGCTGTAATTACTATAATCATTATTGCTTTTGGTGTCTTGCAGCCATGGCTTCGCAGTGCTTATACTAGAAGTAACTACCTATCTATCAAACAATCAAGCAAAGGGCAACCATTTTAAGTGTCCTGAAAATGCTGGTACACTCAAAAAGGCATTACTAATATATGTTCTGATCCTACTAATATAGGAAACTTACAGCTGTTCATGTCAAGAGGTTGTTCAGTGGTGTTTGATTCCAGACAACAGGTGTCCCTAGAGACTTGCAGCTAGAGCACTCCAGCCTGATGTGCTGGGCTGACTTTGGAGCCTCCAAAAGGTAAAGAGGCAGCAGAGCAGAGGGAAACCAGCTCCAAGCACTTACACAGAATCTACTGTCTATTTCCAGGCAATCTCTGTTATTGAATATGCTCCCAACTGCAGATCCTCCTCCATAAACATAGAAGTTGTGCACATCCAATCATCTGTGGTGCTTAAGTACTCTAGTAGTGGAGAGGACTTGCTAGCTCCCAGCTTCATAGAGCTTGATAGATTGCTGGGCAAACTAAAGTTCTCCAGTGCTCCCAATAACAGGAAAGCCTGCCAGAAAAAGGATTCTACCTACAGACCATCCAAGGGTCAGGGATTTTAGGTACCTAGCATCCTACTTACAAGTGAACATTAACTTTTAATTAGCTTACTTGAGATCTCACCCTGGTCAGCAAAACTTGAGATTAATGTTATGTCCTTTCAGATTTTTGGCTTGTACTTGGCAAAGAGTTATTAGAAGAATTTACTAAATTTGGTAAATCGTTTAAAGAAACAGCATAATTTATGGGTAGCCTATCAGATTAACTTCAAATCTGGTGGGAAAATCTCTGTTGATCATAGACCAGAGCCCTATCTGAGGGGATGTGAAGTTTTGGAGAGGAGAGAGAGCTGGAAGGAACTGGGAGTGTTGAGAACAGAGTTATAATGGAAAGAAATTCAACCTTAACTATGGTGTAGCTGCTATTACTGGTTTCGAGAAGTGGGGTAATGAACATGCAAATTGAAAAAGTTATTTATTCAGACAAGTATCAATGTATCTCCACTCTTTGGTGTAAACCTCCACTATCTCCAAAGTTCTCCTCTTCACACAAGAAGTTCTTGAGTTTCTTCCATACTCCTGCATGAATGAAAGCAACTAGCCAGATGCAATGGTCTCTCAACTTAACAAAACCATTTACTTGATATTTGGTCATCTCCATGCCCTCCAAAATAGCTCTCTTAGGCTACATCTAGACTGCAAGCCTCTTTTGAAAAAGAGCATCTAGACTACAACCAGAGCTTCTGAAAAAGCAAGCCGCTTTTTTGAAAGAGGCAGTCTGGATGCTCTCTTTCGAAAAAGCCCTGTTTGCATTCAAGAACGCTTTTTTTCGAAAGAGCACTTTCGAAAAAAGGCATTCTTCTTTGTAAAATGAGGTTTACCATGGTGGAAAAAACCGCCATGTTCTTTTGATTTAATTTCGAAAGAACTCTGTGGCAGTCTAGATGCAGGGGAAGTTTTTTCGAAAAAAGCCCACTTTTTTCAAAAGAACCCTGTAGTCTAGACACACCCTTAAAGTCTTCCTGTTGCTCCCATGGACTGAGCTACACAAATTAAAAGGCTTCAAGGTCACATATTATATTAATTGAGCACATCAGGAAACACACTTCAGAACTGCAGTTTTCTAGAAGTGTTATGAATGGACACTGAAGTGGAATTCTCCAAACTATGTATCTAAAGCCTTACTTCAAATATTTGAGAATCTGTTGACATACCTTATTCATTCTTTTAAATATATCTTAACTTCTACAATGAACAAGCTTCATCTTCGATACTATAGTAACTGTAGGTTGAGATTTCCCTCCCGTGTCCTTTCAGTGGAAATTCAAGTTATATCTTGAGTCTTGACTATTTAAAGTGGACATTTCCAGTAGCATAAACAGATGCACATTTTATATCAGTATTCAGTTCAATTTTTTTTAGTAATACTCTTGACTAGCTCAGTACAAAAGTACATCATCTAATAGCAAGGGTATATCACAAGGTCAGTCAAAGATAACCACCTAATCATGAAGATAATTCAGAAGTAAGATTTTCTCCTTGGAATTTAGTGTGAACAATTTTAATAGAAACTGCCATAAGAAGTGGATTATACTATGTCACCTTATTTTACAAGTTGTAAAACAAGATTACAATTAATTTCAATCTTAAATATTGCAGGTGCTTTTAAGTTATGAATTTAAAATGGGCAATGATTCATTTTATAGCCATATAATATATGTTGATAATGCAATAAATCAAGATTGGATGCTTTTTCTAAAAGATACATTCCAGGGGTTATTTTTGGGAAATTGTATGGCCTGTATTATACAGGGGTAAGAAAAGATAATCACAAGCATTTCCTCCGGCCATGGAATCTATATATTATTCTAATTAAAATGAAAGTATGATTTTTCAATTTACTTTAGTGGCTAGACTAATGTTGGCCTCTATGAAGTTACACACTATCAACCTGTTAAATTTTACTAATTTCATATTTTGCAGCAACATACCTTCATAGTTATGGTTGCATTGTTATTGACTGTTAGTAAATTTTTCACATAAATCTTGCCAAAAATCTAGTCTCACATTTTCAAAAAGTTACTATAAATTAACTATACACGAAAAAGATGTCAATATCCACTACCAATGGCATTTTAAAAGTAAAGATTTTAGTCTTACCTCAATATTACCATTTTTGTCTTTAATTTTAATCGCTGACTCCTTAAATCGTAACTCCATGCTGTCTCTGTGACCTTTGACCCAGTAAATTGAAAAATATAAAGTATTCAGTATCAAAGATAAATACCAAAAAAAATTGGAACATGCCAGATATTCTATTATGATGGGAACAGAAACTGTGATAAATGCTGCTAGTGTTTTCACTGAGAAAGACTTATAATGAAGAATTCTGAAGTAAATGGATATAAATCAGAAGTTAGTAGAGATAAGGAACTGTTGCTTTTCCTACATTAAAAAGTATAAAAATGCCACAACTATAAAATTCATACAATATAAAAAAATTACTCCTTCAAGAAAATAAATTAGATAGTTTCAAAGGTAACCTTCATATACAATTTTATTTGATATTTTGAGTCTCACTATTTTACATAAATAGAAAAATATAGAAAAAGCAGAGTTTCTTGTGGTAGGTTTTTAAAATATACACTTCATCCAAATAGTTACAGAAATTATTATCAGAATTCCACCAATGCGCATGCCTTTATATGAAAAACATAACTGATTGACAAGATATAACTGCACCACATCTGAATTTCTATTATATTTTATATTTATTTGTAATGGATGAAGAGTATATTCTAAATTCCAAAAGGGCCATTTAATAAAGGCATGGCTCAAGTAAATAAGTATACTGAGAACTCAGCTTTATTTGTGCTGTGATATGTTTAGTTTTAAAGACCTGATTCAGCTATATAGTCAGATTTCAAATCCTTTGTTGTTTTTAAAAATACCACAAACTAATAATATAAAGGTTTTCTGTATTGTAATGAACCCTGCTAATTATTACACAATTAAATGCTTTGCCACCAATCTAAAAGTTCAAAAGATGTTAACATCTAAACATTGTGGCAACAGAACTTAAACTTAACTTGAAATAGTCACTATTACTTGGAAAAAAGTGCTTTAGCTAGATAACACTTGCATAGTTGCTTGACAGGTTAAGACTATGATCCTCCAGTTGTATTTGGGTCTAATTTAAGTATTTGGACTCTTAATTTACAATATTTAGTTAGTATACCAACACCTATTTTTTAAATGAATCTGCCACTGTTTTATTAATCAAAGAAGGTCTACATAATCTAATAAGAACATGCATTATTTTACTATTATGTAAAAATTGAAGAAGCATGTAACAGTGAATTAAGAGAGACTTTGGAAAGTTTTCTAAATATTACTGTATTAAGAACAGTGGTAGATCCCGGTCACAGAAGTATTGATGAGGATAGAATAGGAAGGATCCCTGAGCTTGACACAGATACCATGAAGATATTTATTCATGATTTCATTAGCCAAAACAAAAGTCTTTTGCAATTTCTCTTTTAAAAAAATAGACAATATTTTTTACTTGGGCAAAAAGCGGAATCTTAAACTTAGGGCTACTAGAGTTCAACTGAGCTGTAGAAATGATAATATTAAGAAACTGTTATTCATAAATAGCTGTCCAATGTCGGTCTGAAAAATATTGTCTATGTGACAGAATTATAAAGAAATGATAATTTTAAAGTTAAACAACATCCATACAATTTAGAGAAAATAGAAAGGTTTAAAAAGCAAAGCACAATGATAGAATAAAGTCACCTACAACCAGAACAAACCCCAAATATCATACAATTCTTGATAAATCAAACCTTGTGGTTTCGATTTGGTCCATAGTTTTTGAAGCAGTCCTGTAATGATGTTAGCATTTAAATCTCTATTTTTTGTTTCCATTGCTTGAACATGCTGGCTTTTGGAAACTGCATCTTTAACCTTCAATTTTTCATGTGAACCACCATTTGGGTCACAGTTTATTGCTGATGCTTGGTTGCTGGATGACTGAGGTAGCTTCTTGCAGATACTGTTCTCAGAGAACTGTTCATCATGTGTATCAGCTCTGCTGCTGCAGTTGTAATCATTAGAGTCATCGTCATCATGAATAAAACCACAATTAACATATCCTCCACTTTCAACACAAGGCTGGGTGAAAGCAAGGCAAGCAGAGCCAGAAGCAAGAGGATAAGAGCAGCTACTAATGAGTTCAGGACATTCACTATTTACTTGGTTATACTTACCTACAAATGCGCCAAATTCTACAATATTATCTCCTTCTGTAGCCTTAGATAAAACTGCAGCTTCATTGTTTGTTGTTGATTCCAGCTGACTTTTGCAACTCGGCTGGGATGGAGTGCTAACAAAAAGTTTAGCTGTTGGTGAGGACAGATGTGGCATACTGTTTGATGAATTGCCTAATTTTTTATTTTTGTTAATGGATTTTGAGGTCTCTGCACCCTGTAATCTTTGTCGAAGTTCTGGAGGAGAAACAGCACTTGGAAATAAGGCACTGCCTGAGGAACCTGCCTCTTGAAAGTTTAGTTCTTCCCCCCTAGGAACTGTAACTAAATCCTGATCAACTGTCTGATGTTGGATCTCTCTTTCATTGTGCATAGAAATGTTACAAAATAAAGCATTATTTTCAAGGTCTCCTTGTGGAAAAGAAGAACCATACACATTTCCAATGTTTTTTTTCCACACTGAAGATCTTAGAGGACCATCATCAATAAGATTTTGTGCCAAATGTTTTGAAATGCTTAACTCCCGCGTAATTTCATTATGGACTTTGCTGGCTTCCGAAGCCTTTTGTGCAGTTAGTGTTTTTAGAGTATCCACAGTGAGAGCAGATAGATCTTGTAGGTGGCCAATCTGAGAATCTAAAGAGTTCAATGACCGTTTGATGTAGTTGACTCGATCACCAACTTCTTTTATCTGAATGCACATTTGTTCAACCCTTAAAAAAAAGAAGAAGAAGAAAAAAAAAAAAAGGTAAACTTTTTGTTCTCAAGCTGTAAACAAGAAGCACTTCTGCTATACTTTTTTTTACCAGTCTGGAAAAGGAAAACTGTATTATCTCTAATTTAAAAAGGTTTAGGGTGGTTTAGTTGATTTCAGTGGACTTGTAGAAACCGGAATACTTGTACAGGTTGCAACTCTATACACTGGGACACTCTGGTCTGGCAACACCTGTGGTCTGGCAGGACCAGAGAATCCTGGCATGCTGCAGGGTATGGGTGGCCCCAGTAGTCCAGCACGATGCAGAGGGAAGCCCAGGAGCCCAGCACACAGGGGATTCAGCTCAGCTGGGTGGGGAAACTGGGAAGCCTGTTGCGCAGCTCAGCTGTTCAGGCTTGGTGGGGGCAGAGAGTTAGGAAGGCCAGAGTGCAGTCCAGCTGGGAGGGATCAGAAGGGAGGCAGGAAGCCCTGTACACGGTGCAACTGGGCTACTGGGGGAGCTGGTAAGCCCGGTGGGGCAGTAGCGCCAGCAGCAAGGGGGCCAGAAATGATCTTCACTGGTCCAGCAAAATCTCTCATCCAGGACCTGTCAGGTCCTGAAGGTGCAGGATTAGAGAAGTCTAACCTGTACATAAATAGGCTTCAAGGAACAAATGCACAAACCAGCAAATTTCCTAGTATTATTGGTTGACACCCATTTTGATACATTTGAGAAGAACTCTTTAAAGGTCAGGAGCTCTTCTACAACTCAGAAATAAAGACAGCCTACAACAGTCTTGTAATAATTTCTACATAGCCAAGAAAAAGTGTCATGCAAAATAGTCATGAATACTTTGTACATGTAACTATATGCAATGACAACATTTCCTGATAATGGGGTTTTAAAAATAAGAGAAAGTTATTCACCTGGATGTAGTAACTGAGGTTCTTCTTGATGGTTGTCCCTGTGGGTGCTCTACCTTAGGTGTTTTCGGGTGCCGCTGAACCTTTAGTCAGAGATTTAAGACAGCAGTGCCTTCAGTCAGCTGCGCATGTGGGCAGCTGGCACATGCTGTTTGTAATGGCTATTGCTCGTGCGCAGCCAACTGACCCCTTAGTTCCTTCTCTGCCCAGAAACAGAGGAGTTCTGGAGCAGAGGGAAGGAAGGGTGGGTGGTGGAGAACCCATAGGGACAACCATCTCAAAGAACCCTCAGTTACTGCACCAAGTGAGTAACCTTCTCTTTTTTTCTCTGAGAAGCATCCTTGAGAGTGCTCCATCTTAGGTGATTATGAAGCACTGTTTTTGCCCGGTAAGTCTTTATGGACCGTGGACAATATAGTATGTCCGAACAATGTATCCATATCTGATTAAGAGTCAATGGCATAATGTTGGGTAAATGTGGGAGCAGAAGCCCTTGTAGCAGCTCTGCAAATGTCTCTGATAGGTACGTTTGAGAAATGCAGTGGAAGCTGCCATTGCTCTAGTATAGTGTGACCTTATGGATGTTGGGGGCTCAAACTTAAGAACAGAGTATAAGAGGCAAATACTATCTGCTGTCCATTTGTATAATCACTCTTTGGAGATGGGCGTATCCTGTAATCTCTCTGCAACAGCTAGAGAGAGTCTGGTAGACTTCCTGAACGATTTGGTCCTTTATAAGTAAAAGGGTAATGCCCTACGACATCCAGTGTGTGAAGCATGGTTTCCTTGTTGTCGGCGTGAGGCTTGAGGAAGACGAGCGGTAAGTATATGGTTTCATTGCAATGAAATCACGTAGGTATCTTGAGGAGGAATTTAGAGTGCCGGCAGAGGACAACCTTGTCCTTGTGGAATATGGTACAAGGAGGTTCAGTCATCAGGGCTCCCAGTTCACCAATCTGTGCACCAAAATAATGGCTACTAAGAATGCCACTTTCATGGATAAGTGTAACAGGGCGCATGTGGCCATGGGTTCGAAGGGCTTCCCTCATTAGTGCTCTGAGTACAAGGTTTAGGTCCCATGCTGAAGTTGGGGTTATGATTGAAGGGTACATGTTTTATAGCCCCCTTATAAAATGTTTAACTGTGGGATGTGCAAACAGAGAATTCATGAATTGTGGAGTATAATGCTGTAATCACGGTGAGATGCACTCTTATGGAGCTGAGGGAGAGCTATGATGACTTGAGAGATAATAGATATTGTAAAATTTCCAGAACGCTGACTATCAAAATTGAGAGGTTATGTGAACTGCACCAAAGGGTGAATCTGTGCCACTTACAAATGTATGTCTTTCTTGTAGATGGCCTATGAGTATTTAAGATAATCTGTTGTACAGCATCTGAACACCTTGATTCTAGAGAGGTCAGCCAGCGATGAGCCATGCTTGTAGGTGAAGGTTTGAATCATCTGAAGCAGGTAAGGGAACCATGTCGGTCTCAGCCAGTTTGGAGCTACCAGTATGATCCCGGCTCTGTCCTCTTTTAGTTTCAGAATCACCTTGTGGAGCAAGGGCAGTGGTAGGAAGCCATACATGAGTGTTCCATCCCACTTTATTGTGAATGTGTCCCCCAAAGATTGGGGACCTAGATCTGCTCTGGAGCAGTACATGCTGCATTTGGTATTGTTGTTTGCAAAAAGGTCTATAGTGGGGTATCCCCATCATTTGAACACCCGTCTCAACATGCTCAGGTTACTTTCCCATTTGTGGCTTAGGGTAAACAGTCTGCTGAGATTGTCCGCTACGGCGTTCTCTCTGCTTGGGAGACAGAATGCTCGGAGGGTGATCTTGCGCAGAATGCATCATTCCCAGAGGTGGACTGTTTCTCAATATAGCGGGAAAGAGCAGGCTCTGCTCTGGCAATTGATGCAGAACATAGTTGTCAGGTTGTCCATAAGTACGTGTACTGACTTGTCGTGGATGAAGCCGGCAAAATGTTGGCAGGCATTGTGAACTGCTCGGAATTCCAAGAGGTTGATATGGAGTTTGGGCTCTTCTGGTGACCATCAGCCTTGGATGACTTGTTGACCGAAGTGGGTTCCCCACCCTAATAGTGATGCATCTGTGGTTACTGTGACCGGGAGAGGCATGGGGTGAAAAGAAACTCCCTTGCAGGTATTGTCTACCTCCGTCCACCAGGTGAGAGATTGCTTCACCATGATTGGCATGGACAGGCATTTGCTTATTTGGTGAACCTGGGGCTTGTATACAGTGCAAAACCAGGATTGTAAGGGTCTCATGTGTAGGTGAGCATGTGGTACTATGAACGTAACTGCTGCCATGTGTCCCAAGACCTGAAGACAGAGTTTTGCTGAGACCTGCGGACAGGAGAGTTGTGCCTCTCTTATCAAGTCCATGGGCGCTGCAGCTCTGGTGAGCGGCAGTGATGCAATTGCAGTCGAGTTTGGCCTCTATGAATTCAAGGGTTTGTGTTAGAGGTTAAAGAGCATTTTTGAAGACTCAGTTGCAGTTTCAGTTTGTTGAGTAGTGCTCTGGTGGTTGTCACCGCCCATTGTGCAACCTGAAAAGATGACCCCCTTCAGTAAGCAGTAGTTCAGGCATTGGAAGATAATGACTCCTCTTCAACGAAGGTGTGCTGCAGCCACCCCTGAGATCTGGGAAAAAACTTTTGGTGTTGTGAAAAGTCCAAAGGCGAGCACAGGATAGCAAATCTTAGGAAGCGTCTGTATGCTGGGTGTATCGAGATGTGGAAGCATGCATCCTGTAGGTCAAGGGTGGACAGCTAGTCTCCCTTCTCTAAGGCTGGCTGACAGCCTGTATCACTAGGGAATTGGGCTTTGGATGGGAGAATAAAAAGTCTGCCTCCTGTGGTGCGACATAATATTTTGTCAGACCTTCTGCAGGTCATTGGGATGGTGGCAGGTGTCTGCCATGTTGTTTTTGCCAAGTTCATGAGAGTGGCGTTTATAGGTAATGCCGCCGTAGCGGCCAGGGAGGCGTGTAAAATGTTTGTTAATTTGTGCTGGGTCTCTGACAAGTTAAAAAGTGATATGTCCGGGGCATCCGCAACTTGTCTGTACAGCTCCTGGAACAGCTTGAATTCATCTTCTCAGGTTGGGGATGGAGGCATTATTGTATCGTCTGGTAATGAGGACAATCTATGGGTGGGTGGTAGAGAGTCTGGTGTTGACTCCTCATCCCCTATCTCCTATTCCTTTCCCTCCTCTGGTCTTGAGACAGTGGTGGAGGGTGCAGGAGACATTTGGGACCTTGATGCAGGGATTCTCTGCAGTTGAGGCTGGGCTTGCGGTAGCCTATATGTAGCCTAAAGGTCCCACAGTACAGCTAGCTGGAAGGGGCTGGTAAAGGTGGTGATAACCATTGCAGTGGTTGCCACTGAACGGGGATGCTGCACCAGCTTCTGTGACGAATGAACTTGGTGTGTGCACAGTAATGGAGTCATTGTCATCACTGGATAGCAACAGGGGAGGAACTGACCCTGATGGCGTCACAGGCAGGGAAAAAATGAGATGTACTGGGCATGCCATTGGTGCCAAACAATGGTGTTCCTGACACTGAGGTTACTATGAGATCCACTGTGGTGGACTGTTGCGGTGCCTGTGTGCTCGATGCCTTAACCCGCGCAAGTATAGTCTCTGGCAGGGGCTTGGCTAATTGAGCCGAGCTTTTGCTCAGCACCGGTGGTGCCGGGTGCTTAGCTTGAGCCTACAAGGTGGAATACTTGATCTGAGGAGGCTGTGCCAACTGCTTACTCTGCACCAAAGGTGCGGTTGGTGGAAGCATCACTGAGCTCGGTGCTGATGCTGACCACTGCTTTGTTGGTGCTGACGGAGCTCACTTTGGGTTGGAATGTGTCGAGGTCTTAGAGCTAGAGCAAGTTTGTTTTTTTGCCCCTCGGGTAGTCTCTGTACTGGACATGTCCGGAACCTTGCTGTCTGGTGCCTTGTGTGCTGCCGGTGCCAAGGTTGATTTCTTTGAAATGTGAGTGCTTTTCTCGGGAGACTCGCCCCTAGAGGATGAATGAGAACACTTTTTGGCTTGATCAGCTGTATTAGCTGAGGGTCTCACCCTTGAGGGAGCTGACTTCTCAGAACTCACAACAGACAAAAGCTGCCTAGGTAGCAAGGAGTGTTCGGGGTCAGACACGGACCATACCACTTTATCCACTGACAAATTTAAGCTGGAGTTCTCTGGCCTTTCTGGTTCTCACAATCAATTTCTTGCAGTGAGGGCACTTGTTCGTTGAGTGTCCCTGACCAACGCACTGCACACACTGAGCATGGCCGTCCAATATGGGTATTGACAACCTATATGTCAGACGCTGCTTAAAGCTTGGTGAACTAGGCATGTCCTTAAACCACATTAGAAAATGGTTTGCTATCTAAAGAACATTTTGTTTTGTTTTGAACAACTGCAACACTTAACTACTAACTGGTAACTTGTAAACAGTAAATAACTAACTACAGAACTAATCTTTCTAATAAATTTGAAATTTTTTTTAAAGAGTATGCAGGGCAACTGCAGGTTCCATCTATGGCCAACAGCAGCAGAGAAGGAACTGAGGAGTCGGTTGGCTGCACGTGCGCAGTAGTCATTACAAACGGCGTGTGCCAGCTGCCCACATGTGCAGCCGACAGAAGGCACTGCTGTCATAAATCACCAACTAAAAGTGCAACGGTGCTGAAAACATCTAAGGTGGAGCACCCACAGGGACACTCCTCAAAGAAGAAGTCAAAGTTTTTATTTAAATTTTCAAGTTTCTTCATAAATTTTCTACCTTTCAAATGTGACTCGAATTCTCTCTTCACTTCCAGAATGGAATTTATCATCTTTTTCATTGAAATACATCTCAACACACAGCTCTTCAAAGTCATGAAGTTTCTTTTGGTCTTCTTCTGTTAGGAAGAGTTCTAAAGAAAGAGAAAACAACAATTACTTGAAGATTAGAAAGCTACTGAACATCACGAATACCTAAAATAAGTAGCCATGTTGATCAATGGGATAGGGTAAAAGAGGATGCTACACAGTTCTATAGAGCTGGGTGGAAAACGGTCTTTACTCATGGTGAAAAACTTCAATTTTTCAACAGGGGGAAAAGATTGATATCCGAAAAATTTCAGCAGAAACCAGAAGTTTCAATTATGAAATTCCACTGAGGGAGTTGTAGTTGGGGTGCCTCCTGCCAGCATTCTCTTCTTTCAGTTGGGCTCCCTGAGACTAGACAGTATCTCCCATAATATACCACAGTACTCTGTGGTAAATTCACTTTTTGATTTTTTTTCCCAAAAGTTCAAGTTCTCCAAGGAAAGCAGATACCACTCATGAAATAAATGTTTTTAACCGAAAACCCAATTTTCTCTCCGAACACATTTTTGACAGAAAAAAAATTTACCCAACCCTACCAAACACCATAAAAGTAAGATGTGTTTGAAAGATTTATTTAAAGCTAAATGGAATTGAAGCAGAGGGTAGATTTATAGTATTGTATAAAGTCAAGGTTTTTAAAATAACTTTTAAATAGGAAAATTGGATCACGACATACAAGGAACTAGTACAGCTTGAATCTCTCTGAACTGGGACATCCTCCTCTGGAAACATCCAGAGAGCCCCAGTGGCCAGGAGTTTGACAGCAGGAGGGCTAGCAACTGGGAGCCCTGCCAAAGCCAGGGAGCTCTGTTGGGCTGGTGGTGGTGGGGCTGGGAGTCCTGGTAGGAACCAGGACCCCAGCTGGAGCTGGGGCTGAGGGACCAGTGTTCACCTCCCCTTAGCTAGCAAATTCTTTCATTTGGGACCAGTCAGGTAGAGAGTCAGGACCAGGGAGGGCCAACCTGTACTAGCAAAATTAAACAAGAGACAATAAATAATGAAATATATAAAAGCAATGAAAATAATCAGTGAACAGGATGGAATACTGCAGTGGTTCTCAAACTTTTTGGCCCGTGGCCCACTGGCTCAATGCAAACCTTTCCATGGACCACTAGCTGCTAATGGAAACTTGCCATTGATTACATAATTACGCC
The DNA here is from genome assembly GCA_019425775.1 of Rafetus swinhoei. Lineage (NCBI taxonomy): Eukaryota > Metazoa > Chordata > Testudines > Trionychidae > Rafetus > Rafetus swinhoei. The sequence continues at coordinate 25,981,992 of CM033442.1, read as the reverse complement.
CAAGCCATTTTGCTAGTGCTGCAGCTAGGGGAGAATGGTTTAGTCAGTAAGAAAGGAAACATTAATTTAAATTATTAAACAGATTAAGCGTTTTAATTCTCATGTTAGTTTACCAAACTTCATTTTAAATGAAGTAAAACATTAATTTATGTCCAATACAAAATATTTCAATGTTTTCTTGATTTATGACAGGGGTGGGGAACCTTTTTTGGGTCAGGGGCCACTGACCCATAGAAAAATCAGTTGGAGACCACACAAGTGAGAAGCAAAAAAAAACCCCTTCAAAAACCCCCAACCCCCCACTAATGTGGCCCCCAACTGAGACACCTCACTGCTCTGGCACTCCAGCTCCACGGGGCGAGAGAGAGGGACGGGAACTGAGGTTCAGGGCTTCCCATAGGCCAGATTTACTCTTCTGGAGTTCCGGGGTTAGTGTATTTTATGGACCCCCCCTAGGCTCTGGCATGGGGACAAATATGAGGGGTTCAGTGCGGGGGACAGGAATGCCACTGAGTGGGATAGCGATGCAGGAACTGGGTGGGAGGTGGGGTGCAGGTGCGAGTTCTGGGTGGGAGGTGGGGTGCAGGACCAGGCTGGGAGTAGGGTGTCTGGCCAGGGGGAATGGGGCAAGAGCAAGGGTGGGTGGAGGAACAGGGTGGGAGTAGGGTGTCTGGCTGGGAGGAGGGTGCAAAAGCAGCCTGAGGGTAGTGTGTCCAGCCAGGGGGAGGGTGCAGGAGCAGGCTGGAGGTTCAGGGTCTCGGTGGAGGGAGGGCATGAAAGAAGTGGGGATGCGGGATCTGGACATGATGGGAAGGGGGGGCACTTACTTGATTTCATGGCCTGCGCCGCCCCAAGGCGTGGCCTCCCGTTGCTCCCATTGGCCGGATCCTGGCCACTGGGAGCAGTGGGGAAAGCATCCACGCCCCGTGTCCGTGCTCTCCTGTTCCCCCAACCAGGGAAGGGGAGCAGCAGCATACCAAGTCACTTGTGGCTCTGCTTCTTCCCCATGAGCCGGATCCAGCAGGGAGGCTTGGGGCTCTCACCGCCCTCCCATACCAGAGTGAAGCCAGCACTGGCGCTCCAACCTGCAGGGGGAGGAGGGAGCGCAAGGCTGGAGCACCAGCATGGGCTCGCTGTTACGGGGAGAAGAGTGGAATGAGCTTGAGCCGCAGACCACCTGAAAGATGGCCATGGACCATTAGTGGTCGCCTGATGGCAGTTTGAGAACCACTGGAATAGTGCAAGGGACTATTTTATTTTACTTACACATAGTTCATGCAAACAGAAAGCTTTTTCCTCCTAGCTGTCCATTACCTTTATATTTAGTTTTAAAGTAAACAGGACTCTGATACTCAATTTATCAATTTTAACCCCAAGTGCTATAAACAGAAGAATTTTAATAGGTAAGAACTGAACTGAAATCTAAAGTTTGGCATAGAATGTTACTGGTAACATGAGAGTCAAAAATGCCAGATATAGTTGTGGTTCTGTCCCATAGTACAAGACTTATAAATTAACTTCCATGATAAATATTTTAAATATTTCACGGTATTTGTTTTATCTTAATGTATGACAGCTCAACTACTGTAAATTATGTAAATAAGAAAATATATAGTATGTTCTCTGCACATTTTAATGAAAAATAGTAACCAAAAAGTTACTATAGGTTGGACCTCCCTGGTCCAGCACCCTTGGCACCTGAGCTGTCCCAGACCAGGGATTTTGCCAGCAGGGGAGGTCAGTGCTCCCCTGCTGGCTGCCCTGCTCCTGGGCTTCTCTCCTTGGCACTCCCTGCACTGCTGCTGGTGCCCCTAACACTGGCCCGGCACAGCTCCCCACCCTGCTGCCTGCCCGCTGCCCCAGGTTCTCCCAGGGTTCCCAGTGGGGACTGCTTGGCCGCTGTTGGGTGTTCCGGCCCTGCTGCTGCAAGAGGTTCCCCAGCTAGTCCTACCCCACCGCTAGGACCACCCTGCTGCCACTGGGGATTCCAGCCAGCCCCACTGCCATTGGGGGTTTGCCAGGATTCCTTGCTGGGGCCGCCAGACCACTGATAGCCCCACTGCAACTGGAGGTTCGCCGGCTGGGGCCAGAACTCACCGGCCACCTGGCCCCACTAACACCAGGGGTTCCCTGGCCAGGGCAGGAGCTCCCCAAATGCCGCCTGGCTCCACTGATGCCACGGGTATGACGTTGGCCGGGGTTGGGGCTCCTCGTCCAGGGTGGCGGGGCTCCCCAAATGTCGCCTGGCCCAGCCGTGACTCCCCAGCCCCTGAGTTACTCCTGCCTCAGCCGTGACTCCCCAGCCCCTGAGTTACTCCTGCCTCTGGGGATCTTTGGTCCAGCAAGATCTGTGGCTCTGCTGGACCACAGATGTTGAGGGACCAGAAAGTCCCAGATTTGGGAGGTTCAACCTGTACCGGTTTCTTGACAATTTTAATCACAGAAAAAAGTAAAGCTAAATAATTGCTTGGATAAAATTGTTCTTACTTGGTCCATCTGAAGTCTTGTCTGTCTTTCTTCTTTTACATATACAACAAAACAAGGAAGCCATATGACTAAGAATAATAAGAGGTGGAGGCAGAACAGGTTTTTCATGGTAGGCCATAATGAAATGATAGCGTTGATACTTCCATACGATATTGGAAATTGCCTTTACTTGTAAATACACATTGCTGAAGAGAGGAAAATATACAAGCATTTTTAAACACAAAGATATTAGAAGTTAGTTACTATCGGAAGCAATATTACTGTGTTCTGAATTTTACAAAACAAATGTAGAGGAAATGGTACAGATTATACATAACTGTATTTTCATTTTACTGCACAAAAAAATTATTAAATTTTAAAATTGAACTTAGAAGTGCATCAATGGAAGGCTATATTATGGAAAGAACAAATTATACAGTGAAAGCTTTTTTTTAATCTACCACATTGGGGCAATGGGGGTTAGTGGTAAGTGAAAAAAATCTGTATAACTAGGAGGGAGTGAGTTTGAGAGTGTGTGTGTGTGGGGGTGTGTGTGTGTGTGTGTGTGTGCGCGCGCAGTGCTGAGGTGTGGGCTCTGGGAGGGGGTACAGGGGAGGAGCTGAGCACAGGAGGAGTTTTGGGGTGTCAGATTCAGGAGGCACTCACATCACACGACTCCATAGTAGTGGCAACCTGTTTCTGCTGTTCCTGGTGGAGGCGTGGCTAGGCAGCTCTGTGCCCTGCCCCCATTCCAAGCACTGGTTCTGTAGTTCCCATGGCCAGGAAACTGCAGACAATGGGAACAGTGTGGGTGGTGCCTGCAGGCGGAAGGAGCGCACAAAGCTGCCTAGCTGTGCCTCCACTACTTGTGGAGAACCATCTGAGGTGAGTGCCCCCAGATCAGGCACCCAAAACTTCTCTCGCACCCTAACACCTGCATTCCATACTAGGGATGTTAGATAGCAATTAATTTAACAATCAAGTAACAGCATCAAATTGTAGTGGTTAGACGACTATTCTACAGTCCTCAGGGGTGGGCCTGGCAGCCAGTATGCTCTGGTCCCACTCCCAGGGAGCCCCCTGCCATCCCACGCTACTGCCTCTCACACAGAGGTAGCAACGTGAGGTGGCAGCAGCCCCTGTCCACTGGGGGCCCAAACTTTTTTTTAAATAAAAGCTTTGCACGTGTCTTGGTTTAGTACTAAATCTTTAGAAGAGCACCAAACAAGTGAACTGCTCAACCGAAGACTAGGATTTCCTGATACACTGTTAGGGATAAATGTGTCCTTTTTGTTATATTGCAACTAGATTGCAATTTTATAATTGTTTTAGAAGACCTACTATTTTCAAATCTAATATCCTACATACTGATACTCATAAATGCTAAGACCTGAAGCCATGAAGAGTGGCAGGGGACATAATTTACCCTCTCATCTCTAGGATCCCTCCATTAATGCACTAAGAATAAGTCTTCTGTGCAAACTTAATCATCATAACTTAACTGGCAATCATTGGGAAAGGAACAGCCACCTAGTTATAGTTACAATAATTATGTACCAGTTGTTAGAGGTATTATAGAACATGCCCAATAGCTACACATTTTTCTATTAAAACTGCAGCAGTTTTGTAACTATGGGACAAAAGTGCACATATGTTGGTATGCATCTTTGTTGTGACTATGTGTGCAAACTAGGTTAAACACCCAACTAGTTACATGTTTAATTAGCCAGTTGCACACACACAATATCCCTGTAATTTATTCAGTCCTATAAATATAGTAATTGCTTGCTATAGTTACTGTAGTAAGAACACAATCTGAACCACTTAGAACGTACCTGCCCTTGTATTTCAGAAAATACGAGGAGGTTACTCACCTTTAGCAGTAACCAATGTTCTTCGACCAGCGCCACAGACCAGAGTTTTCACAGCAGTACCTGGGGGTCCGCACATGCACAGCAAGCATGGTGTGGGGTTATCGTACGCCATGACTGCGCATTCACAGTCCCCTTCCCCCTCAGTTCCTTCTCTATCCGGAAACCCGGCCTGAAAAAGGTCTCTGAAGTAGAGGGCAGGAAGGGGGACAGGGACGCTCATCTAGAAGAACATCAGTTACTGCTAAAGGTGAGTAACCTCTTCCTCTTTGAAAGACGTCCCTGTGAGTGCTCCACAGCAGGTGACTGAAAAGCAGTATGTCCTATGAACGTAGGGACTTTGGATCTGGTAAGTATGCTGTAGATAATACAGCCTTGGCTACTTTGGTTGATGAAAGAGGTTCTTGAGAAAGTGCATAGTATTTGGCAAATGTTTGGTCAGAAGCCCATGTGGCTGCAGCACATACGTTCTTGATGAGAAACTTTGCGGAGGTAGGCATGCATGTGGCTATGGCCCTGGTGGAATGGGTATGTATCGAGGTAGGTGGCATTGATTATTGTGTTAGTAACACATTCTGATGCAGTCAGAAATCTAGTGTGATAGTCTCTGAGAAGATATCTGCTATTCTTTATTATGTTCCGCTAGAGAAATAAACCGTCTGGGCGAGGATTTGAAAGGCCTTGTTCTATGAATGTAAAAAGGAAAGTGCCCTGCGGACGTCAAGGGTATGCATCTTTGCTTCGAAGGGATTGGAACTGGTTTGGGAAAGAATTCAGGTAAGTGAATGGTCTGGTTTATGTGGAAAGATGAACGTATCTTGGGAAGGAACTTGGGATGAGTGCACAGTTAATTTATCTCTGAAAAAGGTGGCATATGGTGTGTGTGTTGGGGGGGGAGGGGGCGGGTCTGCCATGAGGGCAGCCATCTCTCTCCCCGGCTGCCAAATATACCTTAATGGAGCCGATGGACAGATGCGACTGTTTCAAGTGCAAGAGGTAGTCCAAGATTACAGGTAATGGGGCTGTCTCGGGAGAGATGTTATGAGGGAATAGCACCAATGGATGAATCGTGACCATTTGTAGCTATATGTTTTCCGAGGCAACATAGCTCTACTGGGTAACAGTATATTTGGTACTTGCTCTGCACACTGGAGCTCTATCCCAGAGAGCCATCCAGGCACCAGGCTTTTAGGTGAAGCCTGAGAAACTGGGGGTGCTGAATCTGGAGCCCTGATTGATACAACAGCTTGGAATGGTATGGTAGGGTGATAGGGGGAAAATATGGCCGTTCTGTTGAGGAAGGGAAACCATGGCTGCCTGGGCCAGCATGCGGCTATGAGAATGATTCTTACTCTGTCCCTCCTTATTTTGTGTATTCTCCTGTTGAGAAGGGGAGTTGGAGGGAAGGCATATAGCAGGTGATGGCTTCATTTGAGAATGAGAGCATCTCCAAGGGAGCCCTTGTCTATGCTGGCTATGGAGCAGTACGCAGGACACTTTTCGTTGGTGTTTGTGGAGAAAAGGTCTAGCAAGGGGTGTCCCCATTGATCAAAGATTGTTGCCAGTACCCTGTCATCTACCTACCATTCGTGTTCTTGAGGTAGGGTTCTGCTTAATGTGTTGACGATGGTATTTAGGATGCTGAGGAGGTAATCCCATGCTTGAGGTACCAGTTCAACAGGGCAATAGCCTCTGTACAGAGGACATGAGAACAGGCACCTGTTTATATAAACACGCATGCAATGTTGTCTGTATATATTCTGACATGTCTGCCAGATATTGCTGGCAGGAAGTGTTGGCAAGTGAATCTGACAGCTCTGAGCTCCAGAACGTTTTCGTGGAGTGTCCTTTCTGTTGGTGTCCAGAGACCCTGCGTTGTAAACTTTGCCATGTACGCTCCCCATCCTGTGAGAGACACGTCTGTAGTGATGACCACCAAGGGTTGCGGTGCTTGGAATGTGACTCTTTTTGTCCACCATGGTATTGCACTTTTTACCTGTAAGGGAATGGAAAGATTCTTGGTGAGGGGGTGATGGTTTGGTTTGTAATCTGTTCTGAGCCAGCCCTGTAAGCATCGCTTTAACAGATGTGCATTCGGTACTACAGGGTTGCATGATGCCATGTGGCTGGAGCAATTGAAGGCAGACGTGGGCTGTGACTTGAGGCATTAGGTGTAATTTGAGAACTAAGTCCCAGATTTTCTCGAATCTGTCATGTGGCAAAGAAGCTATGGCAGTTCTTGCATCAAGCTGTGCTCCTATGAATTTGTAGTGATTGTGCTGGCCTAGGGAATAGAAGCATGCCATAATCCGGAGAGTACTGCAACGAGAATCCATCCATTGAAGTAGGGAAGATAATATCATCTTGTTTCCTTAGGTAGGTGGTGACTACTGTAAGTATTTTGGAAAAGACTCTCAATGCCATGGAGAGTCCAAATGGTAGGACATTGGTAGTGGTGTGCACCTAGGACAAAGCGGAGAACATTTGTGAGCAGGGTGAATCATTACATGGAAGTAGGTATCCTGTAAGTCAGAGATGAAAACCAATTGCCCAGCTCCAGTGCTGGAATAATGGTGGCTAAAGTCACCATCTTAAACTTTTGCCTTTTTATGTATTTGTTGATGGCTCCAAGATCTAAAATTGGGTGACATCCTGCATTCTTTTTCTGTGAGAGAAATAATAGTAGAAACCGCCCCCCTCATGTCCATGTGGGACCACTTCTATAGCACCCAGCCAGAGATGATAAATCTCCTGCCTTAACATCAAATCATGAAAGTGGTCCCTGAAGAGGAATGGGGTGAGTAGGAGTGGGGGACAGAGATAATCGGAATGGTGTATCCCAAAAGGATTGTAGCACCCATTTATCAGATGTTATGCCTTGCCATTTGGTATAAAAGGGCAGAAGGCTGTGATTCAATGTTTTATTATTGATTGGCAACTGTGGAGTGGGTGAAAGTGTTTTTGGTCCCTCAACAGAGACTTCAAATTTGTTTATTTTGTTGAGGTGGCTGGTTCGTAGCGCTGTTCTGATTACATGTACGTTGTTGTCTGTCACGACCACGTTGCTGTTGTGGTTGGTAGTCTTGTCTTTGATGCTGGTACATGTATGGGGGATACCAATCGTACCCTAGACCAGGGTACGTATACTGCCTCCTCTTGGTTGCAGGTGTATGCATCCCAAGAGATCACAGGGAAATGCTGATAAAGTTGAACCACGAGGTTCGCCTCATCACAGCTGCGGTTGCTGTCGATCTAGTGGCCATATCCACGGTCTGTAACGCTGTCCGGAATATTGCAGGACCTCTTGCGATGACGGCTTTGAATTGCTGTTTCTTAGTCTCTGGTATGTCTTCAATAAAGTTGTTGAATTTGGAATAGTTGTTGAAAATCATACTTGCTAAGCAGCACCGCGTAATTAGCTACCCGAAATTGTAGGGTGGATGAGATGTAAACCTTCCTGCTGAATAAATCCAGTCGCTTGCTATCTTCATTGGCCGGGGTTGAACAGGAATGCTGTTGTTTATTCCTCTGATGGGCAGCTTCAACCACCAGAGAATTGTGGGGGGGGGGTGTGTGAAGAGGAATTCTGATCCCTTTCGGGGAACATAATACTTCCTATCAGTCCACCTACAAGTAGGCAGGATAGTGGCAGGGGTCTGCCAGATAGTCTTGGCAGGGTCCATGATGGCAAGATTTGTGGGCAGAGCAATTTTTGCCAACGGAGTGGCCTGGAGGCTACTGGTGAGTTCATGTTGTGTCTCCAAGACTTCCTCCATGGCAATATTGAGGTTAGCTGCCACCCTTTTGAAGAGGTCCTGGAATGTTGATGGTCATGGCCTTACTACTTTATCAGGAGAAGATGATGAGTTTGTGTCTGGAGACGTATCTGGGCCTGACTCACAGGATTGGAGATCTGGCGCTTTTTCCTGCATCCTCTATGGTGATAGAGACTGGTAGAAGAAAGGGTGCAGGTTGATTATCCCTCATTTTGGGGAGCTGCTTTCTATAAATTATATGCTCACGGACTCCAATATTGCCATTGTGAGGCATATGGTATGGGTGGTGGCATCCATGGGTGTGGACCCCAAGGTGGAATGCCAGTGTCCTATGTGTGTCTGAAGCTGGGATGGGTGGATGGCACGGAGACCTCGGTGGTGGGTGACAATTGGGTAAAAAGGTTACATCCCCGTCATCGTCATTAGATAGCACTGTGGGTGAAGTGACGTGTTTTGGTGCCACTGTGGCTGGTGATGTGTTGGTGCCAAGGAATGGGGAGTTGAAAGTACAGGAAACCATGAGATCCCTCTGGTAAAGGTACCTCGGTGCCAGAGAGGATAGCGTCATTATGGACGATAACATTATGGACAGTACTGATGCAGGTGGAGTAGTCGTTGGTACCGATGTGCGCTGCGGTGCAGAGATGTTCACAGCACCGTTAGATGTTGCAACAGTACCAATGTCTAGTGCGGCTAATGGATGCGGTGCCTTGTGGGTCAATGTCTGCATTAATGCATCCACACTCGGACTGTTCAGTATCATGCTGTGCCCTGAGCTACATGAGGCAAGTACAGTCAAGCCGGTAGCCTTGGTTTTGTACGCACCATGTTTGGAAGCACCGCGATCGGTGCTAGTGATGCCGGGCACATCGTATGTGTTGAGGGGCAGTGCCATTTCAACCCTCGGTGCCAATTTCTCACTTGCATGCCGTTTGGGTGACTGAGCCCTATGATGCAGAGAGGAGGCACGTTTCTTAGGGAATTTTTTCCCTGTGTCAGATCTTGGTTTTTCAAGATGCTCAGTGCCTGGGTCAGAGGATGAGTTCTGTGCTTTTTCCAGCATAATCACTTTAACATGAAAGTCCCTGTGTCTGCGCATTCACGCCTTTAGCCTGGCGCAATCGTGGCAGTGCTGCTGGACATGGGAGCCTCCTAAACATTGGATGCATTTGGAATGTCTGTCAGAGATGGGCATGGCATCATTGCAGCAGCATTTAAAATCTGGTGACCCAGGCATTGTTCCCTGACTGGAAAACAAATGAGGGAAAACAACTTGAGGTAGGAAAGGGTGGGGTTTGGTCCTTTTGTGGTGGGGGAACGAACTTGAAAACATAGGGTAAATGGAGAATAAATAACCAAAATGAACTACTTATCTATGAGATATAAAGATGAGTGAAGAGCACTGCTGAACTGTCATAAGCTGGGGACGGTAAGAAGGAACTGAGGGGAGAAGGGCTGTGCATGCACAGTCATGCTTGCTGTGCATGTGTGGCTCCACAGGCACTACTCCTAAAACTCCAGTCCGCAGTGCTGGGACGCACCAACACCTGCTGTGGAACACCCACAGGAACAACTCTCAAAGAAGAACTAATCTTATTTCTAGGTATGTTAGATAGTGTATAATTGAATAGTCGTGTAGCCACATCAAATTACAGTGGTTACACAACTATTCAATAGTCCTCAGGGGTAGGGCCAGCAGCCAGTGCACTCCCAGCCCCGCTCCCAGGGAGCCTGCTGCCATCCTGCACTGCTGCCTCTCTAGCAAAGGCAGAAGTGCACGGTGGCAGGTAAGAGCCAATCTGCAAGGGGAGCTGGTCTAAAAACTGGCTTCCTGCACAGACCGGCTCCCACCTGCCACCTCTGATACAGAGGCAACAACACGGGGTGGCAGCAGCCCCTGTCCATGGTGGGTCCGAGCCCGGGCCTGCTCCACAGTAGCCTCCCCGGCTTGACAGAGGCAGCAGCATTGGGGGGCGGAAGGGGATAGGCGGCACTGCTGAGCCAGTACTGGAGGGAGCTGGCTTTAAAAGCCAACTCCTCCCCACCACTGGCACCTGCCTCTCCTCCCCTCCCCCCACTGCCTCTACAGGAGGCAGCATGGGGGGAGCAGATGTGTCCGTGGAGCTTAAAAACCAGCTACCTGCATGTATCGGCTTCTGCCTGTCCCCCTCACCCTCTGTGCTGCTGCCTCTCTATCAAAGGCAGCTGCACGGAGGTGGGCAGATCCTTTGCTCATGGGCACCGGCTACCGGCTTCCAACTCCCCCTCTCCTCCCGCCTCTGATACAGAGGCAGGAAGGGGACGGGGAAGCATGTGTAGTCAACAGGATTAATTGATAAGCCCAAGCTTATCAATTAATTGATAAGCCCAAGTTGTCTACACGTTGACATCCCTACTTATTTCTTAATATTTCAGTATGAATTTCCTTAACAGTTATAAATACAGCTCCATTTGTATGATTAAAAATACCATCAGAGAAATACCACTGAGATACCATGATTAAAAGTACCACTGAGAAAACACCACATTTCAGTATAAAAATCTGCATTCTGTTCCTGAACTAATAGAATTCTTTTTAACAGGGGGCTCTGTTATGAGGTATGGTCACAGAAGACCCCCTGAAGATGCTTCCCGGTGTGCTGACAAAGCCTTGTTGCTCTCTGGGGCTTCTCCCAACCCTGTCCTGCTGGGCCAGATCTCCTGGTCTCCCCAGCCAAGGCACAGAGCTGAGAACACTGAACCTCTTCAGGTCTGAGAATGCAGTTTTGGGCACCGCTTTCAGGAAACCCATGCCCCAAATGGGATCAGAACCCTAAATAAATCATTCAGGTAAGCCCCCTTTAACAAGAAAGCCCTCCTTTCATGACAGCTCACCAGGTAACAATTATTTACACTGGGCTTGATAGTAAATAGAAGAGATTTTATTAAGTACAAATAGTGGGATTTAAGTGGTTGCAAGTGAAAGCAGGCAGAGCAAAGTAGATTACAAATTTTAAGTTACAAGAAAAATGCATAGCTACTTATAACACTAAAAGCTCAATGCAAACTTCCCCTAAAACTGTTCTTATTTCAGCTAACCCCTCAAAGCAGGGAGTGGCAGGCCGGCCGAAGACAAAGAGACTGAAAAACTTTTCATCTTAAATAGCCTTCCTTTTAGGTGGGAATTCTTTCTTTTTACAGTCCACCCTTTCATGGACAATTACCCAGTCAGACCCTACCAGCTGTGGTCACATGTCTTCCTCAGACCAACCACTGCTTAGACTTAAAGGACCAAAGAGGCTTTTTACAGGTGATCATCCAGACATTGAGGGAAACACCTTTAATGGCTTTCATTTGCACATTTAAAAACATAAACCATTCAATACTCCATATTTCTAACTTTACATACAAGAATGATATATACACCAAAGTTAGATATACAGTGCCAGCAGATTGCGACATAAAAACAGACAGAGATGCTTTGGACAAAATACCTCATGTAACCTGAGTTATGCATTATTTGTATCCCTAAGACAATTTCATAAAGCGGGGCCGGGGGAGGGGGGGGAGGGGGTGCGGAAGAGAACCATGACAGGCTCTATAAAGATAGATGGAAAAATCTAAAGTCAAATAAGTTTGACAATCTGACAATTTTTTTAATGCTTCGGGGGGTAGCCGAGGTAGTCTGTACAGGTAAACTGAAAAAACAACTAATAGTCTGGTAGCACTTTATAGACTAACAAAACATGTAGATTGTATCATGAGCTTTCGTGGGCACAGCCCACTTCTTCAGATGACTGGAGCGTTGGATGTCTAGGACCAAAATAAATAGGGAGATGGGGGCAGAGAGGAAGGGGAGGGAAAATTGGGAAGGAGGGGAACAAGAAAAGGCAGTGGGTAAAAAATATATCAAGGGAAAGCTGAGGCTCATTCAATTGCACATCCAGTAATTTAATCTATGCCATCAATTGCCAGCAATGCCCCACTGCAATATATATTGGACAGACTGGACAGTCCCTATGTGAAAGAATTAATGGACACAAATCAGATATCCGTAAAGGGAACATACAAAAGCCTGTGGGGGCACACTTTAATCTCCCTGGGCATGCATTAACAGATCTTCAAGTGGCTGTTTTGTTACAAACCAATTACAGGAGCCAAATACACAGGGAAGGACTGGAGCTTCAGCTCATTCCCAAACTCAATTCTCCTACCTCTGGATTAAACAAAGATATTGGATGATTAGGTCATTAGCTATCAAACAATGAGGGCGACAATGGTTCTTTGTCTTTGAAGAATCTCATGATACCAGATGTTTCATCAGTCTTTAAGTGTTTCCTGATTCTTTGTTGTTTGCTAATTAATGGTTCTTATCTGCCCCCTTTGACTATCTAGTCTTTAGGTGCTTATATACTTGGCTTCCCTTTGATATATTTTTTACCCACTGCCTTTTCTTGTTCTCCCCCCTCCCAATTTTCCCTTCTTCCACACCCCCTCTCCTGTCTCCCCTATTTATTTTGGTCCTAGACATCCAACACTCCAGTCATCTGAAGAAGTGGGCGGTGCCCACGAAAGCTCATGATAACATTTACATGTTGTGTTAGTCTATAAAGTGCTACCAGACTATTTGTTGTTTTTTTATTTTTTTAAAATGTTAAGTATGCAGATTCAGATGAAAAGTCAGAAATGCAAAACTTGTGGAGATTTGTTTCATGTGTAGGCATAAACTAGTAACAATCACTTGTTACAGTGTTTCTAAATAAAAGTACAACAGGATTTAATTAATTTGTACATGTTACGCTTACACAAATCATGGCACTTTTTTCCCACTTTCTAGTAACATGAACACAAAACAATCCTATTAAATCTTTGCTGAGATTTTATTGTATACAAGTAAACTTAGTACATTTTGAAAACTAATGAAGAATAAAATTGAATTAAACTAACTAAGTTACATTTAATGACATTACAATTTACCATCTTTGCTTTTTATTAATTTTGCTTGCTAATTAAACTGCAAGCCAATTTGCAAGAGGCTCCCTGATCAGTGTTAAAGCAAGAAATTTAAAAGTAATATTAAAGTAGGAATTTAAAAAAAATCCTTTACCATTTATTTAGTATTAATCCTATTTCTTAAAGGACTATACCTGACCTGCCACCAGGTAAAAACAAGAATACAAGAAACTACATTAACACACTAATGAAAGTGAGTCAGAGGTTTTTTTATTCACTGTGCCTTCAGTTATATCAATTCAGTGAAAAAATTATGACTTCCCTGTAACATGCTATTCAAGTTATTAGTAATATAGATTTGCTTCATGCCTCTAGTCTAGATAGAGATAGCACAAACTATACTCCCCTCTGCTTGCAAGGCCAGCTGTGCTAACAATTTTAGCCTGTAGACAGGACAGAATGTTGTACTTTCTGACATTCTTTCAGGGAAGAGGAGCTTTAAAACTTCAGCCAGGACTCCACAAGAGTTCTGCCAGGAGAGGATCCCAGATAGTGAGGAGTATGGGCAGAATAATGCATCTATCTCCAGACCTATATGCTTTCTGGGTAAAGCTAACTGGTTTGAGGCCCAACAGCGGTACTGGGAAGATCCTGCACTGTTGTACACTGTCTGGTCTGTAGTTAAAGAGGGGAAGAGAAGAAAGGGAAATCGTTCCACCTATTCCACTTGCTCTCATCCATTAAAAGGAAGTTCACTTAGGTCAAATTTCATTTTTTCAAATTAAAATGGTTTAGCTTAATTTTTAACTTTTGGGGATTTGTATACTAGACCACAACAATTACTCCAAACAGGAAGCAGGCTTACCAATCATGGAGTAATCAAGTCTTCAGTTTTAATGTGCTGTGTACGGTTACAAATGTTTTTCAAATACTTTTTAATGGATTAGAAAGACTAAAATTATGTTTTGTTTATCTTCTCTATTGCTATTCCCAGAAAAGCTCTTTTTTTTTTTTTTTTTTTTTTTTTTTTTAAATAAAGACATTTGAGTTTTGGAACATAGCTGCCTTAAGATTGCATAGCATCATGAGCAGGGTGTATCATAATCCCTCTTTCCTAGGAGTTGGGCAGACTGTCCCTACAGTACTGAAGAATAACAGGTCAAGACTGGATGTGTGTTCTTCAGATGCTAATGATCAGCAATGCCTTTCACTGCCATCAGACCACCAAACTATTTCAGTTCGCGTATTCAAGTTAGATATGTACTTCTTATCGCCAGATTAACAATTAGCTGAAAGTAACAATGTACTTACTTGAAAAATGCAATAAGGAGATTAACCATAATAATGTACTGTACAAAGAGGTAGACAGCTTGAAGAAATGGGGTCAGCCATGTTCCAGGTCCACATAGATGGCGAAGCTCTGTATTATTTGCACATACTTTGGTGATAAAACACAGAGACCATATTTTCTTTTAGAGACAGGATTTTTAATACTTACACCAGATACGATTCTTTCAGTATCTATTCAGTAAAGATTGTACAATAACTAGTTATATGCATCTATCCTGTAATTTGTTCTTTTAAAACAAATACGGGGAACAGTTGTTAAAAAATAACAAAAGAGGAAGGCATCCTGTAGTTACTGAATGGTCTTTATCAGTTAAGTAAAATGCTTTTCCAGCTCACAGCAACAAAATCTTGGCTGTGTGGGATAAACACCTGGAACAGCTCTAAGCTTAACCTAAAGGGAAGGTACTTCTCCTTCTGACCAATTAACAAAACTTCTCATTCTAGGCCATGTTTAAGCTTTTATTCAGCCTATGTATGACAAAGGGTTCCCTACATTTAGACATCTGTAAATTAAACAGGTATACCTTAAGAAAAAAAAAGGTAATCAATTAAGAATGTAAAACCCAATTTAATTAGTTAACCAGTTAAATGTTAAGTTTAACTGGTTAACTGATTAAACGGGGGAGAATAGAGGGGCCGCTCGAACCTGGCTGGGCTGCAGCGGCCTTCCACCACGGAGGTGCTAGAGAGGCTCCCACCTGTCTGGAGCGCTGCCTGCCCGCAGCAGGTGAGGGGCTGCTCCAGCCCCCACTGGTTAACAATTAACATCCCTAAATCCAGTACAACTTCAACACACCTTACTATCAGCATTTGGGGGGGAGGAGGAACTTAATCCTTGACCATTTTCATAAATTGTTCAAAAATTGCATCATCTTACCATCAATTTCATATGCATAAACTTCACCAAAAATCATCCAGTATGGATGAAACACAATATCTCTAGCAAGAGTCCAAGATGGTGCTTCATTAGGATAGAGTATTGCCTTCCTGGGAACCCCAAAACTAAGCAGTACAAGTGCCATAATCACCACAATGTAGAACATGTTGGCCACCTGTTAAAAAAAAAAGTTCAAATTAAGAAAACTCAAAAAGTCCACAGAATATAAACTTTAGTAATTAGTTTCAAAACACTAGTGTAATTAATTTATCTCCAAAATGTACCATATTTAACTGTGTCTTTAAATATGAGAGCGTGCACGCGAGCACGAACAACATTTACTCAGAGCTCGTTGATAAACTGACGATAAGGATTTATCACACTTACTCCTTAAACTAGAAATCATAAAACAAAATTAGTTCTGCGGAACTTGACATGCTATTTTAATTATTTTTATTTTTAAAGTATTAACCAACACTGAAATATATACTCAGCTTCTTTACAACTAAAACAAGCTTTTATAGCAGCAATTTCTAGTACAAACTTAAAGAATTTTGTGTATCTTGAAATTTTGAGTAGTTTTTTGAGGGATTTATAATTAGGTAAGAGCATTCAGCCAGCTAAAATTCAGCACAAGATCCTAAACCTTCATCTTCAGTTTTTCCTCCCACAGTTTTCCCAAGCTCATGAGTGACACAGAAATACAACCAGGTCTCATTCAGTATATTGCAGAGCAACAAGCAGTTTATTTTTTCTTGGAGGGTGTGTTGGAAGTGAGGGAACTAGGAAATAAAAATGGCTTTCCCAAAGTTTGTAAGGAAGAATACAAATGTTTTTTTTAACCTCAAACTCATTTGGTTAAGCCCTATACCAGTGTATAGAACTTACTCCTCTGGTTCTTATCCTCTGTCATCCGTCAGTTCATATATTTTACAGAAAGATTATTTTATTTCCATTATTCACTATGAAAGTATGATGTAGATGATGTTCATAACTCCTAATAATTTGTGTAAGTTCCCAATGGTATAGAAGAGGGAATGTACTGAAAAATTCAGCTTATGCTGTCTGACCAGGAGGAAGGAAACCTGCTTTGAGATGTGATTATTTGCAGAATCTGCTTATACACAGTTTATTAATTATATTTGAGATTATGAACTCTTTGTATATTTATCTTTATCAAGTTGCAAACTCTATTTGGAGTGTAAGGCTCTATCTTTACCTTCCTGCGACCCATTTTATTCCAGTGTTGGAAAATATTCCAAGGAGAGGTGGCAAAGGGCTAACAATGTAAGAATGCTAAACTTGGATGATTATCCACTTAAATGGAGCACCTCGGAGACAAACAGAAGGCTACCATCCAAATCTGAACTTGACAGGCTGATAACTAAGTAATAATGGCACAGGTTTCTAAACAGCTGATGAATCACCTAACAAGGGCTCTGGAGGCTATAAAAGGAAGGATCTTTCATCAGTCATTTGAGTGAGAGCAAGAGAGAGAGAGAGAGAGAGAACAAACAAGAAAGATTGAACAGGAAGGTACTGGCTGTGTGAGTTTCCGTTTCTGACCTAATTTTTCGGAGAAGCCATGAGAAGCAGCAGAAATCCAGGACTTGTTAGAGGACTCTTACTTAAAAGCACTCAAGAGCAATGAGAACATTATGCAGGGAAATGTATACAGGTATTTTATGGTTTTATTTAGATCTGTATATTTCTTCTGCTAGCTAAAGTAAAGAGTGATTGTTTTTTGGAAAACCTCATGAAGCCTATGTACCTGTTTGCTTCCACTATCACATGCCCCTTAAAGAGCTGATATGTAAACCAAAGTGCACACTAGGATGAGGCTCTAGGAAAAGGTGTATTTAAGAGTCTTAAGCAGTCAGCACTAGTTCTGAGAGCATAGGGCAGCCTGACTACAGATCCCATTTCTGTGCAGATGTAACAGAGAGTGTTTGTATCCAGGAAGTGTGACAAAGTCGTCTAGGAAAGAGACTGTACCAAAGACTACCAAGAGCAAAGAAAGCTAAGGAGCATAGTGATCCAGTGTGGTGGGCCTCAAATATAGCACTGGCTGTGTGTGACAAGACATATAATTATATCTCAAGTGCTATAACATCATTCCGACAGATGGGACCTCCCTGGCCCAGCACCCTCAGGACCTGAGTGGTCCTGAACCACAGAGTTTGTCAGACCAGGGGAGGTCGACGCTCCTCATCCTGCTGCAGGGTCTGCTCCTGGCTAGGGCTGCACTCCTAACCACTGGCCCCACTGCTTTCAGCCCCCCACTGCCTCCAGCTGGGGGCTGCACCCCCCCCAACAGCCTCCAGCCCCGGCCAGGAGCTGCACTTCTGAACCTGGACAGCCAGGGCTCTCTGGTCTGGCAACATCCATGGTCTGGTAGGACCACATATGTTGCTAGACCAGAATCCTGGATTTTAGAGGTTCAACCCGTACCACCATTTGTCCCTTTCCAACTGTTTGCTGGATTATACTCCTCCACGCTATAGAAATGTGGCCAGGGACATAATCAGGTTAAAATTGCAACAATAGCTAAAACAGCTGAGCATTCAATGGTGGAGA
Source organism: Rafetus swinhoei (assembly GCA_019425775.1). NCBI lineage: Eukaryota > Metazoa > Chordata > Testudines > Trionychidae > Rafetus > Rafetus swinhoei. Next base: position 25,964,143 of record CM033442.1, on the reverse strand, counting down.
CTTTTGGAACACCTTACAATACCTCCCTAGAAAATTGCTACTTTAGGGAAGAAAGGTTTTAGACACCTTTTTTACACAACGGAACTCATGAAAGAGTATTAGCTCCTATAACAGCAAACTGGAAATATGAAACCATACAGAACATAGTAAGAGACACTGCCCATTGATAGTTTGTGAATAAAATTTAAATCTTTTGATTCCATGAAGTGTCTATTATTCCTTAAATAAATAAATAAAAAAAATCAGTAAAAGTTAACAATAAAGCAGAAATTTCCACACTGCGTTACAACCACCTTGCCCTTCCCATATTGATAAGTGCATGGGAGTTCCTGCATGGAAAAAGAACTACTGCATTGAACAGTGTAGAGAATATAGACTTCAAAGAACCACTCTCCCCGCCAAAAATAAGAGTAATATTATCCCAACCCTACAAAAGAATATAGATGGAAAGACAATGCTGCCTTTTTTTAAATTCAAACCTCTGACACATATACAACAGTGATTTTGGAGCTGGGCAGAGCAGGAATTTAAAAATACTGTCTAGTTTGCCCATCTTTTTCAGCTCAGAGATATTTGTGAAAGAACAATTATGGCAGCCTATTCAACAAAATGGATTTTCTGTGCATCAGAAGGGCAGATATCACAGGCTTTAACCAAATGTTTGGGAAGCCCCGCTCAACAGCCACTGTCCTGGGGATCTACAAACAGAAATTATATCTTAACTAACACATTTGCACATTTTGATTTATGGAAAATTACCTCTATATAACATAGTCCAACACTTACCATTTTGCCAATCATCATGACGTAAGGGCCAGCCTGTTGATTTACAGCTAGGAAATCCAGTAATCTCACATACCAAAATATAATATTTAGACAGTACGTTATTCTTCCAGCAACAAAAATGTTATTTTCTCTGTAAGTTGTATCAGTAAAGTTCCCTTTTGCTCCAAATCTTAGTGCAAACCCAATGAAGAAAGTAACAATGGCAATTGTATCACTGACATTGAAATAGTCACTGAACCATACTTTAATCTTCTGGTTAATTTTCCCAGCTTCTGACATAAAGATCTACATTAAGAAGAGAAAAAAAAAAAAAAAAATCAGGTATTAGCATATTTCTCGTTTCAAGACCATTGAACCACCTGAACATTTTATCAGTGAACAAAATTAATCAGTATGTCTGAGCATGCTTCCATGTTAAATTAAAAATCTAGACCTTAAATATTTTTATGTTAGTTTTTCAGATATACATATGTGATTACCACAATTATATGTACAACCCACAATTCCACAATAAATGTAGCAATTTGATGAGTTTATTGAGAGTCTATGCACAATAAAAAAAAAAAAAAAAAAAAAAAAAAAAAAAAGTGCTTTGTAAGTCCCAGCTCTGCTGTTACCACTTGCAGAACAAAATTATTTCTGGACCAATGCTGAAAGATCATTCCTTTTTCATATTTTTTAATGGTATTTCAGCATGATTACTTAAAATATACCGCATCCAAATCCATTGGCCTTTTTGAGTGACAAGGGATTTGATTATTGTAGTAAATTACGTGTTACATTAAGGAAATGGTCATAATACTTTTTATACGATAAAATAATATATGCACTATAATACTTTTGATCTACATCATATTATTTGATAAAGATAATTTAAAGCATACTGCTATACTTGACATCAGTGAAGTAATCTAGAACATAATTAAGATTACAAACATACCTCACGAATCTTCTCAATAGCGGATGTAAAAATATAAGCTATAACAATCCATTCTTGAACTGACGGTACTCCTTCCATTTTTACAAGGACTACATATGTGTAAAGCATCAGAAATCCTAAGTATGCCAACTAAAAAAAAAAAAGCAAGCAAGCAAAAAATGTTAACTTTATATTTTCAGGTGGGTGTGGATTATTTTTGATAATTGATAAAGCGTGCATTAAAAAGAGTAAGTGGGATAACTGTACTTGTTTACAGAGACAAGGATAGTAAATGCCAAGACACGGAAAAAGTACTGTATATTGGCTTCATATATCCCTCAAGATCAAAAGAAAAAAGTAGTATCAACATTTTAGAACATTAAACTAAAGCTTCTGTAAATCATCTAAATGAATTTACACACAATTTTGTCTTAATATGTTAGTCTAATATGCAGTTTAGCACAAATTACATAATTGTTCGAGGCAACATAATACACTACAATAAAAGATATTGCTAAGTATTCATCCTGACTTACCTTACAGGAGGATGACATATCAGGACAAATAGATTAAAGAGTATGTATATTGTGAATGACATATTTTGCAAACTGTGCATACATTAGCCAGCTTCTAAAACTCCATTTTCATTTCTTAGGAAGATATTTTTAGACTGACAAAAGCAGTTGAACTGGTGCTATTTAGAACCACTGTATGTTGGCCTAAGAATCAGGCATAAATATGAAAAAGAGGTGGAGCACAAGTCATTTTACACAGCTTTTCTTCAAAAACTCACCGTATTGAACCAGAATTTCACAATCGGTGCATGATAAAAAGCATAAAACTTTCGTGTAATTGGAAGTCGCTTAGGTTTTGTTGGCATCTCCATGTCATGTTTCCCGTCAGTACTGTCCAAGATCCTTACTTCTTTAAATACTTCCTAACATAAAAAATATACTATGAACTTACCATAGAATCACAGAATATTAGAACTGGAATGGATCTTGAGGTCATCAAGTCCAGTCCCCCGCCCTCACAGTGGGACCAAGCACCGCCTAGATCATCCCTGATAGATGTTTCTCTAGCCTGCTCTTAAATATCTCCAATAATAGAGATTTAACAACTTCCCTAGGCAATTTATTCCAGTGTTCAACCACCCTGACAGTTAGGAAGTTTTTCCTAATGTCCAACCTAAACCTCCCGTGCTGCAATTTAAGTCCATTGTTTCTTGTCCTATCATCAGAGGTTAAGGAGCATAATTGTTATCCCTCATCTTTGTAACACTCTTTTAGGTACTTAAAAGCTGCTATCATATCCCCTTCTCCATCTTCTCTTTTCTAAACTGAACAAACCCATTTCTTTGGGCACGTCTAGACTACGTTTGAATTTCAAAAGAGGATATGCAAATTCCGCAGGAATTTGCATTTCTTCTTCTGATCGCATTTTCGAAAGAGGATCTTTCAAAAGTGAAAGTAGTCTGGACGCTTTTTCCCTCCCCCCCTCCCCAGAAAAAAACCCTTTTTGGAAAAAAAACCCACTCTTCCTAAAAAAAGGAGGTTTACGCGGTTTTTCAAAAAAGGTTTTTTCCCCCCAAAAAACCGCATCCAGACTACTTTCACTTTCAAAAGATCGTCTTTCGAAAATGCGTCTTTCGAAAATTTCCTCTTTCAAAATTCAAGCATAGTCTAGACGTGCCCTTTCAGTCTTCTCTCATAGGTCATGTTTTCTAGATCTTTAATCAGTTTTATTGCTCTTCTCTGGATCCTCTCCAATTTCTGCACATCTTTCTTGAAATGTGGTGCCCAGAACTGGACACAATACTTCAATTAAGGCCTAATCAGTGCAGAGTAGAGTAGAAAAATTACTTCTCAAGTCTCTCTCACAACAGTCCTGTTAACGCATCCCAGAATCACATTTGCTTTTTTTGCAACACTGTCACACGGTTGATTTATATTTGGTTTGTGGTCCACTATAATCCCTAGATCCCTTTCTACAATGTTACTGCCTAGACAGTCATTTCCCATTTTGTATGCATGAAACTGATTGTTCCTTCCTAAGTGGAGTACTTTGCATTTGTCCTTATTGATCCTATTTACTTCAGACCATTTCTCCAGTTTGTCAAGATCATTTTGAATTATGACCCTATACTTCAATGCAGTTGCAACCCCTCCCAGAATAGAAATACTTCTTTCTTTGTCGGGTTTTTGTTTATTTGTTTTATGTTACCATAGGTATCTCTTCTGCTGTGTTCTGGAAGTTGTTTTCACTGTCTTCCATTGTCATCTGGTGTGCATCTTGAGACTGTGGAATATGGGACATTTCTGCCTTGGTTTTATATTCCAGCATTAATATGGCAGGGGGGAGTAAGATGCTCAGTATCACCTATAAGAATTGAAGATGAATAATTTTAAAAGTACAATTTAACTTAACATGAGCATAATAAAATGTCAAAGGTACTGGCATACAGACTATCCCCTATAAAAATATAATTTTATAATCCAAATTGTCCTTGTCAGGTAGTTAGTGGAAAAAAATGTGTGTAAAAGGAGAAGATTTTTTGTTATTTATACATGTAATTTATAGGCCAACTGTGAGCGTATAAAAACATTCCATAAAGTTCTTGATAAAAAAATATCCATGGGTTCCAAAACTAAATATTACTGGACAGAACGTATTCCAAGATTAAATAACAGAGCTATAGCTCAATTGAATTTATAGGTCTTTTCTTCTTACCCTAATTTTGGCAAGAACATGGCTGTAGTCTAGAGACACAGCATGTTTAATTATAAATGCATCAGTTTTCTAGTCATGGTAGAAAAATCACAAAGTCTGAAACATGTATAAAAATACTAGATACGGTAGCTGTTTATTAAAAGCTTCAGAGGGGTAGCCGAGTTAGTCTGTAACCGGAAAAACTTAAAGAACAACCAATAGTCTTGCAGCACCTTAAAGACTAACAAAACATGTAGATTGTATCATGAGATTTTGTGGGCACAAAGTGTGTTGTGCCCACGAAATCTCATGACACTACCTATATGTTTTGTTAGTCTTAAAGGTGCTGCAAGACTGTTGGTTGTTCTTTAAGTTTTTCCTGTTTATTAAAGTTAGTCCATTACAAGGCAAGAGAGAAACAGATAAGTTGGCATGTAAGTTTTAGTAGGTCACAAAGTAGATGATATTTGTAGACATTTGGTATGAAAGTTGCACTTTATGGGTGATTTCCCCTCTGTTATGTTCCAAATAATGGAGTAAAATTTCAATGTGATGTCCATAATAGACATGCTCTCTTGTAATCGTTAGTTACAGCTACATGACTTATTTTAGTGTACTGCTCTGAAAATTTACACCAACTGATCCTGTGGATTTGTGTGCCAGTGCTCCATCGTATGGCCTCCACTTGTTCAGCTTGGGCCTCCAAAATGAAAACGAAAGCTTATTTCTACATCAAGTTTTACTTACTGCCTGCAGAAGGCAGAAGCATATGAAATTGTATTCTTACAGTGGATTTTCTGTCTGTTCACCACTATATTTTTAGTAGTGGATTAGTATTCACTGATCTACATATGCCTCTGATTAAGGGCTACTTGCCTGTTTTCTGCCTTCTACATTTCTGTACCTTATTTAAAAAGATAATAGAGCATCAAAAGAAGAGTTTATAACAGTATGTCCAGACTTGATTAAGTTAAAAAAAGTAACAGTGGAACTGTTTCACAACATTCATTAAGGTAAATAAGGGTTACAATGATTAAATTTTATAGGCATAGTATTTTGTATACAACATGCTTTTTTTCCCCCACATCAGCATAAGTAAGAACAGCTGGCAGGACTAACACTAACAATGAACTGTAAGGATATTTACCTTGTACCATGAATTCTTCCTCATGTTTAGTCTTCCCATCCACATATCAGATAACAACATCTGTGTACAAGTATGAGCCACAAATGGTCGGAGTCTTGACGACACCGCTAGCTTAAGACAGGTTGAATTACTCCAGTTTTTCAGCTCATAGGTTAATAACTTCATAGCCATGGTTTCATCTTGTCGGAAGGACTGTTCTAGTAGTTCAACTGCAAGTTGCCCAAACTCACTAGAATATGGGAAAAAACCCACAAAATAAAGGTTTACCAATTTTAGGATAGGGAGCCTGCACTCTCCCACGCCCACTGCCTTCCACAGGTAGCAGGGGGAGGGGCGGGAGCCAGTGCTCATAGGGAGGAGCCTTGCTTCCCCTTGCACCCCCTTCCTCCCTGTGCTACTGCCTCTGACACAGAGACAGCAGTGCAGGGTGGAGGAGGGGGGAAACAGGAGCCAGTGTTCACAGGGACTCAGCTTAAAAGCCAGCTCACTTCAAGCACCAGCTCCTGCCTCCCCCTTCCCTCCCCACCTGCATGTAAATGTGTACCCACTGAAAATTTCAGCATTCCCATTATCTACTACACACAAATTCACACACAGTACAAATAGCTTTCCTCAAAATGTATGTAGGCTGCATATGTAATACAATAAATACTTTTAAGGTAAAGCAGCTCTGTCAAGGTGCATCAAGATCTTTTTATGTAAATACCAGGTTCACCAACAGCGATATAAGTAATGTGATGACATGCATCTTGTCTTAGAATACAATCTAATAACTTTAAGAACATCCTTTTTCTTTAACCACGCTAAGAAAGCATGTAGCAGAAAGAGGAAAGATGTTTTCTAGTCATGTCTACTTTGCTAATGTTATAAGACGGTTCATAAAAACAATTTAACAAGATGAAAAGTAGATTACTTGGAGTACTGTTTCAGTTCTTCCGAGGTATCATCAACAAGGTCACTTTGTTTTGCCTCATATGCCATTGAACGATACACTTTGCAGGCAACTAAGGCTTTAGCCATGGATTCTTCACCATGCTGCCAGAAGAAGAGGGCCATTTTCTGTCTCTTCATTAACACTGCCCAAAGTAAGAGTTCATTAAGAGGATAAGGAAAGCGTTTAGTTTCAGGATCATCAATGTCTACAACTTCATCTTTGGTTCTTTTTTTTTTTCCTTCTTCTGCAGTTGTATCAATCTTTGAAAAAACAATAGAAAGGTTAAAAAGTTACATTTTATCAGAATGTAGATTTACAGTATTGTTGACAAGGACAGATCACCAATCACCACTTCTAGCTGTATCAGATTTGTAAATCGGCTGGATTTTCCACTTGAAACTCAGTTTATATCTTGCTAATTCATGCTTAAATCCAGGACTCTGTTGCCTATACATTTTGCAAATTACTGGACAAGGTAACAGTTTTTACTAACCTAGAGCCAAATCCTATTCACTTTACTAATGCTTAATGCAGGTAGTTTCAATGGGTCATATTCATCCCTGTTGTAATTGAATTCAGTGATGTTACACCAACGATACGTTTTTCATCCTTAAATACCACTGCTCATAAATGATATTTAAATTAAATGCATTACTTATGTCACCCTTACTTGTATGTAAAATGCTTAACATACTGTAAGAAGTCAGAGTCCTATTGAATATATTTTGCCACTAACTTCAATGGGCCAGAACTTAACTCCAGGTTCTTACCTTGAAGAATTTAAAATTAAAAAAGTGATGAAGTCTTATGACATACACATACCTTTGGTTTGTAAGGTTGTGCAGTTTTGATGAAATGGTTATGTCGCATTTTCTCTTTTTTATCTGCCCTATTACCAAAGGGGTCATGGCTTTTACGCAGCTGAGGAGTGTTACCTGATGGATTACGCCCAGACCGCTAGAAATTAAAAAAAAAAGAGTTAAATGTTATTTTTAAATTTCTTAATACATTTGGATTAAAATATTATACGAGCCAGTTGTACACAAAGCAGTACAATAATTACTCAACTGAAAAATTATGCAACTGAAATGGTTATCATTAATTATAAAATTTTATTTGCATGATAGTCAACAGCTTTAAATAGCAGAATATTTTTACATGATTAATTTTTAATTCCACAGCTAGTTCCATTGTCCTTAAAGGATTCAATCCTATCACAAATATTTACAAGATTGTGCTATAATTTTCCCTAAGAGTCAAGGATTGCTTATGCTTAGACATTTTAAAAATATGTTTTCATAAATGAAAAGCATTTTAAGCAACTTCTCATCAAACTCTACATACCCGACTGTTCCCACTGAGACTGTTGTATATGACTCTAAAGCGTTTTCGCGTATAGGTGCATCTGTAGGTTCCCCCCATCAAATATTCAATAACAAGCCCTACATCAATCAGGTTGATTTTATATCCTGGAGGAAGGTTTCCCTAGAAATATAAAACTATTCTTAGTTTTGCATATATATTACTACATAGTTAAATTTATTTACAGCACTTTCACAAGTATGTCAATTCTAGAATAACAAGTTAAGCCTTTCACTCTGAAAACCTGTCTGAAGTTTAATATATGAAGTATTTAAAAGTAGAGTAGTTTCTACTTTTCAGATGCAACCTCTAGATGGAAAATTACTGTGTTTTTTTGGTTTTGCAACTCAAGTGCTTTTAACCTCTTTTAAATTAAACAGTCAAAATAAATTTAAAACTTGTTTTGTGGGGGAGGAAACAGAAAATACTCTTTTGAAAAAGATGCTTTTAGATTCAAGCAGCTGCTGTCAAACAATGATTCGAGCTGACAAAAAGACATGACTGATACAACTATAGAAAAGACTGGAGTTTGTTATAGAGGCTCTATCCTTTCTTGCCAAGAGGATCCAAATAGCAATGTCATTTGTTTGCTTCTATAAGCCTTTGCACTGAAAGTGTCTCACATTTTTACCATTGTCTAGAATCCATTTATAGTCTTCATAATACTCAGCAGTTTCCTTCCAAATTCTGGAACTTGAATACAAAGTGTAAAGTTTCATTAACATTTGTTTGGGGTTTTATGAGGGGTGAGATGGGGAAGGGGGCAAAAGGGGAGGTAGGAAGAGAAATTGTTGGGGATGCATATGGATGATGGCATCTTTTCTGCCCCTCTATGCTTTGGAGTGGACGATTCCCCAAGTGATGCTCTAAGTCTCTCCTTCCCTCAGCAGGCTGTGAACTAGGGTGGGATAGGAATACTTCATGTACTAGTCTCCTAGTCAGGACCTTGCCCAAGTAATTAGAAACCCCATACATTGGGGGTTCCTGCATTGGTCCACTGCCAACTTTTTCCAATTGCTAGAGATTATATATATTTATATATAAAAAGATGAGTAGGACTTGCCCCCAAAAAATCAGTGCTTTATCTTACTGCCTCAGAGGAGTTGTCGTTCCTGTTAAAAAAATAGATTGTCCTATAGCACCTTTTTTAATATATTTTTATATATATACACACACACACACACACACTATATATATATATATATATAATATATAAAAATATAAAAGTGTATATATAAGTCTCTATAGCAGAATACAACACTCTGGTCTAGCTCCATCTGTTTCACATGAAGTCAACTGACACCCAACTATGCTCAACCACGTGCATTGCAACTGAGACAATATGACCCACAACAATACTATGGCTCCTTGTGTTAAGCGACGTCACCCTTCACACGCACATTCATAATGAGCATGCTATGGCCAGAATGGTTAAGAAGATGGGGGAAAACCTGAGCCCACCACTATACAGAGACCCTTCTCACCATCCAAGAGCACATTGGTTGTTAAGGCACCATTTGTAGGCCCATTTGCCCTGTCTAGATTTTTCTGTGACACTGAGGTGGCACAAAAAACTGTCTAAAACTGACATCAGAAAACCATCTCCATTCTACTCATGGGCATTTCTGAATGAATTTCAACAAGAGGATCCCACACACAGCTATTGCCAAAGAGAAACAACATCACACATCACTGATGACTGCTCTTGACCAGATTTGATGGTGTTCCGAGGGCTCTGCACTTCACTGATAAGGCTGCTGCAAACTGCAGTGGTAAGTTCCACATCTGACAAGAACAATGGGAGCTCTGCCTAATAGAACATGTGCCTTAGACGCTAACTTTACTACTTGTCCAATCCACAGTGACACTGCATACAGAACTCTCACTGAGATCAACGGAGTTCTTCCCAGCTATTTTTACAAGACTGGGCCCTGTAAGTGATGCACAAGAATGAATTATAGCAATAGTCAAATTCTGAGAGAGAGAGAGAAAAAAAAGGACACTAAAAAATAGGCTGAACCTCTCTAGTCCAGCACCCTTGGGACCTGACCAGTGCCAAACCAGAGAATTTGCCAAACGACAGGAGCATTACCAATACTTGCACTGCTTACTGGGCTCTTAGAAGACATTTGGGTAAATTAGAGCTAAACAGCACAGAACACAGAGCCAGAACTGGTGGCTATAAACAAACTTTATGGGACTGCGGGAAATCCGGCATACCCATGACAAGCGGACATTTGGCTAATGAAAATCATGCTGGACAATGGATATTGCTGAACTAGAGTGTGCCCGACTAGAGAGATTCAATCTGTACTTCATACCATGGGTAACAGACTAGCAATAGTCAATCTTCTTTAGTATAAAATTCTCTGAAGAAGGTACTTACTGCAAATGGAAACTGACTCACATATTTTGTCGTACTAGTACAGTAGACTTCCGATAATCCAGAACCTTTGGGACCTAGGTAGTGCTGGATTATTGGATGTGCCAGACTATCAGGAGGTCCTATAAACTGGTTATATATATACTGTATACAGTATATAAAGTGTTTTTAATCCTTTTTATTGTACATACTGTATACAGTATACTGTAATGTTTCAGTTTTTTTAACCCTTTTTTACCCTTTTTGCTCGGTTCAGCTGCTGCCGCTGCTGCCTTGTGACTCATTTTTTGCCGAAGGTCACTCACTAGGCTCTTGCCATTTTGATGCCGGACTATCGGAAGTGCCATACAATTGGATGCCGGATTATCGGAGTTTTACTGTATCTTCTTTTTTGAGAACAGAATCTTACAGAAGGAAAAATATTACAATTTCCTCTTCCATAAAGCTCAGAGCTCTATACCAGCGTTTCCCAAACTATGGGCTGTGGCCCACTACCGGGCCGCGGGAAAAAAATACCGGGCCTCAGCATGGCTGCCGGGAGGGGAGCAGAGCGGCGCAGGCTGGGAGGAGGTGTGGGAACCGGCTGCCAGGAAGCAGGCTTGGGGGCAGCAGGACTGTCCCGCGGAGATGGGGGGAGGCGGGCGGCCAGTGGAAGCAGGGTTGGGGGCAGCAGGGCTGTCCGGCGGAGATTGGGGAGGGCAGGCAGCGGAACCAGGGCTCGCCGGGAGGCCGGGGGGCTGGCCGGGGAGATCAGGAGGAGGAGGACGGGAGAACCAGCTGCCGGAAGCAGGCCTGGACGGGGGCAGCAGGGCTGGTTGGGGGGGTCGTCGGGGGAGCGGGGCTGACCGGGGGAAATTGGTGGGAGGCGGGGGGAACCGGCTGCCGGAAGCAGGGCTGAACAGGGGCAGCAGGACTGGACTGGGGAGATCGGGAGGAGAAGGCGGGGGGGAGCAGGACTTACCCGGGCATACGAGTGAGTCTGGCCGGGGATTCCATTTTGCCTCCCCCCCCCAATACCCTCCCTGGAGTAGTTGCAAACTGCCTGGCAGGTAGACACACTCAGGCAGCGTGAGCACATCTACCAGCCAGGCAGTTCGCAGCTAAGGACTGATACACCTAATTATAATAAAACTTACCTAGTTAGAAAATACTGGACATTTTATATGTCTGGTAATTTCTCAATTTCTTTCCCAGACAAAACCCTCAAATACCAGACTGTCTGGTACAAAACCGGACACCTGGCAACCCTACCCTTCCTTGCACCCTCCCTCCTAGCCAGATACCCTACCCCCAATCTGCTCTTGCTCCCGCCTCCTGGAGTGCCCATGAGGCGCCAGGTCCCCCAAGCCTTGGCACAGGCTGGGCGGAGGATGCAGCCGGGTGAAACACTGAAAATTTATTCATTTTTCATATGCATTTATATTTTTGGGCTGCAAAAAACAGTATTGAAAAAAAACGGGTTCCAACTAAAGTAAAAAGTTTGGGAAACCCTGATCTAGCCAGCTTTCTATCCATCTTACTGTCCATTTATCCAATCCATATTCCCTTAACTTGCTGGCAAGAATATTGTGGGTGACTGTATCAAAAGCTTTGCTAACGCTGGCACTGGGGGCTTTGGGAGGACCAGAAACAACTTATTTGAATATTTATCATTTGCTTAATGAATATGCAAATATGCAAATGACCGTTACCGGTCTTCCAAAAGCTCGTGAATGGATTTACCGGTCCCCGTGTCAAAAAGTTTGGGAACCCCTGCTCTATACCATTTTAAACACTACTACTGCTGTAATGGCAGGCCAGCCTTAAGTCTCAATACAACAATGACATGGCATAAGGCCTGTGGAGCTGGAGTTTTGATTGAAGTAAAATTTTATTATTCCACTGTTTTGGTTTTTTTACTGAATTGCTTTTGAAAAATTTACCCTTGATTTACCCTTGATCTTTAATTATAGGTACTAACTTATCACCGCAGGTCATCCTTCCAAAACTTGTGAAAATGCTGTTAGTCTGACCATGATAATATCATATACTTCTCAGAATCAATTCTTCAATCCCACCTGAGTGGATGAGATGCTCTTTCAAAAATCTGGCTTTAAGATACTTGTGTAATTAATACATTTAGCAATAGCTAATTGTGGATATTAAAATAAACTTAACAGCAGTCTAACTCACCAAAACTTAATATGCTAGCATACCATCTTATTTCACATTTATCGGATGCAAGTTTAAAGCATACCTGTTTGACATCGCGAACAAGGTGAAAGAGTGTTGGATTAGTTGGACCTTGTTTCTTTATACAAAGAAAAAACAAAACACAGAATTTTGGACAGTTAAATTATGCAAGACTGCTTTTTCTTCCATGGCCTCATGTCAAAAAACTGCTGTTTGCAAATTGATCTTCATGAAAGAAGTTTCTTCTCTCTAAACTGTTAGCAATCATTAAATACAAATATTCCACCATATCACAATACTATGAGCTAAGCATTACCCCTTTTTTCTGGCTATCCTTTCTGATTTTGTAACCTTGAGATCAGACTTCTTTTTAAATTTTGGTATTTTAAAGTTATCAGATCAATGTACTCTAGCGCTTGTCTAACACCACAGAATTGAACCCCACTAATCAATATACTGATTCTTGTAAAATTTTAGGTATAATTTTTTTAAGCCACAAAAATCAATTCCATTCAAGTTTATAGAAATTAAAAATTAAAATAATGGAGTAAAGAATTTGTCATGTAGTTAGTTACTAAGGAAAAAGTAGCTTTTAGTTTCATACAATAGTCTTCATTTCCTAAACTGCCATATAGCATTTGTAGAAAGTCTTCCCTGTTCAATTCAGTTAAAAGTATGAAATGCTATATATTAAATATTTAAAATACTTTTAAAAATATTTAACCATTAACCAATTATTTACATATGGCAATAATATATTGCTTTTATATAGTATCTTTTACTTTTATAGTGCTTTATAAAGATAAATATTGTTCACATTTTACAGATGACGAAATGAATACAAACTGATTTGTTTCCCCCTTCCAAAAAAAAGCCCAACCAAAATGATTTACAGAATGAGTAGAATCTGCTCTTTTAGTTCCCATTCCCTTTGCTTTAATCACTAGACCACATACCTTCAGTTCTCAATTTACAGAAAAAGAATTATTTTTGTGCTTTCTAAAACAAAAATCTAAATTGATATGCTCTAAATTTCCCTTAAAAAATCCAAAAGTAACTGTCATATAGTTACCATAGTATTTTTTACAAACACTCTGAAGATGTAAATTAGGAACGTGACCATGTAGTTGACTACACAATTCACTGATAATCCTAGTCTTATCGGTTAATTCTATCAACTAAACGCATACACACACCCTTGCTGCCTCAGTGTCAGGGGCAGAAAAGAGGGGGGGAGGCAGAAGCCTGTTTCCACACACACACACACCCCCAGCACCAGCTTTGCAGAGACATCTGGCCTTCTATCACAGGCAGTAGCATGGGGGGGGGAGGGGGAGTAGGTGTGCACGGGGCTACAACCACAGAGTAACCTCTGTCTGTGGCGGGCACAAGCTCACCACAGACAGAGGCTGCTCCTTGTGATGTCAGCACAGCTCCTGTCTGCAGCAGGCCCAGACCCCCAGCCAGGGACAGACGGCCCTCCACAGACAGGGACTCCTGTTGCCCCACTCTGTTGCCTCTCTGTATCAGAGGCAACAGTGTAGGGTGGCAGGCGGGAGCTGTGTGTGGGGGGAACTACACAGGGAACCGGCTCCTGTCTGCCTCTGATATATAGGCAACAGAGCGGGGTTGCAGGGGGCTCCCTGGGAGTGGGACCAGGAGCATAGTTTCTGCTGGCCCTGCCCTCGGGACTATCAAATATTCGTGTAACCACAAATTTTTTATGAGGTTACACAAATTATTCAATAAATCAATATATAACATCCCTAATGTAAAGCACATTAACTGCTAAAAATCATAAAACATTGTTTTTTTTCATTAGGTAGCTGTCCTCCATGAACTGAATGCCTCGGCTTGGGTCACAGGGACTCTAGCATGCAACTTTGATAACAAGTGAGTTTCAAGGCTTCTTATACGGCTTAGTTGTCAAATGCTGTCAGTCAGAATGTTCTCATCTCCTTCAGTGCATGCCTAAAATTTAGGTCTTTTATAATGTATCACCACAAAAAACACATGGCTATTTGTTGCACCTACTGTTTTGTATGTTCACCTAGTAAAGCAGTTAAATATATGAAATAAGTGCCAATGAAAACAACGTTTTGAGGTAATCTTTAAAAATAAGTAGAACTTTCTAATAGCTTTTTACAATTTTGTATAATGATGAAAAGTTTACAGCTGTGTGTGACTTTATAAACTGAACACAGTATATAAAATTCTCCACTATTATCATCAACTTACTGTGTTATAAAGTTCTTCCAGCCTGGGAATTGTAAGGAACTTGTGCATGCTTACTCCATTTTCAATAAGAAGTTTCACAAATGCAACTCGATCCATCACCAGGGCATCTAACATAGCCTGTTCCAGTGATCCAACCTGAAAGGGGGAGGAGGGGAGAGGGAGAAGAGGGTGGTAAAGCAATTACTTATTCAAGGGCTATTACTGAAGTAAATGTACCTCTCCTCTACTTATCCAGCAGAACTAAATTAAAACATTCTCATTTATATACAGCAATAAGGTAAGCAAGGAAATTGTGAGACGGTATTTAAAAACTTTTAACAAGTTGCTTTGAAAACAAAACAAGGTCAGAACTGCCATTAATTCCAACAATGTCGCTGTGCTTTGACTACAAAAGAAACACCAAAATCTGAACCTCAGTGCAGAAACAACAGAAGAAAAGAAAGATGCTGCACTTTAATACCCAATGTATGTTTCTTCAAACCGACAGCAATAAGAATTTGTTTCACTGGCTTCTTTTTAAAGAATTTTAAAAGATCATGTATTATGAAAACATAAAAAGCCAATAAGTCGAAGTATCTTTAGATGTTACAGCTCCTAATAAATAATAAAGGGAAGTTTTAATCCTTTGTACTGAATGTTCTCCCCTGATTACTTGGAACATTTAGCACATAAAAAATAAATTCAACCATTTTAGATAAGTAAACAAAAAGAAGCAGGTATCACAGTAGCTAAATGTCCAGAAATTGCTCTCCTAAAAACGTTAATATTGTACTATTTCTACAGAATCAAAAGGTTCATTATTTGCAATAATTTTGCTTCTATCCTGTAAAATACCACTATGTTTAATCTAGAATATTTACATACCAGCCACTGTTGTCCATAAACAAAAACATAATTTTTGGCAATATCAACTCTGTCCCATGCCAGTGTAAGGACAAGCTGGTCAAATGCAGAAGCATTTGTACCTAAATCACAGAAAGAAAGAACATACATTTATAGTTTAAGTTGCTCATGAAATGAATCTTTCACAAGTTTTCACATATTAAGACAGCCTAAAACTGTTTGAAACAAATACTTTTACATCCCCACAGAACAAAAACATAAATATACAATATATTTTTATTACTTAAAACATATATACATGTTACAGGTAAGTAGCTATTCATAACCATTACTCACTTCGGAAAAAAATAACAATATCACTGTACAGGGCATCCCCGCTAGGGATGTTAAGGACTAGTCGACTATCCAATAAACAAATGCTTATTGGATAGTTAGTTGACTAGTCAATTCCCCCCCCCCCTTGCTGTCTCTATCTGATAGCAGCAGCCAAGGGGCCGGGGGGCGAAGGAGAAGGGATACTTCAAAGCAGCAGTGCCACACAGCTGAGCCCGGGATCACCTGTGCAGCGCAGCCACGCGTAGAGCCCACGGTCAGCTGAGGACTTCCCAGCTGATCCCAGACTCCAGCGCAGCATTTCCACAGAACCCGGGATCAGCTGGGGAGTCCCCACCTGACCCCGACTCTGCGTGGCATTTTAAATCGGCAGCGCAGCATTGAGCCCGCAGTCAGCGTGGAACTCAGAGTCCCCCACTGACCCCAAGCTCCATGCTGCGCTGCCGCTTTGAAATGCATAGGAGCCCCCCGCTGGGGACTCTTATACATTTCAAAGTTGGCATGCCGCCTGCAGCCCGGAGTCAGCGGGACTTCCCGCTGGCCCCAGGCTGCACACGGAGTTCCGCATTCCTCCTTTGAAATGTACAAGAGCCCTAGCAGGGGTTCTTGTACATTTCAAAGGAGGAATGCAGAAGTGCCTACTGATTAGTCGAGTAGTCAATGGAAATTTCATCAACTACTCAACTAGTAAAATAACTGTTACTTAACATCCTTAGTCCCCGCTGTAAGTCGCCCCAGTATACATCTGTTCTGCACTAAAGTCATTAACGCTTGTAAGAACGGATGTGTTATAAGCCCTCCCATTCCCCACTCTTAAATTGCGCACACACACAAAAATTGCACAAATGGAAGTCAGTTGTGGGGAAAAAAATTACCCTCTTTAAGTTGTTTTGCTATAAGTACAAGTTTTTTTAAATGTATCTTGGACTTATAGTGAAGATGGCCTGTACTATATTAACTGTTACATTTTTCCCCTCATAGCCCTCGAGTACAATTCTGGAATAATTCAACACTCTTAAATTTAAAACCTCACCTTTTAGCAGTGCTGTAAGTATTGCAACATCAATATCTTGGTGTTCATCTGACCCAATATGGAATACGGTAATCTGTTTTTTAAAAAACAGCATAATACTGAAATAAGTATTCCATCTCACTTTTAAAAACTGTGTCTCCTCTGTGTAGAACAAGAGATAAGGTTTTAACCATAAAAGAATATACAAATCTAAAATCAGTTTGAGTTTATGAAAACTTCGTTAGCTCATATGTTTAAATATTGACACAAGATTGGGATTAGACAAGGGTGAGGAACTTCAGGCCAAGGGACCAGATGTGGCCCCCTACTTGCCTGGATCCGACCCCCGAGGCTCAGGGCTCCCTCCCAGCTTTGAGGAGCCTGTGCTGGTGCTCCAGCCTTCCCTGCCCCCTGCAGTTGCCCATATGGCTAAAGCACACAAAATCTACTAGCCTGGGCCCTCCAAGGCTCTGCTGTGCGAGGAGAGTGTCTTTCTCCTTCTCAGTCAGGGGCCACGTCAGTGAGGGTTTGGTTGTTGTTTTTTTTCCTTCTCACTTGTGTTCAGGCCCCGACTGATTTTTCTGTGGGTCAGCAGCCCATGACCCAAAAAAGGTTCTACCCCAAATTACAGTATGGGATGTTACTACTTGTCCTGATTCAGAAAAATACTTAAATATGTACTTACATCCATCTTAATCAATAAAACGTTGAACCAGTTTTGAAAACACCACCCCATAAGCAAAATGTCCAACTCCTGTTGACTTCAATAGGACTTTATGTTTGTCCTTAAAATTAAGAGTGTCCTTGCTTATTAGGGAAATACCTTTCCTGAATCACGGCCACTAAGACAAAACATTTTACCTTAATGTTCACTAAATAACAAAAAACTACTTCATTTTTTGAGCCTCTCTGTAGCAATAATATAGTACTTTAATTACACCTTCTTAGGTTCATTTTATATTACAAAGTTACACAAGTCAAATGCCAATAATCCAACACATTTGCAGTGCTGTTGTAGCTTCGACAAGGTGGGTGAGGTGGTATCTTCTGTTACACCATTTTGTGCTGATGAAAGAAAAGCTATCAAGCTTATACCAAGCTCTTCTACAGGTCAGATTACAAAAACATCACTGATTATCAGATTTGATTACATAAGCAGAATGACTTGACCAAAGGTAAGAAAAACGAACAAGACAATTTGAGTTTGACTTTTGTTTGGAGTCATCTTCCCTAATTCTTCAGTTCCATCCCATAAAGATAAAGCCTATTCGTTTGTATCAATCTGACATTAATGTAAAATTAGATCCTAAAAGTGTGCATGCTTGAAATAAAAGGCTTCGCATGCTGAAATCTACTTACAAGTTCTTTTTTTTTCATGCATTCCAACAACGTCTGAAACAGGTGAACTGCCTCACTCTGACCAAAGTTAAATGTCTTTTTGATGGTTGAAATGATTTCTGGTTCTGCTCCATCAGGCATATTTCTAAGATTACAAAAACAACCAAAGACCCATATTGTTACGTATGAACCATAAGCATGTTAATACATATTTTTCAAATGGTTTAAGAAAGACATGCCTATCTGAAAGCTCTGGGTACATGAACAAGCTTTACCAATATAATAACAACAACTGCCCAAAAATGAAATAAGTCCCCCTTCCACCTAAGGCCACACAAACTGAGATTTTTTTCCGCAGTCTCCAACACCAGATCAGCACTCCCACTACCCAACAGCCTCCAGTAAAATCCCCAGAACAGCTAGGCTGGGTAGCATGACCGGATGATAAAAGTTGGGCTTTGGCAGACCAACAGGAAAGTGAATTCAAAAATCAAAACTTTCTCTGAATATGTGCTGCTTCTAGTTTCCTTCACAAGTTAAAACTATTGGGCTCTTAAGCAATAGCACCTCAGCTCTTTATTGTTTTGGAATCATAGCATGAACGGCAGTCTCTGACAAACAGGACCAGATATATTTAATGCTTTGTATCTACCTGAAAAAGTTAACTGAAGGCCAGTGAGGCTTATGGAACACAAATGCATTTCTAAATCCCATACAATCAGAAGTTTGAATAGTCTTAAAGTGATATTTGTTTTAGAACATAAGAACAGCCATACTGGGTCAGACCAATGGTCCATCCAGCCCAGTATCCTGTCTGCCGACAGTGGTCAATACTAAATGCCACAGAGGGAGGGGATACAACAGGTAATCCACACGTGATCCCTCCCCTGTCATCCACCTCTGGAGAAACAGAGACTAGGGACACCATTCCTACCCATCCTGGCTAATAGCCATTGATGGACCTAACCTTCATGAATCTATCAAGCTCTTTTTTGAACCCTGTTAAAGTCCTAGCCTTCACCACATCTTCTGGCAAGGAGTTCCACAGATTGACTATGCGGGCTGAGTGAAGAAAAACTTCCGTCTGTTTTAAACCTGCTGCCTATTAATTTCTTTTGGTGGCCCCTAGTTCTTATATTGTGGAAATATGTAAATAACTTTTCCTTATTCACTTTTTCCACACCAGTCATGATTTTATAGACCTCTATCATATCCCCCCCCTTAGTCTCCTCTTTTCTAAACTGAAAAGTCCAAGTCTTTTTAATCTCTCTTCATATGGGACCCGTTCCAAACCCCTCATCATTTTTGTTACCCTTTTCTGAACCTTTTCCAATGCCAATATATCTTTTTTGAGATAAGGCGACCACATCTGTATGCAGTATTCAAGATGTGGGCGTACCATGGTTTTATATAGAGGCATTAAAATATTTTCTGTCTTATTCTCTATCCCTTTTTAAATTATTTGTAACATTCTAGTTGCTTTTTTGACTGCCACTGCACACTGGAGTGGATATTTTCAGAGAACTATCCACAATGACTCCAAGATCTCTCTCTTCAGTAGTTGTAGCTAAATTAGTCCCCATTATACTGTACGTATAGTTGGGATTATTTTTTCTAATGTGCATTACTTTACATTTATCAACATTAAGTTTCATTTGAAGATTGTTGCCCAACCTCTTAGTTTGGTGAGATCTTTTTGAAGCTCTTCACAGTCTGCTTTGGTCTTAACTATCTTGAGTGTTTGGTATCATCTACAAATTTTGCCACCTTACTGTTTTCAAATATTTGAAAATGATTCAAATATTCAGACACTATTTATACAGAATAATTTCCTCTCTCTTTTCAGCCAAGCTCTCTTACTATACATAAAGCTTGTTAATGGAACAGTCTGACAGCAAAAATACTTTCAAATTGTATTTCCAGGTAGCTTGATAACACAGTCTTGCATCTCTGGGAATTCTGGATCAGTTCTGATTTCAGTCACAAGCAAAGATGGGTTTGGAGACTTTACCCTTATGGAAGCATTACAAAAGCACCATACAATTTACAAAATCTGGTATGATTTGCAGTCTCTACTCAGGAGGAACACAGAAGCGGAACACTGTGGCATTTCAGGACTGAGGTTTACTGGTACAGCTGTGTGGGAAGCTTGTACAGAACGCATGATTGAAGTCATTGCTTGTAACCTCTGGAACATGAACATGAGGCTCCTACACAAATTTGTTAATGGAAAGTGCTCTCAAACAAGTCTGGCACTATTAGTCAAACGTATTAATCATTTGTAGGCTTACCCTCCCTCTTCTGTTTGCTTATGAACATATGCCAGTATGTCCGCAGCTCTACCAGTTCCCTCACATACTACTACTGGCACAGGAGGACTTTCTTGAAGGTATTCCAAAACTGTGAGGATAACATTAGGACCACCTTCAAATATCAGTGCTACCACAGGGACACCCTGGCCAATTCCTACAAAAAGGTAAAAAACATAAGTATTGAAATCAAAATTAATATTCTCTTTAAATATTTCAAGTTCTTCAATCTAAGCTTTACAAACACGGTGATGCAAGCTTTCCCAAGTTTACCCCATGTTAACAAGTAACACGAAAAGTTACTATGTCTCATATAATTGCTTTGCTACAGAAGTTTAAATCATTTTGATATTTGTATGTGAACACACAGCCTACATAAATTGCACAGTGCATGAACACTCACAGTATTAATGCCCACAGTCTTACCTCACAGTATAAAACACCACTTGCTAAAAACAGTAAGATTAAAAGATGAACCATAATCCTTCTCTGCCTCACAAAAGCATATTGTCTCTATGAATAAAACTGCATGCTTCAACAAGCTAATTTTTAAAAGATGAACAACATTAGTACAGGCACTATGTTTTTTAATAGAGATGTCTGGAATTCTTCAGATGGGAAGTCAAAAATTAGAACAACATTTTCAGGGCCTTTAAGTACATTATAATCAGTAGTATTACACCAAATGTGTTTTGGTGGTCACTGATACTTGCTGCTTCTGTTCCTGTTTCTTGATGCCCGTTGGCCCAAGGGAATGGGGAGGAGCAGGGGTCTCTCTGAGCTGCTCCTCCCTGCAGGCACCATCCCCGCAATTCCCATTGGCCGTGACCAGGGAACTGTGGCCAATGGGAGCTGCAAGGGTGGTGCCTGCAGAGAGAGTGTGTGGAGCCATTTGCCCCCTCTCAGGGGTTGCAGGGGCACATTGGCCCTTTCTGGAAGAGGTGTGAGGCCAAGGGAAACAGAGAGCCTGCCTCAGCCCCACCAACTGGGAGCCACTACTCAAGGTTAAGGATGTTAAATTTAGATTAATCAACTGATCGAATAGTCGATGTAATTTGCATCGACTATTCAATTAGCTGATAAGGGCACCTCCACCTTTGAAATGTAGCAAGAGGTGGCTTTGTAGCAAGAAATGCTGGCTCTTGCTACATTTCAAAGACGGAAGTGCTGTCAGTTCCCACTGTGCCGCCCTGCCCCTTCTCTTCACAGAGATGGTGCTGGGGGAAACCATTTTTTGAGCCGGCTCCCCGCAGCACCGGATCCTGCTCCTCCCCCCCCCCACCCCCCGCTTGCTGCCTCTCTGAGAGGCAGCAAGAGGGGGAAAGCGACTAGTTGAGTCACTAGTCAACTAGTTGCTTACATCTCTACTCAAGGTAAGTGCTACCTAGAGGGAGCTCACACCCCAAATCCGCAGTTAGCACCCCATGCCCTCTCCTGCACCCTGAACTCCCACCTGCATCTCAATCTCCCACCCTAGCCCAGAGCCTCCTCCTGCACCCCAAACCCTGGCCCTAGGCTTAGCCTGGAGCCCCTTCCCACACTGCACACCCCTGAGAGCCTGCACCCCAACCCAGTAAAAGTGAGAGGTGGGGGAGAGAGAGCAACAGAGAGAAGAGGGATAAAGTGAGTGAGGCAGGGCTTCAAGAAAGGATGATCTTGGGCATAAAAAGGTTGGAGACCACTACACTACTGTATATCAAAGGTTGTAAATTAGTAAACAGGATGACAAGGAGGAGGAAAGAAAGCAATTATCCTCTATAGCATATTTGTTGGCTACATTTCAATCTTTAAAAAAGTCAGTAGTAAACGGTTGCTTTTTTAACATTTCAGTATTCTAAGTTGTTAAAAGAGGTAGGCTACATTGTACAAATAGTTTATATCAGAGTATCTAACCCAGGGATGGGCAATAATTTTTTGCCAAGGCCACTTCAGAAATTTTTGAAGTGGCCCTGGGCAGCACCAGAAGGGGCAGGGCTTCAAGCGGAAGGGGTGGGGTCAGGATACTTCCAAGCTTCCCCACCCACAGACCATGATTAGTATGGGAGTGCACCTTTCCCCCCCAGAGGTTTACCCTAAGCGCCCATACTCCTGGTGGTGGAAGGAGACTTTGCGCGCTCCCCCTTTTGCCCCCAGGCAATCAGAAAGCCTCCTCCCGCCCTGCCAGGAGCACGCGGCGCTTCAAAGCACCGCTTGCTCCTGGCAGGGTGGAGGAAACGGTGTGCTTCCCCCTGCCCACAGACCCGGATTCGGCCCGCAGAGGCCCTTTTGCCCACCACCGATCTAGCCAAAAGTACCTGTGAAAGTCATAGTAAGGCATCGTGGAGCGGTATTCAAGAATTATGTTGTTAAAGCCTGACACACATAGATTGGGCTCTACCAAATTCATAGCCATAAAAAATGCATCAGACTGAAATCTGGTCTTCTGTGATACTATACAGATTTTACGGGGAAGAACAGTTTCTCAAATTGAGAGTCCTGACCTGAAAGAGAGTTGCGTGGGGGAGGAGGGAGTGTCACCAAGTTAAAATAAGTGACATCACAATATTGCCACATTTACTTCTGCATTACCTTCGGATTTGGGATGCTGGAGAGTGGCGGAGAACAAACACACTGCTAGTTAAGTAGTCATATAAAACTCAGTGGAATGCAGGAATCAAAACATTACTACTTAGACTTAAAACCACAAACATAGAATATGGAAGTGTCTTGTAATAAGGTGAGCCCTCACATGGGCTCTCTTTCTTCAACTACTAGACAAAAACTGATCTTCAGTTTCCTTAAAAAATATTTTGGTTTCCTGATATTTTGCATAGCAACAAAAACAGTTTCCACAAGAAAGGGGGAAAAAATGACATAGCTGACACATGCAACTCAATCTTCACATGAGTGAGGACTAGGATTAAGTCTGTGACACTAACATGGAGGCCACAGATGCCATGACTTTCTAGGACCTCTGACTTCTGCAGCAGCACTGGCAGATGCAGCTGCCTTAGGGCCACCCAAGCAGCCTCAGGACCTGATGCTGCAGCGACGCTGGGGCCAACCACATTGGCTACTCATGCAGCTGATACCAAGCCTTCTCTGCACTACCACCCCCTCCTATCCAGAAGTTTGAAATTTAACCAGGAGTATTTATAAGTAGTCATGGATAGATCAGAGGCTGTGAATTTTTACTGCCCAGGACCTGTGCATGACTTACTAAAAATGCCCATGACTAGATCTTAGCCTTAATTATGAGGCACTAAATAAATCCTTAAACAGATACTTTATTTTAATCTAGTACAGGAGAGTGAAGATCAGTGCAAAGTGTCTGGGCTTCCTTCCCCCAAATGGCAGCAACCCTTAATTCCAGTTTCCCAGTCATCCCTTACCATGAAATTACAAGTGCTCAACTTCAGAGGAGATGGTTAATCAGACCAGTAAAGGATACCAGTCACAGGAATTGACTTCTGCTCTAGCCAGAGATTGCTCGATCCCCCTCCTTCTCCCACTTTACCCCGTCCCTATAATCCCCGCCTCGTATCTTTAAAAAAAAGGGAGGGAGGAAGGAACAGCATTTCTCCTCTGCATAGTGAAGTTTCAAAGGCCATAGAGTCAAAGTTCAATTGTAAACTTTTGAACAAACCAACAATATTTTGTTCAGACTTATGAACATTTCAGAGTTACAGCCAGCCTCCATTACTGAGGTGCTCATGAGGAGCTACTATACATTGGTTTCATTTAAAAAAGGAAGTGGACAGGAAAAAACATGTAGAAAAGAGACTTTACAGTAGGAAGGCAAGCTGGTGTATGCCATTTCCCAACTTGAGTGCTTCCCTCTGTAACCTTAGTAAGTTTTTTTTTTTTTTTAAACCACAGTTTGTGTGTAATATTTTAAAATAAAACAGAACAATAGTCATTGCCATGACATGAAGATCACTTACTTGCATGGATTCGCTGCAAATTGATAGTTTTTTCCAGTTCTCTTCGCAAGTTAATTTCTGCTCCATACTTTCCAACTGTTCCATCATCCACCAGTATGAAATGGGAATGTAGATTATTTAGGACATTTAGTTTACTTAGAGGGTTTAACAGAGTTTGATATGGAGCAACAACCTAAAAAACATACAACAGGCATGATCTGCCAAATGCCAGACTGATCACCATAATTTTAGATATTTGGTCTTATTAAAAGTTAAAGGTACACCACTGAAAATCGGCAGATCTAAAATTACACCTGCCAGCATTTAGATCTTCACTCAGCAGCTCTGCCATTAGGCCGCATTCTTACAGGAATGCAGGTTACCATACCACACAATAATTTTGCTCTGAAGTGCTATAGAGAGGAGGCCTCTTTGCAAATTAAAACTGACTACAGATAAGAACAAAACCAGCAAAAAGCAGAATGCCTGAATCCATGAATGTGTCTACTAAACTCTGTGTTA
This sequence comes from Rafetus swinhoei, assembly GCA_019425775.1. Lineage (NCBI taxonomy): Eukaryota > Metazoa > Chordata > Testudines > Trionychidae > Rafetus > Rafetus swinhoei. The sequence goes on along the minus strand of CM033442.1, from coordinate 25,939,234 downwards.
TAGCTGCAGCCATATTGAAATATCCTTTTCTGAGCTGAGATTCTTAAAATGTAGGAAGACAAATAGTTCACACAATATTTGACTTTCCACTTAAAGTTACAGTTGTGCAGTAGTGACTATGCAGTTATAAGGGATGTAAATGAGCTTTCATTCTCAGTAACAAATCCTCCATTCTGCTAAACTCTACTTAAGTAGTGGAGGAAATGGAGAGTGCTCATCAGGAAGAGGCTTCCTCCCTGAACTCTGACTGCACAGCCCAAGTTAGAGTTGCAAGGACATTTAAGCCAGGTAAGGTTCAGGCACAAGGGAGCTCTGCTTTGCTATGTCCATTTCCCACCTTGATTCCTGAATCCAGCATGAAGGGTGAATAGGCAACTAGCACAGGAGGCAGAAGAGCAACCTCTGCTAGGAGAGAGTTCGCCCAAGTGGAAAGGGCTGTCCATTACCACTGGCCACTTCCTACTGCTTTAAATCCACTTTGCTCCATAACTTTAAAAGAAAAATGTAGAGTTCAATCCTAAATCCCTAGCAACATGAAAGTTCCTCTACAGAGTTTAGAAACACGTTTCATTTACTTTCTCTGGGACTTGTACTCCTCAAGCTCTTTGCTACTTTTGAAGATCTCCCCACTGTTCTGTTGTGAGATTTTTTAACTTTTGGGAAACTTTTCCATGGAACTGTAATTTCTTATGCTTTTCACAGATCAGATTGTTTGCAGGAAATTCTGTGGCTACTGTAACCTGCTCTTTGGAGACATACAAGTGTACAACTGCTTCTTCTAGTGAATTAGCATTTTGTAATTTCTTATAGCAGTACTCCTCTGTAAATCGCAACAGATGTCCCAGAGCAAATGTAGAAGTACCTCCATGTGATAAAAGGCAGTGAGCCAGCAAACGTAAGCAGATTATTAAAACAAAGTTATGAAAGATCATACAGTTGAAATGACTTGTAACTGGGTAAGCCCATTCTTACATCTCTTCCAATGAGGTCATTTCTGTTTTCAATCACTCCCCATGGGGCTATCCCAATAGTGCAAATCTTTCGAGATGATCTGGAAGCATGTTCTTTCAGGGCATCACCAACATGTTTTGCAACACCTGTTCATTCACAAGAAAACATTTCTGTATATTGAAAGTACATTCTATCAGCATTAACCTTACCAATTATTGTGAAGATTAGGAAACTCACTTAATTGATCACATAAAGAAAGACCTACTGTGCACAAAACATATATTAATAGAAACAGAGTACTGAGAATTTCCAGTAACTTTACAAACATATTAGGGATGTTAAGTATCAGTTAATTGAATAGTCGAGTACCTCATGAATTCTTATCTGTTAGTTGACTATTCTATAGTCCCCGGAGGCAGGGCCGGCAGCAGCGCAGGGTGCCAGGCAGGAGCTATTCCACAAGGGAAGCCAGTTTAAAAACCAGCTCCTGTTGCGGACCAGCTGCTTGTTGCCCTGTGCTGCTGCCTCTGATAAAGAGGCAGCAGTGTGGGGTGGCAGCAGCCTCTGTCTGGTGGGCAGGGGGGAGGGTCTGAGCTCCCGGACCCGTCGCAAACCAGAACTGAGCTGGGCTGCCTACCCGCCTGGCCCCTAACACACTCTAAATGCAGAGACACAGCGGGGATATGTCCCGGATCCGGCATGAGCCAGAACTGAGCCAGGCTGCTGGCCAGCCTGCTAAAAAATTTACTGGTTGTGATGGGGAGGGAAATGCTTGTAGTCTATAGCATTAACCTATAAGCTTCTGCTTATCGGTTGATCGACTATACTCTTACATCCCTAAAACATATGCGCCAGCCGCACCTTTCAGGGCAGAAGACAAGATGTACTATAGTACTGCACATTTTGAAGCAGCATACGCTTTTCAATTTGAAGAAAGATACACGGTAAAGTGAAACCTTTTCCCTAACAATTTCAAAAGCAACGACTATAGCAGTTTATGCTTATTGGTCAATGCAGAACAATCATATGTTCTGTATTACGTAATCTCACAAGATTTAAGTTCAATGCTTATGATACAATTCATAAAAACATTCATTTTTCTAAATGTAAAGCCAGCCAATCGTTAGGCAGTATTTTAGAGAAATATTTTGTTCCTCTGATTAGACAGTCATTATCTTTATTTAAGAACTAGCCAATTAGCCCGTCATAAGACGGGATTTTCAGGTCTCTCCTCCACGTCGGTCTTCTCTCCTGAGCCTCCGGTCTCTCGCTCCATCTCTCTTTCTCTCTCTCTCCTCCTCCTCCCCCCTCTCTCTCAGCTCTCCTCCGCCTCCTGTCTCTCTCTCTGTCTCTTCTCCTCCCCCTCCTGCCTCTCACTCGGGGGACCACGGAGCCCAAACAGCCATTTGGCATGGGGAGCGTGGGGCCCAAACGGCCGCTTGCTCCCCCGCGGCGGCCCGGCTGAGCAGTGCAGAAGTCAGCCGAGCGCCATGGCGGGAGGTGAAGGGAGGCGGTGATGTTCACGGCCAGGGGGTGGGGCCTGGAGCCGCTGTCACGCCGCACGTCACCGCCCCACCCCCCTTCGCCTCCCGCCATAGCGCTCGGCTGACTTCTGCACCACTCAGCCAGGCCGCCGCGGGGGAGCAAGCGGCGCAAGCGGCCGTTTAGGCCCCGCACTCCCCATGTAGCACGGGCCCCCCAGAGGGAACAGCCAGCATTTCAGGCAGCAGCGCCCCCCAGAGGGAACAGCCAGCATTTAGGCGTTACAGACTCTCAGACACTGGGCTACTATATATATGACTAGGAAGTGGTTAAACTGTGTATGTAAGTCTGTACTTTTATTAGAAGCATTATATAAAATTAATACTTTATTTACCTGTGTTTACTCCTCCAGTTATAATCCAGGCACCTGTTGTTACTGCAGCTTTAATAAGACCTTTACCAAGCAACTGTTTGATGCGTGGATGAAGTTCAAATTTCTGCATCCCCCCATGTACAGAGATAACAAGCTTGGGCAGCTCCATTTGCCATTCTTTAAGAAGAAGTTGTAGAATGGCTTCAGGCTTAGTGTCATAAGACAATCTCACATACTAGGGGGAAAAAAGATTGAGAGAGTTAGTAGGCTCCTACAATAAACCATTACACAATTGGTAAGGAAGATCCATGAGAAGAAGTAATATTGACTTCTGAACTACAGAAAAATGTGCAGCTGCCATACTTTATAAACAATGAACAAAAAACCCTAGTACAAATATTTGGAGGTTTTCCAAAAATTCAAGCAGGCAATAGTAATAAGATTTTGAAGCACTGTGGAAGCCTGTAGGTAGCTTAGATGTAGGTCCATTGTAATAAAAATGTGTTCTACAAAACTTTTATAGAACAATTTCATGAGCATTTCTAAATTTGAGGATATTAATGAAAATATATTGCCAAAAATACAACCAGTGCAATTGCTGAGGCTGATTGTCTGTATATTCAATGTAAAAAGCTATTCCAATTGTGGAAAACAAAAACAAAACAAAAAAAAACATACAACCATTCTCCCCTCCCCTATCCTCTTTGGAGTTAAAAATTAAGAATAATGCTGCATCCCTAACACAGGTCATACAGGCCAGAGAGAGCAAATGGGTAGAAGAGAAACCTTACTGAGACCAGTTCCCAACATGCAGGGATACACACTAACACACCACCATCACCTCAACTGGTACTAATTAGAGGACAGTTTCAGCAGATGTGCCAAGTAATGAAAGGACATGGAGACTGAACTATTTTATCACTCCTAGATATGGTTTCTCCACGGCTGAAGAACGTGGCAAGTCAGTGAGAGGGAAACTTGTAGTGCTGTTATCCATGCTGTAGCCATTTCTAAGGAGGACTTTAGTCTCCATAACTTTCAATGCAGCACAAGCATAACATTGAATAGAAGAAATTTAGCAGAAGTTAAGCATACCTTTCACAAAAAGGTTATATAGTATTTGTCAGAGCAAACATGGTCTTTCTGGTTACCAACATCATTGCAGATTTTTTTCTGTGACAGTGAGTGACGACACCATTATAAGTAAATGAGATTTTCATTATGATTTACACAACTGGGGAGGGTGGCATGAACTAGGGTAGTGGTCACCACTAGTAAAATCAGGATCTACTGGTAGATCTTGGAACCTCTGACAGGTGATCCTGAGAGGTTTGGCTGGGAGGCTACTAAGTGCTGGCACTTCATCTGCCCCTTTCAGCACTGCTATGCTGCTCCTGCCCTCTGCCTTGGAGATGCCCCTCACTCCTGGGAGCCTCCTGCTTCCCATGCCCTGCACACCAAGAAGAGAAAGGGGGGCTTCTGATGTCAGGGTGCCTCTTCCTCCATCCTGTAACCCCATCTCCACAGAGCAGATGGGGGCAGGAATGGAGGGAGTTTGCTGGCTGCATTTGGGAATGGTGCAGGGCCAGGGTAGGGGTGAGCCTGCCTTAGCCCCCTGCACTGCCACCCAGAAGCCACCTGTGGTAAGCAGTGCCCAGCTGGAGCCAGCATTCTGAACCCCAGCCCCAGTCCTGAACCTCTCCTGCACCCCAAACCCTGCCCCCAGCCTGATAAAAGTGATTGAGCATTGGGGAGGGAGGATGGAGTGAGCAGGGGAGGGGCCTCGGAGAAGGGGTGGGAAGGAGGTGGGACAAAGGTATTTGGGTTTGAGGTAGGTCCTGGATTACACTTAAATTCAAAAAGTGATCTCGTGCTTAAAAAGGTTGGGAACCACTGAACTAGAGACCCACTGGAGGGGGCATGGTGAAGAAATGACCAGGGAGGTAGCACCACCCAGCCCCGATCTGCTTCCAACCTAGTTCCAGTCACATCCACAACTCCTCTTTGCCCCCCAGACCAGCTCCGCCCTCATTCCTTCTCCTCCCCTCATTTCCTCTCCTACCCCACACCAGCACTGCCTCTAGCTCTAGCTCCTCCCCCATCCCCAGTTCTACAGTCAGCCCAAGCTCCCCTGCTGAGCCAACTGTGTAGTAATGAAGTAGAGGCACCAACAGATTCCATTGCTGGTAAGGTGCGGTGCGGAGGGGTGGGGACAGGAGAAGTCTGGGCACAATTGGACTAAAGAGAAGTCAACATTTGGAATAACAGGACTCCTAATGATAGTAGGGAGGATACTAATCTCACAACACAGGTATGGGCATTTCATCACCTTACCAATTCTTTCATTTCATTAAACAAACACCTGTCAGGAAATGGTCTAGATCAGGGGTGGGCAACAAGCGGCCTGCAGGCTGGACATAGTTCACCAGGGTTGGCTTCTAGTGGATCACCAGAGGCTTTCAGCACATCCACAGGTACGGCCACTCGCAGCTCCCAGTGGTCTCGGTTTACCTTTCCCAGTCAAAGGAAGCTGCAGGAAACAGTGGTCCAGCTCACGCCACTTCCCATAGCTCCCATTGGCAGGGAGTGAACCACGGAGATGCTGGTCAATAGAGCATCTGGTGGCCTGCCCGTGGTCCTCTTATTGCCCCCCTTGATCTAGATAATAACTTAGTCCTGTCATGAGGGCAGGGGATTGGACTAAATGACCTCTCAACGTCCCTTCCAGACCTATGATTCTAAATGGAGTATTCAAATTTCCCTTGACTCATTGGCAAAGATAAAAGGGAAAAAAAGTCATCTTGTACATACCTTTGCTCTATAGGAATGAGAGCCACCTTGAAAGTTAATAACACCATAAGCATCAGTTGAACTCTGTTCTGTGTGTTTTCCCACTGACCATTCTTCTATTTCTTGATTGAAGTTTTCACTCAGTTTGACATCTGAATATTTCACGGCAAGGCTTGCAGTAAAGCAAGCATGTTGCCTGACCAAGCGACCGCAGCAGCACCTGCATAGGATTATATTTACATTTGTAGTCATTAATCTCATTGTATCTGAATGCATGGAGAGGGGACAAATATTTTTACAACAGAGTCACAGGGGGGAAAAAAGGGGCAATATCCATACCTATAAACTAACTTTCTGAACCTCAGTCACATCTTTATAGGGTTGTCTCTACACTAGCACTTTTGTCAGTAAAAATTTTGTCAGTCGGGGTGTGAGAAAAGATTCATTGACAGAATTACCAGTGTGGATAAAGCTATATTGGCAGGGTGGGGCTAGTTACATTATGCCAGCAGGAGAGCTCTCTGTCACCAGCATACAGTGTGGCTGCAGAGGAAACTTTACAGAAGCACAGCTATGTTGCTATAGGGTATAAAGCAGGGGTCAGCAACCTACAGCACATGTGCCGTAAGTGGCACATAAGCCAATCTTGAGTGATACACATGGCAGGGGCTCAGACCCCAACCCTCCCAGCAGCAGCTGGAGCCTTGCGGTCGCCATGCAACTGTAGACAGGAGAACCAGCTTCGGCTTCCTGCGGGAAGGGCAAGCTGGGGAAGGAGGAAGGTGTGGGTGCATAGGGACCGGGGCAGCCAGCAACCAGAGCAGGCGGTATGACCCCATAGTGGGCTCCACATCCCTGGGACTGGCCCTGCTTGCCTGGGCATGCAGCTCCCATTCCCCCACTTACAGGCTCTGCTCCCTGCTCCAGGAGGGGGCAGGACTGGAGCTGCTCTGCAGATACAGAGCTGGCAGACAGTCACAAGCTGCTGCCTCCGTGGGATGTGGGGGTTGAGGTTGCACTGTGCTGCTCCCTGCGGGGTATGTGCAGGGGCAGGGAGACCCTTCCCTAGAGCCCCACTGTGGCGGGCCGGGCTGGAACCAGCCATGGGTAGCCTTGAGCCCTTCTGGTCCCAGCCCCAGAGCTACAACCTGTCCCCACACCTGGCCCCTTCTCACCCCAGTGCTGCTCCCAGGAGGCTGCGAGTCCCTGCACTGCTGCCCTGCTGAGGTACACGCTGGGAGCACAGGGATGTGCGGACACAGAGGAGGTAAAGGAGGACAAAGGGGAAAGGCTGCACTGGGGGGGATGAAGCGATACAGGGATTCAGGCTGCGGTGGGGGAGATCATGGGGCTGAGGGGAGCAAGGATAGAGCAGAGGAAATATGTGAGGGAGGATACAATTTTACTTTGCAGAAGCTGCCCTTTTCTTTACTCCCCACTTCTTTGCCTTCCTCCCCAACTACTACTTGGCTGCATTCTCACCCTCTCACCTTTTCTGCATTAATCCCCCAAGCCCCTCCTACTCCCAAACTCCCTCTCATACCCCTATAAATACACCCCCTCCTGCCACCAAACTCCCTCCCAGTCCCTGCTCTCCTCACCCCGTCCTGCACCCCACCTCCTGCCCAGACCCTGTATCTCTATTCCACTCATTGGCAGTCCTGTCCGCATATTGAACCCCTCATTTTTGTCCCCGCCCCAGAGCCTAAGGAGGTCCTCAAAATCCACTAACTCCAGAAAAGTAAATCTGGCCTATGGGAAGCCCTGAACCTCAGTCCTCCCTGTCCCTTCCCCTCACGCCGTGGGGCTGGAGTGCCAGAAGTGTGAGGCATCTCAGTTGGGGGCAACATCAGTGAGAGCTGGGGTTTTTCGGAGGAGTTTTTTTGCTTCTCACTTGTGTGGTCCCCAACTGATTTTTCTGTGGGTCAGTGGCTCCTGACCCAAAAAAGGTTTCCGGCCCCTGCCATAAAGAAGAAAACATTTAAACCTTTTATGTTGGACATAAATGAATATTTTATTTTATTTAAAATGAAGTGCGATAAAGTAACATGAGAAATTTAAAACGCTTAATCTGTTTAATAATTTAAATTAAACCGTTCTCCCTAGCTGCAGCTGGTTCAGAAAATATGGTCACTGTACCCAGCCTTCCCCTGTTCCTTCGCCCCCCTTTCCTCCCCAGCACGCAGATCTGTAAATAGAAATGAGTACGTTAAATCTTGGCACACCACTTCTGAAAGGTTACCGACCCCTGGTATAAAGTATAGGAAAACCTTTGGATGAGTCATTCCAATCTAAAGGCTAGCAAGCTGATGTAAATCAAACCCAGCAAGAGATTTTGGCACTTGCCACTAATTCTCACATATTTTCTCTAGTTTTCCACAAACAAATGTTCCTGTAACACCCAGAGCAAAGATATACAGATGATTCCTAATTATGTCAAATACTGATGGCTCTTATTCAAAGCTAAAAAGAGTGCCTGAAATGGAAGTCAAAACACATTAAGTGCAGGCTAGCAGTGTGCAAAGTACTTTATTTAAGTTACCTGTTTCCTAGATGTTATAGGCAGCACTACCATGTGTGTATGCATTATGATACAGTCTTTAATTGTGTAATCACATACTATTTTTTCCCACATGATCTCTCTACCTCATTCAGTCTACAGGGCAGACCTGCTCTAGGAACAAACCAGACTGTGTAATGAAAGAGACTATTTTCTTTAGGACCCTTACCTTATTTGTGGGAAAAGTTGAACACGGCAGGAGATGGCAGGAAGACAGAGGATGGCCTCAAAGATAACACTATTGAATGCTGCCCTGATAAACTGGATTCCATCCCTACTTCTGAAACAGTGTTCCTATGTGATGCTGATCAAGTCACTTGAACAAAAAACTTGTGTAGACTCCTATGTCAGGAAGAATACTATCAATTGACTTTGATTCTTATCTGCTTCGTTTTTAACTACCCAATCTACAGATACTTTCTGATTCCCTCTAGCTCCCTGTCTCCCACCCCCCTCCTTTTTTTCCCTCTTCCCCTTCCCCCCTTCTCTCCTATTTATTTTGGGTCTGCACATCCTAAACTCAAAACTCCAGTCTTCTGAAGAAGTGGGCTGTGCCCACGAAAGCTCATGATACCATCTACATGTTTTGTTAGTCTATAAAGTGCTACCAGACCATTTGTTGTTTTTACTAATGGTATGTTCTACAGATCAGATCTGAGGATATCAAATGAGGAAGTGCTGACTGCTCAAAGCTGCAATTGAAATCAATGGGATTTGTGCTTTCAATGTACACTGCTACATAATGGTAAATACTCTGGAAAGCAAAATAAAATCAGGTCCTAGTTCTCTCAAATTGGTCATCCAGAATTAGCAAAAACTTTTGATCTTATTTTTCTGTGCCTCAGCTCCCCACTGAAAATGTAAATATCACCATCCCTTAACCTCACAGGAGTGCTGTGAAAATAAATTAACACTTGTTAAACGGACACAGTAGTAACCGACGCCATAAAGGGCCCATGAGGAAATTAATCATTCTGTCTTCAGAGAAAGATTTGAATAGCATGAGTAAAGAGGGCTGAGGCCACATTTTGAGCAAAGATAGGACAAAATACCAAATCGCTGCTCATAAAGTGAGCACAGTTCATTATGTACGTTGAATGAGATAGGGAGAAATTCATAACATAATCCTGTTAAAGACTGTATCATAATGCACATGCATATAGTAGCCTTAATTCTATTATTCCGTAACCGAGTATTTGATTTTGTAACCTTGTGTTTTAACATGGTTTTTGCATGTAATTTTATACAATAGCCCATAGTGCATACAGCTTCCATATAATCCTATATATTTTATAAAATCTTCTATTTCTAATCCTTTTTTAAAAAGTTAAATATTTTTTCAGAGATTTATTGTAATAAATCAAAGTTATAAAGAGTTGCTTACCTGACAAGTTGTTGACAAATCTGACATCCTGGAAGGCATCTGTGAAAAAAGACAGGTAAACACACACTTAACTTTCTGTACACTTCACATGAATACAGAACAAAGATTATTAAACAAAAAAAGATCTATAATGATACAGAAAATGTGTACCTAAACTTTCCCCCAATTATATATATTTTAAGCTTTTCTCAGTGTGTTCTGATTAGTATTAATATAGTATGTCATGCCAACACCGGGATGGTTAACACACAAAAAAAGCGTTCCACAGCTATATGTTAAGCTACAAAAGTCAACTTCTATTCGAAAAGTTTCTACCTGCACTCATTGAAACGTTTATAAACAAACATAGGCCTTCTCTACATTACAGAGTTTCATTGACAAAACAGTGGAAGATACACACTGTGTTGGAGTAGACATTGCACTTGCTTATGTTGTCGTAAGTGGCCTCAGGGTGGTGTCCCCAATGCCCATCATGACTGCTCTCATAAGCACTTTCTACTCTGCTGCCCTGCAGAGAGACACACACAAGAATTTTTGAAATTCCACTTCTTGTTTGCTCTATGGGTATATCTATACTGCAACGCTATTTCGGGATACCTCCAGTATCCAAAAATAACGACCCCGCATCTACACAGAAAGCCCATTATTTTGAAATATTTTTCAAAATAATGGACACGCTATTTCAGCATCCCTGCAACCCTCGTTCCATGAGAGTTAAGGGATGTCTTGAAATAGGGCATTATTTCAAAATTTGGCACTGTGTAGACATGCCAAATTTCAAATTTCAAAATAGAATCGAAATAAGATACGCAATGTGTGTAAGACAAATTGCAGATCTTATTTTGATTTAAGGGTGCTGTGTAGACACACCCTATGTGATGCACCTTTTCACAGCTGATCATGCCAGCTTTCTATAGCTTATGAGCTCCTGTGCATAGTACACCAGAGTTGCTGGATCTGCTAGGTCTGTAGGGAGAAGGGTCTGTGCAGTTGCTGCTCTAATCTAGTTAAAGGAACATTGACTCCTACAAGCAAGATTGCTCATGGCTTAGAGGAGAAGGTGCATGAAAAGGATATGCAACAGCATCCTGACAGGTATATCAGAAGGCAAGAGAGGCCAACCCTTGCTCTGGCGTGGCACTAAAAATATGCCACTTCTACAAGGAGCTGCATGGTATCCTCAGTGATGACCCCACCTTCACTGCCAAGAACTCTGCAGATACTTCAGGGGTATTAAAGGCAGCACCCAGAAGAATCAACCTCCAGGACAAAGTGGTAGACGAGGAGAGTGAGCCGGAGGAGGATTTGTGGCAAGCCAGGACCTCTTTCTGATTCCAGAGGGGACTGGCCAATCACACCAGCCGTCTGGCCAGAAACAGATGAGGGGATCTCTGGTATGTACTAATTTTTCTTTAGAATACATGATTACATGAGGTATAGGTGTCCTTTGTTATATACTGCCCACGGGAGAAGGGTAACAACACTAGTTATTGAGGTTCGCATCTGCTTTGCATTCCCTTTAGCAGATACACAATAGGGATCCTGTGGAAAAGTTTGTTAATGCATGCAGAGATCTCACAAGAATCCTCTATAGAGACCTCTAGGAAACTTTCCTGCAGATACTCTGCAATCCTCTGCCAAAGATTCCTTGGCAGAGCTGCTCTGTTTCTTCCCCCATTGAGGGAAATTTTGGCGCAGCATTTCACAATTACTTCTGGAGGAATCACTGTATCACACAGGCAAGTTATATATGGTCCTGATCAGTGTTCCCTCTAAGCTGTGTGCCTGCACAGGGGCACACTAAAAATTTTAAGTTCACCCACGTTATTTTAAGAACCAGGCAGCAGCACTCACCACACACCTTCCTACTGGAACAGAAGGTAAGTGGTGGCAGCAGCAGCAGCAGCCAGTGGCCTGATGGGTTCCTGGCAGTAGGCAGCTGCCCTTTTGCTCCGCCTGGAGCCAGGGTGCATGAGGTGAGGCTGTTCCGGTGTGGCTACTGCTTTACTCCAGCTGGAGCCGGGGCCACCCACGGTGTTATTTTTAGTACCAAGGTCCTGTGGGGACTGGGATCGGGACTGGGACCGGGACCACAGTACCAAAAATAGCACTGTAGGCAGCCTCTGCTCCAGTCCCAGCACACGGTCCCACCCCAGGAGCAGCTGGGGCTGGGGCTGCAGTACTAAAAATAGCACCGCAGCCCTGGCTCCAGCCCCTGCAAACTGCCTTCCACGTCAAAGGTAGAAAGTTAGGGAAGGGGCAGGAGGAGAACTAAGCGGAAAGTGGGTAAGGAGAAGAAGGGACTTGTGCTGAGGGGTAAGGAAAGGCCAGGGCAGGCACCAAAGGGCAGGATGGAGAAGAGACAAATGCCAGGGGGTCAAGAGAAGACAATGAGGAAAAGGGCAGGAGGGAGGGAAGGGAAGGGAAGGTGTCAGTGGGGGTGCGAGGAGGGGACAGGGTGATGCTGGGAGAGGTAAGGGGAGAGACAATGGGGGCAAGAGAGAGGAAGAGGAGACGGTGCCAGGCAGAGGATAGAGCAAGTCATGTGTGAGGGCACAGAGGGGCATGAGGAGAAGTGGGGCAGAGGGTGGTGAGGGGGTGGGCACTAGGGAGAAAGAGGGCAAAGGGTAGGGGCAGTGAGGGAAGGGGGAGGCACCAGGAAGGTGCAGGGGTAAAGAAAGATGCAGGTGCCAGGAGGCTTGTGGGGATGAAGCAGAAGGGCAGATATGTGGAGGGACCAGAGGAGAGAGGCAGAGCAGGTGGGTAGAGGGAGGTGTTAAGAGAGGGGATGGGGAGGGGTAGCTACAGATGATCAGAGTGGGGCTAGAGGAGGAGTGGGCGCAGTGGGAAGAGAAGGGCTGGTGCAGGGGTCGAGGAGGATGGGGACGGGGAGAGCAGATCCCGAAAGGGCTGAGGGGAGTGAGAAGGGCAGGAGCCAGGACAGCAGAGAAGGGTGAGGGGTGGGAGGCAACAACAAGCACCAGGGGAGCAGATGGGGCAAAGGGAGGGTGGGAGACATGGGAAAAGGGAGAGGTTTATAAGATATTTAGTAATAACTTGGGTGCCACAGTGGCACACATCCAAACAAGCGCACATTAACTCAATATTGGTGCACAAGACAAAACTCACTCCGCTCATGGGTGGAAAATCTTAGAGGGAACACTGGTCCTGATCTGAAGCGACATGCATGTAGGAGAAGCACCCTCGCATCTTTGATTATCCTCAGCAATATGATTTCAGCTTTGATGGCCCCTCACCTGTGGAAAATGGTGCTAATATTCAAAACAGTGTCCAAGGGCACATGTACTGATCTCCGTGCAAAACCAACCAGACCCTTTATCCTGTCTTGCACAGTTCGCCTGTCCTCCCCACTCACATGCTAAACTCACCATATTTAGTGCTCTGGCCATTCTGTGTGTTTAACAAGGGAAAGAGGTGTACGTAACTTATGAATTAAAACTGAATGCAAACACAATATTGACTCTGTGTATTGTTTCTTTTGATTATGCAGATGTAGGAGCTGCTGCTTGAAGGCACATCCCCAGAGCACCTCCACCAGATAAGGACGTGAATGAGGAAGAGTAAGGAGGACACATTTCAAGAATTGCTGCAATCATCAGATCAGGCCAATAGCAAGAACAGAATAGCGAGACAGACAAATGAGAAACTACAAGAGAGGAAAGAGTCAGGAGCGAATAATAAAGTTCATGGAGGACCTGAGAGCCTCAGGTCCCTGATTTCTCTGCAGGAGGAACACGAATGCTCAGCTCCCCCGAAGCCCATACAGAACTGCATTCGGTGCCTCCTCCGAACTCCTCTCACACATTTCTCTCACATTCCTAACCATTTGAAATACCCTTTCACTTCACTGCAGGGGACTTTTGCCATAACGACAGCTAAACTTACATGTAGCTATGAGATCCTCACTTCAGACAGTGCTATTCGTGGTCATGTCACTTGTAAGAAATGTTAATCAAGGTATTACCTTTAATAAAAATTGAATCTTACAAAAACAGTGATTTTTTGTGTCCCACACCGGGTGGTTGCAACAGAAATTCAAACACAGTGGCAATCACCACATTTGAAGACTACAATTAATGTTTAGGCAGAATCCATTGCAGAGGTCATTCAAGGTGGCAAGTAAACTGCCTGGCTGAAATCATTACAGAATGACACATTACTGGGTCTCTGTGTCAATATGCTGCTTCGAAGTCTCCTTAATTCAAATAGTCCCCCACAGAGCTCCTCTAATAACCCTGGTGTCTGGCTTGCTCAAAAATCAACCACCAGGGAATGCATTCCAATGCTCCATACTTGGGGAGACTATTCCCTCTTGGCTTTATAAATGTTCTGCAGTGTACTGAGATTTAACCTGCAAAAAAGGTGACCTTTTAATCTGAGAAAGACACATTCTAAGGTCACTCTGCACTTGCTGAATGCGATAATGAAGTGCTCCTTGCAGCTGTCAAGGTTTCAGGAGGCCATTATTGGCCCTCACATTAGCATCACTGCAACCCCCACCTGGAACTTCCCAACTCCAAACTGACTTGTGACTGACTGGTAGCAGTGTGCAGTTGCCTACTTCTACACAGTGCTCACCACTCATTTTTCCAGCTCTCATTTCTGTCTTGGCACCGGAGGGCAGGGGCGAGCGCCATAAACAATTCAAAAAAGGTGGCTTTTTGCACACAAAAATTCTGTAGCCAATGTTCACCACCTAAAACCTGCATCACAATCTGATCCCCCCTCTCAGTGCTTGATTTCTGAGCCCAATAGTATCTGTTCACCTTGAGCAGCTACTCTGTGAATGTCAACATTAATTTTTAATTATTACTTTCCATGGCACACAGTAGGGCAGGCAGCATGGATTCCTGTTCAGATTTTCAGCTTTGTGAAATACTAAGAGTCAGTGGTGCTATGTTTATAACACTTATCACAAGATGGGTGAGCAACGTAGGATCCATGCTTTCAGGCAGAGAGGGCAGGCTCAAGATTTACAAGGGCAGTTGAAAAACAGTGCAAAATTCAGTCAGAAGTCCTTGGAATTATAGGACAGAAAAAATTGCATCATGGTAATTATCATTCCGCCCCTGTGATGTACTGCAATCCATTTCCAGAACCTCTACTGGGAGAAAGTGGCAATCTGCACTGTGGGATTTATGGTGCACTGGTCTGTCAGTGCACGAACACTAACTGTACACATGCTTTGCTGACACAAAGAGCATTGTGGGAAAATGCCCAGACAATGTAATAACAGTGGTTCATGATCAGTGACATAATTTAAGGGAATTGAACTCTGTAGTGTAGACATGGCCTAAATTATACTTTTAGGCCATGAGTCGCCCAAGTACTTAAGTACATACATAGTCCGATTAAAGTTACAAAGTGGTCTAATTTCCATTAACTTCAATGGTATTACTCACACTATTTTAGGTTAAACCTCTACCTAAATGGTAAACTGGGGTCTTAAAGTAGATGGTATGAAACTTTCATATATTTCTTCAAGTCCTGGGGGGATAATATGCTGTCTTTTTCTTTGGCTCACTACTTTAAAATCTGTGCCATTACTCCCTCAGAGTTGATCCTTTTCATTCATTTGTTTTGTTGGGATTTTGGGGGGGTGAGAGTCATTTTGTACTACATTTGCATAAGGGTAAGCAAGGTACTAACTTGTACAATGTTCTGTTAATGCAATTAATTCATTGTGAAAAGATGCAGAAATTCTAATTCCATCTCCTTCCAAATCTAATTCTAAACATCTTTTCTCTTTGGTCTTTGCCTTTACTTTCCCATTCTGCTGCTAGCAACCTTAAGAATGAACCTTCAATTTAAAAAGAAATGTATTTGCATCAGTTTTTTGTAATTTGCATCATACACAATTAAGTGACCCGTACAATTCAAGTCCATAATATATTCTTTCATAAGACTGTAGAAAAATTATCTAAAATAAAATTATATTGCATATTCTTATGTTCCTAAATATGCTAAATAAATTAAAACAAAGCATGTTTAGCCTTTTGAAAGGTACATTTAGTTATAAATAATCTGAGTATTTAATATGAAACTAGATTTCAGTAATTGCCAAATTTGGTCTTTAACTATAGATCACAATGTATGCTAAGCAAAATTATTCCGCAAGACATCTAAAAATGTTTTTCATCTACCTTTGATTCCTTCATGCACATTTCAGGAACTACCGTACGATAATATCTAAAGAATGGATTGGCCAAATGTGAGAATTCATCTCTGGGCTACAAATGGGTTAAATTTAAAAAAGACAAGCATTGAAAGACTGTTTTGTTCCCTGGGAAATGCTCTGGAAATGTTAATAGCTTCCTAATTACACTGCTTGCATTTGCAAGTTTTCCATGTGTTTCAATTGGATCATGGCAGTAAATTCTAAAACCTTCTCAGGGTCCCATGGCTTCAAGGAATTTAATGAATCATTTGTGGTACATTTCACAGATTACAACTCAGTTTCCCTTATTCTGCCTGAAACAAATTCTCAGAAAAAACTAGTATTAGTACAATTTGGCTAAGTTCAGACAAGTGTTTTTTTACGTGCAGGACTTGAACTAGCACCTCTTTCTGGATCTGAAAAGCAGAAGTTTAATTCTAAAATTCGTGTGAACCTAAGTAACACTTACTTGGGACTGAAGCAGCAGTTAAATTGTAACTAGTATTTCTAATTCTAGCAATTTTTTTGAATTGCTATGTACCAATAGATTTAACGTCATTGTGTTTGGAGATGGTTTTCAAGAAAAAAAAAAAAAAAGTGAGGCAAGATGCTACAACATGTATAAATTAAAATCCTGTTAAGAATCCTGATAATTTATATCTGAATGGCTTCTAGAACCAGTGAATTTCACAATGTAATTAGATGCTCGAGAGGTCATTTTTCTAAGGTGACTGCATATTTTAGTTTCACATCATCTTGTTCAGGTATTATGAAAGACTAAGCTAATACAGCATTTAACCAGTTTTATTACACCCTGTATTGTTTAATGTGCCTAAAGTCAGGTGTCTTCTTACCCAATGCTTACCAAGTAAAATACTAATATCTGCAGATTTTCATAATTTTTAATGCCATCCACAATTGTAATAATTTTAAATGCCCCTTTTTGACCCTTCTTCCAGTCTTTTCCCATTGTTTTCCCCCCAGAAGTTTTGTACAAGAGGGTGGTGGGGGAAACAGTATCACATGCATCCTGAGATCAATCAAGTTTTCTGAAAACACAACTGTCCTACACCTTTGATTCTGTATGGCCCATGTCAACTTTGGCTCTTTTGGAGTTCTTTCTTTTCTTTTGCCATTGAATTGGTCATCTCTTCCTGCATCACACTGTGATTTATTTCTCTCCTTCTCCTTAAAGTCAACTTTTTAGCACAAAAGGAAATGTATTTCTTGCAGACTAATACTCTTTCTCTACCAGTCTCTGTATAAAGTTATGAAGTACATTTTTACAAAGTTTTCTGATCTTAAGAAGTGTGCAACAAGAAGCACTGTAGATAGCTTTGCCTACTGCTGGGGTTTACAGATATGGTTATGATGCTTAGGTACTAAGGAGTGAACTAAGGCAAGAGTTTCTATTTTATTCCAATTTAATTAAATAGTATTAAAAAAGCCAGGCATAAATTTTCTGGTTACCTGTGAGGGTCCTTTGAACTTGGTATAATATACACACATTCCCTCTTGGTGAAAGTGTTTTCTATCCAGGATTTCTGGGACTGTAAAAATAAGAATTATACAAGAATGATTATAAATCACTGCCCATGTTCTTTTAAAAAAAGAACTGTATGATTAATGCCTACTTTTGGCTATTGTAAGAAATATAATTCCCCATTTCTATTTTTCATTGATGAAAACATATCTGCAGTACTAACAAGGGCAGATAATAAGGCCAAAATATTTTAAAAAGTGATTCTGAGTGCCCACGCAAAGAGGTCTGATTTTCAGTAAGAGCTCTCTCTGATAATCAGACTCCTTTGAAGTGCCTCATGTTGAGCACCTAAAGTTTGAACCAACCAGAATTACTAGTAGCTTGTTAAAAGTCTACATGATTTGATTAACTACATTCTGATGTTACAGTTTAGCAACAATCAACTACTTATGAAAAAATAAATAAATTAGTGGGGGGAAAAACAGATTGCAACTACAATAATTCAGGACAAATTACCTGTCGTCTGTTAAAAGCTATTTCAAATTGAATTAATGAAACATCATGAGAAAAACAAAAGATTATAAACTGTTATATTTTAATTACATAAAAAGAATAGATCATCATAACCAATTAAGAGCACAATAATTTCATGAAACTCTTTACTGTGTATTCTCAATTGCAAGAGTATTTTGCACTTAATATCAAACCTTTTAAATTACACACACACACAATATGCAAATTGAGATGCAAGAATATGAACACATTTTTAAATAGTTCACTACAGTGACCAAAACAGTAATTGTATAGTATTTTGAAGTTACAAAATATTCGCTGGTGATAAAAATTTTGAACTGTTTCACAAATGTTTTATCTATTATAAAGTTGTCAGTCATTCGAGTAACACATCCTACCCTTTTTTCCTCTTCGATAAACAATTCAATGAACTCATTGTTTCCGAGTGAGTTCAAAACGTGCTTGATTTCCTTAAATGTTCACACTGATTTCCTTCACCTATTTTAATTGCCGGTCAAGATTCTATTTAGCTTGCTTAAAAACAGGGACATAACATTGTCTTATAGATCAATTCTATGCAATAATTTAATTAAGGTTAATAATAAAAAGATGCTATTTGATATTAAGTGAAGTGAGCTGACTATATTAGTATTATGTCCAGTTTTGGTCTGTATCTATCGAAGTCAAAGTTGGCCATACTTCCTTAGAAATGCTTTCTTAGAGCAATGCTTCTTTCACTGAAAAAGGGGAGAAAATTGATCCAAAAGTATATTGCAGCTTTAGAATATCTATCAGAGTTTACTGTGAGTCTTTGAAGAAACACTATTTATTTTAATTTCTGGTAATAAAGGACAGGCTTTCAAACTCTGAAATAAAACTGTAACAAAACTGTAAGATTCTGCCCAGTGCATTTATTTTTTAGTAAACTGTAGATTACATATTTTTGAATGAATGTAACTATTACTTTCAACATAGAAAATGTTCTTCAGTGTCAAGCATGCAAAACCTTTATACGAAAAAATTTACTATACACAAATTGAACTTGAGATGCAAAATAACATTAAGTTTAATTTTTATATTTAATTATAAATATATTTGAAATTTATAAAACTACACAAAAAGTCACAATACTGCAAATGCTGCCTCAGAGGCAGCAGCATGGAGAATAAGGGGGGCAAGCAGGAGCCAGCACATGTGAGAAGCCAGCTTTCAAGCTAGCTCTTTGCACATATCGACTGATGCCGAGCCACCTGCCCCTCAGCACTGCTGCCTCTCTATCAGAGGCAGGGAAGGCTGCTCCTTGGGATGCCAGCGCAGCCTCTGTCCGTGGGGATCTGACGCAGACAGAAGCTGCTCCATGGGATGCCAGCACAGCTTCTGTATATAGGGAGCTTGGGCCACCTCAGGGGCTGGTGTCACCCCGTGCTGCTGCAGGCGGGAGCTGGTCTGGGAGGGGAGCCAGGTTTTAGACCAGCTCCTACCTGCCACCCCACACTTCTGCCACTGATACAGAGGTAGCAGCAGGGAGGGGTAGGTGACTCCCGGGGGGTGAACCAGGAATGCACTGACTGCTGGCCCCACCCCTGGGGGCTATCTAATAATCATGCAACCACTAAAATTTGACAGTTACACAATTAAATGGCTAACATCCCTACTTAAAACGGCAAAGCCTGATGGAGACATATTGCCTGGTCAACATATTTCAGTTTTTTTGATTTGTGGAAGTTAAATATATCAAAAAGTGGTGTGGGTTGCATACATAGGCTGTGCCATTTGCTGTTAAAAGTTAGTGGTGTTCTCAGAGTAAGGATGTTAAGCTCTGGACTGGTCTCTTCCAGCATTGATGTGCATCTTAAATGAGAAATGGTAATAGGGGGAAAAAAAAAAAACCTCTATGTAAAATGTGAAATTCTACTAACAACTGAAAAACAAGGTAGAAGAAAAATATTATTTAAAAAAAAAAAAAATCTATCCACTTCAGCAATTTAAGACTTGAAATTAGAAGTACTAGCAACATATAAATAAAAAAAAGTGATCTAAATAAGACATTTTTCCATTGTGATTTGTCATCACCCGGGTGTAATTTCAGAGCATGGGTGCTAAAAATTTGAGGAAAAAAGGTCAGGCCCCTTTTAGGTATTTCAAGTTAAATACCCAAAATCACTAGTCTGTTTTGACACAGGTAGGGATGTAAAAGGGTTAACTGGTCAACCAGTTAATGGTAAGCATGCCCCTTACTGGCATGCTTACCGGGGTAACCAGTACCATGGGCAGGGAACTGTTCCTGCCTGGCCGGGCCAACTGCGCTATGAGAGGCTCTCCAGCCCGGCCAACCACATCACAGTTTGGTGGTAGTGCAGCAGGCCCTGCCCAACCAAACCAGCCCCCCACCTGCAGTGTGTTACAGTGGGCTCAGCCCAAGCAGCCTGTGGAATGGTGGGCTCAGCCAGGTTGGAGCAACCCTCCACTGCCGAGTTAAGTTTAGCCGGTTAACTTTTTAACTGGGATTTTACATCCCTGGTGTCAAGGCATGTATACATGAACAGTTCTCAGCCAGCAGAGGTGTGGACCCTGCACTATCCTGCCATGCTCTGTGTGCACCATGATGCATATTACTAGTTCATTAATGTGCTTTGATCTAGTCCTGTTTCAAAGTTGACTAGATCAACTTTGATTAGAGATGTAAGCAAGTAGTCGATTGCTCGATTAACCAATAAGCCTAGGCTTACCAGTTAATCCAGTCGACTACTTGCTCTCCCCCCTTTGCTGCCTCTGTATCAGAGGCAGCAAGGCAGAGGAGGAAAGCAGGAGCTAGTGTTAAGGGGGAGCTGGCTTTCCCCAGCACCATCTCCGCAGTGCCACCTGCCCAACTTGGGCTGGCTGTGGACAGAGGCTGCTCTGGCAGTAGCCCCTGTCTGCAGGGAGCTTGGACCCTTGCTACCACCCCACACTGCTGCTTCTGTATCAGAGGCAGCAGGGCAAGGTGGCAGGCAGCTGGTCCGCGAGGGGAACTGGTTTTTAAAACTGGCTCCCCTAGCAGATCGGCTCCCGCCTGGCACCCCATGCTGCTGCCAGAGGCAGCCACGCAGGATGATAGGGGACTGGAGTGCACTGGCTGAGGTCCCTGTCCCCAGAGACTATAGAATAGTTGAGTAACCGCTAAGATTTCATGTTGTTATTCAACTATTCTATTAATCGCTATCCAACATCCCTAGATCAAATTCCATTAGCCAACTCTTAATGAGGGTAAGCATGGTGTGCAGAGGCAGTCTGTGCTTTGCAGCTTCATGCTTGGTTCCAAGGTGGAAAATTAAATCCATCTCTCCAGCCCCAGATTCTTTAATCACTCAAAACTCAATTCCTCTACTTCTAAACAACTGAATTTTGAAAGTTGGTGTAAACTGTATGGAAGTTCAGCCCATACAATTTCTTACAAAGTGGGAAACTAATTCTCTTCCTATTCGCTTCTTTCAAAACAGACAGAAATCATTCTCCCTTCTCACCCCGGCCCTCCAGCTTTCCAGGATGATTTTGCCTTAGGAGAAGAGACCAGGTACAAAAAATTTCAGCAAGCTATGCAAGACTGAAAATGGGGTTATAATGGAAACTGCTGCAACATGACCATAGCAGTCAATACTATGCACCTACTATGAATTCTCTTTCTGGTGTGAGGTTTCTACAAATGAATGCAGAACAGATACAGATTAGCTAGCAGTACAGAGTGTTTGAAGATTAACAAAAATATCCCTGTGAGCAACACAGAATACAATTCACTTTAGATAGAATACAGAAAAATCTCTGTGCATGTACATAAATCATACAATGAAAATAAATAAAATCAATTAACTGAGCCTATGTTTTCTTTCACAACAGAAATGATGCAAAGGGCATCACATTTTAGAGGAAGGCGTAAGTAAAGAATAGCAGAATATTGTAATTTTTAAAACACACCATGATCAAAAGTGTCCTGTAGCTTGGCTTTCATAACAGTTTGCAAGTTACTACTTTATCTTTACGCACATATTTCCACTATGTACAAGTTTTCATTAGCTAAACATGTGCTATATCATGGGACTCAACTGTGATTCCCTGCCCAGTTGACTGTGACACATCATGTACACCAGGCTCCTGGAGCAATAGCCAAAAGGCAGAAATTCCAAATAAATCTTCTTACTACTATTTGCATTCAATGAACCTCAAAAAAAAGGTAACCAGTTCAGACACACAGAACAGCTTACTATTCTTACAATGTATCTCTCGCCTCTGTTCCCTAACAGTACTGTATTATACATTTCATACATTTGTCTGCAAGTTCCAGACAAAACTTTAACTTTACGCTAAATACTTAGGTGACAAACACAGGGTTTTAAGAATCCTGCTGTTTAGCAAAAGTCGTCTAACTTGTCCTTAGTCCAAACTAACTACAAAGTGTTCAATGTGGCAGTCCCAATATAAGATGAAGTATTTTTAAACAAAAAAAGTTTTATCTGGGACAACTCTTTTGGTTTGTTTGGATGATAGTTTTACTTCCTGTGGACAATTTAGACCTTTTATATTTTATTGAAAAAAATCCCAGACTGTTGACCACAACCCACCCCAAAAGGAAAGCATTTATAACATAACTAATGTGAAATACAGTGTGTGTGTGTGGTGGGAGGGAGGGACAGGAGGAAGAAAGAAGAAAAAAATATATTAGTATCAAATCTCCTAAGTTGTTATAAATCTTTGTTCCAGCAAATCCCCACAAACAGTTAATTCACTTGCTTTCATTACAATTTAAAACAGCATACCTCTATAATTTCCAGCTTTTAGACACAATAAAAAGTTAGCCAGGTAGAATGACAAGGTATATTTAAAAGCTCTTCCAAATTTACTGCTGAAGGACAGAAGTGTCCAAAAAGAGCCTCCAAAAATTAGTTTGCAAAAAAAAGAGTATCATTAAATTAGACTAACACCAACAATTGAAATTTAATTAGACAAACATTAAATTATGAACATCAACAATTGAAATTTGTGAGTGCAATACTAGAAAAATCTATGTTGAACTGTGACACTATCATTATACAATATTTATACGCGTGCTTCAGTGTAACCATACTGTAAAACCACCATATTTTGTTTCATGGAGTGGTGGGGTTCATTGCCTTAGCTAATAAATATTAACTGTGCATGATTACACATTTATTTTTAAGTGAGTTAGTGAGGTATTTCTTCATGTGCACCTAGTTTTACTGGTTCAAGTCTGTATTTTAAGATCGGGTTAATTTAATTGTTTCACTAACACTCAACCTTTTAAATAAGTTTTTCCTTATTCTGGGAACAAGTACTATGCAGATGCATAAACATACCTGAGCAGCAAGAAGAGTACAATTAACATAAGGGAACACAGAAAAATCTCTATGCATGTACATACACTCAAACAGGTATGAAAAACAGAGAACAAAATATTGTAACTCCAGATTTTTCACAGTCAAACTCAATCAATTCTCAGATCTTATTGAAAATATGGGTTGCTGTAGTCAGCTATAGGCAATATCTGGTGAAAGATCATAAATGAAGTATGACTGATTCCATTTCAAGTAAGAGTGATTTTTATCTAATAGGCATGTATGCACACTGTACTGTGTGTCAGTTAATTTGCTCTGTACCTTATACCAGTGATTCTCAACCTATTTATCATTGTGGGTCACATATGCGGTCCAAAATGTGTTACATGGGCAAACGATTGGGAAGCTCAGTGCCAACCTGATCTCCATGCCCCGAACTCTGCACTTAAGAGTACCCTCCAAAAAGCAGGAAAAGGACCCAAGACCCATTGTGCGGGGGCTGACAGCCAGGACCCCAGGCCCAAGGTCAGGAGTGAAGGCCCACATAAAACCTCGGGGTGCTGCAGCAGCCCCAAAGACCCCTAGTTCCTATACCTATGCTGCCCAGCACCCTCCACCCCCATACTCTCCAAATCTCCCAAAAGACTACCTCTCCCACACCCTGAACCCATGCACCACCCATCAGCTTGCTGCTGGCAGGAGCTCTACAGCAAGGCTGCTTGAGGATGTCTCCCCCTCAGTTGGCCCTAGCCACACCCCTATCCCAAAACCTGAGCAGCAAATTGTGAATATTTTTTAGCACACAGCTGGACTGCAAATGTGAGCTAATTGGGCCACAGTTTGAGAGGCACTACCATAAAGTTTGTTCTTTAAATGACGTTAAGGTTACCAATAGTACATTTTGTCTGCCACAGGCACATACACCTTATTACTAGCACAACCATCACATACCACTGCAAACTAAGTCTACCCACTTCTACCACAAACCAGACCAGACAAGACTCCTTACCTCTCCACCCTCACTGTCCCTTCCAAACAAGTTTACAAGGTTTTGCAGGTTTAGGCAATGTGGTGCTGGAAGCCTGCCAATACTACTTGAGTAGAGTTACGTTTGTGGTCTGTGGTGTATAGTTATTATGCTAATGTGTAGCCGTAAGGTGTATATCTCTAGGCAAGGGAGTAGATCAAACAGCCTTACCTTTTAATTTCCTTCCTTTTTTGGTTGTAAGTAAATTATTATCTACAGAGAAACCTTAAACACACAAAAACAATACATGCAGTTTTGTGTAAGTGCATGTGGTGCTTTGTTTGGCTTTTGTTTTTATTTTTTTTTAATTTCCCAACTCCTGGCCAGTTATTTCTTCTATAGAGAACAGAACCACTGGCCTCATCTACACAAGTAAACTGCACCAGTGTTCAGTTAAAACTGAATCTTTTTTTTAAAGTAACATTTTAAGTTAACCGTGCCACTTTCTTGTTTAGACAAGACTTTTGTCCAAGAACCCAACTGGCTCAGGACCAAATGAAGATCCTGTCATGCATAAAAGGTGCCATTGCTATGTTGAAGATTCTGTTCTTCATTATACTGTTTACAGATGGCTTAAGAGCTCTGCTTAAGAATCAGCAACACCTGATTGAAGTTTGTCCATACACATATTTTTCTATCAAAAACGGCCTTGAAACTGAGAATTTTCACGATTATATTTTTTCAATTTTCTCATTAAAAAGTTATTTTAAGAAAAAAATAATGCTCAAACTCTTTTACTCTTCTGATTCACATGCAGAACTCACTCCAAATCAACAACTTAACCAAGACCAGGGTCTTCAACATCACAATGGCTCCTTTAAACACAGAAAATCTTTATCAGAGCAACAGAATCAGAGTGTATAGGATTTAAATTATGATTTAAATCACTAGTCAGGAAGACTCGATTTAATCATGGTTTTCTACATAAAAGTGCATTCACGTTGGTTGTTATAACCTTAATACATATTCTTCACAATTCAGAGATAGATGTAGGTTTTATTTTAAGGTACACCCTATACATTTTAATCAGTGATTTATTTTGAAAACTTTTCAGATTAGTTTTACAGCTATATTAGAAAATTAATGATTGACTATTTCATTTACTAAAGGTAACTGAAGCAGACATTTATGAAGTCATTAGGAGATGAACTATCTCCAATTCAACAGGATAGTCATTAATATTTGGAGGATTTTCTTGCCATGCTGTATTAGGAGATCACCACCAGACATACATTTAAATTGATTTAACTAAAACAATGTTATGTATTCTGGGTTTTTTTCTTTAACAGCAAACATAGTATTTTAACAAAACAAGCATATAAATTTTTAATTTGGTTAAACATTTAACTTTTTTTTAAACCGGGTTTGTTTTTGTTAACATTTTTTTCAACTAAATTGGATAAGTGAAAATTAAAAAAAAAAAAAACCCACAAACATTAAATTTACTCTGTCAGCCAGGTCAACATGAGAAACTTAAAATATTGGTTTCTGAAGCTAACTCAGTCATCTTTGCCTTCATTTTCCTATTTGTTCATAACCTGGAAAACAAAAACAGGCTTTCCTGCTTTTTCAGGTACCAAACGATTTCTCGGTTTAGAGTGAATTAGTCCAAAGGGGAAAAAAATATTCTTTCTACACAGGCTGAAACTACTGCTGTTAAAAGTAAGATTATCACTTCAACAGTCTCTGAATCCAAGTGCTTAAGTGACTTCCACCAGTTTACTGGTGTGACCTTCTTTAACACATCAGCAAACACATTTCTTGAATGGTAATAGAGATGTAGCCGTGTTAGTCTAGTTTAGCTGAAACAAAAAACAGGACTATGTAGCACTTTAAAGACTAACAAGATGGTTTATTAGGTGATGAGCTTTCGTGGGCCAGACCCACTTTCTCAGATCAAATTGTGGAAGAAAATAGGCATGACCATATATACCAAAGGGATACAATCAAAAAAGTGAACATATAGAAAGGACAAATCAAATTTCAGAACAGAGGGGATAAGGGGAGGTAAATGTCTGTGAGCTAATGATATTAGAGGTGATAATTGGGAAGCTATCTTTGTAATGGGTAAGGTAATTAGGGTCTTTGTTAAGACCCGGCGTAAAGTGTCAAATTTAAGCATGAATGACAGTTCAGAGGTTTCTCTCTCAAGCCTGGTGTGAAAATGTCTTTGAAGCAGTATGCAGGTAATCAAGTCATTGAGACAATGCCCTTTCTGGTTGAAATGGCAAGAAACTGTTTTTCTTTGTGATACTATCTGATATCCGTTTTGTGTGCATTGATTCTTTGGCGAAGCGTTTGAGACGTTTGTCCAATGTACATAGCAGATGGACACTGTCGGCACATGATGATATAGATTATATTTCTGGATGAGCAGGAATATGTGTTCTTGATCTTATAACTGAATTGGTTAGGTCCAATAATGGTTCACCCTGAGCTCTGAAGTTCATTATAGTTGGCAGTATGGAGGGATGATTGCTGGATGCCCATGTCACAGACAACTCCCCTTCTTCAGCAGTTAAGATTTGATCTTGGTATCAACTATTGAGAATATTTGCAAGAAAATGAGCTGGAGATAGTGCTTGTCCCCTTTGCTTTTTTTAATGCTTGTAATTTAAATCTGTCACTGCATATTTCTCTTTTTAAGATCTCACTCAGTTCCTTCCACATTTCAACAGCATCAGCAATAAAACAGCTACTTCCCTACATTTTGTACAAGGCTGCAGAAATAGGCTTCAGGGTACTCAGAATGCTTTCAACATTTCTCTTAAGCCCAATATAGAGGACTTGGGCTGTGACAATGCCATCTATTTTTTTCACAGTTTTGTTCACAAACTGTCATCATATTAGGCCAGTTATTGATATAGTGCTCAAAATAGTCCATTGTGGAGTTCCATTACACGTCTTGTGAGAGAGTTAGCTTGGTTCCTCCCACTTTTTTCAGAGCAGCTGCTGCAAAGTGGTTGTTGGAAGTATTTTGCAATTTCAACAACATTGGTCCTTTGCTTCTGGAACACTGAAGCTAGGAGGTGCATCAAATGAGCACTGCAACAGTATGTTATTAGCTTAGGATTCTCTTCACTCTCTTCTAAACTTTTCATCTTGGACACATTTGCAGTACTGTCACCAAGCAATATACTAGACATTGGAATTTTTTCTCACAATTTGTTATAGCTTTTACTGCTACTTCTTGTAAGTATTCTGATGTGTGTATGCACATTTCCTGAGGTATCATTTCTGTAAGGACGACATTCCCTTCTTCTGTTGTCACACAAACATATACAACAGGATCATTGTGGAGAATGCCCCACCCTTCAAGATGCAGGTTAACAATTTCATCCTCTAGACTTTTTGCACACTGCTAAATTTCTCTTTCATACACTTTATCCAGCAATTTATCTGTGGCATCTGCTCTGTTGGGTGGACCGTGACCTGATCTTAATTATTTGAACCATGCCAATGAAGTGTGGGTTCTCAACCATATGGAAAGGAAAGGAGAGCTGGTTGCATAAACAAACCAGGCAATTTTTTCATCAATATTACCTCTTTTTGTAATCTGCTGGTTCTTAACACGCTTATCTAGGGTGGTTTCTGGATGATGGAATTTTTTCCCTTTCTTTTTGCTTTAGGTGATATACTGTGGCTATGGGATATACATGATGTGACTGAAACACTATCATAGGCAAATAACTCAAATTATATAAAATGATGGCGATCTTGAAGGAAGACAGTCTTCAGAATCCTGTATGTTAAGGATGGATACGCCTAAGTCAATGTAGTTATTTAATTATTATTACCATACCGCTCATTTAATATTACTCATATTCAACAACACTCAAAGAAAGGTGAAATTGTAAAAGGAAGACCTGACTATTTCAGCTATTTATTTTTTATCACAACTGCATCGAAAATGATAATACTATACGGTAACAACTATATTTTTTGCTCAAACATAAGAAATCAAGAATTGCTCAAGCAATCCTTAAAAAAAAGTGTGTGAAATTTAAAAAAAAATGTTTGCATATGCTGCATGTTCAGACAGGTTCCTTTCATCACCTTCAACACATCTTCCTCCTGAGAAGGAATACTTCTCATGATGTTGTTTCATTTCGGGCAACCAGGCCTTACATTTCTTTGTTGCACTGTTTGCATTTTGCACACATGCCTGTCTTACACACGGGTAAAGGAACTTCATTAAAATATTCCCAAACTGGGTCTTTTACAGCCTGCTGCCATTATAAGTTTTCCCTTTTAGTGAGAGAATGTATGATACTGTACATCCCAAATCAATGAAGGCTACACTAAGAAAGACCTCAAGACTTCTGAAATATGCTGCTGCTCAGTTTCACTTTTGTTTCTACTGCCTGTCCCTCCCTTCTCATGTTGATCTCTACCATCTTCTAGTCATTGAACTTTCTGAAACTTTGCACTTCTAAAGAGAGGTAAGAGATTGACTCTGTGTACATAAATTTGCAGAGGAACAATAGGGATGAGGTCTGTTATTTCTCACCTCTATATATTATTTATTTAAAAACATTTTTGCTGTTAACAAGCATGTTATCTCTGGAGACACAAATCCAGAGTTTGAGAACTGCAAAACTAAGCATTTCTAATGCTATCTTCTAGACTGAGTACTCAGTCCCATTGGGATGATAGAATGATTAATTTAAATAATCTATACAGAAGCCTCTGGAACCCCATAAAATTAGGTCCCTAATCTATGAACAATTGGAATTCATTTAGGGTACGTCTAGACTACATGCCTCTGGCGACAGAGGCATGTAGATTAGACTACCCGGCATAGAAAATGAAGCGGCGATTTAAATAATCGCGCTTCATTTAAATTACACGGCTGCCGTGCTGAGCGATCAGCTGTTTGTCGGCTCAGCGCGGTAGTCTGGGCGTTCGCGGATGCGACATCAAAGGCATTTGTCGACCTCCCAGGTATGCCTCCTGGGATGAGGCATACCTGGGAGGTCGACAAATGCCTTTGATGTCGACGCGTCAGACTACGCTGAGCCGACAAACAGCTGATCATCGGCTCAGCAAATGTAAGTAAATGAAGCGGCGATTATTTAAATCGCCCTTCATTTCTATGCGATAGTCTAATCTACATGCCTCTGTCGCCAGAGGCATGTAGTCTAGACGTACCTTTACAAAACCTCTCAAACATTACACTATACGGTCTCATACTACAGAATTAAAATTCATGACCCCTATTCCATGATGAGATATCTTTGAGCTATAATGTATTTTAATTAAAACTACCTTTAGATGGGTTTTTCCCCTCCAAAACCATTTTTAATTACAAAAAAAAAATAATTGATTTTTATCTAATCTGGTGATAAACCTGTTCTTAAGAAAACTGTTCAGTCAGTCTAGGAACTTTGATGATGAACAGTTTCACAAAGATCCTGGCCTTTGACAAAAGTAACCATTATTTTGTCAAACATTTTCTCTGATGCATCTCCCAACTGCCACTTGTTTTACTAATCTATTCATTATTTTAGATGCAGGTGACATTTATAGCATATATCAGAAGGCAGATTCATAGCTATCTCCTAAACTATTTTGAAAAGCTTCTACAGACTGTGTAGAAAAGCTCCTAAACTATTTTGAAAAGCTTCTACAGACTGTGTAGCTGGTGTGGAACATTTTCTCCATCAGTTAATCAGCGTATAAAACCCAGTAATGACAAAAAATGACTAATTTTATTTAAAAGTTACATAGCTCCAAAAGCTCACCCCATTTTTTTAAACAGTTTGTGGGTTTTTAGGGGAATAAAAATCAGACTCAGTGAACTTTTGATCCAAGTTAAATTGGATTAAAATTTTAAAAGTTTAATTGTGCACAGATCTGGGGCACATGCACTAAATTTTTAATTTACGAGAATTGAACACACACTGGAAGTGAAAAACAGAATGCAACCTGAACTTGCACTGAAATGACTCCACCATAATTAAACGTGTCATACTTCCAATATTATTATTAAAGCATGCCACTCCCTAAATAGCTGTAGGGAACTCACATTTTAGAATAGCTCATATTAGCAGATTAGACTTTCTGGGGTCACAAAGAATAAGTTGTTCGCTGATTCCAGAACGAGAATGTCTGGCAAACAAAATTTTAAAAAAGTACTGAGGTCCCTGCCCTAAAGGCTGCAACAGCAGAAACTGTAGAGAAACTCGTAACTCCATTCCCTTGATCTCCATCTCTCACTTACAGGGTAACAAAGGCAGAGAGAGCACAGCTGCTGCTGGCATCCTGAATACACCAGGAAACATATGCTGCTACCCGATGCTCTGCAATGGTGCCTGATGAAGTTATCAATGACTGGCATGGAAAAGTATCCTACCACAGAGGAAGAAATATGGCTGCCGTCCCTAAAAACTTTTGGGAAATATTGCCGACTACCTCCACAAAAGTTTCAGACAGACAGAGCCATCCCGTCCATAGGACAGTTAGGGCCAGCCATCCCAGGCCCTGCGCTTCAGGGGGACCCAGAAGTTTGGGGCCAAGAGTGGTCAGCTAGGTAGTTGCACACCACAGTGGTGACCTGCTAGATGCATTTGCCAACCTGTAAAATAAGGAAAAGACATTTCAAAATTCAGAGAGCTTTAAAGGGGAGAGGCACCTTTGGTCTCTGGTACCTCTAGACAGAGGAGCTCACTATAACGACCAAAGTGGTCAGTGTCAAGCATTGTGGAACAGCTGATGAAGGATTGCTAGGGTCAAACTAAGTAATGCAGTGTTAGCACTCCGTTAAACACGCCACATGGGTCAACACAGTTTGGGGATGTGGTATTACTATGTCACTGTAGCAAGTAATTTATTTGTCATTTGGGAGACAAATTTAAGCACGGATACATGCACAACTTAGTAAACACAAGGCCACTTACCCTGAACCTAACTTGATAACGTAGACCAGCCTAAGGACATTAAAGACTAGTCGACTATCCGATAAGCATTTGCTTATTGGATAGTCTTTTGACTAGTCGATAGGCACTTCCACATTCCTCCTTGGAAATGTACAAGAGCCCCTACTGGGTGCCTTCTCTGAAATGCCCAAGAGGCCCCAGCGGGGGCTCTTGTGCATTTCAAAGCCATGGAGCCTGGGGTCAGCGGGGGACTCACAGTCCCCCGCTGACCCCGGGCTCCATGCTACACTGCATTTCCTGGGGAGTACATTTCCTGCATGCTATGCTGCATTTCCTGCATTTCCATGCTACACTGCATTTCCCTGTGGCATTTCCTGGATCAGCTGTTCAGCAGCTGTCCCTTTAAACCACGCATCCGTGCGATTCAAAGGGGCAGCTGCCTGGAGTCAGCTGGGAACTCCCCAGCCGATCGAACCCGGGGTCAGGAAATGCCACGGGGAGCCCGGGATCAGCTGGGGAGTCCCCAGCTGATCCCGGACTCCATGGCTTTGAAATGCACAAGAGCCCCCGCTGGGGACTCTTGTACATTTCAAAGGTGGCACCCGCATGCTGCCCGGAGTTAGCAAGACTTCCTGCTGGCCCTGGGCTGTACGCGGAGTTCCGCATTCCTCCTTTGAAATGTACAAGAGCCCCAGTAGGCGGTATGCAGAAGTGCCTATCACCTAGTCAATTAATCGCATTTTAACATCCTTAGACCAGACTTTTGATCAATAGTAAGCAGAGTGGTGGGAAGAAAACAGGAAAAAATTAAGTTGTCAACCACTCAGTTTCCTCTCTCCAGATTACTAAGAAAAAAATATGAAGTTAAAAAATTCCAGATCTGCAAAAAATTCTTAATTTTGGCCCCAATCCAGCAAAGATTTAAGCACATCCTCAATTTTACATACTGCCAATCAGAGTGTAAAGGTAAGAACATGTTTAAATCTTTGTAGAACTCAGGCTTTAAATCACGGCTACTCAACTTTGGAAGCCCCGTGGGCCACAATGATACTTGTAGCACATGCCGATTGCCGCAACTTGAGTGTGGTTGCATATGCAAATAACTTTTCACACAATGCCCCGGCACTACCAGTACCTCCTCCCTGGGGACTAGAAACGCTAACACCCAGTACCCATTTGTTCTAGCCAGCCCATCTACTTGCATCTTTCAATGCTCACCCCAATTGGGAGATGCCTCGCCATTGTGAAGCGTGTTCCCAGTGGAGGCCATGTTCAAGGGATCCCACCCGTAGGCCGTGTAAACCCAAACTGCACCGTGGGCCGTAAAAACATGGGTCGTGGGCCGCATGTAGCCCACAGGCTGCATGTTGAGTAGCCCTGCTTTAAATTATAAACACAGGGACTCCATTTTAGTTTTGTAAAAATGCCGTGAACATCTACAGCGCTATATAAGTAATACTAATTAAAAATGGACATGGTCTGTCCAAATACTAGTAACGGAAGAATAAGTTGCAGGAGTTAACTTAGTTCAACTTTAGCTAGAGACATCTCAGGGGACTCAGATTTATTTCTTTTTGTGACATTACAAAAAGGCCTCCTATTTCCACAATGAGGAATTTTGTGTCTACTGACTTGATAGTTAATAATCTGTTCAACAGGGTAATGGAAATAGAATTGTGTGATATCATTAAGGCATTAACGTTTGGCATGCTTATCCCAAGAGAACTATTTTAATACTTCTAAAGCTATACATGTAAAATACCTAATATTCATTCTCTAATGCTGATGTCTAAGTTATTTTGCCTAGGCCTGCTCTAACCTATAATATGGCTTGCGGGCCGAACCCACAGGTCCTAAGGGGAGCCCCAGGCAGGCTCCCCACTTGCCTTGCCCCACCTGCATGCCACTCAGAAACGTGGCTGCGGGCAGTTTCATTTTAAAAACTGAGCCCTGAGGGGAGGGGAGACGCTTTAGGAGCTACTCCTGCCCCCAACACAATTCCACTGGCAAGCTTCTGGCCAGAAATTGGCCAACGGGAGCTGCCTGCTTCAATAACAGGCAGCCATGAAGCACAAGAGGCCAGTAGTTATTCACAGAGCACATGGCTGCAGCCTGTGCGAGGGTAAGGAAGCTGATTCAGGAATGCACTGCTGGCTGATAAGTCTCCTGACCAGACCCTGCCTCAGGCATACCAGCTCCTCCCCTTCCCCAATCCTTTGCCTCCCCCACCTGTCCTCCTACTCCACATACCCAAATCTTCTGCCCCCCTCCTGCATCCATACCCCCTCTCAGATCGAACACCCCAATTCTCTGCCCTAGATCACAGTCCCCTCCTCTCTGGCTCACAATCCAAATCCCTGCACCCCCTCCTGTACCCCAATTCCTTGCCATAGGTCACAATCCAACCCCCTGCACCCCAGTCCAGTGCCCCAGGTCACAAATGCCTCCTTCACCCACATTGCCTCCCTTTACCCCTCACCTCCTCCATTAATATCCTAAAAGAGTACGGCCCTTAACCACTTTCCAAATTCTTGGAGTGCCCCCCCCCCCATCAAAAATTATTGCCCACCCCTGGGTTAGAGTCACTCCCTCCACTTATCTGCCAAAACCCAAATTCTACATTTCTCACAGGGCAGTTGATAATAAACTGCTAAATAGTTCTCTGCTTCTTCGCATGTAAGTGGTGTTTATAGTGTGCTCTTGGAGATCTCCATGGCCCTAATCTCAGGTTTCAGATGGTACATCATACTTACTTCCTTTCAATTGCATTTACTAAACCAGTGCATATCCTAGAGAATTCCATGTTAAAAGCACATCCAAAACTACTGATTATAGGCCATAATAGACACGCAAATATATGTTGGCTTGCAACAAGAAGTGGGCACCTAACTCACTAAAATGCTTTTGAAATACCACCATCTGTTTCTAAAAAGGACAAGACCCTTGCCATTCTTCCTCCTTATCTATATTGGGTTTCTAATATGACTAACCTTAAGCCCAAGCCCAATTATCTACACAAGCATTTGTATGGCTATCATGACTTACAACTGGCTGTTTGGTATCTGCTTTAAAAATTAACTCTCGTTTCAAGATAATTCTGAAAATCTCACCCACTGTATTGTCTTTTCCTCTAGGAAACAGAGGTTACCTTAAAAATAAGTTTACAGCCCTAGCAATAAAACCCACATAACACATCCCATACTGCACATGGCTCAACGTCATTCATTTTATCTTCAAACCAAAATTAAGGCTGCTAGACACAGTCTACTTTAACTGTACCACCTATCAAGTACTGTGACAGGAAGTAAAGCATAATTCCCTCAAGTGCACACACAGCACTGCCATTTAGGCAGCATGCAAAGTACAGGTGAATTAATTCCTGACTATTGATATAAATCTAGGAGTGACTAGCACTAATTTACAATAAAATAAGAGAATCCTTTTATCCATTCCTTTCTTTCTGGCTTGCACTGTAAATCCCCCAAGCTGAATATCCAGTTTCCCATTCGGAGAATATAGTTCTTTTCAAGATAAAGTCTCCTGTACCAAGACATCCCCTGACTCACCAAATGGCCATGATCAGTTAAAAGGCTGAATCATCCAAAGGACAAAAAATAACCATCTGGCAAAAGAGTTAAAATATCTTATTAAAAACAGATTAGCACAGGAAGATTTTTGCATATTAGATCTATATTTTATGGAAGTCTTTTTTTAATTAAGAACCAATAGCCAGACTCTCTGAATAACTAAGGATGTAAGTGACTAATTGACTAGTCGACTATCCAATAACCAAAAGCTTATCGGATACTCAACTAGTCGCTTCCCCCCCTTGCTACCTCTCTCACAAAGAGGCGGCAGCGGCGGGGAGAAGAGAAGGTGCTGAGCCCCAGTGGGGGCTCATACATTTCAAAGCAGAAGCACCGCGTGGAGCCTGGGGTCAGTGGGACTCCCCGCTGGCCCCAGGCTCCACAAAGCAGCATTTCAATCTTTGAAATGTACAAGAAACCCAGCAGGGGCTTTTGTGCATTTCAAAGGAACGCATGCTAGTCCTTATCAACTAATCCAACAGTCGATGGAAATCCCATCAACTATTCGACTAGTTAATCGAAATTTAACATCCCTAAAATAGACAGGAACAGAAAGCCAAAATACTTGACACCTCCCTGAAGAAATGTTGACTCAGATTCCAGGTTACCACAGTTCTTGCCTGCCATGCCAAGTGGTACCATAGCCCACTAGTATCACTGAAATCCCCATGGTGATTTCCCCACTCCAAACTGATTTGAGACTGATTGGAAGAAGGCAATGACCACTCATTTCCCCAGTCTTAGTGCAGCTCTCATTTTGGCATCCCTGCACTAGAGCAGCAGTTTTTAAACTTTTTTTTCCTCTCATGACCTAGTTGAAGAAAAGCGTTGATGCTTTTGACCTAACAATTTGACTGGCTCTGGTGTGGGGCTGAGGAGGAGAGGTTAGTGTGCATGAGGGGGCTCTGGCTTTGGGGCGAGGAGTCAGGGCTGGGAGAGAAGGGGCTTACCTTGACTGGCTCCCAGTCAGCAGTGCAGGGGGGTGCTAAGGCAGGCTTCCTGCTTCTCCTGGCACCACAAATCATGCTGTGCCCCAGAAGCAGACAGCAGCAGGTTCCCAGCCAATGGGAGCCCCGTGCGTTCTTTCCTCCCCACCCGCACCTAGGAGCCAGGGCTGCTGCACAGTCTGCAGTGCCAAGACAGGTAGGTAGCCTGCCTTAGCACTCCCAATGGTCACCCAATCCCTTGGCAGCAACAAGATCCAGTACCTAACATTCCACGACCCAGTAGTGGGTCGCAACCCAGTTTGAAAACCACTGCATGAGAGGGCTGGGGTGAGCTCCAGACAGTTCCAGGAAAGTGACTTTGCGCATCCCAAAGTTCTGCAGCCACTGCTTGTCATCCCATACCTGCATAATGATGCAATCCCACCACTCAGTCCTTGTTTCTCAAGCCCAGAACCGATAAACCACCTAAAGCTGGCTTTGTGCAATGAGAACTGGCAAACACCCTTACCCTGCCGGAGCCCCAATCACTCCACCCCCTCCTCAACTGTTCACTCTGTCAATCTCACTCACTCATTTTCATTGAGATGGGGCAGAGGCTGGAGTGAGGGAAGGGGATGCAGGCTCTGGATGTGGATGCAGGCTCTGGGGTCAGAAGAGTACAAGCAGGCTCCTGAATAGGGCAGCAAATTGGTATTGGCTCTAGGCTGGGGATGAGGAGTTTGGCATGCAGGAGGGGGCAAGGGCTCTGGGGCAGGCTGAGGATGAAGGATTTGGGAGTAAAGAAGGGGGCTCCAGGGAAGGGGGAGTAGAGATGAGGGGTTTGGAGTGTGGGACAGGGCTCTGGGCTGAGACAGGGAGCAGCATGTGAGGAGTACAAGCTTTGAGCTGGGGGTGTAGGCTCTGGGGTGGGGCCAGAAATCCAGGGTACAGGGTTCATGAGGGGGGCTACAGGCTAGGGTGCAGGAAGGAATGCAGGGTGCAGGCTCTGGGAAGAAGTTTGGGTGCAGGAGGGGGCTCTGAGCTGTGGCAGGGCTGAGAGGAGATAAGGGGTGCAGGCTCTGGGCAGCACTTATCTCAGGTGGCTCCCAAAAGTGGTGACGTGTGACTCGTCTCCAAATGAAGGGGCAGCCAGGTCATAGTTGCTGGCCAATGAGAGCTGCGGAGCCAGTTGTTGTGGTCGGGGCAGTATGCAGAGCAACTGATCATTCCTCAGCCTAGTAGCCAAGGGACATGTTGCCACTTCCAGGAGCCATATAGGAAGCTTGCTAGCTTCAGAGGTGCTGACCAGAGCCACCAGAGTCCTTCCTCGTTCAGGAGTTCAAGTGTTTAAAAAAAAAAACAAAAAAAAAAAAACACCCACCCAAACATAACCCACAACACCCTGGCAATATAATCCACGATGTGCATCTTGGACTGTATCTATCCATGGCACACAGCAGGGCAGACACCATCACTAGAGTTGCAACTCAAAATATAGTAGGATCAGGCGCACTGTATTCACAGTGCCCATTACAATCCTGGAGAACGGCA
Organism: Rafetus swinhoei; assembly: GCA_019425775.1. NCBI lineage: Eukaryota > Metazoa > Chordata > Testudines > Trionychidae > Rafetus > Rafetus swinhoei. Next base: position 25,902,224 of record CM033442.1, on the reverse strand, counting down.
CAGAATCCATGCTTTCTGGACGAGATGGCAGGCAGGCAATTTACAGGGGCTGTTGAAAAGTGGTGTGAAGACCCTATTAGGAAAGCCATGCAATGACGGCATGGATAAAGCTTCGTCATGGGGCACTGAGTCTGTGCCCAAGAAGCATTGCATACGCTTCCCAAAGCGCTCTGCATCAGATGGTGGCCAGCTGCATAGTGAGATAGCTACCCATGGTGCACTGCTCTGTGTCAATGCAAGAGCTACTAATGTGGATGTACTTTGCAGACACAAAAAGCATACTGTGGACATGCAACGGTGGTGTAATTACAGCAGTGGCTATATGTCAACGTCATTTAAAATGTACTTTCATTTATAGTGCAGATATGCCCAAAGTTTCAACATGGTATATATACACACACCTTACCCCTTTACTTAATGCTTGGCCTACTTAATAACAGGTGTCAGGTAAATTTTACAAGGCCTGAAAATTAAGTAGTTAATTCTAATACATTCCTCCCTAAATTTGGCCTCAGTCCACTACTGGTATCAATATTGGGGAAAGTGTGAAAGTGACAAAGTAAGAGAAATCTAACAAAAACATATAATAAAAGTATTTCTAATAGTTTATAATATGCACATTTGAAATTTATTAGGTCCTCTGATTTTACTGCATTATGCAATTGTTCAAAACAAGTACATCACCTAAAATACTTTTAGCTTACTGCCTTTATTAATTAGACAATCTGTTAAAAAAAAATACAAGCAGTCATAGGAACAGCCCTTTCACACTTTTTAAATTACTAATGTTATTACTATCCCCTTCTCAGAAAGGCATACAGAATACTCCATTGCATATGCTCACTTTGTATGTTTCCTAAGCCAGAAGCAAATAAGATTTAATGAAGTATAAAAAACAAGACTTCCACAGAACAAACAGCCTCTTTTGATGTTCCCAACTGCAAACCTGTATTAATGTTTACTTAAAAACTGATACAACTTAGACATTTTATAATATATACATAGGGAATGGAATTGTACAGTTACTGGAGCTACATTTTTAGAGATATGTATGCCAAACCAACTGAAAAGAGTGTGAATCAAACCTTCCCCCCTACACACATCCTGCCACCACTTCCCTCATCCCCTCCCCACATACACTCAGAGTTGGATATAGTTCCTTTCACACTACAATTTTTAGTCATGAGATCTACTCATGTCAGCTAGCTCCATTAGATGTCACACAGACAGGTCAAAAATTAGAGAGGGTGGCACCATGCACATTAAGGAGGAATGGAAGAAAAGAGCAAACAAAGGTAGACCTGCCAAACAATCTGATTATAGAGGGGAAGAAGATGGTAGAGTGTGTGTCTTTTCTACGGGGAGACATTAGGTATGCCAGATAGAAGAAGGGCACTGCTTCTGGCATAACGAGGGCTGCCCTGGTGACCTAACAGAGTTGAAAACTGCACTAATGCAACATGTTTCTGCAGTGCCCACTTTCCTCTAGCCCAGAGTTGGACAATTTTTGATTGGGGGGGGGGGGGGAAGGGGAGGGAACCACTCCAAGATTTTGGAAAGCTGTCAAGGGCAACACTTTTCCATTATATTAACAGAGGAGATGAAGGGTCTGGGATGGAAGTTGGGTACAGAAGGGAGCTTGGGGTAAGGGATTTGGGTGTAGGAGGGGATAAGGCGTCTTGGAGGGGAGTTTGGGTGAAGGAGGCAGTTGTGACCTGGGGCACTGGACTGGGTTGCAGGGGTTTGGATTGTGACTGAGGGCAGGAGGGAGCTGTGACCTGAGGCAAGGGATTGGGGTACAGGAGGGAGTGCAGAGGTTAGGGTTGTGACCTTGGGCAGGTTATGGAGTACAGGGTCGGGGAGGGGGAAGGGGTTCAGGAGGGGCACAGAGTTTTGCTTATGTGGAGGAGAGGGGCAGCAAAGGGGGGGGGGCAGAGAGGGGCTGGATTTTCAGAGGCAGGCTCTGGCCAGGAGACTTACCTGGGTGACTCCTGACCAGCAGCACAGCACGTATCTCAGGTCGGCTCCCTTCCTGCCCTGCCTCCGCACAGGCCACGGAGGCTGTGTGCGTTGGTGAATAAGAGCATGGGGGGTAGGGGGGAAGTGGTGCTTTGTGCTGCCAGTTCTTCAAACAGACAGCTCCCACTGGCCAGAAATTGGCCAATGGGATTGTGCTGGGGGCAGGAGCAGCGTGTGAAGCACCATTGCCCCTTCCCCAGGGCTCAGACTTGAGAAAAAGAAATGGCTGCAACAGCCACTTTTCTGAGCGGTGTTGGGGGAGCACAGGGCGAGCAGGGAGTCTTCCTGAGGCTCCCCGCTGTTCCACAGGCTGGATTCAATGGCTTGACAGGCCAGATTCGGCCCACGGAGGATATTTTGCCCAGGTCTGTTCCAGCCACACCTTCCAGGCCTGAAACATCTGGGAGGAGTAGGAACATCTGTGCACCAGAAGATCCTTCCCGCATTAGAATAACGCTCCCAGTGCTGAACAGATCAGCTATATGGCCAAATTCCAGCCCTAAAACCCAATTTTAGACACTGAGAATAAAGAGAGTCAACAGGGATAAATAATTCACATTTCGCCATACAATAGCTATCTGTAAAGACTGTAAATATTTTGTCCGAAGTCTGGACATTTTGTAGGCAGCAAGAGCTATCTAAAGACAAGTTTCCTATCAGGACCACTATAGAGATTATTGTTCATAAGGGAAAGAATTCCAGTTTTAAATTCCTGTGTATTTTCAGGAAGTGCAGATTAGAAAGTAATGATCCTCTCCTTGCAATATTCGCATAATGATTTGTTTTTTACAAGGGACAAAAAAAAGCAGCTCTTAGGCGATCAACCATCAAGCACACAAGAAATCTTAATAATTCATCAGGCACATACAAGGAAATAATACAAGAGCAGCAAGTTCCTTCATTACCTCTAGATGCATTTTAGAATTAATGCTATACAAGATGGAAGTATGACTACCAAAAATCTAGAAGACATGGAAATAAACATTTAGGCAGGAGAGGGTAAGAAGAACTATTGCATGGTATAAAATCCAAGCTTTTACACTTGCTAGTTTGATTTTGACTGAGTTAGATTAACACATTTTTTCTTCTGAGAAAAAAGTACACATTTAGCATATTAAACACAAAGACTAGCAGTGTTCATGAGGAAAGGCAGTACCAAAATTATCCTACCTATAGCTGTAACTAAAAAGAAATTTACATGAATACATTCCTGATTATGTCCAAAAAAACCACACAAGAATGTGAAGTTGAGACTTGGGACAAAAATTTAAAATGACACTCATATTAACTTTAAAATAGCGAGTAGCATCAGTTTGTCCTTTATTAAGGATTTATAAATGATTGAGGAAAAACTTTTGAAATTATATTGGTACATGTTTCGACATTACTCACTAAATAAAGTTACATACAAGTTATGTATAATTTTTCCAGATCTAATTCATAATTTGACACTCAGCTTCAATAATGTGCAAGAGGCATTTGTTACTGCAATTATAGCAGTTATCTGTGTTAGAACCTAGATCATAAGACTTACAAGTGTGAGGAAAGTTACACGAGGAGTCCTCTGAAGTTAAAATGTGTGTGTGTGTGTACACACACACACACACACACACGGTACTTTTCTTCTATTAGTTTCATTGACAGAGTACCTTATCTTGAAGTGACACAGTATCAATGTCTTAAAATAATTGTTTAATACTTTGCATATAAAAAGCAGCTTGTGAAAAACTATATTTAAATGTCATAATTTAATGTGGTTTTACTGGATAGGCAGAGGGAGACAAATAGCATTAAGACATTTGACCAAAAAATATTTAAAAGTCTTTTAGCCTCAGTACATTATTATTAATGTAGCAGAGTAGGAGTATTCTCAAAATTTTCAGAAAGCATTCTAGTTTTCAGAACCAAGATTGGAACCCTGAACCACCAGTTCTAAAACATATAAGCCTCCACTACTGGAGACAATTAACAGATCTTCTATCAGCCATGTTGACACCCATAGTTTTTCCATGTTTTGGCCAACCAACAGAGGGCACCATGATCACAAAACCGCCCAATCCTGTCCCTATTGTAATCAACCTCATACAAGACAAGAAAACCTTATACTGAAATCAATGAAAGCAGAATTAGATTCATAACTATCCACAACAAAAACTCTGCTCAACAACAACCTATTTTTATATATGGTCAGTGCACAAGTTAAAGACATCAGAATGTGCATAAAGTTTGAAATTGTAGTAAACTCGGAGACAAGGTCAGGCAAAGACTATTCAAATTAGGTTTTTTTTTTTTTGTTTTGGTTTAAGAGACTTATAACTCAAGTCAAATTTTACAGAAACACTAAGAGTAAATCTAGCAGTTTACAGGCCAGATCAGTCTTGCGGATAAAACAGGATTTTATAATGGAACCTAGCTGCTCAGTGTGAATGTCAGGACACTGAGTAAATTAAGATTTCCTTTAGATCTATATAAACAGATCTCTAGCAAGCACTTTAAAACTGTGTAAAGCTAGTGGTGGGCAACCTGCAGCCCACCCCCTATATTTCAGCTGTTTGTGGCATTTCACTCTGGGGGGGGAGGGTGGAGCAGGGATGGAATGCAAATCAGGCAATTTGTGTGCTCCAAAAGTGCTGGGAGGGAGGGAAAAGAGCAGGTAAGTGCTGGGCTTTGGTGCCCCACTGCATGAGAGGCGCTTGGGGGTGAGGAGACAGACGGGGAGCTGTGGGGCCCCAGGTGGAACCTGCTGCAGCCCACTGAGGTGAAGGAGGGCCACTCACGCAGCCCACACACTATTTGTGGTTGCCCATCCTAGTGATCATGCAGTGAATTTAAAGCCCTAAACAAAAAGAGCATGCTATAAAAAGGGCATGGCCAGACCCTGGGCTCTGTGCGGTGCTGTTGCTTTGAAATGCCATGTGCAGCCTGGGGCCAGCAGGGGACTCAAGCAATCCCGCCTCCCGCCTTCCCCGGCCCAGTGCTCCCTGCAGCGCGTTCGCCTTTGAAGTGTAGCACCAGCGGTTACACATTTACACGCAGTGGGAGATGGCTCCCATCTTTTGATTTAGACTAGAATAGATGTTACTCTTTTGACTATCTGCTATATAATGTACATTTTATAGCCTCACATGAGAGCTTGGGATGGGGGGTTAAATAAAAGCTACATAATAATGACAAGTTCCTGTGACACTAAGATTGATACCTATTAGGGATGTTAAATTTCACTGAATCAGCTAATCGAGTAGTCGATGGAATTTCCATCAACTACTCAATTAGTCGAAGGAAATCGGCAGAGAAATAGCAAGGTTAGCTCCTGGCTCTTTCTTTTAAATGTAGTAACAGCCACTACTACATTTAAAAAGGCAGAGGCACAGCAGGGGACAGGACACGAGCCGGCAATCAGCTTTCCCAGCCCGCGCCCGGTTCTAGACGCTGCGCTTCTGCTCATGCCCAGTTCCCCACTACACCGCTGCCTCCCCTTGCCCCCTGCTGAGATGGTGCTGGGGGGAAACCGGCTTTTAAGTTGGCTCCCCCTAGCACCAGCTCCTGCTCCCCACCCCCGCTGCCTCTGATAGAGGCAGCCGGAGAGAGAGAGAGAGAGAACCTACTCGGCTAGCCGCTTATATCCCTAATACGTATATTGTACTTTATGTAAGGATGATCATTTAAAATAATGAACCATATTTAAAAATTCCGTGATTTTTCAATTTTTATGACCTTAACACTATCAACTTATTGGATCTTCACTAGACTTGCTAAATCAATGCCGCTGCATCAATTACAACGGCAACATTTGAGCAGGCCGGGGTAGACAAACAAGTGGGGTGCAATGGAGGCACCTCTAAGTTATGAGGAAGAGTTTTGAACTGACAGGTCAACTGCACATCTCATTTGGAACCAGAAGTATGCAATCAGGTAGCGCAAGTTACAAAAAAAAACAAAACAAAAGACACCTTCATTCCCCAAGGTGTTTGCGCCTCTGAGATTCTACTACAAGCTGGGCAAAATACAGCCCATAGGGCAGTTCAGGCCCATCTAACATTTCTGTCCAGCCCACAGCACAGTGGGGTGCTCAGGGAGAATGCCTGCCTGAGCACACTGCAAGCCAGGAGCCACATCTAGAAGTGGCCTCCCAGCCAGAGTCTGAACTTCATGTTTGCTCCCAGATCAGAGCTCCGCCCCCCTTGCATCCAAACTCACTTCCAGAGCCCACATCCCTCACCCTTTTCTACACCCCAACGCTCTATACAAGCCCAGAGCTCCTGCCTACCCTCAGACCCTGCATCCCCTTTATTAATATAACAGAAGTGTACAGCCCATGACAACTTACCAAAATGCATGGAATGGCCCATCTGTGAAAATTATTGCCCACCCTTGTCCTCCTGTATATAAAGTTCTATCACAATTTACCTATAAACTTAAAAAATATATAGAAAGGATAAAAAAAAAAACAAACCACACACACACACATTTCTTAGCAAGTCACAGGTGCTATTTGCAACAATAGAGGTACAATGCTGTCAAACAAATGTGGTTATCAAGCTGTTTGATTTTAATAAAAACGTAAAACCACCATTAATAATGTTACCCCATGAAATAAATAGGTGCGGTGCATGGAATTGGAGTACTCTATATTAGTTTATTTACCAAGCATAAAAAAAAAAAAAAGCCTCCTCTGTGTATGCCTCAAAATGTTTACAATTTAAGTGACATGACATACAATTGAAGGAAAAACATAACAGTAGAGTTGGGAAGGAGAGAAAATAGACACAGCAACAAGATTACATAATTATTCAATACAAGAATATGTAGCAGCACCTCTGAACGCCTTATGCTTTTAAGTCCTAGGTTCAACACCGGCATGCTAGTTGTGACCCAAAAACATCAACCTTTACTACGCAAACCAAAGAACCAGGTCTGTTAGCGGAGTCCTACTCTACACTACCTACTCTACATGAACAACCTAGCTGAAGCTGACATACCTGCTTCTACTTACTGCAGTATCTTCATTGTGGTTAAGTGGAAAGCTGATGCTTTCCCATCGACTTTGCCTAAACTTCTCATTCTGATGGAGCACCAAAGTTGACAGGAGAGCACTCAGCAGTTGATTAAGTACAACTATATATAATAAATCTAACTCCACTAAATTGATCACTGCCTGTCAATCTAGCAGGCAGTGTAGACATGCCCTGAGGCTATGTCTGCACTGCAGTTTATTTCAGCATAAACTATGTCACTCGGGGCGGGGGGTGTGTGTGTGTGTGTGTGAGAATAAACTACCCCACTCGGCAACACAAATTACACTGGAAATAGCTATGGTCACTCACAGAGGCTGAAGTAGCACTTTCTCCTATAAGCTAGGAGCAGCAGTTAGAGAGCTTACAGCAGCACTGCTGAGGATACAGCTGTGTTCAAAATAATTCTGATTAATCATTTGTTTAGTCAGAGGTATATTGAAGATTGTGTGTCATAGTGAAGTGATATTCTTGAATAGAAACACCATCCAAAACAAGCAGTTTAAGCAACAAAAAAAGGGTGGTTTGAATGGAAAGACCCAAGATTCAAAATTCTCAGTACAGTATGCAGCAATAATAGAATGCTGGTTTATATCAAGAGGGACATATGACCAGGCTTAGCAGAATTCAGTGTTTATAATTTTGGTGATGTTATTGCTTCTTTTTAAGCTTTCTTGTTATTTACATTTTCAGATGTGCAAAATTATGGGTTTTAAGCATTTTTCCCCAATTTTAGCTCTTTAAATGTTCACAACTGCAACAAACTTGGGGGAAGGAGTCAGAAAATAATTAATGACAGCAGATGTTAAGCTGTAAGAAGTTAAATCTTTAGCTCCTTCACAAACAAACTGCCAACATCACATGTAAACTTATACAAATCAAAACTCCAATAAGCTCTCAGGTAACATTTGTTTTCTTACTTTGCCTCTCTGTACTCTTTTCAGTTAGTACTGATGCAAATATTTTTCACCGGTTTATGGGGGTTCTGTGAAATTGATGCTTACTAGCCAAAAACGAAATACTTCCCAAGCCTACCTATAGGCTCGACAAACACTAGGAAAGAACTTGCCGTTGCCTTTCTGAAGCGTGGCGACACCTGGATGCTTTAGCCCCCAGAGAGGATAATGAAGAGACAACACAAACACTGAAAACTAGCCGAGGGTTTTTCTGAAGGCAAAGTGCGCCGTGTTTAGGAGACACCGCCAGCTGCAGGAAAGGGGCCGAGCTGTGCGCCCCTCCATACAAGCGGGCACCCAAGTGCATCACGACGGAGACATCTGAGGCTCCCCCCAGTCGCTAGCGCGCATCTGACAGCGCGTGGCGAGGAGTCAGTACCGCTCCCCTCCCCCCCAGCCCCACGCTGAACAGCGCCGGGAGCTAAGGGGAAGTCCAAACAACCGCCATGGGAGCTAGCCCCATGCTCCGCGAAGGGGGCTGACAGGAGCGGCCCTGGCCGGCCGGCACAGGTTTGTTCCAAGCCGGCGAACCCTCTGCGGATGCCGAGGCGGGACCAGCCCCCCTCCCCCTCACCATTCTCCTCAGGGTCGAGCTGGGTCTCGACGCCGCCGGCTCTCGCTCTCCTCGCGCCGGGCTGCTCCTGCTCGTGCTTCGGCGGTGGCGGAGCCTGTCTCCATCTATCGGGGCTGAGCTCGGCGACTGCGGAGGGCCGGGCAGGGAGAGGCCGCGTGAGGACAGCGCTCCAGGCACCAGGAGAGAGGGGCGGCTCGAGCTGGGCTCTGCTGCAGGACACAACGCTGGCGGCGGCAGTCTCGGCCCGGCGGCTCCTTCTCATAATTGTGCGACTCCCCTCGGCCAAGAGCAGCGGCGCCGCCGCGTCAGCGCGCTCCGCCCCGGGGGAGGGAGACGTACGGGGGGGGGAGGGACGCTGACCTCCCTCCGCCCGGTCTGCCGTTAGTCCCCCTCCTGCCCCCCGACCCTTCGTCTCCCCCTAGGCTCCATCGCCCTGCCCGGGCCGCAGGACTAAGGTCAGCTCGGGTCAGGGTCACCCGAGGGACAAAGACCCACCATGAGGGAAATGCTGCAGCAGCTCACCCACGCCGCCCTGGGATGCAGCCCTGCCGCGTGACTGACTCTCCTGGCGCTTCGTAGTCAAGGTCGCTCACTTCCAATTGGCATAAAATGGAGGATGGTGGCAGCCCACGTCTTATCTTCACTGCCCGGGGGTGGTTTCCAGCAGAGAGGACAGGTCCCAGCAGGTGACTGGGGCACGTTGAGCTGGCATAGGTATTCACTGCTGTGTCTGGGGTGAGGAAGCATTAGAGATACTGAACAGGTCAGCTACTAAGGCCCCCACAAGTGACCATGCTCGGCCTGCAACGATTAGAAGGCCCCCTGGTGAGTGCAGCTGCCTAAAGCCGGCTATAGTGGGCTCCCTCATGGGGAGGGGGCTGCAGCAGGCAATGTTCCTTCTAAAATTTAATTTTTCCATCCATCTGCAGAATAAATGTTATGATGTGCACAAAGGCATGTGCAGACATGCACTGCCAGTAGAAACACATGCTGCCAGATGTGGGTGCTCTGCTATCACTTAGGTGGCATTTGAACCTCTCCTGGATGCCCAAGTGCACAGCTGACAGGGAACACTGGCTAGAGGGACAGCCCAGTAGGCTTGTATCTTACACTGCCTTTTAAAAGATATTTCAGGTCCCGTGTTTACCTAGCAGTAAAGACTGAGGTTAGCATTCATCTGCTGAAGTGAGGAAATATCTTTAGCAACTTACCTCATACAGCAAAGCTGGGGCACAAAAAAGCATAAAAAAAAAAAACATTTTAAAGCTGGTACAGCGATTTTGCCAGTTCTTCAATATGGCAACAGCAGAGTCACTCAAAGTTTGTTAGAAACCAGTTTAACTGGAACCATAGTATTCAAAAGAAAGTCACTTAACTCCGTTCCTGATGGGGCTAACTTACCTATCTCTTAACATTTTTAACATTTTTCATGCAAAAACAGTATTAGCTTTGGGGAATGGGTGAGACGGTTTAGGGCACATCCCTTGAGGCACTGATAGCCTGCAGAAAATAGCTGTTCTCAATTCTGTTGAATTTGCTGGCAAATGAGGGTATTTAGTGCATAAAAAAATCAAGCCCTAACTGCTGAGTTTCTCAATGTTGATACAAGTGCTTCTACAAAAACCAGTTACAAATATGCACCCAGAAGTTCATAAAGCACAGTACAGTTGGTGTATTTCAAAAGTGAGCTATTATATAAAGTATGTTTAAAAGTCTAGGAATCACTGTAGCTTTCCCTGAAGGTTACACTCATTTGCTTGGATAAAGAAGAGAATTATTCATTAACACTATTTTAAAGGGTATGTATGATGTCACTTGTGTTGAACAGCATTTTCAGGAAAATGCACTATGATTGGAACTAATCACTTTTCTCAGTAATAAGTCCTGTTCTGTTTGTATTGTAAACTTCTCAGGGTAGCAACCTTGTCTTACAAGCAAAATACAACTAGCACACTTTGGAACCTATGCCATTAAAAATAGCAGAATTTCATTCTGGATTTCTAAGGTAAATCTTCTGTAACAAATCTCAAACTGGAATAATCATCAGTTTGTTTCCAGAAAATAACAAAAAGGGTGTTTTCAATTATTGTAGGCAGAAATTAATCCTGTTGCCCTGAACATAATGAATACTAATGGTCTAGCAAAACCTCACTCTCCAAAAACAAATATCTAACATTAACTAATGACTTTACCTACCATTTACAGTACTTCCTTCTAGTTACAAAAAGCAGTCTGCAGCCAAGTCACAGTGTCAAGAACAAAATGGGATTTAGACTCAATGCAAAAATATCAAAGTAGGAGGGTAATGATTTTTCAATTTAAAGTTCCACTGAGACACAAATATCTGGGATAGGAATGTTAAATATTGGTTAATTGAATAGTCGAGTAACCTCAAGAATTCTTATTGGTTAGTCGACTATTCTATAGTTCCTGGGGGCAGGGCCGGCAGCCAGTATGCTCTGGCCTTGCTCCCAAGGAGCACCCTACCATTCTGTCCTGAAGTTTAAAAACCAGCTCCCCTTGCCTGTCTCCCTGTGCTGCTGCCTCTGATAAAGAGGCAGCAGCGCAGGGTAGCAGTAGCCTTTGTATAGGGTGGGTTCTGAGCTCCCAGACCCATCACAAGCCAGGACTGAGCCAGGCTCCTGGCCAGCCTGCTAAAAAATTTACTAGCAAGATGTGGGGAGGGAAATGCGTGTAGTGTAGTCTATAGCATTAACCTATAAGCTTTTGCTTATCGGTTAATCGTTTAATTGAGTACACTATTACATCCCTAATCTGGGAGATTAGTGGTGGATAGCATTGTTGTGACAAAGCCATGGGCTGCAAGCAACAGACAACTAATATTTTGGCTCTTTAGGTTCTAAGTCACACATCTCTGCAGCTTTAACTGAGGAATCATAGAATCATAGCACTGGAAGGGACCTCGAGAGGTCATCAAGTCCAGTCCCCTGCCTTCATGGCAGGACCAAGCACCATCTTCATCCCTGATAGGATAATCAACTATTAACCATAGCAATAGATCTGATCATCTCTGTGGGCCAGCTAGTTTGGAACATCACTCATTCCTATATGCCAAGTTAGCACATAAAATTGCATCAAGAACTGGTAGCAAGTTGCAACAAATCTGAATCCAGGAAGTGGAAGATTGTACCTCTTTAGTGCTGCCTCCCCAGAAGAGACAGCTCAATGAAACTGACAAGAATGGTGTCCATTTTGTTGTAACCAATATACTGGGTGAGAGAGCACAAAGGGTAGCAACAGAAGCAGACTTTCAGAGGAATTCCAAGGGCTTTCCTAGGAGAAATACAACAAGAATGTGGAATTCCCACTAATGCTGTAAGTACTTCTGACACAGAGTGCCAGTATTCTGTCTCCTGCTCCTCTTCATATGTGTGTCTCATCCCCACATGTTATACCGATCAAGGTTAAAATTAGGTTACACTTCTCTTCATACAGTATCATTTTGAGCTAGTCTTGCTTATTTCCCACGCTCATAGCAATGAAATGTAGACTCTTGGGGCTTGCTTTAAAGAAGTCCTGAATACCCTCAACTCCATCTAAACTCAAAAGAGGCGCAGAGTTCAGTGTCTTTGAATATCAGGTCTTAATCTATGCATATCCATTTATTTCCTCCTTTCTCTTTTCCACCTAGTCACTTCACTGGTGGAAGTATTCACTGTTAATTTTTGTTTCCTTCCGCCTCCTTCTACTTTAAAGTCAGCCTAACAAATCTTTGAGCCCAGCAGACTGGCATCTCAAACTGACTTGAAGACATTACAATCTGCAGAAAGTATAGGTATTTTAATGTGCTGGAAAGCCAAAAACAAAGAGGTAGATAGCTGGAGGCCAAATTAGAACATTGATTGAGACATTCCTGTACAAGCTATCATTTTAGGAGAACATATCTTGAGGCCAAGAATAAACCACACCTTTTCCCTACTGATTCTGCGAAGTTGCAATTAGATTGACAAACTAGCCCTTTGCTAGTTAAACAGTTTGTGATCAGATGAGAGTAAGATGAGGCAGCCGTCACTTGAGCAGCCTGGCAGGGAGATTATAACTAAAAGAGTCAGTTTCCGTCTCCGTTTTGCCACTGCTCTGTGATGAGTGAACAGCATCCCAGCAGAGCTTACTACTCCCCATGCCGTGGAACAGATGGTATGAGGTGCAATGAAACTTCTCGCCCTTTTAATCTCTTGAGTTTACAGTCAGGATAGCCCACAAATTTGTAGCGTTAATCACCAAGAAAGAGTCATATGAATTCTTAAACCGTATATGAATTCTTTTGATTTTACTCCTGATTTCAGACTTCTTTGTTAGATGCAGGTGGTAAAGAGAAAAACGTTTTCAGGCATTAAAATAAACTTCACAATGTCTTACAAGGTTACACATTTACTAGTTCTAATTAAGGGTTAATGGCTTTCCAACCACAATGCTGGTTAATTTTAGATATTGGGGTTTTTTTTCTTCTGAGTGAGATGTCCATTAGCTGTCACTTGTGAATAAAAGGAAAATAATAAACTGTCATTTTAAATTGTACTAAATTCCATGTCCTTTAGCTTGGTGCAGTCTACCCTTATTTAAATTTTAAAACAGATGTTGTATTCCTTTAAATTAAGGTCTTTTTTATCTTGTTACATCTGAAAAGCAAACAAACTCACTGACTGTTTGTTCTGGGCAATTGTTTATTTTGTAATGATCATTGCTACTAGTGAAGCTGAAATATAGCATCACAGTGATCTAAGACTTGTCATAGATTTAGGAATCATGCCTGCTAGGATTTACATGTCACTAAACCAGTTGTAACTTGATCTCACTGCAATAAAAAGTGCTAAGAGATAATAAGGAGGCTCTTTAAGAATGCCCCTTGTCCCAGTAATGCAATATAATCAGTAACAGAGCAAGCATACAATATTTGGAAAAGGTTGCTTAACTGCTCTCATGTACATGCAGAAGAAATACTGAGTTTCCCACTGAAAGACCAATGGAAATTCTTTATAATAAAAGAAATGGGTAATGTGTGAAGTAATCTGGTTTTGGATGCTTGACAAGTTATACTTAGTGACCGTATAGATGTACATTTCAAGTTGTTGAAAGTATGTGCTGGTATGCAAGCAGTCAAGCCAAACACAATTGCTAACTGATAAGGAAATCAGGTTAATACCCCAACCAAGGTCAAAGAGATTCTGTGTAGAAACAGTTTTTTCCCCTTATTAGATACATCCATGGCAGAAAAGGGTAATTATCAAACCTCATACTTTCTTAACAAGGCAAAGTTTCCAAGCCTTCTCACCCAAACATATATTTGTCTTTCTCTTTTTATATGTTGCTTTCTTTACAGTATGTTTGTATGGGGCGCATGGTTCAGTTTCTAGACAGATGTGATCTTCAGTTAATTCAGAGTCTGTTTATTTCCATCATAATTCACTTCAGTTACTTTGAGCCTTTGTTCAACAATGTGTTTGTGAACAACATTTTATCTTCCAGTAGAGATATATTGGAAAGACTGTTCTAATTCACAGTTCCCAAAAGGCTATTGCAATGGCTAGAAGAACAATTAACAAAGTCATTCTATACCCATACTATTATGTGATCAAGACTGATGAATCTTCATAAGGACCTGGCTCCAAAATCCCTCTCCCCTAGAAGGGATGAGGACTAGGCCCCCCTCCTCCCCCACTTGGGCATGGGCATCAGCTGGTAGCTCTGGCCCCTTTTAAATAACTGTGCCCTGGAGCAGCTACTCTCTTTACCCTCCTCTCTCCCACCCCATTGGCAGCCATGTATGTGATTCTCCTTACACTGGGCCAAAATCTTTACTGGTGTAAATCAGCATAGCTCTACTGAAGTCAGTGAAGCTACTCTGATTTACACTAGGTGAGACTCTGGCCCATATAGTTTAATTATACTATAGTTTAATGATGCCATTTGCAACAGTGGCATTCAGTCCAGAAGAGTGGGAAAACCTTACTTCAATGGATCCAGGTTTCACTCAAAGTATATTAGCAATTACAGTTGTAAAACTGCTAATTTGCTATTCCATGTATATTTATACCAAGTTTTGTTTTCTGGTATACAGTTGTCTCTGGAAATACACACTTTGCTGAATCCTTGAGACCTTTTGAAAACAATACATATTTTGCACTACAAACATACTTTAAGACAGCAAAAATAATGAGTAAAGGGTTAGTTTTTAATTTAAAATGCTTTTAAAGAAACAAATGTTTCAGAGATGTACATTTGAGAAAAAAACTAAAATAGCTATGATATAGTCAGTGAAAATGTAGAGAAAATTAGGAATATTTCAAGTTAACTAGCAGTCTTAATAACCATTTAAAAAGTCCTATATTACTGATTTAGGCCCCAATCTTGCAAACACTTAACCCAGGTTTAAGTATAAGCATATAAGTATACTTACATGTTTAAGCATATTTGCCTTCAATTTTAGATGCAGAAAACATAACATTTGAGCAAAAAGGGAAAATGCTATTAAAATAAAGGTATTTCTTCACAGTAGAGTTAACTCAAGTGTTGCCCCTAATTTCCCTTCTACTCACTCACAAAACCATCTCACCCATATTCAGTGATGCTTTCAACCCAGGCTAGCTGATTCAGCCCCCAAGTACTGTATTTACTCTGGCTACTAACCCATCCAGTTTGAAGCATGGAGGCAGTTTAACGCTGATGTCCCTCCAGTGCCTTTCCACAATTCCCCTCATGTGCTCAGCAGTGCAGACAAGTTTTCCCACAATTCACTAGGAAATAATTATACTGCAGAAGAAAGAACTATGAGATACTCTCTCAGATATCTTCATGATATGCCTGAGAAAGGTCAACACCAGGGTGGACCCAGTAACTAGTGTGGCTACTCAGACACTTGAACTAGACAAAGGCAGGTGCTCAGATCAGATTCAATCTGTGGTGAAGACATACCTGCAAATGTGCTAATAAAAAGGAATATTTATGTTAATAAGCAAGGCAATGCTGGGTGGGTTGTAAATGTGTACACACCTTTTTATTAAAATTTAATTTTCTACACATAGAGTTGAACTTGTCCCCTGTCCAGAAGCATATACAAAAATTCCTACAGTATTAGTCACCTAAATTGCTGCTATGAAAATATTTTCCATGATTTGCACATACTGTGCCATACTTGCTGCTTACGAAATATTGTTTTAAAATTTAGTTTACATAGGGCAAAGTCTCATACAAGAATTGTGTGTGTGTGCCTCCAAGTACCTGCATCCAGTATGCATAGCCGACAAGTATATGAGGGCAATTGCCTATTTTGGATATGAGCAAGAGTAAGGTGCATTCTGTTGAAAAATCAGCTCTTGTATGTTTCCTCTGCGTTCTCCATTTTTGTATTTTTCACCACACCTATATGGGTATTAAAGTTTTAAGTTTTTTTATATAATGATTATTTTTATTGGAATCTTTATGGTTGTGACCATTTTGTCCCGGTTTTAAATGGCCTCTGACTTTCCCAGAATGACTGACAGGTCAAATACATTTGTTGCAGCTTGTGTCAGCCATGCGCGACATACAGCTCATTCTCTCTGCTATTTCTGTGAGGATACTGTTTTGATTTGAATCTTTCAGGAAGTATTTAATGTGGTGCTGCAAAATACACTAGGATATTAGGGAAATCATTGAGAAACAACTGACACTCTAGGCACTGGATAAACACAGAATAGGAGGACAATCCCTGTCCTGAATAGCTCACATTGTGTCTTGTTTTATATGAAATAGTGAGCTACCATGTCTTTCACACATTAATCAGAATAAACCATAACAGAGGTTGGAAATATAACACAAATTAAATGCAAAGTATATTATTGCTGAGCATTTATGTGTTCCAAAATCAGGAAAGTTGGCTACAGTTCCTTCTGGAAGAGTGAGGTCCCTCCTGTATTTGAAACATGTTATATATTATTTTATATCACATTAACCTTAGGCTTTGTCTATGCTTGTAAATTTAAAATGGAGCTGCAACAGCACTTTAACGGGACAGTGTGGTTATGGCAGCTGTAGTAAGGGCAGTAGCTAAAAGTGCAGGGAGCCTGTTTACAGTGGTGCTTTACAGTACTGTAACTTGTTCAGGCAACTGGAAACTCCTGTCTCTCACACCTGCTACCTGATTCCAAATTGGCAGGTATGCATTTACTGTTGGGTTTGAGGTTTGACCTGTGGATGGTGCTTTCATTGGAACAAAACAAGGATAAATCTTTTCCTAAATGTAATTGCTTATCTTGGGACATTTGTGTTGACAAGGAGCAAAAAGGAATAGTGAATTAATTTATACAGTACATCTAACAGCTGTGATGACCAGAAAGTTCCCATGCCTTCAGAGTTGGAGCAGAAGCCTCTGAATTAAGCAGGGGGAGAGGGGAGGGATGTGAGCCCACTGTCACCTGCTGAGAAAGTGAGAGACTGTCTAGCTTTGGTTGGAAATTCAGTCTGGAGAAGTATCACTAAAGATATATATGGCCATCAGCAGAATGGAACTTAATTAGGAGATTAAAATCCATGGATTTAGCACAGACTTTTGAACACTTAAAGGAGCTGAGGGATGGAAACCAATAGTAACTATGCTTCAAGCTTTTCTCAATTCCCTAATGGAGACTGATCTGTCTTATGCAAAATGCAACGTCTGCAGAATGCCTCCAAACATTTACAACCAGGGTTAATAAATGTTCTTGGATTGCTGGATGACAATAATAATTTAAAAATTTACATAATCTCTACAAGTATTTCATATTGCAGAGGACTAGTTTACTCCAGTCAGAAAAAGAAGATACATGCTCTTAAGAGGTCAGACTTCAAACTTGTAACCCAGAAAGATCAGGTTTGCAGGACACAATGGATTCAAATGAAGCAACATTTCAGGGGCACTTATATAAAGCCCTTTGTGTTTCAAAATGAAGAGTCATGGGCTGAGGTACCTCCTTTTCAGGAAGCAGAACAGAGTCTTTAGTATTTTTCCCATTGTTAGAATGACAGTATCTTAAGGAAGATTATTCTTAGCCTCCACAGAAGATATGCCAGCTAGGGGATTTGAAAGTAATATATCCTTACCTGTGTCAGGTTAGATTGATGGGCCTAATTCATGCATTTTGTAGTTTGTCTATTGGCCATCTTACTCCAGGATGGAGCTTTGTGTAAAAATAATAGTAAAACACAAGCTACCTTATCAAATAGGTCTGTTCTTACAAAGTTTTAGTGATTTCTCACTCTATATTTGTTCTATTATTTTCAGCAGGGAAACTACCAGCATAATTTTTAATGAAGATTGGTGTGACTTGCTTTTCTCCTGTCTTCTAGTAATATTTCAGTTTTCCCTTGATTTTTTCAAATAATTAGTAGTAAAATTCTGTTAATTTTTGTACTCTAATATAACTTTAACACAAACTAGACAATTGATGTATTTGCAATTTTTAAAATATTTCCTAATTAAAACCAAGTTTGGAACCATAGCTATATCATGAAGAATTCTGCCTAAAATTTTGTCAAGTGGAATCTTCTACTTAAAAATGGATGGATAGTCTTTAATACAGGACACACTCCCTCCCTTCTTGTCCAAACTTTTACTTTCTTGCTGAAGATAGATTTTGTTTTTTAAAAAGGAGTTCAGTATCTATCGACCCATGGATCTCCTAAATGCCAACCAGCAGAGGACACAATATAGCATAACTCATCTCAGGCCTGAGACACTCATTGCCAGAACTCACTCTTGGCACATGCAAATTGACAACACACTGGTCACTGATATTGCATAATTCATGTGGGCATGTTGTATAAAGAATTAGCTATGTGCTGGAAATATGTTCTTAAAAATGTGTTTGGTGAGCTGTGCTTAAGCCCAGCATATTCTCTAAACCAAGGAACATTTTCACCTGCTTGACTGTGACTCCAATGCAAACTGAGCAAGGAAAGGCCAGCAACGATGGAAGTATATTTACATAAGGTAAATAGTTACTCATTTAGCAACAGGGGAGAAGGCAACCACTTAATCATGATAGCGGATGAAGAATTTACACACACACACACACACCCCGGAAGCCTTCCTTTCTCCTGAAGGGGAGCAGACTGCTTCAGCCCTTTGCAAGGTATGGTGGGGATCAGCTCTACACTCCAGGAAGGGCAGAAGGGGTTGGATTGGAGGTACAGAAGCAGCAGTGGTGCCTGGGAGCCCCAGGCCCCTTTCCATCACTGGGCCCTGGGGCAATTGCCCTCTCCCCATCTGCATGCCTGATCAACAGACTTTGGGAAATATAAGTGGAAACAAAAGGCCATTTAGGCATTCATCAGCTGAGACACAAATGAGCCAGAGCTTTTGAAATCTGAGAAAAGTGGAACCTTCGAATAAGAGAACTGTAGTCTCTGGGAACTGACTACTGATGAGAAATCTGATTAGACAAAGATTGTAACTTGAAGTTTTAGTCAGACAAAAAAAAGTGTGCTTTGTAAGAGCTGTAGCCTTCCATAGCTCTTTCACTCTTATTTGAAATCACTTAAACCTGTTATTCTTTGTGAATGAACTTATTACAAAACTCTCTCAAAACTTACATTTCAAGGTGGCAGCACTAACAGGCTGTTGTGTGTGCTGTCTCTTTGGAGACAGCAAACAACTTGGAGTGTCCTGTGAGAGGGACGAGGCACTAAAGTCTGAAGAACTCAGGGAGTGGGATTCATTTGATGCTACCTGCAAGACCAGGTTTTAACTGGCAGAATTCTGCAGCGTTTTCTGGGTAGGCAGGGAAGCTGGTGGGTCAGAGACCTGACACATAGCTTAGCAACAGCTAAGCTCACTCTTGCTGATATAAAGTTTAACACAGTGGCTTTCAATTCCTGGATGACTTGAGCCAGCCATCACAGCACTTCAGCCAATTTTGAGTTAAGGAAAAAGAAACAGAGGACAATTATCTTCTGCTCAAAGGAATTGTGGACTCTTGCTCTTAAAATAATCAGAAGTGGTGGTGAACTGTTGTAACACCACAATTATATACTTCCTTCTCAAAGAAGTTATTCAAAATTTTAATTCCGGAGTTTGCTTTCTTGAAATGTTATTGGCCTTGAACTACTGCACTCTAAAGCCTTATTCTGTACTTTTATACATTTTAATATCTAGATTATTCCTCAGATGCCTCACCAATTTTTAATAAGATTAACTATTGGATTAGCATTTGAAAAATAAGTGCAAATGTCTGATTATGGGAAGTCAGCTAAATTTTTATATTTAACTCCTCTCTGATACAAGCCATTTTTGTAGGTTACATACGCAATATTTTCAAGGGTCGTTTTAGTGCTGACAGATTTCCATGTAGTAAGCTAAAATGTTATTTCTCATCTGCTTATTACATGCGTAAGAGATATTTCTGGAAAAGGTGGGCCTGAGCAACAAAACTAGGATGTGTATTTCTCCTAAATTCAGCCGTGTTCTGATTCAGCTTATGCTAGAGCTAAAGGCCAACAGCAAAGTTTTGACAAGTCCAAACTGCCCCAATGTTTGGGAGGTTAGCCACTGAGGTTGCAGTTCAGACACAACATGACTTAATGATCCAACCTAGTCTGAATATATGAATTACAGCCCAGCAATGAATACCCAATTTTGTAGAAATCTATGAATGAGACAATATTAGTTATTCAAATTCAAAAGTTATTCTGGGTATGAAATTGTTACATTCTGCTTCCCATATGCCAAATTTCCATAGCTGCTGGCTACAATAGTGTTCTGAGTCAGTACATCCATACTGTACAAAGTACATTCTCATAAGTCGTATAAATTTTTGAACGGCAACTGCAAGGTCACATAGGGGAATGAAAAAACATATTTCATCTTTAGTTCTGAATAGTCCACACTCTGGTTAAGGCTGGAATTTGTAGAGACTTGAGTGAGAATAAATGCACCTGATCCTAACAGCACATGGGCCAGGCCTGCCCCAGAAACACCCCAAGCCCTTCCAAGCCAGGCACATTAAGACAAACAAGAGGGACAATCTCACATTCAAACCCAGCCCTAGAGCATGGAGTATAGAGCAGCCAGGCTCAGCCCAGCAGGATACAAGTGTGGGGGGATCCAGATGTGGGGTGAGAGGGTTCCTCTGGGACAATCTGGGTACAGGCAGCTTGGCTGAGGAGGTCCAGGTACAGTGAGATATGTATGCACAGTGCAGGGTACTCTGCAAAGGGCCTAGGTGAAGGTTGTTAGTGCTCAGCAGAGGGGTGCTCGTTGGGGGGAATTGAGCGAGCAGGGTGCCAAATGCAAGGGGCCTCAGCAGATGGGAGGAGCAGCTCCCTGCACAATAAATCCCCTTCCCCAAGGCTGAGGAGCGATGGAGGCAAGAAGCAGGGTGGGACAGTGCAGAACTATATGGAGCAGAAGTAGTTCTGGGGTGGTCTGACTTGGCCCCAGCCCATTCTTGCAGGGGAAGAGGAAGTCCTGTCCACCCCCACCTCAACTGGGACTAGCACCTGATAGGAGCCACTGATTGGGGTGTCTCCAACCCACCACAGTGATTTACCCATCTGATGTGGCTGATCTGGGTGCATAAAATGGACTACAGGAGTTGGGTTCCCAAGTTACTTGTGCACATGTATCACTATTAATGTTGTCAACAGTACTAGTTTTCTAAGAAAGAACAGAGCCATTACTCAAATTACCTTTAGAAACACAATTTATTAACATTCTTAATGTTTAAATGGCAGGAGAGGGAACTGTTGTCAGTATTCATACAATGAAAAAAGTTAAAGGATAATTAAATAATGCTAGTAAGATTCTTATTGTAAGGAAATAAACAATTGAATTTAAGTATTAAACCACCAATGCTATTTAAAACAAATTGAAAGGAGAAGTCCTTTTGAACTATTCATGAAATACATTTCATTAGTGACACTAAAAGCTTATAAAAAACTTGATTTTTTCCTAAAATCAAGCACAAGCATTTGAAGAAAAAAAGTTAGTTTGCATCCCATCAAACTGCAGAAGGTGTGTGAAACCTCACAGAATAATTAGGCCTTGAGCAATACAGACTTCTCACATCAAACTGCTGAATGAACAGAGTTAAATAAGCTGCCAAACAGCTCTTTAATTTACACTAAACTTATTAAACTTCCAAACTATTTGATAATCAGGTAAAATTAGATAGAGATTTCTCCACAGGGAAAACCAGAATAATTTTAGAAGGGTTTATGAAGCCTTTAACATTTGAAAGTACAGCAAAATGCTAAATTACCATTATGATCCCTTTATTTCTTATGAAATGTTCAGATACTTTTCCATCATTAACACTCCATTTTGAAGGAGTTTGGATATGTCAAAACTAAAGTTTCATTATAGCGACTTAGCATTTTATACTAGAAATAGAAAGCAATTTGAAGGAGAAAAAACACTTTACCCTGTTTTTTCCCTGTACAGATTTTGCCATCTAATTTCAGATTACCTCAACATTTACCATAATGCTATGAAGCACGGAGGTATTTCCAATGCCTGAAATTGATTGTAATAACTAGAGTCTACTGAAGAGGTAGAGGATCTCTCAGAATCAATGGTGAGATGTGACAGCATTCCACGTTGATGCAGTCTGGGTACCTCTAGCTCAGGATAGTACAAAGTGACCACTACCACAGTCTGAAAGTGGTTTTATAGCCATGGTTGTTTCAATGCAGTTACAACCAAAGTGGCTAAATCATCCACATCAGCTAGTAGCCTCCTTGGCAGTCTCTATAAAAAGGTCAATAGAAGACAGTTGTGGAGACTAAGCTACCCCCCATCATGTTTAGAGGCAAGGGGTGATTGAGTCACTTAAGTGAGATGTTGCAGGGAAGCCTGCATTACCATTGCTCAAGTTATATCTGCTGTTGAATTGCGGTTTTCAAGTCTCTAAACTCTGGCACTTACTGTAAGAACTTAGTTCACTTATAGAAAAGAAAGAAGATTTGTCTTTAAATGGCTATTTTAAATTAGCAAGGGGTGAACTTCAGTGGTTCACAGTTGTAGGCTTCTGCAAGTCTCTTTGGTCAAAAAGTGTTAGGATAGTGCTGTATCATTAAATGCCTAATCACTTGGTAAATCCTCAATTTGCAGTTTCCAAAGAAAATCAAGTGTTAATAAAATCAAACTCTCCTAAATGTGAACTAATTGTTTAACTCAATTTCCTTTTTAATTTTAGAACATTTCAATAAAACAAGACAGATATTAAGACTAAATGGCAAATTAAACATGTTTTGGCTTTAATTAAGGAAGCATTACATCAATGTACTTATATTGTACAGTATCAACTACAAACAACACTTCCTCTTAAAACTTCAGGATTGGGTGGGTACACATCTAGAGGTTTCTTCTCACTCTGTAGGAGCCTAACCATACATCCACTGAAGTCTATGGATTCAGGATTAAAGCCTGGGTTCTGGAGCAAGTTGACAGATCAGAGATTCAAAGTAGAAAAAAAAATCTCTGGGATTCTTGACTAATTAAAAAATTCTAGGGAAAAACCAGCTGGAAGTTTGGGTTTTGCTGTTCTCTTGGCTATTAGCTACTCAAGGGCTGTATTTAGATTTCTAGGCAATTGAGTAAAGAAACCAAAGTATCAAGTTTAGTTTATATTATATATTGTCATTCTGATTGCACTGCTAACAGAAAAAAAGGGCCAATGAGGGACAGAAAGTAAAAACAAGTTGAGATGTACTATAACCATACCTTTACAACTTAGTATGGCATACAGTTTAATGTACAGACCTAAATAAGTCAGACAGTTGCACTAATTATAATCTAACACAATCTTTGCATTCAAAAGTTTGAGCAAAGTCCTGTGAAGGTCACTTCTAATTCCTAATAGTGCAAATCAACCAATTTTTAACAACTATTAGCCAGAAAGTGACTTTATGCCCAGTGGAGATGGGGACAAGAAATATTTGTATAAAAATATATTGTACATAACACGTTTAGAAAATTGCATAGACAATATTCTTTTATTTATAGTGATATAAGGCACAGTTTTACTAAATATGTTTGTTATAAAAAAATCGATTTTAATCACTTTCATATAATATAATCAATAGTACCCTTTCCATAAAAATATGTGCAAATGTAAAAAAAGACAATTTTCATCTGGAACATGAAATACTTTAGTGTAAATGTTAAATCAGTCAATTTTCTAAAGTTTATTTGTATAAAATCTGAACACCACTATTTTAGATCAGAATCTCCGGTGTTATTGTCCTCCCGACTGTTCATTGGCAGTAGTAGTGCTTTCTTCATTTGCTGTATAATCAAGATGTTCCATCATCTAGGCAGAAACAAAATTGTTTTTTAAAATATTAACTTCTTACTGGCCCAAACTTTTTCAGCTAGTTATGAGAAATTTAGTTAAGTAAGGAATAGAGCAGAGTTAAGCAGTACAGAGTAAGAAATTTTCTACACAAGACTGAAAAGGAAATATCCAAGCCAAATAAATAAAAACTTATTTTAATTAATACCATTTTGCATTATGACAATGCTTTTCATCCAATGGTCTCAAAGTGCTCTACAAGATATTAATTAAAAGCTTTAGAACACCCAAGAGGCAGGGAAACATCCATTACAAAAAAAAAAAAAATTTGCATAAGGAGACCAGAGAGATGAAGCAACTTATTCAAGGTCTCACAGTCACTGGATGAACTGGAAAGTAGGCCTGTCAAGAGATTTTAAAAAGTTAATCGTGATTAATTGCAGTGTTAAACAGAACACCATTTATTTTCAATATTTTTGAATGTTTTCTACATTTTCAAATATATAGATTTCAATTACAATACAGAATACAAAGTGTACAGCACTTAAATTGTATTTTTTAGTTCATCTCATGCAAGTTCTGTAGTGCAATTTCTATCATGAAAGTTGAACTTACAAATATAGAATTATATACAAACTCCCTGCATTCAAAAATAAAACAATGGAAAACCTGAGAGCTTACAACTCCACTCAGTCCTACTTCTTGTTCAGCCAATCAGTCAAGCTGGATTACAATTTGAAGGAAATAATGCTGCCTCCCTCTTGTTTACAATGTCACCTTAAAGTGGGAACAGGTGTTCATATGGCACTGTTATAGGTGGTGTTGCAAGATATTTACATGCCAGATGCACTGAAAATTAATGTCCCTTCATGTTTCAACCACATTCCAGAGAACATGCATCTATGCTGATGACAGTTCTGCTTGATAGTGATTCAAAGTTATGTGGATTGATGCATGTTCATTTTCATCATCTGAGTCAGATGCCACCAGCAGATTGATTTTCTTTTTTGGTGGCTCAGGTTCTATAGTTTTCGCATCAAAGTGTTGCTCTTTTAAGACTTCTGAAAGCATGTTCCATATCTTGTCCCTCATATATACTGGAAGGCACTTCAGATTCTTAAACATTGGTTAAGTGCTTTAGTTATCTTTAGTTTGCAGATGATACCAAGCTGGAAGGGGTTGCAACTGCTGTGGAGGATAGGGTCATAATTCAAAATGATCTGGACAAATTGGAGAAATGGTCTGAGGTAAACAGAATGGGAAGTGATTGTCCAGGAAGGAATACTGCAGAAAGGGATCGAGGGGTCATAGTGGACCACAAGCTAAATAGGAGTCAGCAGTGTGATGCTATTGCAAAAAAAGCAAACAGGATTCTGGGATGCATTAACAGGTGTGTTGTGAGCAAGACACAAGAAATCATTCTTCCGCTCTACTCTGCACAGATTAGGCCACAGTTGGAGTATTGTGTCCAGTTCTGGGCACCGCATTTCAAGAAAGATGTGGAGAAATTGGAGAGGGTCCAGAGAGGAGCAACAAGAATGATTAAAGGTCTAGAGAACATGACGACCTATGAAGGAAGGCTGAAAGAATTGGGTTTGTTTAGTTTAGAAAATAAAAGATTGAGGGGGGGGGACAGGATAGCCGTTTTCAGATATCTAAAAGGGTGTCATAAGGAGGAGGGAGAAAACTTGTTCATCTTGGCCTCTGAGGATAGAACAAGCAGCAATGGGCTTAAACTGCAGTAAAGGAGGTTTAGGTTGGACATTAAGAAAAAGTTCCTAACTGTCAGGGTAGTCAAACACTGGAACAAACTGCCAAGGGAGGTTGTAGAATCCCCATCTGTAGCCAATGCAGGCTACAAAAGTGCCATATGAACACCTATTCTTACTTTCTGGTGAAACTGTAAATAAGAAGCAGGCAGCAGTATCTCTGGTCATACTTGTTTGTCTTAAGCTATGTGTAAACAGCAGCATTATTTCGAAATAACACAGTCCGCAGTTATTTTGACACAATGTTGAAATACTGTCAAGCTGGAGGACTTCTTACTCCGACTCCTGTAACCCTCATTTTATGAGTAAGAAAAGTCAGAGGAAGGGTGCTCTATTTCAAAATAAGTGCTGTGTATATATTATCAAAACAATATAAGCTATTTCAAAATAAGCTACGCAATTGACATAGCTCAATTTGCGTAGCTTATTTCAATTTAAGCCCTGCTGTATAGATGCGCCCTTTGTGATCAGCAAGTCAAAAAGTAGGACTGGGTAGACTTGTAGGCTCTAAAGTTTTACATTGGTTCCATAACTGCACTCAAAAATAAAACAAAGAAAAAAACATCTACATTTGCACGTTACACTTTCATGGTAAAACAACTGCACTTGTACAAGGTGAATTGAAATTTTTTTTATTATTTTTACACTGCAAATATTTATAAAAAGAATAATATAAAGCAAGCAGTGTGCACTTTGTATTCTATGTTGAAATTAAAATAAATATTGAAAGTGTACAAAAACCATCCACAAACATTTAATACATTTCAGCTGGTATTCTATTGTTTAACAGTGCAGTTAATCGGGATTAAAATTAATAATGATTTAAAAAATTAATCGAGTGCATTAACAGCAATTAATCAACAGCCCTCTTGGAAATAGAAGTCAAGTGTCTTATTTAATATTTAAACTTTGCAAAACCCTTTCTGAAAGCAGAGTTAACTGCAAATAAATACAATTTACAACTATGGTATGTAACCTATCATTTAAATCCATTTTTGTTCCAGATGTGTGGAGAACAGCTAACGTGACATTAATTTTTAAACAAAGTTCCAAATGATACAAAATTACTCAAGATAGTTAAGTCCAAAACAGACTCAAATTACAAAGCTCTCTCAGAACTAGGTGACTGGACAACAAAATTGCATATATCAAAACTGAATTTCACCTGCCAAATAATGCACATTGGGAAACAAAATGATGGGATCTTCACTAGGGATGTTAAAATGTGTTTATTCTGGTAAAGATGAAATGGCTGAAAGTTTCAGCAGTTACATGCGGGGGGGGAGGGGAGGGGGGTGGCGGCTCCCCTTGAGCACCAACTCCCAGCTTTGCCCCCTTCCTCCTCCCCCCTCTGGCAGCAGCACAGAGGAGTCAGGGCCTGTGTGTAACTGTGCATGTTAATCTATAAGTGGCTCATTGGTTAGCTGTGTACACGTTTACACTTTCACATCCCTAATTTTCACTAGTTGTTATTACTCAAGAAAGACCTTGTAGTCACTGTGGACAGTTCTCTGAAATATGCACCAGCAGTCACAAAAAGATAACACTATACTGGTTACACTTGGCCAGCCCTTGCCTATTTTTGAGTTTTGTAAAGCTGAAGGATTGTACAAACAAACAAATCTCTTACCTACAGAAAACAATTACATAAACATCATTATGGTTCATATTTTTCAAGCCTAAAGTAACTGATTTAGACAACCTATGTATTTAGGTTCTTAAAAAAACTAATGTATTTAAAAAAAAAAACCACAGATTTCTGTTGTGTTATGGAAAGTAATTTTCAAGTTGGAACATTAAAAAGGAAAGTGATTTTTTTTTTTTGTTGCCACTTTCCATTAAGTAATAAGCAAGATGTGACAAAACAGATAAAACAAAGGTATAATTCCTCTTTTAGCTGTGCCTGTAACAGGAATATACATATACTTGGGATGAAATCCTGACTCACTGAAATCAGTGGAAAAAATTCTCAATGACTTCAACAGAGCCAGGACTTTATATCTGCAATCTGACCTGAAAAAAAGAGACACACACATTAAAAGCTTTTTGTGATTCTGCAAATGCAAAATCCCATGCTCTGACAAATTACCCAAAGACCAAAAAAAAAAAAAAATCTGTCTTAGATGTGTCTACGCAAATAAAGCACTGGAATCTATGTTCAGAAGGGTGACAAAAAATTTTTACACATCTCTGATCAGAGGTTAAATCAAGTACTACCACATCACTTTGCTAATGTTTTATATCCTCCTCTATCCCAGTTAGTCTGAGATCATACATGCAATACTGAGTTGAAAAAGAACTTAATGTTGAAAAAAATCCTACTAAATAGGCCAATGCTAATTATGGGACCAATTCAAAACCCACTGAAGTCAGTTGGAGCCTTTCCAATGACATCAATAGGTTTGGGATTAGGCACATATTAACAATAATGACAACTACTATACACACACACACACACACACACACACACACACACCCCCCATTATCCAAATACAGGATACAGAATGAATGGGAGTACAGTAATTCCTCATTTAACACGGTAGATACGTTTCAGAAAATGATCACGCTAAGTGAAAACGTGTTATGTGGGGTCAATTTTCCCATTGAAAATAATGGAAAAGGTGGGGGTTGCGTTTCAAGAGCACGTGCGCTCGCAGCTCCAGCCTGCACTTGTTAGCAGCTAGGACCGGGACAAAGTTGGGGGAGAAAAGGGACTGGGTTATAGCAGGGAGGGGAGGTGTTTGGCTCTGGAGAAGGGAAGGGAAGGACAGGGGAGGGGGCTTGCAGCCGGTGGCTGGGTTTCCCCAGCTGGCCAATTGCAGGCAGCTGCATGGGACTTCCCCTGCCTCCTTGCAAAGCGGCAGAGGTTCGCCACTCGCCGCGCTGTTCCCTGGCGACCCCCTCTGGCTGGATGCCTTGCGTCTGGCGAGGAAGGGTCGCCAGCGAACAGCGCAGCAAGCGGCAAACCTCTGCCACTTTGCAGGGAGGCAGGGGAAGCCCCGTGCAGCTTCCGGCGACCAGCCAGCTGGGGAAACCCAGCTGCCGGCTGTAAACGGGGGGTGGAGGAGAGGGAGCAAAGCATGCCCAGAGGGGGTCGCCAGGGAATGGCGTGGTGAGCAGTGAACCTCTGCGCAGCTGCCAGCGACTGGCTGGCCGGTAGGGGAAATTGTGTTCTTGCGGGGATGGGTCGTGTTGTTCGAAAAATGTTCCCCCCAAAAAAATCATGCTATCACAAAAACGTGTTAAGTGGGCACGTGTTAAGCAAGGAATTACTGTACTGCAGATTGCTTAAAATGACAATTAATTTCTTCAGTATAAATTTTCTATAAGCTTACTTTTAGGATCCTGTATTTATTCTTATTTACTACACATATGATGTGATATAAATGTTTTGCTCCATGTTTTAGGATGGCTGTACTGCTCATGATCATGTATTTTGTATAAAGCAACTATTTTTTAAATGTTTTGGTTAGCTAAACAATGGTTTTTAAAGCTATTTTTCAAATCCCTCCTATCTGTAAATAAGGTGTTAAAGTTACCCAATGAGCAGACACTGGAGAAAAATACATTTGCAAAACAAACTATCTACTATACCTTTTCAGTATATAAGTGAGAGAGTTATAAGAGTCAATATCTCAGGATCTTCTCAAGCCAGAGGCAGATGCTGAGTCCAACAATGAAAACTGACACTCTCCCATTTAAAGTGACAGTAGCTCTTCTTTCTACCACAACAGGCAAGAAGATACTGAACCGAAGATGTTAAGGTCCTGGAACACACCTCTTGCATCTAGCCTTCAGAAGTATCCTGGTTTGATAGGTAGAAAGTGGAAGTGCCAACTAAAAGTATGATACAACCTCTACAATAATTCTGTCTGTGGCGGCATGTACAGAATCCTTAATATATGGAGTGGTATAAAGGTTTTTCTGGCACTTGCTTTAGATGACCAGCTAACTCTCCCATGAGTAAATCTGTCATCCCAAGCTCATACCAATTTTTTTAAAAACTGCATCTTACATGTACATTTTATATGCAGACATGTGCACAGTAAAGCTAAATTCTGATGTTACAAAAAAAAAAAACAACCAAAAAAAAACCACCCTATTGCTAGTTAATCGGTAGCTTGCAATTGTGACATTGTGTGATTTAAGTTACAAAACTAACACTATGCATACACTCTGCAGATTGTTATTCATATGTATAAGACAAATGTGTAGGGAGCCCTTCCTCATCCAAGCCAATAACTTAGATTTACAAGTTGGGAAAAATCTGAAAACAATTATCTAAGTCTCTTGTACATTATATAGTTTTAATAGCACATTTTTTTCCAGTGGGAAAAATTTTATTTTAATCTTTTTTTAAAGGCAACTTTAAAAAACGCACAAAACAATTTTATAGGCTCCACTAAACACAAGCAGCGTAACAGGTTATGGAAAAATAATTTGAACTAAGTAAATAACTGGTGATAAATGTCATGGGAAAAAAACAAAAAAACCAAAAAAAAACCCCACACATTTTCTGTTTAGCTACACTTATGAAACATATGCAATCCAAAAGCCCAAGTCATTTTTAAAAAGCTATGCAACTTTAGGCAGAACTGCTATACACTTAAAATAATCAATCTACTTTTCCAAGTAAATCTTATGTTTTAGTAAATCAAAGGCTTTTTCTGTGTACAATGATTTATTACAAATCCCTGCAGAGTACACCTGAAAAGGCCAGAATCTGAAAGTAGGTTTGCTTCATTGTGCCCAGTGAGATATATATGTTATGTTCATTTCTAAGACTCGGACCACAAAACTATCACTATAACATCAAGAAGGAGTTCTACAGCAGAAGTTGAAATTCATGCTGATAACACGGTCCAAAAAATATAAACACTCTTGTAGGGATGGTGAAGCAATGAGGAAAGAGGGCAAAGAAAGTGAGTTTAAGGATACAAATCCAGACTGCCCATCCCACTTTAATTTGCATTTTAAGATTCCCACTTTGTGTTTATAAACACACACAGTTTAAAAATACAAGCAAATTTGTAGCCTTCAGCTGACTGACTTCTGAGAAATTTGACCTATTAATATTGTTTAAGGAAGTTCTGTATTTAATGTCATGTCTTTTTTCACAGGGAACAAAGAAAGATGTTGAATGAGAAAAAAAAAATGTATGTCAGAAAACACTGTATTTGCCAAAAATGTGCATTTCCCCCTTCAAAGTTATTTCAGACTATAAGCAAATAAGATTTTTACGAAGCGTAGCGTAATACGGAGTGGAGACAGGATAGTACTCCAATAGAAGACAACTACATCTGTATTCTAAAAATCCCCATGAAGTTTGATTGGAAAAAGGTATATTGCTCATACAATATTTCAAAAAGGTGAAATAAAACGGCTCAAAGTGTAACTAAAGGGCAGGGTACGGTGTTGAGCCATGGTAGTCACAGGGGGTTCTAAGGCAGTGTCAAGAAAGGCAACACAATATATGGCCGTATGTGGAAGCTGTTACCTAGAAGCGACTTTGAGATGACACTCGCGGATAGCAATATACAAGAATTTTCTGAGGCACTGAGCCAGATAGAAATACTGGTCAGGCACCACACAGATAAGGATAGCAAGCAGCGTAATCAACACCAATCCAGTGACACTCATGGCATTCCAGGATATCTGATGTATTCAGTAGTACACACAGACTCCCCACCATTCTTATAAAACAGGTTTCCAATTGCTGTCAGTCTGCATATGCCCTGAATTTGGACTAAGTTCTAACCAAGCTTTCAGGAAAAAGTGTGATGCCTAGACAACAGAATAACTCTTGTAATTTGTCTTCAAATTACAACGTTTTACATATTAGAATTTTTAAAACATTTTCACTTTTTTTAAAAAGGGGAACACCTTGAATTTTGACAAAGGATGGGGCTTGGCAGGGGAACGACAACTGAAAGGCATCTTCCATTTAGTTCCATGACTTTTTTTTTTATTGCTGCGGCAATGCAGCAGAAAGTGGTTGCTGCTGCCATTACCCTCCCTGAGAGAAAAGGTAGCTAAGTTCCTGAAAAAAACCATGTACAATTTGTTTTGGATAAAGAAAGTCTTTCCTTTGATGCTGTTATTAGTTTGTCTTATTCAAATTCCACATTCACATTCACACTGAAATGTTTACGAGACTCTTGTATTTTGGAAATTCTCATCTCCTTTTTTAAATTTTTTAAATTAAATTACATCCAAAAGTGGAAGGAAAGCAGATTAAAAGGAAAAAAGTAAAAGCAAGCAAAAAGAAAAGAATGGATGAGCAGATTAGTACCAAAAGAAATCTATATCACACCTTGTAGCAAAGGCTTCCTGGAAGAGTCCAAAACCTGAATGAAATTCACTCCATTATTACAGTAATATATAACAGCAATGTTTCAAGACAAATTAACAAAACAAAAAAAAAAGATTTAGTGGCAACAGCATCTAGAAAACCAGAACTAGTGTCTCAAATTACTAAGTATGGCTCATATCATTCATTAATGGCAAAATACCAGGCATCTACTATGGTCCCCCTTGCCCTGTTGAAACAACAAAAAGGAACATTAAACTAGCTCTGAAAGGGCAATTGAGGATTTTCTCAGTATGGAAGAATCTTCACAAACACAAAGCTTGTGCTGCAGGTACATCTGGGTCCCCCTCACCCCAGTAAGGACTGCTTTGGCTAATGTATTCCAGTGCTATTTCAAACCCCAGAGGCTTAAAGGTAAGTTTAGCTAAAAAAAATGATTGTAAATTCACCTTTCCTCCATCTTCAGCTGCACTGAGTATTAGCAACTGAATATTTGGACCCAGTATTTTTTTAATAAAGGGTATCTAATGAAACCATTGCTAAGTTCAAAATACAACATATGCACACACTACAGGAAGATTTCACTATACAAATCAAGATCTGAGATATACAGGATTCTCTGAATCTGAAGATGCATTGAATAAAATCAACGAAAAATATAAACTGGGTGAAATAAAAGGGAAAGAAATCCTAAAACTGGACAGAAGAAATGTGTCTCAGTAAGATCACACAGAATGTTTACGTCAGCCAAATCTCCAATGTGTAAGTCAACATCTTTTTGACCTGATAATAGGCCCAATTTCAGAAAAATTTTAATCCTTAAAATAACTACTGTTGAAAAGCACATGCCATAGTAGTCATTTCAACACAAATCTGCCAAATATGAATTTTGTTAGAGGAAGAGAGAGAAAGCTTTTTGGTAGCTAAAGTTTTCAGTCCAAACATGCTAACAACTTAATCAAGGAACATTACATCATTAACTACAATTCTCTGCTCCCAGAGGCAACCTGCACAATTGGGCTTTGAACAAGTTACTCCACAAGGAGCAGGAAGAGCAAGACCATACTTATGTATGTATTCAGGCTGACCATACAATTTCTCCATAGCTTATTTCAGCCTATACATGGGAATACTGAGCAAAATCCCTTCATACAGTCATGAGGCGTTTCTACCCAATGGATTTATGCGAGCAGATGTAGAATTATTCCTCTCTACGTTGAGGACAGGTAATGTAGAGCTGGTATGGAGGGTAACCTCTCTACTTCTGCATGAGCGTCACCCTATATAAGCAAAAGAAAATTCTTCTTGCTTTGTTTAACACAGCTATCTGAAAGTTTAGTTAATAAGAGCTACTTCTCTCACCATAAACCAATTATTCTTGAAAATAGTAGTCCATATTCTGGCCAGAGCTATGAGTAACAACTCAGTGGACGGAGATACTAAGATGGCTTTAAGGCACATTTAAGTTCTTCCAATATTTTTGTATTCTCCTACTGCTGACCAGTTCCCAGCACAAGTCAGAGTAACCTCAAGGCTCCTTTTTTGTATGCTACCTAACAATAGCTCCCAAGAGATTGCAGGGACATAGATGTTCTGACTGTGATCCCTTTCCAATGGCCTGGTGCCTTGTGCCAGCAGTCAGATTGGGGATAGCATATGAACAATTAGAATTCTCATCACCCAAGAAAGAATCGATTTAGGTAAGGGAAAGCCTCAAAAGGCTATTTTACAACTGCTTTGTGCAGACACAGTTGGACAGAAGTTTATTATAATATTTCTACATCAACCCCACATCACAAATGGTCGCTTTGTTGCAGCGTGGCATTTGTGATCCTGACAGCATAAGACAAATGCAGAAAACATTAGAATTTTTTTTCTAAACTGCTGATCAAACTAGCTCTGATGTGTCCAATTTTTTTTCCAACTGTATTCTAACAAAAAACTCACAGACTGGAAACTAGTCTCCAATTTAATGTTTGAGTGCCATTTTTAATGTTCCAAATGACAACACTTTGCATGAAGATGATTAGTCAAAGATTCTGAAGATAATACATATTCTGTTACAATTCCTACTGCATTAATTTGAAAAATGTCATCTGTTTTGATTTTTAAGATTACTGGACTGAGCCAAATATCTGTATTCTCCTTTAAATCTTGTTCTATCGAGTTGATTTACAGACTAATATACTTAGCTTCTACAAAGGGTATTTTTTAAAAGAAATGCAATAAACACCACGTATACAGATATAAAGCGACTGGCTTTCTAATTTATCACCACATACTCATTTAAGGAAGAATACACTTAACATTATAAACCTGTTTTGACTGTATGCATTTATTCTACTTACCTGATAGTTACTACCTTGCCAAAACTTTTTCATCTCCTTGCGTTTCCAGGCAACAAGTGAGCTGGTAATGAGCGTACATGGTACTAAATAGAGAAGGGCTGGTTGTCCCATCTTCATCAGTGCCAGAACAACAAAAGTCAACACCATGCCAACAGCATAAGCTATTAAAAAAAATTCAGAACAGCTACTGAACAGTGTACAGCACTACACAATTTATTACTGATATCCTTTGCATACAGAGCTAATACTACTTGATTATTTAAGTGTGCAAAAATAGAAATTTCAGTGTACTTTAAATATTAATTGATTTGTTTAATGATGCAACTCGAACATGTTCAAGTAAAACCAGAGATTAAAATTTTGGCAGTATTCACTTTTGAAAAATTGAAAAAAGTATCTAGTAGATTCACAAACAGCTTGTAGGAAAATACATTTTGCCAAAATACTGTATTAAAATTATTTACCTATGGTGCAGGAAACATAATACACAGAAGATGACCTTGTCTGAACATCGAATCTTCGACAATAGGCAACCAAGAGACCTAAAGAGAATATGGAGAAAGCATTTACTGAAAGAAGTTTAAGCTGCATTCACACTTAATAGTATCAGGTTTAACACAAATAAAAGGAAGTATTTCTTCATGCAATGTACAGTCAACCTGTGGAACTCCTTGCCAGAGGATATTGTGAAGACCAGGACATTAACAGGGTTCAAAAAAGAACTAGATATATTCATGGAGAATGGGTTTATCAATGCTTATTAGTCAGAATGGGTAGGAATGGAGTCCCTAGCCTCTGTTTGTCAGAGGCTGTGATGGGTGACAGGGGAGGGATCACTTGAGGATTCCCTGTTCTGTTCATTCCATTTGGGGCATCTGGCATTGGAAGCAGTGCTTTTTTGTGACGGTTCACCCTGGGACAGTGTATCGGCACCTATTTTCCCTGCATAACTTACATGAATTGCAATCCCCTCGGGCGTACCGGCACCTCTTTTCCTAGGGTGGCTGGGCTCCCAATGGAAGCCTGCTTGGGGGACACGGCTCTTAAAGGAGCCACAGCGGCATTTCATCCCCTGGCACTTTTTTTTCCTTCCCCCAACAACTCCCTCCCTCCCCCCCCCCAAGTATCAGCACCTTTTTTCTTACTACCCCCCCCCCAAAAAAAAGAAAAAAAAAAAAAAAAGCAGCACTACAATAAACATCCGATAATCCAGCACCTTTAGGACCCAGGGGGTGCCAGATTATCAGATATGCCGGACTATCGGAAGGGGGGGGCTATGAGGGGGTCTAGGGTGGTGTGGGGGGGATACCACCCCAAACCCCTCATAGCCCCCCCTTCCGATTGTCCAGCTCTGCCCCAGGCGTCCCCGATTCAGCCACTGCTGGTCAGTTTAAGCAGCAGCTGAATCGACGCTGGGCAGAGCAGCTGAGTGCTGCCGGGTTGGTCCGGTAGCGCCGCCCCTTGGCGCTGCAAGACCAACCCGGCAGCACCCCAGTTGCTCTTGGGGGACACCTGGGGCAGAGCAGCTGGGGTGCTCCAGGCGTCCCCAAGTCAGCCGCCGCTGAAATTGACCAGGGGCTGACTCCAGGAAGCCCGGGCAGAGCAACTCTGCCTCGGGCTTCCCGGAGTCAGCCGCTGGTCAGTTTCAGCGGCGGCTGACTTGGGGACAGCTGGGGTGCTGCTGGGTTGGTCCCGCAGCGCCGAGGGGCAGTGCTGTGGGACCTACTAGCAGCACTCCAGCTGCTCTGCCCCCAGCTTCCCCGATTCAGCCGCTGGTCAGTTTCAGCAGTGGCTGAATCGGGAAGCCGGGGCAGAGCAGCTCCAATGGTCCGGCTGCCAGGAGCACTTCCGGGTTCCTGATGGTGCCGGACCATCAGGAGTGCCGGACCATCAAATGCCGGACGAATGGAGTTTTACTGTAGTTGGAAGTCAGGATTCTGGGCTAGATGGTCTGACCCAGTATGGCCATTATGTTCTCTTCTCATTGTAGCAACAATATGGGAGAAAACAGTTAACTACAAAATTTTCTAGCTGCCCACAGTATTTAACTTAAGACAATGTCTTGTTCAAGAAATCTCAGGCCTCATCTATACTTAAAAACTTAGGTCACCATAGCTACTGTGCTCAATCAGCATAGCTGATTTCCGTAGCTATGCTGACCTAACCCCAGAATAGAGACAGCTTATTCAACAGAAGAATGCTTCTGTTGACTTAGCTACTATCACTCAGAAAATTCCCTTCCATCACTAGTCTACATCTACTGTACAGAGTCACACTGGCAAGGCTGCAATGCCCTAACTATGCTGCTTTAGCACCCATAGTATAGACATGGCTCTAGAGTAAGAATCTCTCTAAAGTCAATATCCCCTGTTTAAATAAGCTAATATGTTTTGCACTTAAGATTATACAACAGATCTGCACTATGCAGTGGTAACAAACATCTACCACTTTGAGGGAAGGCATTGCATACATGCAAAGGATCTCACCACACTTTAAATTTGCCTCAGTACAGCCCTATGCAGTAGAGAGAAAAATTCTCTCATCTGTAAAGCGAGAGAGTTAGAGAGAGAAACGATAAAGAAAAGTGACTTGCCCAAGGGCTCAAATAAAGTCTATGGCAGAGCCAGGTGCAAAACTCAAGTGTTCACCCAACAACTGTTCTAATCTTTTGTAACTCTCTCTGAGATCTACTGATAGAGAGCCAATTATTGTTGTTGATTACAATACACACATATTTTCTCCTATAAACAATGTAGAAAAATTGTTTATGTAACATACAATCCTCTTTTTTGAAAGAGCAATGTGTGTATACATCATATAGTTACAAATCTACTATATTTGAGAGAGTTTGTGCGTGTTTCTATATGTATGTCTATCTGTTCAAGAACTCCTCCTAAACTAGGAGCTAAGACCACCAAATTCAGTATGCAGCTTCCCTATCATAACTTAAAGCAAGGTCAAGGTTTGGCTGTGCCAGGACAATAGGATTGTTGCCCATCAAATGAAAAGGGGGAGGGTGTAATATAGCAGGGAGGCAAGCAAGCACCTCAGCCATGGGGAACATCTGGTGGCCGGGCTGCATGGCCCTCCCGCTGCCCCAGATTGGTTCCAGGGAGAAGCCACAGGCTGCCCCCACTCCTTCCACTGAGCTTTCTTACACCTCCCAACCTTCTGCCCTGACTCCTGCACCCCTCCCAACCTCCACCCCCCAAGCAACCCTGGGTAAGTCTTCTAATAAAGCAATGATAATCCTTTGCCATGCTGCACCTCCTATAAAACCAGCTTGATCCTGATTGTTATTTTAATGGTACTATATTCTACAAATACAAGTGTCATAAATATATCTAATAAGAAAGCAGATTGTTTTACAAATCTTGAAATACTAATTGTACTTAGACTAGAGACTATAATAAAAATACAGATTGTTTTAAATTTAACAATGCATTTACATAGATCAAAAGCCAGAAATTTGTATTAAAATAGGGAGTAGGACTGAAATATAGAAGACCCACTTTGAAAAGAGTCAGGTTTTTACGAGAAAGGATTACAGATAATTTTCGTTTATAGTTACCCAAAATAGTTCTTTACCTGGTACAATGATATCTCCGAAACCCAGTAGTGAAAATGGCATTCCACACAATGTCAATGCAGAGTATTCAAGTCTAGGTACCCTAATAACCACTGGTAACTGTAAAACAATATTTTTAAATCCCACATAAATTCAATCTAAAATATTATAATTGTTAAAAAAAATACTAAAATGTTGTTAGAACTATTAATTCATCTAGTTTATGAAAAAATCCTCAATTAGGAAGATCCTGAATTAAGGAAGATCCTGAATTAAGAAAACAGGAACTAATAAGCTGAGTGTTTAAAACATCATTTTAAAATTTAGAATAGAAAAAAAGGATTTACAATTTTACAGATCATATACATGAAAAAAAATGTGTGATTTATTTAACCGCACACAATGGGAATATTAGATATGAATTGTTATCCTGACTATAAGCTATTGACCAACAAGGATATCCAGGCCCTGAAGAGGAAAATTTTGACAGTCAAGTTTTCCAAAAGAATAGCCTTTTCAGAAGATGCGTTTTAAAGTCCAGTGAACATATCTGAAATACAATCCTTACTTTCTCATGGGGAGCTGAGCGTTCAGCAGGGCCTTCCACCAAGTTTCCATCATTCTAGGATCAAACCCAAGTCAACAGGTATTTAATACTTTAACAGAAGTAGCAAAAGCTGGCTATATTTTGTGAGAAAATTATACCTAAAAGCTACTTGAATTACTGACTTTCTGTATCTAATTCAGTTAGTGTAATATATTGCACATATGTATTCATATTATATTCATGACAGAAAAATTATTATTCATACCTTTTCACTGTTTCCAAAAGGACCAGCTGCAACTTCAACCATTATACTTTCCCCATTCTGAAATTTAAGGTTATTTTTGAATTAGTGATTTAACACTTAAGTATATGATGTAACACTTTAATATACACATAATTGTTGCTTGCACCTCAGCATCATATAATACTCATAATGCACTACTGTATGCAGAATTATTTTGTCCAGGACATCATTCAGCAAACCCATACAAAATAGAATACATTGATCCAAATCAGAAGCTGTTCAAATGACAGCGAAGTGCCCAGATTAAAAATAAAAGCATAAATCTTTACTTAATTAATTAACACACACAATCACACTTTAACCTGCTACTATAGTTTGTTTTCTAATGAAAGCAGCTAAAGTTTTTAATTAGCTGAAGAATGTGTCAGCAATCTACTCCTCTGCCATTGTATGTGTTCTTTCTACGCTGAAACGTGGACACTTGCAAGCAATATGTGTTAAACCACGTTAAAGAATCAGCATTCCACAAAGCACCAGAACCTCAACTGATACATAGGAGTATAAAAGCAAAGGATGGGGTACAGTAAAAAAGTCAGAATTTAGACAGGAATGTAGCAAAAAAACTAAGAATTTGGAAAAATGGTTACTCACCTTGTGCAGTAACTAGAGTTCTTCGAGATGGTTGTCCCCGTGGGTGCTCCACCTTAGGTGCTTCAGTGCCGCTGAGCCCAGGACGGAGATCTTTTACAGCAGTACCCCTGACCGCTGCACGCACAGGGAGTCAGTGTGTGTTCTAGACAGGCTCCTGCGCATGCGCGACCACCCCCAGCCCCTTCCTCAGTTTCTTCTCTGCCCTGGAGATGTTGAATCTTGAAGCAGAGGAGAGGAGGGAGCGTGGTGGAGCACCCACAGGGACAACCATCTTGAAGAACTCCAGTTACTGCACAAGGTGAGTAACCTCTCCTCCCTCGAGGACTGTCCCCGTGGGTGCTCCACCTTAGGTGACTATGAAGCAGTCTTCATATGAGGAGGTGGGAGCTTCGGATGCTGAGATTGTTAGCCAAGAGTATTGCGTAGCCAAACTTTGTGTCGGTGTCCGCGAAAGTCTGCAGCGCGTAATGTCATGTGAAGGTGTGTATTGAAGCCCATGTTGCAGCTCTACAAATGTTTTCTGTGGAGACCGCTCATAGAAACGCTGTCGTGGCTGCCAGTGCCCATGTCGAATGTCTGTACAGTTGTTGGTAATCCTTTTTGGGCTATGGCATATGCTAGTTTGATACAGCTAGATATCCGCTCTGACAGTCTTTCATTCAATATAGGCAGTCCCTGTGACCTCTGTGTGGAAGAGATTAACAGCCATGAAAATTTCCTAAAGGGCTTAATGCGTTGCAAGTAAAATGCTAATGCCCTGCAGATGTCCCAAGTGTGGAGAACTGCTTCTTCGTTGTCCTTGTGCGGTTTAGGAAAGAAGGCAGGTAAGTATAAAAGTTTGTTGCAGTGGAATTCAGTAAGTACTTTGGGAAGGAATTTGGGGTGGATTCTAAGCATGACCTTATCCTTGTGGAATATAGTGTAAGGTGGGTCTGCCATCCAAGCTGCTATTTCACCTACTCGTGTCGCCAATGCGATTGCAACGAGGAATGCCACTTTCATAGAAAGATGCAGAAGCGAGCAGGTGGCAAGCAACTCAAAAGGTTTTCCCCATGAGCACTTTCAGTACCAGATTTAAGTCCCACGCTGGGGTTGAGTCCTTTTGTGGGCAGAAAGGTTGTGTAGACCCTGCATAAACCGTTTGATTGATGGGTGGTATTGAGGGAGAAACCCATGCTATGTAATTCTAACAGGTATTGTAAAAAGTAAGATACATCAGTGTGTGGAGGTTCACAACTGTGGGCTGTGCACCAGGACCGGACCCTCTTCCGTTTCTGAGCATATGTCTGTCTCGCTGCAGGTCGTCTGTAGTTGGTGAGGCCGAGCTGCACCAGTTCGGTGAATGCCCTTTGATTGAGTCAGCCAGGAAGCATCCATGCCTGCAGATATAATTGTGGATGTGCGGATAGGGGATTCGACCATTTCGTTGAGCCAGCAACATACGTACTGGCAGGAAGCGATATGGCGGCAGTACGCTCATCCGTAACTGGTATGGATACCATGTTTGTCTGGGCCAGTTGGGTGTTATAAGTATCACTATGACCCTGTCCCATCTGATCTTGAGGATCACTTTTTGTATCGGTGGGAAGGGAGGGAACACGTATGCCAAGTGTGCGTTCCATTCTATACTGAAAGCGTCCCTCAGACACTGGACCTATGCCTGCTCTGGAGCAGTAGCGTGGGCATCGGGAGTTCTTGCTGGTCAGGAAGAGGTCTACTATTGGGAAGTCCCATTTCTTGAAGAGGTGATTGAGGATTGTTTTGTTCATCTCCCATTTGTGGTTCTAGGGAAACTGTCTGCTTAGCTTGTCTGCCAG
Source organism: Rafetus swinhoei (assembly GCA_019425775.1). Taxonomy (NCBI): domain Eukaryota; kingdom Metazoa; phylum Chordata; order Testudines; family Trionychidae; genus Rafetus; species Rafetus swinhoei. The sequence goes on along the minus strand of CM033442.1, from coordinate 25,861,140 downwards.
TATATGGTCTTTGCCTGGCAGGTATGTTGCAGTCAGCTGTATGTTCCGTGGAATGCACCATTCCCAGAGACTCAATGGTTCCTGGCACAATTGGTAAGAGCGTGCTCCTCCCTGTCTGTTGATGTAGTACATCGTTGAGATGTTGTCTGTGATTATCTGTACTGTTTTGCCTCGAATGGTAGAGAGAAAGTGGAGGCATGCATTCCTTACTGCCCTTAGTTCCAGCACATTTATGTGTTGTCTAGTCTCGTTCAACGTCCATTGTCCTTGTGCGTGTTCATGGCGCAGGTGCGCTCCCCAACTTAGGAAGGGGGCATCTGTGGTGACTGTCACCAATGGGGAGGGCCGCTGAAAAGGTACTTCTGCACACACGTTGTCATGTACGTCTACCATGTGAGAGGTTTTTATCTGGTTGGGCATAACAAGGTTCTTGTTCAATGGGTAGAGGTGATGTTGATATATTGTGCATAGCCACAGTTGAAGTGGTCTCATTTGTAATCTGGCATATTGGACCACAAAGGTGGCAGCTGACGTGTTCCGGTATTTGCATGCAAGATCATGCGCTTATGCCTGGGCATGACTGTGCTGTCTGTATGAGGTGTTTGAGACAGAGCCATTTGCTGTGAGGTAGGAATGCCCTGGCTTTTGTGCAGTCTAGATATGCCCCTATGAACTCCATAGTCTGGAAAGGGGAGAAACTGCACTTTGCTGTATTGAGCATTAGGCCCAGTTTGCAAAAGAGGGTTCTGGCTGTGGAGAAGGCTTGCGGTGTTTCTTGTTGAGTGGGCTCTGTTATGAGGCAGTCATCGAGGTAAGGGAATATCGCAACGTTGTTCTTCCGTAAGTGGGCGGTCATGACTGCCAGGACTTTTGAGAAGACCCTTGGAGCTGTGGAGAGGTCGAAAGGTAGTACCTGGTGTTGAAAATGACTCTTATTGTGAAGCGCAGAAATATTCCAATATGGAAATAAGCATCTTGAAGGTCAAGGGTAGACAGTCATGCTCCTTTCTCCAGGGAAGGTATAATCGTAGCCAAGGTAACCATCTTGAAGCATTGGAATTGGACATATTGGTTTAGTTTGCGGAGATCTAGTATCGGTCTCTATCCCCCCCCTGACTTTTTGGTCGTAAGAAAATAATGGGAGTAAAAACCCCCTTCCCCTGTGCTGTTTGGGAACCTCCTCTATTGCTCCTATGGCCGTGAGGCGTTCTGCCTCTTGTAATAGTAAGGCCTTGTGAGTAGGATCCCTGAACAGGGACGGGGAGGGGGGGATGGGATGGGGGGGATGAATGTGAAGGGAATGCAGTAACCATTTCTTATGATTTCCAACACCCACTTGTCACTGGTGGTGTCCTGCCAGGATGGATAAAAAGTTGGCTAATCTGTTGCCAAATGATGGAGATGGCTTTGTTTGCTGCTCTGGAGAGATTCGGGTGATGTCAGACCCTTGACCTGGCCTTCAAATTTGCTGTCTAGCTGCCATGGATTGTTGATTGGATGACTGTCAGATGGTTGCCTGCGCCTGTTTTGTCTTTGTCTGCATCTGTTGAAATGTCTTTGCTGCTGCTTGAAAGCTGTAGGTCTGTATTGTTGTTGGAAAGACCTATTTTGTTTTCTTCTCATCACAGGTACTTGGATTCCTAGTGTCCCGAGGGTAACCCTGGAGTCCTTCAACATGTGGAGAGATGTATTTGTGCCCTCCACAAACAGTTTTGTGCCTTCAAATGGCAGGTCCTCTACTATGTTCTGGACCGCTCTCAGAAAACCCGACTGTTACAGCCATGATGCCCTTCTCATGACTACAGAGGCAAGAGATCTAGATGCAGTGTCTGCGGAGTCCAGCGCAGCTTGCAGCGCTGTGCACACTATAAGTGTACCCTCTTTGAAGTTTGCTTTGACTTGTTCTGATTTGATGTCTGGAATGTCCTCAGTAAAGGTTGACATTTGATCATAGATGTGATGCGTGTATTTTGCTAAGAGGGCTGTGTAATTAGCTATTCTCATCTGTAGGCTTGTGGAAGAATAAGCCTTTTTCCCCCCATCACATCCAGTCTCTTCCAGTCTCTGTCATTGAGGGCTAAGAGTAAGTTTTTTGCCTGCTCCTCTGACTAACTGTCTCCACCACCAGAAATTTTGGCATTGGGTGGGAGAAAAGGGATTCTGCCCCTTTGGGGGCTATGTGATATTTTTTGTCCACTCTCTTATATACTGGGGGGATTGTGGCTGGGGTGTTGCATACCACCTTTGCTGGATCCATTAATGCCTCATTCATTGTTTGAATACAGAGATGCTTATAAAAAATTCTTGAGCTTGTGCTGGGTTTGGAGGGCGTCAGAGCATGATGTGCAATGTCTCTACCACTCCCTTGAATGGCCCTAGCATCATCACCCCCTTTGGTTGTTGGGGCCATTAATGTGTCCTCAAGAGACTTGTCAGTGGCTTGCTCTGGAGGGGAGGAAGGAAAACTACCTTCCTCTGATCATCTGAGTCAGAGATGCAATGTGAATAACTTATGGGCTGAGTCTGTGCCTGGGTTGTCACTGGTTGAGGCTGTGGCTGCGTGCACTGTCGCTGCCTGTAAAAAACCCAGAGATCCCATTATGGCCAGTTAGGTACAGCTGGCAGTGGGAGCCACTATGGGAGGTGCCCATGTAAGGTATCTGGTCGAAGTTTGCAGTGAGAGTGGGCTGGTGTTCTAATATATGATCCCTGTTCCTCCTCACTAAGGGTACCTGTGGGTGAGCTGCGTGGGTTAACTGTAAGTGTGCCCAGCAGACTGCGTGGAGTACCGTCAAGGCCAAAGAGAAGCATGCCCAGGACAGAGTGCACTGCCAGCTCTGCTGCCTTAGTGAACTGCGGTAGCAGGGGAGGGAGAGCAGGGCAACTGTGAGGCTTGAGGCATTTGCATATCTGCCTGCCTGCTGTGCCCAGCATTAGCTATTCTCTGGCACGGAGTGTGTGGAGCCAGCTGTGGAAGATTGGTAGCTTGGGGGGGGGGGGGGGGAGCAGCATAGGCAGCTGTTTTCGTGACACCCCTGTGAGCCCTGAGCGGGCGTTCGGTACCAACGTGGAGGCTTTATCTTTTGCCCCCGTCGGAACCGTGGTTGAAGCGCGGGAAGCGTGCTTTGCCTCCCGGCTTTTCCCTCTGCCGGCAGCTTCTGCTTTTTGCTTGTTCGCAGCCTTTTTTGCAGCTGGGACAGTTCCGCAGCTGCTTCCTGAGTGGCGAGTCAGTGCCTGAGGGGTAGTGAGCCCTTTCACTGAGGCTACTCATCCCTTTGATCTCCGACCCCATACCCAGTGATACTTGACGGTTTGGGGTGGAGTGTGCCTTTACGCAAAAAGAGCTCTCGTTTTTCCCCCATAGAATCATAGAATACTAGGACTGGAAGGGACCTCAAGAGGTCATCAAGTCCAGTCCCCTGCCCTCATGGCAGGACCAAATACTGTCTAGACCATCCCTGATAGACATTTATCTAACCTACTCTTAAATATCTCCAGAGATGGGGATTCCACAACCTCCCTGGGAAATTTATTCCAGTGTTTGACCACCCTGACAGTTAGGAACTTTTTCCTAATGTCTAACCTAAACCTCCCTTGCTGCAGTTTAAGCCCATTGCTTCTTGTTCTATCCTCAGAGGCCAAGATGAACAAGTTCTCCCTCCTCACGACGCCCTTTTAGATACCTGAAAACTGCTATCATGTCCCCCCTCAATCTTCTCTTTTCTAAACTAAACAAACCCTATTCTTTCAGCCTTCCTTCATAGGTCATGTTCTCTAGACCTTTAATCATTCTTGTTGCTCTTCTCTGGACCCTCTCCCATGGAAAACTCCCATGGTGAGGAGTTTTGTCCGGAACGCTCTGACTCTCTTGGAGTGGCTTGTCAGTTGCTGACAGTGAGGGCTGCTTTTCGTGAAATAAAGCTGCCCTAAACAGCAAAGGCACTTGTTGTGTCTGTCAGACACAGGGAAGGCTGCTTGACAAATGGAGCAGCACTTGAGGTCAGGCGACTCAGGCATATCCTGCTGAGATGGGAGGATCCCTTCCCTTTCAGTCGTCTGGTTGTTTTTTTCTTCTCTCTTCTAAACTATCTAAACAAACCACTTAACACTGACTAAGCTTAAGTGGCTAACTGCTACGGTAACTATTTGCAGAGTGCAGCAGCCGGCTGTGGTAGAGAAGGAACGGGGGGGGGGAGGAGAGAGGTCGCGCATGCGCAGTAACCTGTATAGAACACACACCGGCTTCCTGCGTGCACTGTCCTGGGCTCAGCGGCGCTGAAGCACCTAAGGTGGAGCACCCACGGGGACAGTCCTCGAAGAAGAATGGTAGGCCACTGTATGACTGACAGCCTTTATCAGAATGTCAACTCGAGCAAATAAAAACAGAGTAGGCTTTTAGGGCTGTAGCAAAAAACAGATATGAGGCGATTCCATTTTTGAAGGATTACTGATCATCATAAGGCTAATTTTTTCCTCATTATATCAGAGGGCCTCATCTCCTAATTTCTACTACATCCAAATAGATTATATCTACTGCTACTCTTCCCCACTTCTAGGCTGCATTTTAGCTTGGATCAATTTTTTTTTTTCCCCTAGATTGTTTCCATTCTTTTCTCTTTGTTTTGACATTTAAATAAATAAGATAATTAGGGTTGCACAGGAATGTTAAGATGTTGGTAGATTTAGAAACTGCAAAGAAATTACTTAAAAGACAAACTCTTGGGAGCAAAAGATTTTGAGAGTCTAGAATCATAGCCATGGCTAGACAATATGTAAATGCATAAAATTCAATGCACAAAATATCAAATGCATCAGCAAGCATCCATACCACAAATCTTTATCAAAACTGTCGACCTACCTTCGTGATAAATGGAGTTATGAAGACAAAAAACACATCATACAAAAGAAGAAGTCCTAGAAGTATCACACATGACTGGCAAAGAGAAGAAACACACAAGTTTACAAAAACTGCATAATAATTAATACATCAATACTTACTAAATGTCCATAAGTTAACTTTAATATTCTCTCATAACATTTAAGAAACATTTTCTATTGGTAGTATTAGTTTTTTGTAAACAATGTTCTTCTGCTCCTTTTGCTATTCTCTTATAACATTATAGCTCAAGCTATAGAGGCTCCTATATCAAGCTTTAGAAGTCCCAGGTTCAAATCCGCTTGGTGGTGGTTACACTAGAAATAAGGCAGTGAGTTTCTAATTTTTTTGTAAATCGAATGTTCTTCTGCTCCTTTTGCTAATTTTAATATTTTTGAAGAAAGGAAACATTCTCTCTCATTCTTCAGTTTACCTTTGGTTACTAGTATTTCCATGTGCATATCATAATCCTTTATTTAGGTCAACTGTTTACTGTACCTTAAAGTTGGGCATTTTCAGTGTTTTAATAAAGTTGAGGCAGAAAGCAACTCCTAAGATATCTTGTAAAATCCAAGCCCACCTACAAATATAAAAATGAACCATTTTTTACATTTTATTTTTCTACATTTTCTATAGGTTTGTTTGGTCTTGTTGGAAGAAAAACAAAAAAGTCTTATAATCTTACAGACAGATACAACAATGAAATGTAGATTTTATTCCTACTTATTGATGTTCATTAACAGGACATTGTCTTGACTTAGAGTCATACTTCTGTCTTATCTGGTATGACAACAAGTAATACTTAAGACTAGATATTTTTGTTATTCTTTCCATTAATGTAATTTTGAATGTAATCAGTTTCTTATTTGTCATGTATATGCAATTAAGCTCCACTCCTGCAATTTCTTGGAAATGGATAGGTGTTGTGCCCATGCTGAATTTCAGTGGAAATCTGCAAGACTGCAGTAATCAACTCACTCAGAAGTAGTTTCAGGATTGGAACCTTAGTAAGTTTTCCAATTGTGTGGATCTTTCATACAATTGGGGGAGAAAAAAGTTTATCTAAAAAGGGAAATTATGATTGCAAGCCCTTTTCCTCCACCCCCACCCCCAAAAAGTAGGCAAAGGATGTCACACAACAGTGCAGTACCAGAAACTACTTTTGAACTTTAAGAACCGGACTAGATTTCAAGTACACAATGTCCATTTAAGGGCCTGATGTTGAGGAATGCCAGGTGTTCATAATTCCCACTGAGATCGCTTAAAGTTGAGAGTTCTTCAGCATCTTTCAAGAAGTGCTCACCACCTTAAAGCCCAATTTTTCCACATCAGGACTGTAATTTAAAATAGGGATGTCAACGTGTAAATGACTACATATAAGCCCAGGCTTATTGGTTAATCTTGTCAACTACAGGCATTTCCCCCCCACTGCCGCTGTATTTTTTAGAACCACAACCCAGGCCCAGAAGCAGCTGCACCATGGCCAGCTTCAGTCCTGGCACACAGGGCAGCCTTCCGCCATGCAGCCCCACCCTAGGAGCAGCTGGGGCCGGGACCACAGTACTAAAAATAGCACCATGGCTCCAGCTTCAGTCCCAGTGCATGAGACAGCCCCCTGTCATGCAGCCCTGCCTGGGAGCAGCTGGGACTGGTGCTGCAGCTTATGGGGCTGGAACCGTGGTACTAAAATTAGCACCGTGGCTCTAGTCCCAGAATATGGGGTGGGACAGCATCTCAGGCAGCTGCCCCATGTGCCAGGGTCATGGTGCTATTTTTAGTACCATGGCCCAGGCTCCAGCTTAGGCAGCCGCCACAGCTGCCCTGGCCCTAGCTCCAGCTCCAGCTCCAGCCCTGCAGAAGGGCTGAAGCTAGGGCTAGGGCTAGGGCCAGGGCCACGTAGTAGCTGACTAGATGCTCCTGGGATTGGGCAGCTGCCAGCCATGCAGTCTCACCCCAGAGCAGCCTCTGAACAGGCTCTACTGAGGAGGTGCACAGCAGTCAGTCAAATTCTTGGTGCACGCAGGCGTACACCTTAGAGAACTTTGCTCCCTGGGATCACCATGGACAGGCTGCTCTGCAGCAGCAGCCCCTATCCACATGAGATCCAAGCTCCCCACTGACAGAGGCTGCTCTGGAATCCTACAGATGGCAGGGGGCTCCCCAGGAATGGGATCAGGAGCACACTGGCTGCCAGCCCCTCCTCCAGGGACTATCAAATAGTCGTGTAATCGCTAAAATTTGATGCCGTTATACAACTATTCAATTACACGCTAACATCCCTAATTTAAAAACTGCTTCTGGAGCCTGCTACTGGCAGAGATCTGCACGCTCACATCACTCACTACTTCATGTTTCCACCACTGAATATGAAATCAGCAGTCAGCTGTAATTTTGCTGGTGTGAGGAAAATACATAACTTGTGTTACGTTTATGCCAGTTGCAAGATAAATTGCTCTGCACAAATTATATCTCACTCTAAACTCATTTAGTGCATTATTTTTAGTTATAAAGCTTTTTCCAGCACTTCAGCAATGTGTGGAAGGTTAATAGAGTACGCTTAAAATCACTGCAGTGCCTGGAAGGTGAAGTACTGAGATCTATTTCCTTACTCATGCCAACATTAACTCAGGAAATTCCTCATTTCCTTCCTCAATTAAGCGATTGGAAAAAAACACCAATAGGTAGAATTTGCCTTAAACTGTAGCACTGAGCCCTTGGGTAAACCATCCTGTAATATGAACATTATTTTCAGTAAGTTATCTGTTAGGAAGCAGGATTAAGTGAAAACAGAGACTTATTTCAAGGTGGCCCTTTTACACATGAACAGCCCCCTCTGATAGAAATTGTCAGATTCCTCTAATCCCCATGCTGTAGAGTACACCAATTGCACAGATAAACTGGATTGGGGGGGGGGGGGAAGAGATGAAACAGCTGCTGCCGCCCCTTACACACTCTCCCTCTTCCTCCTCCTTGAGCAATCACAGCCACACAGACTAGTAGAATTATATTTTGTGCCAGCCACTGGCATGCCAGCTCCTTTAGTTTTGGTGCTTTGACAATAATATTAGCCTGATATGTTGTTCTGCACTAGGCTTCAAGTCATCAGGGTCAAGAGACTTGTTTTCAATAAAGGATGGTAGTAGATCTATTAGCTTTTTCAAAAAAGAACATTTTCCTATTTTTGCATCCTTCCCCCCCCCTTTTCAGTATTCAGTTGTCTGTTAAAGAATTATGATTCCTCCTCATCTCTATGAATTTCTTTATTTAGTGACCACAAATACCCATATAAACATAAATCATATAGCTTTGTTTTAATCAGGGCGAGTCCTAATCAATTGGTGGCCCCGGGCAACTGCCTGACTCACTCATAGGGTTGCCAGATGATTTTAAAAAAATACCGGGGAGGGGCGAGAAAAAGGGTCAGGGAAACTTGGGGGGAGGATTTGGGAGGTTGCGGCCCGCCCCTAAGACTGGTTCTGGTTTTAATGTTATACCAGTTCTTCTCATTCAGCTGCTTAAAGTTTCATGCACTTTTTAAAAATTAATGAAAATTTTAAAAGGACACTGTGCTCCAGGATTTTCTATTTGGATGGGTGATTTATACATTTACACATTAGAATTACAACCTTTCAAAATTTTCTCCAAAAACCACCACATACCTGTCTTCATTTCGAAACACTGCCCAAACAACAGCTGCTGCTATGCAGAATCCAGCAAGAAAAATAAGTCTCACTTCAATACTTTTGTTGCAACATGAAATCCTAAAAATAAAATGGCTAATTTAATTGACTTTAAACAAAAAAAGCCCCACAATATAACAAATAAAATACAGTTAGATTCAACAAAGGTGCTCACAAGACATTCTTTCTCTGAGCTGTCCTTTATTTTGAAACTCACTTTGCTCACTTGCTCCAACAGAGTTCAGTTTTATTAATTTTGTAATCACACTGCAAAGCTCTCAACAGCCCAGAAGAAAAGCAAAGATGCAGCTACTTATAGGCAATCCTTCGCTTGTTTTTACATTATAGAACTTGGAGAAATAATGCAAATGAAGGACTTTTATGCTTTGAAATGGACATAGAACATTTAACAGGTTAAAGAGAGAAAATCGCAATTAAACGTAGTACAAATGAAACTGGTGGGTTAGGAAGAGTGTGCAATCACTCAATATTTACATCCCATGGATGCAGTTCCATGCTCACCACTAATGCCACAGCATGTCTTAAAACAGATGAGGAACAGAGCAATCATATGACTAACACACTGCTTGAAAAATACATTTCAGATATTTTAAGTTAAACCCACCACTGTTACAGGAGCTCACATTTCTATATGCTAATATTTCTTGCTCATACAATAGTCATAATCAAGTGAGTAAGGACTACTTAGGGATGACTTCAAGTTGTGCATTTTAAAAGTTGTTTTGAAGAGCCCCACACCTCTCCCTGTAGGCACCCTTGCTTTCTGATAAATCTAAAATACTGAATACATAAGCAGCTGCAAGCTTAAAGCTTTAGTACCATGGTGTCTGACACGCTAGCCACTAGCCACATGTGGCTATTTGGCTGGTTGAATGTGGCTAGCTGGCTTGAACAAATGTGGCTATTTGGCCAGTTGAGTGTGGCTAGTTCATTATAGCAGCAGCCACTGTAGTGGCTACTGCTTCAGAATTGTTTGGACACCACGGTTAGTTACTCAAACCATTACTACATCTCCTCCTAGCAGACTTAAGTAGCTACAGAAAAATATCCAAAACAAATAAACCACAAGGTAAATGAGATGTACAATACCTGCACTGCCCACATGATATTTTTCTAATGAGTGCAGAAAGACAGTTGTATAAACTCATTGCAGATGCCAAGCAGAAAACCGATATTATTACATACACTAGAAGGAAGAAGAACAAAGTAAATGACAAAATATATTCAGCACAAAGATGCTCTTGCAAGAAGGAGGCAAAGGCTAGCAAATACCTGTGATAATAGTAACAGAATAGTGGCATTACTTATGCCTCTTTAAATCAAGATTGCATCAATAAGTTTTCAATACAACAAGTACTGAACCTTGGAAGATCTAAATCGTGCTATAAAAATTCCCACCAACAAGAGACTTGAATTTTAATGTTATAAATGTCATTTTTAAAGGAAAGAAAGTTCATGCTCACATGTGGGTTTTGGGTTTTTGGGTTTTTTTTGGCACTAATGCCACTAAGAACAGAACAATCACTTTCTTGGGCCACCAAGCTGAATTTGTAAATATTGTGGATACATTCCAAGACCACTTTTCTTGCAAGCTTTTAGGGAAGCTGAGATTTCATAGGTGGATGAGCCAAGCAAGCATAGGCACCAACTCTGTGGGTGCTCTAGGACTAGAGTACAAATGGAAAAAACCCGAGGTGCTTAGCACTCACTGGTGGGTCTGGTCAATCAGCTCTTCCCCTCACCTCCTCCTCACTGGTCAGCGGCAGGTAGGAGGCACTGGGGGTGGGGAGGGAAGAAGGGAGGCCAAAGCACACTCAGGGGAAGGGGTCGAATGGGGAGAAGCAGCATGGGGGCAAGAAGAAGTGGGATGGGACTTTAGGGGAAAGGGTGGAATCAGTGTGGGGCTTGGGATGGAGCAAGAGTCAAGCACTCCCCAAGGAATCAGGAAGTCAGTGCCTCTGGAGTGAAGGACTGAAAACTATTCAGGTGGGCTCTTATGAGAAAGACTATTGGAAATTAAAGATACTCTATTTAACTTTCTCACTTGGAAAAAAAAACTGATGAGCTAAAAATTGTGTATTATTAATTCTGTGTTACAAATATAAAGAGATTCCTAGAATTTTGGAGAGGCAACAGAAAAAATGAAAAAGTGAATAAACAAGACAAAATTATTTGTAGTTATACTGCATTTCCCAGCTAGTCTTATCCTACCCTAAATGAAGGGTTCATGCCTGTTGCCACGGAAGTTAGTGATGAAACACCCATTTGCTTCAATAGGATCAGCTAAGAAAGTTAGACTTTTGTTGAAATGGATACTTCACAGACATGTCCAATAGTTGTATTAAATAGTAGAGGACCTATTATGCTTTGCCAAGTCCATACCCCTCCAAGCCCCTCAGTGCCCACTGGCAGAGGGCCCACTATACTATAACTCATAACTGGCCTGACACTACCCCCAAAACACTACCATTATAATATATTCCCAAAAAGTATCTTGTAAGTTCAGGAATTTCACTGCATGATGTATGTACTGGCTGTGTATAAAGAAGTATGTATGTGTACTAGAAGTATGTTCTTAAAACATGTTTGAGAGGCAGTGCATAAAACAAACTTGCCCTGGACAAAAAGAATGGGGATTTACCTGTCTGATTGGCTTGAATGCAGGCAGAGGATAATTAAAGGATCTTTACATACAACATAAACAAAGCAATCAAGTTAACAAGCAGAAAACAACTTAGTGAACACACTGTGGGACAGAAGCTTCATGCCCAAGAAGTCTTCCTGACTCTTGAGGCAAAGGCTTTGTCTACACTGGCAGAAGTAAAGTGCTGCAGGGAAACCCCTGTTATGTCTCCACACTGTCAGTTGCTAGTGCAGTAGTGTGAACACAGTTTTGGCGGCATTTGGAGTGGTGCACTCTGGGCTACTATCCCACACAGCACCTCTTCTGCTGCTGAGGCTTGTGGGAAGGCAGAGGGGGGCTGTAATGCACCCTGGGACCTGTCCCAATGCCTCGAGGCACATTGCTTCACGTCCCAGCAACCCTTGTGAGTCCGTCTGTATGTGGCATCCTATCACAACAGCTTTTGTGCTTTGCACTCTAACTCCTTGGTCTGGGGGGAATGGATCCTAAACACGTCCCAGCAACCCTTGTGAGTCCGTCTGTATGTGGCATCCTATCACAACAGCTTTTGTGCTTTGCACTCTAACTCCTTGGTCTGGGGGGAATGGATCCTAAACACAGCTATTTGGGCTCTGACTCTTTGGAGGCAACAAATTTAATAATTTTTGTAAGCATCCTATGACAGGGAGATGTCTCTGGGCAACTGAGGTTCACCGACTTTTACCTGAAAAGCAATGTTTAGCCTGGCAGAATCTCAAGAAATTTGCTAGCAAGATGGACAGGCTGGAGTGTCATGTAGCTGACACACAGCTTAGCAGCATGGTTGTTACATGCTGAGGCAGAGGGGTCAACACAGTGGCTTCCAGTTCTGGGTGGTCTGAGCCGAGTATCACAAAGCCAGTGTGTAGAAAAAGGATTTACACAATAGGTTCCTCATAAGTCACTTACATATAATCAGACTTAACAGGCATATGATTTTTCCTCAAAACAATAGTTATACCAAAATAAACATTTATCATATAATTAACATTTAATATATTTTAGATAGTGCTGCATGGTTATTATTTATTCAAGCCTAAATGTGTGTTCTACTATGCATCTCAAAATAGTTTCTTTTTATAGTACCATAAAAAGATCAAATACCAAAAAACACTTCTTCCATTCAATGCACCAACAGTCAATGCACGTGTACAACTTCACACGAGTGAAGCAATCCAGTTGAATAGGTTACATTGTTATAACAGACACCAATAAAATTCAATAAATGTAAAGTTAAGGTGGACACTCCTTCAGTATACTATTTAATTGGCTTGTTATTCCTTCACACCCATCAGATAATTGAAGCATTAGCATCTAATTTGAATTTCCTGTTGTTTAAACCATTTAGGTCACAACATGAACCTGCTGAAGGACTTCACTCCACCTATTGTAAAGGATGTCAATTAAAACCCTTAAGAATGCCATCTAAATTAATATACGTGGAAGGAATTCACCAAACAAGCCAAACAAGACACACAGACCCAGAATTAACTTGTTAGGTTTTTATGTAACAAGAACATGAGGGTCTCTATGGCATGGGTGGGCAAATACCGGCCCACAGGCCAGATCCTGTCTGTCAGAATTAGCACCTGGCAAGCCTCCACATCGACGTAAAGACTGAACCTCTAAAATCTGGGACTCTCTGGTCTGGCAACATCTGTGGTCTGGTAGGACCACAGATATTGCTGGACCAGAGAGCCCCTACCAGCCAGGTTCAGAAGCGCAGCCCAGGCTGGGATGTGCTCCCCACCACCACCCAAGTGGGGCTGGCGCGGTGGGAATAATAGCCTCGGTCGGCGGGGGTGGAGAGAGAGAGCGCCCCAGTCATGGCTGGCGGCAGAGAGCACTGCCCCAGCCAGCGCTGGAGTCAGAAGGGGGAGTCATCATTGAGGGGGGTGAAGCCCCGGCTAGAGTTGGAGGCAGCGGGGCTGGCCCCTGCCTGGGGCTGGTACGGTGGGGGACACAGCCCTGGTCAGGACTAGCATGGTGGGGGGCTGGAGGCAGCATCAGGCGACAGGGACTGCAGACCCAGTAGGGAGCAGAACCTACAGCCCCAGTAGGGAGCCTTGACCTCTCTCTGCCCGGCAAACTCTGTGGTTTGGGACCACTCAAGTTCCAAGGGTGCCGGACAAGGGAGGTTTGAACTATATTACCTGTGCCTCCGTAGATACAGGGATCACAGCTGCAGATCACCATTCTTGGCTAACAGGAGAGGAGATGACCTGTACCTGCGGAGGTGCAGGTAAATATAGTGGCAGTGGCCTACCAGGGACTAACGCTCTGAACTGCTGATGTTTTATTGCCCACACTGCTCTATGGTGCTATCATATGATCTTAGCTCTTTACACACTTGAATTTATTTTCATCTTCCTATGAGGAGATGGTACTATCATCCCAATTTTGTATGCTCAACACCACACAACTCTGTGGCAGAAGCAGGAATAAAATCAACTTCTCCAGGGCAACATTCAACTTCCTTAATCACCAGACAAACCTTTTTCCTCACACTATCCCCTGCCTTTGTCACCATACCCTTTCCAACTTCTGTAACAAATGAGGCAGGGATCCTGCAGATGCTAGCTTCATACACTTCTCAAGTCACCAAATGAGGCAGAGGAAAAAACAGGTTATCATGCAAAAGTTTCCTCGGGATTGCATCATTTGGAAGATAATTATGTCATTGGTAGCATGTACAACTCTGTCCAATTAGACCAGGTTTACTTAGGCCACTTGGCCCTACCGCAAGGAGTCTGGTGAAACTACAAATCTGAAATAAGTTTAGAGACAACTAATTAATGTGGCTAAGCAGTTGCTCTAGAAGAGTCTAGATATTCAGCTACAACATTCCTTCTAGAAAGATGAACAAAGGGCATCATATGCTCTATTACTTTTTTTACCATCAAAGTCTGGGACCATCTCTTACATATACTTCATACAAAATAACTATTGCCTTAGCAACCTTAATGGAGAAAAATTGGCAACACGGGGGGGGGGGGGGGAGGAAACAATGGAGACAGACACACACACACACCCCTTTCCCTCCCTCCCTTTTTTTAAAAGTATCTCGTCTTATTCTGCTCCCTCAATAAATGAAGGGGGAATTAATTTAAAAAAAAAAAAGTTAGCTGAACTTTGACTCCAAATCTGAATTAAAAACTAAATTCCATAAAAGTGTTCTTAATAGCAGTATTCAAGCAGAAAATGTATATACATAAAAGAAATCAAGTGAGAATTATAGATATCACTTACCTAGCCATTTGTAGAAGAAATAAAGTAAGACTAGCATGACGCAACAGATTACCACAAATATGATAACCGTTAAAGGGGTTAAAGTAACATTATCATCTTTCTTTCTTCTTGTTTCTCTGTTTTCAGGGTTTACATCTACCTTTAAATCCTCACTGCATAGACAAAAAAAGATTTCAGTTCTAGACAGTGACCATGACTTTAAAAACAAAGTGCCTATCTTGACCAACATTTTTGCTTTATTAATTTAAGTAGTCCCTGATGGTACAATTCAGCAAGGTCATTAACCATATGCCTAACTTTTAGTATGTGCATAGACTCATTGACTTCAAAAGCTAGGTAATTCAGAACATGCCTATCTGAAGCTACTCTAGATTCATAAAATAACCCAGATAGCTGCAAGAGTAGATCAGGCAGAACATGAATATTTGACAATCTAAAGGAAAAAAATATGAGTATATATTCTGATCTTCCATAATACTGTCAGTTTCCTATTTTGTGCACTTAAAGAAAAATAATATGCCAAATTCCCCAATATATCCTTTGAAATTCTCTACTTTTCTATAGATCCATCCTGTTTCACAAAAGATAATGATGAAATATTTAATTCCTTATATTAATCTCTGTTTGAGACAAGAGGGTCAAACCTTAAAGAAAACATTTAACAAAACAATCTCAAGTTAGCTCTAAAAGAACAGTTATAAATGGAAGGAACGCTCATGCCTTCCTTTTTTTAGGAACCACTAGTCCAAAATCTGCTATCATCTGCATTAGTATAAAATCAAGAGTTACAACTTGTTGACACTTGAAATGCTACAGCAGTACAGCTGCTGCGCCGCTGCAGAGTTTAAGTATAGGAGACACTGCCTTTGCCAGTAGGAAAGATTAATCCACAGGGATTTAGACAGGGATTTAGACGGTCTTAACTATGTTGCTCGGGGGAGGCTCGGGGGAGGGGGGGGGGGGATTTTTCACACCTCCAAGTAACACAACTGGAGTCAATCTAATTTTCTAATGTAAACCAGACCTGACCACACTGATTTCAGTGGAGTCTTCCTGGGTAAGTCAGTAGAGAATTTATCCGAAGAATTCAAAACCACTGAAAATGGATCTGTCATTGACAGGTGTTTGTATTATATGCAAAGTCTGATAAGTGTTTTGGAACTTGTCCATCTCATTAAGTATCTGAAAAAACATAAGTGTTAGCAAAATCCAGTTAGTCAGCCACCAGTTTTTCTGCTTCTATATTCCATAATTAAACAGGGAGAGAAAAAGACAAAGAGGTGTTTCATTAAAAGTAACATTTCTTCATATAATACAAATGTGCTCCATATTTACACCTTACCACAAGAAATAATCTTACTGAAACCATTAATATGTTACACCAAACAAAACTAAAAGCCTTTAACCAAACAGGCAAACTACCTCTCTCACACTACCCCAAATCCAAAGGCCATCATATCTACAAATGCTGACATGTTGAAAAGGTAACGATTATTTTACAAAACCAACAAGAGAAAGAATTTTCTAGGTATATTGCATACTTTTCTGTGAGGATTTGTTTTAAGTTAGTGGCTTACAAATCTGGAGAAGCATATTTTCAGCGTGTGCAGTCAATGATCGGCAACTTAGGCTAGTGAGTGGGCCACAAGTGGCCCCACCATCTTAGTGGTCCTCAAGATTATCATAATCAAGATGTTCTCCTGGGATATGGTAGTTTTGCTAACTGTCCTTGCATACCTAGAACCTGCAGGGTGTGCCAAATGAATGATAGCAGCACTTGGATTGGATTCAGAAGGAGCGCACAGCTTTCAGTCAACATCATGTGCAATCAGCACACACTATACTTCACAACTCCTTGTTTTACACACACATCACTTCAGTAAAACAAGAGGGGAAAAAACTGTGTGGATGGAAACCAGCAGAATCTGGCAATCCTGCAAGTGGACAACAGTAAACAAAGTGTCTCATGGGCCACACACAGAACCTTCATGGGGGCCCCCTGCCCTTGCCAGTCAGGTTCCACTCCCAGCCCCTGGGGCTGCCAGGACCACAGATGTTACCAGACCAGAGAGTCCCAGACCTGAAAGGTTCAACCTGTAATGAATAGAACTGAGCAAATCCACACATACAGATGTGCAGGGCTCGACAAATAATACAATCCACTCGCCCATGGCGAGTAGATTGCAACCCGGAAGAGCCGGGTTCGGGCAATCTGCGCATGCGCAGAATGCCGGACAGCGCGGCTGGCGAGCGGGGCTCGTCGCAGTTCGGCGAGCCCTGCAGATGTGGATATCCACAGATCATTTTTGCAGATGCAGGTACAACACTTATATCTGCATAGGGCTCTAGTAATCAACCTTCTCTAGTAATTAACCTTCTCTCTGTTAAGATAATGAGACTGAGCTCCTAGAGTCTCTTGTTATAAGATATGTTTTCCAATCTTTTAATTACTCTCATGGTTCTTCTCTAATCCTCTCAATTTATGAACATCCTTCTTGAATTATGGACATCAGAACTGGACACTATTCCAGTAACAACTGAACCAGTGCCAAAGGCAGACAATGTACCCTCCTTACTTCTGCTTGAGATTTCTGTTTTATACAGCCAAGGATCACATTAGCTTGTTTGGCCAAAGTGTCAAAAGCGTACAGAAGTGTAAATGTAGTGCAATACTGCATGCCATGAATGCAACAGCTGCCTGTCTAATATAGGGACATAAAAGGCTTCCTTATGCTATGAGTACCTACTGAGTTTCCCCTTTGCAAAAATAGAATCATTTTTACTGCACTGGGGTGGATGAAATTTTTGTAGTTATTCATACAGGTTAATATGAAGTCTCGGTCTTTTCAAATTTGCTAGTATTTTTACTTTTTTTCCACAGAAACATGTCTTTGATTATCTCCTTCCACTGCATGGAGATATGGCCAGATCCGACAAACCAAAACAATTATTCACACCCTGTCCACCACAAACAGGATTTAAGACTATTCAAAATGTTTTTCTCCACTTTCAGTTACACAGAGAAACCCCTGTTGAAGCATAAATATCCATCCAGGTTTCCTTTAAAGTGTTTGTGAGCTTGCACACACTTTGTGCTCCATTTCTAGGTATATGAGATAAGAATAATTTAATGAACTCTCAAGGCTATGCAGAATGTTATTTATTTATGCTAATGCAGTTTTAAAAAATATAAACTGGAGTGCCAGCCTTTCTTCACGATGAGCAATGAACCCAGAAGAAATTGTGGTGTTTGAGTGTTATAACAGTATGGGGATATTCTTACATTGAAAGTGAAAGCCAAAGAGAGAATAAGCCAATGTCAATAATTTATTTACTAGCTGTGTACCTTTTAGTAGTTCAGACTTCTCTCAACCTAACTCTTTAGTGTGGGAATCATTTTTTAAGAACTTGATATGCCTTTAGTGTTTTGCCAGGAACATTGGCATGATTCATTAGTTGAATTATATTTTTGACATCAGAGATAAAAAGCTAAAGCCAATATTTAGAAGCAGCATATTTCTTACTGTCCTCATATGTGTCTATCTTATGAGCTTACATAGTCCCCACTGCCATATGTATCTGAGCATTTCTTATATTTAACATATGTATTCTCACAAAACCTCTAAAGTAAATCTGTACTACTATCTCCTTTCTGTAAATGGGGAACCTAGGCACTAGGAAACCATGACTGCCCAAGGTCTCACAGGAAATCCGAGGCAGAACAGGGATTGTACTTCAGTTTCCTAAACCTCAGACTGATGCCCAACAACTGGACCATCATGCCTCATGCCCATTATCACCACCACAGACATTTAGATCTGCATTTTACATTGCTTAATAGAACTGTTATATCATTTAATGAAACTTACAGCTCTGATACTCCACTCCAGTAGCCTCCCAGCGCCACGGTGAACACAGCAATTAGAAAGATGACAACCATACTGTAGTCAAACTCTGGCAAAGATGGTGAATAGAGTGTCACGTTAATCCTACCTCCAAGGGCCTGAAGAATGATAAGTGTAGGAGTTACATACTACAGCAGAATATGTAGTGCTTAACATCTGATTTTAAAAACAGGATATCTTCACCTTCTGCTGCACACCAGGTCAGAGTATTAAGTCAATTTTACCAGTTGCAACAGATGAAAATGTACTATACATGACAAGACAGATATAACCTGGAGACTCTTGTAACACCTTTATAAATGTTATCTGCATTTTTGTGAGCAAGACCTCAGAAGCATGAAAATGTCAAGTACTTTTTTACTGAGACACATTAAATGATATGGGGTACATTGTATCAGTAAGTTACATGCATGTGTGTATTCTTGGGTCTATGGCTGGATTTCTTGTGAAATCTGGAATCACTAGAGGTGGTTAATGCAGTGCTGTTATACAGATATTCAGCTGCTAAAGCTCCACTGTCTTGGGAAGGGGACACTGACTAGCTTTACCTGTTTCAGGAGCCCCTGGAAACAAAAGGCCCTGAAACTATATAAAGTATCATCTTGAACTGACTAAGAGGCCTCCATTTTCAGCCAAACTAACATGAACCTTTAACCAGAGGCAAACCTTACTCACAGGGTCTGAAGGATGTTGAGCTACCAGACTCACTACATGGAAGACAGGTAGCTTCTGATTAAACACATACTGAGTTCAGACGCCTCATTCTTTATTACACATTTTCGGTGTAATACTTGTTCTAAAATATGTCCACAGAGCTCTGTGAAATCTGTCTGATCACTGGTAACCCTGACACTGTTCCTGGAGAGAGTGAAACATAGGGGCTGAACTACAGCAGAACTTCTGGGACAAACACAATGAATTTCAGGGAGACAATCCTGTTCTGATGAGAGATGAATGGGACCCTGTCCTGAGGAAAAAGTGACTAGAGGCCTAAGACAGCATCCCTGGAAAATACTAGAACACAGATGAAATGTGCAGTTACCTCCAAATTGTGACATATATGGTAGCTGTGTGTGTAGTCCAACGCAATAATTGTTGACGGAGGGCCACTCCCAAGACTTTGGAAAGTGGTCGAGGGATGCACTCTTCCATGGTATTAATGGAGGAGATGCAGGGTCTGGGGTGCAGAAGGGAGCTTGGGGTAAAGGATTGGGATGCAGAAGGGAGAATGGAGTCTGGGAGGGAGTTTGGATATTGGAGGTGGCTGTGACCTAGGGCAGGGAACTGGGGTGCAGGATTTTGGGATGTGACCTTGTGTAGAAGGGGGCAGGAGATCAGGTGCCAGATCTGGGAGGGGGTATGAGTACATGTGGAATAGCAGGGCAGGAGTGTGGGACAGAGTGTTAGGGAAGGGAGGAGCTGAGGTGCCAGAGGCAGGTTCTTGCAAGGAAACTTCCCTGCCTGCCTGCAAAGCTAAAGGGTTGCAGAGCTTAAAATGTTTCTGCCTGCTTGGCCATGTGCTTGAGTGAGTGAGCAGGAAGGTTGTGCTTTCTGGCTGCTTGTTATTCAAACAGGCAGCTCCCATCGGCCAGCGTCTATCCAGAAACCGGCCAATGGGATTATGATAAGGGCAGGAGTAGCATCTGACCCTCTGCCCCACCCCCCAATCCAGACAAAGAAAAAGCACCCCGATCCACATTTGAGCAGCATGTGGGGCTGCAGGGCAAGCAGGGGAGTCTGCCTGGGGCTCCCCACTGCCTTTGCAGGCCGGATCCAGTGGCTTGGCAGGCCAGATCTGGCCCGTGGGCCGTATTTTGCCGAGGTCTGGTGCAGTTAGACAGTGGTGAATTGCCAGGAAGTGCTAACAACAGGGATAGTACATACTGTGTAAGGAAAAAACATAGCAACAAGGATTTCTCAGCCTTTTCAGGAAAAGAATAGTGATAAGATATAAAAAAAGGGAATTATTAACTGTTGAAAAAAAATCATCCAGTTGAGAGTTGCAAAGAGAGACAGACAAGTTCTCAAGAGCTGACAGAAGCACAGCTAATTCACTTGCTATATGGGGAGGACCTGAAAAGAAATGATGGTCCAAACAGTTCAGTGTCAGAGTGTCCAGCAGGAGAGGAAAATCTTGGTTAAAACTCCTAAAGGGAAGCAAGGAAGAGTACAAACCATATCACACTCAAAACAAATCAATCACTTCTGCCAAGTTCCTGCAAAGATAAATAGGTAGAGAAAAAACAAGTTTAGTCTGTCCCTTTCTAGCTGCAACTTGAAAGCCTGGCTGCTTGCAGAGCAAGAATGTGAGAGAGCTGACCACAAGAAACAGAGTCAGCACATCAGCCAGAAGAGAAAGAAGGAGCAACAATATGAACTCAACTGGGATAGACTGCATCAGCAGAAGAACCCTATTCCAGTAGCTGGAGACATACCCTATGTACAGAGGGAGGCAGAGACGCAAACTTGTTTCCTTTCTTTACAGAAAGACAAGACATGGATGTGTTTTTAAATGCCTTTGAAATGAAGTGTGAATTGAAACAGGTGCTACGGGCAGGCAGTGTTTGGCACCATTACTGTCAGTAAAGGCAGAGCCTTTCACTCAGAGAGGACTATACAGTTTATAATATATGTAAAATTGCCTCTGCAAAAGTTTAAACTGACTTCTATATCTTAAAATCATAGCTAGACAAAAACCCTAGACAAGTATGTTTAGCGGGGAAAATGGCAGATCATAGGTGCAATAGAACTGGCTCACAGAGTGTGGAATGGGCCCAAGCAAACACCCAAACCCAAGGGTGCAGACATCTAACACCTGCTCCAATGCAGAGACACCACCTCAGAGGAAATCCTGGGGCAGGTGTGGAACAGTAATGGTCATCTATGACAAAATGCAAGGGATATCCCAATTCGACCACAGACCCAGTGCAGTCCTGCAAAACCATCCTGCACCTCAACCTTACAGTTAACTGTGTGACAAACTTCTGAGGGAGCAAGCTCAGTGGAACAGTTCAAAGGAAAGGCAGAAACCAGAGATGATGCAGAGGAAGAGCTAAGATTTGTGAACAACCTGGATGCAGGAGAAAAAACAAGAGAGGAACTGAACATGACAAGCAAATTTTGCTACAGGGAACACAGAGATGAGGAAGGGAGGATTTAATAGTGACTCAATGGAGTATGCTAGCAACATACTGATTCTATTTTACTTTCTATATGAGAAAAATCATAAATTTTAGAAAATATCGTCTCAATTATCTAAACATCATAGCGACATTGAATACGTTTGGAAATCTGAAGTAACTGTTGATGCAATTAGTAGAATTCAGGGAAATTACACTGTTTTAATTACTGAGCTTCAGTTAATCAAGGTTGTATAAACATGGTAGAAAAGTCAGTTGCTATCTGTTAATGGAATATTAGCATTACATATTGCATTGTCACACTATAATACAGTATCTTATATGTGGTGTGTGTTTTGTCCTATACAGCATTCCAAAGATTGGCTATTGGTCATGACATTTTCCATTCTATGTTCTCTTTTAAATCACTGTCTCTATGATCTTTTTCTAATCTGTACATTTCAACAAAATTTAAATACAGGTCACTGTTGATGAATAGGTGGATAACAGAAATATAGTCTGCTCATTACTATTAGCTGAAGGAACACACTTAGGTACGTCTACACAGCAACATTATTTCAAAATAACTTAGTCACGCAGCAGGCAGTTATTTCTAAATAACGTCGAAATACTGTTAAGCTGCAGGACTTCTTACTCTGACTCCTGTAACCCTCACTGTACAAGGAGTAAGGCAAGTCCTAGAGGAAGAGTGCTCCATTTCGAAGTGAGCGTAGACACTCCCAATTTCGAAATAAGCTATGCAAATTGATGTAGCTCAATTTGTGTAGCTTATTTTGAGTTAAACCCTGCTGTGTAGACACACCCTTACAGATTAGCCTGGAAGAGAAAAGAGCATGACTGAAGTCTCAATCCTCTTTCTCTAAACGTGAAGTTAAAAGCTAGAAGAAAGACACTGTATAAACACTTGAATCAAGGTAAAAATACAAGATGCCTGTCTAACAGGGCACTGAACTATTAGGATGGATCATCATATAATGATGATCAATGTAATTAGGAAACAAATATTTATACATATCAAATTATTACAGTATTTTATCAGTCACTTACCTGCTGCATATCCATTATATCATTATATCTTACAAGAGCAACTGGAATGGTCACATTTTGTAGATCAGTCTTGTTACCTGAAGGAGAAGACTAACACACAAAAAACTTATAAGAGGACCTGACAGCATGTTTGCAGAACACTACTTTATACGCAGTTGATCCTCTGAATACCAGTATTTATGTTGATAAAAAGGACATTAAGAGGCAGGTAACTGACTACTCGTGTAGTCGGCACAAATTGTATCAACTAACGATTAGTCAATAAGGAGAGGCGCTCTGTCCCAGCCCAGGAGCTATCCCCAACGCAAGCTCTGCTGTTTACATGAGGGAGAAGCCAGGTACACAGGCAGCCAAGCTTCTACTATACTTAAACTGCAAAGCCACAGAGGGGGTAGCTCCCGGACTTGACTGAGCCAGGCTTGCTCAGTCTTGACTCACATGGGATCCAGCAGCCCCTGTCTGCAGGAGGTCCCAGGCTGCTACCCCAAAGCAAGCCCTGTCCCTGGCGGCCCAGGCTTGCCACAGGCAGAAGCTGCTCCAGCAGCAGCCCCTGTTCGCAGCCAACCCCAACCACCATGAACAGAGGCTGCTCTGCAGTAGCCTCCCCTACCTCCAACCCACCTACCACTGCTGCCTCTAATAGCCAGTTCCCCCTAGCACCAGCTCCTGTTTCCACCCCCGTTGCTGCCTCTGATACACAGACGGGGGGGGAGGGAGAGGGAAAGAGGGGGAGGAAGAGTGAGTAATCCTCGACCACTCACTTACATTCCTAGTTCATAAACAAAAATCAACAGAGATGGTTCAAAGTTAGAGAGAAAAACTCTCAGCTATTATAAGGAAAACTGTGCTACAGCAAAGGCTAACATTACAGACCCAGAGGAGTTCTGGTAAGCATCTGATGCTTTTATGAATATAATCAAAACCCAGTAGTTTGGCTCCAATAACCCACCTTTTAGAACAAGTTTAACTCAGTATTTTTAAGCTAAAAATCCATCAATAATGTTCTATTACTAATGTATTTTGCTATATTGGAAATGTATTTGCACAAACTGGAAATATTCATATAATGTACATAGATATCCAATATCGTTAAAGAGCAAGAAAAATAGGTCATGCACGTCTGGCAAAGTGATAAGACATGATCAAAAAGAACTACCCTTATCTTGCAGTTGCTACTGTCATTTTTTTCCTTTTGTTTTTCTGTATCAGTTGATATTTTTAGTGATTTTGTTTTCTCCAGCAAAGATTGCATACACACTTTAGATTATACTAATGCTTAATAAAATATAAATTGTTCAGTTAAAGATTATGCAGCTAAAATTAGAGAAGAATAAAGATAAGCTTTTTCATTTAGTTGTTTGAATATAAAGAATAGGTAACCACAGAGGTCAATACAATAAATGCAAATAAGATAATGTCAGTTTAAAGAAGATTACGCCATAGAATGTAAGAACTTACTAGACCAGTTTTACTGGCAATCAACAGTATTTTAGCACCATGACTTTGAGCAGTTCTTGCTTTATCCACAAATGAGCAGTTTCCCCTCATCACAACAACTGCCTCGTCCTTTATAACAAGAGTAGAAGGAACTTCGGCATTACTGCAAAGCACTTTGGATGTCAAATTTTTCAAACTCCTGGAAGCCTACAAAAATCAGAAATGTTAAACAAAAAAAAATCAAATATTAATTTCCAAGATGGTTTCTCATTTATTTATCCCACCAAAACATTTACAGGTAGTAAATGGACCTAAGAAATATAATGGCATAGTTGACTCAGCGATGTGGGTTCAAAATAGGAAATCAGTAGGGAGAGAAAAATAAACCTTGTGGGACATTCAGAAAATACTAGAACTGGAAGGGACCTCAAGAGATCAAGTCTAGTCCCCTGCCTTCATAGAAGGACAAGGGCCATCTAGATAAGGGGTGGGGAACCTCAGGCCTGGGGGCCAGATGCAGCCCCCCAGCTTGCCCGGATCTGGCCACCGAGGCTCAGCAATAGGAAGCCCATACAGGCGCTCCAGTCCCCCTGCCGTCCACCCGCGGGGCCGAAGTACATAAAATCTACAAGCCTGGGCCCCCTAAGCTCTGGTGTGCAAGGGGAATGTGAGGAGTGCCTTTTTCCTTCTCAGTCAGGGGCTTCTCACTTTACTTCTCACTTGTGTGCAGCCCTGACTGATTTTTCTGTGGGTCAGTGGGTCCTGACGCAAAAAAGATTTCCCACCATTGTTCTAGATCATCCCTGATAGATATTTATCCCACCTGCTCTTAAATATCTCCAATGATGGAGATTCTACAACCTCCCTAGGCAATTTATTCCAGTGTTTAACAGCCCTGACAGGAAGTTTTTCCTCACATCCAACCTAAACCTCCCTTGCTGCAATTTAAGCCCATTGCTTCTTATCCTAACCTCAGAGGCCAAGGAGAACAATTTTTCTCCCTCCTCCTCGTAATACTCTTTTAGGTACTCGAAAATTGCTTTCATGTCGCCTCTCAGGCTTCTCTTTTCTAAACCAAACAAACCCAACTATTTCAGTCTTCCCTTATTGCTCATGTTTTCTAGACCTTTAATCATTTTTGTTCTTTTTCTCCAGACCCTCTCCAGACTCTCCACGTCTTTCTTGAAGTGTGGTGCCCAGAACTGGACACAATACTCCAATTGAGGCCTAATCAGCCCGGAGTAGAGCAGAAGAATTACTTCTCATGTCTCTCAACACTCCTGTTAGGCATCCCATAATGATGTTTGATTTTTTTGCAACAGTGTCACACCGTTGATTTATATTTAGGTTGTGGTCCAATATGACCCCTTTCTGCAGTACTCCTTCCTAGACAGTCACTTCCCATTTTGTATATGTAAAACTGATTGTTCCTTCCTAAGTGGAGTACTTTGCATTTGTTCTTATTGAATTTCATCCTGTTTACCTCAGACCATTCTCCAGTTTGACCAGATCATTCTGAATTATAATCCTATCCTCCAAAGCACTTGCAACCCCTCCCAGCTTTGTATCATCTGCAAACTTTATAAGTGTACTCGCTATGCCATTATCTAAATCATTGATGAAAATACTGAACAGAACCGGTCCCAAAACTGACCCCTGTGAAACCCCACTTGTTATGCCCTTCCAGCATGACTCTGAACGATAACTACGCTCTGAGAACAGTTATCCAGCCAGTTACGTAGTCTCCTTACAGTAGCCCCATCTAAGTTGTATTTCCCTAGTTTATTGATAAGAAGGTCATGCGAGACTGTCAAATACTTTACTAAAATCTAGATATACCATGTCTACCCCCTTATCCACAAGACTTGTTATCCTATCAAAGAAAGCTATCAGATTGGTTTGACATGATTTGTTCTTTACAAATGCATGGTGGCTGTTACCTTTCACCTTATTATCTTCCATATGTTTGCAGATGAATTCCTCAGTTATTTGCTCCATTATCTTTCCTAGCACAGAAGTTAAGCCAACTGGTCTGCAGTTTTCTGGATTGTTCTTATTTCCCTTTTTATAGATAGGCAATATATTTGTCCTTTTCCAGTCTTCTGGAATCTCTCCTGACTCCCATGACTTTTCAAAGATGATAGCTAATGGCTCAGATACCTCCTCTATCAGCTCCTTGAGTATTCTAGAATGCATTTCATCAAACCCTGATGACTTGAAGACATTTAACTTCTCTAAGTAATTTTAACTTGCTCTTTTCCTTTTTTAACTTCTAAACCTACTTCATTTCCACCAGCATTTACTATGTTAGGCATCCAGTCACCACCAACCTTCTTGGTGAAAACTGAAACAAAGAAGTCATTAAGCATCTCTGCCACTTCTACATTTTCTGTTATTGTTTCTCCCTCTTAATTGAGCAACGGGCCTACCCTGTCTTTGGTCTTCCTCTTGCTTCTAATATATTTGTAGAATGTTTTCTTCCTGCCCTTTATGTCTCTAGCTAGACTGAGCTCATTTTGTGCCTTTTCATTTCTACTTTTGCCCTTACAAACTTGTGTTATTTGCTTATATTCATTCTTTGTCATTTGACCTTGTTTCCACTTTTTATAGGATGCCTTTTTTATTTTTAGATTATTTAAGATCTCCTGATTAAGGCAAGATGGTCTCTTGCCATACTTCCTATGCAGCAGAATAGTTTGCTCTGGGCCCTTAATAAATGCCCCTTTGAAAAACTGCCAACTGTCTTCAGTTGTTTTTCCTCTTAGTCTTGCTTCCCATGGGACCTTACCTACCAGCTCTAAGTTTGCTCAAGTCTGTCTTCCTGAAATCCATTATTTTTATTTCTCCCTTCTATCATTCATGTGGGTTCACCGCAATACTAACAGATCACAAAAATTTAAAAGCATAGCAATAAGCAACTGAATACATTTGAGATTTCCAAACCAAACTAATCTTAATCTCTTTACAGCCTATTCCAAGACCAAAGCTTCTCAGCAACTAGGCTTCTGAATATGCTTAATAAAGGAGTAGAAGACAGCAGCTTTAGATAATCCCACTGTCGTACACAAGTTTAATCTGGCAAAGCAGCAATGACTCAGATGCAAAGGAACCAGAGTTTGGATATATAACATACACCCCAGGACAGTAAATTAGCCTTAAACCAAAGTAGTCGTAGTATAAATAAGAATCTCCATATATTTAATTTTAGTTTTATAAACAAACATTAAGTCCTATTCAACAAGCAAGTTGTTTTCTTTGGCTTGTCAAGTTACCCCTACGTTTGGCCACAGCTGGTCCTTGACAAAAGCAAGGCTGTTGCACTTCCTCTGATTTTGTACTGAGCCAGCCTTGTTTATGAATCAAGGGAAATAATATTTCTTTGATTATTTACAAGCCTAGAGCATTTACCAGTAACATAAAGGGTTGTGAAAGGAAAGGAAAAAGCCTCTTCAAAATGTTTGTGGAATTTTTCTAATCTTGGCTCAAGTGTGAGTTTTAACCATGAGTAAGGGATGGTAATATAAATTCCAAATAATCATTAAAATACTGCCACCTGAAAACCCATTTGCAATTAAATATATTTTAACTCATTTTATGCAAATGTACATGCTAATCAATATTGGCAATTCTTATTTTAAACCTACCAAGTTCCAAAATAAGGTGTATTCCAAACAAAAATCATTTCATTCAAAATATTCCAGGAACACTGTCCACTTAAGGACATTGCCCTTTAATTAGATCAGCATTCAAAGCAACCACAGCAGCAAAGCTCTCTGTCCCACTCCTGAGCCATGGGATGTCCTTCCTGTTGCCCCCCCCCCCCCCCCCGACATTGCCTCTGTACACCCTCACATCAGTAG
Organism: Rafetus swinhoei; assembly: GCA_019425775.1. Lineage (NCBI taxonomy): Eukaryota > Metazoa > Chordata > Testudines > Trionychidae > Rafetus > Rafetus swinhoei. The sequence continues at coordinate 25,833,263 of CM033442.1, read as the reverse complement.
CCACTATCCCTCACCATGCTACAAAGCAAGCAGAAGGCTCCCGAGAGCAGCTTCAAAGTAGAGGGCAGGAGCAACATGGCAGTGGGGAAGGGGGCACTGAATTGCGTGGCACTTGATAATCTGGTGAGTGGGCCGTGTGGGCCACACTCTTTAGGCTAAATGTATATTCACAGTACTAAATTTAAGAATTTTTTAATGATTATTCTTGACAGAAGATAAGCAGTGGTAACTAGTTAGAAGCTATCCTAATGAGAACGTAGAATATAGGAATGGCCATACTGGGTGAGACAAATGGTCCATCTATCCCACTATCCTGTCTTCTGATAGTGACAGGTGCTTCCGAAAGAATGAACAGAACAGGCAGTCACAAAGTGACCTATCCCCAATTTTCCATTCCCTGTTTTCGGCAACAGAGGGCAGGGACACTCAAAGTATGGAATTGCATCCCTGCCCAGCCTGGCTAATAGCCATTGATAGACCTATCCACCGAGATTTTCTCTAGTTGTTTTTCAAATGTTATAGTTTTGGCCTTCACAACATCCCCTGGCAAATAAATTCACAGGTTGTTTCTGTATTGTGTGAAGAAGTACTTTCTTTTGTTGTTTTAAACCTGCTCCATAGTTCTTGTGTTTGAGAAGGAGTAAACAACATTTCCTTATTTACTCTCTCAAAACTAGCCATGATTTTATAGACCTCTATCATATCCCCCCTCCCTTAGTCACTTCTTCTCCAAGCTGAAAAGTCAGTCTTTTTAATCTCACATCATATGGAAGCTATTCCATACTCCTACTAAGTTTAGTTGCTTGTCTCTGTTCCTTTTCTAATTCCTATATATCTTTTTTGTAATGAGGCAAACAGGTCTGCATGCAGGATTTAAGATATTGGCATATCATGGATTTATGTAACAGAATTATGATACTTTCTGTCTCGACATATTCCTAAAATTTTGTTAGCACTTTGACTGCTGCTGCACACTGAGCAGATGTTTTCAGAGAACTACCTACAATGACTCCAAGATCTCTTTCTTGAGTGATAATAGCTGATTTAGACTTCCATCATTTTCTATGTATGGTTCAGATTGTTTTTCAATGTGCATTATTGTACATTTTTCAATAATGAATTTCTTCTGCCATTTTGTTACCCAGTTTCATGAGATCCCTTTGTAACTCTTTCAGCCTGCTTTGGACTTAGCTATCTTTAGTAATTTTGTATCTTCTGCAAATTTTGCCACCTCATTATTTATCTTTTTTTCAGATAATTTGTAAATATGCTGAAAAGTATTGGTCCCTGTTCAGACTCCTATGGGATACCACTATTTACCTCTCTTCATTATGAAAACTGATCATTTATTCTGACACTTTGCTTCCTTTTATCCAATTATTGATCCATGGGACGACCTTCCCTCTTATCCCATGTCTCTTACTTTAAGTGCCTTTGGTGAAGATATTTTCAAAGACTTTCTAAAAGTTTAATTACGTTATATCCATTGGATCACTCTTGGCCACATTTGTTGACTCCCTCAAAGAACTCTAATAAATGGGTGAGGCATGATTTCCATTTACAAAAGTCATGTTGTCTCTCCCCCTAACAAACTGTGTTCATCTAGGTGTCTGAATTCTATTCTTTGCTACAGTTTCAACCAATTTGCCTGGTACTGAAGTTTAGGCTTACCAGCCTGTAATTGCTGGTAGAGCCTTTTTAAAAATTGGCCGTCAAGCAAAGATGATTTACAGGATAGTAGTTCTGAAATTTAATATTTGAGTTCTTCAGAACTCCTGGTCCTGGTGATTTCTTAGTGTTTATCTATTTGTTCTAAAACTTCATCTGTCACCTCAGTCTGGGACAGTTCCTCAGATTGGTCACCTAAAAATAATGGCTCAGGTGTGGGACTCTCCCTTACATTCTCTGCAGTGAAGACTGCTGCAGAGAATTAATTTAGTTTCTCTAACAGTTTTATCTTCCTTGAGTGTTCCTTTAACAGCTCAGTTTCCAGTGCCCCACTGATTGTTAAATCAGAAACAGGAAGTTTATTTAAATTTTTTCATGCTTGTTTGAGTCTTTGGCTAGCTGTTCCTCAAATTCTTTAAGACTTTTAATTGTACTTTTACATTTGACTTGTCAGATTTTATGCTCCTTACTATTTTCCTCAATAGGATTTAACTTCCAATTTTTAAAAGGATTCCTTTTGGCCTCTAACCACTTCTTAGTTTGTTTAGCCACAGCAACACTTTTTTTGGTCCTTTTTTTTTTTTTTTTTTTTAAACTTGGGGTATACATTTAAAATAGCACTGATTTTACTCAGTTTTCCCACCAGTAAATTCCACTTGAACCAAAGCTATTGTTGGTTTCATAATTCTTAGACAGTACAGTTACATAATTACTCACAGTGTTATCCAGGGTATTTGGAAGAGATATCCACGAAGGATTGTAAAATATGCAGTAGTCCTTTGTTAATGGGGGTATCCCATTTCCAGAAGCATGAAGGATTCCCTCCTGTGCACTTACCTACAATATGAAGTTTCTGCATTAGATAAACACAGTTTACACTATCAGTAGAGAAATAATATTCTTCTAAGCAAGAAAACAACAGTTTTAAAAAGTTCCAATATCCAAAAAAAGAAATGGAACAGATAACAAGATTAGCCTTAACAACTTGGTTTTGGTTGTGTATTGCAAGAGAGAAAGTGGAAAGCTGATAAGAGTTTGTATGGCAAATCAAAGCAAGGGAACACTGGTGCATAAGTACATTTCACATTTGTCATTCATTTCTCTCACACACAAGGCTATGAAGAGCAACATAGAGAGAGAATGCCTCCAGGCAAGTATTCTGAAATGTTACATTCCCTTTAAACTGGAAAAAAGATTAATAACATACCTGACATAGCCAGTAGGGTATGTGATGTACAAGTCCCAAACAAGGCAGCTTGTTAGACCAGGTGAGGTTAGCCCTGGCACCACTGCCACCGCCCCAGAAAGGCTCTCAGCCCCCCTGCCGCCAGCCCTCCCTGCTCCCAGCGAGGGTGGGCTCCCAGCCCCGGCAGGGCTCCTCACTGCTGGCCCCCCCTTTGCCACCAGACTCCCAGCCACCTGGGCTCTCTGGTCCAGGGACATCTGAGGTCTTGCCAAACCACAGGGTCCCAGTTTAAAAGGAATCGACCTGTACAGTAATGGCCCCCATCTTAAATACCTGTTTCATGTACATAGTTCACTGGGAATGCTCATATAAGTTTACTTTTGTGAGCAGGGGATGTATTATTAAGCTTTATATTTTCCCTGCTGTTATAGCAATTATAAAGATTCAGTCTTGGCCTGGAAGTTTTGGTTTCTTGGTTGGTTGGTTTCAGGGAGAAGGGGGGAATGCATGTGGGGGTGTTGTTGGAAGAGAAGGGAGGTTAAACACAGTATGCCCATATTTACTTTAAATTTTAAACTGAATTCTAAATTGTAGGAATACTTAGTTGCAGATTATTTTGTTGGTCAAAGTAGCTATATTTTAAAGGATTTTTAAGACCAGATTTTATAGTTTATACCATGATGCAAGCCCTTTCTCTGTGTGCAGGCTCAGAATTAAAGAAAAATGAAGATGTTAAGGTCTAAAAATTGATTTCTGAAAGTGCTCAGTAACCAATATTCATAATTTTCTGATATAGCACTTTTTACATGTATTTCTCAAAGACAGCCACTGACAGAGGTAAAAGAACTACTCCAGCTGTGGATAAAGTAATTCCTATAATTATGTTTAAAAATATATCTAGTCTTGCCAATCTTTTGACAAGATTATTGGAGGACCACATTAGAAGATATAGTTTCAGAATTCTTTATTACAAACCTCAATTTGTTTGTTTTTTGTTAAATTCTTTATTTCCCAGTATGATACATAGTTGTATAAATACAAAACAAATACAGACTCATAAAAATAGTCAGGCATTATGAATTTGTCCACAATAAAGGAAATATGTAACATTTATTTTCCATGTTCCAGATAAAAATCTACAATTTAAAAAAAAATTATAGCTAGAAGATAACTAATGACAGAAAAGGTGTCATTCGTTTCAGGTAGGTGTTACCAGAAGAAAGTAAGTAATTGGGAACTGAGGAAAGTTATGCCATAATTTTAAGCTGGTCATCTTAACGCTCCTTGAAAATAGGCACTTACCTTAGCATGGAATGAAGTAATAGATACAAGAAGTCAGCCAACCAAGTTGTAAGTTTTAGATTTCTCTTTGTTAGCTGTGAGGTACAGACTTAAGCAATATTAATAAGCAAGAGATAGGTAGGAAAAGAGAGGCTTAGAATTTGATACCTGCCATCTATATAAGAAGTTATCTAATAGCTTGTATTCCTCGGATATTCTTGGAAAGGCATTATCCTTCTTCTATAGCAAACAAGATGTCAAGAGAAAAGGAGAAAAAGCAAAAGGTATTCCTGTGCAGTTGTTTCAGAGTTTTAGATCTGTCTGGTTTGAATGGCAAAAATTCTCATGAAGAATAGCATGTTTTTTCAGTCTCAGAGAATGAACATCTGCTCACTAACCAAAGTGTGAAAATAGCTTGAGCCTGTTAGTATTTTAAATGTACAGCCCTCCAGTTATTAGAGAAAATTGAAGAGTTTGTTTAATGACTTATGATAAGCAGAAGAAATGCCAATCTTCTACCTCAAACTAAATCCATTCATCTAAAAATGTAAATTGCTGGCAAGTCATAATGTTGATTATCTTACTTCAAATGGCGACAGAAGCGAGTCTGAGCAGCAAGAACTAGAGGCTTTGGTATCAGCCCCTTCCATGACTGGAAGTTGCAGTGTTTTCATAAGCAGTAATTTTTGTTTTAAATAAGCAATCACTTGTTCTTCAACACCACACTGCATTGTTTTGTTAAATACCTCTATCACCATTTAACCTCCATCAGCAGTAGCAACAGCTTGATTATTAGAGCTTGTCTCCACTATGCTGGGGATCCATGCTGCAGCGACGAATCTAGGGATGTGAATGACTAGTCGACTATCCGATAAGCAAATGCTTATCGGATAGTCAACATGCTAGTTGATTAGTTGCTCCCCCCTTCCTGTCTCTATCAGAAAGAGGCAGCGGAGTGGGGATAGAAGGAGGTGCTTCAAAACACTGCATGAAGCCTGAGGCCAGACCCTGGGCTCCATGTGGCCCTGCCGCTTTGAAACACCATGTGCAGCCTAGAACCAGCTGGGTGTTCCTAGCTGGCCCAGGTTGCATGCAGCATTTCATAACAGCAGCACTGCATGGAGCCCGGGGTCTGGTGCTCTGAAATGCCACGTGCAGTCCAGGGCCAGCTGGGAGTCCCCTGACACTGGGCTCCCCTGTGGCAGTTCAAAGCGGCAGTGCCACATGGAGCCCAGGGTCAGCTGGTGACTCATTGGCCTCCATGAGGCGCTGCTGCTTTGAAATGCCACAGGAAGCATGGGGCCAGCAGGGGACTGCTTGAGTCCCCAACCGGCCCTGTGCTCCCTGCAGTGCTTTCGCCTTTGAAGTGTAGCAACAGTCCTGGGGTTGTTGCTACACTTCAAAGGCAGAGGCACCTTTATCGACTCATTGAATAGTCGATGCAAATTGCATCAACTATTCGATTAGCTAATTAATCAAAATTTTACATCCGTAGATGAATCCACCAGCTGTTGATTTATCACAATATCTGAATGCTCTCCTGTCAATGCTGATACTCCACCAAGATGAGAAGAGTAGCTATTTGCATAGCTCAGGGGTGGGCAAAAAGGGTCTCCATGGGTCGGATCTAGCCCACCAAGTGGGTTGATATGGCCCGTGGAGACCCTGCCGCTCCCCTGCCCCCAGGCAGGCAATCAGGGCCTGGAGGTGGGGGGGAAGTGCACGAATTTTCCTCCACCCTGCCCCCACCCTGCAAGAAGTGCACGGCACTTAGAAGTACCAGCACTCCTGGCAGGGCAGGAGGAGACTTCATGTGCTCCCCCCACCCCCAAGCCCTGTTTGGCCTAGGGGCAGAAAGGGGAGCATGCAGTCTCCTCCCACCACCAGGGGCATGGGCACCTAGGGGGAACCTCTAGGGTGGGCAAACATTTTGTGCGTTCCTCCACCACCAGACCAATCACACTCTGTGGGTGGGAAAGCAGGGAAGTATCCTGGCCCTGCCCCTTCCGCCTGAGGCTCACCCTGGTATAGCTGAACTTTAGATCAACAGCAAGGGTTAGTGTAGATTTGGCCTTATCGTATACAAGGCTCTATGACAGCCAATGCTTCAAGCGTGTTGCATAATCCTACTAAAAGCATGTAAATACGACAGTGTACTTAAAACACCGGTTACTAATATGCACATTGGACCTGATGAGCAACAACAATAGGTATATTTATATAAAAGTTTCCTCCTATACAGACAGCCAATCAGCACTGATGTATGGATGGAATGGACCTCAAAAGATAAGTGAGGTTAGGAAGCATCTGAAAGTGTGTATATTAATTTGACATTTTCCTGACCTTTAGTCTACCACATTGGAATGGAAATGCCCTGGCAATTCAGGCCCAGGTATAAATACTATGAAGATGAGCTCTGTCATAATGTTTTAAGCAGTTTTACTTCTGCTCCTGGATAGAAACTGCAGAACCCCAAAGAGTCAATCCACCTTTTTGAGATAACATTTCAGATCTTCAACAAAACAAGCTGTGATTAAGTGTAGTTCGGGAAAATGAGCAAAAGTTCCCAACAGGGTGAAAGTGAGTGGTTCTCATCACAAGTCAGATAGCCAGATGGGACCAAAAGACACACTCCGCGCATAATACAACTGGCACTGGGTCATATTAGCTCACACAAACTGCCCAACACCCAAACTCATTCACAGAAGACACAGGAGTAGGGTCCAGATCGCATTACACAGTGCTGAAATTTTCCACTACTACCCCATCATCCTTCCCCAGGATACATCTACACTGCAAGACTTTAAGTAACTAGCGCTATTCTGAAATGACTTAGTCTGTGTCTACACTGCAGGCAGCTATTTTGAAATAGTGTCAAAACACTGTCAAGCTGGAGGACTTCTTACTCTGACTCCTGTAACCCTCATCATAGGAGGAATAAGGGAAGTTGGAGGGAGACTGCTCTATAATTGCTGTGCAGAGATTCCCCATTTCGAAATAAGCTATGCAATTGACGTAGCTCAATTTGCATAACATTTCAAGTTAAGCCTTGCAGTGCAGATGCACCCCCAGTCTTACATTGTCACACACACACACCCACTACAGTCCAGGAGTGTGATAGGGAATCCCCTCTCTTGGGCATGACATCATGCCACACCCCTCCCCACAGTTTACCCACCCACCACTACATCTTCCCCCATAGTCCCCTTCTCAGCCCCCCGGCCCCCTTCCTTTCCCCTACCCTCTCCCACAGCACCCCTCCCCATAGCCCCTTCCCAGCCCCCACCTGCCAGCCCCACTACTCCCCTACAGCCCCTGGCCCCTTCCTTTCCTTTTCCTTTCCTTTCCCCTCCCCTACAGCTCCCTGGCCCCTTCCTTGCCTTTCCTTTCCTTTCCTCCCCTACAGCCCCTGGCCCTCCCTTGCCTTTCCTTTCCTTTCCCTCCCCTACAGCCCCTGGCCCCTCCCCTTGCCTTTCCTTTCCTTTCCCCTCCCCTACAGCCCCTGGCCCCTCCCTTGCCTTTCCCCTCCCCCAGCCGCCCACCGGCCCCCTCCCGCACAGCGCCCCGCCCAGCTTCCCTGCGCTCCGACTCCCCCCGACCACCCCCAGGGTGCGGCTCCCGGGAGCGCCGGGCGGCCTAGCGCGGCCCAGCCCGGCCGGGGCAGCGCGCTCGCCAGTCGCTTACCAGCGGGAGCAGCAGGGCCCAGAGAGCGGCCCGCAGCAGCCAGGCGGGCCTCATCCCGCTCATCCTCTTCCGCCCGCCCGCCGGGGCAGCGGCCAGGACCGGCTCGCCCTCCACCCTCGCAGCCCCCGGCCCGCCGCCGGCCAAACACGGAGCCTCCGCAGCGCTGCACTTCCCCTTCCGCCGGCGCGGGGGCGGGGGCTGCCAGCCGCCTTATGACAGCCCTTTCCCCGCTTCCGCCCCGTCGCCTGGCTCCGCCCGGCCGCAGCGTGCCCGTGAGCCCCCACCCTGGACAAGCCCTGAGGCGACGGAGGCGGGCGGCCTTGGCGCGCTGGCGAAGCCGGGCAGAGCGTATGGCCCTGCTGTCCTCCAGCGAAGGCTTTGGCTCCTCTGCATTGGACTCCTAAAGGCCTGGCCCATCCGGCTGCCCAGGAGACGCCCAGCTGGGCCCCCAAGATCGGGCCCTCCCCCAGCTGAGTGTTTCCCCTTTCTGACAACTGCAAGGCTATGTCTACACTGGCGGGTCCTTGCGCCAGAAATATGCAAATGAGGCTAAGCATGGAATATTGCTGAGCCTCATTTGCATACCTAATGAGCCACCATTTTTTTGCAGAAGAGGCTCCTTGGGCCAGAAGGACCGTCTACACTGCCCCTTCTTGCGCAAGAAAAACCCTCTTGCGCAATGCCGCTACGCTGATTATTTTCAGGAATAACGGCAATGCTCAAGAGGGTTTTTCTTGGGCAAGAAGGGGCAGTGTAGATGCTCCTTCTGGTGCAAGAGCCTTTTCTGCAAAAATGGTGGATCAATAGGTATGCAAATAAGGTTCAGCGATATTCCATGCTTAGCCTCATTTACATATTTCTGGCACCAGTGTAGACATAGCCCAACAGTCCAGCTGCTGAAACGTTAAACAAGGGGTCCCCTGGAGCATGCAAAGCACTTGTGTGATGCTTTGGCTTCAGTTTCTATTGCCAAATGTAGGTAGGGTTTTTGACTATCTAATCACACAAACCCAAACACCCTTGCCCTGCCCTTCCCAGAGGCCATGCCCCTGACCTGCTCCTTCCCTGAGACCACACCCTTGTTCACTCCAGTCTCATGCCCCGCCCCTCCCCCCACTTACTTACAGGAGACTAGGATATAGAAAGGGGTGCAGGCTCTAGGCTGGGGTCAAGGGAGTTGAGTATGGGAGGAGCCCTTGGCTGAAGAAGGGGCTACAGGGTGCAGGCTCTGTGAGGGTGTTTGGGTTTGGGAGGGGGCTCAGATCAGGGAGGGAGGAGGAGGTTGGTGTGCTGGAAGAGATTTTGAAGGGTTTTTTTGCTTATCATCCGCAAGCACAAAAACTTCAAAACCAGTTTGCAATGTGAAACTGCTGAGCGGGTGTTCATATGCAAATTTGACACCATCAGAATGAGTTGATTAGAGATTGGGAATGGTTTGCTCATTGCCATAAGTAATTTTCCACTTTAGGTATTCTCACCTTCTTATCCACATGTACCCTGATTGAATTAGCTCTGATATAAAACTCCCATCTCTGTATTCCCACTATCTGCATCATTTTCTTTCCCTTCATGCATCTGCTGAAGCAAGTTGCAACTCAGGAAAACTTATACCATAATAAAATTGTTAGTCTTTAAGGTGCCACTGCCTCCTTGTTGTTTTTGCTGAAACAGACTAACACAGCTACCTCTGAAACCTGTCAACGTGTGCTGCTTTTTCTTTATGCCACCTGACAATTTCTAGATAATAAACAAGTAGCCTGTCCTTCATTTTTAATAAAACTGCTTTGAAACTTTCTTATTCTTTATACAGCGCTGCTCTTTACAGTGATTAGTGATTGTGCTCAAAACTGAACACAGAAAGCCCAGTTCTGCAAGATGCTCAGCACCTGCAAGTGAGAGTCAACTTCTCAACATCAGACCCAAAATCTGTGTCTCCAATCACCTACAATCTTTTCTGAGGCATATATGTGACTCTTCATTAAACCCTTGTCAAATGTGATTCATCATATGACCGTGATGACTGATGAAGATTTTTTTTTATAGAAACAACACTGAGGAGTTAAACCAGGGAAGACCCATGATACGTGTCAAGCTTATATATTGGTTTCAAGAAGCTGAATAACTGGGGAAGAAACTTAACAAAATTATAAAACTACTGTATCTGTGAACAAACAACTATTAGTTGTTGGAGGGAGAAGGGACTTGTGTGCATGTGATTTCTGCCTCATTGGATATGATGGATTTAAAAACAAAATAAAAATGTAGCATCCAGAGCCATTTCCCCATACAATTATTGCCAAGTCACCTTTTGACCCTAGGAACTTGAAATGTAATTCTATAAATAAATACTCCTTTGATGTATGGAAAGCCTTTTGACTTTGATTATGCCAAACAAGCATTTTTTCCTCAGTGTGCCTGGGTCAACTTTGTTCCTGGGTCAACAAAAGATAAACTGCAAGCGGTTCCAACTCCCATTTTAGCATGCATAAATAATGAAAAGTAATGAGGCACTGTGCCAGACTCAGACTATCCCTGAACAGTCTGAGATGGAAATAAAATAAACTTTACTGAATTAGGGTAAGTACTGTTGGGGTATTTTGTATTAAACATGCAATTGTGTAGGTGCTGTGGCATTATATGTATCTTGTCTAGTAGGGAGAGGCCTGCTAATTAACTTCTTCCATTATCAGTCTTTGAAAGACATTCTCCCTGGATGGAAAAATATGGATATGCTTGTTCAAACTGGATTCGCCAGAGACTGAAAAAATATAAGACTTTTCATAAGTAACCTGAGTTTTCATAGACTCAGAGCCTTTTTCCTTACCCAGCAAATGGGTAAGACTTCTGGGCCACGGAGGTTAGGACTGGGCCTGCCAGACCTCATGATAGGGAGAACTCTCATAAGCTTACCAGCAAATGTATAGCTACTTTTATTGTTTTCAAAGGGTTTTCTCCAGTGCTTTTTACCCTAAGAATAAAGTAGGCTTGCTTAGAAAGAATAATGTGGTAACTTATGTCTACAGCAATCACTCTGTTATCAGTGTCTGCAGAGAAAGCACACCGGCCTGTTTAGGCAGATTGCCTTTGCTGGAACATACGCCATAAAGGCAGGGAATTGTGTATCCAAGGCATACCCTAGTCAGAAGGGAGTGAGATGTGGGTTAGGGACATAATAGTAGTCAAATAACTGATAAGCAAAAGCTTATCAGTTAATGCTATAGACTATACACATTTAAATGCAGCTCTACCTCCACTGCAGCTCTGCATTTAAAATGTAGTAGGAGCTGGGCAAGCAGGCAGCCCAGCTCGCACCAGGTCCGGGACCAAACCCTGCTGCAGCTCTGCAATTTAAAAGGCAATAAGAGCCGGGTGGGCCCTCTTGATCACTAAGGGTGATTCTACACTGCACCCTTAGCTCAAAATAAACTACACAGTTTGAACTACACAAATTGCATAGCTTATTTTGAGTTAATTTTGAATTAGCTTATTTTATAATTAGCACCAAATTTCAAAATAAACTGCTATTCCAAAATGTCCCTTAATCCTTGTGGAATGAGGTTTACAGGGACGTTGGAATAGCTTGTTTCAAAGACGTAGAAGAGCTATTTCAGGATACTGGAAGTATAGATGTACCCTAAGATGTCTTATTACAGAAGACGCTAGAATAGAAAGAAAAAAAATCACTGACATGGTATCTCATTCCATCGGTCTTTTTCATAGCTTTTAGTCCTACCTAATCCGTTCTGAAGCTTCTGTTTTCCATGAAGACTGATCTGCATCATTAAAGAACTATGTATCAATCTATAAATGACAGTAGTGGAGCAAGTGAACTAACCTTATAAAAATTACCTTCCTACAGAAGGAGCTGTAACATTTATTTTTTCAGTTACCATTTCATCAAACAGCAATACAAATTGTTCTTTAATGTCAACATCTGGACAGTGCTATCCACTTCTCATGTATGTCTCCTGACTCCAGTTCCACTGATCAGAACTAGACCACTACAACTACTTCAAATTTGTAAACTGTTCTACTCCATGTTGGCTTCCAAGTGTAATTTAAGGTATTGATTTGACCTATAAAGCCCCACACGATCTACTTAAGAATCTGTCTCACTGAGTAATAGTTCCAGAGTTAAAGTGAAGTGCAATAACTGGACCCCCACTTCCTGTCAATTCAGTCAAGCAGTATGCTTCCTTGAGGGGCCTTTGACTTTATAATTAATTTCATACCCAGGGTGGAATAGCTCAAGCTTGTGGCCTTGCAGAATACACTGTAAAATCCACCTATTTTGGGGAAAGTGTATGAGTACTTAGAGCAGGGTTATTGTTTACTGTATTGTTCTACTTGTATGGTGAAAACTTACAAGGGTCAACTAATTTTACAGGCTTGTTGTCTTAAAACAATCCTATGTACTATTTTCACTAGGGTTGTCAACTTTCCAGACCGGACTATAGTGAGTCTGGGAGAGTTGGGCAGCCCTAACTTTAGCAGAAAAACTAACAAATACAAACATTGCAATACAGCCCAGTGCAGATAAGGAGCAGTACAACTGTGCTGATAAATCCTATGTTAATTTAGTGTGTTGGACAGTCAAATGCTAAGTTCATTTCTGTCAGTTCCAGGAGTTTGTTTATTTTTTAGCTTTAGCAGGTAGCCAAATATACAGGCAGTCAGTTCCACTCTCACCTTCCAACAGATTGAGCACACACACAAAAATAAATTCATAGTATTCCTACATATTATTTTAACTCACACAGAAAGAAAACTAGATTATCAAATAATATCAGGAAATGACTGAGTTCAATGGTTGTTGGATCCTGAACTTTTCCAGTATACAAGGTGAAAATTGTAACACTATCTATAATGTTATAGTTATACTGTGTTTCTAAAAGGTATGCTCTATGAATTATTTTGGGGAAGTTGTATGGCCTGTCTACAGGAAATCATATTAGATTATCACAATGGACTCTTCTGGACTTGGAATCTATGAATTTCTTTTGTTGAAGACTTTAGTCACATGTTTATGCTGATACTTTATAGAGCTGAGTTCTTACAAATGTCTCCTTTAACAAGGGAGAGATTTTCAGCTACTAAAACACACACTTGTTAATTATGAGTACATTTCAGACTAGGTTCAGGTCTCAGTTACAGCAATGTAAACCTAGAGTAACTCTACTAATTTCATTTTAAATCAGAGGGGCTATTCCCATTCACACAGCTATAACAGAGAGCAGAATCTCTCTCCAGATAAGTAGGAAGATTATTTCCCTTGTGCTGACAGTGGAAAGTAGATTTATAGTCGGTAGGTCGACCACCTCACTAGATACAGAAAAGCACTGCCAGATGTAGAACAGAGTACACATATTCTTAATAAAATATTGACTATGTATATGAATGAAGACATGCAAGTATTACCTCACTTAGAGGAATTTATTTTAACATCTTACATGGAAATTAGCCTTAAAGGGCATAACTTCAATGGGAGTTTTGCTTCAATAAAGGAGTGGGCCTTTACCCACGTAACCTTCTTGCCTGTCTGGTTTTATTTTATATCATACATATCATAGGTGAATTTAACACGAGTCAATGTAAAAGAACACACCTACGTTTTCATTAAAAATATTTTAAAGCACGATAGCCAAACCATATAGTAATTAGGGTATTTAGAGTACATGCTTGAAGCCTGTAATTACCGTGACTTTCAGAGAAGTGAGTAGGAACACAGAGCTTGCATAGACCACTGTGCCTTTTCCTAGGCAGAATTTCAGCTATAAGATGGGTAAGGGAATATCTTTTATTATACCAATTTCTGGTGGTAAGAGAGAGAATCTTTCAAGCTTACACACAGCTATTCTTGAGGTCTGGGAAACTTAATCAGAGTGTCACAGTTACATACAAGGTGGAACAGATTTGAACCAAGTCAAATTTGTTAACTTTTCTTGTAACTATTTCTAACTTTAATACCTTGCTGCTTGTACTCACTTAAAATTGCTCTTTGGAGTTAAATATATTTGTTTTGTTCTTTAAGGAAAAGTATCAGTGTTGTGAGTTGTTTTGGTAATTTAATTTAAAGGTGATAAGCAGTGTGGAGAACAGACCTATTATATCTGGACTTTGCAGAAGAGGGCAGGATCGTGCAAAACCAACCATCTTTGAGGAAAAATCCAGGAGTGAGAATATGGTGGGATCATCCTGAAAATAGTAACAAAGGCTGTTAGAAGCCTGAATGTGACTGGTATTTGCTGACACACTGCTGGGATCAGCTACAGGACAAAGGCTGTGGCTTTATACAGACATTTGGTGTGACCTGCATGCTGGCAGGCTGACTGTGTAATTTCTACCTTGGGTCACAACAGCAAAGCATTGTGAGGCTCAGGCACCTAAGTTTGCCAAATTAGGGCTAGTCACAAACAGATGCCAAGCTAACAGCTACAGTAGAGTCTGCTTTAGCTGAAGTAGGAAGGACCCACTTTTGGAGCAGACTTACAACCTTTTGGTCATCCTGATGTTTCCAGTGGCCCTCGTGTACAATATGAACAACAGTATGAAGTAGGCAGCATGGTAATCCCAATAAGTACAGGGCCAGATGTGTTACAATATTTATTCATGTCTTCAGGCTCGACTAAGGACATACTATGGCAGGGGCCCCCTCCTGGCTCTGCCCATTTAGCCCTGTTTCTGGGCTGTCATCCCACCCCTGACTGGGGAGTGCCAGTAGTAATAGGAAAAGGATGCCTCTAACTCATGGAGCCCTTGGTCAAATGACTCCAAATCTGTGTCACTTATGCCACTCTGACACCTTATGGCTACGTCTACACTGTGCCTCTCTTGCACAAAAGCCTATACAAATGAAGCATGGATTAGCAGATTGCCACGCAAAAGCCTCTTGCGCAAAAACAGCCCCTAATTAAATATGCAAATGAAGCATGGCAATATGCTAAACTGAGCTTCGTTTGCTTAGGCTCTTGTGGCAAAAGCTGCAGTGTAGACGTAGCCTATGAGACAGCAATTTCAAAGCAATCTGATTAATGGTTTGGATTTTAGAGCATTTACAATATTTGAGCTTCAAAAATATTACATGGCAGGAATGGAAACATGCCAGCTGTTTTTCCATCTGGGCACACGCAGTGTAAAAATGTACTTTAAATATTGTTCTCACTTTGGGTCTCTGAAAGATCTATTGGGATTCACACACTACATTGGGCAAAAGTCTTGACACTGTTTTGATCCAGTAAATCACTAGTTTGATCTCGTAACACTAGGTTAAACAAAAAAACAAACTATGCAACTCGAGCTACAGCAATTGTTTAGTTTAAGTCAAAATAACTTTTGGGTTTGTCTACACAGTAGAAAGTCCAAGAAAGAGCACTCTTCCTCTGAATGCCCTTATCCTCGTGAAATTAGGGTTACAGGAGTCGGAGTAAGAAGTCCTCCAGCTCAACATTATTTCAACATAATGTCAAAATAGCTGCTTGCAGTATAGACGCAGACTATGTTATTTTGGAATAATGTCAGTTATTCCAAAATAACACTGCTGTGTAGACGTACCTTCACAGTGCTGGTGTGCTGCTATAATGGAAGCTAGGATTCTGATGTAGTCACACGACTTCATGAAGCAAGACCGTAGGTCCTGGTCTGAAGTGCTTTTTAACCCCAACTTGAGTCTTCCTACAGTTTACCTAACCTGAAGGTTTAAATAATAGTCACAGCATTAATTTAAGAAGTGTTATGGGAAACAGCTCTGCTTCTCTAAAAACATTCCACTACCTTTATGGCTACTCTTTGTTTCCTGCCCTAAAGCAAATTTGCAATCTAATGTTGCAATCTAATGAGCCAGTCAGCTTTCTATTTCAGGATTCCACTTTTGACATTAACTCTTTAGTGTGGACTCATTTCTCCTATATTCATATCAGGTTAAAGGAACCTATTCTTCAGAAATCACTGGCTACAACTCTGGACTGTTGAAGAGTTAGAAGGGAGCTCTATAAGTCCCTCTGAACAATGAGATATATTTAAAAAAAAAAAAAAAAAAAAAAAAAAAGAGGAATTGCTAGAAAGAAGTACAGCAGCTGAAATCCTGTTAAAAGCAGGCACTGTGATATTTAATCCTTCAAAGAGCAATAATAATCTTGTGTAGATGTATTTTATCAGTGCAGGATATTTGGAAACTGCAAGATATAATCCAGAGGAGAGAAAGCTTTGATAGCTGATTAAAATAGAACCATAGCCTCCCCCTCCACGAATCTTACCTCTAACGGCAATCATTCTGAAGGGCAAATAGTAACATTTGATCTAGACTTGGACTGTTAAGTATTCATGACAATTCCACACAACTGATATCAAAGTAATGACCAAAGACAACAGTCAAGTATGATCATCTTTAGGAACCCCCCTTGCTTTTTTCAGAATGACTATGATAACTTCTATAAAATATATTTATTAAATTAAGAATCCCATTGTTTTCCCTCAGCAATGGTAGACAAACTTTTACTGTACCAATAAAAGAAAACCCACTGATTTCAATATGAAGTATATCTAGTGTTTTCTAAAATAGTTTGTGTCTGTTCCCATGGAATGTAAATTAAACTTAACTGATTACCATGTTTTCCAATGCCCGATCATTGACCTGCAGCAGCAGAGCAGTAAATACTATAAAAGAAAAGTTCCAGTGTTAGGATATGCTGACATCTCATTAAAAAAACAGCATAGCACTATACAAGTGTTATTAACTGCTTACATGAAGACCGGATAACACTATGAAAAAAGAAACTGGCAAAAATCCAGACTCCCAGTACTACTAATCTGCCATATAAAGTCTAATAAGTGTACCTATCCTTTGCTCTCCACTATCTTGAGTTCTTACACCTAGGCTACGTCTACACTGCAGGCTTTTTGCGCAAGAACAGCTGTTCTTGCGCAAAAACTTGCAGAGCATCTACACTGCACATGCTTTCTTGCACAAATACATTTACAGTAAAGTGTCAGAAAACAGGACTTCTTGCGCAACAGTTATTCCTCTCCCCATGAGGAATAAGCCCTCTTGCACAAGAGCTCTTCCACAAGAAGGCAGTGCAGACAGGCAACAGCGGTTTCTTGCACAAGAAAGCCCTATGGCTAAAATGGCCATCAGAGCTTTCTTGCACAAGAGAGCGTCCACACTGCCATGGATGCTCTTGCACAAAAGCACATCTTTTCCACAAAAGCACGTGGCAGTGTGGACGCTCTCTTGCACAAGAACTTTTGCACAAGAACTCTTGCACAAAACTGTTTTTGCACAAGAAGCGTGCAGTGTAGACGTAGCCCCCTAGTATCAAACATAGAAACTGTTCAAAGCAGCTACTTCGGATTCATTTGAAAAAAAACCAAAAACAAAAACAAAAAAACCCTATAGCATTAGGACTGTGGCACTGTTATACATGGAGGGCCTGATTGTCCTCTCCCTTACACCTGTGAAACATACTACCCAGTCAGAACTTCATGAAGGTGCAAAGAAGAATGAGCCCCTTTACAACTAGATTGTGGCTGACCATACTTCGGCCTGGCAAGTTTAAAAATAATCTGAAACGTGGGGATAGGGAAGAGCCAGGAGAAAGGAGGACTAAGGGAAGAAAAAAATAATTGTTCTTTAGTGCTGAGATTTGATTTTTTACAACAAAACAGGGAAGAAAAGGTGCGTGATGGGTTGTATCACAGAAAGCCCCTTGGAGAATTCTCCTAGTGTGCTGATTATGCCAGTGACACTCACCTTCCTCTTCTTGGGGCTTCCCCCCCTGTCCTGCTGGGCCAGATCCTCTGCTCTCCCCCAGTCAAGGCACAGAGTTGTGGTTACTGCCTCCCCTCCCCCACACAGCAACATAGACACAGAACCATTTCAGCCCTTGGGGGCTAAGCACTCAGGAAATCAATCCCAAAAAGGGACCAAAACCCCAAATAAATCCATTTTATTCTGTGTGAAGGTTTTACATGGAGAATGCTTATAAGGTCCGCCCACTTTATTAATCAAAGAGATATGTGCAGTGGTTGCTCGCTCTCTCTCTCCAACCCCAGATAATTATTGACACTGCTTGCTAGCAAACAAGTGTTTTTATTATGTACAAAAAGTAGGATTTAAGTGGTTACAAGTGCAATTAGTCAGATCAGAGTAAATTACTCAATTAAAACATGCTTAGCTAGTTGTAATCCACTAAGAAACTTGTTACATGCAAATTCTTACCCCAAACAGCTGTTTTTATCTCAGGTAAAGAGTCTCAAGTCAGAGCTGATCTTGGGTCTATAGCAGGGATGGGGAACTTCAGGTCTGGCCCCTGGGCTTGCCTGGATCCGTCCCCTGAGGCTCAGGGCTTCTCCCCCCCCCCCCCCCCAAGCACCCCCGTGCCAGGCTCTGGTGTGCGAGGAGAACGTGGGGAGTGTCTTTCTTCTCAGTCAGGGGCCACATCAGTGAGGGAGTTTGGTTTTGCTTCTCACTTGTGTGCAGCCCCTGATTGATTTTTCTGCCAATCAGTGGGCCCTAACCCAAAAGAGATTCCCCACCTCTGGTCTATAGCTTCTTCAAAGTGCTTTGTATCCTGTTCGGGTGTGCCAGACAGTTTCAAAAGCCAGATGAAGACAAAAGCTGATGGCTTCCCATTGCTTAAATAGACTTTTCCCCCAGGGCAGGCATCCTTTGTTTATAGCAGAGGTGGGGAACCTCAGGTCCAGGGGCCAGATTATAGCCCCTGGCTTGCCTGGATCAGGCTCAGGTCTCCCCCCTCCAGCACACAAAATCTACTAGCCTGATCATTGTGTAGAAGTTCTTAGAGAGATGGTCTACAGGTGACAGGCAAAGGAGGGGTACAGGAACTCCATAACACAGAAATTCACACAGGGTTATTGAATGCTCTGCCCAGATTGCGTGACAGAAGACATTTTAAGGCAGCATGTGAGAGACCTTTTTTGGCACTTTCATAGTAAGTGAGCTGGTATCTTAGGCAGCCATGGGCAGGCACCTAGTTGAATTGTTGGGCATGCAGCTGTCACCCTGTTGCAGTGCAGGGTTGCTGTACTAAAATAGATGAGACTGGGAAAGGGGTCTCGGTGGCATTATAGGATGAGGATGAATGCCTCTGTACCCTATCAAAGCTTTCAAGCCATATGACACCAACCCTGTTGTGTACACATGAAGTTGGCAGCTTCCGGACACAATACCAGTTCACTGAAGTCTTGAGAACAGCTTTAGCCTACCCTAGTCTCATACCAGCTAACTTTTGTATGTTTTTAGGATCAGGGCACTGACTCCAGCAGCACCTGAGAGTTTTGACTTTGACAAGGTTCAGTCTACGGGGCACTGGAAATCAAATTGTTACAGGATTTACATCAGCCTTCAAGGAAAGCATAACTGACCATCTGGGTCAGGTACTAGAGGATACCCACAGCATAGTAAAGTGTTTAGATTTGCAGGCACTGCATTATGCATTCTAAGAATGCTGCCAAGTCTGCAGATGCATTGCTGGGGAGCTCCATAGTGAAAGCTGTACAAGTTCATTAGTGTCAAAGGAAAGGCATGCTATGAGAGCAACTCTTAGTATGGTAGATGAAGTATGAGCTGGTCCCACTGCTCATTGATAAAGCAGTTAATTATGGCTGGATATCAACCACATACAAAGTGCCCTGAAAGGCTGAAGCCATTTATTTTCAACAGTATGGCACTCAGGGGAAGTTCTGGTCCCAGTGCTGGTTGATGCTGCCTGTAATGTTAGATTAAGATTGGACATCAGACAGTGGGATTGCCTCTGAGCTTCAAGACTGAAGCTATTTGCCAGTGATGATAGTGTAGGCAGAGCATGTGCAAGTCCAGCATTTATGAATGGTCTGATGTCCTGAGATTATTCACGTGGGTGCACATGATCTTAGGTAGTGCATTGGATTAAATTTACAGGCTAGGATACAGGGAGATGTGGAGTTATTATAATGTGGCCTCACCCTTCATTAAATTTGGTTAGGTACATTCACAAGCTGAGCTAGAGGGAGAGAGGGAAGGAGTCATTAAGTCAGCCCATGTCAACATGGCAAGAAACAAATATGACCCAGAAGGTAGCCAGGATAATCAAGAATTTTTCTGGAGGGTGAGAAGAGGGAGAAGACCGTGGTATGAGATACAATTGCCCTGATCTCTTGAGAAGGATGGAGTTTAGCAGATGCTAGGACTAACATTTGGCTCCATGGAATTGAGGCTTGGATAAAGCAAGACAGAGGGGTTCCAGGCATGATGGGTGTAGGGTACAGCCACACTAAATCACTAGCTCTTCCTGTAGCCAGGACAGGTAAAGGCTAAAATACCCAAAATTGCCTGCTTGGAACTTGTGTTTTAAGGGGAAGGCAGAGGCAGTTCAAGTTTTTATGGACTGAAGTTTCCTTTGCCTCACGTGGTGGCCCCTCATTACATGAGGGAAAAGGCTTCACAAGTGGGGTGAGGTTATAGGGTAGACCAAGAAGAGTTAAGCCTCACTTTGTGAGCCTTAATGGGGAAGCCCGTAACCTGCACTAGAACCAATTAAATGCTTGATACATGAAAGCTGAGGTGGGTAACAGTGTCCCTCCCCCAAGTATAATTAATGAAATTGAAGCCTGCTGTTTAAATCCATTCACTTGCTCATGCTGGTCACACAGCAGAGGGGTGTAGTAGGCACCAGGGCTCTAAGTAGCAGATGAGACATGATTACAAAAAAAGGCAGCTCATCTTACAGACTAAAAGTAGTGGTGTTGGCTGGATGTTTGTTTGTCCATCAGCATATTATGATAAGTCTTTGCTTGTGCGGTCAGAAAACTGAACTAGCCTCACTTTCTTAAAGACAAGTTTACAGCTTTTTAAAACCAATTCATGTTGGCCATTTAGACACCATGAATGTGCAAGCAGAGCTAGTGAGTTCCTGCTGTTATCAAGGCAGGTGGGGGAGAGTGCATCTTCTCTACTTATAGGGCTAGATCACCTCGATGAATTTAGGCTCATTAAAGCTTATTAGCCAGGATGGTAAGAATGGGGTCTCTAGCCTCTGTCAGAGGCTGGGAATGGGTTACAGGGGAAGGAATCACTTGATTCCACCTCTTATGTTCATTTGCTCTGGGGCAGCTGGTATTGGCCACTAGCAGACTATAGGATACTGGGCTAGATGGACTTTTAGTCAGACCCAGTATAGCTAGTCTCATTCATTCCCTCTAGGCAATGTAGTATGACCATGCTAGCTGTTTAGTAAGTGTGGATTCCCTCAGGAGCAGGGTTTAAATTGAGCAGGAACTGTTCAGAGCAGAATGTTAATAAATAAATATTTTCCAACCTTTTGGAGTTTATACCAGGTTGAGAGGATGGGATAGAAGAATGGGTGGCTCTACTCAAGACCTTTGGCCAACCCATTAATATCAGTACAAATAATAATAAAAAAACCACAACCCCAAGGCTCATTATATTTACTTACACTACTAACAATAAGTCTGTTCTTTATCATGCTGCTGGAGTTCAAAAACTGGTTATGCCTCCTTACTGTTGAAGATGCAGCAGACAAAACGTTCTCAGAACCTGCTCAAGCCAAGCTATTAAGGAAGCATAAGGTTTAAGTGTGTATAAGAGACAAGCAGAAGTAGTTGAGTTTGCAATGAGGTGTTTATTGACCAACTACAGTATTTATGAGCCAAAAAACAAGCCAGGAAAAACTTGAGTACAACAGATCTTATGCTTGTCAGAATTACAGATAAGATACTCATACTTGTCTATAGTCTTCCATTTAAAAACAAGGCATGTATTCTAATCGGATATACACATGCCAAAAAGGTAGATGAACTTTGCTTTGTGTAGTTACTACGTAGTCACTTTGGAAAATTAAAGATTAGTGTTTAATTAATTTAAAAGTTTCTCTACTCCAAGCATCCAGAGACGCTGAACTGTCACTCATCTTAAGCCTTCATATCGCTCTAAGTCTACATGACATTTCATTAAGAAAAGACTTGGAATTTTACTACATGGCAGTAGTCAGACCACTCTACATGAAGTTTTAGGTTAAAGCTTATCTTTTAGTGACAGGCCTGACCCTACTCCCCAGGGAGTCAGCGGAGCTTTCATTTCAGCAGGTGTCCTATGCTCTAAATGTGATAATTGAAGTTCATGTACTTAAAGTGATAATTTGTTTCATGCAAGTTGTTGCAGCTATACCAGCTGGAAAAGTCTGAGGGGAGAATTGTCTATTACCCAAGATTATTAAAAAGATTTAGCTGCATGTGAGACTGATTATAGACCTACTCATTGAAGGGATACATAAGGGCAGAGATGGCAAGTTTCATATAACTATTTAAACAGAAGCAACATTGCACAGTGCTAGCTATGTATATATATGAACTATACCCAGACTACAATTTAGCATTTAAGTGTCAAATGTGCTACATTTCTTTGAGCAATGATTAAAACTAGTCTTCCTATTTCTTTTAATTTAGGCCATTACATCATCTACTTCAGTTAAAAATGTATCCAAGAACTTCCAATGTCTTTAAAAAAAAAAATTACTATAATCAGAGACTGGTTTTGATTTTAAGTGTCTGGAAGACAGACTGTCGCTTGTAGTTAGATCTAGTACTGCTGATCTAGTATTAAAAGTCAGCTAAACAAAAGGAACCACAGTGCTACATGACTGCTTGATACCTATAATGTCATTATCTCAGTGTGTTAACAAGTATTGACTAAATCGTAAAGGCGTAAGTTTAATCCTAGAATGTCTTGAGCATTCTGTTGAGACCCATCAGCATTACCTAGCCTATTTCAGAGGCCAACAGTGAAGATCTGTTGCAGTTATTATAGTGGGTGGGCATGCTAGCAGTTACAGTTCAGTGATGGGGGTAGAGGGGAACACCTGTTTGTCCAGTCACCTGGATCTACTTTAAGATGTAGGACCCAGTTATTTTGTACGAGTATCCAACACAAAAAAATGTGTTGAGACTTCACTGGGCTTTAAGACAGAAAAATTCAAGATTTATAAAGTTAAAGGCAACACCAGTGCAGTTCCAGCAAAGCTAATGGAATTAGAATGTGAGCATTTAACTATTAGGCTTAGAGAAATGCTGCCATGAAATACTCCATTCCCCAGTAGGCTCTCTTTTACTATTAGTGTGAGCAAGTGAAGTCCTCCAATATGATCAGATTCTGTGAAAAGAAAAAAGTTTTATGCAAGTGGTTTTAAACCAGTAACAATGCCTATCAAAATGTCATGCAATCCAATACTAAGTTCTTTAGAGTAGGGTTGGCGTCTTTCAATTAGAACACCAGCCTACGTGTCTTCCAAATGGAAGCTGCCGCCGCATCACCATCCCAGGCTGGCAATTATATTAGCCCCCATACATTTGTATAGAAGCAATTCTACAAAGAAAATAGAAACCTGAATAAATACATAATATTGCTTGAGTGCTCCCCCCCCCCCCCAATCTGTTGTTAACTCACGTAGCCTTTATAGAAATGTAGGAAGCTCCCCAGAGGGTAGAACATACCAAAAAACTGGTACTTCAGTCTCCTTTCAAGTTTTCTATGGCTGTGCACTTGCATGAGTACCATTTGTATAGCCACCTTTTGACTTCATATGGTCATGAATGGATTCAGCCTAGAGAAGAAGCATACAGTAGGTTAGTAGATTCCAGTTTAAGATTTTGATTTGACAAAGGTGAAGGAGGAAAAATCATTCCAAACATTAATTCTAATGAGCAAGACATGTTTACCCACATACTCTGGATACTGACATCCCTCTGTATCAATGACAAAGCAGAGATGAGCACCATGGTGCTCAAGTCCTTCTACTTCAGTGGAGTGACAGAAGAATAAAGCTGAGTATTATTAGATCATGATCCATCCCCCAGATTGTATATACCAGAACTCCAATGTCTTGAATGAGCAGGTGCTAGGAACTGTGTCAAGTGAGCTAAATTAAGTCTATTTTGAGTGTCTAAGATGTAGACAACTATGGTCTGTCCTGACACTGTCCTGCCATAGTCATTCTCTTTGAGAGTGTGATGCTCATATCTACAGAAAACATTTTATCTTTGCAGTGAGGTACATTTCTACTCATCTTTATGAGCACATACTTACAGATGTAAAACCACTATTCATATCTCTTGTTCCAACATGGGCAGTGTGGACAAAGTTCATAGGTTCTCCTATCATATTTCGGTCTAGTCTCCGACGTCTCTTCTTTAAGAGAGAAGAGGGAAAAAATTCTAAGTTATGGATAAAGTCCTTCACGTATGGAATCAAGGTTGTGTCTGGAAACCATCACCCAGTTGATAAGAAACTCCTCAATACTGACCTTCCATTGACTCCTAGGGGAAGCAGAACAGATGTGTTAACACATTTCAGATTTTTTTTTTTTTTAAAAAAGCAGAACACATTAAAGTTCTTTGTTGAAGTATGAATCTCTATTTGTCAGCAGTGGATATGAAGCAAGTACTAAAAAGCTTTTTTCCTAGCAACATAAATCTGTTCCTTTATTAAGAGAAAGGCTACATCGGCGGAATCTAGAAAGATAGGCACTTACACAGGTGTTTTAGACTAGAGTAGACACTGCCTCTGCAGTTTTCACTTGCTTTTAGTCTGATATTAAAATCAGTTTAGTAACACTAGGACTCCATGACATTTATTGAAGCAGCAGGACAGCTACAGACAAGTTACATGACTAAACGCTCTCTACAGTCAGAGGCCCCACTTAAAGCAGTAGCCATACCTCAAAGGCAGTTTATCCTTTGGAGTAAAAGGCAGTCAAAGATATCAGTTATTGGAACGCTCCAATATTTGAAGAACAGTATTATTCTGGAGACCCTAAACTGCACCTTTTAAACTTGGATCTGGTCCTTGATTCTGAGTCCAGTCTGCTAAACAAGCCCCTTCCCCAAAACTGGAACTCTATATG
The DNA here is from genome assembly GCA_019425775.1 of Rafetus swinhoei. NCBI lineage: Eukaryota > Metazoa > Chordata > Testudines > Trionychidae > Rafetus > Rafetus swinhoei. Next base: position 25,808,531 of record CM033442.1, on the reverse strand, counting down.
CATGGGGAGCCCCAGAGAAATCAGGGGTGCCTCTGTAGAGGCACAAGAGGCTACCCAGAGATCCAGGTTCAGGGATTTGGAGACAAGTTCACTGCTTTTTACTTTCTAGCACTGAAGAGGCAGCACAACTAAGAATAAGCCAGTTCTTGTCCTTCTCCTGGATCAAAAATTTTGATTTTTCAAAACCTATGCAAAGCCATTGAAGGCCATTAGTCACTGTGCACAGAATTTGGTCTGCAGAATTTCCATCTTGTAAGCCCAGGCGGAATTTTGCCAAGTTGGTATTTTTAACAATTTGTTTTTACAATTAAAAGAAAAATCACAAGTGTAAGGTAGACACATTTGTCTCAAGGATTAGTTATCAGACAACATAGAAGACTTCTGTAGTGCTCTTCCCCAAACCCAGTCTGGGGCTGAACTTTAAATGATACACATTAGAAGAGTTGTGCATAGTTGTATGGGTGTGTCATACCTAGAGGCTGCTGCAAGTTTAAAAAAAACAAACAAACAAACAAACCTTTGAGTATTAAAACTGCAGATAGGAGGTTGATAACCGAAGTGCTACTGAATCAGTGATACCAAAAGTAAATAATCTACTCCTCCCCAAGACTCCACATTTTAAGGGTGCCTATATACTCGTTTTCCCTCCTATTCTCCACTAGTAACCCATAGGTAGGCATCTGAAGGCTATATTAAGGGTTCCAGAGTTCGTCAACATTTCTTACCACAATCCTTAAAAAAAAAAAAAAAAACCCACAACCCAAACCACACATAGTTATTACAAAAATTTTCCCTAATTTACTGGGTGTAGTTGTTGTCACTTCCATCACATATTTACAGAATATCTCATTCAGGATTGTTTTGGAGTATATCCATGTCATGGTTCATTAGAATCTGCAACCTCCTACTTTGTGAAGCCTATGCTAAGTCTTCATGAAGCTACATCCTAGTTGTGGAATAAGAATTGAGCAATTGTTTTTCAGTTGAGAAAGCTTACAGGTGCTTCTGCTGACAACACCAATGCAAGTTAGACTATTAATTCCTTAAGCAGCTAGAGAATAGCAACTCTAATTAGTGTTATATTAGATTTCCTGGTAGAGAGCATGTGTTTTACTAGAAGTAAGATTCCTCCTACCCCCATCAGTTTTTATATTTTGCTTTCCTTAATGTAGCTGATCACAAGAATAAAGGCTACAAGAGAGATAAAAATTCTCATATATGGCTAAGAACACATTGGCATGATCTTGCGCAAGAACTTTTTTGCAGAAGAGTTCTTGTGCAAAAACTCTTCCAAAAGAGAGTGTCTACACTGGCATGTGCTTTTGCGCAAGAACATCCTTGCCAGTTTAGACGCTCTCTTGCGCAAGAAAGCTCTGATGGCCATTTTAACCATAGGGCTTTCTTGCGCAAGAAATTCAGGTTGCCTGTCTACACTGGCCTCCTGCGCAAGAACAGTTGCACAAGAGGGCTTCTTCCTGAGTGGGAGCATCATAGTTCTTGCGCAAGAAGCACTGATTTCATACATTAGAACATCAGCGTTCTTGCACAAGAACTCGTGGCCAGTGTAGGCAGGCAGCATGTTTTGGCGCAAAAGCGGATGCTTTTGTGCAAGATCGCACCAGTGTAGACACAGCCATAATTCAAAACCATCTTAAAGAAAATCCAACTTTTATATTTACTTACTGGCTGGGGTTGCTCACCGCTGCACCAGTTAAAGCAAATCAAGAACTCAGTCATTGTGTCTGTCAGTAGGTTCCTGACACAAGGTGGTTATGAAATCTTGTTGTTCTTGCTACAAAAAGAACACTGGAGCCAGGGGGCCACTTCACACAAAAACCAGTTCCTAAAATGAGTTTAAAAGGAATTACTTTAATAGATACTCAGAAGGCAGGTAAGTCAGATGAATGTTTGGGGATTACACATGTTGAAATGAAGTTTACAAAAATATAGTTTTTACTGATAACAATATTTTGGCACTTCTTTCTTATCTAACAGTTACCGAGCAAATTTTTTAAAAAACCCCACAAGATTGTAAGAAATAGTTCTAAACATAATGTCTCTAGAAGAGAAACCTAATATGGTTTGCATAGAAAGGAACAGAACAGATTATATGCTTGGAAACACAAAGCTCCTCAGAAGAGACTATAGCCATATTAAAGGGGGAAAAAAAAAAATCCTATCACGAACTTCACATCTCAGAGAAACCTATTCTTCCCATCTAGGGTGAGAATCACAGACAGCACCTTTTAAAACTGCAATCGAGAGCTTTTAATGATTGGGGAAGGGGGGGGGGGAGAAAAGGCAAGTCACCATTAGTTTTATATGCTCACTAGTATATATAAAAACATGAATGTAGCACTACTGAAGTAGGATCATAGACTAGAAGTTAATTGAAAATAGCCCTTAAACACACAGTATAGTCTGTCTTTTGTTCACTCCTTAATTATACATGCTTATTCTGTTATAAATTCATTCCTCTTTTAAACACCTTCACAGAGGGCTATAGATGTCATAATCCACACAGTAGCACTTGCATTTTGGTCACACAGATTACCAAAAACAAACCCCCCAAAAATCACAAAAAAGTAGAACAAAAACAAACTCACAATTTAATTCAAGCAGTCTCACTCAGAAAACAGAATAACAATCAGCCACAAGCATTTTTATATAGTGACACAATTACCCAATTACCATATTTATCTTCCTCACCTTTGCTTGTGTTACTCCTCCCACTTTATCCCCTTTCTTCTTGCACTTTTGATTTTTTTCTTTTTTAATATTCTGTCATTCATTTCTCACAGCCTCTGTCTTATTTGCTCATTAGTTTTCAGTGTTCTGTATGGTAGGTTGTTATAGAATGCAAAACCTATTTTATCTTTGGTGCTTTGAATACTATTTATCTGTCTTAATTATAATTGCCCACCTTATTTAATCCACTCAGAGTCAAAAGGAGTTAGGTTTCTAAATTCCACTGATTTCACAAGATGTGAGCAGTCTAACTCATGAGCATCCACCCTAATGTCCTTACCACCATTAAACTCCAGTGCAGTGCAGAGGGACTCTGGAGTAGGCAGGGTGTCTGGATCCTGGCTTTTCATAACATGATACAGAAGTTTATGGTCCAAGTGCTGTAATGAGCTCTGTGCATGCAGCTCCCTTCACCTCTGCTGAGTTCCATTGCAGCCATCTGCAGAACTGGGGCCTAAAATAGGAGCAGGCCAAAGAAGGGGACTCAGAACTGTTATTTGTGTGAATCCCAAATGCCTGGTAGCTGGAGAGAGACTGTGCTCTCCTTGCACAGTTGCTGGAGAGAGACTGTGTTTGCTATGTGGTTCTGTACACCCTGCACTGGGTTCCATAAACCAAGTATTCAGGATCCATATGGAAAGAGTGTGAAGCAACTCAAAACATGAAAAATACCTCTTCAGACTGGAGCCAGTGAGTGGAGCTGCTACCAAAGTCTGAGAATAGCAAGCAGTCTCTCTCCAGCAACTAGAGATGACATGGACTTCATCCTAATTGCAGTTGTAAGGAATTACCACTCTGCCCTTTCCCTGCTTTTATTTTCTTTGTTTTTTTTTGTTTGTTATAGACACAATGTTGAGATCCTGAAATAGATAATTCCATGTTTGTCTGTTAAAATATTTTACATGTAGCTTCTTTTGTGAGTCCCTATTGACACAAGATCAAAATCTGACACCCCTACTCACTCTGAGTACCAATTATTTCAATGGTCATTTTCGGTGTGTCCCCATGTTTTATATACTGTTCAATTTTTGCCTCCATCTTTCGTTCCTCAGGCATTGGAATACTGAACTAAGGTCAGAGTCAAGAAGTTAACCGAAAATAATCTTTAAAGCCATGGCATAAGACTGCCTTTTGTTTGCTCCCTAATTATGCTTGCTTATTCTGTTATAAACCCATTGCTCTCTCAAACAACTTCACAGAGGGCCATAGAATGACTCAATCTATTCAGTGAAGACAGTTGGACAAAATTTAGTCTTAGCCACACCAGTATAAATGCAGATTAACTTGGCAGAAATCAATGAAGTAGCTACAGATGAAACAGTATAGTCAGAGTGGGGGACTAGGACAGACTGGTGATTCCCCTCCCTATGGTCACATTCTCAAAAGCTTTCTGACTGACGCCCATGAACAAATCCCTGGACGTCAGTGTGCTGACTCATGTTCTGGGATGTCTTTAGCCTATACCTTGTCACTATTTGGGCCAAAACCATGGTGAGTAGAGTGCTCCCTTTCTCATACAGGTAGGCTATACTTACCTTGCTGTCAAATAATAGAGACCCTTTGGGACCTGAGAAATTGGTGTCCAGTATTGCTACTCAGCACATACTGTAAGACTGTAACCATCTTGCTACAGCTAAAGTCTGTGCTGGTGGAGATAAATCACCCCAACTAGACCTACACTGTCCTAAGCCAGTCCATTTTTCAGAAACTCTCTGGACTGAGATCTTCTCCATTTGGTGTGTAGGAATGGTCTATCTCTTGCCCTCTGCCCTTCTACCAGAACAAGGCATTTAACACAGTGGATCACAGGTATCTCCTGGGCACTCTGTGGGACATTTGGCTTCTGTATTCACTGCACATGCTGTATGTCTCTGCAGTGTCTCTGTGTGTGTTCATCTGATTCTAGGGTGGGAAGAGCCCAGTTCTGGGGAACCTAGGTCCTGCATGATAGCTCCATTGGGAGCGTACTAGCAGAAGAAAAAAGTAAAGCTCCATATGAGAACACAAGTGACACAAGCAGCACATTGATAGAATTATCAACCTCTCCCCCTTCAGAAGAGTGACCTTAAAAAATTACCAGATCCCAAATCTAGTAAAAAACCCTGTGCATTGACCACAAAACCAGCCTTCCTTGCTATAGCTTAATGATAAAAAGCATAATGTAATCAAGTACTCTGAGGATCAAATCCTGCCTTCAGTTATGCTTAAACTCCTGTAACCTGGCCTACCAGAATGGTCAATGCAGCACACATATTCAAACAATGCAAATAAGAGTGTGAAGAAAGCAAAGATGGTGCTGTGGTTATTAAGGGTATGTCTGAACTGCAAAGAAAAACCCACAGCTAGCCCATGACAGCCAACTCAGGCTTGTGGGGCTGTTTCATTGCTGTGTAGACTTCTAGGCTCTGCTGGAGCTCAAGCTCTGGGACCCTTCTACCCCACAGGATCCTAGAACCTGGATTCCAGCCTGAGCCTAGAAGTTTACACAGCAGTGAAATAGCCCCACAGCCAGAGGCCCATTGGCTCATGGGCCAGCCATGGGTATCTAGATGGTGTGTAGACATACCCTAAGACAGAGGACTTGTTCAGAGTTCAAGAACACTGTGATAATGCTATGGTTTGACTTTGCCACAAACTTTTTGTGTGACAAGTCACTTATTAATCTCTCTGTGCCTCAGTTCCCCATGTGTAAAATTGGGCTTGTATTTCCTGACCTGAGAGAGACGTTGAGAGGATAAATTAATTGTTTTAGATGCTTAACTACTACAGTGATGGTGGCTATATAAGTACCTAGACTGCATGTAAATTGCTGGTAAAACGGGGGTGAGTATAAGTAGCAAAGTAGTATGACTTGGCTTGAGTTGGCATTCTCCTAGGCTACGTCTACACTGGCAGCTTCTTGCGTAAGAACTCTTTTGCGGAAGAGTTCTTGTACAAAAAATCTTCCACAAGAGTGCGTCCACACTGCCATGTGCTTTTGCGCAAGACATGTGCTTTTGCGCAAGAGCATCCATGGCAGTGTGGACGCTGTCTTGAGCAAGAAAGCTCTGATGGCCATTTTAACCACAGGGGCTTCTCGCGCAAGAAATTCATGTTGCCTGTCTATACTGCCCTCTTGTGGAAGAGCTCTTGCGCAAGAGGGCTTATTCCTCATGGGGAGAGGAATAACTCTTCCGGAAGAAGCCCTGTTTTACAATGCTATACTGTAAATTTACTTGCGCAAGAACGCTCGTGCTGTGTAGACGGCAGGCAAGTTTTTGCACAAGAACGCCTGTTCTTGTGCAAGAAGCTGCCAGTGTAGATGTAGCCCTACATTCTAGGAGGGAAGAGAGAGAAAGAGACCATTATTTCTGTTTTCAAATACTTAGGAGGAATTCAGAGAGTACAATGATGGGAATTATATATGTATCTAGATAGAACAGGATTTTCAAAAGTCAAAATCCAAAAAGTAAAAGTCCCAAAGACTTTCCAATTGAGAGTCCACGGGACTTGCACTCTTAAATCACAGAAGTGCTATTGAAAAAATCATCTACAATGTACAAAATAAGTGCGCTGAGAGGTCTGAAGGAGGAATAGAAAAAAGCCACTAAAAAGAGGGTATAACTTAACACTACCCCTTGCCTTCTACAGTCTCTCTCCCTTTTCTGCAAAGCTTCCAGAACCCAGGAATCCAAGAACTGCCTGTTGGAATCCAAGTGACAAATTCCAACTGCCATCCATAGACCTTCATCAATGACTACATTCTATATCCTCCCCTATTAAATTGTTTAGTTTAATTTAGCTAAGATTCAGGACTGCAATGCCCCTCTTGGCAGGGTTTAGACTATATGACTTTTGTGGTCCTTTCTAACTCTGATTCTATAGGAGCTAAACACCTTAAACCATGCCTGCTTCCTGGTCAAATTGCTAGTGTACTTAAGGGTTCATTTAACAATCTTACTGGTTTCACAGGACATAAATCAGCACAAATGTTATCCCAAGGTGTAGAAAGTGCTATGCTGCTGTCACCTTTGTTACATGTTGCACATTTTGAAAACAGTGGGTGTCATGCTGGTATCAAAACAACAACAAAACCCTGCCCATTAAATTTATCATATGATTATCTGAGAACTGCAGCTGCACCATGTTTTTTTCAAGCCCAGTAATAAAAACAGTTTTACTGTGTTATTTCTGGTAGTCCAGCCTCAGTTACAATACTTCTAACTAAATATTTTTTGCTTTGAAACTTTTAATTGGATTTTTCTAATTTTGTACAAGTATTCATTCTTTTCTTCTAACTTTGAGTTCTGGGCTCTATTTGGGGTGCAATTTAAGAGTTACTGTAGATCGGATTATACAATTTTGCAGCTATGTTTGGAATTAGGAGTTCCATGTTTTTCCTCCTGTTTTTCCTCCTGTTGAACTGAATTGGTAACTTCATTTGTTTGGTAGTAACTCAATCATATGAGTATTGCTAGGATAGCTGTGTAGGAAAGGTTCTTAAGCATATTTGCAATGGAATTCTCTGATAGATGTGTGGATAGCTATTCAAAATGTACATTTATGCTTTCTTAAAGTCATGTCTGAATGTATATATTTATAAGACTCTTGAAAAGAGTTAAAACTGCCTTACAGACTGATTAACTCAGTACCTATTTTGGAAGAGGAGTACATTTACATGATGATGATTTATGGATTTCAGCTTTGCTTCTGCTCACACCTGCGTTATATTTTGGAATCATGCTCTCTGGCTACATCTATACTACAAGTTTTCAGCAAAAAATATGCTAATGAGGGACTCATTTCCATGAGTCACTGTCTTAGTTGCATATTTTCTGCTGATCCATTTTTGCGCTAGGGGTTTTGCACAAAAACAAGCAGTGTGGACATTTTCTTTTTGTGCAACAACCCCTTTTTCTACAAGATCCTTATGCCTCAAAAAAGGAGGTATACCGATCTTGCAGAACAAGGGATTTTTGCACAAAAAGGCTATGTCTACACTGCACTGGTTTTGCGCAAGAAATATTTTTTTCAGGAAGAATGGCTCTTGAGCAAGAGGGGGTTTTTGCACAAGAAGGAGCAGTGTAGACGGCTCTTTTTTGTGCAAAAGCCTCTTGCGCAAAAAGCGGCCACTCTTTAATTATGCAAATGAGGCTTGGCGATATTCCACGCTTAGCCTCACTTGCATATTTCTTGCAGAAAACCAAAGAAAATGTCCATACTGCTTGTTTTTGCGCAAAAACCCCTTGTGCAAAAATGGATTGGCAGAAAATATGCAAATGAGATTGCGACTCATGCAAATGAGTCCCTCAATAGCATATTTTTTGCCAAGAAAATTTGTAGTGTAAACGTAGCCTCTGTGTTTCTAGCAACAAGTGATAATGATGGTAGTAAGATTTAACTCTTGTCTTGCAAGAACATTCATGAATTAATCTTCCCAATACTCCAATGCCAATGGGTGGGGAGGTATTATTCTCATTTTATAGCTGAGATAAGACACAAAAGAATGCATCCAGGCCATATATCCTAATAGTGTTAGATGTATCCAGGAATGTATCCTAATACTGTTAGATTAACACTATTAGGAAGCTGGATGAATCTGTCCCTCTCCCTGCCACCTGCTCCTTAAATTGTAAAACCTTTAGGTTAGGGGCAAGGTCTTCTCTGATTTGTTTGTACTCTACTGAACACTCAACTGACTGATGACACTGCTTGCTACTGGAATAAAATTAATATACATAATGGCTGTGTCTAGACTGGCATGATTTTCCGCAAATGCTTTTAACGGAAAAGTTTTTCTGTTAAAAGCATTTGCGGAAAAGAGCGTCTAGATTGGCATGGACGCTTTTGCGCAAAAGCACTTTTTGCGGAAAGCGCCCATACTAATCTAGACGCGTTTTGCAAGAAAGCCCCGATCGCCGTTTTAGCCATCGGGGCTTTTTTGCGCAAAACACTTTTTAGCTGTCTACACTGGCCCTCTTGCGCAAATACATTTGCTCAAAAGGACTTTTGCCCGAACGGGAGCATCAAAGTATTTGCGCAAGAAGCACTGATTTCTTACATTAGAACGTCAGTGCTTTTGTGCAAATTCAAGCGGCCAGTGTAGACAGCTGGCAAGTTTTTGCGCAAAAGCAACCGCTTTTGCGCAAAAACTTGCCAGTCTAGACCCAGCCCTCAATAATAGTACTTCTCCGAGGCAAGCCCTGGAGGCAGTGGGGTGAGTTCTGCACAGCTCTGTCATGCAGGTGAGATAGAGGATTCCCCTCTAGGGTGATCAGATAGCAAATGTAAAAAATGAGCAGCACAAAGGTTGCTGGGAAATTGGTGCCTAAATAGAACAAACCTCTGAAAATTAGGACTGTCCCTATACAACAGAATAGTCTAGCAGCACCTTAAAGACTACCAAAACATGTAGACAGTATCATGAGCTTTTCTGGGCACAACCCACTTCTTCTTTCAGTGGGTTGTACCCACGAAAGATCATGATACCGTCTACATGTTTTCTTAGTCTTTAAGATGCTGTTAGACTATTCGTTGTTTTTCAAGTTTTTCCAATTACAGACTAACTCTGCTACTCCTCTGAAGCTCCTATACAACAGAGAAAGGTCACCCTCTTCACAGCTCCCCGGTGCCCCTGCCAAAATTTTAATTGCTAAATGGGATGCCCCCTCCCTTCCCCACCGGTCTTCTCTGCACCCCTCCCATCGTAGGCACCAGATGCTCCTACCCCCAGGTAAGGCCTGGTACTGAGTTAGGGAGCCAGGTAACCCCTGCAGCTGGAACTAGCGGCTCCTTGTTCTGCAGCCCTATCGGCAAGGCAGGCGAGCCCCAAGAAGCTGGCCTTGGGGGATCCCCAGATCAGTTACTCTCCTGTCCCGCAGCTGCCCCAGCCAACGCCCCACCCCAGCAGGGCTTAACCCAACTCACTCACGAGCGCCCTGGGCGCCCGGCTTTTGTGGAGGCGTGGCCTGAGAGAGGCGGGGCCGCGGCGTGCCCCTCCAACTCCCGGAGGCGTGGCTGAGGTGTGCGGTCCCCTTCTCTGATTGGACGACGCGTGAGGTGGCCGGGCCAGTGGGCTTTGCGGGATCTGTGCGGCGTTACAATTGGGTGCAGCTGAGGGCCCGCCAGCCAATGGATGTTGTGGCGTGGGCGGTGCTGTGCTCTCATTGGGTGTAGCCCGAGTACGCGACTGGGCCTCTTGCCCAATGGGTCGGTTGCAGCGTGAGGGAATCCTGGCGCGGCGGTTGTTTGCCTCCTTTTGCAAAGCGCAGCGCTTCGGTGCGGCACCGACGGCCGGCTGCTCCCTCCCCCCGGGACCATGGCGCTGCCCGGCAGTTGACGTTTGTTCTCTCCCTCTCACCTTCTTCTGCCTCTTTCCCTCCCCTTCTCCTCCTCCGGGTCCCGGACCCCCGCCCCACTCCCCCTAGGAACAGGCTATAAGGGAAACGCGGGCGGCTCGCCGCCGCACCATGAACATCATCATCGGCATCGGCGGGTGAGCGTTGGGGGAGGGGGGTTCATCTGTGGGCAGGAGGTGCGCGCGGGGTGGGGGTGGGGGCTCATGAGGAGGCCTTGGTGACGCCCCCTCCCGCCGGCGCTCTGCGGCAGCGGCGCGATCCGCGCACCTGGCTGGGGTTGGTGGCGCCCTGAGCCCCGCGCCGTCTAACGGTCCCTGTCTGGCCCTAGGGTCACCAATGGCGGCAAGACCACGCTGGCCCACAAGCTCAGGCAGGCCCTGCCCAACTGCAGCGTGGTGCATCAGGATGACTTCTTCAAGGTAAGTGGCCGGTGGGGGAGGCTGTAGATGAGCCAGGACTCCTGAACCCCCACACTCTGCTTCCAGCTCTTGGCCAATGTTGCTTGTCACTAGGGCACCCTGTGCTGCTGGGTGGGCTGGGACCAGCTGTGTGGTGGGTGGATAAGCTCCTGGGCAGTGTTCTGGTGACTTTCCACTTTTTTGGAGCGCTCCATGCTAGTGGGAAGATAAAGGTGCCAAGTGCTTTATCGCAGTCTCGTTACTGTTTCTTATCTTATTAGGAACAAACCTGGTGGGGTGGGGGGTGTTAAGCCACTCACATGCAATGGGATGTTTTCCTGTGAAGTTCAGATCTTTAATCTTGCTTTAAAATGAATGTTGAGCTTTGCCATAGCTGGTCAGACTAAACCTGTTCTCTTTATCACTATTTCAGCCCCAGGATGACATAGAAGTTGAAGATGGATTTAAGCAGTATGATGGTAAAGCTCTGCTTATTGAGCCATCTACATAGAATTGTAACTTAATAGGATAAGAGACTAGATGTATCTATCCTGGGCATGCTGCTTTTTTCTTGGTGACTTCTCTGTTACTCATAGAACTTACTTTTCTGGGCTTTTGTCTTAGTTATTAGTGCCTTGGATATGGAAGCTATGATGAGTACCATCAGTTCTTGGATGAAAAACCCAATCAAGTTTGAACGCTCGCATGGCATCAATAACAACTTGGATGCCAAAATATTTCAGTTTTCAGAGGAGAGAGAGGAAACAATCCATTTTCTTATTATAGAAGGCTTCCTTCTATACACTTACAGGTAACGAAAGACTTACTAGTTGGCAGTCATCTTGTAATTCTGGCTTGATATGTATTTTCTATTAGGTAATGTTGCAGGAAGTCAAAATATGATACTTAAAACAAGAACTGGGCAAATAACTGATTTTTCTGTTTGCTGGTAGTTATGAAAAATACAAAATTGGTTTGAAACTAATTAGGGATGCTAAATTTTGATTACTCAACTAATCGAGTAGTCAATGGAATTTCTATTGACTAATCAATTAGTTGATAAGGGTGGAGTGGGGCACTTGCTATCCCAGCTGCACCTCTGCCTTTTGAATGCAGTAAGAGCCACAGGCTCTTACTGCATTTAAAAGGCAGAGGCCAAGTGGGAACTCAAGCAGTCTCCGCTTGTGCCAGATCCCAACTGCTGCAGCTCTGCCGTTTAAATGTAGTAAGAGCTTCAGAGCTTTATTTGTTCAACCTCGGGGCTCTTACTACATTTAAGAGGTAGAGGTGCAGCAGTTGGGACACAGCATGAGTAGGGACTACTTGAGTCCCCTTTCGCCCAGGTTCCCCGCTACGCCTCTGCCTCCCTTGCCCCACGGCGGAGACATTGCTGGGGGGAGCTGGCTTTAATAAACCGACATTAATACAAGTGACCCCCGCACTTACTACCTAATTGGTTCCTGGAGAATGGTCGTAAGTCGAGCCGTCGTAAGTCAACCCTTATTTCCCATAGGCGCAATGTTATAAATGGCGGTTCCGTTCCTGGAAATCCATTTCATACCCTAAAAATACCAAAATTGACTACAGAAATGGAGGAAAACTAAACTAAATAGTTCAAATAATGCACAAAAATAACTAAAAAGTGAACTCCGATGTGGTGGAGACATGTGCTGTTCAAGCAGCAGCTGCAGACTGGCGAGTATGACTGACTGTACGTTTCCTGTTTTGGGATGGTGTGTGGAGTCTGCGTCATACACTGTCATAAATGTGAGGTGCGGACCTAAATTGGGGTTTTTTAGGAGTTATCTCGCATGAAAAAAAGGTTGTAAATTCGGGGGGTTGTAAGTCAGGTGGTTGTAAGTTGGGGGTCACCTGTAAACCATATTTTTGAAAAAACTTCACTAAGCTCTACTGCTAAACTTTTAAAAGTGGGACATAAAATTATAGGAATTGTCCTTACATGGTCATGTAATAGGGTACCCTTTTGACCATTGCTAGTGAGAAATACATCAAAGGAAGATTTAAAATCCCACTAATGTTGCATCTCTAGTTCTTACAGCAGATCAAATAGAGTAGCTGTGAAATGTATGAAAATTAGAGAATTTCTTTTTCAGACCATTGATTGAGATATTCGACCATCGATACTTTCTTTCCATTCCATATGAAGAATGCAAGAAGAGGAGGAGGTATGCTTTTTTTCCCCCTTAAAGTGATAAGGTAACATGGGAATTACTACATTTTTATTTTTAAAGCTTTATTTGTATAGGTAGCAGTGGTGGGTATGCTTGAGAGAGACAGATTTAGATTAGGCATTAGATTTTTAGGTTAGGCATTTAATTGCATAGTATCCTTGGTAGCTGAGACTTTCTTTCAAAGTTCTAGAAACATGCTAGTTGGCACTAAAAGCCAATAGGTAACTGAAATGGGCCACAAAGTTCATAGAATGAGAGTCCAAACAACCAGCGTGGTCTGAAATGTTTGGGATAGGGCTTTCTGGACTTCAGGTAATATCTTGCTATTGTCTTCATTATTGTGCCTTCAGGATTTAAGAATTGCCTAAATGAGTAGTTTTCTTTAATGGTACAATTGCCAGTCAGTACTCTGCTCATTCAAATGAGTAGTATACAGTTATTGATTATTATCATTGCCAGAAGCTAAGGTTTTTGGCCTTGTTTGTATGGGGGGGGGATCGACCAGATTTTAGCCATTGGTATAGCAGTATTGGTGCAAACTCCTTTAAGGAGGCAATGCAATCTTTGTAGTGGCAAAACTTACTCCTTCCTGAAAGTAGGTTATGCCCCACTAGTAAATGTGGGTATGAATGGTTAACTGTTGGGGGCTGCTCCTGCCCCCTGGAGCCTGCTGCAGGCCCTGTCTGCAGCTGGGGGGGGGGGGGCAGAGAGGAGGTGGGGAAGGTGTCATACCATCCTGGCTGGAATAGTCCCATCATTACATTTAACTGGTTCTCCAGTTAAACAGGATTTTACATCTCTACTGGTGAAAACAGCTGCTTTGCTTTGCCTTGCCTTCCTCTGCTACAGACTGGACCCTCTTGACTTTTAAAACATGAAAGTTATTTTTCTGCCTCATCCCATGCTTTAAGACTATAGCATTTCTTCATATGAACTAATCTTATGTAAAGTAAGGGCAGTTGATGTAGAATCTGCAAATATTAATCTGCAACCTAACATACCTTTAATGTTACATTGCATTCTATTTATTTGTGACTTTATTCAATTACGTTGCAGTTGATACAGAACACAACATGGACAAAAAAAAAAATCAGAATTAATGTCAAGATTATTTTGATTTGGTTATGAGTAAAGAGATTGTGCACTGGATCTAGTTTTCTTACTATATAACACAAGAAATGCTTATGTACTACTGTCTTAATTTCTAGTTCAAGGAATTACACTGTACCAGATCCTCCTGGATTGTTTGATGGCCATGTCTGGCCCATGTATATTAAACATAAGAAAATAATGGAAGACCTCAAAGTTGATGTGGGTAAGTATCCCTGGATTGTGGAAACTCAAGACTTATGTATAGGGAAGTTTGTTTCTAGTGTCTGCACTGGGAAAGGGGATACAATTTAAATAATTTAGGGAGTAGATCTGAACCAGTGCTACTTGTGATGCATGTACCGCAGTTAAATTTCTTTGGGATTGGTCTAGTTCCTGGCCTCTTTTAAAAATATAGAGACTTGATGAGATTGTAATTCTTGGATGTTTTAATTCAGAAATCTCAATTTTAACATTTAAAAAAATACTTAAGTTCAGTTGGATGGAACAAAATCAAAGGAGGAACTCTTTAATGAAGTTCATGGACAGCTCCAGAACAAGATTGAAGAACTGTTGATTATGCAGGTAAAAACTAAACTTTATGGTTAAACATACTTCACTACAGTGGCAAACTGGCTTACTTGTTCATTTAAGAAATATTGACTTAACCACTCTTGAATTTCTGAAAAATTTTTAACTGTTGCAAACTGGTGCACTGTCAGACAGGAAGACAAAGCAGTCACTTGTGTAGACCTTAGTAAATAAGCTTGTTTGTGTATAAATGTATATTGTCAAACACTGAAACTTCCTTCTTTTTACAGAGATAGGCAAGCAGCTGGTGGATTCCTGTGATCTAAAAAGAAGCCTGTTACCACTAACTTATTTTTATGCATACCAGACTTTGCTAGTTAAGCTTCAGCTTCTGTTAAGACTTTCTTTTCACTTTTTAAAATTGGACTTGTTCAGCTTTCACTTGAAACTCATGGACTAAAACATGACCTTTATTAAAGCATTTCCCATCCATGATGTCTCTGTAGCTTAGTTTGAGATAAGCTTCTGTATCTGAGATACAGTGAAAAGTAGTTGGGCCCTTGGAATGGGCTTTGTTTTAAGTTTGTTTCTTTAGGCTTATTTTGAATTAAATTTAGTAGCACACTTGCAGTTGACAGTATTAGGACAGTGTCATTGTAAATAACCCCATACTTTTAAGTTACAGTTGTATTTTTTACTATTTACACTTCCCAATCAATGCTAAAAGAAACAGCATAAAAATAAGCTAAAATGACAGTACATTTCAGATACCACGGAATGCTAGTATGTAATAAGGGCAGGTAAACTTGTAGAAACTGATTTTAAAAAAAATTGTGGTGAAATGAACTCTGCAGTTAGGGTAAATAGAATAAATTTTTCTAAAACTCGGTGTCTGCTATCTTGAATTTGGTAGTAATGGAGAAAATAAGGTGAATTTGATACTTGCTCTTTATAATACACCCCCCACACATATGCACACTTCCATTTACTTGCATGGGAATATTATAGGAGCAAAGACTAACAGGATGAACCTAGAACTAGTTTGACATCTTTATCACTAACCTTCAAACTAGTATGACCAAAAGTGACCAAATAGGTTAGCCATGGAGGATGTTAAGTTTGTGATACAGGAACACACAAAATAAAGGTAAAAGTCTCAGGGTAGTGAGATTACTCTATCTGCAAAGAGACCTGTGGCACCTTAAAGACTAAGGCTATGTCTAGATTGCAGGCTTCTTTTGGAAGAGATCTTCTGAAAAAACTTCTTCCGAAAGAACGTCTATATAGCAGAAGTGCATTAAAAAAAGAAGTCTGCTTTTTTGAAAGATAGTGTCCACGCTGAATGGATGCTATCTTGCATTTAAGCTGTGATTACTATGGATGGAGTGGCCACCAGGGCACCTGTGCTTTTTCCTCTTCTTTTGAAAGGACTCCCCTCTTCCCTGTCCACATATGCCTTTTTCTGGAAAAAGGCTTCTTCCTATTGGAAAAACCCCCGTTTTGATTTTTTTTTTTGAAAGAATGTGATTGCAATGTGGATGTAAGTGAAGTTTTTTCAGAAAAATAGCTGTTTTTCAAAAAAAAAAAAACAAAAAAACCCAACAACTCTGCAGCATAGTCATACCTTAACCCATGTGTTAGGGCCAGTGTTCACTCTAAATTGTGCTGCAGCAAAGCTTCACAGGTAATTCCTCAGCCCTGCCCAGTCAGAGGCTCAGGGCCAACCCCCCCGAATGGAGCAGACTGACTGGGTGGGGCTAATGAATCACATGTGAAGCTGTGTTGCCCTGCAGCTGAGAGGGAATGCTGATGTGGGCAAAACCCACTTCAAGTGAATTGTAGTAGAAATTAGAGGCATGTGTGTACATACAACAAAAGAAAAATTATTTATCAAGAATAGGACCAGTGTTAATGAAGCTAATCAAGTCAGGGAGGATGTCTCATACACAGCAGCTGATGGCAGTTGTGACTATCAAGAGAAGGGAACTCCCTTTGCAATGTGTTAGCCAACTTCAAATCTTCTGTCTGGTTATCTACTACAACTTTAGAAGTCTACACAGGAAGACAAAGTAAATTCCAATGTAACATGAACTATTATATTTGTTTACTCCAATAGAATGCTTCCTTTAGAGAAAAATGTACTTTGTCCATGTTCTGACTAATAGTAAATCTTCCCTCTATTTAAAAAAAAGTCTCAACTTGTGATAAGAGACTGCTCTTATATCCATAGATGCAATCTCCAGTTCTTTTAGAGTGTGGCAGCCAGCTGTTGACAAAGTGGAGAGACTTCAACAAAAAACCCTAAGCATGTTTCTGCCTGGGAAAAGAAGACTGAGACAGAGGAACTTAAAGTGTGCATATGTTAAATGCTTTTAAGAGCTCTGTGATCAATTATTTTCCATGTCCTTTTAGGCATGACAAGTAGTAATGGGCTTAATTAGAAGCAATGGAGACCCAGGTTAGATACTAGGGGAAAACATTCTACCTAGGTTAATCTGTGGAACAGGTTTCCATGAGAAGTTGTGGAATTCCCATAAAACAACCTTCCAATTAAGAAAAAAACTTGACAACTCTGATGAACAATTATAGGTTTATTTGATCCTGACAGAGGCTTAGCTTATTGTAGGTTGTCCATCTCTACATTTCCATGAAACAGTACAGCCCCAGATTCTTCTGCTGAGCGTAAAACCAAAACATTAATGTTAAAGAAGTGCACCCTATTGGAGATGCCAGTTCATCTACACTTGGCACAAGTACAGTGGGTTTTCTACAAGTACTGTCCCTTGTCTTGCCTTTGCTCTCACCCTGGATATTTAGAGCTTCATTTTCATCTGTTGTATCAGTGTAAATCAGGTGTAACTAGATTTGGCAAATACTAGTGTAAATGACCTGCCTAGACTTTCCCCTTTAATATCCCTGTTTTTCTTGATTAAGCCTGATCGAGGAAAACTAGTCATATCTTCCCACTGAAGTACATAGGGTACATCTGTCTTTGCTCTTAATCTCTAACTATTTTGCATTTCTTTGCTTTTGAGGGCTTACTTCTCCTAGGCTATAGCTATACTACACTTTTTTTCAGAGAAAGGTATGTGAATTTGCTTACCTTTTTTTGCTTCTCAGCTATACTGGGCCAAATTTTGGAAAAACTTCCTCTTTTGGAAGACCCCTTCCTCATGAAACAAGGTTTACAGGGCTTCCAAAAGAGCGTGTCTGCTCTTCTGAATTTTTTTTTTTCAGAAGAGCAGACACGTTCCCTGCATGCAGTGGAATTTTTCTGGGATACCTCTGGAATCCCAGAAAAACTCCATACTATAGACATAGCAATAGACATTGCTGGCTATTGCTACAGCATTTTGTGTTGCAAACAAGTGGAGAAGAAGGTTAGCATGCCTCAGTACTCTTCCTCCATTTTTCATGATTTTAATGGTCTTACCTCTGATCTTGCTTCCAGATGGTGGAAGCTGCAGCTCTAGCGTCTCAAACCTACTAGCCAACGTTGACAACTGGCAATGCAGGATGTTAATATGAGCACTCTGAGATCCAAATTAGTCTCTTCTCCATCACAGACTGACACTGAGTTAATCTACTTTGTTCCTTACCTCCAAAAGGAACATTGTGAGGGACTCATTCTGATATAAGTACTGTAGATAGACCTCTATCCTTAGTTTCCTAGAGTTGCAACTGCTGAAATTCTTGATTTTGGCTCTCCTTTACTCCTATGGAGCTTTTTAACCTAGAGCTGCCACCCTTGTTGTTTAACTTTTCCCACACCTGAGCAGAATGAATTTTGTGACATCTTCAAATTGGTTCGTATAGAATTCATATGGCAGAAGTAGGGCCAAAGGATTCTGAATGTGGGAGGGAGGGTTCAGGCTCTGGGGATGAAGGAGCTTCAGCGTGAGGGGTGGCTCATCTGGGTGGCTCCTGGCTAGCAGCATTAAGGCAGGCTGCCTGGTGCCTCTGTCCTGGGACACCATACTGTGCCCTGGAAGGAGTCAGCAAATCTGGCTGGGGGCTGGTAGGAAAGCAGGAGGGGATGGGTGTGAAGACCCACTGTGCAAAAGCCTATGGGCTCCTGCCTCGGATCTAGACCTGCTGTGCTGGCAGCTTCCCCCAGCACAGAGCTGCTCTGGCTGAGGGGAAGAGGGACCCTTCCCTGCTGATCCCAGTATGGAGCTGTAGCAGCTTTGGTGGAGCTGGAAGGGAGCCTGCCTGTGGCAGTTTCACAGCTGTGGAAGCAGCATCTCCCTGCTGCAGCCCTAAGCTTCTATGTTGGGCATAATAGGAAGCTGTGCAGCCATACAACTTGAGAACTTAAACAGCCCCACATGGCAGCCTAAGATCACTTATACAGCTGCCTTATTGTCACCATTCCTTAATCTTTTATGTAACAGTCATGTCATTTCAACTACTTGGAATATCTTTAACTTTTCCACCTTGTCTCCAAAACACAGCTGACAAGCCTCTCCAGCCCATGAAGGGGAGAATGGTGTCTGTACTAATGGAGTACACAATTCTTGTCCTTATGCTCTGAGATCACTTTAACTCCACCTAGGACTTTGTTCCTTGTTTGCTTTGGATCATTATTTGTACTACTGCCTTCAGATCAATTAACACAGTTTAAGCATCAGAGGGATAGGCATGTTAGTCTAACTGGGAAAAAAAAAAAAAAAAAAAACGAACTTTAAAAAGCAATGAGTAGTTGAGCAGCACTTTAGAGACTAACAAAACATGTAGATGGTATCATGAGCTTTTGTGGGCACAACCCACTTCAGATGGAGTTAAAGGTCCAGTTTCTAAATAGATAGTTAAAGCAGTCATCTTGTTCTCCAATCTATTCCCCATTCTTCCCTCATTTTGATTAGGCCAAAGCTCTTTAGGAAGGTCAGCATTATGTAAATTTACACCATTGGGGAGGGCAGGAAATCTAAGTTTGACACTACCCCTTTGCAATTAGCAATTGTCTGTCTGGAATAGCCTTAGTCACCTTAGATTAAGTCCAGTATTTCTCAGTATGGGATAGAACCCTGTTCGTGTGGTGATAGCTAAATTCCCTGCTAGCCTCTGAAGCTGCCATTGATCACCTTTATCAGCACACAACCACCTTCCAGCTCAAAACCTCAGTGTTGTCTCTCCAAGGTGTCAAATGCCACAGGAAAGACAATTGCTTTTATGTGGTTTAACCAAGGATGTCTGGGGCTAATCAAAGAGAAAAGAGGGTTCATTCCTTGAAAAACCTACTGGCTTGGGGGGAGAAACATGCCTGGGGTGCAGTTGCTGCTGTGTGGTGGGGAGAGGGGGAGAAGAGGAAAAAAAAAAAAAAAATGCAAGAAGTCCCTGCTTTGTGCAGTGTTTGAATTATAGAATCAACAGCAGGCATACCCCAGTTACAAGTATTTAAGGGAATGTAATCATTTTAATATGACAAACTCTGAATGCCATGAGAAACTGATGAATAAAAAGTCTCACTCAACTATCAGTGTTGCACACAGCTGAATTTCCCCTTACATGTCAGTTTAAGTCTGGCTCTGAGCTAGTCTGAAATTCAGTCAGGATAAGTTGAGGTAGGCACCTGTTCTATGATTGTGAAATCTGAACTTCCAAACTTGAGAGGAAACTACAATCATACTGATGGCTGAAATGACAACTGATATCCCAATTAGCTCAAAACAGGTAACTTATTCCATGCTAGAGACCCAATATTTTGAACTGAACTAGGATTTAGATAACTTGTCTGCCTGTGCAGACTAATAGAGGATATGGGAAAAGTTTCAAGTGATGGTATATCACAGATTATGTATCTATGAACTGTAGCTCCCATCTTTTCATGCTCACTTAGGCATATTGCATATGATTTGTTATTTTAGGTACTTAGTTTACTTAAGTGGGATCTTAAAGCCACAATCAGAGTTGGGTTCACACTCATGCCTTGAGACACACCATTCTGATGTTGTATCCATCATTAATAGATGATAGCTGATGTCACTCCGGCCCTATTGTTTCCACCATAAATCACAATGACATTTAACAGGACATCTTGATTTATTCTGAATTCAAGATTTAAGTCTCACAAGAAATGGGCCTTACATACATCCACGTGCAATATCCACCGTAGTGTTTGCTTCTTGAGACAAAATGCATGCATATTAAAAATGGTTTCTTTTCTTACACTTAGTTCTGGCCAGTAAGCACAGTCAACTGCATCATTACTTCAAACCAAGATGCATTAGTTTTCTTATAGGAGCAGGTCCTCCCCAGTAGCCCCTAAGGAGAAGGGGGAAAAAAAGTCTTAGCCAGTGTATGCTACATAAATTAGATAGCCACAGTGGACTTTGCTATTGGTCTTAGCTACCACAACAGCAGGTAAAAACACAGAAAATTTTAAGTACTTTCAAGGAGCAGGGGTTTGGGGGATAGTTTCATGGTTTTACTACTAGTTTGCAGTTAGATGAGCAGAAACATATGGAAGAGTTCTGAGAGCACAATGGGGTTTCGCTATGGTAACATTATTTCCAGCCCTGATTTGGGGAAAACTATTCTTGTGACAGCATAAAATACCTAGAATGCTCAAAGACAAACAAACAGTCTCACTTTTAATGAGATACTAAAGCGGGAATGTTTAAACTATTTGGGCTGACAAATCCAGCAATACTAGATATTAGGTGGTGATGGAATAAAAAGCCAGAAGTGTTCTGATGTACTGTGGCTTAAAATGAGATTATTCAACCAGTTGCATGGGTATTATAGGTGTGTTAATAGGGTCACCTCAGGAGCCAAAACTCATTTGTATACATTGCAGTACTTACTTTAGTAGTCCGTTCCAATAAAGAAAAGGCATTAGATCAGCTTTCATGTAGTACATGAGCCGTCTCTCCTTACTCTGGTCAATGGGAAATGTTTCCAGAGGCTGAGCATTGTAGTCAAATTCTGCTAGAATCACACTATTATAGCCCGTTACAATGGGACAGGAAGTGTATCCATCGTACTACAATGAAAGGCATTTTTTCAAAAGAAAAAAAGTGTTACAAGCAAGCTATGCCTGAATGGGATTTATCCAAAAATGTTTCAAAGTGAATTTTGAGGTTGTGAAAGATTCCAGCACAAGTGGCACTAGAAACTGAGCTTTTCAAAACAGATACCAATACAAGTTTCTCTCTAATGCTGTACCAATAGGCCTCAGCCTTGACCTAGAGCAGAAATCATTCAATCCTTCTGAGGCTGCCAAAAAATGTTGCATAGTCAATGACAGCATTGTGGCTGTGGGGAGATGTAACTACTTTCCCTCCCTCCCCCCCATGAACTTGAGCCAACGGTCACTAGACAGGAGCTTCTGTTCTCCCTGGTGCAACAAGTGTAATTTGAAAAGTGGCACATTCAAAACTCATGAAGAAAGGATATACTTTTCCAGTCTAATATGTAAGTAGCCTGTTGATCTCAGAGACCAAGAATTTAGCATGATTCAAAGAGACAGGACATTTTTATGGCTAGCAAAGTATATTCAGAGAGATATAGATAATGCTAACAAATCTTGGGAGGGATATTAAGTCTGTCTCAAAGGTACGAGCCAATTTCTGTTTAGGGTTCTCAGGGCAAATTATTTGGTGGCGGCTACTTTCATACTATTTCCTAAAATACTTTAGGAAAAATAAATATGCATATATACATGTCTAAGGGTATGTTTACACTAGAGGTTTTTTGGAAAAAACAGGTGTTTTTGTGAAAAAACTTCACTTATGTCCACACTGCAATCATGTTGAGGAGGAGAAGGAGGGAGGGCAGGTTTTTTCCGACATTGGTAAACCTGAATGAGGAAGAAGCCTTTTTCCGAAAGAGCTCTTTCAGAAAAAGGTGTGTGCATGTGGATGGGGAAGAGGGAGTTCTTTCGAAAGAAGAGGAAAAAGCACAGGTGCCCTGGTGGCCACTTTGTCCATAGTAATCACAGCTTAAATGTGAGATAGCATCCACACTCAATGGACACTCTTTCAAAAAAGCAGATCGCTTTTTCGATGCACTTTTGCTGTGTAGACACTCTGAAGAAGGTTTTTCAGAAGATCTTTCGAAAAAGCTTCTTCCGAAAGAAGCCTGCAGTCTAGACATAGCCTAAGTCATTGTAATTTATTTATTCCTATTTCATAAGTCTGTTGTGAAAAAAGAAACGTACAAGTATCACTTTTCACAGCAGACTTACTCCACTGAGGCAAGCCTGGAGACAAATTGAGCCCTGGATGGGAGGGGAGACAGGAGAGGCAGTGGGAGAAAAGAGCCTGAAGCCCCATTGACTGGGGAATAGAGTCCTAAGCTACATGAGCAGAGGACTGGAGCCCAAACCAGTGGCCAGTCTGCGCCAACCTATAACCTTAGGGCTGAAGCCCATAAGTGAGCTCCACTACTCCTGGAAAGGTGGGGAACTCCTGCTCCTCCAACATTGTGCCCCATGTGTCTCCAGAAAGGAGGGGTAGGACCCGATAGCTCCTGGGTGCCAGGGCCACCAATGCCAGAGCAGCATATCCAGGAACAACAGGGAGGGAGGGGGAGAGGCTGCTGCTTTGGCCCTCCCCTGCCCCCCCCCCCCCCCCCCCCTCCAAAAGTCATAGCCCAGGAAGCGGTAGCCACAAGAGAAGCTCCTAGTGGCCACATTTCTCAACTGTAAAGCGCCCAGCATGAGAGGCCCCCTTATTTGGTTTGCTTTTAGGCACTACGTAGTAAGCTGAATAAATCAATATTAGAGAACAGGATGAGACCAAATATGGGCAGAGGGGAGATGTGGTTTAGCAGCTGCCTACAGTGGGCATCTGGCACTTTCCTTTGAAGCATCAGCAGCTGGTCACAAATCTTCCAAAATGCAATGGGCATTTCTTTGACTTTGTTTTCCAGCATCAATTTGTTTAACAAAAAATAAAATTGTAAATGCTACTAGAACAAGGCACTCCATTGCTCAGACTTCTCCCCTGGGGAGAAAGTTGTAGAGCAAACACATGATAGTTGTGTAGTCACACTGCTTAATGCACTGCTGGTTAGCAGATAGTACAGTATTGAGTGGTTTAAGACTACAATTATTTATCAGTGCAGACAACTTTTTGTACATTCTTCCTACTTAGTCAGCAAAGCCAGTGTATCCTTGGGGCTAAACTAGGTTTGTGCAGGGAGGTGAAAATTTAAATAGACATTGTCAATTTCTTTGTAAAGGGTCTTGCTTTCCTCTCCCTCCCCTGGTATTGTGCAGATTGCTGGCCTTTAAATACAAAAAACAAAACTCATTATTTGATATGAGACTCTTGTATAAACACTAGTTAGTTTTAAGTCCCCTCAACTACTTTTAGTTTTCTTGGATTCTCTATAATCTTTACACATTTCCCCATAGGATTATCATAATGTTGGCTTCAGGGTAACTGACAATGTTCTGAATTTACAATTAACTTTTTTCCTTCAATACCTTTCTCGTTTAGAAAGTTAAAAAAAAAAATTCAGGATCAAAGAATTATGTGACTAGATGGAGGAGAGAATGATATTGTCTGTTCCTTTGCATCTGCTAATGTTGACATGGGGACAATGCTTTCTACCCACTTTTATATAAAAACTACTGTTAGAGAATAATTCTAATAAGGCAATTTCTTAAATAAAATACCTTTTTAGTTGGCAATTGGTTCTTCATTACCAAAGAAATTGTTTTATCAAGCACTGCAGACTGGGCAGCTACATAAGAGATAAAAAGTTACACAACTTCGGTTACATTGCAGCTGAAGCATTTTCCTGCTATAAATGGTATTTGCACTGTAATATGATAATACAGTACATGGAAACAGTACAATTCAGTTTAATAGAATGGAAATAATTCAGCTTTTTTTAAAGTTGTATATTTTCCAGTATAATTATCTAGTTGGACTTAGGAAGTTCAAACTTCACAAACATGCACCAATATTTGTTGTAGAAATAATGAGAAAAAACTATTTGGGGAAACAGGAGGGGGGAAGTTTTTCATTTCCAAAATGGTTTTTGAAGCTTCATGCTAAAGTTCCATCAGGCTGATATGTTAAAAAGGGAGCTGTGACAAGCTATAGCAACATTGTCTAGGCTGGGTTTAGTTTGATACATCATTCATTTTAGGTGCACATTTTTCTTATATCAATAAATACAGTTTTTGTAGCCTTAAACCATTATTGTATTTCCATATTCTACAACCACAGTATTTTACATTCATATTTCAGCCATGATAGGCACAGGCCTAACATGTATTTTGTACAGTTCATATTCTGTACTTGCAGTCACTGACCATGGGATCATTTGCTTATGACAGTTTGAGCACTCAGTGTATGCATGTACTTTGAGACACATTAAAAAGAGTTGCATGACTGAAGGATGGAGTAGATGACAGTCATGTTCATTTTCCATAGCGTGTCATACTCCATATCAGTGCCAGAAGGACAAATGAAAACATGGATCAGAGCTGTGGGATACCACAGTTCTGAAATTACATAAACAGCTGAAATGTGTTCACTGTAGTCCATATTGTAAGTTTCGGGAAACTGTTACAATGGGCTTGTAATGATTCCTTTGTTAAAAGTTTCTCTCTTACCACAAGGCTTAAGTCTGTTTTTTCCAAACTGGAACATGCACATGTAACTTTTGTTGGTAATTTTTTTAAATGCTAACAAAGGGGACTCTGAACTACTATACCTATAGCCGCAGCTGTTTTTGATGTTGGAAGATTGGTGCAGTCTCCAAGACCAAACACATTATGGTATTTTTTGTGTTGCAGAATTTCCTTATCTATGTCTAACCAGCCAGCTGCATCTGAAACGGGACTGTTCATGAGTACATCAGGCGGTCCCATAGGTGGTGTGACGTGAAGCATTTCATACTGGGCACAGAAAAACAAAAACAGATAGATAAATTGAATTCAATGAACAAGATTAAAACACATACCTTTATTATAGCAGGTCAGATCTGGGGAGGGGGAAGTTTAAACAGTGAGGGAGACAAGGCTCTTTAGCCTTGTTACAGTCAAATGTAAGGTTCAGCTTAGTATTTCTGAGTACATCTTTGCTATGTGCTTAAAGCCTGGTAGCCAGTTACTGAGTCACTCCAGCTGTGCTACTGAAAAAATTTTAGTCATAGCTGAACTTCCTCTCACCATTCTACCCCACTGAGTGTGAAGATCCTGCTCAGAGGTCTATGAGGGAAGGGACAAGATTGCCAGTTTAAACTGGGATAGCCTGTTTTCGTTTCTGTGTTTGAAGTTACCTCAGTTTTCTGTATACTCAAATATATTTGGGAGGTGAAGAGGAAATCTCAGTTCACAGTTTAAAAAAAAAAAGGAGGGGGCGGGGGCAAAAAAATGTTAAGACCCAACTGAAGGCTTGAAAGCTTTTCCCTTACTGACCTGATAAACCTCAGTCTCTCCAGGTTTGTCCAAATTCTCAAATACAGCTTCTTGTTTGTCTGCTCGAACCTCAATGAGATTACATTTGTAGTTAACAGCAATATTCCTAGCCTTAATTATCTCCAGCAATTTATTGGCATACTTTTCTACAGCAAAAATTGATCCAAGTGAAGTATTGAAGATGATGTTGGCTTTGGCTCGTTTTCCTGTCTGGGTAGAAAAATTAATTTAGCAGTGAACAGAGCACAAAAGTAGTAGAACTGGATAGAAACACTTGTAAATGAGTGCATACTGTTTAGCTGCAGCTGTTTTGAATTTTCAGATGTTACACATTTGAATTATTGGAGCTGTATCATTTCAACATTTGATCCCTTCAGTTATCTTGTCAGAAACTAGGCAAGGTTGGTTCTTTGGTTGAGAGCTCCCAGGAAAACATTGATGCCACATGAAGTGTGGTAGCAATCCATCATTGGGTATCACCCTTGAGTACTAAGTAAGTGTCCTAGCATAGAATTAAGGAGCACAGCATTTTGAATGACATGCAAAACAGAGGGTTTAAATCAGGACGGGGAACCTCAGGCCCAGGGGCCAGATGTGGCCCCCAGCTTGCCTGGATCTGGCCCTCAAGGCTCAGGGATCTCCCCTTCCCCCACATTGGGGGAGCCCATGCTGGTGCTTCAGCCCCATGCCACCCACCCACAGGACTGGAGCACACAATCTACTAGGCTCTGATGTGTGAGGGGAATGCGAGGAATGCCTTTTTCCTTCTCACTTGTGTGCAGCCCCCCCAGCCTGATTTTTCTGTAGGTCAGCAGCCTCTGACCCAAAAAAGGTTCCCCACCCCTTGTTTAAATACTTACCTATTAAAGTTCCCCTGCTGGCACTGTTTGCTAGAATGTTAACCCTTGTGTTTTGGCCAGACTCCTGCTTGGTCATTTCATTCTGTCTACACAAGATTCCCCTTGTACTTTCAATTGGGTACAATCATATTCTTTGCTTCACTTCCTAAGCTGTGGGGCACATTTTTTAATAGCTAGTGCATTTAAGTGGCTTCTGTCAGCAGAATGTGTGTAGGATTCCAAGAGCAGGGTACATTCCTTAGGATGAAAAGTGTTATAAAAATACAGGGTTATTCATTATTGGTGTTTTAAACCTTTGTTTATATATTACAGGCAAGATCCTGGTCCTGTGATAGCTCCTTTGGTGCCACAAAGCTTACTTAGCTAGCTGCTGAGTACTCCCACAGCATAGGAAAGTCACCAGCTAGCACAGAGCTGGAGAACTTGACACCATGTCTCCCTCTGAGCCAATGTAACTGAGTGGAAAGGGGTGTGGTTATCCCCTGCTGCACTCAGTCTGGCTCCCTGGAATAGAAGGCACCAAACTGGAGCCCATACTAGCCAGTGCTGTTGAGGGTAGCCTTGGACTGCTGAAAAGTTACATTGGGGAATGAACTGGCTCTCTGCTGGCCACAGCATCAGGGAGCCACAATGGTGGCTTAGAGCATCCTGTTTTCAGCTGCAGTGAGCCCTGATGGTCAGTTTCATAGCAACAGAAACTCAGAGAAGTTTATCTGCAAACCAGTTACATTTTTAATAATGTAAGTCACAACATCTTTTTCACCTCCAGGCTTATTTCTGTCAAAATTTCAACATGGTCCCCATAAAGTAAGTATGATCTCCAGCATTGTTAGCAGGTATCAGTAGGGAAGTGATGAAATAGGTACCTTTCTCAAGTAGGCCTCTGACAAGTACATGATTTTCTGAGGAGCCCCTCCACATTTCACTGGAGTGTTTGGATAAGTGAAAATGGCATTTCCTTCCTTGAAGTCTTGCAAAGCCTTCCACGTTTTCTCTACTGTGTGGACTGAATAATTGGAACCTATTTTAGGATAATTAAAACCCTCAGGCAAACCTTTGATCTACAACAAAAGAAAACAAGACTTATTAAAAAAAATCTAGCTAGAACAAATTGATGTAAAATTTTTCCTCTTCAGATATTTTGTAATCTAGAACATAGATCATTTGGGAAACTAAACTTTTAGCTAAAAATAGATCTCTTCCACTACACCATAGACTCCTTAGTTTTTAAAAAGGGCTCTGTGAGGGGGCAGTTCCCCAAAGTGAGTGTTTGTGAAAATTAGCTGTACAAAGTAAAAAGCCCAATATTATAACAGTTGTAACCATAAACATTGCTAGCACAGTGCGTTTGTGTTATATAAAATATTGTAGCACTGGGCTAGTGCACAGTGAGAGCATGGAAATAAAGAGGACTGACTTGTTTTCACTGTCCAAAGTGACTGAACTGGAATAGTAAACAAAACAGCTTAAGGAAATTTTATTTTTCAAAATATTTGTCATCTGATGGCTATATGTAGCAGAACTTAAGAACTCTTGGGCAGTTTAAAAGTAGACTATTTGTATCCTGAAACATCTCTCATCATTGCTTTATCTGAGCAGCAATTTACCCTCATGACACTCTTATAAGGAAGGGAATTATGCTCTGATTACAGATAAGTAGGGCCCTACCAATTTTACAGCCATGTAAGACATGTCATGCAGTGTGAAATCTGATGTCTCCTTGTTCTTAGAAGCACCCAGCAAAGGGAGTGTCTAGCTCCAAGTGGACAGGGAAGGGACAGAACGGAAGTTTTTGCAGGTAGAGTAGGGGTGGGCAAAAGGGCCTCCACAGGCTGGATTTGGCCCACCAAGCAAGTTGATCCAGCCCGCAGAGGCCTTACTGCAGCCAGGAAAAGTACCCACGAGCAGCCATTCAGAGGAAGAGCAAGTATTGTCCCTCCCAAGACAGGCTCTAAGCTGCTAGTCCTGGCTATGTCTGCAGCACTCCCAGCAGAATGGAGAACTGGGTTTGTTCCCGGAACCTCCTGCAACTGCAGGAAGTTCTGGGATTGCTGCCTTGCAGCACAAAAAGTTACACATGTGCACCAATGTTTGCAGCACTAAGCCCTATGCTACAGTGAACATACATGTCATTTTGATTTGTAACCAAGTTCTGGGACTATTTGTAGTGCATTAGGTTATGCCCACATACAAATATTTGCAGGATGGGACCTAGCAAGACCAGTCTTGTAGGCTTTAATTAGACAATCTTTCTATTAAGTCATCACCATTCTTGTCTGTGTCACAGGATTCTCAACTTTCCCTCCTGCACACGCGCTGGCTGTCCCTGCCAGCTCCTGAAGGGGTACGCACACATGCTCTGCTGCCTGGCTCCCCCAATGAGGCAGGCAGCCTGCTATCTTCTACACACAAGCCCGCCTGCCTCTGTGCCGCCAGCTCCGGGTTTCAGCCCCCCCCAGCAGCCTGCTGATCCACTCCCGCCCCTCCTTGGCAGGCTGCCCCAGGCAGCTCCGGCTCACGGACCCCCCAGCAAGCCACCCCTGCAACCTCCTGCACCCGGCCTGTCTGTCTCCGTGCCGTGTGGTTCACGGCCTACCTTGTTTTGTGCCGCGTGGCTCATGGCCCCCCCAGCGGACCGCCCCTGCCAGCTCAGGCTCCCGCCACCCCCACCTCCGGCAACCCGCCAACTGGCTTCTGCCCCCCCCTCGGCAGGCCACCCCCAGCAGACCAACATCACCTCCTCCTGCACCCTGTCTGCATGCCACGTGGCTCCCAGCCTACCTGGCTTCGCGCCGCACAGCTCGTGGTCCCCCCGGCACGCCACCCCTGCCAGCCCAGGCTCCCAGCCCCGCCCCCCCCAGCAGGCTGCCGCTCCTCACTAGGCCGCAATTAAAAGAAAGGTTGGATGGCTAAGTATTGTTGCAAAATGTTAGCCATGCAATCTTTCCCCTAAATTGGTAGCTGAAAACTTTATTTTAATCATTTGATTATTTAAAAACCTAAATAGTTTGAGATCTAGCTATAAACAAGATTCAACAAGTGGTGACTGGTTTTAACCACACTCCACTTTCCCCTGGGTATCCATTGTACATCTCATTATCAGGTTGTGCCACAGAAGCATTTACAACACACACTGAATACTATTCAGTTTGGTTTCAGACTAGAACTAATCTACGTAGGAGGTAGTTTACTTTAGATAAGCAACAAGCTGCTTCTCACTCAAAAGTGATGATTCAAATAAATTGTTTCCACTGTGCCTCGAAGAACCACAGCTCCACTGAGTACCATTTATCACAGTGTCACCCAGGCTTAGGAGAGCATTACATGTAGATTACATATATACCTCCCACACCAATATCTATAGGCGCAACACTTTAGACTGCACTTGCCTGATACAATGTAATGAATTTTTAAGAGAAAGCGGCACTGGAAAAAGTACTTGTGCTAGATTTGCCACCAGTACTAGTTGGACGACTGCACCCTAACACTACCACCTTCCAAGTTCCAGAATAGGTTCCATAGTACCCCCCCCCCCCCCACACACACACACACCCCCCCCCAGCAGGAATTGCCCCCAATCAATGTCACACTTGGGAGATCCTGCCAGTCTTTCATGCCTGGCCCACGGTAAGTAGGGTGGCAGGCAGCTGCACCAGTTGCAAATCTTATTCAGGCAGAAATTCTGTCAGCATGGACCAGAAGGGTTGGTAATACTGATGAAGCTAGACTTCCAGTCAAGCAAATCCTTGGACCTTGAGAGCTCTTGCAGTCCTACATTTTATTGATTCAGCCAGCCAAGAGTTATTTCTATGTGTAATACATTGTGTACACCCATCTGATCTCTGGAAAGGCAATGAAGAAATAAGAGGACAGCTTTGTTTTGGGATTAGAAAGGTCATTTATGTTGACTGGTATGAGAATGGCCCCAAATTGGAGCCCATACTAGTTAGTGCAATTTAAAGCATATACAAAGAGAAAGACCTGACTATTCATTCAAGACAGCTATTATTGTAAAAACTACTAGGTACACTTTATATACGGTATTGAAAATCCCTTACATTTAGAGATCACCAAAGTAAACAGTGCAATTTCTATTACTGGTATTAATTGCATAATGTATTTGGTTTAAAGTGAATACCTTTTCATAATGCAGCTGAAGCCCAAGGGCAATTATCAAATATTTGTAAGATATCTACAGTATAAAGAAAAAAAAAAGACATCATTTTAGACATAAATTAGCCTTTTGAGGCAATGTTCATTATTAAAAAAAATAATCTATTATAAGGTGAATGCTAAGGCATGGAATGCTTTATTTCATCACTATGAAATAAATACATTGAACACTCAAAAAATTTACTCCATTGTTCAGCAGGGTGATTTCATATTTTTGCAGTATCCAATTTGTTAACACATGCTGGTACTTGCCACCTGGAGAGAAAACTGTTGATCTGGAGGGTTTTTTGGTTGGTGGTTTAAAACCACACACAGGCAATTATCATCATACAATCATTATAACAAGTATTTTCAAGATTTGTTGAATAGCATAGCATGTCATTGCCATGGCATCCTTACAGGATGGGAAATTCATTTTGTATTTATGGGAGCCCCATGGAGTGAGAAATCAGAAGCAAATTTTTCTGATACCATCTTAAGGCTCACCTATATCCATCATTGTCACTTACCTTTTTGTCATTTGCTAAATGGATGCAGTTCTTGTCTGGATCCAACTCTGTAACTCTAGATTTGATCCATTTTACACCTGAAGGAATCACACTCTCTGTTGGACGTTCAGAGGCTGCCAGCTGTTTTGCACCAGCACCAACCAGTGTCCAGAGGGGTTGATAATAATGTTTCTGAAAGAAAGAACTCACATCTCCATTTACCTTCATTTAACAGCAGACAGTACTGCAGAGGTAGGCTACTGAGGCCCAGGGAAAGTAGGGAAAAAGTGTCTCATGATCCCCTAGAGATAGGGATATTGACTGCCTGTGGAGGTAGTCAGGAAGAGAAAGACTGACTGATACAGTGCATGAGGCACGTAACTTTGGAATCCAAGAAAATACTTCATTTCTTAGAAGATAAACTTTCCAATCATGTCACAAAGTTCATAAATACAAGAACAAGAATGAGTGAGTAATTGCCCACCAATCAATTGATTGCACACCCTAGTCCTAAGGCAGGGTGTGAGTAAGGTGGCAATTAGGGATGTTGACTAGTCAGTTAACCAATATTTAATTAACCTCATGAATTCTTATTGGTTATTCGACTATTCTATAGTTCCCAGGGGTGGGGCTGGCAGCCAGTGCACTCTGGCCCCACTCCCAAGGAGACCCCCTGCCACACCATGCTGCTGCCTCTGTACCACAAGGTGCCAGGTGGGAGATGGTCCGCAAGGGGAGCCAGTTTAAAAATCAGCTCCCCTTGTGGGCCGGCTGCCTGCACGGAGTAGCAGGGCGCTCCTCGGGAGTGGGGCTGGAGTGCACTGGCTGTATCAGAGGCAGCAGCACAGAATGGCAGCAACCCCTGTCCAGGGGTGGGTCTGACTCCTGGACACAGCACAAGCCAGAACTGAGCTGGGCTGCCTGCCCACCTGGCTCTTAATACACTTCAAATGCAGAGCTGCAGTGGGTGTAGGTCCCAGACCCAGTGCGAGCCAAGTCTGAGCAGGGCTGCTGGCCAGCCTGCTAAAAACTTTGCGGGCAGGGGGAGGGGGAATGTATGTACAGTAAAGTCTCGGTTATCCGACTTTCACTATCCGACCTTCCGTTTTATCCGATGGTGCTGCCTGTCACGTGACGGCACGGGGCTCCAGGGACACTTCATACACAATGGCACGCAGCGCAGGCTCGGCAACCCTACCTCCCCACCCCACGCCTGGGGCAACTCACGCCCATGCTGTGGACTCACCCGGTGCTCAGGTATGCTGGGCCCGTGTCCCGCTTGGGGCCCAATCCTGGCCGTCCTGCCGCGTTTAGCGGCTCCGCTTTTAGGAGCAAGCAGGGAGTCCGGGCCAAGGCAGGAAGGGAAGGGGAGGGGGGTGTGTGGCGAGGGGATGCAGGAGCGCCAGGGCCTTGGGCATGTCCAGGCAGCCCGTGGGAGGAGGGAGGATGAGGAAGAGGAAGGGGGAGGACGCGGCGTCCGGAATCCGCCGGGGATGGGGCAGTGCACGTGCCAACCGCCCCCGAGACAAAGAGCGGAGCCCGCTTGGGAGGCTCCCCCCCCAGCTGCCGCTGCCATCCCTATTATTCGACATTTCCAGTTATCTGACCATCCTCCAGTCCCCGTTTAGGTTGGATAACCAAGACTTTACTGTAGTCTCTATAGCAATGTTTCTTAAACTTTTTAAGACGGAGAAACACCAAGGATTTTTGTTGAAAAAGAGGGAAGCTTGCCTCTTTGAACCAAAATTAGGGACACATTACCTACACCCCCTGACCTCTGGTTACTATGCCCCTGACTCTTGAAGTCAAGATGACCTGAAGTAAAAGTAACCCCCTCTAAGAACTTTTCCCAGCATCCTCCTACCCATAGGGGATGAGTTTGGCCCCTACTGAACCCTCTCTTCTCTGGTGCTGGTCTCTCCCCTGCAGGTGTCTGCCCTTTGGCTTCACCCCAGAATCCCCTGGCACCTGCACCTTCCCTTACCCCTGCACCTTCCTGGTGCTTCCTCCTTCCCTCACTGCCCCTGGCCCCTTTCTCCCTGATGCCCATCCCCTCACCATCCTCTACCCCACTTCCTCTCATGCCCCTTTGTGCTCTCACACATGACTTGCTCCATCCCCGCCTTCCTCATGCCCACCCCTCCTTTCAACCCTTCTCCCAGTACTTCTCTCTCCCCTTGCTTCCTCTTGCCCCCAATGCCCTTCCCCTCTCGTCTCCTCTCCCAGCATCACCCTCCCCTCCCTCCTCCTGCCCTTTTCCTCTTTGTCTCCACTTGGCCCCCTGGCATTTGTCTCTCCTCCACCCTGTCCCTTGGTGCCTTCCCCTTTCTTCTCCTGCCCTGCCACCCTACCCTCAGCACAAGCCCTTTCCTCTCCCACCCTCCTTCCCTCTAGTTCTCTCCGAGCCCCTCCCCCACCTTTTGCCTTCCAGTTTGTGGGGCTGGAGTCTGTGGTCGGGCCCCAGAAGTCCCCGCAGCCCTGGCCCTAGCTGCTTCCAAGGCAGGACTGCTTGCCAGGCCTGGAGCTGGGCGGCCCACGGTGCTAATGTTATGCCGCATTCCAGTCCCAGCACCAGCTTTGGCTCACATTAGGAGGAGCGTGCAGGGAGGAGAGGAGAAAGCCCCCACCCTCCCAGATCTGGTTTGCGGAGTGTGGCAGAGCGAGCGGGTCCATGCACTGCTGCTCCCCCAGAGGAGTAGGAAAGGGTGGGGGGAGAAAGGGCCCTGCACAGAGCGCACTGGCAGAGCCTGAAGGTACCCCACTCTGCAGCGCTCCAGCCGGGCTCTGCATGTTCTCTGCCGGGACTCTGGTGGCAGCTCCCAGGAGCAGCTCACCGGCTCCAACCAGTGTCCCTCTCCCTCCGGCAGTGGTGGCGGCCGCCTGTGGATGAAGGAGGCCAGGCTGGCAGCGCACAGCGGAGGGAAGGGCCACACAGTGGGGGGAGGGGCTTGCTCAGAGCTCTGGACACTGCACACCACCAGCAGCGACCCTGGCTGCCTGCACAAAGCACCAAGGGAGCCACTTACGTGCTGAGTGGAAGCAGGCAGTTGCTGCTGCACCGCACTAGCGCTGGGTGTCTTTAAATCTGGGACTGTCCCGGAAAAAGAAGGGACATACGGTCACCATATCTCCATGGCACACCTCCGACTGCCTTGTGGCACACAGGTGTGCCGCGGAACACAGTTTAAGAAATGCTGCTCTAAAGCAAAAGCTTATAGGTTAATGCTAATAGGTTAATCAATTACACTATTACATCCCTAGTGGCAATATGTCCCAATATTAATCAGGACCATTGTCTTATGTAGGATACCTATTAAACTCCATCCCTCCCCCTCAAAAAACCACCTCCACTCCGTCTCAGTTTCCCCCACACTTGCTAGCTGGTCGCCCTTAATGTGAGGCGCCTGCCTTCCTCTCTGGAACAACATGATGTTGCTTTTTGAAAATTTGAACTTTCACCTAGAATGCGTCAGAGGAGCTGTATAGAAAGATACATGCTTTGTAAACATTGCAACATGACCCACAGCTAAAGGCAATTTTTATGGGGCATTACACAGTATTCTCCTGCTGGTAGACTTGGGTTGGTAATTCTCAATTGCATAACAGAGGGAAGGAAAGAGAAAGAACACACGCAAGCCAGCCTCTCAAGTAAGGAAAGCTAGTACTGCTCTCTCTACATTTAAAAGGATTTTTACCTCATGTGGTTCAACAACAGCCACATTTTCAGCTCCCACTTTCCGCCTCATCCGAGAGCTCATGGTGATTCCACCGCTGCCCCCGCCCAGCACCAGCACTTCATAGTAATCCTTAGCAGCACACCTGGCTGCAGTGTGTAGTTGGTAATAGCCTATTTTGTGCACACCTGGTCTAGGCATGTGTACAAAAGAATGGACACAGAAGCAGGTGGATACCACTCCCATGTTTAACATCTTCAGTAAATGTGAATCTACAAGATAAGGAAAGGCATTGGTGAGAATGAAGATAAATGAGGGACTACATGTGCTATGGGAATTAATTATGGTTGGTTGGTAGTGGATTCTAGAGTTCACTGTAATTGACTGTGTTTTAAATATAAGCACCAACCAGAGCATGGGATATGTGCTCACAGAATGTACATTTTTTTTTATAACCAAAATAAATAAAAGCATACAAGCATTTTATTTCTTCTTACGTGCTGAGACTCTACTCGGACTTCACAAGCAGTTACACCAGGAATTTCTGCTTTTATGGTGCATTTGGAATTTGTATGTTGCTAACAACTCATGCAGGAAAAATGAAAGACTCTCAGCTTGGGTCTTGGTGATGAAGAAAGCACATGGAAATCAGTGGAATAACATGGCCCTTAACTGTAAAGCCCTAAACTGATTGGCTACGTCTAGACTGGCATGATTTTCCGCAAATGCTTTTAACGGAAAAGTTTTTCCGTTAAAAGCATTTTCGGAAAAGAGCGTCTAGATTGGTGTGGACACTTTTGCGCAAAAGCACTTTTTCTGTTAAAAGCATCCGTGCCAGTCTAGACGCGGTTTTGCGCAAGAAAGCCCCGATCGCCATTTTCGCCATCGGGCTTTTTTGGCGCAAAACAGTCCTGAGCTGGCCCTTGCGCAAATACATTTGTGCAAGAGGGCTTTTTCCCCCGAACGGGAGCAGCATAGTATTTGCGCAAGAACACTGACAATCTTACATCAGATCGTCAGTGTTTTTGCGCAAATTCAAGTGGCCAGTGTAGACAGCTGGCAAGTTTTTCCACAAAAGCACACGCTTTTGCGGAAAAACTTGCTAGTCTAGACGCAGCCATGATGTATTTTTTTTAAAGAGATTCACTTCCCTGTCTACAATCACTTTGTATCTGATAACACTCCAGCTCTAATTTGCAGGCCTAGATGCTATAGAGTTCATATCCTTGCCCATCCACTCTTGAACCGATTAGAACAAATGTCACAGCAAGTTACAAAGCATTACCAAGACATATCTGATCTTTTATTGCAGTTAAAGTCATGTATATTGATATTGGGTTAACAGCAGAAAAAAAGCCCACTATGAGAATTTTCTATAAGTAGAAGAATACCTGTTGATAGTTTGTATCTGCTAAATGGGGGGGGAAAAAAACCTCATTTTTTGCCTGTTAAATAGTTTAATCATTTATAACTTCAATTTACTTTTTTTCCTCTGCATATTAGAATAGCAAAATGGTTCCTACTAAGCCATACTGTTACTGGTGACAATCTTGCCAACTCCTACAATTTTAATCATAATGATTCATAAAAAGTTTTAAATATATCCCCAGCTCCTCAAGTCATGTCATTAGATGAAAATCTATATGCTGAGTTTCTCATGTTCTGGAAACAGAATATGCTTAACAGGGCATCCTATCAGGAAACTATAGAATTCAGGCTTTTCCTGTAATCCTCCATGGCATGGCTTGGAGAGAACAGGAATTGCCACTCCCAGGCAATTTACTTTAAGGCTTAAAACAAACTGTCTGCCTTGCTTAGGTACTTTGATCACCTTATAAAATTGATACTTGTGCCAGACCCACAGGAAACAGTCCTGTAAAATAAAAGTTGGGTTTATTCTTCAAGTGAACCTCTCACTTGGCTACATCTAGATTACACAGTTTTTCCGGGATACCAAAGGTATCCCGGAAAAACTGTTCTGTGTCCAGGCAACACATTTGCTCTTCCGCTTTTTTTGCAGAAGAGCAAACACGCTCTTTTGGAAGTCTCTGTATTCCTTGTTCCGGGAGCTTCCGAAATAGGGTTTTTTCCCCTGACATTTCGCCCAGTCTAGATGGGCCAAATGTCAGAAAAGCCTTTTCTGACATTAGAATCAGAAAAAAAAGCAGCAGTGTAGACCTAGCCTTTGAGGCCTGAAAATTTTCTGCAGATTCCTAAAATAAACCACCCATTTAGTAACTTTGTAGTCCCTGAAATCTCCAAACCAAGATTGACAGTATTTAAACTGAAAATCAGAGATAGGATTGTCAGCCATGGGGAAACGTCCCTTTCCTTCAAAAAAAGTAGGATATTTTCAAGGGCCAATAGATCTATCCTTCCCGGAAAACACTGCAAGTTAATATTTCTCTTGCAGACTATGATTGGATCAGTATGCCAATTCAAAGCATTTAAAAACCGTGAGAGAGTAACACTTTTTAAATTTGTTTTCTGGGTTTTGAGCCTTATGGTTTGTATTTTCAAGCTTTTTCTCTGCAACTCTGAAGGTCAGAAACATAGTCCTCCTGCTCCCCATAACAACGGCCATACTGGGTCAGACTTCTGACATTGGCCAATGCCAGGTGCCCCATAGGGAATGAACAGAACAGGGAATCAATTGATCCACCCTGTCATTCATTCTCAGCTTCTAACAAACAGAGGCTAGGTCACTATTCATGCACATCCTGGCTAATAAATTCATGGAGGATAATTCCATCAATCTTAGATTTAATTACATCTTCTGTCACGGGGTTCCACAGGTTGACTGTGCATTGTGTAAAGAAATACTTTATTTTATTTTAAACCTGCTACCTATTAATTTGCTGTGTAGTGGGCTGCCACTTTTGCGCCCCTCCCCCCATGCAGGGAGGGGCAGGCTTCTGCTACCAGCACTCCCTATGCAGAGGGGCCAGCAGCAGGAGCTGGCCACCCTGCACACGGCTGGCTCCTGCTTCCAGACCCCTTCCCCTGCATGCAGCCATGGGCAGAGGGCTGTTCCCATGTACCAGTTAGCCAGTACCTGGTAAGCATCACCCAGTTAGGATGAGGAGTAACTGGTTAACCAGTAAGCAGTCACATCCCTAGAGTTGTTAACTTTTTCTCATTCCTTTTTTTCCACACCAGTCATGATTTTATAGACTTCTATCCTATCTCCCCTTAGTTGTCTCTTTTCCAAGCTCAAAAGTCCCAGTCTTTTTAAATCTCTCTTTATATGGTACTTGTTCCAAACCCCTTAATCACTTTTGTTGCCCTTTTCTGAACTTTTTCCAATGCCAAGATCTCTTTTGAAATGAGGTACCACATCTGGATGCAGTATTCAAGATGTGGGCATACCATAGATTTATACAGGTGCAATAAGATATTCTGTCTTATTCTCTGTCTCTTACTCAATGATTCTCAACATTGTTTGCTTTTTTGACTGCCGTTGCACATTGAGTAGATGTTTTCAGAGAACTATCTACAATGGCTTCAAGATCTTTCTCTTGAATAGTAACAGCTAAAAAACCCCAAATGTTTTTAGGATCCTTGTACACAAGTAGTAGCTATGGATTTACTATGTGATGGTATAGTATATTTCAATCAGCCAAAGACCAGTTTATGTAAGGTGCTATGTAATTATAGTGTTATCTTCCATCTGGCTGAATGAAGTTTAAAAATACATTTTCTTTTCCTTCTAAAGTCTTTTGTAGCTGTGAAAAGAAAGTAAAGCACTTTAAGTCATACATGCTCCATGATGGTTATGTACTGTGTATTACCAAGTGCAAATCCACTGCTACTATATGCGATGAAGTCTAAAAGGTTTCAGTTCATGAATAAATGGAGAGAGAAAGTCCACAAGGTACTACAGAAACACAGACACTGGCTAGTAACATATCAACCCCAATATTAGACCACTGGCAGAAACTAGTGGCCAGCAACAAAAACAAAACAAAACAAAACAGATGATGCTAAAGCAACAGTAGTCAGACTACTTAAAACCTATTCATTTGGAAGTTTACACTTCAGCAAATATTAGTATGCCTTTTAACCTGTGTCTTAAAAACAATGTGAAATAAGATAAATATAAACAAAATAATAAAAACTTTAAAATAGCTTTTCACATTATATCCCACCAGAATTTAAGTACACACCTGCAAGGTCACACAGTATTTAGAGTTAATATCAAATTCAATTTCTGCACCTTATAGAGCAAACTGCCTAGTAAAAGAAACTACTCATTGCTTTATAGCTGTCACTCTCAGAAAAGTGAATATTTATTTTAACAATGCTTTTAGTAAGGTTTTAGAATCTCTTTTCCCTCTGTCATTTTGCTGACATGTACTTTGATATTTACTCAAATACAGCACAAAAACTTGGGTGTCAGTCTGGCTCTGACCTATCTACTAAAACTTCATTTCTGGTAAACTCTACTATCATGGTACTAACCAAGTGTTTAAATACCATTGGCATGTTCTCCTGCAAATGTTTTTCCTCCAGATTTTTGGAATCTTAAAACAGTAAATGTCCCTTAAAGCTTAATTATGCTGCTGAGGTACCATAATAAATGTGTTTCCCCGGCACAGTTTGTATTTTGTGTCCCAATTTTAAATTAGGCAAATCAAAAATGCAAATGAAGCGTGGATTTAAATATCCTGTGCTTCATTTGCATATTCACATCCGAGCACTTTTTCAAAAAGGTTTTTTGAAAGTGAAAGCGCAGTCTAGATGCGGTTCTTTCAAAAAAACACTTTTTTCAAAAAAACCCTCATTTTTTCCCCAGGAGTACAGGTTCTTTCAAAAAAGGGTTTGCCCCCCCACCCCCCAAAAGGACAAATCTGGACTGCGCTTTCACTTTTGAAAAAATCTTTTCCAAAAAAGTGCTCAGATGCAAATATAGCATGGGATATTTAAATCCACGCTTCAGTTACACTTTCGATTTGCCTAATTTACATTCCTCTTTCGAAAGAGAATGTAGTCTAGATATAGCCTTAGAGATGCTAGTTCATGTGACTGATGGATTGTGTCTGCACTGCTTAAATAACTCCCAGCTTTTGGAATGCCCTCACCACCCCCAGAAGACAGTTTATGCTAAACTGCCATAAAAAGTTCAGGTTTGAAAACCTCTACTGGTGAGCTCAGACTGTATGAATAGTTAAAGGACAGTGAGTTTTCAGGTCTTGAGAGGAGCAGAAAGGGGCAATTTGTCTATGGTTAATATTCATAATTTTAGTTATCAGGAAAAGAAGATCACAACTGTGATAACTGGACTCTATTGGTCAACAGAAGAGTGACATTTGCAGTCCTTAGAAGAAAGAGTGACAAGTACCACGGAGGAAAAGGGGTTTGTTACTGAATGGGCCTCCCCAAGGCTACAGCATGCCAACTCCCATCTCCCAAACCATTACATGCCATGCTTCCCTCAAGTTGCTCCAATTCAATGACTCCACTCCTGGCCACCCAAAAATCTTAACATTAGGGCCTATTTCTGTAGCCTGACAAGGTTTGCTATCAACACAGAGGTAGGCTTTTAGTATTTCAGCAACTGGTTTTCAGGGGAACTAGACCTAACAATCAAACCTGCAAAAAATTGGCATAGATGAGCTAGGTGTTTTTATTACACACATGAGTAAATTGTATTATCAGTAGATCTCAAAACACTTCACAAAGGTAGTCAGTATTATTGGCCATATTTTATTGATATGTGCCTCAGTTTCCCAGAGACAAAGTGATTTTCCCAAGGTCACCCACCAGGCCAGCCACAGAGTCAAGACTAGAACTCTGCTCTTCTGAATCCTAATCCAGTGCTCTATCCACTAAGCAACACTGTTCAAATTAAAGTGATCAAAACCTTGCTGGTGTGGGATTTTTTTTTGGTTTGGGGGGTGGGGGCGGGGGGGGGGTCCTTTTGTTTTCAATTCAACTCCTGATTTACAAAACCTCTGCTCCAATAACTGTTGTGGTATGGTAGTCTCACTGACCTCTGAAGAACTACTCCCACCAAAGTCATGCACAGGAGCAGGGATTTACAGGATTGGGCCCTAACAGCTCTGCCTTCCATCAATTTGTAAGGCAAAAACATGGCCTATGAAACCTAAGTGGGTCAACTGCACAAATGCTATCTTAACAGTGAATCAAGGGGCACATTTACACTCATGTTTAGCATATGCTAAACATGAAGTCTGCGCCTTGTAGACATTCAGCCATTTATTTAATAAGTATTCATCTCCACCAGCACCCCACATGTACTAGCTAATCCACCAAAGAGCTGACAACACTAAACAGCATGTTTGGTAGTAATTCAGTATCATGTAAACTGAGGTAGGTTCTTTAGGTTTCTCAACTTTTTTGATATTAGGAAGGGGACTGCCTTGCTGCCTTCCTAAACTGTGTAATGGAAGTTGCAGGGACTGGCACCAGGCCATGGCCTGGTTATTGCGAAACCCTGCTTTAAAAGGAGCCCTATCTCAGGGCAGAGGAATATCTCCAGCAACAAACAGAACATACAAAATGCAAAAAATCATCATATTTATAGAGAGTGAACAAAACTCCTGCCAACAGATTGGGTGGGCCCAGCAACACATCACAGAATAAATACTTCCAAAGCAAGCTGTGAAATCCGGGGATGACTACGCACCAGAAGAATTGGCTGTGCCCACAAAAGCTCATGATACTATTTGTATATTTGTGTTAGTCTCTAAAGTGCT
Source organism: Rafetus swinhoei (assembly GCA_019425775.1). Taxonomy (NCBI): domain Eukaryota; kingdom Metazoa; phylum Chordata; order Testudines; family Trionychidae; genus Rafetus; species Rafetus swinhoei. Next base: position 25,766,942 of record CM033442.1, on the reverse strand, counting down.
CTAATGGTTTCTAAGGATCATTGGGGGGTTTTTTTTTTTTTAAGTTACTTTATGTAGGGCAACCAAAAGTCATTTAAAAAACAGCACTTGTTCAAAGAGCCACACAATGAAGAGCCTGCTAGAAAGGAGGGCTCTCCACAGCTGGCCACTGATTAACACTGTTAAACCACAATGCTGATACTATAGGGTACACAGCTCAGATTACTGAATTGGACATGGGCACACTCCTATTATGAACATTCACTAGTCTTGTGCATACTAAAACCTGCCTCTCTGGGAGAGTTCATCATAATATTTTGGGGAGGGGGAATGAAAGCGCCAGTGCTGCAAGGCTGAATAGAGCAACTTTCCCTGTCTTGCTAACTGCTTGGGGAGAAGAGAAAGAGTGATTCGGAAGCTCTGGGCCACTCACAAAGTGTGTAACAGTCTCACAGCCACAAACTCCCAACAAGGCAGTGCACCAGGGCTCACAGATGTCATGCAATGGCACCTCCAAGAACGAATCCAACCCAGACTGGCAGCCCTAGCCCGTTTATTTCACAAGAAGTTACGCTTCCCGTCATACTTTCGGAGGCCGGGGGGGGGGGGAAGGGGAAGATGCATCCTGCAGCCCCAGCTAACACCCCCCACCCCCTTACTCAAAGTAGGCGTGACGTCGCAGCTGGAAGTCACTCGCTCTGCGCTGGTATCTTGGCCCAGGCACAGCGCGGCCCGGGCGGCGCATGACTCCGAGCGCCCTGCCCCGGGGGAAGGGCTTCTCCCTGCGAAGCCAGGCAACGACCTCAGCGGCTGCAGAGCTGGGCGAGGGGCCCGGCTCCACCCGCCCTGAGCGAATCGGGGCTCGCCTCCGAGCCCCGGCGAGGGCGAAGGGGTGTCGGGCAGCTCCCCGTCTCTGCCCGGGCTTCGCTCTGCGCGCGGAGCGCCGCTGGGCAGCTGCCAATGAGCGGAGCCCTCCCCGGACCCACGTTCCCCCCGGGCAGCAGGTGCGACCGCCAGAGCGGGGCAGGCAGGTCCCGCGACAGACTCGCTAGAAATGCCCCCGTTAGCCCCCGGCCGCTCCGCATGGGGCTGTGCAGCCGGGCGCTCTCGCTCGCGGCTCGGCTGCTAGCGGCTCCCGCCCTGACCCCCGCGGCCGGGACTCGCCTGCCTGTTGCGCTGCAGGAGCCCTGGATGCGCAGCCCCACCGAGCTGCTGCTGCCGCTTCTCCGCCCACAGCGAGCGCTTCTTATTCCTGCGCAGCAGGCGCGATCAGCTGGGAGGGGCCGAGCCCAGGTGGGGCCCGGAGCTATTGCACAACCGCGGCCGCGGCCCTGCCCAGAGCCCAACGGGCCCCCTGGCTCGGCCCAAGGGCGTTAGCAAGGAGCGGGACAGACGCACCAAAGCCAGGAGCAAGCCCGTCTCCTGCCTAGCGCTCAAGTGCTCTGGGATCCGCGGGGGCAGGCGCGAGCCACGGAGCCGCCAGCTGGAAGCAAGGAGAATAATGCAGGGTCCCCTGCCAAGGCCTCCCTCAGCCTTTGAACGAGGCGCTCTCCAGTCCCGGGGCACGTGCCGCGGTGGGAAGGAGAACGCGAGCTAACTGCCCTGAATGCTCCTCCGTGCTAGAGCTGTCGTCTCCTCCGTCTGGCCTGCTGTGTCTCAGCTCAGCTCTGTGTAGCTCAAAAGCTTGTCTGTCAGCAACAGAACTTGTTCCAGTGAAAGCTTTACCAGTCCTCTCCCACCTTGTCACTGAAAAGATAGTAATTCCCTGCATGCTGGTTCCCCAAGGACTGATCGTCAATAGTATCTATTAGGAATTTATAGCTAGACTGAGGAGCAGTTACAGAGATTGCCAGTAGCAAAACCACCATAACTACCACAGTTGAGTCACTTCCTTAATATACATTGCTTAGACTTTGACTGGAGTTTCTTCCATGGGAGCCACCCTCTTCCCAGCAATAAAACAGAACTTGCATTTGAAACTGGTACATCCAAACCTGCACTTTAAGAATAATGAAAAATCATCGGTATCCTACATTTACTATAAGAAAAGATTAACTAAAACATCTCTTTCCTATACCATCTATTAATCATTTAACAACCTAAAATTATAAATCAATACAAATTAACATCCAAGAAAAACTCTACAATAAAAACCAAATCACTTTTATATGCATGTTTAATAAGCCGAGTAACCCAATCCAGAAGAAATTTCCTTTTATCTCTAACCATGTCATCCACATTATATAATGTGTGAAATGCTGTATCCTTGAAAAGTAACAAACTGACAACAAATCTCAGACCAACTAATCTATTACAATTTCACTGATAAAACCAATTTTTACACAACTTTAAAACATCACTTACTGAGCTATTCAGAATGTATAATAAAAGTGGACTTGTTACAGGTTCTGAATCTGTTGAAATTAGAGATGTAAAGTCCTGGTTAACCTAACATTTAACCAACTAAGCAGGATGCAGGTGGGGGGGGGGAGGGAAGGGGGATGGACGGACTGCTTCAACCCACCTGGAGCAGACCCCAGTCCACAGGGATCCCATTCCCAGCCCCGCACTGGGGCTGGCTGATGGTTCCCAGCTCCCATGTGGGGGCTATAGTTGCCACTTGCTCATGGCTCCCAGTCTCCTTCAGAGCAGCCCCTGCCTATGAGGCACACAGGCTCACCGCAGACAGAGGCTGCTCTGGACCCCCCCCTATAGGGCACTTGGGCCTGCCACGGACAGAGGCTGCTCTGCACCAGAGCAGCCCCTGTCCACAGCGGGTCAGGCTCTCTGTGGACAGAGGCCTCTGCCTGCGGGGCACCTGGGCTCCCTGCAAACAGAGGTTTCTCCAGGTGAGAGCAGCCCCTGTCTGTGGTGGGCCCCCTTGTGGGCTGGAGCAGCCCTCTCTCCGTGGCAGGTGGGGAGCTGCTCCAGTCCCCACTGGTTACCAGTTAATTTTTCACATCCCTAGCTGAAACCCAGAAACATGCCACGAAACAGATGTATTTATATGTGTGACAGCTAGTTAATGTGTCTTAAAGCTAAGTAACTCACAGTTCTGAACTCAGCAAAATACAAAATCCCTGCTGCTGTGGAAATAGAGGAGGTTAAGCTGCCTGAGGATCTCTAACCTTATTACATATTTAACCTTAGGGGAAGGGCCTCAATTTCAAGTTCTGGCCCTGATTAATGAAACCCTAAAATCTACAATACATCCTATCTGTCCACATGTCAACCTGTATGATTGGGAAACAAGAAGATTTTATAAATACATTAGAAGCAAGAGGAAGACCAAGGATAGGGTAGGCCCACTGGTCAGTGAGGAGGGAGAAACAGTAACAGGAAACTTGGAAATGGCAGAGATGCTCAATGACTTCTTTGTTTCGGTCTTTACCGAGAAGTCTGTAGGAATGCCTAACATAGTGAATGCTAGTGGGAAGGGGGTAGGTTTAGAAAGTAAAATAAAAAAAGAACAAGTTAAAAATCACCTAGAAAAGTTAGATGCCTGCAAGTCACCAGGGCCTGATTAAATGCAGCCTAGAATACTCAAGGAGCTGATAGAGGAGGTATCTGAGCCTCTAGCTATCATCTTTGGAAAATCATGGGAGACAGGAGAGATTCCAGAGGACTGGAAAAGGGCAAATATAGTGCCCATCTATAAAAAGGGAAATAAGAACAACCCAGGAAACTACAGACCAATTAGTTTAACTTCTGTGCCAGGGAAGATAATGGAGCAAGGAATTAAGGAAATCATCTGTAAACACTTGGAAAGTGGCAAGGTGATAGGGAACAGCCAGCATGGATTTGTAAAGAACAAATCATGTCAAACCAATCTGATAGCTTTCTTTAATAGGATAACGAGTCTTGTGGATAAGGGAGAAGCGGTGGATGTGGTATACCTAGACTTTAGTAAGGCGTTTGATACGCTCTCGCATGACATTCTTATCAATAAACTAGGCAAATACAACTTAGATGGGACTACTATAAGATGGGTGCATAACTGGCTGGATAACCATACTCAGAGAGTAGTTATTAATGGTTCACAATCCTGCTGGAAAGGCATAACAAGTGGGGTTCCACAGGGGTCTGTTTTGGGACCGGCTCTTTCAATATCTTCATCAACGATTTAGATATTGGCATAGAAAGTACGCTTATTAAGTTTGCAGGTGATACCAAGCTGGGAGGGGTTGCGACTAATAATTCAAAATGACCTGGACAAATTGGAGAAATGGTCTGAGGTAAATAGGATGAAGTTTAATAAAGACAAATGCAAAGTGCTCCACTTAGGAAAGAACAATCAGTTTCATACATACAGAATGGGAAGCGACTGTCTGGGAAGGAGTATGGCAGAAAGGGGTCTAGGGGTTATAGTGGACCACAAGTTGAATATGAGTCAGCAGTGTGATGCTGTTGCAAAGAAAGCAAACATGATTCTGGGATGCATTAACAGGTGTGTTGTGAGCAAGACACGAGAAGTCATTCTTCTGCTCTACTCTGTGCTGCTTAGGCCTCAGTTGGAGTTTTGTGTCCAGTTCTGGGCACCGCATTTCAAGAAAGATGTGGAGAAATTGGAGAGGGTCCAGAAAAGAGCAACGAGAATGATTAAAGGTCTAGAGAACATGACCTATGAGGGAAGACTGAAGGAATTGGGTTTGTTTAGTTTAGAAAAGAGAAGATTGAGGGGGGACATGATAGCAGTTTTCAGATATCTAAAAGGGTATTATAAGGAGGAGGGAGAAAACTTGTTCATCTTGGCCTCTGAGGATAGAACAAGAAGCAATGGGCTTAAACTGCAGCAAGGGAGGTTTAGGTTGGACATTAGGAAAAAGTTCCTAACTGTCAGGGTAGTCAGACACTGGAATAAATTGCCCAGGGAGGTTGTGGTATCTCCATCTCTGGAGATATTTAAGAGTAGGTTAGATAAATGTCTATCAGGGATGGTCTAGACAGTATTTGGTCCTTCCATGAGGGCAGGGGACTGGACTCGATGACCTCTCAAGGTCCCTTCCAGTCCTAGTATTCTATGATTTTATGATAATTGTATTTGCTGAAAAACAAATGTAGACAACACATTCTTGACATGGAGACTGTGGTTATTACATCATTTGAGAAAAGGAGCTATTAAAATCTCAGTGAAATCAATCATAATTAGTGAGAATAAATGAGAAAGCAGGGTAATCTCTGCACTAGAAGTGAGCCACAGCCACCCTGACTAAATTCACCTATTTAACACTGGTCCTACACTTGATAAGTAACTCCCTTCTTTTGATATACACATTGGGGTATTAGCTTAAAATTGCTGGCATCCTAGCATTCATGTAGCAAACAATGCCTTTTATATAAAATCACAGAAATGATCCAGTTCAATACTTAGCTATCTTTTTAGTTAGAAAGTTGTTCCTGATCTATAACCTAAATCTGCTCACTGCAGATTACTTCTTGTTTTGCTTTCTGTGGACATGGAGAAAAGTGATCATCCTCCTCTTTATAACAGCCCTGAGCATATTTGAGGATTATCATCAATGTCTCCCCTTAGTCATTTTTCTTGAGACATTATATGCCCACATGATTTTTTTAAAAATTTCTGTCCTCATAAGCAGGGCTCGCTGCGGTTCGGCGAGCCCCGCTCGCCAGCCGCGCTGTCCGGCGATCTGCGCATGCGCAGCTCGTTCTGCGCATGCGCGCAGATCGCCCGAACCCGGCTCTTCCGGGTTGCAATCTACTTGCCACGGGCAAGTAGATTGCATTATTTGTCGAGCCCTGCTCATAAGGCAGGTTCTTTAAAATGTCTAGCATTTTTGTTGCTCTCCTCTGGACTCTCTCCAGTGTGTCTACATCTTTCCTAAAGTGTTACCAGAACTGGACCCAGGACTCCAGGACAAATTCTTTAGACTTTGCCAAATTGTGTAACCTTCCACTGACTTTCACAGAAACACGCTTCCAGCTTGTCCATAGTGTGGTGCACAAAACTGGACATAATACTCCAGCTGAGGTCTCAGTGCTAAATAGAACAGGATAATTATCTCCCCTGTCTTACATGCAACCATCTATTAATACCCTCCTTATGATAGTAGCCTTCCTTGCAACTGCATTGTTGCCTCCTAGCCATTTTGTGATTCACTGTATTCTCCCAGATCCTGCAGATCCTGTGGCAGATCTGCTTTGCCAGTTATGCCACATTTTGTATTTGTGTATTTGATTTTTAATTTCTAAAGTACAATATTATTGAAGGGTACTGGACTCATTTTCACCCACTAGCCAGGGAATACCCTAACCACTGGATTACCAAATCAGTCTCGCGCTCTGGCTCAATGATAATTTAACCCATACTGAAATAGTCCTTGGACTAGACAGCAAGACTGATTCAGTAGTCAAGTGGCCAGGGCACTGTCTGGGTAGTGGAAGACCCACCCCGCCTCCGCTCCCTCTTTCCTTCATCATTTATTCACAGTGGAACAGGAGAGACTAAGGGAGCCTTACATCAGACTGTCTCATAGCCCACTCTCTTGATAAGAGGGGAACACAAATTCAAAATCTTCCTCCCCCCCTCACAGTGAAGCAGAAAATGAACTTGAATCTCCCCCATCCCAGGCAAGTGCTATGATCACTGGGCTAAAAGTTATAAGGCAGGCAGTGCCACCTTCTTCTCTTCTGCCAATTAGATCAGAGATGGAGACCTATGGCCCAGATCCAGCCTGCAGATTGCCTTGTTTGGGCCCATGAGGTTTGGGGCTCCCCCCAACAGAGGCTCAAGCAAGACAAGGCCCAAGCCACATCCAGCCCATGGGCTCTGCTTGGCAACAGGGAGGAAGTGGTGCTTTGTGCTGCAGGAAAGCACTCACAGCAGGCACCGCCCCCATCACTTCCAATAGCCAGGAATAATGGTCAATGAGAGCGGCAGGGGGAAGTGCCTGCATGGAGTACTTCCTGCTGGCACAGGAAAACAGCTGTGCACCCGAGAGCTGTGCCAGGTAGGCAGCACCATCTCCTGCCCACACCCTTACCCCTGCCTCCTCCCTCCCAGACCTTGCACCCCCATCCTCTGCTAACCAGACCCAACCCCCAGCCCACTTCTGCATCCTATCTTCTGCCCAGATCCCACATCCCTCTCATACACTAAACCTCCCATTTTTGGCTCCACCCCAGAGCAGCCCCAGCAAATCCACTAGCCCTGAGCCCTCACAAGTTAATCCAGCCCTGGATATAAGCCCTGAGGCTCAGCGCCTCTCACCCACCTCCATGGGGCTGGAGCTTGAGGGAAGTGTCACCCCCACACCTCCTCTCAATTGGGAGCCACACTTGTGAAGGCATTTTTTCCCCCTCTTTCATGCTTAGGGGCTAGGTCAGTGAGGGTTTTAGGGGTGTTTTTTTTGGGGGGGGGGAGAAAGGGGGTTGCTTCTCTCATGTTGCCCCTGACTAATCTTTCTGTGGGTTAGTGGCCTTTGACCCCCCAAAAGATTCCTCATCCCATGCTAGATTTTGAATGGGATCCAATCTGGTAAGCAGCCTCTGAGCATGCCTACCAGACTGGGGGCCCTGCTCACAACTTAAGTAGCTAAATGCCTTTCTTCCCCCAGTTTGTGAATCACTCTAGGACTGATGCATCATGGGAGATAGCAGTGCAAATGTTCAGAAACATCAGTGCCTAAGGAACTTTTACTTTGAAGACATGGACATTGGCTGAGTTTAGGTGTCTGTGAGGTTTGGCAGCAGTTTTGTGGACTGCTGTGAGGACAAAACAGGCTTGGAGTACATCGAAGTAGCACGTAGAGTACAGACACAGCACGCTCAGCTAGCATGGACATAACTAGCACTAGTCAATGAGGCACTGGTTAGGTGAGTACAGACCCACCAGAACCTTTTGTGTCTCTCTACCTGCCCAAGTAGTATCTCCCCCATCCACATAGCAGGAGTCTTAACACTGCCGAAACCAGCAACCAAAGCCTTTCCCCCACTGCAGCAAGACTCCAGGTGCCAGCAAAGGCTCCACCTCCTACCTCCCCGAGCCTTTCATGGGGGCATATTAACTACCCCCTGCAGTGTGATTGCAGGCTGCTTTTATTTATAGAGTGTAGCTACATGTATCCTACATGCTGCCAAAAGTGTAAATAAGGCCTTAGGTGTCTGAGTGTCTTTGTGGATCTGAGCCCAGAAATTCAGACCAAATGATGCCACAGTCACCTAAAGTTGGGAAAGAAAACCCATTAATGATGTTTGAAGCACTCCAACAATTAGAAGTTTGTTCTAAAAATCAATATGAGACCCTTTGGAAAAAACACTGCAAGAGGGAGCTCGAGTCAGGACAAAGGCAAACCAATATGATGGAGGTCTCATGGTAATAATGAATACCAGTCATTTATAGCAAAACATATTACTTGAATGATGGGTACTGTGGAATGACCTTTGTTTTGAACTGAGTGAATTAGTACATCTATGAATAACTTAGATACCGCATTAGAAAAGGAAAAACTCAAGGAAGGATGCATTATGGTTGATGTGTAAACAGTTTTTTCCAAGTACACATACTGTACCCAGAGCATCTGAGAAGAGACAGTGACAATGAGTCAGAAGTTTTTTGGATTGATAATGAGGTCTTGTCTACACTAGAAAAGTATGTCAACAGAACAGTGGCACCATACGGGAGAACACATCTATTTTGGTAGAACATGCTCACACTCAGTCCCTTGCGTCCACACACCTCACATTGCATCAGCCAAAGCACACTGCATTGTGAGTAGGTGTTCTATGTCCTCCATGTTGTCTTCAACCGCACTATTTTGGGGGAAAATATTGCTGTAAATTGAAGAAGTTGCAGGGGGTGTCAAGTGTTTCTCTCTGTGTGTGTTATCTTCAACTTATCTGAAACAATACCAATTTAACCCCTAGAAGTTTTTCTTTTACAATCGCTTCTTGTCCATAACTCAGTCATTTTTAACCTCAAGCGTTGTAAACGCCTCCTTTCCGAATTCCCTGCTTCCTAGTGTGCACCCTTCTATCCAAAATGCTGTAGCAAAACTTGTCTAGTTATCCCAACCTGTTTCCAGGTATCCTTTTTGTACCACATTTTGTAATTGCTTGTTTAGGCTTTCTATATTCTGTCCCTGGCTTTATCTCACTCCTCACCACATTATACTCACCCTTCCGAGTATAATCAACCCAAACTAGCTTCAGACATAAAGAGGAAGAAGACTACTTTCTATAAATATATTCAATGCAAGAGGAAGACCAAGGACAGGGTAGGCCCATTGCTCAGTGAGGAGTGAGAAACAGTAGCAGGAAACTTGGAAATGGGAGAGGTGCTCAATGACTTCTTTGTTTCGGTCTTCACCAAGAAGTCTGATGATGAAGGAATGCCTAACATAGTGAATGCTAGTGGGAAGGGGGTAGGTTTAGAAGATAAAATAAAAAAACAAGTTAAAACTTACTTAGAAAAGTTAGATGTCTGCAAGTCACCAGGGCATGATGAAATGCATCCTAGAATACTCAAGGAGCTGATAGAGGAGGTACCTGAGGCATCTTTGAAAAATCATGGAAGACAGGAGAGATTTCAGAAGACTAGAAAAGGGCAAATATGGTGCACATCTATAAAAAGGGAAATAAGAATAACCCAGGAAACTACAGACCAGTCAGTTTAACCTGTGTGCCAGGAAAGATAATGGAGCAAGTAATTAAGAAATTCATCTGCAAACACATGGAAGATAATAGGCTGATAGGTAATAGCCAACATGGATTTGTAAAGAACAAATCATGTCAAACCAATCTGATAGCTTTCTTTGACAGGATAATGAGTCTGGTGGATAAGGGAGAAGCTGTGGATGTGGTATACCTAGACTTTAGTAAGGCATTTAATAGGCTTAAATTGCAGTGACTTTTAGGTTGGACATTAGGAATAACTACCCTGACAGTTAGGAAGTTTAACACTGGAATAAGTTGTCTAAGGAAGTTGTGGAATCTCCATCTCTGGAGATATTTAAGAGTAGGTTAGACAGACATCAGGGATGGTCTGTACTGGGTCCTGCCATGAGGGCAGGGGACTGGCCTCAGTGTCCTCTCGAGTTCTCTACGGTGTGTGGGTGTAAGTAAGAGATACACAAATTGCAAACTGCAATTTGCATACCTTTTTGTTTTTTCAGAAGAGGCTTTTCCGACATTTGGCCCGTCTACACCAGCCCAAATGTGGGAAAAACCTCCTCTTACAGAAGATCCCGTATTCCTCATTAAATGAGGAATACAGGGATGCCAAAAGAATGCGCCCGCTTTTTCGGAAACTGTTCCAAAAAAGCAGATGCGTTCCCTGGACGCAGCAGAGTTCCTCTGCAGTCTAGACATAGAAGCCAAAAAAAGGTGTAATAGGAATCATAGGCTATCTAGAACCTATTCTGTATGAGAGGTCCCCTGCTCCCACATGGAACCTGTTGTAGAGAATACTCTTTAGCCTTTTACTCATTTGCACTTTTGTACTTCTCATATGCCTAAACAACAAAGGTTCATCAGTTTCCTTCAAATCCTTCACCACAACTCATTCTCCTTTAGCTAGTTTCCACCATCTCCATTTCTCAGCTGCCACTCACCCCACCTTGCCAAATAAGTATAATGAAAGTAAAAATTAAAATGTCAGTAATTAATAGTACTACAATTTTATGATACTTGGTGTTTTTCACAAAGCTCTAGCTCCCAGTCATGGATTGTTAGAATTTCAGCATTAATATTTTAAAAGATGGTTACCTCTGATAGTTATAGAGGAAAACTTAAAAAAAACAAATCTAGGACTCAAAATCCAGAACACTCTCCCCTGATTTATTATTTTAAAATCCCATGATTTTTTGCACATGCCTCACTTATGGTTTTTGACTATTTAAGACAGACCCTTGCCAATTTCCCAACGTTAGCCAAAAATGAACAACAAAAGAAACCATAAATATTTTTAGGCAAGGGGAGATTTTTCAGGAATTTGCTAGTGGTATATGTTTCAGAAAAAAAAAAATAATTACTGCTCCATAGAGCCAAAGGCACTTATTCTCTTTTGATGTATATAAAAAACACAGAAATACAATACTTGCATTACTGGTAAGAGCTTTACTTCCTCATTTAGTCAACTCACACCTTTTCTATTCTTTTCATTGGTTTGGTGACATGTTTTGCAGGCTCAGGTTCTAAATTAAATACAATTAAACAGGTCTGACTGGCATGAATAGCCGCATTAGCTTATCTGATTACTCTCTCTGTGTGCGCTTGCAAGTTCTGGTGGGGGGAGGCGGGGGCTTACTCATGTGCTTAATTTTACTCAGTGAAGTCAATGAATAATAATAAAACTCATAATAAAATTAAGCACCTGAATAGACTTCTGCAGGACCAAGGTCCGAGCTGTTAAATTCAGTATCTCAGATACTGAAATTGAGCAGCTTGCAAACAAATGCTACATTCATATCAAAGTTGTTATTAATAGGAAACAAGTGAGAATAATTCATGTGAATTTTCAAAGCGCTTAAGTTTTTCTTAATCATCTTTAAGAAGCTGATATGTAGGAGATGAAGTGCAAAGTCTTGTGAATTAAAAATTAAGTAAAAGGAAATTGAATCGAGAAAAAAAGGAGAATGGTGAGGTATTCTAGGGATTGGTAAGTAGGAGCAATGTTAAGGGAATGACTTAAGTCTACTATTCATTTCTGTATGGAATCCTCAGAAGATTAACTTTTAAGAATAGCTGAATATATACCTGATGTGCATCAGCAGTTTAAAATGCAAATTGGATACTTGGGGCAAGTAATAAAAATCAAGCTTTGTACACTCGCAAGTAGCAAAGATTTAACTGTATTTGTTTCTTAAAAGATTGCTAAATTGGTTGCATTCCTCCAGCAGGAACATATTTATAACCAAGAAAAAGGTGTTTGTTGATACAGATTTTACCAAAACACACTATCAATATAAACAAGCAATCAGTATAACTGCATTCACAATAGGGAGTTGTAATGACTTGGAAAACAATACTTAAGTCAGTACAACTTTGTGTTTAGACAAAGTGCTTCACAAATGTTAATCCTCACACCACACCTGTGAGGTAGTTAAGTACTGTAGTAACCCCATTGAAGCAACTGGGTAAAAGACACCCCAGCACACACATTCTTACCATTTGGATAATAGAAAAAAAGATTAGAATTTTACTTGCCTATAAAAAGAAACAGTCTCTCTCTCCAGAGAAGAAGAGTTTTGCAAGGCTGAACTCTAGAAAAAATGATTGGGTTGAATATTTCCTCTCCATGTCACATTGGTTTGACTTAACTGCAACAAGACAATTTGAGAAAGAAAACCCTGTTCCTTAATAAAGAGACTTCCTGGAAGTCTGGGCAAAATATTACATTCCCTGTGCAGATGAGGCATAGTTCTCTGCTCTACAGAATCTTAGTTACAGCTCTGACTAGTATCTTATATTTTTTTTAAATTCTAGATAACTCAAGTTGTATCAAATTTCACGTTTGCCAAAGTCTCCATTTATCCCACTGTATCAGGGTTCTTTTCTGAAAATAAAGTCTCAGTTGCTTATTTGCTATTCTCCCCCCTTTTTTTTTGCAGCTGCTTTAAGGTTCTTCAATAAAACTGTGTTAACTTTCAACAGATGACAGATTAATCCCAAATGATGAACCATGTAAACTGCCTATTCATTAATTTCAATGTTTGGATTTCTATACTCTGCATAATAAGGATTGTTTAAACATTTTTAATCTCTAACTATTAGAAAGCTGCCACAGCCTGAATTTTTTTTCTCCCTTTGCTAGAGAACAAAATAAAATTTAGCAATGGAAGTGAATTTTGATTTGGTGTGACTGACACATCTAGTATTCTACTAAAAATAGTTAAAATATATTTTCAAAAATCTAATTGTGCAATACAGATGAATAAAAATAAATTTAAAATTAACTTCATTTACACACTGTTCCAAAAATAGATTTTAGCATTCTTGTACTTTTTTTTTTAGAAATGCATTTCAAAAACCTACAACATAGGTCAACAATTTTTGCTGTAGGATAAAAAGTCAATTAAAAAAGAATAAAAACACCTGCTTGATTTTTAAAAAATTATTATTGCTACAAGTATCTACTTAGATAACTAATTTTTCAGTTGCTGTATTCTCCCCTTGCCTCCTCCGTTCACACTATGAATTGGATGGCACTTTACATATAGTTTTGCTATTTCCCTATTTCAAAAAGAGAAAGGAAAACCATTTAAAGATAGGAAAATTTGGTTGTAGCATCATAAATATTGAAGAATCAGGGCAAGTGTATATAGTACTTGAAATTACTTTTAATTATGTTTTAAAAACCAATTAGATTTCAAAGTTGGTGTCCCTTTAAATGTCTTGCCAGTCATTGTTAAATAGTTTATACAAAGTTTATCTTCCTGATAAATATATCAGCTAAGGTGACAACATTTATTTTACTAATATTTATTTAAAAAGGTACAGATTTAAAATAACTACTTTATCAGACGGCAGAAATGAAATAGTTAAAAGCTTATCTAGACTGTTAAATATACATTCATTTAAACAAGAGGCTTTTACCAAATTTTGTAAGAAAGCAGTTACACATTCAGAAAGTTTGTAATTAAACCCTATCCCATTTTTGCTTAAGAGCATCCTGGATACAGTTTTTCAGTATTAATTGTCATCAGCACTGGTGAAAAAGTTTAACCATGTGAAACAGAGTCTCTCAATTAAATCTAAGCGTTAAAATTGGGTCAACTGCATGAAACAATATAACACTGCAGAAATTTTTCCTGAAAATTTAAATCAGTGTCAGTTACAGAGAGAGAGCAATGAAATCTACAAATTTTGAACAAATTAAGATCTGTTAAACAATAACTGACTTAATTTCATCATCTCCCTCTAACTAGTACTGTCAATTTAGGGATGCTAAAATGCAGGTATTTAGCTAATTGAGGAGTCGATAAAAATTCTGTTGATAATTTTATTAGTAGATAAGCTGCCCAGCTCAGTTTTGGCTCACGTCGGACGTGGGACCAAACCCTGCTTCAACTCTGAAATTTAAAAGGCAGTAAGAGCCGGGCAGCCTGCCCCTGGCTTCTACTGCGTTTTAAATTGCAGAGCCACAGAAGGGTTGTGTCCTGCACACAGCGTGAGCCGGAACTGAGTTGGGCTGCTTGCCCAGCTGACAGTTGCTGTGCGGGGAGGGGAGAGAAGGGGAAGAGAATCCCAACTTCCCAATGGAACCCCGTGCACACAGGGACTGCTGCTGCAAAGCAGCCCCCGCCTGCAGCTGGGTTGCCGCAGACAGGGGTTGCTTCATGGCAGCCCCTACCCCATCGCCTCAAATGGAGGCAGCAGCAGGTGTGGGTAGCGGGCAGCACTGCATAGATGGTACTATGGGGAAACCAGGTTTTAAGTTGGCGCCCCCCAGCACTGGCTCCTGATCTCCCTTACTGCCTCTGGTAAAGAGACAGCAAGGGACGGGGGAGAATGCAAGCAGTCTACTTGACTACCAGATAAACCCAGGCTTATCAAGTAGTCAACTAGTGCTTTACATCCCTACTTCAATTACAGTAATCTGAATTAGTCATCCAAGGAAATGCTTATCCAAGCACAAGGACCGGCAATTCATTATAGTATCACTCTTGTATGGTGTATGTAGTTGTGCCCATCTTAATTGCACATTCATCTTCTTGGGCTTAGGAACTAGTCCAAAGTGATCATCTCAAACCATGATAAGATCTGATAACAAGGAAGAAGGGTTAAAGACTCCCTTTATTTCAGCAAATATAGTGTAGGGCACAGTTTCTAAAGAACTGGGGAGACCATCAGCCTCTGTGTGAGAGGTGTAGGGGCGGAGGAAAGAGTCCCAACATAAGGACATTTGCACTTCTCACACATGATCAATAATATACATGCTCAGTTACATAGCAATCGGGGGAGGTAGAACCACTATGCCGAAATTGGCATAAAAGGCTATTACTTGTGACCAAAGACGTCAACAATTAGACAGATCTGAACTGACGCAACCTCTGAGGGGTACAAAGCTGTGGAAGTCCATGGATCCTAACTGAACTCCCAGAACTGCACAAGTCACATTCAACATTTTGTCTGAAAGAATACACAGCCTATTTTTAGCGAATATTTAAAACATCAGAAAGATGGAAATGTACTTAAAATTATGTTTAAATTCCCCTACATATATCAAAACTAAATGTATGTTATGATTAATATTAAACTGCATAGCATTAGAAAGGAAGGCATCCTGAATGGCTGAAATGGAAAAGTGGCTTTTTACCAACTGGTTATTTAGCATTCTGGAATTTCTAAAACTGTACAAGAGACTTTTCCCAATAACAACTTTAGCTCACCAGTATAATAGATTCTGCCTTAACAAGTCCAGAAAGTTTAAAAATAATTGATTTGGACAAGCTGAAGTATGCACAGACTTTTATGTCCTTCTAGCTGGTTTTGCTGTTAACTGTTTCTCTCTTTCAAGTTCCTTCTCACGTTGCTGTTCTCGTTCTAGTTCTTCTTTCTGCCTCTTCTGCTGAAGTTTGAGTGCTCTTTTCTGAACCAGAAAAAAAAAAAAAATCACTCAGAAGTTCTGTGGGGTTAGGATCCTAAGTTAACACAACACACATGCACACAAGACTGAGATCTTGCCAAAACCCTCTGGCCCTCTTAAACGAGAGGGTTCTTCCCTCAATCTTCTTTTCCTGTCATTTTTCCCAGCCCTATATCATGGTGGTCTATCTAGGGGAGAGATGAACTGGATTCCTCTACATCCCACTATGTACACGAGAGGAGTATATATTATAGAAGTCATTGACTCCAAAGAGGACTTAGTTTCTATTAGCCAAGGATTGAAGGACCAAATTTAACACCTGAGTTAGTCAGACTTGCTATATACAGCAGCCCACCATGCTGACAGAAGTTGTCCCATTGTGAGTGTTATATTCAAGGATGGAGAGGCAGAAGAAATTCTCAGCCTCAGCTTTCAGATAGAAGCTAGCTTTTCTTAATGGTTCAACATCACCAGTGATGCTAATATACAAATATGTTTTAGTGTAAGAACATTTAAGTGAAGGTTAAAACTAGCCATAGATAGTTTCAGTGCAATTGAAAAAAACAGAGTAAACAAGTTTACACAAAGAAGAGGGGGATCTAGAGAGCCAGATTCTTGTTCAAGCTCCTAATGTATTAAAAATACAGATTAAGTGTATGTTAATAGTATGCCATTAAAATTATACATCAATAGACAGTGGACACAAGGAAGCAACACTCATTCCACTCACTTTTAGTTTTGTTGTCTTTTCATGGAGTATCATCATCTCTTTTCTAATATTCACTAACTTGTTGTGATAATGTTTAGCTTCTGAAAACTATAAAAAAACATAAGACAGTTGAATGGTAAGATTCAGTGGATCAAAATATTAGTTAGTCTGGAATATAATGCTATACCCTAAGATAGCAACTTCAAAAATATGCTGAAGACCAGTCAGTTTGGAGATTGCCTGATTTGTCGAGCCCTGTAAATAATTAAAGTAATTTGTGCCCTTTGATATATAGTAATGTTATGAAAAATTGTATTAACGTTTTTATAGTTAAGATATTAAAATATTCAAGACAATCTACTTGCCCGTGGCAAGTAGATTTTAGCATTTTAGCCCGGTGCGGCCGCGCAGCGTGGTCAGCGGATGCGCAGCGTGTGCATGCGCAGCGTGCGCTTCCACGCGGCTGGCGAGTGGGGCTCGCCACCGCTTGGCGAGCTCTTATTATTTAAATATTAATGAAGGCAGAAGAAAGGATCATCACTTGTACACTCATTAGATTTCAGTTTTACATCCCAACATGGCTGAAGCTTAACAAGTGCTATTCTTAAAATTCTATCTCCATTGCATGGTTCCACGCTTAATCTCAAGCCTACCTTACAATTGCCTAAAATTCTTCTTACAAAGTTGGCTTCACATGTCACAACTGCATATACAATTTCTGCAAGACATTCATTTGCCTTAAACTATGGCATTCATGAAGTATAATTGAACTTTTTGTTGTTAAAATATCTCCTCAAGTTATCACTAAAACTCAAAAAATATGCAACTAAATCAAAGAACCAAATGCTGGTGTCTCTGCGCAACCTAAGCAAAGGTAGAAGAGTGAATCAGAATCCCTCCACCAACTTGGGGGTAGGACACTGAGTGCTATGGGCACCCCATGGCTGTTACTGGAGCCTCTGTAATATATGCAAATCTTTATGCACTGATTTTGGCTTCTAGATTTAGAGTTGGACCCACTACTAGGGACGTTAAATAGTGATTAATTAATTGAATAGTTGTGTAACTGCACAAAATATGATAGGTTGCACAACTATTCAATTCCCCGGGGGCGGGGCCAGCAGCCAGTGTGCTCCTGGCCCCACAACTGGGGAGCCCCCTGCCATCCTGCACTGCTGCCTCTGGTTTAAAAACCAGCTCCCTGTGCAGACCAGTTCCCGCCTGCCGCTCTGCGCTGCTGCCTCTGACACAGAAGCAGCAGTGTGGGGTGGCAGCAACCCCTGTCTATGGCGGTCCCCAGCTTCCTGCGGACAGAGGCTGTGCTGGCATCCCACGAAGCAGCCCCGTCTGCAGAGGGGCTGGCTTAAAAGCCAGTTCCCCACGCATATTGGTTCTGCCTGCCCTCCTCATTGGTTAATCATGACTCGACTATATACTAACATACCTACCCACTACCTATGCTTACTAATCCCTCATCTGCAGGCTAGTAAGAATATGTCTACACCGGGGTGGCCAACCCACAGCTCGTGAGCCACATGCAGCTCTTCCCCCTCAAAAGTGCATCTCACGAAGCTGCTCCTGCAGCCCTGAAAATGGCCCCTGCCTCCCTGTGCTCACCGGGGCAAGGGAGCCATCCAGCATGGCCATTCAAAATGGCATTTTCAAGATGGAGGCGGCCAGCAGGAGCCTGATGTGGCCAAAAAACCTTTAAACATGTTTCTTAAAGGGGGCAGTCCTCCCCCCCAACAACTTTGCCCAGGCTCCTTGCGCTATATCCACTGCTATTTTGGCTCTTTGTCCGGAACGGGTTGGTCACCCCTGGTCTACACTGTAATAAAAGACCCATGACAGGAATACAGCCAGCCTGGGTCAAATGACTTGGGCTTACAGGTCATGAACTGGGAGCCATAAAACTGCAATATAGACATTTGGGCTTGGGCTAGAGTCTGTACCCTGAGACCCAGTGAGGAGGAAAGAGTCTCAGAGCCCAACCTCAAACGTCTTCACTGCACTTTTACATCTTCACAGCCCAAACCCTGCAAGCCCACAAAAGCTGATTCAGGCCAGAAGTGGTCATGTTGCAGGTCTTTTATTGCCGTGTATATATACACACACACTACAGACTTAAGCAGTCCTCCATGTTGTCCTCTTCCCATTTAACAGAGTCATGTTGGTTCTGTGCGTCTTCCAATTTACAAAGAGCAAACCTATTGATGTAATTATTATTAGTAATATATTTATAACATTTTCCTATGAGGATGAAAAATAATACATGTATGCGATATACATTTTTATTACATCACAGGCAAACTTATAATAAAATACACTTACCAAGGCATTGATATCAAGAACAGAATTACATTCTTTGAATTTTGAGATTTCTTGCTCTAACGTGTCTAGTAATACTATCTGATTCTGTCTGAAACAAAAATACAAAGACTTTAAGACACACACACAAGAAATCAGATTAAATAAACTGTTGGATTGATTAAAGAGTACTTGCAATTTTGAGTTTTAATACTGAAATCTTCATTGAAATCTTAACATATTGATTGTTAATGAAGATATAATACCATAAGTAAGTTGTATTTAAAAAAAAATATTCCAAGGGGAAATTTAAATTAACTCTTTTGTACAAAGTAATTTTTCCTCACGTTAGTAGATAAGGAATAACCAGGAAACCTAAAGTAGATTTAGGAACAGAGTCTTTGCAGGTTTTTTTTAACTGACATTTAAATGAATTCTAATTAAACAGTTATAAAGGACACTGCTATGTCTCCTGCTGCTAAAGTGCTCTTGTACACTATTTGGAAGATTCCAAGCACTGCAAAGATATCAGTCCACATTTGCTGGAAATCCCAAACAGTGTCTTCTTACACCAAAGCCATATCATGAACACATAGGAGACCCTTAAGAATTATTAAGAAACAAAACAAACAAATATATGCTAATTGAAATTAGAGTCTAGGGTTTCATACAGGCAAGAAAAATGTTTTTAAAAGTCTTTCTTGAAATCACGTTTTATAGAACATCCCAAAAACTGAATGTTTTTCTCCAAATAAAGTTGTACAGCCCAAGGTCACGTCTCTCCCCCCTCAGGGGGGTGGAACACATTTAGAAAGCTGATGTGTCTTTTGCTGTTACTGGGTGAATGGATTTCAGTGCTTTAAATTTAAAATTGCCCTTCATTTCAACTGCCGGTCATGGTTACCTGACTAGCGATGGGGGTTGACCGATTTGCCAGGCCCTTGGGCAAGGTTGGGGGGAAGGGCAGGATAAAAGAGATGCTCCATGCTCTCAAAAGGGGCAGGGCCTCAGGCAGAGGGGCTGGCTGGCCAGCCCTCAGCTTCGCCCAGAGCACATTGCACCAGCCCCCCTGCCAGCCGTGGTGATTTAAAGAGCCCAGGATTATGGCCACCACTACTCTTGTGGTAGCAGCAGCAGCAGCTGGGAGCCCCAGGCCCTTTTGAATCACTGTGCCCCAGGTCAACTGCCCTCTTTGCCCTCTCCCTATCAGGAGACCAGACTGGCAGCTCTTTTAAAATTTTATTTAAAATCTGCCAAATCTCACTGTTCAAAGTGCTGCACTCAAAGTACAGAAAAGTCTATTTTATGTGTGAACCATACTACAGGAAAGTATAATCTATTTATGAAGAAGAAGGGGATTTGACTAAAGAAATTCTGGAGAGGAAATGCATGTATTATAGAGTTGCTTTTTTCAGTGTGCTTACGTGAGCTCTTGGAGGGCTAGTTTTGATCGCTGAAGATCAGGTAAATAATAAGAAATCAATCCTTCAGTGAGTTGCTCCACAGCTTTCTTATCTGCAATAGCCAAATCTTCTATGAGTCCCTCATCTGGGGAGGCTTCAATGGAATCTGTAACAAGAAGTAGCAACCATAAACTGCTAAGAACTATTGCCATCACTTCATCTGCTAGTACTAATGGATTTTCTATTTTGAAATAAAAGTTGGCGGTTCAGCGATGGAGTATAAGTGGCATATCATCAATTAAGCAAAGCTCCATTCACCTCCCGACATTATATGAGGTTTCAATTGCAAAAACCATGCATGCCCTGTCGGAATAGGGCAGAAGGGTGAGATTCAGACAACAGTGCACGCTGCGCCCCTCTCAACCAGGGAAACCAATTCAGACACGCGGAAGGCGCTTCCTTTCCAGAAGTCAAACATACACAAGTGGATGCGGGTCAATTACGGCCGGGGGGCAGCGTCCCTAGCTCCACTTCGCAACGTGGCCACTTAAAAAGCGAGGAAAGAGCCGGGCAAAAGGACCCCACCCGCCCGCACCCTCATGACAAGAGCAACCTTTGCACGAAGCTTGGCCTGCCGCACAGGCGCCACCACGATGCTAACGAGCAGTAGCCGAGCTCCGTGCGGCCGCGGCTCACGTACCCAGCGCGGGGTCCATCTGCCGCGGGGCGGCGGCCTCCCGCAGGAACCCTTCGGGCTGCTCCATGGCGCTGCGGCTGAGGGCACAGAGCGACACAGCGGCATGAGCGCGCGACCCCGGCAGCCGCTACTCCCTCCCGGGGGGGGGGGGGGGCAGGCAGGCTCCCCGCCCGGCCGCCCCTACCCCAAGGCAGCGCGCTTGGCCCGCGACCCCCGGAGAGCGCTTGGCCCGGTCGGGATTTTGCTGAGGGGGCGGGCGCGCGCCAGTCCCCTCCCCGACCAGTGTCCCGTGAGACGCGGCTCCGCGGCTAGACCCTGGGGGGGGGGGGGGCGAAGCGAACGGCAGAGGCGCTGCCCCGACTCGGGAGCGCAGAGCGGGGCTAGGGCCGCTTAACGCGCACGTAGCAGGAGGAGGGGGGAAAGGGGTGGTACGTTCCGGACCGCGGAGGCAGCTGCGCCCCAGGCCCTCCTGACCACAGCACCCCACCCAGCAGGTGGTCTCTGACCGTCCACTACCCCGGATGTAGATGGGAGCCGAGGCCGGAAGTGACCCCGTTCCCACAGAGGCGGTCACCTGACGTTGCTGGTTGCTAGGACGCGGCTCTAAGCAACAGAGGGAGGTGGGGTGGTCCAAGGCCCAGCACTCTTAGTGGGCGCCGCCTGTCCCTACACGCAGATGCAGCCTTCAGAGAATGGACGGTCAAGATGAGGGGATCGCTGGTCTGGGGGAAGGTCCCGTTTTCAAATGCCAGCATCACCTTCCTTTGCTGTGCATGAGCCTTGCAGGCCTCCCCCACGCTGCTGCTGTTTGCAGTGGGGGCTCAGGGTCAGGGCTGTTCTTACCCATGCACAGAACACGCAGCCAGTAGGGTACCTGAACATTTGGGGCACCACTGGGTCACGTAATGTCCACCCATCCACCTCTTTCTATCCCTGCTCTGTGGCTGCTGCAGCCTGCTGAGTCTGCCTCCAGAGATGAACTGGTTAACTTACAAGTGAAATGGCCTTCTAGCAAGCCTATGAGCAGAACACTGCGAAAGTTATTCAAGGGTTAATGAAGCCATTTAACATATATACTCAGTTTCTGAATCTGCAGGTCCTTATTTTAAAATGTCCTTAAAATATCAGTGCTGCTGAAGATTATAAACTCATATTTTTCAAAATTACCCCTCTCCTCCCCGGCTGCCATTGGGGCATTAGTTTAATAGTACTTTGTAGGGCCACATAAATCCTAAGGATGGCTCTACCTGGCAGGGCTCTATCCCCTGATAGAAGTGCTCAGCACCTTGGAGATGAGGGGCTATGAAGGGATAGACCGAGCTTTGACTCCCAGTTTCATTGGGGGGGGAAGGCGTGATGTAAGCATAACCCCAACTAAACAATGTGGCAGACAAAGAAGTGGAGCCACCACAGAGAAACAGAAACAAGCAGAATGCAATAGGGATAGAGAGAGTCTTCAGAACTCTTTATTTATATTCTTAGTAAAAGGTGAAAGTTTCTATAACAGTGGATATTCAGACAGTGGTTCAAGAGCCAAATTAGCTTTCAATGGTTACCTAGACGAGCCACATTAGTGTGAATGATGGGAAATATCTAGGTTTTTATATATATAATTCTCACAGCATCCAGGTTACTAATTTAGTATAAATTGATAATCTCATTGGTTAATAACATAATAAAAGCATCTTGATTGCTTAATAACTCAGACTGGTTAATAATTAAATCACAGAGTGTTTTAATATGTGCTACAAAAAGCACCAACAGACAAGTGAAGAGCCGCTTATGGCTCAGGAGCCAGAATCTGAGAATCGCTGGACTTCAGGTACAGTGCTACAGTTACAGTGCTGTATCGCTTTAATGAAGATGCTACTACCCCATCTTAATCCACCTCCTGAGGGAGTGGTAGCCATATCAGCAGGAGAAGCTCTCCTATTAGCACTGTCTACACAGACCGGTTAGGTCAGTATATCTAAAAGCTATACTGATACAGGTTCTCCCAAAATGTTTATTTGTAATTACCAAAACAAATACAAACTAATTTTGAGATTATTATTTGTAGACAGCAAATCTATTTGTTCAAAAAAGTAATATCAGAAAAGTGCCATGTCAGGTAAAAATTATGGAATTTGGATTAAAGAAATAAGGAACAGATGATAAAAACTTGTGGTTGGCCCAAGGGCTAGCTCCACAAAGGAGACTTAGGCCATGGATATATGGGAGGGGCAGCTACTAATCAAAAGTTTTTGATGCACATCAGGTATAAATTGCACTAACTGTGTTTCCACAGAATGCGTGTTCCTTTTACAATTTGCATAATCTAAACACAAGAGCTATGTCTACAATGCAGGCTTTTGGCACAAGAAAATGTCCAGTATTTTCTGTTTTTCTCTGACCGAAGACTGGCGGGGACATTTTCCCCCTGCCACGTCTGGTGGGGCCGGGGGGAGCGGGGGAATTTAAAGGCGCAGGATTTTTTTTTTTTTCTTAACCAATTTTTTCTCTGCCATGTTTGGGATTTTTGTGAAAGTATCTGGCAACCCCATAGGACAGCCTTGGGGAGTCAAAAAGCAAGCACTCTCTTTTGAAGCAAATTGGGAGATAAAAGCAAACATCCTCATAGGCACCCTCTTTGAAGTTGAATGTGGCAGCATTGGGGATAACACCCAGAAGAAGATGCCATAGGTCTAATTAAGAACTAGCTGACACAACTAAAGTGCATAGATTTGCATGAGAGGGAAGCTGCTATAAATGTGGGGTGTCTTGCATGGGACCCTGGGTCTTGTCAACAGCGGAGCATTGATCCGGATCAACAGAAGCCTGGCTCTTTCCTCTCCCCCATTTAACTCATCTGGCCAGTGAAATTAAAAGAAGCAACAAGTTGGTAACTAAACAATAAGAGAGTGTGTGTGTGTGTGTGTGTATTAGTATAGTATTATATGCATATGATACAGTACTGATATATTTTTTCAATAAAAGTGGTGTTTTGCGTTATCCCCCTGAAAAAGGTCCCATGCAGTTCATTAAGTACAACAGGTTCCTGAACTGTACTGGGGCAACTGATGGACCCTAAGTGCCTATCATTTTCCCCATACATACAGCTAGGGCATCTAATTTATAAACAGAAAGGCTACATCTATACTGCGCTCTCTTGTGGAAGAAAATACGCAAATGAGGCAAAGTGGTGAATATCGCTGCAACTCATTTGCATACTTAATGAGATTTTTTTTAGAAGGCTTTTGTGCAAAAAAGGAGCCATCTACACAGCTCCTTTTAGCGCAAAAACCCGCTATTGCACAAGAGCTATTCTGCCTGAAAAAAAGTGGCAGAATGGCTCAATAGCTCTTGTGCAATAGCGGGTTTTTTCGCAAAAAGGAGCTGTGTATATGGCTCCTTTTTTACACAAAAGCCCCTTGTGCAAAAATGGTGGCTCATTAAGTATGCAAATGAGGTGTGGTGATATTCACTGCTTCTCCTCATTTGCATATTTTCTTCCACAAGACTGCACAGTATAGATGTAGCCAAAGGGTTATTAATCCATTGTGCTCCAATGATGGGTTGACGACTATGGCAGGTTTACAGACACATGCAGGGTGGTTGGGGAAGGTCCATAATTCTAGGAACTTTCAGAACGCAATACTATTTAAACTAATGCAAAAGGGACTCTTTGCCTGCAGGAATACTATAGACATTAATGGTATCAAGTTTGTTACAGTTATACTGGGAGACTTGTCTTATCCCCTGATGCTCTGGCTAATGAAACCATATACCAGTGTCTTGGACAAAAAGAAGAAACATTGTACCTATCATCTGAGTAGCTGCAGGAAGGTAGTCAAGTCATTTGACCATCTGAAAGGCAGATAGCTCTGTTTATGGAATCGTTTGGAAACAACAGAAAAATATGTTTCAGCCATTATAACTGCATGTTGTGTTTTGCACAAGAGGGAAAAACCTTATCAATGGGTGGGAGGCTGAGGTGTGGAGACTTGCTCATAAGTTTGAATAGCCAGCAAGGCTCTGATAAAGAATACAAATACCTGTAGGAATGCTGTCAGGGATGCCTACTGTTCATATTTTGATGTTAGCGGGAGCTGGTGGTGTTGGGATACAGATTTTGTGGGTATTGGGGGGTATTGTGTGTGGGTGGTTGAAATTTAACATTCCCTATGTGCTTCTGCAAAACTATATCAATTATTTCAGCATTATTTAAAGAATTTTCTGTGTTAAATGCAATGATGACTCATAAAACGATTTGCAATGCATTATTATAATTTCTTTAAAGTTAAAGCAATGAAAAAAATCTCTGTATCTGGAAGTACGATTTAAAAGTAGTTTTAAATAATCAGCTATTCATAATCCTTCAAAATCAAACAAATCAAAGTGCAACAGTAAAAACATTTAAAATATAACTTTTTTGAGAAGAGGAGGGTACATAAAGTTAAAGATTATATGTCTGGAAAATACTGTAGAGTACAGCTTAGACTCGTGAGCCATCTCAAGTCTAATCAATGACCTTTTCCCTGGCAGATGTCATCTTCATATCAAGGATAACTAATGAAGGCACATTAGGCAAAAGGGAGACTTGAACCCAGTCCTGGACTGGTTAAATCCCTGGGCTGAGAGGTATAATGGGAAGCACACTTGCTGGTACTACCACCAGGGCCAGTGAGGCCAACAGTCTTCTGGACCCCTGGACAAGGCAGAGGGGGAGGGTGGTTGCTTTGTGCCCCTGGAAGGGACAAAGTCTCACGTAGAAGGGGCGGGGCTGGGGTTAGCCTCCCCAAGACAGCCCTCAGTGGCACCCAGAGCACGCCAGCCCTTCATGCTGCCTGGAGTGTGCTGCATGAGGCTCTGGGGGCAAATTAAAGATGCCACTGCTGCTAGGAGGCCCAAGCACTTTTGAATTGCCAGGCCCTGAGGCAGCTGTCCCCTTCCCCACCTCTCACCCCTGGTAAGCAAGCCTGACCAGGGGAATTTTACATATTCCCTGATCTGTTAGGCAGTCTCTGAGAATGCCTTATGGAATCAGGTGCTGCATTAGATAGGTGGGGCAATGCTTTGTTTGAGAATGCTACTGGGGTGTAGGAGTGAGCTAGGCATCTGGACTGAGATGGCTGTGTACATGCCTAGCCCCAGACTTTGAGCTCTCCTAAAAGACTTTATTAGTGGAAACGTAGGCACATAAAGAATGTAGGCACTTACACAATTAGGCAACACTAAGCAGGGGTTTTGAGGAGCTAAATTTTAGACTTAGGAGCCTAAAGTGGCCCAGACCCAGCTCTTTATACTCCCTGCACAGTGAACTTGTCAGAGTGTGGCAGGAGCAGGCAGAGCGCCTTTCAGAAGCGGGATGAATCATAGAACACTAGAACTGAAAGGGACCTTGAAAAGTCATCGAGTCCAGTCCCCTGCCCTCACAGTAGAACTCAGAACCGTCTAGACCATCCCTGATAGATGTCTATCTAACCTGCTCTTAATTATCTCCAGAGATGGAGATTCTACAACCTCCCTAGGCAACTTATTCCCAAAGCAATTTAACCGCCCTGACAGTTAGGAAGTTTTTCCTAATGTCCAGCCTAAACCTCCCTTGCTGAAGTTTAAGCCCAATGCTTCTTGTCCTATCCTCAGGCCAAGAAGAACAATTTTTCTCCCTCCTCATGACACCCTTTTAGATACCTGAAAACCACTATCTTGTCCCCTCTCAATCTTCTCCTTTCTAAACTAAACAAGCCCAATTCTTTCAGTCTCAGTCTTCCTTCATAGGTCATGTTCTCTAGACCTTTAATCATTCTTGTTGCTCCTCTCTGGACCCTCTCCAATTTCTCTACATCTTTCTTGAAATGTGACACCCAGAACTGGACACAATACTCCATGGCTACGTCTAGACTGGCATGATTTTCCGCAAATGCTTTTAACGGAAAAGTTTTCCGCTAAAAGCATTTGCGGAAAGACGTTTAGATTAGACGGGCTTTTCGCAAAAAGTGCTTTTGCGGAAAGCGTCGTGCTAATCTAGGCTGCGCTTTAGCAAAAAGCCCGATCGCCATTTTCGTGATCGGGGCTTTCAAAACAAATCTGAGCTGTCTACACTGGCCCTTTGCGCAAAAGCTTTGCGCCAAAGGACTTTTGCCTGAACGGGAGCAGCATAGTATTTCGCAAGAACACTGACAATCTTACATGAGATCGTCAGTGTTCTTGCGAAATCAGCGGCCAGTGTAGACAGCTGGCAAGTTTTTCCGGAAAAGCGGCTGATTTTCCGGAAAAACTTGCCAGTCTAGACACAGCCCATTTGAGGCTTGATCAGCGCAGAGTAGAGCAGAAGAATGACTTCTTGTGTCTTGCTCACATTCCTGTTAATGCATCCCAGAATCATAATTACTTTTGCAACAGCATCACACTGTTGACTCCTGTTTAGCTTGTGGTCCACTATGACCCCTCGATCCCTTTCTGCAGTATTCCTTCCTAGACAGTCACTTCCCATTCTGTATGTGTGAATCGGATTGTTCCTTCCTAAGTGGAGTACTTTGCATTTGTCCTTATTAAACTTCATCCTATTTTCCTCAGACCATTTCTCCAGTTTGTCCAGATCATTTTGAATTATGACCAGGGCTATGACTAGCCGGGCAGCTGCCTGGGGCGCCAACCTTATAGCTGCCATCAGGTGCTGCGTGCCCGGCTCCTGGATCGCAAGCTGCAGCAGCTCCCAGCGGCCACCCTGCAGCGGCCGCCCGGGGCGAGGGCCGCGTTAACCCCCACAGCACCAGCCAGCAGCGCCCTTCCCCCCACGGCCGCGGGGCCCTGCACAGCCAGGCTCTGCCCGCCCCGGGCAGCGTGCCAGCGGCGGTAGCCGGGCTGGGCCGGGCCGGGCCCATGCGTCCTGCCGCCACCAGCTCCGTGTGCCTTCCCCCTCGCACTGGCGCGGGGGCACACATGTGCCCTCCCCCACGCGCCAGCGTGGGGAGGGGGCCGTACATGCGCCCTCCCCCAACCCAGGGCGCAATTAAACTGTCTGCCCGGGGCGCCAGAATGGCTCGATCTGGCCCTGATTATGACCCTATCCTCCAAAGCAGTTGCAACCCCTCCCAGCTTGGTATCATCTGCAAACTTAATAAGCGTACTCTATATGCCAATATCTAAATCATTGATGAAGATATTGAACAGAACCGGTCCCAAAACAGACCCCTGCGGAACTCTACTTGTTATGCCCTTCCAGCAGGATTGTGAACCATTAATAACTACTCTCTGAGAACAGTTATCCAGCCAGTTATGCACCCACCTTATAGTAGCCCCATGTAAGTTGTATGTGTCTAATTTATTAAGAAGATCATGCGAGACCATATCAAATACCTTACTAAAGTCTAGGTATGCCATGTCCACCACATCTCCCTTATCCACAAGACTCATTATCCTATCAAAGAAAGCTATCAGATTGGTTTGACATGATTTGTTCTTTACAAATCCATGTTGGCTATTACCTATCAGCCTATTATCTTCCAGGTGTTTGCAGATGAATTCCTTAATTACTTGTTCCGTTATCTTTCCTGGCACAGAAGTTAAACTGACTGGTCTGTAGTTTCCTGGGTTGTTCTTATTTCACTTTTTTATAGATGGGCACTATATTTGCCCCTTTCTAGTCTTCAGGAATCTCTCCCATCTTCCATGATTTTTCAAAGATGGAAGGCTCAGATACCTCCTCTATCAGCTCCTTGAGTATTCTAGGGATGACTGTGCCCTGGGTTTCATGTGCTCCAACTGCCTATTCTTCAGCTGCCACAAAGTCCATAGGGACCATGGCAGCCATGCACAAATTAAAACAGTCTTGCCAGCTGTCCCACTTCAGGGATTGTCTCTCTCTCTCTATAAATATATATATTAAAGAACTTTTTCTGCAGGACAATAGAATGATGGCATGCATCACTCTGCATCCTGCAGCCCCTCTATTGGTCCTCAGCCATCCGGCCTCCTCCAACCCTCCCTCCCTGGTACTCTGGGGGGCAGGATGGGAGCCATGCGGCCTCCCCAGTCTCTCCAGTGTGTGGGGCAGGAGCCGCACAACCTCCCCCCTCCCTGGTGCTCTTGGGGGTGGAGCCACACAGCCTCCCCCTACCCGCTGCTCAGGGGGGCCGGAGCTGTGTGGCCTCCCTCCTCTCTGGTGCTCTGCAGGAGGTGGTGGGAGGCTGGAGCTGAATGACTTCCTTCCTCCCTGGTGCTGGGGAAGAGGGGCAGGAGCTGCATAGCCTTCCCCTTCCCCCCCTCCCTGGTGCTCCAGAGCAGGGCCAGAGCCCTGTAGCCTCCTCCCTTTCGTCTTCCGGGTGTGCTGGGGAGGAGGGATTGGCAAGCGTAGCAAGCAGGGGGAGCAACCCCCTAGTTTTCATTAAAGTCACCTCCCAATTAGGAAATATCCAGAACTGTGACTATTCAATAGACAGTTCTGCTTTTGCTGAATTCTACATTCAAATAACTGTATAAGAAATTAAAATGCTCCATTCAGCCTTTTCACCCAGTACAAATGAAATATCCATGGCAGGAGAGTCTTCCAATTAATATCAGGAGAGGCTTGGTTTTTCACGCCATATGTAAGGAATCAATCTTATAACAAAATTTGCAGAACACTGATCTAATTGAGTGTGAGAAAATCACTGGCAATGAACAGGAAAATCTTTCCCTCAGGCACTTAACACTGCATACACTTTTGAGAAATTGATGAATTGCAAATTAGAGATTTTAAAGTTTTCAGTGTAATTTTCATTATAATACGGTTGGTGTACTTACAAAGTTTCTTGTGGTTTGAAAGCTATTAGCAGTTCCTGCCACATTCTCTATTTTATGTAATCTTCAAATAGCCACATTTTTCAAATCTTTCAAAGCTTGACCATTGTGCGTTGCATTTTATACAACACTTTTCAGGAGCAGGCGGAGAACCTTTTAGGAGTGAGATGAGTGTGGCCTCATCAATCTAATCAATCAGTTATTGGCTTTGAATATGTTATTTGAAACCACTCCTTCCTAATCAGATTCTAGTGAATGGAAGAGTCCTGCCTCTTGCTCGTTTGTATCTTTTGGGAAGGATTAATTATTATATTATCATGAAGGGTGATCCCACTGGGTAAAGCCATCACAAATTTTATGGATTGATATGTGTATGAATCTTATGGTAGGATATGTAAATCTTACATACCATGCTATATGTAAAATATTGTATGAAGCAGTTTATCATCAATGTGCAAAGTTGGGAGGAGTGTGAAAAATCCCATTCAAAGTGGAGGGGAACCTCTGGCACTGGGCACAATTCCACACGAAGCAGCTTTGATCCAAAAAACAGAAGCAAAGTGAGAAAGAAGAAAGCAGTGTGCCATAATCTTGAATTCCAGCTCAGACAATACATGGAGCTGTGAAACTTGTAACCTGTGCCTGTCTCCATTTGGGCTTGTCAGCTCTAAGCAAATTTATAAGGACCTGAATAGACCTCTTACATGTATACTATGATCTAACACAGGGGTCAGCAACCTTTTCAAACCAAAGAGCCAAACTACATCAAAATTCAGAACAAGTCGTCAACAAAGCTGTATAAAAATGCACATTTGCATGACTGAAAATATACAACTTAATATTATTGATAACTGACACGGTTAATAATAGCATAAATGAAACATTGCACTCATAACTCCAGTTACGTCATAACTGGTGAAATCCAGCTTCATGCACGCATTTCAGGCTGTCTTCTGTCAATCTTATGGCAGAGGGCTGAGGATCTGGGGGGTACAGGAGTCTGGGTTGGGGTGTATGGAGGCTCAGGGCACAGGGTTGGGATGTGGGGGAGTACAAGAGTGTTATGGAAGGGAGCTGGGGATGTGGGGGTGCATGAGGGTCAGATTTGGGGTATATGAGGAGCTCAGGGCAGGGGGTTGTGATGTGTGGGATGTGCAGGAGGAAGGGAAGGGTGCTGGGGTGGGAAGTAATTATGGCGGGGGAAGGGAAGCAGGGGACAGATTACCTTACCTGGCTGGGGCTGGGCTGCTGCACCCAGGCAGCAGTGGCTGGACAAGGGGCCGGGCCAGGATTGCCACAGCTGGATTGTGGCCTCCCCTTCTATCCTTGCTGCAGCAGGAGTGGAGGCCCACCATCAGGCCTTCCTGTAGCCAGATGGGGGCTGGACCGTGGGGTTTCCAGGAAAGGATGCTGCCTGATTGTGGCCTTGTTAGTCCCAGCTCTGGCACATGGAGCAAGCTGCTCATCATGCACCCTGCTCCAGGAGCAGCCAGGCAGCCACCACCAGCTTCTCCAGGGCTGGCGCTGTGGCCTGGGTGAGCTGCGTGCTGGGCAGCTTGCTCTGGAACTGCACTGCGGCCCAGCTTCAGCTCTGGCACATGGCTAGGGGAAGCAGTGCTGTGGCCAGGGTAGTGTT
Organism: Rafetus swinhoei; assembly: GCA_019425775.1. Taxonomy (NCBI): domain Eukaryota; kingdom Metazoa; phylum Chordata; order Testudines; family Trionychidae; genus Rafetus; species Rafetus swinhoei. The sequence goes on along the minus strand of CM033442.1, from coordinate 25,735,904 downwards.
AAGGACTGACTGCCGATAGCCCTGCTTCTTCTGGGCGTGTGGAGCTGCCCCTCCCCACCTTACCATGGAGCCCCGAGGGCCTGGTGGCCCCACTGGGGGTATGTCTACACAGTAGTGTTATTTTGGAATAACTGATGTTATTTTGACGTAACAAAATTTGGCTACATTGTCACCGAGTTCTTCCGGCAGAAAATATACTAATGAGGGACTCATTAGCATAAGTTGCAACATCATTAGCAGGGCTCGCTGAACCGCGGTGAGCCCCGCTCGCCAGCCGCGCTGTCCGGCGACCTGCGCATGCGCAGATCGCCCGAACCCGGCTCTTCCAGGTTACAATCTACTCGCCACAGGCGAGTAGATTGTATTATTTGTCGAGCCCTGATCATTAGCATATTTTCCGCCGTTTCTTTTTGTGCAAAAAAAAGTCCACGCTGCTTGTTTTTGTGCAAAAACTGACTGGAAGAGATTATGCAAATGAAGTGTGAGAAAATGCTAATCTATGCTTCATTTGCATTGCCTCTTCTGGCAAAGCATGTAGTGTAGCCATAGCCTGTGAGTCTACACAGCAAGCCATTATTTTAAAATAATGTTGAGCTGGAGGACTTCTTACTCCAACTCCTGTAACCCTCATTTCACCAGGAGTAAGGGAAGTCGAAGGAAGAGTGTTCTTCCTTTGACCTCCTGCTGCATAGACAGCACCAAAAGCTGAATTAAGCTATTTTGACTTCAGCGATTAAATTGATGGAGCTGAAGGTACATAGCTTAATTTGACTTTAGCACTGCTGTGGGTGCAGAGGTGGGCTGGGCTGGCCAGGAGGAGGGGTGCAGAAGCTGCCTGAGCTGGGAACAATGTGTCTGTGCTGTTCCCCCTAGAGGGTAGCAGTGGTGCTCCAGTCCCTGGGCTGGGGAAGGGCACAACTCAAACCCACAATCACAGGCTCCAAAGGCTGATGCTTTATCCATTAGGCCATCCTCCTCTTCTTCCTTCAGCCCACTCCTGCAGTCAGCAGGACCAGCTGGGTCAGTTTAATCATGCTCTTCAAGTGAGCTCTCAGCACTGCCCTGATACCAGCCTGTTGCTCACTCTTAAAAGTGAGAGGGAGCTTGCTCAGATTTACCAACTCCAACCCAGTGATCATTGCTCTTTTGCCTCTAAGCAGCAGCACTTACCATACCTGCCTTGTATAAACTAGTGAAATGCCAGCTCTGAGAGGCTAGGAAATATGCATTTTAAATAGGCATGAACTTCAGGATTAAGACAACTAAATGAGATGCATAAATCCCAAATACTGAACTACACATTATTACACTGACAATTCAGAATTCTGCTTCCTTGATAAGCAATATTCTCCCAAAGGTGTTTTCCCTCTTTCCTCATTTCCTGTGAAATCACCTCATCTCTGTGGTCAGTTTGCCATTATGTTATCTGCTTACACCAAGTTCTAGGCATTCTCTGAAGAATGTCCATGATCAGGCCTTTATGTGGTTGCTAATGGGTGTGACCTTTTTTTTGGCACCACAAACACCTAAATGTGAAAAACAGTAAGGTGGTTGTTTTGCCTTCTCTTGCTAATGTCTATCAGCAGTTGTATGTGTTATAAGATTCTACAAATTTGGCCTCTACTAAAAGATCATTTTTGTCTGGACATAAAAATGTTGATTTTGTCTCAGTGCTTTTTACAGTGAAGGGAAAACACCAGCCATAGCCTGTCCATGCATTTTTTCCTGACTTTTAGGCTACATCTACACTGCAGTGCTATTTTGGGATACCAGAGATATCCCGAAATAGATATTCCACATCTTTTGAGTGCACCAGTTATTCCTACATTCCTGCAAGCCTCATTCCACGAGGAGTAAGGGACATTTCAGAATAGCAGGTTATTTCGAAATTTGGTACTGTGTAAACAGCGCCAAATTATGAAATAAGCTATTTTGAAATGAGATCAAAATAAGATAGATGTAATTTGCGTAGCTCAAATTGCGTATCTTATTTTGAGCTACGGTACAGTGTAGATACATCCTTAATGGTTTTCCTATTTTCATCAAGTTCTCTTTCTACTTAATTTTTTGCTTCAACCTATCTTTTGAAAACAGCACTTAAGTAATGTATCAAATTGTTTAAATTGTGTTCATTAAATCAAAAACATTTTTAATGTCTCATGGATCAATGATTGTGATACAAGTCCTCATATCTGCAAATAAATCCATACAGTACTTATTACCATGAAACTCAATCAGTACTAGGGATGTAAGCAAGTAGTCAACTACTCAATAAGCCTAGGTATATTGGGTAGTTGAGTCACTATTTGCCTACTTGCTCCCCCACTTGCTGCCTCTGTATCAGAGGCAGCAAAGCAGGGTGGGAAGCAGGAGCTGGTGCTGGGGGGAGCCAGCTTAACAGCCGGGTCCCCCTGCACTGTGTCCAGGGTGCAGGATGGGGAGCAGGGGAGACAGAGGCATAGTGGGGATAGGTCCAGGACTGCTGTGCTTCTACCCTTTAAATGTAGTAAGAACCGGGTGGCTCTTGGTACAATTAAAAGGCAGAGGTGCTGTGGTCTTGGACCTGGTGTGAGCCGGGACTGCTCAGTCCTGGCTCATACCGAATCTGGGATAAACCCCCACTGCAGCTCTGCTGTAGTTTAAATGTAGTGGGATCTAGGCTGCCTGTGCACCTGATTCCTACTACAATTAAACTGCAGAGCCACAGCAGGGGTAGCTCCTCAGCCCCACTTCTCCTTATCGACTAATTATGTAGTCAATACAAATTACTGTATATCAACTACACGATTAGTCAATTACCTGCCTCTGAACATCCTTAATCAGTACCTATCCCACCAAAGACTTACCCAGTTTTTTGCCTCCAGAAATTCCTGTATTTGAGATTATCTGTTGCTTAATAATATTTTTATCAACAGTCAACAGGACTGGTGATTAATAATTGTAAAATAGTCTACATATTTTTCTTCAGTTACAGATCACTATTAAGTATTGTTATGTATTCAAATTAGAAAATCCCTCCCAATCTTGGGCTTCAAAAGGAATCCCAGAAACCTGAATGACACTACCAGAAGTCTCATCCAAAGCCAAGTGAATTATATGATTTAAAAGATTAAAGAACATGTTAGTTTTTCTGCCGTTAAAGATTTACCAAATCATTGTTCCATGGGAGGAACAAGGAAGGCTTTCCTCCAATGAAAACAGAAACATGAAAGTGAAGTTAAATGAACCCTAAAACTTGTAATTTAAATTCTTAGCTAGGTAAAATTAATAAGGATAATTACTTGTTGGCTTGATTGTCCAACTCCAAAATTTGCTACAAGACGTTGAAAAGGACTGAAAATTATAGGAGTGAATTAAGACAAATTTAATAAGAGCACTATCATTGTTATCTAAGAGGATCAGTAAATGTATGCAAAATACAGTTAGGGAGACACTTAGTAAAAATGTAGGAAAAATCTTGTCCTTTTCATCGCACTTACTGAAGAGGCATATGACACATTAAATTAAGTATGATCCCCGTTAAAAGTGTTTCTGCTTGTATAGCTTGGGAACATATTTTGTTCAAACTTATTTGGTGCCTTATTTTCATGATAAAATTGATTGCCTAATCTTTAATATGCTTGTATAGTATTGAATATAGGCTCCTTCTATTGGCAAAGGTGGCAAATTTTCATGGATGTTAACTGATAGGCCAAAAGGCTCAATTCTTCTCCAGCTGAAATCAGTGAGTCCAACTCTCAAAGTCTCTACATCTTACTTTAATACGACTGAGAGTTTTGCCTGAGTGAGGACTGGAGACCATATACTGAGCAAAGACTTCAAGATTTGGCCAGTCAGGAGTTTTAACATTGGCTTCAATAGGAGAAGGAATTGGCTCTGTGTCTGAAATATAAATAAATAAATAAAAATAATGAGTTCAGATCCTGCTGTAGATGCATTTTCATTCATAGCTCTTCATGCCTTTCTTCTATGAAATGTTTTGTTGCATTTTCAACAATTCATTTGAAAATACTCATTACTGAAGAAAAATAAATACACAGTGTCAGGCTTTTACCTAGCCATTGATGCTACACAATAGTCTACCCTTTGTGGATTCATACAGGAATTTCCCTAGGACAGTGGTTCTCAAAGTGCGGTCAGGGCTCGCCCTCCACCTGCAGTGTGCCACTCCCCCTTCTCAGGGCTGGAGGGAATAGCAGTGCAGGAAACCACTTGCCTGGAGACTTTCCCCTTTGCTCTCATTGCCTATGATTCTGGCCAACAGGAGCAGTGGAGGGGTGTGCGCGCCTAGGAGCAGTGGGAGGCTGGGAGGCATGGAGCCTGGTAAGCACCCCCCAGCTCCCTCATGTCCAGCCCGTGCACCCCCTCCCCTTCAAACACCTCCTCCTACTGAGACCCCACACTCCCAGCTCACTCCAGGACCCTACTTCCTGGCCAGACCCCAATCCTCAGCCTGCTCCTGCACCCTATCTCCCAGCCAGACTCTGCACACCCACTCCCTCCTCCATTTTGTCATCATGGGTGGTTGGCTGGAGGTCAATGGAAAGGTCTGTGTTGAGTGGGGTGGGCTGTGGCCCAAAAAGTTTCATAATCACAGCCCTAGGATGAGAGATTTCCTATGTTTCCAGTTCAGTTGACTTTCTGGCCCCTTCACACCATCAGAGCTAACATAAGGAGTTCTGCAAGGAGTCCTTAATCCTAACCTGATCCCTCTTCCGGCAGCCCATGAAAAACTGTGTTCCAGCCTGATCCCTGTATTTCATGGTCTGCGCAGAGAGCTGGATTTTAAACTGGCTCACCTAGAGGACCAGCTCCCGCCTGCCACCCCGCACTGCTGCCTCTGATACACTAAGATTTCATGTGGTTACATGGCTAGTCAATTACACAATATCTAACATCCCTAGTCCCTTCCCCACATATAGTACTCAACATACAGTACTCAATGACACGCTGCAATAAAATATACTAGTGCCTAGATGGGGCAAGCATTTGTGATTTACGTGGTTCATCAATGAACCTTCCCTTTTCCAGAAATTACGGTCAGAAGTAGCAGGCAGAGTCTCAAACAAGAAACCACATCCATGATTTTTATTTCAGGTGTGAAATTCACTGCAGCCTTAGCATGACACAAAAGCAGAAGTTTTGACTTTTTTTAAATTTTTTTTACACTTTTTTTTACTTTAGGTTTTGTTAAAACATGAGGGTTTTTTAAGCCTGAATTTTACACTGACAACAAGGTTTAAATCAAGAGTTACATTTCTTTGTGCTGCTCTGCAAAGGTTTGATTCAGTGTTCCCTTACTCATGCAACAAATCAGTGAAATAAGGAAACCAAGGGATGTCCCTTAAAACAAGGGACAGGTGGTCACCCTAACAATTTCCCATTATTTTTGTTGGGTTAACTGTTTTTGTTGGTTTAACAATTTAATCATAAATAAAATGATTCTGACCACGTTTCTGAAGTAAAAGAAGAAATGACAGGTGACATATTAAAAAACCCTTGTCCGTTAATATTTAAAGGACATGCAAATTTTGCCATATTAGGAGGGAAGGGGAAATGAATAAAAGCTTACAAGGTCAGAATTTTTTTAAAAAAATTGAAGGAATCTGGTTTTGCCCTGAAACTCTCACTCCTATGTGTGGCTTTGTTGTTTTTTAAACCTGTTTTATTTTTCTCCTCCACTTTTCCTGAACAAATTATATTAATCACATGTTTTGAATAGAAAGTAATTTACTTACAATGAAACTCAAATGTATTAAAGAAACATAAGAATGGCCATACTGGGTCAGACCAAAGGTCCATCTAGCCCAGTATCCTATCTGCCAACAGTGGCCAGTAGCAGATGCCCCAGAGGGAGGGAACACATCATCATGTAATCCCTCTCCTGACATCCATTTCCAGACAAACAGAGGTTAGGGACATCATTCCTAGCCATCCTGGCTAATAGCCAAACTTCCATGAATCTATCTAGCTCTTTTTGAACCCTGTTAAAGTCATATCTATCTTTTTTACTTTAAGTGGCTTGAGAAAGTACAGATAGTTATTTCTGAAGATACAACAGTTTAATTTACTTCAGTCCTTTCCTTTCCCATTTTAGAAAATATTACCAGATTCAACGGAGTGAAGACAAATTAAAGTCAAACAGAATCATATCTTAAACAAAGTGATGTTAATCTGACCCATAGATTGAAATATTATATACTCACCCTTTCTGTTCAGTTATTCAGGTAAAAACTGATTTTCTCCTTATTCCCTGTATTTGGGCCAAAATCTGACCTTGTATGACCTCGTTGAATCCAACATACAAGCAGTTAAAGGCTGAAATATTAGAGTTAATTTACTCATTTCCAAAGGATTCACTTTAAGTTAGCTGATATCTTTTCCAAAAACATTAGTAAGATAAATGTTGATGAAGTAAGTTACAACAGAAGTGGGAGAGATCAATTTATTTCCTGCTGAGTGGTTATCACTCTTACCGAGAAGTAGTATTCTGTTTGAAAGTCAAATGAAATTATATGTCAACTTTATCGCTTCAATATCAAAAAACAAAGCTTATCTCCTTTTGCCTTGCTTTTTATAGAACCAATTTTCTTTGCCACTACTTGCAGCTACTGGCCCATACTTTCCCAATCAACCACACTAATTTCTTTTTCTTTCATTTGAAAGTATATTTTATTCTTCCAAAAACCATCTCTGCTTTCTGAAGTGTTAATTAGTTGTGCACAGGTTTTCCATTAATCATTTTTTAGGCCCGAGGAAACTGAAAAACATGATAAAATTTATAAAGGATGAGTATATGGATCAAATTTGCCCCAAGCACAGGAAAAAAACAACTCCCTTGACAACTCCAGGGCCAGCCGGAGGTGGCGAGGGGAAGGGAGGAGAAAAGAGCGGAATTGCTGGACCTCCCTGGCTGCTGGGGGAAAGAGGAGGGAAGAGCAGGTGCCAGAGCGGCCTTGGGGTCGGCCCCTCTCTGGTGGCTGGGGGGAGTGAAGGAGGGCCAGGGCTGGGGTGGCCTCAGCCCTGGGACCTCCCCGACCAAGTGGAAAGTTGGTGAACATAGTGAGCAGGGGGCGCAGCCCCCTATTTTATGTTCAAAGTAAGAAAAAATAGCAGGCTGCAAGACAAAGGCTATGTTTACACTACAGAGTTTGAGGGAAAAGGGTTGTTTTTCTGTAAAAACTTGCAGAGCGTCCACACCTCAAGCGCATTTTTGCGCAAGTAAATCAAAAGATCAGAGGGGTTTTTGCACAATTGGTAATCCTCATTCTACGAGGAAGAACACCTTTTTGTGCAAGAGCTCTTGCGCAAAAAGGCATGTGTGGACGGGGAAGAGGAAAAAGCACAGGTGCCCTGGTGGCCATTCTGTCCATAGCAATCACTGCTTACTTGCAAGAGAGCATTCAGGCAGTCTGGAGGCTCTCTTTTGCAAAAGTGCATTGCTTTTTCGATGCACTTTTGCAGTGTGGATGCTCTCTTGCGCAAGAAGTTTTTGCGGAAGATCTTTTCCAACAAAAGCTTCTCGCACAAAAAGCCTGCAGTCTAGGCGTAGCCAAAGTAACATCCACAGGCAGAGAGGTTTTCCTGAGTAAGTTTCTACTAGGGGTAAGGATTTATGTTTAGATCAGGCCTGCACGACGTGCAGCCCATGGGCCGCATGCGGCCCGCAGGGGCTCACTGTGTGGCCCATGACAACTACAGGTGGTGCGGCCCCATCTGATCCGCCGGCCGGGCGGAGGAGCGGAGCGCCGCTGGGGAGGGGTAAATGCAGCGATTCTTGCCGCCGGGCTGCCTGCATGCAGCTCTGGCGCAAGGAGGCGGGGCGTGAACCAGAGGACGGGACGCCAGCAGACGCCAGGACGCTGGCATGACGTGGCATCATGACATCACAGCTGGCGACTGCCGGATTCAAAAAGGTTCCGGCAGCCCCGCAAACTGGAAGGCAGAAGCCAGGTAGGGAAGGGGAAGGGTCTTGTGCTGAGGGGAAGGGGGCAGGTCAGGAGAAAGGGGAAGGCACCAAGGGGCAGGGTGTAGGAGAGACAAATGCCAAGGGGCCAAGTGGAGACAATGAGGAAAAGGGCAGGAGGGGAGGTGGCAGTGGGAGGGGGGACAGGGTGATGCTGGGAGAGGAGAGGGTAAGGGCATTGGGAGCCGTATGTTGTGCAGGCCTGATTTAATTGAAAAATTCTTAATAAAGTATCACCACCCCCCAAACCTACCCTTGCAGCCCGCAGCTGTTTTCTTTGGAGCAATATGGCCCTCACTGCTTTCTGAGTTGTGCAGGCCTGGTTTAGATGTATGGGACACAGGGACACACACAACACCAGAAAAGAGAAAGTCAGAAGCAGACTCAGCCTGTCAGAAAAGTAATGTGGCCCTGATAGAAAAATTTCTAAAGGTAGTGTTGCCTGTAAAGATAGGCTTGGAAAGGAAAACAAAAGCACTGTCTCCTGCTATTTGGCGATTCCTGCTATGTTCATAGAAACAGGACTTAGTACCTTCCTTATACATAAACAAGATTGAATCAAAGAAAATGCCAGGCTCCATCATAATTTCTACTCTTCACTGGAACACTGGAGAGCCCCAAACTTCAACTAACCACTCAAGTCTAAGGGGGTACCAGTAAATATTAGCTTCTTTAGTTGTCCCTTACATTGAGCTGGACATACCCTGTCCTGTCTCCTGGTACGTAGCTGTTCCTCTGAGCCCAAGTCATTTCCAGTGTCCTGATGGATTCACCATCAGGCTCACAGATGCAGACTGTCATGAAAACCAATAAAAGGAGGCAAAATAGCCGTGTGTGTGTGTGTGTGTGTGTGTGTGTGCGCGCGCGCGCGCGCGCGCGCGCGCGCGCGCAGGTGCCTGTGCAGTTGGCTCCCCTAATGCCTAGATGGGACTGAAAATAACAGAGCTGCTGGAGAGAGACGATACAAAGAATTATTTGGGAAGGTGAAGACTGATATGTAGGTGCCCGGGAACAGAGATCTGGAGGTACTGAGAGGGGAATCTGGGATTCTTGTAGTACCTGGAGGTGCAGGAAGAGATGCAGACGGATGGTGAAATAAGTCAGAAAAGAAAATTGGAATTTGTGTGGAGAACAGAGGGAGGGTAGGACCTACCTACAGAGATCAGGCTGGAACACAATTGTTAAAGGGCTGTTAAAAGTTCAACGTAGGACTGTGGACTTCTGGTAGCCTTCTTATAGTGGATCTACTGGTGTCATAACACACCAATCTAGGAACAATAGAACCTAGGAATTTTCTTATCATAGGGAGATTTCTGTATTAATCACTTTGTGGAGTCAATTGCTGGGTAAGAGCCTGACACTACATATTTATTTTGCTTCTTCAGCAATGAAAAAAACCTCTGTTTAAATGCAAAGTATCTTTATAGCAAAATGAATGATTGAAAGTGCAGCAAAACATTTGACATAGATGAAAAATGCATTAAGGGCTGTGAATAAAATTATGTCTACAATGGTGTTTGAAGAACTCACTGCTTTTACTAGTAGACACTGAGCCAGTTCCTGATGCTATTGAACACATATTAAACTTCCCAGTTGGCAAAATGAAGATTCTTTGTGATGTACAGGGGTCGCTCTAGGCCAGGGCTGGGCAAGATGTGGCCCGGGGGCTGAATCTGGCCCGCCTAACACTTTGATCCAGCCCGTGGACTGCATCTGGCTGCTTTCTATCCTGCTGCCCGGGTGTTACACGGTCAGCCCCGTACTCGGGGTTGACCCTTCCCCTTTCCCGTGTCTGTAAGCCCCTTGTCCACCGTTAGGTAGCTCGGGAAGTTCCTGTGACCGCTGGGAGGGAAGGGGGACCTGGACCCTCCCTTTCTCCAGGTCCCAGCCCAGGACCCTAAGAACAGGCGTAACTGACGCCTTGTTCAGCCGAGTGGGGCCAATGCCGCAACTCACCGGCCCTCGGGTCCTTCTAGGTCCCGTCCTGGGCTCCTTCCTTCCCTCGGGTTGTCCTCCGTCCGGGCCCCGCTGTCCCCGGGTCTCGTGGCTGCTCCTGCGCGGTCCGAGCTGGTCTGCGCCGCCGATCCCCGGCGCCCAACTGGCCCCGTCCATCTAGCGTCCTGGCCTCGCCATCCCCGGGTCTCGTGGCTGCTCCAGTGCTTGGACCGAGCTGGCCGGTGCCGCCAATCCTCGGTGCCCACCTGACCTCTGTCGTCCTCCCCCCCGTCGGGGCGGGAGCCCTTCCCTTTTAAAGCCGGTGCCCGTTTCCCAGGACGCCGGCGCATGCGCTCCATGGTCCCTTTCCCCTCCCCCCAGCGCGCCGACTGGGGAGACTCCCGCACCTGCGCAGGCGGCCGCGGCCGCGCGGGCTCTGCAGAGCCGTTTGCGTGCTGCGGCGCCGGGGCCGCACAGCGCTCGGGTGCGGGGCTTAACCCTTCAGCCCTCGCCGCCCCGTCACACCGGGTCACCAAATTTCCAGGCGATGTCTCAGGCAGCAGGATCCTATTTAAATGGGTCATGGCTCCCAGTCGTGGTGCTACCCCAGTAGGGGCCAGAGCTGTGAGCCCTTTAAACAGCTGCAGCAACCCAGGATGGGTGTCAGGCAATGCAGTAGTGGCATGGCCGGGAGCCACAAACTCTTTGCTGTGTTTTTACTTCAAAGCCTCTGGTCCCAGACAATTCTGAGGGGAGGCTAGTCCCCAGCACTGCCTCTTCTTCCCCAGACCCTGCCCCTTCTGGGGGGTGGAGCCAGCCCATGACCACATACCAAAATTCATTAAGTGGCCCTCTTGCAAAAATTACTGCCCATCACTGCACCAGTATTAAGATATTAGCTTCTGAGTATTGTACACAACATTAAAAATGAGTTTCAACAACACCTTTATTTTCAACGCCATACAACTGACATATCAGTACATAACATATTCAAGTTTACTTTTCTAATTACAATTAATAGCTTTGCCAACCTTGTACTAGAAACTAATTCTTCTCTGTGATGAGTGACACTTACTTCCTATTGCTGGGTGCCATATTGCAGTCCTTTTCCCACTCCGTGGGCCCCTGGAGATTCCCCTCTGACCTTGGTGGGTTCTTCAGTTATTTGTCTCTCCAGTCAAATCACAAAGTCCCATGAATCCCTTCTAGGACATTTAAGAGTCCCATAAATAGACAGTCTGTTTGTCCTTGTTAGGGTCTTCAGCCCCAGCACCTGGCCCTTTAAACTCAGCCCTTTGGTTGAAGAGGAGAGAGAGAGAGAGAGGAGAGAGAGAGAGAGAGGAGAGAAAGGCACAGAGAGAGAGAGAGAGGAAGAAGAAAGAAAGGAAGAAAAGAAAGAAAAGCAGAAAAGACTCCCCAGTGGCAACCCTGTTCCCTCTTTGGAAATTAAGATAATTTACCTGGGGGTGGCAGGGGAACCCAAGCCCATCCACTACTCCAGGTTCCAACCTAAGAATCCTACACACAGCAACCCTGTACTGCTTACTCTAATTAATTGCTGTTAGTTCCATGGGTTTCTTCTTAGTAGGCTCCTTTTATCTTTTCTCTATCTCCAGGCCACAGATAAACCCCTTTTTTCTCTCCTCTTGTCCCAGAAAAAACTGACCTGCTAACCCCTGCCACTTTTTATCTGAGTCTAATGGGCTCCAATTTCCTGCTTCTGTGAGGCCTCTCTAGACTAGGCTAAAGCACCTACTTTTGCTGCTGGAGACTGGGGGGAAGTGGGACTCCAAGGCATCCTATAGGGGTCTGCAAAGGCTAGGTGCACCTGACTGTATTCTCCCCCCTAAATCAGTGGCAAAGCTCTCAGCTTCAACGGGAAGCAATTCACACCCCTTACTTTGTTAAGTAGAGTCAGGAAAGTGGTGCACATAGGGCTCCCCAAAGTGGCAAAATTATTATATTACTGTGCCAGGTCAGATGAACAGGCATGTGAAACAGAATGTAAACAATGCTGCCTTTATTGCCACAAGTACTGGGGAAAACAGAGAAACAAGATGCAACTTTCAAGACATTTTTGACATGACTTCAGTACTAAGCAGTCTAGTCATCTCAAAGAGAACTCTGATATGTGCAAATCTCTCAAGACTCCTGGGCTTCTTAAAATTCCACACCTCAAAAAACAATATGGGCTTTATATATAAACTAGCCAATTAGCCCGTCATAAGACGGGATTTTCAGGTCTCTCCTCCACGTCGGTCTTCTCTCCTGAGCCTCCGGTCTCTCGCTCCGTCTCTCTCTGTCTCTCTCCTCCTCCGCCTGCCTCCCCTCCCCAGCTCTCCTCCGCCTTCTGCCTCTCTCTCTCTCTTTCTCTTCTCCTCCCCCTCCTGCCTCTCACTCGGGGGACCGCGGAGCCCAAATGGCCGTTTGGGTGTTGCACTCCCGGTGCTGCATGAGGGGTGTGGAGCCCAAACAGTCGCTTGCGCCACTTGCTCCCACGCAGCAGTCTGGCTAAGCGGCGCAGAAGTCAGCTGAGCGCCACGGCGGGAGGCAAAGGGGGCCGGGGCGGTGACGTTCACGGCCAGGGGGCAGAGCCTGGAGCTGCTGTCACGCTGCACGTCACCGCCCCACCCCCCTTCGCCTCCCGCCGTGGCGCTTGGCTGACTTCTGCACCGCTCAGCCTGGCCGCCGCGTGGGAGCAAGCGGTGCAAGCGGCTGTTTGGGCCCTGCACTCCCCATGCAGCACGGGCCGCCCAGAGGGAACAGCCAGCATTTCAGGCAACAGCGCCCCCCAGAGAGAACAGCCAGCATTTCAGGCAACAGCGCCCCCCAGAGGGAACAGCCAGCATTTCAGGCAACAGCGCCCCCCAGAGGGAACAGCCAGCATTTCAGCGTTACAGACTCTCAGACACTGGGCTACTATATATGATAGTCCTTATGTTAATCCTATTTGTGTGCAAATTGTGTGGTAAAGTGGGCTTGCATAGAAGTAACTGGTTACAGAGTAACAGAACATTTAGTTTTATATTGTGCCTTTTTTAGCCAAAGTCTTTCAAACCACATTACAAATATGTGAAATATTAATGAATATACTTACCCAGAATAGCCATTTTCCTATCCACAAAGACTGGATTTTACATTCCTACTAACTGGTTAACCAGCTAAACATAGTGGATAACAGGTTAATCGATTAAAGGGGATGACCCCTAGAAAATCGGAACTTCAGGGGATAGCTGTTAGTCTATTACAGAAAAAAAAACCAAATGGTTTGGTAGCACTTTATATAGACTAACAAAACATGTAGATGGTATCATGAGCTTTGTGGGCACAGCCCATTTGGGACATTTGGTCATAGAATCATAGAGCTGGAAGAGACCTCAGGAGGTCATCAAGTCCAGCCCCCTGCCCAAGGCAGGACCAATCCCACCCTAGTACAAGCATGCAGTTAAACAAGGACACAGCCCCTCAATTTGCATGCAGGCATCAGGAGTTAAAACACTTTAAACATTTGGGCTGTAGGTCCCAGATAGATAGATAGATATAACCACTGGCCTGACTGGAAAAGCTGTAACTTTCTGTAGAGGCAGCCATCTCAGACAACTTCACTACAGACCCCAGGAGCCTCCGCTGCCTACAACTCCCAGTTTGCCACAAGCCCAGGGTTCGCTGCGTAACCCTTTGATTTGCAGGGGGTGTGGAGAGCATGTAGCCTACAACAGGACACGCGACATGGTTCTCTCTGTGCCCCCCGTCCCCGGCGGGCAAGCCAGCAGGCTGCTCACCACGGGCGCGCGGCGAGGCAGAGGCCCAGCGGGAGAACCCGCAGGGCTTGTGCCAAGCTGGGCTGGGACCAGCGGCACAGCAGAGGCGGCCGCAGCCCGCGCGCCACTTTGAGTGCCGACCGAGGAATGCGAACAATGCGCCCAGCCAGCCCCCTTCCGAGCGACTGCGCCTCTCCCGCATGCGCCCTGTGCGGCCGGCGAGTCAGCAGCAGTAGCAAGCCTGGTTGTCTTGAAAGCAAGCGAGAGCGAGCGAAAGAGAGAGAGATGCAGCTACCGAGAGCAAAGGGGTAAACGCCCGACGCCGGCTTTGCAGAGGGAGGTGCGGTTCCTCCCTCTTCACTCAGGGATTGCTGCATGCTCCTGTTGGAAAGCCCGGATCCTCCCGTGGCTTGTCCCAAGCTGGCTTTGCCCGGCACCGGGGCAGCCTTTTCTGGCGAGGTGCTACCCCTTCCGAGGGAGTTCAGAGAATGACCCGAGTCCACACCCGAAGGATCTGAATTGCATGGAGGCGGTGGTGCTGTTAGCCCTACCAAGGTACTGAGCCCTTCCCACAGGTTAGACCTGCCTGTGTTTTTCAGCAATGCAAACCTGAGATTCCTGAGCAACAGCTGTTCAGCGTTTTGCATAATTTTAAACAGGAGAGTGTCACCATTTGTTCCCGTCTGTTCTGTGCGAGGAGGGTTAGGTTCGGTCGGTATCCAACACGCTTTGCTACTGTAGTCAGTGCTCGCTGTTCAGCTGCACAGCGAGTAGGCCGGGGAGGGACACGAACGGGGCTGTTTAAAATCGATTCTGGTTTTGTGTGTGTGTGTTTCTACTGCCTGTTTGGTATCCTGGAGGTGGTCAGTCCAGCCTGAGTTAGCTGTCCGGGAAGAGGGCTGGTTAGTACAGGATTACCTGGAATAACCCCCCACCCACAGGTGCATTTTCACTTGGATTTATAGCCGTAGATGAACTGAACGTGTAACTATCTGATTTCCTCAGGCCTGGAGGAAATGTCCTGAATGGACGGTGACATGAAGCATTTCTGCCTGCCAGGGGAAGTTGCATGAGAATTGGCTGTAGCTAAGCAGCAACACCCAGCTCCTGGCTGCAGTTACTATGGCCCAGTCCAGGGTCTGGAGCAGCATCAAATCTATGCTGAGAAGGAACGATGATCCCTTGTTCTTGAATGACACCAGTGCCTTTGATTTTTCCGAAGAAGTGGGTGAGGAGGACTGTCCCCGGTTTAACAAGTTGCGAGTGGTAGTTTCTGATGACACTTCGGATGCAGCTCCAGACATACCTGTCAATGGGGCTCACCTAGGTCTGCAGTCCGATGATGACTCCTTGCTGGACCGGGATATTGCTTTGCGAAGCACACAGACTAGCTCCTCCAGGACAGACCCTTGCAGCAATTGCAGTAAACAGAGGGAATTATCAAAACAGAGGAAGGTGAAAAAACGACTGACCCTGGCTGCAGTTCTCTATCTCTTCTTTATGATTGGAGAGCTCATAGGTAAGTTGGATTTGGTTTTCTTACTCTCTCAAGGGTTAATGGAAAAATGCCTCTGTGCTTTTTTTAGGACACTGTTTTATTACACAGTTTTCCTTTAATTATTTGCTAAAGGAGACTGTGTATTGGTTTGAGACCCACAGATGTCAGCATAAAGTCCAGAGAGTGCTCAGGGTAAAGGCAGTCAGCAGGCAATTAGCATAAGGAAAGAGTTTAAAGGGACACTGCCAACATTAACTCTTCCCTGGTTGATGTTTATGAGGATCTTATCAACAAAGAAGACATTTTCAGTTTGTTTCCCTTTAATAGCAGAATACCAGTGTCTCTATAAGATTGTAGGGCCTTCAAACCTCATTATTTATATTAGTTTCCAGATACATCATACAGCAATATAATTTAGTTCTACCATTGAAAGGGAAAAAATTCCCTCATGAAACTGAGAGTTAGAATCCAGTAAAGATTACAATCATTTACAGCTTCCTGTTTTGCATCTCCCTAATGGACTAACATCTACACTGAACTAGGTATTTTTGTATCCTAAGCTGTCATTATAAGCAACATGAAAGTGTCTATTGTATGTTGTTTTAAAGCAACAAATGATTTTGGATTACTCTGATCATATGATTTACTGAAAATTCCGGATGTTGTTAATAGTTGGAATTGGGAAAAACATGTTGATTTTTCACTCCAAAATTGTTCCTGTAACAGATTCATTCGAAACAGTAATAAACTCATTTTTCAAGTTCAATTTTTATTTATCTCTGATGAGCTCTTTTGATATCAAAGCACATTATCTCTTCCAGTTCATGTTCAAGAGATCTATAACATTTTAACCGAAATAGCACGATACAGCAGTCTGTAAATCTATAAACACATATGACTATATTACAGTGGAACAGCAGCTGTAATCTTAATAGATAAGATTAAGACCAGCTTTTTGTTTAAAGTTCAACTATTTTAAGTGGTCAGACTTTGCCAGGCTCTGGGCAAGGTGCGGGGGGGGGGGGGAAGAGGCCGGTTCTAGGTCCTCATAGGGGGTGAGGCCTCAGGTGGAAAGGACGGGGCTGGAGACTAGTCTTTCCCCAGCCAGTCCTTCAGTGCTACCCTGTGCCTGCCACCCAAGACTCTGGCAGCAACTTAAAGGGCCTGGGCCTCAGGCTGCTGCGGTTGCTGATGTAGTGGTGGCGGCGGCTGGAAGCCCCGGGTCCTTTTAAATTGCTGGGCCTCTTGGCAGCTATTCCTCACTCCTATACCCCCTGTCAGGTCTAAATATCTGTATAATTACTCAGATTCACTTATAATGAAAAGGCAGAGTGTGCGCAAGTAAGAGAGAGGTGCTCCCTGCACCCGTCATATGCTCAAACACTGAGCCTGTTCCCCTGACAGAATACCACACTTGTAAAATTTAGGAGACACTTCATACTTTGTACATCGCTTTCACACTGGATACCACCTAAATCTATTATTTCCCTGCCCATCATTAAATCCCCAGACTTTTCTCTTGTATCCCATCTCACTACAAACAATACCCAGGGTGAGAACACCCAAGTGCCATGCTACTGACACAGCCTACACAGTTCTATATTGAAATGACACAGACTGGAGTCTCAAGGTGCACACACACCTCTTTCCTTTGATAACACACATGGGGTGATTCAGATCCAGATCTTTGAATATCATAGTTACAGCTCTCTGACATGCCTCAAAGTAATCCTCAGATCTTTTCCTATCAGAAACACACCTCTGCCAACCTACTCCATCTGCTGCCTCCACCATTCACTACAGATACACCTACAACTCTGATAGAAACTAGAATGCATATAGACCATTCCCAGTGGATACTGCCAGCTCTATGCAGAGTTAAGGTCATGTAGGCATTTACCTTAATCCTATATTTCTTAGTTTTCAGACACTGAGTTGTGCTGAACTTGAGATGCTGGAAGGGATGAGCTATCATTAGCATTAACTCTGCATTAATGAAGGTTTTTTGCCATTTATTCATTGAGAGCTTATTGTGATATGAATATGAAAGAAACATTGAAAGTCACATGACTGGATACAAAGCTATTAAAAATTACATCATCACCAATATTTAACCATTGTTAAAAGGCATAGTATTTCTCTTATTCATTTTTCATTTAGATACCACAATGTATGGGCCAGGTCTTTTGGAGTTCATGCACTTGGTATCACTTTTACTCTTGAAGAACACAGACTATTTCTGCCATCCATTTTCCTCTGACCTGTGCTTTTGTGTGGAGAATGTTATATGACAATACCGTGTCTCATGAGCCACATGTAGCTCTTTTATACAGTGAAAATGAAGTTTGCAGAGCCCACGCCCCCCCCCCCCCCCCCCATTATCTGCCTACCAGAGTGAGGACAGGAGCTTGCGGTGGTGGGGGTAGGGCCTGCTGCCGGAGATGACTGGTGCTGCTGGGGGGGGGGCACACACAGTTCGAGTCACCCCTCAACACCTTGAGTCATGCCCCCCCATACCCTTAGGCTATGTCTACACTGGCAGCTTCTTGCGCAAGAACAGCTCTTCTTGCACAAAAACTTGCCTGCTATCTACACTGCACGCGCGTTCTTGCGCAAGTAAATTTACAGTATAGCATTGTAAAACAGGGCTTCTTCCGGAAGAGTTATTCCTCTCCCCATGAGGAATAAGCCCTCTTACGCAAGAGCTCTTCCACAAGAGGGCAGTGTAGACAGGCAACATGAATTTCTTGCGCAAGAAACCCTTAAGGTTAAAATGGCCATCAGAGCTTTCTTGCGCAAGACAGCGTCCACACTGCCATGGATGCTCTTGCGCAAAAGCACATCTCTTGCGCAAAAGCATATGGCAGTGTGGACACGCTCTTGTGGAAGATTTTTTTGCAGAAGAACTCTTCCGCAAAAGAGTTCTTGCGCAAGAAGCCGCCAGTGTAGAAGTAGCCTTACTCTTTAGCTCCATGAGAGAGGCAACAACAAAAGCAGCCGCTCTCCCTGCACCTCCCAGCTTTTTACCACTGCCTTTCCATACTGCTGCAGCTCCCAGCTTTCTGGCTCCAGCAGCTGCCATGCAGGAAAGGGGCACCGACCTGATCCATATGTCACCTCTGGCTTTTGTCCAATAGGATGGAGGTAGAGTCGCAGGATCTAAGCTCTGCAGGGCATGCTAGCCTGGGCTCAGGGCATTAGTGAGAATGGGGTTGAAGTCCTGAGCCCCAGCAGATGCCTCCAGCAGATCTGAAGCCCCAAATCCTGCACCACATTTCCCAATCTCCTGAAGATTGTCTTTTGTAGCTTGGAGGATCAGTAAGTTTGGCCACCCTTGTTACGATGTCAGTGCATCGATGTATCTATCACTCATTAGAGTTTCAGATGTACTGAATTGGGGTTTTTACTTGTGACCACACAACTTCTTTTTAAATATGAATTTGTACATATTGTAATGTCAATATGCAGCTATTGAGCAGAAAGTATGCATTAGTTATAATTTAAATTCACTAGTAAAAGGGAAAGTTCAAAACTTTTGAAAGTACAGGAACTCGGGTTCAGGAGACAGGTAATAAATATTATAGAGGACTTGCTGCCTCTTGTTCACACATTCAAATTCTTTTCAGTATTGGCAAAGTCTGGTGGCTTTTCATTGGCCTCTCTGAAATGAATTTGTGGTCCCAGGAGAGTTGTTCAGATCACTACATGCACCTCCTTCTCATTCCTTGAGGTTGCCTCCCAGAGCAGGTTTGTGTTACACCGGTGAGTCAGAAGTTAGTACAAGATAAATAAGGCTTCATTTCTGACACCTGTCAAGAGTACTACATTCATTATTTAAAAAAAAAATGGTAGGAAATGTGCCATTTTTCCTCATGCCCAGCATTGCCATGGCTTTCAGGAGCACTTTGTCTGTATCCATAACTTTCAGATCAAAGGTCAGAAAGTGTAGTAGGGCATGCCTCCCAAAAGGGCACAGAAGAACATTTGAGGGAGGGGCATGGAAGGTCTGGACCAGCCCCTGCAGGAAGCGGAGTGGGAGTGTCATCCAGCCCTCCCTTCCCCCAGCTCTACTCAGATCCCACTCCCAGCTGTGTCCCCACCTCTTGGCACCATGCCTAGCCCCATCCCCACAGTGTCAGTGCAGCTCCCCTCTGGTGCCACCCCCAGTCTTGGCAGGAGGCTAGAGGGAGGGATGGGAACTGGGAGCAGAGTTAGAAGCTGGTCCTGCCACTGCCTCGCTATGGCTCTGCTCCTGTTCCCGCCCCCAAACTTGGCCCCTGGCCAGGAGAGCCATCAAACTTGTCAGGCCCCTGGGCAAGGTGGGGGGAGGGCAGTGGCTCTGTGCTCCTGGAAGGAGCAGCACTGCAAATGGCAGGAGTGGGCCTGGGACTGCCAGCCAGCAGCACTTCCTGGAGTGTGCTGCACCCCTCCCCAGGCAGCCCTCAGAGCTGTCTAGAGTGTGCTGCAGTGGTGGCCATTTAAAGGGCCCGTGGCTCTGCTCGTCGATGCTTTGGTAGCATCAGCAGCCAGATCCATGGGCCCTTCTGAATCATCAGGCCCCAGAGCAATTGCTACCTTTGCCATCTCCTGTTGGCAGGCCTGCCCTTGGCTGTGGCCCTGTTCTCAGCCTGAGACCCGCATCCTCCCCCGCTGTGGCTCCAGATTTGGCCCCCTTTCCCCTGTGTGTATTTCTTCAACCAAAGCTGTGACCCTGCTTTGGTGACTGGCTCCAAGTGTGATGGGGGGGCACAGAGAAGGATAAGAGGGGGCGAGCCTCATAAGTTTGGGGACCACAGAGCTAAAAATAACATTTTGAAAACAGGAAGATTAAACTTGATTAGTTTTTAAAAGTAAGTGTAGAAAATGGTGATGGTGAAGCAGCTTCATTTTATACAGCGGAAACTGCAATGGATTCAACATTATACCTTTGTTGACGTTATACCTTTGAATAAGGACTTTATCTGCACCCCGTCTGTGGTATATTTGACAATGTCATTGTTCAAATCTAAAAAATGTATATGTTATCAAGCGTGCCAAGGAAAAACTAAGAGAAAGTCCATTTGTCAGGCACACACAAGGTAATTGACATTTGTTATCTACTCCACTTAGGTTCATCAGAGGCCTTATCCCAGGAGTGCATGGTAAGGGCAAACAGTGACCTTGCCTTTTAGCTTCTGCTTCAATGAATGGTTAGTCATTGCCACAATCCATGATCTAATTAGGAATGAGGCTTTTAACTTTGGACACATTACAGAGACCTGGCTGAATGATAGCTTGCTCTGTCTTGGTTCTGCTTTTTCTGACTGTGTGTGTGTGGTTCAGCATGATTGAAAAGTGAATTTGTCGGAGTCTGATCTCAGGTGTAGAAAATACCTTATCGTAAGGACGGGTTGATGTAGTATGAGACTTCCTGGATAAAATGAATTTGGGAATTTTAGCCACGTACCAATCCCATTCCTTAATGGAATTTCTGTCAGAGCCTGTTGAGCCTGCTGTTGGAGTCGCTGACATCCCAATCCTCAAAGGCATTTAGATGCTCAAATCCCATTGATTTGACCTTTGAGGATCTGAATCTGACATTTCTCAATGGGGTTGACTTCTGTATCATTCACCATGCCACTTGCGGGTCGGTTTGAGATTTCATGGCCTCTGAATAGTGTCCGATTCAACTCATGTTCATGTGTACACCACACATCTGATTTAGGGACAGAACTAGAAAAAGGGTGTGTTTAAAATAAACTACACCTTAATCACAATTAGATCATCATTGCTTTTTGCTTTTGCATTGCATCATTACTTTCTAAGCTCTGTCAAGGTGGTGGATGTCTCCAACTAAATCACTTATATGATCCCCATCCATCTGCACACTAGCTGAGTATCTTACACTGTTTCGGTTATTTATCCACACAACTCTGCTGGGAAGTATTAGCCCCATTTTACAGCTGGGGCACTGAGGCATAGAGATACTAAATGACTTTTCCAAAGACACAGGAAGTCTGGGGCAGAGCAGGGAATTGAAACTGGGTCTCCCAAGTTCTAGGCTAAAGCCCCTCAGCAATGGGCCTAACTACCTAACCAAGCCTCCTCTCCTGAGTTGTTTCTGTGGCCCATGCTCTGAGGCTACGTCTGCACTACAATGATCTATCGGAAAAAGGTGCGCAAACTGCGCACCTTTTTCCAATAGTTTCTTCGGAAGAGGCTTTTCCAAAATTTGGCCTGTCTACACTGGACCAAATTTCTGAAAAAGCCTCCTCTCTCGGAAGAGCCCTTTTTCTTTGTGGGAGGAGGAAGACAGGGCTTTTGAAAGAGTGCATTTGTTCTTCCGCAAAAAAAAAAGCGGAAGAGCAGACATGTTCCCTGGATTCGGTATCCTGGAAAAACCCTGTAGTGTAGACATAGCCTGAGTTTCATGTTTCGAAACATTCTGAGGAAAATTAGTGTTTAGTCATCTGCAAAGCTTTGCTTTGATCCTACAGGATATTGTAACAATCAGTTTTCTGTGACCTTTTGAGACATCGGGACTGTGATGAGGGCATGACTCACCCAGCTGCATGTAGGTAGGTTCACTGTCTTTTGCAACGGTTGATGTAGCAGCGCTTTAGTCATCTGACCAAGATACACAGCAGTCGTTTCGGAGTATTAAATCAGGAAAAAACAACTTTAAACCAGGGGCATCCGATGAATCTTCAGTAAGACCCTCCCCTCCCCCATTACATTTGGAGCTCATTTTCAAACAGTCCCCCAAGGTCTGGTTGTCCCCTCTGCCATGAGGTTCATCCAACCAGTAAGCTATCTTAGGGAAAAGCTGTATCTACACTATAACTTACGTTGGCATAATTTGTGTCACTTGGGGGTGATTAAATCACCCTCTGAGTGATGTAAGTTACACTGAAATAAGTGCTGGTGTGGACAGTGCTGTGTTGGTGGGAAAACTGCTCTTGTTGACATAGCTTCTGCCACTCATAGGGGCTAAAGTAGTTAAGCTGACAGAAGAGCTCTCTCCCATTGACTTATGATGGCTTCATTACTGAGAGTACAGCAGTGCAGCTGTACCCATCCAGCTGTGCCTCTGTAAACTCTGTAATGTAGCCATGCCCTCAGTATCTGGCTGCAAAAAGACTTCTCTCGCATCAGATGCAGAGCTCTGCTCTCCTTCTTGTTCAACCCTGAACTGGACTAGGTCTCCTCCTTTTAATTCCCCACTCCATGACTGACCACTGTTGCAGATGCAGTGGGGCAGGGCCATCTGAGTCCAGAGGCTGTCACTATCCCTCTCCTTGCCAGTATGTGGTCTGTCTACCCCATCACAGGAACCTACATGCCTTCTTCCCCAAAATCCTCCTCAGAGGTTACAAGATATACAGATAAGCTGTGACAGATTGAATATGAGGGAAGATCACCAGTGATAGAAGGCCCTTTTAGACTCTGAGTTAACTGCAGTTGAATCTGGGAAATCCTGACCAGCAGGACTGTTTCAAATTATGCACAAACTGCTTAACCTCAGTCCACTTTAGGCTTACAATGTTTATTGTTTCTCAGTCTGATGAGCCATTTATTATTCTATAAGATTGAGTGTTCTAGCTGAGTTGACTACTTCTGTGTGAATAGTGTTGCATCAGGAGGCAAAAAAAACCAACCAACCAAAACAAAACAAAACAAAACAAAACACCCCACATTGTATCTACTGATTGATTCTAATTTTGTTTTTGTTACTGACATTTTGAATGTATTTGTGACCACTCACCCATGTGATTAAGGTGACCAGATATCTCAATATTATTGGAACCATCCTGATATTAGGGGCTTTGTCTTTATACTCTCCCACCCCCTTGGGGAAAAATAGGGGTACAATTTTTCACACTTACTGTCTGGTCACCCTATGTGAGATAGATCTTTGTCCTTCATGTCTCAGTGAAAACAATAATGAAACAGTGAACCCTTTATTGATAAGGATTGATGATGACTCTTTTCAAGCTGCCAACCATGTTGACACAGCCTGCTTTTATGCCTTTGCTTAAAAATGCACATTTGGACATTAAAAACCTTCATTTGTCTAATTTCTTGAATTATGAGAGCTTGCTTTTCCAATCTTTATATTACACTGATGTTAGTATTTAGAGTTCCTCATTATTTTCTTTTTAAATCTTTTTTAAAGAGAAATCTTACACACTTGTAATTCATTCATCCTAAACCAAAAAGGTTTTAAGTGAGGTACCATGGTTTGAAGAATCCTAAAAGTAGGAGGCCTTAAGTGAGCCTCTTAAAACTATTAAAATGCAGTTTCCTACCTGAATTGTCTAGAACAAATGTGTCTCAATGGAGAAGTCCTTAAAAAAATTCTGAGAAAAATCAATAGAAAAACATAGTACATACACATGCATAAAATGGTATACTTTAAATGTTTGTAAGTTTCAAACTGAACCAAATTTTGTCAAATTGTTTCTTCCTCATTGAAGACTATAAAACAAGCAGAGCTTGCCATTTCTAAATACAACATGTTTAAAATTGTGCAAATAAAAAATTCATTCAGAACATATGGGAAAGGGTGTAATTTGTTTTCCTCAAGAAGATGCTAAGCTGATTTTGCTAAAATTAAGAAACCAAAACAAAGACGAACAAATCATAACTTTTTATACAAATTATCTTTGTGCTGTATTGACTCCAGGAGGCAGCGAGTAGCATGGGCTGAAGGACCCTGAGGAGCATGGGGTGGCCATGCAGCCAACAGCTGGAGAGAAGCATCGGTTTCCCCTTCAAAGCATTGCTTCTCTCCAGCCGCTGGCTGCATGACCACCCCCTGTCCTCTGGAATCCTCCATCCAGCACCTGCACGACTCACCAACATCTGTGCCTCTTGCCTGCTCCCTGAGGCTGCAGGTGAGCTTTTGTTTGTAAGTTGGATGTTTGGACTCGGGGAGTGCCTGTACTTGGTGGAGGCTGGAGGTTGAAGAACAATTTTAGGCTGCTCCCAGTTCCACAGCACTGAGGAGACCTGACCCATTGCTGAACTGAAACTGAAGGTGTTGTCTCTTCTGAGTGCATGTGCATATCTCACATTAGCTTTATATTAAATGCATGTAAGAGAGCTTGGCCCTACTCTCTTTTGGGGAAAAGATAGTCTAAGGTAAGGAAGACTACATCTTTATTAGGTTAACCCCTTCCCTGCACTAAAGATATTTACATCTGCTTCATGGCAAATTGATCATTTTGACCTTTGGATCTGATGAAATTTTTCTCAGCATAGCCTACAGTTACAAGAAGGGGGTTAAATTACAAAGCAACAGAAAGAAATATTTCAGAATAGAAGGATTGGCAATGGCTGTTGGGACAGGGAACAATGAGGCTTAAGATTTAATGTAAAAAAAACAACAACCAGGGTAGGTTGAATTTCTTTGCGATTTAGTCATTGGAGCTCTGCCTATGTTTCAAAATGTCAAAAAAAAAAACCTTAGCAGTCTTGGCTTAATAAATTAATCAGCTGCTTTAACGCGCACACACAAAAATAACAAAGATAAAAGACATTAAGCTGCTTTAGGCCTGATCCTCCAGAACCTTATTCAAACAAGTGGGCTCACTGACTTTAGTGTGACCACTTGCGTGAGTAAAGGTTGGAAGACTGAGCCTTTTCTACTTACCTAATCTGTTTAAGTATTTATACTGTATTTATCACCATGGTAGCTTTAAGAAATAACATGGCACATTGATTAAAATGGGAAAAGCCACCAGCTCCATCACCACACTTCATAAGATGTGCTATTACTACCTCAATGCACCATTCAGAATACACTTTGTTGCAAACTACACCAAAAGGATATTTTACAGAGTTGTTCATCTCACATGCCCTAACTTTTCCAATTTCATTTTCAGGTGGATATGTTGCTAATAGTTTAGCAATCATGACGGATGCACTTCATATGCTAACTGACCTCAGTGGTATCCTTTTGACTCTGCTTGCTTTGTGGCTATCTGCAAAATCACCAACAAAAAAGTTTACCTTTGGATTTCATCGCTTTGGTATGTAGCTGCCAGATTTTACTATTAGAGCAGTGTTGTACATGATAACTATAAGGAAAGTCTGAAAGTCTGACTTCAGAGCCATAGTGTAAAGCAGTGTTTTCCAATTTTATTTGGCCATGGAACTCTTTTAAACTCGAAAGAATTTTGCAGAACCCCTAATAACAGTCTTGTATATGGAGCTGAAAAAGTAGACCACAAATAAGGCGATCACACCACTGACTGACTGCGCATGCAGCGCTGAATAGTGACATCATCGTCCCCACTCTCTGGCTAAGCTGGCATTACACAGGGACACTTATTGTGGCAAACACAAATGAAAATTGTTTTCAATAAAATTCATAAATTCTTAAATATTGATTATTTTTAAAAATCATACAATATTGTTGTAATGGAATTTTCTCGCGGAACCCTTATTTTCGCTTTGCGGAACCCTGGGGTTCAGAACACCGGGTGGGAAACACTGGTGTAGAGCATGAAAAAACAATCAGAAATGAGGATATGTAAATCACGTTTTAAAGGCCTGATTTTCATATACACGAAGGGCCCTTTACAATGCTCTGTCCATAGCAGGTGGCAGAAAGCTGGCTATGCTGGCTTTTTGGCACCAGGGCTTTTCCCTAGCGACACACTGTGGCCCATAATTTGACCTGGTCTCTCCAGTCCAAGGTTGTGGTACATTGGTAGGGCTTCTGGGGAGAGGTTCCACTGCTGCAACTTGTGCTGTAGCTATTTGTATGGCCAAATAGAAGACAATGTTCTCCTTGACTGTCAGATTGTAACCTTTCATGAGAACTAACATCACTGAAAAGTTTAATAAAATACCCAAAGGGGCAGGCATGTCAACCTTAACTTTTTTCTTCTTTACTACTTTGCTGTGCATTCAGATGAGTGATGTAGAGAAGGTTCTATTTCTGTTGGCAGTATTTTTTTTAAATAACTGTACCTTAGAAGCCTATTTATGAAACTCATGTCACTGTGATAATTTCATGTTAAATTATGTAGGAAAAGTACAGTCTTTTCCTTACAAATAACTTAGCATAGTGAGTCATTATCACCTGAGAGCATCTTCTAGTCTAAAGACTTATCTACACAGAGGTATGTTGAACATATATGGCTGTAGAAATACCAGCATTGATTCGTAAAGCCTTCAGTTAGGTCTTCACTGCAAAGAGTGTGATCTTAACTTGTAGTAACTAACCCTCGTTAGCTGATTCAGGATAAAATTGTAGCAAAGATAAGCCTGTGGCACCTTAGAGACTAACAAAAAATGTAGATGGTATCATGAGCTTTTGCGGGCACAACCCACTTATTCCCACAAAAGCTTATGATACCATCTACATTTTTTGCTAGTATTTAAGGTGCCACAGGACTTTTCACTGTTCAGTTTTTTTTCAGTTACAGACTAACACTCTGAAACTTTTCAGCAAAGATAAGGTAATTTGACTTTGAACTTGGGTGAACAGTTCAAGTTACAGACTGTAGGGGAGCTCATGGTTGAATTTGAGCTGCTCAAGCCAGGTTGTCATGTCTTTGCTACTATTTGAACCTGAATTAGCTGTGACTTTTACAGATGCTATTAGACTAAGGCCTGAAAGGAAAGTCCAGAAGGACCTAACATCACTTCTCTATTAAGCCCAATCCTGATTCCATGGAACTTGATGGCAGGAATCTGGAAAATTCAGAGTTAAGTTTTTAATGCTTGTTTTAGCTCTTAGGAATGAAAGTTTATTTGGCTTTCTCTCAAGTAGGTTCTGATGAGTATGTGATTTTTAAGGATTGTAATCTAAATGTTTCTCCCAGGATATGGGTGTTGCCTAACAAATCTAACAAGAGTAGAACAGGATATTTCTTTACCAGCCAGGGGACGAGGCTCAGAGTAAGTATGCAGCCACTCCACTGTCTGTAGTTCTGTTGGCTGTTCATGCAACTAGGGCCTCTGTACACCTCTCAGTTTTGATTGAGGAAGTCTATTAAGACAAGTAGACCACTATGGACCACCACAACCCCTATCATTATGTCAATGTTATCTGTATTACAGAAGCACCTGGAGGACCTTCTTGTGCTTGGTGTGGTACACACACACAAATATGGTAAAAGACAAAAAAACAGGACTATGTAGCACTTTAAAGACTAACAAGATGGTTTATTAGGTGATGAGCTTTCGTGGGCCAGACCCACTTCCTCAGATCAAATTGTGGAAGAAAATAGGCATGACCATATATACCAAAGGGATACAATCAAAAAAAAGTGAACACGTATAGAAAGGATAAATCAAATTTCAGAACAGAGGGGGATAAGGGGGGGGGGAGGTAAATGTCTGTGAGCTAATGATATTAGAGGTGATAATTGGGGAAGCTATCTTTGTAATGGGTAAGGTAATTAGGGTCTTTGTTAAGACCCCCGGCGTAAAGTGTCAAATTTAAGCATGAATGGCAGTTCAGAGGTTTCTCTTTCAAGCCTGGTGTGAAAATGTCTTTGAAGCAGTATGCAGGTAATCAAGTCATTGAGACAATGCCCTTTCTGGTTGAAAATGGCAAGAAACTGTTTTTTCTTTGTGATACTTGATTACCTGCATACTGCTTCAAAGACATTTTCACACCAGGCTTGAAAGAGAAACCTCTGAACTGCCATTCATGCTTAAATTTGACACTTTACGCCGGGGTCTTAACAAAGACCCTAATTACCTTACCCATTACAAAGATAGCTTCCCCCAATTATCACCTCTAATATCATTAGCTCACAGACATTTACCTCCCCCCCCCCTTATCCCCCTCTGTTCTGAAATTTGATTTATCCTTTCTATACGTGTTCACTTTTTTTTGATTGTATCCCTTTGGTATATATGGTCATGCCTATTTTCTTCCACAATTTGATCTGAGGAAGTGGGTCTGGCCCACGAAAGCTCATCACCTAATAAACCATCTTGTTAGTCTTTAAAGTGCTACATAGTCCTGTTTTTTTGTTTCAGCTAAACTAGACTAACACGGCTACATCTCTATTACTATGGTAAAAGATAGTCACTGTCCCAAAGTGTTTAGTCTGTGGGCCAGATTTTGATGCCCTAACTTGTGCCGAATAGTACTTTACTTTTTGAGTAGTCCTGTTGACTTCAGAGGGGTCCCTTGTGAAAATAAGGAACCACTCACTGTGGGTGATGGTCATCACAATCTAGCCCTAGATACACAAGAAACACAAAAGAGTAAGGAAATATAGACCTGTTTTACAGAGGAGGAAGTGATATACAAAGGGATTAAATTACTTGCTCAAGTTCACACAGGAAGTCTGTGGAAGAGCTGGGTCTCAGTCCAGTACGTTAATCACAATACTGTCTTTCCTCTCTACTACATGCTATTGTACTTGGGAGAGACACATCACAAAGAACTCTGCTGTGTGCAAGGCTTTCCTACACAGTCTTATTTCACTATGCAGCAGTAGTTCTGTTGTGTTGAGGACATTCCAGGAACACAAAGGGGAAATGAGATACCATTTCTCCTAATATGTTACATTTTCTTGAGTTCTAATTTTATTCTGATATTCTTTCTGTGGTCTTTGAGCAAATTACTTAACCTCTTCCTATTTTAGGCATAAAAATATAAGATTTTTTTTTTAACAACCTCAATTCTAAGAAGATTAATTAGTTCATGATTGTAAAACAGCTGTGAAGATTGGAAGTGCTTTTTATGTTTTAACTGAATTAATAATGTGTGATTGCAGGTCGTGAATTGTAAACATTTTAACAGGAACTTTAACTTTTTATGTTTTATGAAATATCAGACTTTACTATTTCTGCTTTACTGTGATTTAAAATATGTTTTTACAATTATTTCCAATGTCTTTTTTTAGCTCAGTGCTTACATAATGGTATTACATTTACAATTCATATTTCAGATTTTATAGCAGTAGGTAGCAGATTCATTAGCTTCATCACCTAATCCTACAACACTTTGCCATCAATTAGTCTCTCAAGCAATACTGTGTAATACTTTCAGTAGCAAGGCTCATTGAGGCTCTAACAAGAAAGGGTCTGCCAGCATTTCCATTAGAAACATTTCTTTCAAGAGTTTTTAATTTTGTTGTATGGGTTACCTTACCTTTACATTGAAACATGACCTTTCAGGTTTGCCACAGAGCACTTTTTGGGGACTTTGAATACACACAGAAGTTTCTTAGGTAATGTTCTGAGTTTTTAAGCCTCTTTTTTAAAAAAAAACTTATAATTTTCCTGGGTTTTTTGTATGCATTTAGAGCTAAAAAACTAATGTATATAATCTGTCAATAGAAGTGAAGTGACTTGAGACCAACCTAAGACAAGAATGAAGGGTTAGAGAAGTTCATTTAAAAAAACAGCTGTTTTTTAAAACTGTTTTGTTGAAAATATTTGGCAATCCTGGACACTTTCACCAAGACTGTTTTGGGCTCAGCAGAAGACTTGTATCTCACTGAGCTGCTTTTACACTAGCAACAAATAGTTGAGAGTTTAAGTAGAGTAAGAACAACTATGTCCCAGTGATTTTTTCCACAGCTTTTCCATGGGAGGGTAGTTGGCTCTAAATCAATTATTCTATGTAATGCTTCTCATTCAAGAATTTAAAAACATTAATTCAAGGAACCTCATAGTATCTCTGTCAGGGATCTAAGCATTGTTTCCTTCATTTTACTGCTGGGGGCATGTAAGAGTTTAAACATGTACATGAATTGACTTGCTTAATTTGAGGCTTCCATGTTTGATCATTCTGGTATAAGTGCCCAATCCACGCAAGCAGCTGAAGAGTTGGTGATGGAACACACAAGAAATTCCCCAGCTCTTCATGACACATTCTCCTAAAAGTCCTATACATTAAGAACCTTGTTATTGAATAATTTAGTCTGAATTTCATGACTGACATTATATTTAGAGAGAGAGCAGTGAAAAATAAAAATTCAGCCAAAAAGTGTGAGCTTCACTGATTTTTGGTACAGAACAAAAAGGACCCTTTTGGATGCATCTACACTCTGCTGTTATTTTGAGATAACTAGTGTTATTTCAAAATAACAGTGCGAGCGTCTACACAGCCATTCCATTATTTTGAAATAATGGACAGCTTATTCAGAAATGTGTAAACCTCATTCTATGAGGAATAATGCCTATTCCAAAATACTGCGCACCTGATTACGGAGCTCTGCGACTTTGTCCTCACCCACAACTACTTCCAATTCGGGGACAATTTCTTTCTCCAAGTCAGCGGCACAGCCATGGGTTCTCGCATGCCACCACAATATGCCAACGTTTTTATGACTGAGCTTGAACAACGTTTCCTCAGCTCTCGCCCCCTAACATCCCTACTTTACTTACGATACATTGATGACAACTTCATCATATGGACCCACGGGAAAGAGACTCTTGAAGAATTTCACAAGGATTTCAACAACTTCCACCCCACCATCAACCTCAGCTTGGACCAGTCCACACAAGAAATCCACTTCCTGGACACTACAGTACAGTTAAATAATGGACAAATTTCCACCACCCTATACCGGAAACCCACCGACCGCTACACTTACCTTCATGCCTCCAGCTTCCATCCCAGACACATTTCTTAGTCTATTGTATACAGCCAAGCTCTAAGATACAACCGGATTTGCTCCGACCCCACAGACAGAGACAATCACCTACAGGATCTTTACAGAGCATTCCTAAAACTGAAATACCCACCTGGAGAAGTGAAAAAACAAATTGACAGAGCCAAAAAAGTACCCAGACATGAACTACTTCAAGACAGACCCAAAAGAGAAAATAACAGAACTCCACTTATTATTACCTATAGTCCACAACTCAGACCCCTCCAGTGCATTATACACAATCTACAACCCATCTTGGAACATGATCCCTCACTCTCAGAGGCCTTGGGAGAAAAGCCTATTCTCGCTTACACACAACCCCCCCCGGATTCTTTCCGGTAACCATGCCACACAACCACATCATAAGCATCCAGGAACCCAGCCCTGTAACCAAACACGACGCCAACTCTGCCCACATATCTATACTAGCGAATTCATCACTGGAAACAACAACATAAGCTACCAAATCAAAAGGTCATTTGACTGCACATTCAGTAATTTGATCTATGTCATCAAATGCCAGCAATTCCCCACTGCTGTATATATTGGACAAACTGGACAGTCTCTGCAGGAAAGAATCAATGGACACAAATCAGAAATACATAAAGGAAACCTACAGAAACTTATTGGAGAACACTTTAATCTTCCTAATCTCTGTTTAAAAGATCTTCAAGAGGCTGTCTTATCAGAAACCAGTTCTACTAGCCAGATATACAAAGAAACATTGGAATTAGAGTTCATCCGCAAATTCAGTTCACATGCTAATGGATTCAATCATGATGAAGGGTGGTTGGGGCACTATCAACTTAACACTCATTGAAGGTGCAAACAACTCTTTGTGTAGACTCCTATGTCAGGAAGGATACTATCAATTGACTTCGATTCTTATCTGCTTCGTTTTAACTACCCAATCTTCAGATACTTACTGAGTCCCTCTAGCTCCCTATCTCCCCCCGCCTTTCTCCCCCCCCCCATTTATTTTGGGTCTGCACATCCTAAACTCAAAACTCCGGTCATCTGAAGAAGTAGGCTGTGCCCACGAAAACTCATGATACCAGCTACATGTTTTGTTAGTCTATAAAGTGCTACCAGACCATTTGTTGTTTTTTCTGTACAGACTAACTTGGCTACCCCCTGAAGATACTATATATGGTCAGGAGAAATGCCATGCCCCAAGTATTCCTAAACCTCTCAGAAGTTGAGATTAGATGACAAGGGATGGATTACTCAATAAATTCTGTTAATTCCCTCTGAAGCATTTGGCTCCAACCACTGTTGGAACAGAGGATACTAGGCTAGTTGTTGATCTGATCCAGTATGACCATTCTTATATTCTAATTCAAGTGGAGTTGCTCCTCATTTATACTGGTGTGATAATCAATCCCTATTTTTTTTAAACCCAACTATTCCATATTCTTGTGCATGCATGGAGCTATAATATCTTAGATCATGCTACTGTGGTCTGGAAGAGTTTACTTGGTACACAGAGAAGGACTGGAGCTTAACTTCATTCACAAGTTTAATTCTCATGCCTACGGTTTGAATCGGGCTATCGGATGGCTCGCACATTATCAACCAACCAAACAATGAAGGTGCTAATGGTTCCTGATGTCTGTTTAGAATCTGGTGTTGGTCATCTTTCTTTCCAAGTGCAAACTAATGGTTCTTATCAGCCTCTTATAACTACTCAGTCTTTAAGATGCTATAACAAAAGGAAAAACTATGTAGCACTTTAAAGATTAACAAGATGGTTTAATAGGTGATGAGCTTTCGTTGGCCAGACCCACTTCCTTAGATCCGATTCTGGAAGAGAATTGGCATGACCATATATACCAAAGGAATACAATGAAAAAAGTGAACACATTATTAAACTGACAAATCAGATTTAGTACAGAAAGTGGGGTGAGGGGGAGGAAGGGAAGGAATAGCTATTTGCGTCCGTGACTGGCTAATCAGGGGTGATAAGTGGGAAACTATCTTTGTAATGCTTAAGGTAAGATCTCTACCATCTACGTGTTTTGTTAGTCCATAAAGTGCTACCAGACCATGTGTTGTTTATTCCAAAATTGCTATTTGAAATAAGGTGTGTGTAGATGCTCCACTGCTGCTATTTCGAAATAGCCGCTCACCAGAGCAATTCTAAGTTATTCCTCCCCCGGGCCTCCTGGGGCTCAAAATCAAGATAGCACGTTTACATTAGGGAAGCCTACCTTGGACTAATTTTGAGGCTTCCCTGCAGTGTCGAAGTGAAATTTCGGAATTAAGTCTTCCGGAATGGCTTATTTCGAAATAAGTGTGCCGTGTAGATGTATCCTTTAAAAAATGCTGAGGATATGCATTAAAGCTTCTTAAACTGATTCACTCTCCACTTATTTTTAGGTTGCCTATATAGACATTAACATTGGCAACATTACAAATACAATTAACTGTATTTCTACGGCTCAGTATAACTTCAGTGTTTGGAACTCTGAATTTCCAATACTTGAGAGAAGATTTCCATTTGTAAAAGCATTTCAGCAGTGTCTAGTAGCACATTAACACTATTGATTATCTATTTGGATTTCAGAGGAAATCAGCCATGCTTTCACCTATTCCAATGTTATTTAAATACAGAATGTATGTTGTGTCTAGACTTTATTCTGTTTGCAGCAATGAAAAGGAAATGGATAAACTCAGGATCCTAGAAGGGCTAGAAAAATGGGGATAAAATATGGATAGTACATGCAAGTTTAGAATGGGGTACACCTTTAAAACTCCTTCAGTTTAACCGTGATTTAAGTGGAGATGCTCTTTTCAGCTAAAAGATTTATCTACCAATGCAGCATTTGGCAGTTCTCCAATATATCAATAGCTACAGAATTGATTGATCCATTTAGACAGTGCTTGGTTAATTTAATGAGAAATGAAGGATTGCAACCAGACCAAATTTACATGGCAAAACAGGAATCTCATTATAATTTATAGTTAGAAACAACACTGGTTTCAGGCAGCTACAGAGAAAATTGCTTTGAATTAAAACAAAAATAATAAAACATCCTGCTGGTATATGGTAATAGACGGTAATTCACATGCCAGCATTTCACATGACTGATGAATCTATGCAACTATGTTGTTTTAAGGACATCAACATGAAAAATCTGCCTGTTTCATAAAGAACTCCTGAAATTGCATGGATAACTCCAGGATTTTTTACAGATGGATATCTTTCTGAAATCATCAGAGATCATGATGGCTGCCTCTCAGAATCTGGTTAGAGCTTTATAATACTGATTCTTATCCCAGCAGTGACAAATTGAACAGCTGAGTGCGTTGGTGTGAGTTTCTTCCTGCCAATCTGATTTTAAAATTCAGCCTATGGACCAAGTGATTCTGAAGACATCAAAAGCTTGTGCAGAACACACTTTTTACATTAGTGTTGAATGAGTGAAATGAGGACAATTCTTTGATAGAAACAATCCGTTCTGCAGCCATAAAAGATATACTGTCCTTGTTGACAGATCTAATACACAGGGAGAACTGAGACAGTTATCAGAGAATTTGCCAAACAACTGGAGGTCAATATTGTCTAGCACAGGGGTTGGCAATAATTTTTGATGCGGAGACCACTCCAAGAATTTGGAAAGTGGTCAGGGGCTGCACTCTTCCATGATATTAATGGAAGAAGTGTGGGGTCTGGGATGGAAGTTAAGTGCAGAAGGGAGCTTAGGGTAAGGGAGGGAATTTGGGTGAAGGAGGCAGTTGTGACCTAGGGCAATGGACTGCGGTGGAGGGGGTTGGATTGTGACCTAAGGCAGGGAATTGGGGTACAGGAGGAGGTGCAGGGATTTGGGTTGTGAGCTAGGGCAGGAGGGGACTATGATCTGGGGAAGGGGATTGGGGTGCCAGATCTGGGAGGGGATATAAGTACAGAGGGGGCAGAGGATTTGGGTATGTGGAGTAGGGAGCAGAAGTGGGGGCAGAGGGTTGGGAAAGGGAGGGACTGGGGTGCCAGAGGTAGGCTCTGCCAGGAGACTTACTAGCCAGCAGCTGTTCCTCAATCAGCCTGTCTGCCCTGTCCCTGCATAGGCTGCAGCCATGTGCTCTGGAGCCTCTTGTGCTTCATGACTGCCTGTTACTGAAACAGGCAGCTGCCACTGGCCAGTTTCTGGCCAGAAACCGGCCAATGGGATTGTGCTGGGGGTGGGAGCAGCTCCTAAAGCTTTTCCAGTCCCCTTCCCTCCGGACTCACTGTTTTTTAAAGAAAAAACACCCCACAGCTGTGTTTCTGAGCAGTGAGTGGGTGGGTAGGGCGAGGCAAGTGGGGAGCCTGCCTGGGGCTCCCTGCAGCATCCGCGGGCTGGATATGGTGGCTTGGCAGGCCGGATTTGCCCATGGGCTGTATTTTGCCCAGGCCTGGTCTAGCAGCATTACCAACACTTCCACTGTGTACTGGGCTCTTAGAAGACATTTAGGGGTAAATTAGAACTAAATAACAGCAACAGACTTTATGGGACTGCAGGAAACTTGGCCGCTCCCATTATAAACCACACACCTAGTGTACTTCACTGTCCCATGCAGTGGCACTTACATCACTTATAGTGAGAGATAAGAACGAGGGAGTTCTACAGCCTAGGCTGACAGTTCTAGCTCACACTGTAGAGACATCTATACTAAGCTCCGGAGCACCCAGGTTCAAATCCACCAGGTGGTTACCCTCCGACAAATGGACATCTGGCCATCTAAAATCATGCTGGGCTATGGATTTTGCTGGACTAGAGAGAGCCAGATTAGAGAGGTTCCAACCTGTATACAGACCTTTTGATTTATAGGCTGATCTAGTGGCACCATCTCCTAAGATTTCCCCAACATTACCCATTTGAGCTACTTATGACACTTTGCCAGACTTGACTTGTTTTCCATACTAGGGATCTGCCTCAAGCTGAATTTTATTGGATCACTTCAGGCAAAATGTTTCAGAGAACAAGGCTATGTTAAAAATAAGTTGTTTTGCTAGTGTTAAGTATGGCATACTGTGGCGAAGAAGCAGCACAGTATAGTTCATGAGCAGGGTTTGAATATTTTGCAGTAAATAAAGGCTGGGGCCATATGTAATGCTGACAGGTGGAACCAAACCTGGGACTGCTGGAGCTTAGTGCACAAACCTTGACCACTTGAGCTAAAAGCCAGCTGGCTCTCAGCTAATGCTGTAGACGAGACTCATTCTTTCTCTCTGTAAGTGATCTAAGTGCCACTACATGAGACAATGAACCACTCCCAGTAGGTGTGTGAGTTAGACATACACTAAGCAATGAGGAAAAGAATAAAATACTGAATAGCTGCTTATTAAGTGAACACCATCCATCCTGTGCACTGAATTAGCAGGAGTCCTGTGGAGAAAAAATAGCACAGGACCATGTAATTAAAGATTGTATCATAATGTATGCAAATAAGGGAGGCAAATTACAATTGCACAGCACCTTAATTCCCCAATTTCTGAATGCTTGGCTTTGCAACCTTAACAACGTTCATTTAATATAGTTGATTTGTGTGTAATATTAAGCCATGTTTACTGCCAGTTCAAACTCCGTGAGCAGTCAATAACATTACAAATAAAATGGAAGAAGACAAAATTATAACAGGTTCCAACAAATTATGCAACAGGGGATTGCTTGAAATAATATGTAACCTGGATAGAGTCAAATTATTCACCACCCCCACAGTTTCCACCAGTTTTTAAGAAACAGTTAACCTTTGCTGTAAAAACTGTTTTGCTAAAACTTGAGGATAGGGCTTAGAATGTTCATCTGTTGTTGAAGCCAATCAATTATGTCAACAGAAACCATTTTAACAACAATTTTTAAATCCTGTTTTCTAATATACAAAAAATTATCACCCAGATGGTACCAAAGTAACACAGGTTGTTTACAATACTGTTATCAGGGAAGCAAGAGGAAGAGCAAAATAGTGAATGTGAAGAACAAATCTATGCCTCTCTCATTTGAGTTTTCTTCATGGCTTCGCTACAGTAACATGCACATGTTCTAAAAACTACCTGTGTGGATCTTATAAAATGCACATTCTAAGATAATCAGCTCCAGTTTTTATAGGCTAGTTGAGTTATAGTATCTGATTACACCAGGGTTGGGCAAAAGAGCCTCCATGGGCCGGATCCGGCCTGCCAAGTGAGTTGATCCGGGCCGCAGAGGCCCTGCTGCTCCCCTGCCCCCAAACCCCGATTGGCCTGGGGGCAGAAGGGGGAGCGCGCAAAGTCTCCCACCGTCAGGGGCATGGGCGCCTAGGGGGAACCTCTGGGGGGGGTCAAAGACTTCACATGCTCTCCCACCCCAGACCAATCATGGTCCATGGGTGGGGAAGCAGGGAAGTATCCTGGCCCCGCCCCTTCCACTTGAGGCCCCGCTCCTTCCGGAGTGGCCCCGGGCCAGTTCATAAATTTCTGAAGTGGCCCCCAGCAAAAAATTATTGCCCGCCCCAAATCTACACACTAACTGCTCCTTTTTGGTGGAGGTTCCCCAAGCAGTTGCACCAGGGAGGTTCCTCTGTGCAAGAGCTCTGCACAGGATGAACAAAGCACTCTATGGCAGAATGCAAAGAGGACTCCTCCATCGGATAGACCTTTCAATCCTTCACCCTTCCTGGGGAAGAAAGATGCATTAGAACCCACTGAAGACACACTTGATAGCTTCATTATGCAAGGAGATTGTTCTCTCTGAATCTGTTCTGCATCTGGCTATTTGGGCTGGCTATTGGATTGTAGATTAGCTTCAAGAGCCTGCTTATACTGAAACCCCCCCCCCCCCACCATTCTGTGCTACAGCATGGAAGTCCCCCAATATGGCTAAATAGTTTGGTCTTACAGTTTAGACTAGGGATGAGAGAGCCTGCAGCGGGGAGGCTGCTCCAGCCTGGCTGCGACAAGGGGGAAGGTCTCTCCAGCCACCCCCCCCCTTAATTGGTTAACCAGTTCAACTTCACATTTAACCAGTTAACCAGTTAAATGGGATTTTACATCCTTAGTTTAGACTAGGGATGTGAAGGACTAGTTGACTATCTGATAAACAAATGCTTATTGGATAGTCGACTAGTCGCTTCCTCTCCTTGCTGCCTCTATCAAATAGAGGCAGCAAAGCAGGGGGGGAGGAGAGGGGAGTACTTCAAAGCGGCAGCACCGCACGGAGCCAGGGTCAGCTGCTCCGTGTGATGCTGCCACTTTGAATGCTGCAGGGAGCCTGGCGTCAGGCTCCTCGTGGCATTTCAAATCAGCAGCACCGCGTGGAACCTGGGATCAGCTGGGGACTGGCTCTGTGCAGCGCTGCCTCTGAAACGCCACCGCACGGAGCCCGGGGAGTCCCCAGCTAACCCCAGGCTGCAGTGCTTTTGCCTTTGAAGTGTAGCAACAGCCCTAGGTCAGCTTAGACAGGAAAGAGCTTTGTCCCCAAATTATGCTACAACCTTGGACAACTTTGGATTCTTTCTTCCCAAGTCCCCATAAAGGCCCTATGTGTCAAGCCTTACTGCTCATGCCCA
Organism: Rafetus swinhoei; assembly: GCA_019425775.1. Lineage (NCBI taxonomy): Eukaryota > Metazoa > Chordata > Testudines > Trionychidae > Rafetus > Rafetus swinhoei. The sequence goes on along the minus strand of CM033442.1, from coordinate 25,697,606 downwards.
GTGTTTGGAATTGATTTTGCATAAAATAGAAATCTCTAAATGGTCCCCAACCCTAAGGAATGGGCTTTTCAGTAAGGGTACATCTACACAGCAGTGTTATTTCAGAATAACTGATGTTGTTCTGAAATAACATAGTCTGCATCTACACTACAAGCAGTTATTTTGACATGTCAAAATAATATTGAGCTGGAGGACTTTTTACTTCAACTCCTGTAACCCTCATTTTACAAGGAGTAAGGGAAGTTGGAGGAAGAGTGCTCTTTCTCAGACTTCCTGCTGTGTGGACACTACCAAAAGCCAAAATAAGCTATTTTGACATAAGCTATGCAATTGACGTAGCTCAAGTTGCATAGCTTATTTTGGCTTTAGCCCTGCTGTGTAGACGTGCCCTAACTTGCATATATTGGAGAAAATTTATTTTACAAGCTACAAGAGTTACTTGAAAGTTTAGATTGATGTTTGTTGTTTAGTATTGAGGCCGGCTGCTCCACTTTCTTGCATCTTGTGTTGTCATTAATCCTAGTGTTAAGTGGCTGTTTGTCACCAAATCAGAATGGCAGGGTTTTACGCCCACTGGGCACAAACAGTTACAAAAGCTGCCAAGCGCTGCAGAATCAGGCCCTTTGATTGCTATGTTTATTCATTTAAAATTTTTTCTTTTGATGTAGAATAAATGAAAAGCATCCATAAACTGGTTCTATAGGCCCTGCGAGTTATTTAAAATTACAAAACCAAAATGCAATGCAGTCAATGCTAACAATACTCTCATCTCTTTGAAAGCAGAGAATTATTAGTCATTAGGTAACCGCATATAATAGCAAATACAATAGATTTATTTAGAAATTAAGTCACGCTTTATAATAATACTGTACAAAACATTGTATATACACACGCGCACCTAAAGAGTTTTGCTGTCGTGTATTCTGATTTTGTACTGTATAGTACAATGATTATCATCTTCTCGTGTCTTTGTCTCCATCTAAGGCACAAAACAGTGAATATAGAAAGCTTAAAAATACAGCATTAATTAATAGTTTATGCAAAAAAAATGAGATTGATATAGCGTACATTTAAAAAGTAACTGTGTCTAGTTTACAAAAGGTCAGTCCTTTCAGAGTGCCTTTGGCAATATTTGATCTGTCCTTTATGTGCAACTTCATTAGGCGAAGCTTCTATCTAGCCTGGACATCTCCTGAACCCACCTAGGTATTTTGACTTCAATAGAGTAAGTATATTTCCAGGAACAAAACTGACATGAGAGTGTGTATTATCTAATTAGCACAAATTGTTCTGTTTGCTAACTGTATCTTCTGAATTTGACTTGATGCACAACATATTTCAAGGCATAACAATCTACTGAAAATCAATTATGGCATGGTTAAAAAACAACAAATGAAATTTTAAATAGGATATAGTAGATCTATAGGTCACTCTTGTAATGTTGTTCCCTTTTTGTTTGCAGAGGTGTTGTCAGCCATCATTAGTGTATTGCTGGTATATATCCTAATGGTGGTGTTCTTATATGAAGCTGTTCAAAGAACTATCCATATGGACTATGAAATTAATGGAGATATAATGCTTATTACAGCAGCTGTTGGTGTTGCAGTAAACTTGATGTAAGCTCTGTTTCCCTACATTAAGATTCCTTGTATACATTTACAAAATGCAATATATAAATTCCTTCACAGTCTGTAATTTAATTTTTATTGAATCAGTCTCAATCACTTTGGAATTTTATTTGTATGCTAGTATGGTTTTTTTGGGGTCTCTTCATGTTCTAAAAATGAGACGTGCAGTAGTAATGAATCAGAATATTTTCTCCATCCTTTGATCAAAATACTTAATAATCCCTCTGCTCTGATTCCTTTTCCTCTCATTTTCAGAATGGGATTTCTACTGAATCAGTCAGGTCACCTTCATTCCCATTCACACTCCCAAGTACCTCCATCAAACACTCCTAACACAGCCCATGGGCATAGCCAGGGACACGGCAGCCTTGCAGTGAGAGCAGCATTTGTACATGCCCTGGGGGACTTGGTACAAAGTATTGGTGTGCTTGTAGCTGCATACATCATCCGCTTCAAGGTAGGATGTTGCTAGTATTTGTAACTGTGGACTAGTCTTTTCTGACTGTGGACATTTCTAATGTTAACTCTCATACTAGTTGTAAAGAGCCATTTATGTAAGAAACAGAGATGTTCAGTTAATTTTCAGTAATACAAATTCATCCAACATGAGTTCAGATTAGACCTCTATCATGCACATATTTTTAAAATATTCTTCAATGGAACTAAATATAAAATAAAGTATGAGATAAAAGTAGCTGACTCTTACTGGACCTAGTCTTTTTAAAACCTTTACAAGAAGCCTGTTTCCTTACAAACTCTTAATCTGTGTCTTGCAGCCAGAATACAAGATTGCTGACCCTATATGTACTTACATATTCTCAATACTTGTGGTTTTTACGACAGTCCGGATCATCAGGGATACAGGCATTATTATACTGGAAGGTAAGATCTGTATGAATTCTGTGATAGTCTTCTTTAATTTTACAACTCAGCTAGCAGTTAAAGTTAAAATTTGTGGCAATGGCCAATTCTTTGTTATTTATCTGTTGTACAAAATGTTCACTAAGTATATTTAAATTATATTGAATAAGTGATCCCAGACATCATAGTTCAAGATTCTTGGATGGGTTACAGACTTTTACATGGCATCAAGCAGAACTTGGCTATAGGTATGATTTATCCAGCCATCAGAGGATTGCCCCAGTGTAGGGGTGTCAGAGTGTGTTATAATGGTCCTGATGCCTTCCTTGTACTCTGGCAGGGCTGGGGCTTCCCTTTGTCCCACTGTTGGGTCACTGGGAGCTGGTATATCTTAGAGCAGTGTTCAGGCTACTTTAACTTATGCCAAGTTGCTAGGTGCGTGCCTGGCACACAGCTTGTGCAGAATTTGGAAGGCAAAAGTGAAATTCACAGCACTCAGATATTCTCCCTTCTCCAGCCCCTACTATATGCTTCTCTGCCACAGCCAAGCACCTGATTTCACATTTTACTTTATCTAGAAAATTAAATGCTTATAAATAGGCAAACCTGGATCAAAAAGCTGTACACACAGGCTTTTACTCCTCAAATTTTCCACCATTATTTTTGCACCATTGTTGCAATTCTATTGGTGGTATCAACAGTAGAAGCACAGGTGCAGATTCATCATTGTTTTTCAACTATGTCATGTCATCTTACCCTATGCAGAGCAGAGCTAGATAACATTGGGGTTAAAATGCTAGCAGCCTCCAGTGCATTCTTTTAACTAGCAGTCTAACTGTTACTACCCCTAGTGGAAATGCAACTATGATAGTGTGTGTGTGGGGAAGCGGGTATGTTAGGGAAAAAGGACTAATGCAGCTATCACCCTAAAGTTGTTGGGTATCTAACACTCTGCTTTGTTGAATTATGGTTCATTTAAAAAAACTCTGAACAGGGCCTCACCAATCTTGATAGTTAATTTTTATCTTCATAAATAAAATGAAATAAAAAGTTCATTGAGAGGGCAAAAACAATGACTGTGCCTACAGTTAAGACATTTCAATTAGTTCCAGGGTAATGATATTTAGATTTTACCTAAGAGAACAGGTAAGACAACTAACATATACATCAGATTTAATATTTGAATTCTAGTGATTTGCATAGTCTTCCTGAATTAACTATAAGTGATGAAAGGTAGTTCTTAGATACCATGTACTTTTGGGAACTTTTTCAACTCAGTTTTAGCAGCTCCAAAAAAGTAAATATGCATTGGTTTGTTTTGTCAGAGATCATTGTTGAACATCAGTGTCTGTGGGGCTCGGTAGGTTTTCAAAATGCATTTAACCTAAGCCACACTGTTAAAGTGGGAATACTAAATTTTAAAACGTGATTGCATAATGTTTGCAGCTAGATTCTATTTTTTGTATGAATTTAAAAGCTGGCACAGTGGACTAGTGGCAACTCAATGTGTGAGATTAGCATTTAGGTCCAGGTTCCTTGGGGCAAGAAATGCAGCAGAAACAGCCATCAGGCACTTGCTTATTTAACAGGTAAGCAACTTTGCAACAGCCTTCACCACTATGGACAATGGGTAGTTGCTTATCCTAGAGCTGCTCTTTGCAATTAATAAATCTGAGACAGTCTCAAATACTGAGTTCAAGAGGAGATACTGGAACAAACTAGTCATTTAAGTTGTGACAAGACAGCAGTTCCGGAGATAATTCATATAGGTTATACTGCTAAATATATATACAGTATATACTCCGTTCATAAACCAGATTTTTTTGGTAAAAATTCCCGCTGCGAAGAGTGGGGGTGGGCGTATGATCAGGTTATTGCGCTTCACATATTTTTTCCAGTGTGGGGAGGGGTCAGGAAACTTCAATTTCCAGCCAAGCAGGGCAAACCACTGGTGCACCAGGATGTTTTATGTACGTGGAGCATCTCCCAGTCGCTGCCGTTTGCCATTCTGGGTCAGCGGGAGCAATGGGAAGCAGAGACCAGCACATCCCTTGGCCCACGCTGCTTCCTCAGCTCCTATTGGTTGGAAACAGCAAACAGCAGCCAATGGGAGCTGAGGAAGCAGCACAGGCCAGGGGACGTGCTGGCTGCCTCTTTCCACTGCTCCTGTTGACCCAGAATGATGAATAGCAGCTGACAGGCTCCTTGCCTGCAGACACTCCAAGTACTCTAATGTCTTGGCATGCCAGCTGTTTGCCCCGCTGGCTTGGGAAGTGACCATGCTGTGGATTCTGCTGTTTCTAAAAGTTGGAGTCAGAAGAAAAACACAGAAGTTTTAATAGATTTATTTTAATGCAATCTAACAAAAAACCTGCTGCAATAACTGAACAAATATGTATTCACAAGTCATCAAAATTACAATCCATGTTTGAGTCTCATATCATTCTAATGCACTTATTTAAAGCCTTAAAACCCTTCAAATGCTGAATCAGTCTCCAGTTCATTAAACTCAGTTTCAGTCATAGCTGCTCCTGCATTGTCATCATAGATGTCAGCAATGTCATCCTCCGACTCAGATTCCTTATCATCAGTCTCCATTGTGTCATCAGCAAATATGGCGTCATCTTCTGCTCCATCAAGTGCATTGCTGATACAGCATTTCCTAAACGATTTTTCTATCATTTCCAAGGGAATGGACTCCTACGCATCCATGACCCACTGGGCAACCAGATTGATTTCGGACTTCATATGATTCCCAACTTTTGTCAACTTCATCATGCCTGAGCACATCCAGTTAGACCACATTTTGTGTAGCCTGTCCTTAAACATTTTTTTCCAGACAGACATCAAGTGGTTGTAAAACAGAAGTTAAGCCTCCAGGTCAGGGGTGGACAAGATACCTCTCATGGGCCAGATCCGACCTGCCAAGCCACTGGATCCTGCCCGCAGACACCCTGCCAGGACCCTCAGGCACGCAATGGCCACTGACTTAAGCACAGGGCTGCTCCTCATGCCTCTCTGCTCTGGAGGGAGGGGGAGACTTCAGGTGATCTCCCTGCCCCCAGCCCAATCCTCAGCTCCTGTTGGCAGGAAACAACCAGCCAATAGGAACTGACTCTACCCAATCTCTCAGCTCCTATTGGCCAGAAACAACCAGCCAATAGGAGCTGAGAGATTAGCTTGGGGGATGGGGATAGCGCAAGCCTTTTCCCCCTCCTGGAGCTGAGAGCCACATGGAGGGAATTGTCTGCAGTTTTAAGCGATCTGAGGCTGCAGCAGGCAGGGAACCCAGCCTGCCTTGGAGGTGCTGCAGGCCAGGAGATGTTTAGGTAAGTGCCTCGCAGCCAGAGCTTGCCTCTGGCACTCCTGCCCCTCCTGCATCCCAACTCCCTCCCCCAGGACACCATCCAAACCCTCTGCACCAGGTCACAACTCCCTCCCAGACCCTATACCCCCTCCTGAATCCTTCCCCCAGGCCAGAATCCTCTCCTGCACCCACACTCCCTCCCTGACCCTGCACCTGTACCCTCTGACCCAGGTCACAGCCCCCTCCTCCACCCAAATACCCTCTCAGTCCTCACACTGTCTCCCTTACCCTGTATCCAACCCTTCTGTATCCAACCTCCATCCTAGACCCTGTACCCCTCCACAGAAAAGTGTGGCCTTTGACCACTTTCCAAAATCTTGGAGTGTCCCCCCCACACCAAAAAATTATTGCCCACCCCTGCACCAGGTATTATGATCAAAGTAATTTTCATTTTTTTGGCCGCATGTTTCAGCTCATCCATCCTGTGTGCCTTGAACAAGCGGAGAAGGTTTCTTGAGAAGTGCTCCTGGTCTCTTATTCCATACTTTTTCCAGCCATTCAGCAATCCCACTTTCATCCATCCATCCCTTGTCATGTGAACGCATGATGACACCTCCAAGAAATGTTATGGTTTTAGGCAAGGCTTTTCTTTTGAAAATAATAACAGGGTGGAGCTTTGATCCATTGGCCAAACATGATAAAACCTCTGTAAAATGGATTTTTTCATAGCCAGTGGTTTTAATTAAACCTGTTTTTCACCGACACCAATTACTGTTCTGTTGCTCAGGAGATAAATGTCATCAGTGTTTCATCCATATTTCCTATTTGTGACAGCTCAAATGCATATTCCTTTTAAGTTTTATAATAAACTTTTGGAAAAATTCAGCTTTTTCTTCAAGGTCTCTTGGCAGCTTTTGTGCTATCCTTGTTCATTGCCTATAACAGAGACCATGGCAGTCCATGAAACGAGTACACCAACCTGCTGATACGATAAACACTGATGGCTTTTCTGACTTGTATTTGTTGTCTTTTTACATTTGCAAAGCAGGCAGACGAATTCCAGTTCTAGTGACAAGGTACCCATTTTGTCGACATTCAACGACCCAATCATTGAGTTCTTTCTCCAGCCCAGGAAATGAAGCACACCTTGTTGGACATTTTTTGTTGCTTCTTGGCATGTCTTTTAGTGTTGCTTTATTTTTTTGCCATTCTCCGATTTGTTTCTCATGGATGCAGAAATCACGGGCAGCAGCCCAATTATTGTTTGCTTCTGCATATTCAACAACTTTAAGTTTAAATGCTGCATCATAAGCAGACCATTTTCTTTTTATTTCACCGTCGTTCATTTTAAATTCTAGCATGAAAATCTTAGAAAATAATTTACACATTTTGTAGAACTTTACAGAGGAATGTTACCTACTTTATCACTGTCAGATTACAATTGTTCATTGTTTATTTCAAAGAAGCCCTGCAGATTGGCATGTCTGGGGTGATAACAGACTATTTACATTTTATTAAAGATTTCAGTTCTGCATATTTTATTTTTAGATTGCCTAGAGACTTAGAAGGTTCTGAGGTCAACATGCACAAAGAGCTCAAATTATTCAAGAACAGACTGACAACAGTGCCATAGTACTGTCATTCATTGTATATTTTGATTGTCTTGTAAGGTCTAGGGATGTAAGCGACTAATCGACTAGTCAACTATCTGATAAGCAAATGCTTATTGGATAGTCGACACACTAATCGACTAGTCGCTTCCCCTCCTTGCTGCCTCTATCACAAAAAGGCAGCAAGGTAGGGGAAGAGGAGGCGGTGCTGGAGGGAGCCAGCTTAAAAGCTCCTTCACTGGGGCTCTTGTACATTTCAAAGCCTGGGGCCAGCAGGTGACTCCCCACTGGCCCTGGGTTCCATGGGACATACCAACTTTGAAATGTACAAGGGTCCCCAGTAGAGGTTCTTGTGTATTTCAAAGAGGAAGTGCAGTATGGAGCCTGGGGCCAGTGTGGTACTCTGAGTCCCCCACTGACTCCAGACTCTATGCAGCATTTCAGTCTTGTACATTTCAAAGGCGGAACACGGAAGTCCTTATTGACTAATCGAATAGTCGATGGAAATCCCATTGGCTATTTGATTAGTTAATTAATCGAAATTTAATATCCTTAGTAAGGTCTAGACTTTGTGAAGTGGAAGGGTCACATTTCATGTGGATACAATTTCAATAAAAATAAAATCGTAGCTCTTTTTAAAAAAGAAGCGAGTCCTGAATTGTATCTACAACAGGGGTCAGCAAACTTTGGCTCCCAGCCTGTTAGGGCAAGCTGCTGGCACACTGGGAGATTTATTTGCTTGCAGAATCTGAGGGACATGCTGGCTGCAGGCATGGAGCTTTTCAGCTTCCATTGGCTGGGAATGGCGATTAGCAGCCAATGGGAGCTGAAAGGCTCTGTGCCTGCAGCCTGTGTGTCCCTCAGCCTGCATTGATGCCGACGAGCTGGGACTGGAAGTTTGTACACTGCCAATATAGAGTCAGCTTATGAATAGGTCATTGACTTTCTAACATTTTTTTCTGTGAGTTGGGAGGGGTCGGCTTATGAATGAATTGACTTATGTTCGAGTATATATGATAATTAAAATAATCTACTGTACCATAAGACTGGAGGGTACCTATATGTATAATATTTTAAAAATATGTTAGGGATGATTTATGGGGATTATTTTAATATTGTAGTAAAATTATTAGTTGGAAAAATGTAAAAATAGCATTGGAAAAATAGTTATAACCATCTACAGTAAATGAAGAAGAGAGCAGCAACAAAATAGTGGATTATTTCTACATATTGATGGGTTCTCAATTAATTGTAACCCTTGAAAGACAGAGGAGTCAATGGAAATAGATCGATGAAAACATTGCTCGGTCCTTGTCATCCTGTTTCTAAAAAGATAGAGCAGAAATAAAAAAAGGTCCAGAGAAGAGGAATGAAAATAAGTGAGATTTATTGACAAACTGGTCACACTTTATATTAAGTTTCCATTTATAGCTTGATTAGTAGATATTTTACTAAATGATTAAATTGGTTGTTATAGATTCTCACAGATGAGAAGGTTTTTAAACCATGTCTGGTAATCATCTATAACAGTTGCTAATGATGATCTTAAAACCATCTATAACATACATGCCTAATGACTGTAACATATAGAGCTAGCCAAATTTACTAGTGGAAAATGAAGTTTTTGTGAAAATTGAGAGTTTCCATGAGATATTGTTCATTATGGAAATGTTTAAAACTTTCTAGTTGTGAGACTCAGATTGAAGAATTTGTTTCAAGTTGATGTTTTGAAATGAAGCAATGTTTTTTGTTCCAAATTGTGAATTGGAAACATTTTTTCATTTTAAAGTGTTATTTGAAAAGAAAAAATGTCATTTCAAGAGGAAAAAATGTCTTAACATGTGGAATTATTTTGATAAAAAGTGCCAACATTTTTCATGTTGCCATTTACAGTTTGAAACGTTTTGGAATTGTTCATTCCATGTATTTTTTCAATAATTTGCTTTTCCATTCTGCTTCAGAACAGAAACTAAATTTTGAAATATTGAGACTTACCATGAGGCAAAAATTCCAGTTTCTGACTGGAATGTTCATGTTCATAGAGTTTTAGTAATCATTTATTAATCTTTATAAATGATTTATGCTCAATATAAAGGTGACCAAAAAGCTTCCACAGTAGGTTTAAAGGGTTTAAGACAGTGTTTCTTAAACTTTTTAAGACCGAGGAACACCAAACAATAATTTTTTTTATGTGGAACACCAAGGATTTTTTGTTGAGGGGGAAAAAAAAAGTTGGGGGGGAAAAGAGTCAGGAGAAGTTATTAAGCCCTCCCCCCCCCAAAAAAAGGTTGCCTACCCCTTTAAGGGCAGCCATTTTGAATTCTGTTCTCCGCAGAACACCTCTGAGTGCCTCGTGCCTCGGAACACAGTTTTAAGAAACACTGATTTAAGAGTATTTAGAAAGGATATTAAGATGTGGCATGTTGGATGTATATATTACTTAGTGACTAGTGTAGGTATGTCATTTGGTGCTTCTTTTTTCCCCCTCATGACACAATGAAATTAAAAAGGTAGCAAATTTCAAAAACTGATAAAAGAAAAAACTTTTTATACCACATATAATTAACTTGTGAAACTCACTGTGGCAAAGAACACGTTAGGAATATTTTTAAAAAGGATGAAAAAGTTGCATGAATAATATTTGCAGTTACATTAGCTAAAATAAATAATTATAAGTTATATCAATTTATAAGTGATATTCATTGACTTCTTGGCTATGGAAGAAACTTTCCCCAGACACATGTTATTGCATAATTGTCCATCATGAGGGGGTTTTATACCTTTCTTTGAAGTATCTGGTATAGGGATGTGAAATTTCGATTAGTCAATAAGCAGGGAAGCCTCAGCAGGGTTAGCTCCCGGCCCCAGGAGCTAACCCCACTGTGGCTCTGCCTTTTAAATGTAGGCTCTTAATACGTTTATAAGGTTGAAGCACAGCAGGGGGACCCAGCATGAGCCAAGAATCAGTTGTCCCAGCTTGTGCCTAGTCCCCCCGTTGTGCTTCTGATTTTTAAACGTATTAAGAGCCATCAGGCTCTCTTAGTACATTTAAATAACAGAGACGCAGTGTCTGGAACTGGGTGCGAGCTGGGAATCAGCTGATTCTTGACACGCGCCCAGTCCCTGCTACCCCCCCTGCCTCCCTTTCCCCACTCAGAGATGGTGCTGGGGGGAACCAGCTTTTAAGCCGGCTCCCCCCAGCACTGGCTCCTGCTCCCCCTTGCTGCCTCTAATAAAGGCAGGAAGGGGAAGGGGAGCAATTAGTCGAGGGACTAGTCAACAAGTCACTTACATCCCTAATCTGTACACAGCACTGTCACATGGAAGATTCAGAGATGGTGGGGGACAGTTGTATAGTGAACAAGAATATCCAGTTCTCTCTCACTCTCTCTCACACACACGCACAAAATATAATTTTGGGAGGTATGTGCTTCAAGATGTAAACTAACAGGAGGTAGGATGAGATTGTCAGGGATAACAGGTGCAGGCAATTCTTGGAGACAGGATTCTGGACTAGCTGGAACCAGGTCTGAGATAACAGGGCAGTTCCTATGTTGGACTGGAAGGATTACTGTTCTGATTCAAAAGCTTCGGAGGGATAGCCCCTGTTAGTCTGTAACTGGAAAAACAACCAATAGCCTTGCAGCACCTTAAAGAGTAACAAAACATGTAGATGGTATCATGAGCTTTTGTGGGCACAATCCAGTCCTTCAGATGAATGGAGTTATTAAAGGTCCAGTTTCTAAATAAATAGGGGACAAGGGGGGAAGAGAGAAGGAAAAAGAAGGAAAAAAAGGGGAAAGATATAGTCAATTAGGATGCGTCTACACAGCAGGGCTTAACTTGAAATAAGCTATGCAAATTGAGCTACGGCAATTGTGTAGCTTATTTCGAAATAGCTTATTTAGAAATTGGGAGTGTCTACTCAGCACTTATTTCGAAATAGAGCACTCTTCCTCCGACTTCCTTTACGTGAACAATGAGGGCTACAGGAGTTGCAATAAGAAGTCCTCCAGGTTGACAGTATTTTGACATTATTTTGAAATAATGTAGCATGGACACTCTGACTATTTCTTTCTCCTTTTTTTCCCTTCTTTTTCCTTCTCTCTTCCTCTCCACATCCCCTATTTATTTAGAAACTGGACGTTTAATAATTCCATTCATCTGAAGAAGTGGGTTGTGCCCACGAAAGCTCATGATACCATCTACATGTTTTGTTAGTCTTTAAGGTGCTGCAAGACTATTACTTGTTTTTTAAGTTTGTTCTGATTCAGTGTGGCAATTCCTATGTTCTTCACTGATAATTAGATACAACTAGGCACTTTAAATGTTACAAGAACTATTTGTTTGTCTTTTTGTGATCTTTCATAATAGTCTACTTTGAAAGTCAGTGTGTATCTTAACTAGAAACAATTAATTTTCTCTCATTCTAATATTGTAGGGGTTCCAAAGCATTTGAATGTGGACCGCATTAAAGAAGACTTAATGAAAATTGAAGATGTTTATTCAATAGAAGATTTAAATATTTGGTCTCTCACTGCAGGAAAAACTACTGCCATAGTCCACTTGCAATTAGGTAAATTACTGCATATTATGCCTACTACTGTGATACAGTTATAGATAAGCCTTAGTTGCAGAAAGGACTTTGGCTCTGTCTTTATGCTTCTGATTAAATTGAGCCATGATGTATCCATTTCGGGAAGAATGCTTTAACTATCCTTTGCATAGAAAATAGCTTGCTTTTAAAATATATAAAACTTCTCCTATCATAGATATACTATAGAGAGCCTTGCAAGAAAACTAACTGCTCACAAGATCAGGAGCAAATACCATTTGATCAGATTCATAAAAAAAGAAAAGTTGGTTTTGCAGGGGGGTTTTTCTGTCTCAAAAAAAATGTAGGTGGTAAAGCAAAATAAAATCCTTTGAATAAAGATCAACACAGACTTTTCTAGGGGCTTTATGCTAACCACCCAATTCTGATATTGCACCCATGGAAAAAAATCGTGGGTGCTCAGCACCCACCAGCCACATCTGTTTGGAGTTGCCCCCACTGTTTGGTGGCTGGGGAAGGAGTTTGGAGGGGAAGGGTTGAGCAGTGAGTGGGTGAGGGCCTCAGGAAGAGGGAAGACTGGGCAGGGAAGTGTTGGAGCAAGAGTGAGGCCAAAGAGGTGGGGTGGAGGCTCAGGACAGAGCGAGAGGGGAGCATCCCAAGGGAAAAGAAAATTTCAGCCAGTGTTCCCTGTAAGCTGGGTGCTTGTGCAGTTGCTCTGGAGAGATTCAGATGCCACCCAACTGATTAGCAGAGCGCCCACAGCTAGGTTTGTTGTTTCTACTGATGGTGCACATTCACACGTCTCGGTGCATATAAAATTATTCTGCACATGGATCAAAAAAATAAGAGGGAACATTGATCTCAGCACCTCTGTGCAACACCATTGTAAGCCTAAAACCAGAAATTCAGTGCCCTAAATAGCCCAATGTTGGTATAAGTTTGCTAGGTCTTGGAGTGGCTGGTAAGATCGTGTGCTGTGCCTGTGTTTTCGCAATGGTGAGCTTGCAAGTGAAAGTCAAACCAGAGACAGGAGCTGCATCTTATATGTTCTTTTCTCTTCCCTTTGGTATGTATTTGTTTTGTTTGGTCTTTAGGAAACAGACTAACAGCAGCAGCAATGACAGCCCCAGCCCATCTCAACTAACTTCTTTTCCTCAAAAGGGACAGTTCTTACTCTCTTTGAAACTATCTTAAAGACTATCAGACAAGGGTCTTTTTCCTTCTAAAAACTTATACAGCTAAAGGGAAAAGGAATGTTGTTAAAATGAAAACCTTACTTAACGTTTTACCTTTCAAATGCTTTAATTGTTTTCAGGGGTTTTTTTGGTGTTGCTCATAAAAAAATTAAAAGGATTTTTAATGGTGTTTTTCCCATGATACTTGATAAGCAGGCTGTGGTCTCTGTGGCTATGTCTACACTACAGGGTTTTGGCGCAAAAATAACCGTGTTTGCACAAAAATCCACGGAGTGTCCACACTTCAAGCATGTTTTTGCGCAAGTAAATTTACAGTGAATCAACAGAACAGAGGGCCTTTTGCAGTATAGGTTTTTTTCTTTCTATGAGGAATAAGTCTTTTTGCGCAAAAAGGTGTGTGTGGACAGAAAACGGGTTTTTTTGCGCAAAAACAGCCTATTGAAAGAAGCACAGGTGCCCTGGCAGCCATTCTGTTTATGGCAATCAGAGCTTTCTTGCGAGAGAGCATCCGTGCAGTCTGGATGCTCTCTTGTGCAGAAGCACATTGCTTTTGCGATGCACTTTTGTAGCGTGGATGCACTTTTGCACAAGAAGTTTTCACGGAAGATCTCTTCCGCAAAAAGCTTCTTGTGCAAGAAGCCTGCCATGTAGGTGTAGCCTAAAAGCACACTATGAAGCTGGTTTAAATCTGTTTAATGTTGGAGTGACTGGGCTATGTTAACACCACTGATTGTTGGGCTCATGTATTCCATCTAAATTAAAACAGTAGTTATCTGTCCAATACAATGCATGAGGGTTTATGTTTAGCAACCATGTACAATGTTATTATATAACACAGTAATGTATTTATCATACTAATCCCTTTTTGTATTGTCCCTGGAAAACATAAAACAAAAATTCTTGATCTCTTTCGGCTATCGGATTCTTAGTTTTATCTGTGTTAAGGATCTGATTGCAGAATCAGGGCCTAACAGCCCATAATAATACAATCTGATAGTAAATGAACAGATACCGTGAAGCAGGGGTGGCCCTAGACTAGCTGCCAGCAACTGGCGCCCTAGGCAAACCATGCAGTCGGCGCCCCCACCTCCAAACCCCTCAATGATAATTGCGCCACCATTTGGCGCCCCATTTAACATGGCGCCCTAGGCAACTGCCTAGTTCGCCTATATGGATGGGCCGCCCCTGCTGTGAAGGCAAATGAAGAAGAGGGGGCAGTCAAAGCAACTGCAATACACAGTGTAACAGATGAACTGTCAGATTTTTGAAGGATTGATAATTTTCTTCATTTTTCCAGTTCCAGGTAGTTCACTTAAATGGGAGGAGGTTCAGTCTAAGGCCAGACACTTGCTGCTGCACACATTTGGAATGTATAAATGTTCTGTCCAGCTTCAGAGTTACAAGCAAGAAGTAAACAAGACTTGTGCAAGTTGTCAGAGTTCCAGTGCCTAATTTCATACATTTTGGGAACTGCTGCCTTATTCTTTATCTTGTAATCAAAGACTAAAGAGCAATAAATGCAAAACTAAAACGATTGCCTGGAATCCCTAAGGTGTAGAGTTGTACCAGTATTTGATGCCAGAATTGGTACAGCAAAAAGTGCAGGAGGTGCCCTATAGAGATATGTATTTGCTCTCTCTCGTTCTTACCAATTTATTGTCAATTTGATATGATTTTCAGACAAAGGTATTTCCACAGTATTGTTTACAGACTGTGATTTGGCTCTGCAAATACCTCATGAATTTCACTTCAATAATGTCCTTTGTCAATTATGTACCACTAATGTTCCAAATGGAGCATAAAGAATTCAGTATTTGAGTTTAAAACTTTGAAAATGTTGATTATGTCAGGGGACCATAACACATAAAGATCCCTAAAATGGTTATACAGTATTTTTATAATGCAGTTTTAAATATATTATCTTGGAAGATGATGTATGCAGTGCTAGCTAAACTATTTGATAAACTCTCCAGAAAAATTGCCAAATGTAGAATTTACTGTACTCATACCGGAAATTTAGATTTAATGCTGGAATTCAAAGGTCCAAATCAAGAGGTCCTTACCCAGGCAAAATTTCAAATGCCTAATTAGAGACTTCAGGACTGGACTGAAAATGTTTTAACTGATCAGTTACCTTCCACTTATTTTAGTATGGCATTTATACCTTACAAGCACTTATTTATTTTACAAAGTTTTGACTCTTAAAATGATTTCATTATTAGTGAAATTAAATATTTAAAATATTTTAACTTGATTCAGAGGCCACTTAATTAGCATTAATTCTAATTAGAACAAATAAATGAGCTGTAGGAAGCATTTTTCATGATTATTTTGCATTATGAAAAGGAAATTATAAAACCATGATAAGTATGAATATACTCTCGTATAATCAGACGTGCAACATTCTATAGATATTCTAAGAGGTAAGTAGGGAGGAGAGATTTCAGGTACATTATGTTCCACAAACCTAGAAATGTAATAATCTTTTAATTTCATCTTTGCATTTCCTCTAGAGAAAACCATTCTGTACATGATATATGATGTCCAGAATTCCAGTGAAATGTTAGTGATCAACTATACCATGGAGCCTCACTTTATTAAAAAACCCATGAACTCTATAATTGATTTTATTTTTTATTTTTACCAATCTTCTGTCAGAATCCTCCTTTCTGATCTGTGTTGGGTAGAGAGCCGCTAGCTCCACTGCATGGATCACACTCTGGTGGGCCTTTTTTTGCATTGGTATATGGAAGATGCAATCAGGAATGGGAATAGTAGGACATCCTAGTTGTGTTTCATGGTACAGTAAAACTCCAGTTGTCCGGCATCCAGTGGTCCGGTACTCCTGATAGTCCGGCACCACCTGGAACCTGGAAGTGCTCCAGGCAGCCGGAAAATTGGAGCTGCTCTGCCCTAGGCTTCACCAAGTCAGCGCTGGTCAGTTTCAGCAGCGGCTGACTTGGGGACGCCTGGGGCAGAGCAGCTGGGGTGCTGCCGGGTTGGTCCCGCAGCGCCGTCCCCCCATCCCCCCCACCCCACCCCATCCCCCTCATAGCCCCCCCTTCCGATAGTCCGGCATATCTGATAATCCGGCACCCCCTGGGTCCTAAAGGTGCCAGATTACCGGAAGTTTACTGTACTACAAAACCCATAAAACTGAGTCTCAAAGGGCATGTCAACGTTATTCTGAAATAACAAAGAGCACATCTACACAGCAAGCCATTATTTTGAAATAATGGCAAGCTAGAGGACTACTTATTCCGATTCCTGTAACCCTCATTTCACAAGAGGTAAGGGAAGTTGAAGGGAGAGTGTTCTTCCTTCCACTTCCTGCAGTGTAGATAGCACCAAAAGCCGAATTAAGGTATTTCAACTTCAGCTCTGCAATTGATGCAGCTGAAGTTGCATAGCTTAATTCGACTTTTGCCCTGCTGTGTAGATGTGCCCACAGTCTATAGAGCCTCTGCACTTTCACTTTATAGGGAGCAAATTTAAACTCTGATTCGGATCTGCTTGTGGTTATAACCACCATGTATCCTCCTCACTAAAGGCTAAAGAAAATTAGGCTGCAAAAGCTGAAAATAAAACCAGAATTTGGCCTCAGATTTTTGTTGCACTTTGAGCTCTATCCAGAACTTTCATTCCTATCAACAACAGTTCTGTGCATGAATCAAAAAAGATAACTTTTACCGTACATTGACAGCTTGCTGTTCAGCTGTATATACCAAGGCAACCAACTGTTTTGAGATTTACTGTTGTTCCATATTTTCATCAAACTGATTTGTAGCTGCAATTAGGACTAAAACACGGCTTATTTCTCTTGAGGTAGAGAATCCCATCGTAAAATTTCAGAGATACTAATTAACAGCACAGTATTAGTTTGGACAAAGCGCACATAACACTGGATTATGTTTGTATTTCTTCCAACAAAGAGGGGGAACATGACAATGTAGTATGCCAGCACCTTCCAGTAAGAGGTAGAGTACCAGTGTCTTTGGGAAGCTAATGTTTCAGTTCATACAGTATATCACCAATTAAGCCATATCACAGTTTATGAAAAATCGGTGTATCCTTTCCATATGAACTTTCTGAAAACCAGGTATTTTGCACATATTGGCTATTCAAGTAGGATTTTATGAAGTTGTGGTTTACAGTCAATGTAGTTAGAACTTGGAGTATGATAAACTTGTATTGTATTTGGAGTTTTTTATTGTAATGATGTACTATACATTTGTTTAAAAACAAACAAAACATACGTTACTTTACTGTGGGATATATTAAACCAGTTATTAAACTACACATTGCTGTCTTATAAAATATTTATTTATAATGCTGGCTCCAGCCTATTTCTTTTGATTCCCCTTCCAAATATGTTTTATAGTATTCCTTTCATGAAGTCTTAGGTGAACTCAGTTTTGAGGTACTACAGTTAGATCTCTGGCTCACCCCTGTGTAGAGGGTCATCATTCTTTTGTCTTCCTCATAGTGCTTATGCTTCTAAAAATATACACACGTGTTTAAGGTTGTTCTGTTAGTCACACTTTCTTTTAAGTACCCAGCAAGACCATTCTTGGAACACTGTGTTTGGGAAGGAGATACAGAAAAGAGCAACAAAAGGCTGGAGACATCCTAGACTGCTGATTCCATTGTCCCATCTCATAGATACCTCTCAAATACAGATAATTCTTGTAGCTCCTTCTAATTACACTCAACTGTAACAACTGAGTGTGGATCACTGAATGAAAATGTATATTTGATTGTCCTACCTTCAGACTTTTACTGTGTCTTTACAAAATACTCAGGGTAAAGGGCTTTCTTTTATCCCTTTGTATTTTACTTGAGTGAGCACTGTATTGAGGGCAGTTCATTATTAGCCTTTATAACATAATAACCCCAAGGTAATAGCAATGCAGTAATATAGTTGTTGCTGTTTTTAATGCTCAGAACAATGAAATAAATTAATCAGAATAAAAGTATAAAAAACATTAAAGTAGGAATGTGTATTACAGAAGGTAATTGGGATGTTTTTCCTGGAGATAGTGAGGTATCTCACAGTCCTGGGTACCCTACACCCTTTGCATTAGAAAGATCTGTCTTATTTTCTCAAGGGTCAGTTCCCTTCCCTAACAACCTTGGCTGCAGGAAGCTTAAATACTCCCCTCTCAATCCAGGCAGGCCCTGCTGTCTCTTCACAAATTAACTCCCAAGCATCCCTTTGGGGTGCCCAGCCCCTGTTCTACTGGACACACAGAATTCACAGATCTGCTATTGCCAAGGGCAGAACACACACCAGCTTATCCGTCTCACCTCAGGGCACAGGTCAGCTTCACATGTAACACTTTGAATTAGAGAGAAAGCAAGTATTTGTCTGATCTAGCAAAAATAGAAAATACTGCCTTTTTTCCAAAAAAGTCCCATTTTGAAAAAAGCGGGGGCCGCCATTATGCAAATGAAGCACAGGAAATTCAAATCCTGGCTTCATTTGCAATATCGACGTGCCTAATTTACATCCCTTTACCGAAAAAGGGATGTAGTCTAGACGTACCCCAAGTATTTCAAAATGGATTCCTTGAGGACCTGCTCATTGATTTTTCCAGGGACTGAGGCTGGCTGGTCTGTAGTTTCCCAGATCCTTTTTCCTTTTTTTAAAAGATGGACACTACATTTGGCTTTTTCCAATCATCCAGGATCTCCCCTGATCACTACCATTTTTTTCAAAGATAATGGCCAAAGGCTCTGCAATCACATTAGCCAACTCTCTCAGAACCCTCAGATGAATTAGATCCAGCACTATGGACTTGTGCATGTGCAGATTTTCTAAATTGTCCTTAAACTTTTCTTTCACTACTGATGGCTGCTCACCTCCCCATACTGTGCCACTCTTGCAGCAGTCTGGGAGTTGATCTTGTCTGTGAAATCTGAGGCAAAAAAAGCATTGAGTACTTCAGCTTTTTCCACATAATCTGTTGCTAGGTTGCCATCTCCAGTCAGTAAGGGTTCCACACTTTCCCTAACCACCTTCTTCAGGGGCAACGTTGTGGGGACATTAGGGGACACATGCCCCCTCCTCAAATGCCAGGAGCAGGAGGGGTAAGGGATGGCCAGCAGCCAGCAAGGCAAGAGTTGCCAGGTAGCCTGGGGGACTAGCCAGGGCAGGAGGGGCTGGCTCCCACTACAGGGGTCCGCCCCTCTCCGCGCTCACCAGCAGTGGAGGGAAAAGCGGAGCGATGCGGCTGGAGGAGCGGAGCAAGCTGGGGCCACATTGCTCTGCTTCCCCACTGCTGCTGGTGAGTGCAAGAGGGACTGGGACTGGGACATCCCCCAGTCCTTCAGTTTGCATCACTCAGAGAAGGGGGGGGAGGAAGAGTTGGGGGGGGTGGATCAAAGGCTGTTCTGTTCATTCACTCTGAACCATGGGGCTTTATGAAAATTGGTTTGTGAATATGAAGATGCATAATTCAAAGACACTTTAGGCAAAATGCATCATAAGACATGTCATTTTAAAAGTTACAACCTGCTGAATGTGTATATTCTATTTCTGTGCATATATCATTCTTATATGTGAGGTTAGAAATATGAAGCATAGATCTATTTATAAGTCCAAATGTGGTAATGAGGCCATTATTGATACTCTGGAAACATAAGGGGTTAGTATTCTAGATAATGATCGGTAAATGCAACAAGTAGTCCTGGATACCTTTGAGGCTAATAAAAATACACAGAATCATGAGCTTTCATGGGTAAGATCCATTTCTTCAGATGAGCTGGATCTGTAAATGGTTTTGTTTTTCTTGTAAGCCCAAACTGTGGTTGGTCCTAGAAAGACATGTGATCATGCCACCTGATACTAGAATCCATCTTGAGTCTGGTATTTTTTCCTTGAGGATGGGAGACTAACAAAGGGTTCCATGCTGAGAGCAAAGTCTATTTAAGAAATTGAAAGCAATCAGACTTTTTTTCTTCATCTGGCTTTTAAAACTGCCTTCTCAATTTAACACGTGAAGAAACCTGAAAACAAAAACTGTAAAGAACTGTAGACCAGAGAGAAAGAAAAAACTCTGTCTTGACAGATTTTACCTTAATCAAGGACAAGGAGCGAGGAACATACTTTGAAACAATTTCTCTTAGGCCGTATCTACACTATGCAGAAGATCGACACTGCAGCAGTTGATCTTCTGGGGTTCAATTTAGTAGGTGTAGTGAAGACCTGCTAAATCAAACTCAGAGGACATCTCCATCAGCGCTGGTACTCATGCTCCTCATGAGTTGTATATCTTAATTCAACTGTCCACTGTAGAGTAGACCAGGCCTTAGTGTATTAGGCTTAATTGTCATGTTTTGTTTATTTTGGCTTAGTAATTTACTTAGATCTGTCTGTTTTCACTTGGAATCACTTAAAATCCTGCTTTTTATACTTAATAAAAACACTTCTGTTTATTATCAAACGCAGTGTAAATAATTGTTATCTTGGGGGAGCAACCACTGTGCATATCTCTCTTGCATTGATAAAGAGGGCAAATTTTGTAAAACTTCTACATAGAGTGAGTCAGATTTATTTGGGTTTTGGTCCTCTTTGGGGCTGTGTTCATGGGTGCTGTCAATGACCTTATGGCTGAGCCCTCCGACAGCCAAGCTAGTTTAGCCTCTGTGTTGTTCTGATGGGGGGACTGTTACCACAACTCTGTGCCTTGGCTGGGGGAGACCAGACCAGACCCAGAAGGAGAGGGTTGTGAGGCACACCAGAGAGCAGTCAGGCGGGCTATGTGGTGTGACCAGCACACCAGGTGGCAACACCAATGGGGGCCTCTATGATCCAACTGGACACTGGGTACTGGACTAGATGGACCATTATTCTGACCCAAATACTTAAAGAACTAACTACTACATAAATGAAGACTAGTGAGACATGACATACTTTGTTGCAAAAGAGGTTAATTTAGTTTACAATCAATTCTGGGAAGTTCTTTCCTGTATGTGTCAGTTAATCATTGTCTATTTTTACAGTCAGATTGCCTGAAAACTCAGGTAGGTGTGTCTGACCTCCTACTTGGCAGTGGTTAACATCTACTTTATGTCTTTATGTTTGGTCAGCTTGCCATAAAAAATTCTCAGAAGCAGGTGATCTTTATTCTTTTCTGTTCTGTTTTTACCTTTAAGGCTAAGTCTACACTGGCTCTTACTGCACTGTTAATTACTGGCTGAGGGGTGTGAACTCCCCTCCCCCCAAAGTGCAGCAAGTTACAATGCTGTAAAGTTCCAATGTGAACCAAGCTATAGCCAGGGCTATCTCCAGCGGGGCCAGGGGCAACTCCTCTGCTCCAGCCTTGCTCGGCCCACTCTCTGTCCCCACTTCACCTCTTCTCCCATTCCTGGCCCTGCTCCACCCCCACCACACCCCTTCAGCCCCTGCCCCTCTCCCAAGCTGCGGGATTACCGGGCCCAAGCAGCAGCAGGATTTCCCTACACATTTACCATGGTGGCCAGCGCAGAACAGCCTGGCAGCCAGAACATGCTCCACCATGGTGCCCTCCCTCCCAGCCACCTGAAATTCGCTTCTCTGCAGCAGCAGGAAGTGGAGCACCATGGCACTCAGGCGCTCTGTTTCCTGCTGCCGTGAAGAAGCCAAGTGCAGTGGGCCGCAAGAGGGTGGCACGGTGGGGTGGGTTGGTGCAGGTTGCTATGGCTCCTGCCACCCTGGTGAATGTGGGGGAGGGGACCCCTCTGCTGCCCAGCACCAGGCCTGTCCATAGGATAATTGAGGTAGCCACCAGAAGGCCCCCAAAGCGCAGGATGGTAAAGGGTGGCCACCCTTTACCATCCTATGGACAGACTGGCTCTGGCTACAGTGCTGGGAGCTACGCTCCTTGTGCTGTTAGCTACTCCCCTCGTGGAGGTGGTTTACACAGAGCGCTGGGAGAGCTCTCTACTAGCACCCGTGCCACCATGGTCACACTGTCAGTTTGAAAGCATCTGACAAAGTGGGCTCCCTCCAGCCCACAAAAGCTTATGCCCAAATAAATGTGTTAGTCTTCAAGGTGCCACAGGACTCCTCGTTGTTTTTGCTGAAACAGACTAACACGGCTACCCCTCTGAAAAGAGCTGAGATACCCATCTCTCATAGAAAGTCAGTAGCATCTAAGACCCTTTGAAAATCTCCTTCCTGTTTACTTTTCTAAAGCAAATCAGGAGAAAGCAGCTTTCCCAGAGCACCACCCTAGCTTTTAAGGAGACACTAAAATGGCTTGCTCCCCCTACTGTCTTTTTACTCTCATTGCACCATAGCTTGTAGACTCCTCAGTGCAGGAATCATAGACTAATTTATTTTGAGGGGTCTTCCACACTTTTGGGAGATGCTAAAGATAACAAACAGTGACCCTTTCTGTTTTGTTATTTATATAACAATAAAGCCACTAGAAAGAGGGCCCTAAGTAAAAAATCGCTACCAATCTGGATCTCAAGTCTCCTATGCTAGAGAACACTTTGTTCCCTTTTCCTGTCATGTTACTACTATATGTTTCCTCTTTCTCTCCATTCTATTATGTTAAGCACTCCAATGAAAGGGCAAAAGAACCCAGGCAGTTTGCTCTTTGGAAAACAGCTGGTGATAGCGGTACAAGACCAAGTCACTTAAGTGCTGAATGAAATGCCTATTTTAGTTATGTGGCTTCAGAGTAAGTTTAGGAAAACAGGCTACTTGTTATATAAAATGGCTTATGGGTCAGATCCTGCTCCCATTGAAAAGAAATGGATGAACTCCCATGGACAGAGCAAAAGCTGGCTCTATAGGAGCAATATGATCAATTAAAAATTATACCAAGTAGAGGACACTTTTTATGGCTACTTCACAGTCTCTTAATATTGAGGGTGATGAGTGCATGATAGATGGGTGTTCCTGAAACTGTTGCTTCCCAGACTGCTGCAGGACACAGCACAGCATTGGAAGGAGGTGGGGAGCCCTCAATGTAGAAAGAACAGTTAAAGAACTATTTAGAAAAGCTGGACATACACAAATCCATAGGGCCGGCTGATGTGATTACAGAGCCATTGGCCATTATTTTTGAAAACTCGTTGTGATCCGGGTTGATCCCGGATGATTGGAAAAAGGCAAATGTAGTGCTCATCTTTAAAAAAAGGGAAGAAGGATCTAGAGAACTACAGACCGGTCAACCTCATCTCAGTCCCTGGAAAAACCATGCAGGGGGATCCTCAAGAAATCCATTTTGAAGCCCTTAGAAGAGAGGAAAGTGATCAGGAATAGTCAACACGGATTCACCAAGGGCAAGTCACGCCTGACCAATCTGATTGCTTAGCTCTGTGGCTATGGGGAAGGAGGAAGATGTGATATAACATGACTTTAAAAAAGCTTTTGGTACGGTGTCCCACAGCATTCTTGCCAGCAAGTTAAAGAAGTATGGCTTGGATGAATGGATAAGGTGAATAGAAAATTGGCTTGACGGATTGTGATCAATGGCTCAATATCTAGTTGGTAGCCAGTATGAAACAGAATGCCCCAGGGTTGAACTTCAGGCCAGTTTTGTTAAACATCTTTATTAATGACCTGGATGAGGGGATGGATTGCACCATCAGCAAGTTCGCAGATGATACTAAGCTAGGGGGAGAGGCAGATATGCTGGAGGGTAGGGACCTGGACAAATTGAAGGATTGGGCCAAAAGAAATATGATGAGGTTCAACAAGGACAAGTGCAGAGTGCTGCACTTGGGGCAGACGAATCCCAAGCACTGCTACAGGCCGGGGACCGACTGGCTAAGCAGCAGTTCAGCAGAAAAAGACCTGGGGATTACAGTGGATGAGAAGCTGGTTATGAATCAGCAGTATGCCCTTGTAGCTAAGCAGGCTAATGACATATTGAGGTGCATTAGTAGGAGCACTGCCAGCATTTCCAGCAGATCTAGGGAAGTGATTATCCCCCTTTATTTGGCACTGGTGAGCCCACATCTGGAGTATTGCTCCAGTTCTGGGCTCCCTATTACAGAAAGGATGTGGACACATCAGAGAAAGCACCTAATTATAGTAATTCATCTTTTAAAATCTGATGGCTCTTCTGTGTAAAACATTAGTAAGAATGCTTCAAGATAAAATAAACCCTACAGAAAGTGCCTCTCTATTTTGTAGATATTATTCCTTTTCCTCCTTCCCTCTATGCCACTGAGATCACACTTCTGAAGTAAAGCTAAGCTTTCCTTAATCCCTGTTGCGAATTCAGAATAAAAATTGTCAGAGCCAAATCATGTTTCTTCTGTTTACCAGTAGATGGTGCACTAATCCTCCATTTTAAAAATAGGTGTGTACTGGGTGTAACCATGATGAATCACTTCCAGATTCATTAAAGAAAATGTTCTCACTTCAGATTTTAGGGTTAGGATTTGAATTTTAGTCCAAGAGGGATATTTTGTTATGCCATTTTAGGCATACTTGGATTAATTTGGATTAAATTAATAATGTGGCAAACGTAACACTGAATTGCTAACCAGAAAGTGGGAAGTAGGTTTACATATTCATTAACATGATTGTAAAGAGACTCTTTCCAGTCCTATGTATACTAATGAAAACTGTGAGTAGGAATACATTGTGGCTACAGGTAAATGAAATACAACGACACATTTATTTGTGGACAACTTGCTGTGGTCTGAGTCATTTGTTTGGGTGGAAGTAATAGTTGTTGCTATGTGATGGTAAATTCATATTTTGTATTCCTTGCAGTGTGTAGCCTTTCATTTGGAACAACCTGCTTTTCTTCATTTAGAAGACACTGACAACATACTGAACTGAAAATACACATCTAGAGAAGAAGTATTTTCAATGATAACTCTGAGGAAGTGGGTTTTGCCCACAAAAGCTCATGATACTCAAGCCCGTACGCAGGAATTTCTGTAGGGTGTGTGTGGGTTTTTTGTAAATGTGGATCACAAGGGTGTGAGTGCACTCCCATGGTCCCCCAAGTAAGTGGGGAAATCAGCCTCAGCCTTCCCCCGACACACCAGAACATGGGGGAGGGAGTCTTGGGCAGCCAGAGCATGCTTACTTGGGGGAAGATGAGGGGTGCTTTCGCACCCTGTACACACACACCTTCCCCCTGCATACGGGCCTGATACTGTATATATATTTTTGTTAGTCTCTAAGGTGCTACAGGACTACTTGTTTTTTAAACAACTTCACAGAATGGCATGAAGTTAGTATGGATTTATTGATACTACCAGTATAAAATCTGTCTTCTGTTGGGCTGTAGTCACAGACTGTAAATAAGTAAAACAAAAAGTCAGTCAGACAGGAGATCTGAAAGACTCAAAACCACAGCTTCCTTCCCATAGCATGTTCTTTCATTTCTTTGCTTCAGTTTCAAGAGATTAAGCAATCCCGTATTTTACAGCAGTGTAGAAATCTTAGCTCTAATAGAAACACACCCCTTGTTTAGAAAGAGTAAATTGCACAATCAAATAGAGGGATTGGTCATTTATAGCTATAATGATTTCTTTCATTCATGAACTAGTCAGAACAAAATATTCTGGTCACCAAACAAACAGTTGCTTTGACTTGCTAGCTGTCTGATTCTCTATAGTCCATCATCTTCTATTCTATATGATAACAAACATACAGCAGAGAATTAAATAAGCATACAAGATTTATTGAAATTCATTTAATCACAAATTGCTGCAAAGTAAGTTTTATTTTCTATATAGCTGCACTTGAGGACAATCCTGCAACACACCACAGAATGTAATTTGCATGAACTGTGTTTGCAATGCAGAAATGAAACAAAACACAATGCACAGCAATTCCACCCTCCATATTTATTGCAATCCAACTTCTAACTTGTATCACAGTAATATAACTAATATTCTCAGCTACAGCAGTTTCCAGGAGCATTATAAGAAGTGGAATCACATAACTTGCCCTTAACATTTATGCTTCTGTGCTGCTTCTTTCTTGCACTGACACCTGCATTTAACCTCCTACTTTTCTCTGTTCCTTTTACCCACATAACGACTTACGTTCTGCAGCTGATACAAGGTGTGTGTGTGTGTGTGTGTGTGTGTGTGTGTGTGTGTGTGTGTGTGTGTGTGTGTGAGAAGGAGAGAAGGAGTTGGGGACTAAAGCAGATAAAATTGGCTCATTGGGGGTATGTCTACACAGCAGCGTTATTTTGGAATAATTGACGTTATTTCAAAATAACAGAGTGCATGTCTACACAGCAAAACATTATTTCAAAATAATGTTGAGCTGGAGGACTTCTTACTCCGATTCCTGTAACCCTCATTTCACGAGAAGTAAGGGAATTTGAAGGAAGAATGTTCTTCATTCGACTTTCTGCTGTGTGGACAGTGCCAAAAGCCAAATTAAGCTATTTCGACTTCAGCTATGCAATTGATGTAACTGAAGTTGCATATCTTAATTTGACTTTTGCCCTGCTGTGTAGATATGCCCTGGGAGACCAAGATGCCAATTGAACAATATTAGACTATAGCATGTTATCATGCATGCATTCTGGCATGAACATTTTAATATTTCTGAGCCAATTTTGCCCTCTTTAATTGAAGCCAATGACAGTTTTGCTGAAGGACTGCAGCATTTGACCTTGTGTGTGTATATTACTGATCATTTGTGGAATCCAGATCAAGTCAGGGGTAGCAGCTTTAATTCATGCATCGTGTTGATTATATTGCCATCTTTCACTTGACTTGGGTAAAAAACTACTCTTAGCCCTATCCCCTTATGCAGACCATACCTGTTTATGGTAACAAAGGAACTAGAAGGCTGTCACCCTGTCCCTTCCATCCCTCCAGGCCTTGAGCCTCCATTTGTCCCACTAGGCTCTTGCTTGGGAGGATAGAAAAAACAAGATTAAAAAAGGGCCATTCAGCTTTTGATATTAGTTGAACACCTAATTCTCCACTTTGTTATATAGCCATTCTCCCCAATAGAATCCTGCTAGTTTCAGTGGAGTTTCCACTGAGATAAAAATGGAGCAAGAAAGTGAAAGATCAGACCCTTAATCATATTTCACTCGTTCTACATTATGCGTATAATCATGTATTAAAACTCATCTAACTGAGACATTTTATTTCCCCTAACTTCAAAACACTTCCAATTTACTTCATCACATGTTCATCTCTAATCATGTTAATCCCTCACCCTTTAGTCTCTGCTAAATAATGCTCATCATTTCTGTGGTATAGTGAAAGATACACATTTAATACAGGAGATAGGAAGGCCAAATTCTGTAGTCCTTTGTGGAGTAAAACTGCAGTTGACTTCAACAGGAGCTTACCTTAATTTAGGACTGCAGGATTTGCCCCATGGAATCATACTTGAGGGAGTGTCTGTGTCTCTTCTAAACAGGTTATTCAATTATTTCTATTTCTTAACAGCTAGACAAACAGAAACTTAAGTGACTCTTTATTTTGCATATTGCAATAGGTTTCACTTCAAGTTAATGTACATGCAAATACTTGAAGAGGGAGACATTGACATCCCAGATTTCCAATGTATTTTTTCTAAAAAGATTACATATATCAAAATGAGATGTGATACTCAGTGTGCTCACTGAAATCAATGGGAAAACTGCCAAAGAGTCAAGTTATTCTTTTAAATGTAGCATTATAGCTCATCTAATTTATAATAAATATCTGTAAGCTCTTGGTACTAAGGGAAAATACAGAAATAATTATAACAATGATTTTCCTTCATGTTTCTGCTGCTGCTATCAAGGCAGAAGCTGCAGTCTTTTATCAAGCCAAATGCTCTCTCACCATAACACAGGCTTCCACCAACTGCAACACACTTCACAAGGGAGACACATACGATGTAGCAGGAACAGTGTAATGATATAGTATTTTTACCATCTATGAGATCAGTCAAATGGCAGTCATATAATGGAATGAGATATTATTTGTCTCTTATCTGATCATCTCTGTAAGCATCTGCAAAGTCACTTGAAAGTATGCGGTCACACTTTAAAAAAATAATAGTATGGTATTATTGAGTTTTAAGAAGATTCACACCGAAAGGAGTATTGTATTATTATATGGAATCTACTATACATTTGAGGCAGTTTGTGTGTCTGTCTAGCTGTCCATTTGTTCAAGAAACCCTCCTAAATGGTAATACAGGCCTGGGCAAAATACGGCCCGTGGGCCAGATCCGGCCTGCCAAGCCACCGGATCCACCCCGCGGAGGCAGTGGGAAGCCCCAGGCAGGCTTCCCTGCTTGCCTCGCAGCCCCACACACTGCTCAGAAACATGGCTGTGGGGCACTTTCTCTTTGAGTCTGGAGGGGACAATTCAGATGCTGCGCCCGCCCTCAGCACAATCCCATTGGCCAGTTTCTGGACAGACACTGGCCAATGGGAGCTGATTGTTTGAATAACAGGCAGCATCAAAGCACAACCCTCCTTCCTGCTCACTCACTCAAGCACATGGCCAAGCAGGCAGAAACTTTTTAAGCTCTACAAGCCTTTAGCGCTGCAGGCAGGCTGGCAAGTCTCTTGGCAAGAACCTTCCTCTGGCACCTCAGCCCCTCCCTTCCCCAACCCTCTGCCCCACTATTCCACATGTACTCATACCCCCTCCCAGATCTGGCACCCCATCTCCTGCCTGAGATCACAATCTCCTCCTACCCTAGGTCACATCCCAAAACCCTGCACCCCAGTTCCCTACCCTAGGTCACAACCACCTCCTATATCCAAACTCCCTCCCAGACTTCATTCTCCCTTCTGCACCCCAGTCCTTTACCCCAAGATCCCTTCTGCACCCCCAGATCCTGCATCTCCTCCATTAATACCATGGAAGAGTGAGGCCCTCGACCACTTTCCAAAATCTTGGGAGAGGCTGCCCATCAAAAATTACTGCCCACCACTGTGGTAAGAGCTAGGACCACCATAGTCAGTATATAGCTTCCTCTTATCATAACTTAAAGCAAGGTCAGGGTTTGGTTGTGCCAGGAAAATGGGATGTGCCTGAAGTGGGATTGCTTCTCATGAAACCATACAGAAAAGAGACAATCACCAGGCAGGTGATAGGGTCTGGGTGGGGGCACCCCTGCCACCTGGGACTGCCCCAGCCCCGAGCCACTCACCTCCAGGCACCCTTTAAGAAGAGCAGCAGGGGTAAAGCCCCCCCCCCCCCATTTGTATGGGGACATTGCTGGCTGTTTCTGTTTGTCAGGGAGCAAGGGGAAAGTGCACAATTTGCTGAACTCCTCACTCTACCCAGGGAGCACAAGGCGTAGACAAACCTGGACTTGACCCAGCTGGGGACATGCACCTCTCCCCTGGTTCTGCTTGCTGCATCAGCCATGGAGAAGTACTTCCCACCTGACCCCAAGCTGCTGCCATGAGGGAGGGCTGAGGTAGTTCTCTCTCGCTGGAGAAGCCTGTATACTGAGCCCCTCACTCCCAGCCCAAAAGCAGTGATTTAAATGAAGCATGTACATTTTCATTTTCTTTTCTGAGGACCCATGCAATGTGGGGTATATCTCCTAGGATTCTTATATATAAACTGTTGAGAACAGCTCTCCCCAACTCATGTACTTGTAGTAATCAGTGACTCAATACAGCATAACCATGTTTTGCTTTGGCAAGCTGATAAGATTTTTCTGTTACTGACAGAGCTTAAAAATAATTATTTTTGTGTTTACTTCCTTGTCTATAAACTAGCAGTATCAACTGTCAGGTCAGCTGTAGTTACAAGCTATTACAGACACAGGAGATTAAGAGAAGAAAAAAGGCTCTTTGCAATCCTGTTGAAATACATTCCACAAAGTGGGTGTAAATGTTTATCCTTCTGATTTAGTAGTAGTATTGTACATTCACTTTGCACTCATAAGTGTTTATGGAGAATCTGGCCCATTGATATCAATGGAGCTACACTTATATACCAAAGCTGAGGATATGGCCAGAGATATTAACCCACCCATTGATCCCTGTTTTAGATTACACAATTACAAAAAGATTTCAGCTCTGATTGACTATAGAAGATAAGCAGCAACAAACTGCAACACCACTCCCACATGCCCGTCTCTATTTAAAAACATTCCCTATCTTTTAAACAAAATGAAATACATACCTACAATAACAGGTAAATGTTGCACCATGAAGAGGCTCCAGTGAATCATCAGAGGAATGAAATCTGCAGCTGAGACCCCACCACCAAGAATGGAAATCACCAGCAGCACCTCAGCCAATCTCAGCAGTCAGGATGGTGCACAGGGAGAGATAATTTTAATATTTTTCCCCCATCCCAAATATGTTTATTAGAATTAAGAAGTGACAAACATCAGGTTTTCAAAAAACATCCACCCCCATTGAAAAAAAAGTTAAGGCATTTATTTATAAGTAGTAAGCATTCAAGATGCAGTTCTTTTCCTAGTCCCCAGCTAATCAAGCTGCATCTAGACACTCCTGCCTGATTTCCACATCGTGCACAATTCAGTGTTGTGTGTTGAGATGAACCAAAGCTGATAACAATACAGCTTTGATTCTATAGGGATTTCTTAATTAAAAGTCTACTCACCCCAAACCACTGAAATAAGCAAGGGTTTGCATAACAGCTCCAGCTATTCACAAGGAGCATGAACAAAAGCCCAATGATGTATTTAAAATTAAATAAAATTAATTTTAAAAATAAACCTATTTAAATTTACAAGGGACAGGTGGAGGGGCTGTCCGCTGGGCTGGAGCACCCCCTGCTGCAGACAAGTGCTGCTCTAGTCAGCTGGGCCAAGCCTGCCACAGATAGGGGTTGCTCCGGTCAGTTGGCTGGAGCAGCCCCTGCCTGTGGTACGCCGCCTGGGCTGGGCCCGGCATAGACAGGGGCTGCGCTGGCTGGCCGGAGCAGCCCCTGCCTGCAGTGGGCCCCGTGGAGCTGGAGCAGCCCCCTGCCCGTGGTGAGCGGGGCGCTGCTCCAGCCCCTACCAGTTAATTGGTTAACCATTCACATCCTTAGTTAAGGCCTAATCTTATTACAGTCTATTAAAATAATAGATGTTGATTCAAAAATATTAATCCATATATGTTTGTGGTCAATGTTTTAAAGAAGTAAAATCCCAGAATTGTTGGAAGTTACTCACTAGGTATCTGGAACCAGCAGTAACCTCTTATGCGGGTACAAAGAAAATATTTCCTTCATTTTAGTTTATTCGATTAGTTCATTCAAAATAAACTAGTTCTCAAATCCTGACAGACATGGTAACCAGAAACAATCAGTTCAATTCACTAGCAACAGTGAATGCTTCCTTTGCTTAAAAGATCAATTAGTTTTAAATGAAAAACATGATTTGAGAAACTTTTTCTCTTATGTATCCAGCATATTTAAGGTCATTTTATTTAATTAATAAAACAAATTTAAAATGCTGTTTTTGTTGCATAATTTGATTCCAATTTTCACCCAAATAGATGCTGACACAAATCCTACTAAAATTAATTCTTATAAATACGAAATGCATCATTCAACATTTTCAAACATAATAGAAAAAAACGTAAAAATAAAATCTGAATTAATGTATGTTAAGTTATATAATTGCTTAAATAAGTGTGTGTATATTTAGTGTATCCTATATAAAATTATATTTTACCATCAAATTTGTGCAGCACTCCTCAGTCACATAAATAGGGAATTCTGTTTTAAAACTAATGCCATGATATGGCTCCAATTTAAGAATCTTAACCTACATTCCTTGTTCTAGCAAATTCTAGAGTGATGTTAATCAGCGTTTGTGTTGGGAAAATTTTGCAGAGTTGGAAACTAAGGAAATATCATTTCCAGATTTAGTTTAAAAAGAATAGGGAGCACATTAGGAAAAAAAATTTCCAGCTCTTCTTTGGCAGGACAATTTCAGGGTTTACAGCACAGTGAGAATGTTTTGCTGCCTATAAGACTGGCGAGGATTCCATTCTTACTGCACTGAATTCCTGGACCAGCTCTGGCCTTTGGGGATGTGGAAAACGTAGTTTCCTTAGCTGTTTTCCTGTCAGGAAACAAAGCAGGGCAATTAAATTTCACTAATGAAAACAGCTCTTGGTCAAACTTCAGTATCTTATGGTAGAAGCAGATAAGGAGCAGACCTTCAGATAATATCATTGATAAAGACATGACTTCTGGCTGTTTTCAGCCACACAATCAAGAAATAGCTAGCAGTGGAATTAAAACTATCCAACAATTTAGTGGTAACTTGTTTGAAGTTCTAAAAGCAAAACTGGAAACGAGTAAATATCTGTTGAAAGAAAATACCTGAATATATTAAAGATCTTAATTTTTTCCTAATAGTATTTCATAGCAGAAGAACCATTTTTATGAACATATATTTATTACTTATGCATGCAATAAATATGCTAATTGCTTTACAAATGTTTTCCTTAAGAGCTTAAAGTTGTATGGATCATTACTGTTATTAATATAAGCATTTATTGTGATATCTGGATGTCTTACATTAACATGCGCACAAATCATAGCAAGTGGTGACAGCAAGATGGGAAGGCAAATGTTATATACAGGTTTGTTTCAGTTAGTTCATGGTGAATTATATATTTTATTTTGGGACTATTCCTTTATCTAAACTATGAGCCCAATTCTAATCTTACAGCAGTTTCTAAGAGGTGCAACTCCATTGTCTGCATTTCAGCTAATATTTGTTTACAATACTGTAAATGTCATAGCAATCGGTCAGGCCCAGATATTTTAAGCTTTTCTGGTGTCAGTGTGTCTGTGTTGGGGTGGCACAAGGATATAAAGGTGGGGAAAGAGCAATATATGAGTCAGAACATGAAATGAGTTACATTAGAAAAAAGGCAGGTAGGGTGGGGGAGTCACAGAATGCCTGAAATGAGAGTCCATTAAACCTGCTGTGTCCATGTCAGGTGGCTCATGCTATTGAATACTGGTTCCCTAGAAGCTGTTCCATTTGCCACATGGAACAACAGGATGGAATCAACTGATTCCAGTGCTCTGGTGCATTTGCTAGGGAAGGTTGATGGGTGTTGCACTCACCTCTCTGCTGTGTAATTAACCTACATTAGGAAGACAGCTTCTATGGAGAAAAATGATTTAAAGTCCTTTAGGTAAACCTAGTATTATATTTGAGATTAGGCATTTTCTGCCCTACACCACCAAATGTGTCCTTCAGTCAATTGAAAGGCCTTACTCACTCAGCAGAGGTTGACTTTTAATCAGAGTTGTTCAACCCTTTGTTTGCACCAGTGCTACATATTTTCTTCATTAATATTTCTTCTTAATATTTTCATCAAGACTAACCCTGACTGGAAGAAGAGCTCTGTATAGTTTGAAAGCTTGTTTCTTTCACAAATATTACCTCACACCCTTGTTTCCACTCATGAGAATAAGACAGCACTAGCAAGAAACTATGATGACAAATTCCACTATGGATTAGATCTGACCTATATTAGGGAGACTACTCCCATATCTCTAGAAAGCAAATTATGTATCTATAGGTTGAGAGACAGAGATATACTATGTCACTACTCTAAGTGGTTGCTTGAATGATAGAAAGTGCTCCTAACAGCAATGCTTGTTGCTGTTTGGAGGGATAAGGTCACAAGGGTAATAATGATGATGCTAGCCAAGGATGATTCTCATCTCACTTGTTAAACCTGTTGTATAATAAGGAAGTGTAAGTCATTTATTACTGCAAAACATTTCTGAGTATTTGGGATTATTTGTAGTTACTTTAAGTCCAGCTATCCTGGGGAAAGCAGTGGAACTACACCACAAAGTGATGCACATGTAATATAGCTGCAAAAGCACCATTAATGGGCATCTGCATTGTTACTCTAACCAGTGCCCAGGCCTACTTGCATGTGCAAGAACCTGTGTCTATAAATTATTGCTGCGTCAGGAAACATACAGTATGCCCCAAACTATGTGGTCCGAACCTCATGCCCCTCCCAGGCTCTCATATAATGGTGAGCACTGGAGGTTCTGAAATGGAGAACTGAAAAAGTGTGTTGCATCACACTCCCTCTGTGAGCATATGAGTTTTCTAGGAAGTTTTCTGGATCTGTACTACTGGTTAGTATTTGGCCCAAAATTTACAAGCTTGAAAAAACTATTCTAGAAAAAGTCTGTTTGTAAAACTGCTCACTTAGTGCTTCACAAAAACCTCTGCCTTTCCCAAAGCATTTGCTATGATTTTTTTTTTATTCTTCTAGAGTTTCTTATACAAGCTAATTTCTTGGTTTGTGGGGAAAGCGCAAACTAATTCGCTTACCTTGTATCAGAGAGTATTTAAGAAGCACATTCTTTAGAAAAAAGAGAGTTTGGTAGGGTAGTCTGTGTTTTTTTTTTTAAACTTCACTGGTGGAGCTTTATGACCCATAAGAAGGGTTTGTTTTGTTTTTATACAAGCCATCACTGTTACAGCTGTCAAATTTAAGGCAGCTCTGGGTATGACATTTTATGCTAATTATTTAACGAGCTGAGCTGGCCAGGGGGGTGGAGAAGACTACTGAGCAGGTGTGCTGAGTGGATGGCACTAGGATAGCTGGGACACATGGTACTGTGTTTGTGATAGAAGCAGTTTGAGGTCAGTACTTGCCCCATCATCTTTTTCTTGAGTTGCTGCTTCCTGGCAGAGATCCAGCAAAGAGGTATCATGAAGGCAGCCTGTTCAATTGGAACCAGAGAAGCCTCTGGCTGGCAGAAGGTGTTGTTGCAGCCTGTGGACTAGTGCAGCAAGTGGGGACCTGCTAAGATGGAGAAAGGCAGGATAGGACACTGCCATGTTGCATATGTGTCTCTACATATTCTGTTCTTCAGCAGGGGCACCATTTCAGATTTTGGTGGGAAGGGCGTGACCTGTGCATGCTGTGATTGGGCGGAGGGATGGGAGGGGAGGGAAGAGAGGAAGTGAGAGCATGGGAGGGCAGTCTGAGGACAGAAGCTTCAGCCGTGTTACTGAGCATGCTCAGTACAAGCCAAGTACCAAATTGATGTGTGTGTGGAAACCAGCCCTATCTGCCCTCCCCCACACATGGATGCATTATCTCTATCCCGGGGCTACTAAGACACTGGAAAATTCTTACTTTTTTTGGCAGACAACTTAGCAGTTAGCTGACAGGAGCACTGTATCTACTTCCTATATAAAAAAAGAAAATTAAATAAATATTAGATCCATTCACACTAACATATTCTGACATCTTGTAACAAGTCACTTAAGGGACACTGGTTAGCCTTAAACCTTTAATGCAGTGGTCTCCAACCTTTTTACACCCAAGATCACTTTTTAAATTTATTTTATTTATTTAAATATTTTTACCCTGCCTTTCTATTTAAAATATTCAAGGCGCGGCTAAATAACAGAACAAGCCAAGATCTACCGCCCCATTCTTCCCCCAAGACCTCACCCCTTCCTTGAAGCCCCGCCCTCTCTATTCTCCTCCTCTCCATCACTTGCTATCCCCAACTCTTATACTGCTGCTTTTTTTCCCCCCCAATTCTTCTGTAGGAACAGGTTTTTCCAACATTTGGCCTGTCTAGACTGGACCAAATGTCAGAATCATAGAATACTAGGACTGGAAGGGACCTCGAGAGGTCATTGAGTCCAGTCCCCTGCCCTCATGGCAGGACCAAATACTGTCTAGACCATCCCTGATAGACATTTATCTAACCTACTCTTAAATATCTCCAGAGATGGAGATTCCACAACCTCCCTGGGCAATTTATTCCAGTGTTTGACTACCCTGACAGTTAGGAACTTTTTCCTAATGTCCAACCTAAACCTCCCTTATTGCAGTTTAAGCCCATTGCTTCTTGTTCTATCCTCAGAGGCCAAGATGAACAAGTTTTCTCCCTCCTCCTTATGACACCCTTTTAGATATCTGAAAACGGCTATCCTGTCCCCCCTCAATCTTCTCTTTTCTAAACTAAACAAACCCAATTCTTTCAGCCTTCCTTCATAGGTCATGTTCTCTAGACCTTTAATCATTCTTGTTGCTCTTCTCTGGACCCTCTCCAATTTCTCCATATCTTTCTTGAAATGCTGTGCCCAGAACTGGACACAATACTCCAACTGAGGCCTAACTAGCGCTGAGTAGAGCGGAAGAATGACCTCTTGTGTCTTGCTCACAACACACCTTGCAGAAAAACCCTTTCTTTTGGAAGCCCCCTTATTCCTCGTGGAAAGAGGAATACAGTGGTTACCGAAAGAGCATGTTTGCTCTTCCGTTATAAAAAGCGGAAGAACAAACACATCCCTGGATGCAGAAGAGTTTTTCTGGGATATCTCTGGAATCCTGAGAAACTCCTGCAGTCGTTCCGTACCCTTGCTGGGTTGAGACAGGATATGTAGGCTCTGGGGTGGGAATGAGGGATTTGGGTGTGGGAAGGGGTGAGAAGTGCAAGCTCTAGGAGGAAATCTGGATGCAGGAAGAGGTGGAGAAGGGGACGCTGGCTCGGAGAGGGGGCTCTAGGCCGGGCAGTGTTGGGGTCAGATGGAGGGTTGGGGTACTAAGCAAGCCACAGGCTTGTGCATGTGAGGGTGCAGGAATTTGGGGTATGTGAGGGGCTCAGGGCAAGGGGTTCCAGTGTATGATAGGCTCAGATCTAGGGTGCAGGAGTGTTATGATGCTGTGGGCAGATGGGGGCTTGGCCCCAATTGGGGGTTTGTTGGCCATGCTTCATTTTTAAATAAATGACTATGTCAAACACCAAAAGTTTCTGCATTGTCTTTATTTATGAGAATGGCGGGGAACCTGTTTGTCAGGGGTCACTGACCCACAGAAAAGTCAGTAGGGGCCACACAAGTGAGATGCAGAAAAATAACTCCTCCAAAATCCCCCAAGCCTCACTAATGTGGCCCCAACTGTGCTGGTGGGAGCAGAAGACATGGTACTGGGGAAGAGTGCTAGTAAGTGCTGGGGCAGGGAACAGGGTGCCAGTGGGGGGAGGGTTCTGCGGCAGGGGACAGGGTGCCAGTGGGGACAGGGTTCTATGGCTGGGGGCAGGGGAGAGGGAACAGGGTGCTGGGAGGGCAGGGGACAGGGTTCTGCAGCAGAAGGCATGGGACAGGGTGCCAGTGGGGAAAAGGGACAGGGTGCCAGGGGAGGGGGGGCAGGGGACAGGGTTCTGCAGCAGTGGACAGGGTGCCAGTGGGGACAGAGTCCCCTGCACCCGCCTCCTTCCAGGACTCCCCCCTGCAGAGGAGGGAAGCCCTGTCACATGCCTCCTGCGGGCCGTCGCGCGCCTCCCACGGAGCAGGGAGGCCCCTGTCGCGCACTCCTTCCGGGACTGACTCCCCCCTCCTGCGGAGCATGGAAGCCTGCTCACGCACCCCCTTCGGGGCTGACCCCCCCCTCCTGCAGAGAAGGGAAGTCCCAGCACACGCCTTTGGGAACTCCCCTGGTAAGCTCCCGACATGCCACAGACCTGGGGCAAGGAAGCAGCCAGCGCATATCCGGAACCCCCGGAAGTGATGCGCAGCTCAGGACTTCCGTCCACCCAGTGGGGAAGCCGCCACTACCTCCATTGTCGCTGAAGGAAGGTAGTGGGGCTTCTTGGGGGTGGGGGGAAATAGGAGGCCCGGAACGCCTCACGATCGACTGGTCGAGGCCTCGTGATTGACCAGTCGATCACTATCAACGGGTTGGTGACCACGGTTTTAATGTATTTTCTTACTTTGTTACTAACTCTGTCAAGAGAGACAGACCCCATCAGGGCTCCTGGGCTCTATCTCAGCTCTGGAAGGGGAGTGGGGTCTAGTGGCTTACAGCAAGTGGTCAGACCAAAGGACCTTCTAGCCCAGTATCCTGCCTTCCAACAGTGGCCAATGCCAGGTGCTTCAGAAGGAATAAGTAGAAGAGGCAATTATCATGATCCATCTGCTGTCGTCCATTCCCAGCTTCTGGCAAACAGAGGCTAGAGACACCATCCCTTCCCATTCTGGCTAGTACCCATCGAGGGACCTACCCTTCTTGAACTTATTTCATTCTTGTTAGAACCCTGTTATAATTTGGGCCTTTCTACCATCCCTTGGTAAAGAGTTCCACAAGTTGACTGTGAAGAAATAATTTGTTTTTGTTTGTTTTAAATCTGCCAACTATAAATTTAATTGGATTAGCTTCTTGTGTTACATTAGTGAAGGAATAAATAACATTTTCTTATTTTATTTTTCCACACCACTCATGATTTTCTAGACTTCTAACATATTTCCCCACCCTTTAGTCATTTCTTTTCCAAGCTGAAAAGTCCCAGTCTTGTTAATCTCTCCTCATATGGAAGTTGTTCCTTACCCCTAATCATTTCTGTTGCCCTTTCGGTACCTTTTCCAAATACAATATATCTTTTTTTTTTTTTAGATGGGGTGACCAGATCTGCATACGGTATTCAAGATGTGGGCATACAATGACTTTAAATAGAGGCAATATGTTATTTTGTCATATTATCTGTTCTTTTCCTAATGATTCCCAATATTCTGTCAGCTTTATAGTTTTTAGACTGCCACTGCACATTGAATAGATGTTTTCAGAGAACTATAACCACAATGATTCCAAGATCTTTTTCTTGAGTGGTAACAGCTATTTTAGACCCCATCATTTTTGTATCTATAGTTAGGATTATATTTTTCTGTGTGCATTACTTTGCATTTATCAACACTGAATTTCATCTGCCCCTGTGTTGCCCATTCACCCAGTTTTGTGAAATTCCTTTGTTACTCTTTGCAGTCAACTTTGGATTAGCCCCTGTTCACCCCTTTTTCAAGAACATTTATGAGAAGTTTAACACATTGATCCAAATGCAAATCCCAGCAGCACATCTTTTAAGTGGATTACCGGGCAATGTTTTCATAATGATCTAACAATCCTTCAATGACTTGAATGCCCAGCCTTTTGTTCTTAATCTCCATGTCCCAAAGGCAAAGCTGCAAGCAGCTCAAACTCTGTTGCATTTAAGAACTGCCTCTGGCATCAGGGCATGGGCTTTAAGCAGACCTCAAATATGAAATCCAGGGGTTCCAATTTCATGAGAGGGGGGCTACTGCCCTCCCAGCCTCCCATAAAAGGCGCACTCGCTCTTCAGGATTTTCTGTTCTCAGTGGGATAGACTAGATCTGTGTTCTTTTAACCTGACCATAAATTCTGTGTAAGATATGACAGTGAAATGGCCACTTATGGGGTAAAGGATAATGATATTAATAATGAGGCACAAACCAGCTAAGATGGGAGTTTCCTCCAAATCTTGCTGCAAGCCATTTTCAAAAACCATCTTGAAAGAGAAGCTGCAGAGTGTAATTTCATTTACAAGTTTGATACTGACAATAGAGGTTTTTAAAAAGACCTTAACTGTATTATCTGCTACATTCCACATTCTAATGACATAAAAGGCCAAATACCAGGTACTTAAGAGTACTTCGAACCTTCTCTATTAGTTTCATTTAGCATGGAATCTCTAATTGACTATTCTTTTCCCAATTTTCTCCTTTCCTTTCCTTCCCCATTCCCTCTCTTTCTCTGCTGTTTGGATCCCTTAAACTCCATTCATCTGAAGAAGTGGGTTATGCCCACAAAAGCTCATGATACCATCTACATTTGCAGGGCTACCCCTCTGAAACTTGCTGCAGTTGTGTCTCAAAAAGTTAAGTGGTTGGAGTTTAATAAACACTTGTGGGAGGGGCTGCTAAGGTAACTCAACATTCTTGTAGGAAAATTCTTACGGAGAAATTCTTCAGCGTACAGGATTCTAATGGGAGGCCAAGATAAAACCACCAAGAGGAGAAGTATTTGGGGTTAGACATCAATGAGAGCAGCTGAAATGCTGCTTGATTTACTAGGCTCCTCAAATCTAAAGATAGTTTATGTTTAAGGGACAGAGTCTTCACGATGCATTCAGTAGTCTGTAACATTCCTTTCACAGGAGGCAATACAAAGCCAGGACTTCTGTTCTAGTTAGTACCAAGTTACAACAGTTTTTATATCTTTAAGAGGATCCTGGGAGAGCCATTAAAATTCACTCAAACAAATGCATGTTTCTTTTTGAGCTTGTTCTCAAAGAAGACCTTGAATAGGAAGATACTTATACATTACCCAAGATCTACTGAATCTTAGGCATCAGAGAAGCAAAACCACAGAAAACCTTCAGGATTAGTGCTATTTACCCGAAGAATAATTGGGGCAGTGAAGTACAGAACATCATGGAAGAGACGTAGATTTTCACAATGTATTTATATGAAACCTGCCAAACTCATGGTCTTTGAGCTTGCTTCCTAATGTAACTGGAGTCACATACTTTCTCTGAGGATGCAGCTCATCTAACTGGAATCCATTTCAGTTTCATGGTGAGTGCTCACTATGACCTGTAATTCAGTTGGAGAACAGTCTTCATTTATTGAATAAATAAAAAGGACCAAATCTTGTAGTTCTTACTTACCCTCTGTAAGGTAAATTTCCCAATTAAATCAATGGAACTTTTGTCAGAATAAGGGCTGTCTGTTTTAGCCCTACAGTCTGAAGCTAAATAGATTAAAGGTGGAAAGTACAAAGGTGTAAACACATAACATGCTACAGTGTCAGAAAACAAACCTATCAATCTCTCTCTCTTCCAAGAAATCTTTCTTGTTGGTGGAAAGATAATTGCTGCTTAAAATATAGTGAATCTGTGCCTTTTTCAGTCACCTCCTTTAGATTTTGGTGTAGAAACCAATTCTGAGACTCAGTATAACATAGAGCAACTACCTTTCTTAGGCTTTTGATCAAAGGGACTGCTGAGGGCTTAATCAGCCCCAAAAGCTGGAGCAATCTCAGGGCATCTCTAATATGCACCCAAAGATAATATTTCCTAAAGAGCTCTTTTATCAGCCAGAATCACAAGAGTGCATAACACTGTAGCCTGGTGCCTTTCCCCCCC
Organism: Rafetus swinhoei; assembly: GCA_019425775.1. NCBI lineage: Eukaryota > Metazoa > Chordata > Testudines > Trionychidae > Rafetus > Rafetus swinhoei. The sequence goes on along the minus strand of CM033442.1, from coordinate 25,656,582 downwards.
ATTCTGTCTTGACAGGCCATGCAGGCGCTATATGTCATACGGGGCCAGGTGGGTTTGGTGTAAACTGACTTAGCTGAGCTATGCCTGAAGAATCCTTTAATGCAGCTCTCAGTCCCCTTCCTAGTGCAAGGAGGACTTTAGGAGTGCCAAGGAGATGGCCCTTATACTATAAGGGTACATCTACACTGCACCGTTATTTCAAGATAACTAGCATTATTTCAAAATAACAATGGGAACATCTACACAGCCATTCCGATATTTCAAAATAATTTTGAAATAAGACAGCTTATTCCAAAATCTGTAAACCTCATTCTACGTGGAATAATGCCTATTCCGAAATAGCTATTTCGAAATAAGGCGTGTGTAGACACTTCACTGCTGCTATTTTTAAATAGCCCTTCACTAGGGTCATTCTAAGTTATTCCTCTCCAGTGCCTCCTGGGGCTCTAAATCAAGATAGCACGTCTATTTAGGGAAGCATGCCTCGGACTAATTTTGAGGCTAATTTTTTAGGCTAATTTTGCAGTGCATATGTGCTATTTCGAAATAGCTATTCTGGAATAGCTTATTCCGAAATAGCCATGCAGTGTAGACGTACCCTAAGAGACATGGCATCTCAGCTAACTGCAGCAAGCAAGAACACACATTTCAATAGTAGGGAATTGTTCAGTTTTTGCGTGAATGTAGCGCTTGTGAAAAGTTCTGGCCTGGCAGCTCTGGAGATTAAAGTCCTCTGTTTTTTTCTATTGACCAAGGGCAGCATGGGCTGCAGCAGTGCAGGTTTTATCACATGGCGCCCCCCCCCCCCCCCCAATTATAGTGCTAGTTACAATAGTCGTGGTTTTGAGAGGTGAGATAACTTTAAACCATTATTGTGCTCGTTCTGCATTCAGCACTCTGGAGGTAAATGGATACTTGGCCCAGCTTGAGTCCTTTGATGTATCCAGTTCTTTCTAGATTTATTTTCCTTTCCATTTGAATGATTTTTGTAGACCTCATTGTTATATTGAAACATTCCCCATACAGCGAATGTGGAAACTAGAAATGTCACATTGGAATATGAATTAAAAATGCACCAAATAGCAGAGCTATATTTATTTAATTTGAAAGCTTTCTTGGGAAACATCCAACACAGCAAGGTACTGTCAGAATCAATCAATAAATCATTCCCATTACTTCTGTTTGTGCTCTAAAGTTAGTCCTAGGGCAACAAGGCCTGTTTTACTAAATGAGTCAATTGATAACTATAGGATGAGCAGCTGGTTTCAATGGTTGCATCACCCACCTTTGTAAGTTATTTACTTCAAAACCACATGCACAAAAGAAAGAGCTAGGATAGTAGAACACTGGCTAGCAGCACTGTGCTGTAGAAAAGCACAGCTAGTTTGGCAGGAAGTCAGAGATAACACCAGGAAAGTGTTGATATGCATAACTGGATATCTAAATCTTGTATACCTAGGATCAGGGTGACAACAATATATTAGAAAAATGTCAGAGAAATGACATGTAATGGACACCAGAACCTCTGTATTGTCCCATTGCCTTTCAAAGAACATCAATTTATAATATCTGAGAAACTGGATGAGTGAGTGACTCAATATTTATCATAAATTTAAAAATAAAGGTTTTAAAATCCAGACAAAGCATGTTCCCTTGTAAGAGCATAACTGTCACCTACACGGATCAGATTTTATTTACTATAGTCGAAATTCCTGGTCTACAGTAAACAGCAAAACTTTTATTGATTTCAATTAGACAGGGATTCGGTTTTATGAATTTTGCATCGTCAAGCCAAACAAAAGAAAAAAGTCCCTTTGCCCCTCATTGTGTTTTATATATAAATTTCTGCATAAATTGAGAACCTCTTAAAAATGTATAATATGTGATAATGGAATACGCAAGAGACGTTAATACCCCAATTTAGCATCAATTTTTACACGTATTTTAGAATTAAAGGGCTTAATTTAGCCAGTTGTTGGTTCAACTACTTTGAAATCAAAATTGAAATAAAAATGTCAAACTCATATACTCTGTGTTCGTGATCACATTACTGGTAGCTAAAAGTATTCAGTGAGGTTTTTCTTGTTTGCTTCAATAACTTAGAATTAAAAAAAAGAAATTGATACAGGTTAAAAGAACTGAGCTTGGGAAATGAGTTAAGACATTGGTTCTAATTAGTATATGCATTATTAGCGTTTTGGGGGGGGTATCAAGGTCTCCCAAGAGCAAGCCAGCGTTTTGATAATTTGCCTGAGAGTAGTTTTGATCTAAAATTGGAAATAAGAGCTAAAACTGATCAACAGTCTTTAGTTATTGATGACCAAAGTTTGAGATATCAATTCTCCCTGTTACATCTTTCATGTAAAGCAGGGGTCAGCAACCTTTTCAAACCAAAGAACCAAACTACATCAAAATTCAGAACAAGTGGTCAACATAGAGCCATATTAGAATGCCCATTTTCATGACTGAAAATATACAACTTAATAGTACTGATAATTGACATGATGATTGATAATAGCATAAATGAAACATTGTCCTCACAGACTTTATTTAATGGGACTTCTGTTGCTGCATCTTTTCACACATTTCTTTGGTCAAATCTAGCTTCAGGTTGTCTTCTGTCAATCTTATGGCAGCGGGCTGAGGATCTGGGGGTACAGGAATCTGGATTGGGATGTTTGAGGGACTCAGGGCAGGTAGTTCAGGTGTATGATGGGTTCAAGGCAGAGGTGTGGGGTGTGTGTGCAGGAGTGTTATGGCAGGGGACTGAGGATGTGGGGTAGGACCACCCCGATCCACTCCCCTCACGGCCAGAGCGAATAGCATACCTGAACCCCCACTTCTCCTCACAGGAGCCAAGGGGATGACCCACCCACAGTTCCTGAAGCGGATTGGGGCCCCTCCTCCGCCATGCTCACCTCCCACACCAAGCCACAGAGGAAAAGGGAGTAGGGGCTGTAGCCACCAGTATTTATACTTCAGGTGCTTCAGCAGGCACTGTCCCTTCTCACCAAAAAACCAATAAAAGGTAAGTCCTGGGACGTACAACTGTTTGATATCTAGCCTCCCTGAGATAACAGGTCCGGCTCTGCGCCCCCCTAGGCTGGGATCAGAGGGGCTGAGATGACCTCAGCGGCAGGGCCTTGGATTGGAAGCAACCTGGGTTAAACGTAGGGGAGCTTAGCTGTGCCAAGCCTGTCTGAATCAAACAGCCCACCTGGGACCAGTAGGAGCTTGCTCAGATTTACCAACTCCAAACATTCTCTTTTGCCTCTAAGCAGAGGCACTTACCATGCCTGCCTTGTGTAAACTGGTGAAATGCCAGCTCTGAGAGGTTGGGAAAGATGCATTTTAGTAGGCATGAACTTCAGGACTAAGACAACTAAATGAGATGCATAAATCTCAAATACTGAACTGCACATTATTACACTGACAATTCAGAACTCTGCTTCCTTGGTAAACAATATTCTCCCAAAGGCATTTTCCCTTTTTCCTCAATCTCTGTGAAATCATCTCATCTCTGTGGTCAGTTGCCATTATGTTGTTTGCTTACACCAGGGGTGGGCAATAATTTTTGGTGGGGGGCGGGGGCTACGCCAAGATTTTGGTAAGCAGTCAAGGGCTGCACTTTTCTGTGGAGGGGGTGCAGGGTTTAGGTTGGGTGCAGAAGGGAGCATGCAGTAAGGGAGTGGGGTACAGGAGACGGTGTGGAGTCAGTGAGAGAGTGTTTGGGTGAAGGAGGGGGCTGTGACCTGGGTCAGGGGATTGGGGTGTAGGGTCAGGGAACGAGTGTAGGTGCAGGAGAGGATTCTGGCCTGGGGGAGGGTGTAGGAGAGAGTACAAGGTCTGGGAGGGAGTTGTCACCTGGAGCAGAGGGTGCAGTTTGGATGATGACTTGGGGGAGGGAGTTGTGATGCAGGAGGGCTGGGGTGCCAGAGGCAGGCGCTGGCTGGGAGGAGTTTACCTGTGTCTCCTGGCCAACAGGCTGTAGCATCCCCAAGGCAGGCTGGGCTCCCTTCCTGCTGCAGCCCCAGCCAGCTTGAAAATACAGGCTGCTCCCACCACGTGGCGCTCAACTCCAGCTGCCCCAGTCTCTCAGGCCAATCTCTCAGCTCCGATTGGCTGGCTGTTTCCAGCCAATCGGAGCGGAGATATTGGCTGAGGTCAGTTCTTATTGGCCAGTTGTTTCTGGCCAATAGGAGCTGAGGATTGGGCTGGGGGAGGGAGATCTCACAAAGCTTCCCCTCCCTACAGAGCGGGGAGACGCAGGGACTGTGTTTTAAACCTCTGCAGATGCGTGTGCCTGAGGGTCCCGGCAGGGTGGTCCGCGGGCTGGGTCCAGTGGCTTGGCGGGCTGGATCTGGCCCCTGATTTAGATACAGCCAGTCCCCGAGTTACAAACGCATTGACTTACGACCGTTCGTATTTACGACCAACCTTCTATACAGCCAGAACCCGAGTTACGAACGAAATCCGCACTTACGAACAGCGCAGTCGTACATCAGTGAATGTTAGCCGACTTATGAACAGATCGAGTTACGACCTAGTGTTTGGTACGTAACTTGTTTGTAAGTCGGCGACTGGCTGTATTGGCATACAGAGTATGCTTATTAAGTTTGCAGATGATAGCAAGCTTGGAGCTGTTGCAACTGTTTCGGAGGATAGGGTCATATAGTTTCACCTTTCTGTGCTTGTTTCCCCTTCCATTCTTTGTATATCTTACTTATTTATGTTGTAAGCTCTTTGTGACAAGGACAGCCATTTACTGTACATTTGTACAGTGCTTAGCACAAGGTGGATCTGATGTGGGTGAAGGCCTCAAGGTACTATTATAGTAAAACAGTTAATCCATTAGAGTTTGTTTTACAAATAACCAAATAAAGCAGCTGAATAGAGCAAGATAACAGAGAATATAGTAAGTGGGTCTTTGGTTGCTACTGAACTTCATTTTACAATGGAGTTTTTCAGAGGTGTGTATATTTTGCTTGGGAAGATTATGTGCTTATGGATTCAACATGCTGAATCAAATATGACTATACAAATAATTGCAGATAGTTGATTTGGCCATAGTTGATGTGCACAGAAAGGATCTTCCAGCATATGATTTGCTCACATATAACATTTTGAGTCTTTGGTTTTGCTGAGAGTTTCAACTGGCTGTTGTGAAGTGATGAATTTGTCTGTTTAAGTTACAGAGTTGCCCAAAGCAGCTCATGGAGTCTCACCAATGAATTGAGACTCCCAGTTAATATGGCTATAGTTCCACTTTGTATACATAATGTAAAAGCGGTCTCCTTTCTTCTTTCAATTCCTTTCAAAAATTTATTTTACGTGATCAGCCACCTGTGCTGAGAAAACCATGACCCAGGACTCCCATTATGTAGGCCTGATGGTAGTGAGGCTTTTTAACTTGCCTATTAAAGTTAAACAAACACAGCATTAAACATTTGATTCAGGCTTGTAATTTAGATGAAAGCTAGAAGTGACACAATTCCAGGGAAGGGAGCTAGACAAGGTGCCAGGTGTGACAAGACAGCGATTCATGTAAAGAACAATTGACAGGATAGAGAATGTGGCAAAGGAGGGAGAAAGAGAGGTGGACTTTGATTTCTGTGGTCTCTCTCTCAAGCATTCTGTGAATGAAAAGCCATGGATTTTCTTAAGATATAGATACAGCAGAGATGGGCCATTGATTGGCTCATTGATCTACTTGTAAAAGCCAAAACTTTTATGCTTCTAGCTATACACTACATACTCCAAAGTTAATTATTGAAAGAGAGTTCATTTCTTTGTGTTGCTTTGTTTTACTGGTGTTTTATATAACTATTTCTGGGATACAAGTTGTAATAGCTTTTGGAGTGCTCTCCACATTAGCCTTTAGAATCCTCAGATCTTTTCTTCATGTATACCTTTTGCCTTATCGCTGCCAGTTTGTTCTTAAATTCCTGAAGGGGCTGCAGTCACTATCCTCCCACAGAATTACATCACTCTGGATCTTCCAAGATCATGCTTCTAATTGAGCTTCCCCCATAATTTTATATGCAACTTCCCAAAGGCTGAAATAGGCACAGGAGGCTTGTTCTTTTAACTCTATTTTGTGAGGTAAAGTTGGATTCAGGTGCATGTACCTTGTGCTGGCCCCCTGCAAGGAGGTCAGTTTCATCCAGGAATAGTTTAATGTGATTATTCAAATAAGGACTGCTTCCATGAAGAGAAATTACAGGCTTGGGCCCAAGGAAATTAAGCTCTTGGGAAGTTATTTTTAAAAAAAGAGTAACTTCTTACCCTCTTCCCCATGGATACTTTGCTTTTTTTAAATATTAATCACTTTAACATTTTGTACTGGAAAACAAGATTCATTACGTGTCACTTTATCTGTAGCATACACAATAGTTAATGGAATCCAGCTGACATTATTGCTCTCTGTTAAAGGGCTTGCAGTGAAAAAGTACAGCAATTTATTAATCGCATTAGTGCCATTGTAAAAAGCCTCATACTACGTAAAAATCTATAATATCCTGGATCTTACAAAGTTAGCATATAAATGTGACGGTCTAAGCACTGAAGAGTGAGACAGCGTGCAACATTAAAGTTATGTCTGAACCAATATTGTGTATGTATTACAAATTCCTCTCTGTGCTGAGCTGTATGTTGATGTGTGTTGTTACAGGCATCAGTTACAAAATCTTTTTAGCTTTAGCAGTTTAGGCTTTTAGGCCTGAAGGCCTAATGGCAGCTGTTGCACATAATCAGATACACAGCCAAGAAAGAGAAACCTTTAACACACACAGCAAATGACTGATATCTACATGGTCTGGGTGAGTACCTACCTTCTGCAAAACAGAACACAGGAGGTGGTCAAAAACATTACCTGTGAGGAGGGACAAGATACTTCTGAAAGTACTGAAGGCAACTGAACTGAAGCATATCTTATAAAGTTAAGTGCTTTCCTGAATTGAAGTTAATGTGCTCAGCTGCACTTATCAACTTGAACCTGGGCCTTAGTTTTCAAAACTGAGGGTAAAAACCTGTCTCCATTGTCATCAGTGGCAAAACTCTTTTTAAATTCAACAAGGCTAGGATTTTTCCAAGTATTGCAAACCTTGTATAGAAAATGCAGAATGGCCATTAAGATAATCTACAGCTATGGTTGCCAGATGGTTTAACCAAAAAATACCGAACATCCGCTCTCCTCCCCTCCACCTCCCCCCCCCCCCAAAAAAAACCAAACAAAAAAAACACCGGAGGAAAAATTCTGTTGAGGGAAAAAAAGGGGGGGAGACCAAAGTTGTTGAGAAAAAAAAAAAAAAGTCCCCAAGAGTTATTAAGCAAAAAAATAAAACTGCATGGCCCCTTTAAGTGCGTGCAGAATCAGAACAGGGATAGGAAGAGGAGAAGTTGAGCAATAAGACCCAGGGAAGGCATTGCTTCCCCTTGCTTTAGGTCTTTAGGTTTTTTGCCCTTGGCCATCTTGTTTTCTTGGTCGAGCCATAGGGGAGGTTCCCTGCAGAACCAGGTAAGCAGGGATTCCGGGGGTCTGGGGGCTGGGCCCAGTTGCTGAGTGTGTCGTAGGGTTGCCAGGTATCCAGTATTTTCGCCTCCTGGCAGGGCAAAAAACCCAGAAAATACTGGACATTTTAGGTGTCCAGTATATTCTGAATTTTTTTACCGGATAGGAGGAGAAAATACCAGACTGTCCGAGTCAATACCGGACACCTGGCAGCCCTATCTACAGCCTCAGCAACTAATGTAGCATGCCATGCAGTGATAAAGGAAAGCTGTCTGTGGCTTGCTTGTTTATAATTTCAGAATTCTAATTTAAACTCAGATTTGAGCCATCTAATTTTTTCTCTTACATACAAGACTATTAATCAGGAGTAACTCCACTAACATCAATGGAGTTACACTTTTGTAAAGTCCACTGTAATGGAGGGAGGAAGAGCACAGTATCTCTTCCCAAAGTACTTCTCAGGCACACATATTGTGGCAGAATGAAATAAACAAACAGTTTAGAAACGTTGAATCTGAAAAAAAATTCCTGATCGTTCTATTTCAGATGACTAATATGTAAAGAATCATGGTCAAGACTGAGATGCCACACCTGCTTTAACCAAGCAGCCTGTTTGCAGAGTTAAAAATAAAAAAAATATTGATCAAAGGTTACTTCCTTCTCTTTCCCTGCAGCACATAGGTAAATGAAAATTCTACAAGTCATTAGATGAATCAAGTGAAATGCATGTGATAATGGAGCTGTTGTCAACAAGAATAGCAGAAAATGAAGTCTCCAACTTTCTCTTTCCCTATATTTTCTATCTAAATACCCAGCTCAGAATCTTGCCTTAAGGATGAAATAAAGTATGTTACAATAAAACAAAAAACTACGTAAGGGCCTGTTCCTGTTTCCATTGATTTGTAAATTGTTAAGGGATCCCCTCTCCACTCTAAAGCTTTTGTTTTGAAGTGACCACAGGCATAGATCCAGTTACTCAAAAGTGGTTAAAGTGTCTCCCATTGAAATCAATTGGCCTTAGGTATCTAAATACCTGCTGAAGAGCTGGGCTCCAGTTTTTCTATGGTAGAGGTCTAATTTTTCCCCCTGTAGTGTGGATAGGACCCCTTACCATATTTGTATAATGGATTAGATTGGCCATCCTCCCTCCCAGCTCTCTGAGAATCTCAGAGCACATTATATTGATGCTGGTTCTGTATGTACTGCCATTCTGTGGGCTGGTGTACCTCTGTGTGCATACACTGTAGTACATACATTTGCCTTTAAACACCTGTTTAGGTAGGTTACTCTTATTTAAGACTAACTGGCAGTATAGATTACATTAATTGCAAGGCAAATGATATTTACCATCTTTTTAACTGCTATTGTCCATACCAGAGGGTATGTCTAGACTACATACCTCTGCCGACAGAGGCATGTAAATTAGACATACCGACATAGTCAATGAAGCAGGGATTTAAATATCCCCCGCTTCATTAGAATAAAAATGGCCGCTGCATTGTGCCGGCTCAGCTGTTTGTCTGCACACACCGGCAGTCAAGATGGGGATTGGTCGACAAGGAAAGACTTTGCCGACCGATCCCTTATGCCTTTTTTCAAAAAAACTTCACCTGCGTATAGACTGCTGTTGTGTTCTTTCGAAATTAAATCGAAAGAATGCAGCGTTTTTTTCGACAGCGGTAAACCTCATTTTACAAGGAAGAATGCCTTTTTGCGAAAAAAGGCGTTCATGAACACAAACAATGCTTTTTTGAAAGTCTGTAGATGTCTAGACTATCTCTTTCGAAAGAGGCTTGTAGTCTAGACGTACCCTTGCAGACAACACTCTACAGAAACCTTTAGCAATAATGAAACCTTTCACAGACCACTTCTTCACAGAATAGTTAGTTTACCACTGACGTACTATTGATTTTTGTCTCCATTGTCAAGAAAAGGAAATAAGGAGGTGTCATAGCTACATTACCTAACTGGCTTTCAACCTCTCCTTTCTGCAGAAGGCTAAGGAAGCCATTAATCCCCAGATTCCTCAATGAGGCTATAAGCCTTACTTACAAATATGGGCCTGGCTCAGAATTAATATTTTCTTACAAACTTGTCAACTTAGATTTCACCAGAATTCTGATCTCAGAAACAGTTCCTGTGTCACTATGTTTTTTCTGTCTTGTCTCTGAAGTTGATAAATAATTACAGCTCTGAGCATGATCACCCATCTGTCCAAGGTTGTGAGCCACATGGGAGCTATTAAGATCAAATCCTCCTGGCACTAGCCTAGAAAGTCTGCTGGGACAGTGCTACTAGGTAGCCACATAAGCAGCATGCACCACCAAAGTTTACTGGTCAAGCAATAGTCATACCCGTTTTCAGATCATTAGGGTGCAATTAGTAACCACAACAAGCCAATATTATCTTAATATGAGAAAGAGTGGCAGAATTGCTTACCAATTTTTAAAAAAATCTTTGTTTAAACTGACAAAAGGCAATATTCTAGAGGATTGGAAGGTGAATTTTTACAGCTACACATCTAAGGATCTTCTATTAAAGAAGATCCATTCCTATTAAAACTGTAATTTTAACAAAGAAAAAGTTTATAACTCTGATTATTCCTCTTGTCCTCACACATAAATTTTTTTTTCAGAAGTTAGTTAGGTATGACAGGAGTTATTTATAAAACCATTATAAAGCCATTCATCTGAAGAAGTGGGTTGTGCCCACAAAAGCTCATGATACCATCTACATGTTTTGTTATTCTCTAAGGTGCTGCAAGAGTATTTGTTGTTTTTTAAGTTTTTCCAGTTACAGACTAACTCAGCTACCCCTTTGAAGGAATTATTTGTCAATTGTATGCTGCTGAGTCATCCTTACTTGTAAAAAAATTAGCTTTACTGCCTCAGCTGTTAAAAATGCAGTACAACAGTACTGTAAATATTTTCTACTTCTCAAAATCAAAAAAGCTTGGACAACTCTGAAGCCACTTTAACGCAGTTTAGATGCATGACTTCATTACTTTCAGTTTTGTTTGCACTAAAGCTGAACAATTTATAGCACTTCACCATTGCTAGCATTTGAGGCATTTTTTTTCTAATGAAGAGAAGTTATTTCCACAGGTTGCAAGTCATTCTGCAGTGTAGCTCATGTTCCTGCTTTGATTTCTTCTCCCTGACAAACTTGTGATTCCAGAACATTTTATGTATTTTAGAAATATAATATAGTTAGAAACCATATAGTCAGTATACATGATACTGTCTGGAGATAGAATGTGTAATGACACAAAGAAGGAAGAGAGACCCTCTAAGATGATTATTCCCAAAATTGAAGACACATAATGTTAAATAACTGCCTACACATCTCTGCACTAATTAATCTTCTGAAAAAAAAAATGTAATTAAACAGAATATACCTTATATAGGATCCTATTCCTAATTTAATTTTTGTTGATTTTCTCTTGGCACATGCTGTTAGGGCTGTCTACTTTAGCTAGAAATCATTTTAAAATGGCTGCTGGGAATCTGCATTGTATGCTTAAACTTGTAGGTACAATAAAAAAGAATAATAAAACTTTATTAGAATAAATTGTATGTCCATTCCAAATTAATCTTCTTTTACTTTAATAACAATTCCTAAAGGATAAACAGCAGGAACTTATACATACAAAAGATTTGCTCTTGTTTCTCTACTACTGAAGTGCTGATAATTTGTCTTAGGGTCTGATCCTTCAAAAACTTTCACATGTGCTTAAATTTATGCATTAAGTAGTCCCACAGAAGTCAATGATACAGCTACCACTGAAGTGGTAAAGTGAAGTGCATGTATAAGTCTCTGTAGGATCAGGACTCAGCATATCTGAATGGGAAGTCTACATTTTTCTACTATGCATATATTTTATGACCGCTTATATTGCCATATACAAATAGAATCTTGGTACAAGTAGCAAACACCACTGAAATATGGAATAAAGAACTAAGAAGCTACAGACCTGAGTTTTTATTTTGGAGAGGCTCTTTTAAAATAATATTGGCACTTTCACTCCTTATGGACTCACTCCTGCTCTTTTTGAAATCACAGGGACTTCTGCAAAACCTAAACATTTAAATGTAAGTGCCCATTTTATTAGAAAAGAAATATAAAATTACAAACTATAACATTTTCAGAAGAATAATTCAACATTCTAAAAAGCTCATATACGAAGGATTTTCCATCCTTTAATACGCTGTATATCGAACATTGTACAGCAAGTTAAACATGACTGTTGAAACAAGTACCTGAAAGAGATGCTTATTTTTGGACTGTGTGGATGTTCTGAGGCAACCACTAAAAGCAAAATGAAATTCCTCATCCAGAGTCCAAAAAGGTAGGGAGACCCTAAAAATGTAGCAGAAGCATTTCCGCACACTGATTTCAATAGTCGAGTTTGTGCAGAAATGATTCCACTAGACTCATAGAGTACATTTTTGAGGTAATGGCAACTTGTCATTTCATCATCTTTTTGACCTTCTCCAGTTCCTCTATGGATTTCCACTCCTGGTTGATTGTTACCAGCTAAAAAATAAAAAGAACAATACAAAGAGCAAATTATTAAAAACCAGACAGTTATCTTCTCCAAATAAATCTGGGCTATGTCTATACTGCACCCATTTGGCCCAAGAAATAGGCAAATGAGGCGAAGCGTGGAATATTGCCGCACCTCATTTGCATAATTAATTAGGCTCCATTTTTGTGCAAAAACAGAGCCTAATTAATTATGCAAATACCACGCTTTGCCTCATTTGCATTTTTTTGCATAAGAGGGGGCAGTGTAGACATAGCCCCGAAGTATCTTTGAGCAATATATTTTCTTAAATACAATAAATAGAATTTCAAATAAAAACATTACAATATATGCACAGTAAACACATCAATCACAATAAATGTTTGCCTACTGAACCTGACTCTCCACAAATATCTTAAGAACCATAATATTAGCTTATTTCTGATTTTATGAATACACAGGACTTACCCACATATTCTTTGTATCCCTAAAGCACATACTGAATTCAGTGTACTGTAGTAAATGGGAGTTGTTTTTGCTTAGCACTTTGCAGAATTAGACTAGGACTGCAGATTTGATTGTATTCTTCATTATCATGCTGCTAGTTCATACACTCTAAATATATTAATATACATTAATTTAATTTCTAATTAAATAGAATATAGTTAATTGGCACTACATTTGACACCAACTTTCATGGACTACATTATTTTATTCATTACCTTTTGAGACTGGTTGGGATTCACATTTTCCCAAGGTTCTGGATTGCCAGACTTGTTAATACTAAAAAAGAATCATGAAAATTATACAAAAAAAACAAAGATAACGTTTTAAAGTTTGATCTTGCACATGCTTAATCATCTGAGTAGTCTCACTGGCTTCCATGTAACTACTAATGTGAGTAAAACCTACTTGCATGAATAAAGGTTTACAGCATTAGACCATTAAAATTGGTAGAGAGGTTTGCTTTTATTTGTAGTTTGTATGGCACTAGACATGCCATCGATTAATAAATAATAATATGTTGTTGTTTAGGTCTCAGTTACTGGAAGACTTATCCTTTATGGCTAAGGGCCCTGTTATTCTTATCTCGGGTCAATTTTCAAACTCCCATGGGCTTCAATGTTGCAAGTGTGGGATCTAAATTAATAGCCAAATCATTTTAAAGAAACTAAGTAGTGACTGATAATGGGTATCAAAATATTGTCATCTAGATATGAGCAACAGCAGTCTGATATTTAACAATCTGATTTAATATCTCAAAGAGGAGTTATTAATAAAATACCTCCAATGAAGGTATGAGAAATAAACTGAATGAGATGGTAAAGTGAAAGCAGACTGTAGGCTACTGGGTATTGGAAATGGCGTAATCAGTGTACTGCTCTCTAACCAGAAAAAATGTAAAAAGACAGATCTGTGTTGTAAAAATGATCCTTATCAACCCATTCCTTTGAGACATATTAAATGCTATTTGAATACACTTTAAAACTTTGCACAAGAACTTTTTAGCTCAAGCTAAAGTGAAGACAAAAAAATAAATAGTCTGAGCAACAACTTCAAAATATAATCCAGTTTGAGGAATAACAGACTGGAGTAAATTCTTTACAAAAATACAATAGAAGAATCAATGATCTGGAAAATTAAGACATCAATTTAAATGATCTTCTAAATTTCAGATTTTTCTTTATCCCCTCACCCAGATCCTACTCCCATATTCTGAAGTCCATGAGGTAATCAGGCAATGAAGTGTATCTGTTCAGCAAAGAAAACTCAATACCAAGCATGTAACTCAGAGAAATAAGGAAGCTTACATCACATCAGTTTTGTTGTGTAGGGCATACAACGAAGCACTTACAGCCCCAACTGCGGCACAGCCAACAAAACCAACCAAGGGAATGAGCTGAAACACAAAAAGGGAGAGGACAAGGATTTCAAGAACAAGAGGTCTCTCTTGATAGTCCATGCACACTGGAGACATGAATTAAAAAGCTTTAAAGAAAGTGAAACCCTCACAAAGAAAGGCATAAAATATACACCCATCGCATCATCTCAATTCCAGTGTGTCATCTTCAGCTTCCGCGTTTTATTTTAGAAAGTGCATTTTATTAATCTGGCAAATTTCACCTTCTAATGTAAGCTCTTTAAAAGGCCCTTTGGACGCTTTGAGCCAGAAAGGCAGATCGGATCATTGTAGAAGGCTCTTTGGAACACTTACTTCTTTGTATTTCCTTAGCATTTGGAAAAAGCCCATGTTGGCCATAGCGGCAGCTGTAGACCTGAAAGAAAGGGTGCCCAGTTACAATTTTGTCATTATGGGTACCACCCCGGGCAGAGGCTATTACACTTGCTACATAATCCCCTATCACCATGCAGGTCCCAACCAATAATCCACTATCCCAAATGCGCTCTGCCGCTTAGAGGCAAAGGAGCCTGCCCTGCGTTTACCTGGCCGGGAGGAGAGGGGGAGAAGCTGCACTGCACACACAGCTTTAGTGTGGGGAGTGTCCAGCCTTTTATATAGCACGGCTCACACCCAAACAGGCTGGCTAGCTTCCAAGTCACGTAGCCCAGTGCAGAGATCGTAAAGCCTGATGCACAACTTCCCCTTGCAGTCTCCTGTCTCTGCAAACCCGGCAGCATGAGGCAGCGGCTCCCCCTGCGGGACACGCGGCGACCCGGGCTTCAGAGCGCTGCGAAGAGCTGGGCTCGCAGCTCCGCGGGGGGGCGAGTGTTGAGTAGGCGGGGTTAGCTGCATGGGGCGCAGAAAGGGTAGGGAGCAGGACGGTGGTGGCTGAATGGGGCGCAGAGGAAGTAGAGCCAGGGCGGGGCTGGTTGCGTGGAGCACAGAAAGGGTAGAGGGTGGGGCAGGGTTGGCTGCATGAGGCGCAGAAGGGGTAGAAACAGGGTGGGGCTGGCTGCGTGGGGCACAGAAGGGGTAGGAGGTGACTGAGATTGGCTGCATGGGGCACAGAAAGGGTGGGGGCAGGGCATGCAGAAGGGGGCTAGGTGGGGCTAGCTGCATGGGGTGCAGAAGGGGTAGTGGATGGGGCAGGGTTTTCTGCATGGGGTGCAGAAGTGGTAGGGAGCAGGGCAGACTTGTCTGCTTGGGGTGCAGAAGGGGAAGGGTTGGTTTCATAGGGGAGAAGGGTAGGGGACAGGGCAGAGCTGGCTACATGGCATGCAGAAGGGGGCAAGGTGTGGCTGGCTGCATAGGGTGCAGAAGGGATAAAGGATGGGGCAGGGTTTCCTGCATGGGGTGCGGAAGTGGTAGGGAGCAGGGCAGGCTTGTCTGCATAGGGTGCAGAATGGGTAGGGGCAAGTTTGGTTGCATGGGGCACAGAAGGAGCAGGGCGGGACTGGTTGCATGCAGAAGGGGTTGCAAGAGCGGTAGAGGGCAGGGCAAGGTTGGCTGCGTAGGGTGCAGAAGGGGTAGGGGGCAGGGCAAGGTTGGCTGCAGGGGGCATGGTTGCATGGGGCACAGAAGGGGGCAGGGCAGGACTGGCTGCATGGGGCACAGCAGTAGTGTACAGGGTGTGTATGCACCAACGGGGGGGTGGGAGGGAGGCTGCATAGAGGGAAAGAAGGGTAGACGTGTATGGAGGAGTGGGATTGGCTGCATGGGTTGGTGGGGAATTTGGCTCCTTGCTGGGGAAGGCAGTGGTTTAAGGGGGTGTGGCTCAGCATGGTGGAACAGGGAGAGGGATAAAGACAGGCAGTTCCTCTGGGGGCTGGTTAAAGGAGGGTGGCTCCATGTGGTTAAATGGGGGATGGCATGAGGGACGTGGCTCAACTGTGGAGTGTATAGGGACTGTAGTGTATAGGTCTGTTTGGAGAGAGAGTGCGTAGGGAGAGAGAGAGTACGAAGGGGGATGTCAGCAGCAGGCCTGGTTCCCCACAGAGAGTAGCTTGGGAGAGATAAGGAGGTAGCTCTTTGGCCCCTGCACTCTTCCCTGCACTGATGGCTCTCTGACAGGCAGGGTTCCCATCCCACCACCACTTTTTGGAGCACCTACCTTTTGCCCATACTCACCCTAACTTCCTCCCTGCCTACCCACTCTGGGCTCCTTCCTTGCTTGCTTCTCCTAACTGCCTCCATTGGCTCCCTCACCCAACATGCCTGACCAGCCTATTCTCTGCCTACCAACAGTGCTCCCTGATCGCTCCCCCTGCACAGGCAATAGCTAATGCTCGGGGTAGGGCAGTGCGTGGTGCAGGCAGCCTTGTTGACACCTTTCCCTCCACTTGTCCAGCTGTGCAGCAAAGGCAGGGCAGTGAGAGGGGAAAACAGGAAGTTTTGTCTATATGCGGTTTCCCTCCAGGTAGCCCCTGGCAGCCAGTAGGAGGAACTCCAGGGAAAGCCCAGCTTGCTCCTTGCAGGCCCTCTGCAGGAGGCTGCCTTAACTTAAATACTGTTGAGTGGCCTAAGGGCATGGCACCCTCATTGTGATATGATTCACAATTTAAAGTATGGAGAGCAGTTGCTGGCTTTTTGCTAAGACTGTTTCTGGAACTGGAAGGCAAGGGGGTATCAACACTGAGCACATGCAAGAGGCTGCTGTATTTGGAGGTTGACTAGTTGATAATAATAATGGAACAAAACCTTGGGTGGATGGCTCAGATGGAAAATGAAATACAGACTTCCTGATCACAGATGCTACCCACATCTGCACAGTAAATTGTTGAATCAGCTTCTAACACTCAGCTGGGCTTATGGGTTCCTGTATAATTGTAAGCCTGCTGGATTCAATCCCTAGCCAATACATCCCCTGCACCAGCAAGTTTTCAACTGTAGAACCCTCTAAAGCTGTACTCACAATGCTGGAAAAGCAGGAGATCAGGTAAAGTAATCCTTTCTAACTCACCTATATGTCTCTCATCATCATGGGTCCTCAACAGCAGCCCTAGGGATTTAGGGACCCCTGCAGCAAGAAGGTAATGTTTCTGGGTGCCAGCAACAGCAAGAACATCAGAGTACTGTTTTATAATATGGTGGTGGAACTAGTGGAGCTAATAAATTAAATAGCTTGAATATGCGGCCAGCTTCTCTCTTTGCTGTCATCTCCAACTGCCATGGAATCTTCAAGGTCCAGCCACTATTTAGATAATTTTCTTGGAGTTTCGTTACACACAACAGGAAAAAAGAAAATGTCCCATTCTGAATTTTAACCTTAGATTTTTTATTTTACTTGAGTTTCTTCTTACCACCTACAGAAGCACAGTCCAGGAGCTTTTCCCTGACAGAAACACAATTACATTTTTAAATCCCTTCCCTGACAAGCCAAAGGAGAAACAAACAAAAAAATACTCTTGTAAAAATATTTAATCATTTCCCTTCCAGATACTAGTGTATTTTAACAAATTTCCATTTACAATGCAAACACAAATGATGAAATGTAGGAGGAAAATTGGGGACTGATTGACAAAATTCAGACTGCAAAAAGATTGTCTGTAAAACCACTGCTCTTCCCACAGCACCAATTATCACTTAACTCTCGACTGTAGGTTTGTAATTGTACTGGTATCTGCTTGTTTCATTACTACAACTCTTTTGGACAAAACAGGTTCCCAAATTAAAAAATGTGCAGACCACCAAATGGCAGTGCATTTCAGTGGTGCTATATACCTGCAACAGCTAAAAGTGCTTCTGGCATGCCTGCTGCTAAAAATACTACACAAATATAAGTTATATGATACACATGCATTTGTAGATTGTGAGGACCCTAGACGTGAATTTAATGGTACACAGTTCTCACAGTTAATGGCACTTAGTATACTATACTCATACAAGAAAGCTTAATATATTTTATTTATTTAATATATTTTATGTTTTATTCTAAGGGCTCATCTACATTTGGAAATTCAATTTTGATAAATTTTCACTAAGCCCCAAGGAAAAAAAGTCTTCACCATGCAAAACAGAGCTTCTTACTAGATTACTTTTTTGATTTGTGAAAGGCTTGGCTTGCAAATTCAGACTTAAATACAGACCAAATCCACCTGCTATGTGGAAAAGTATGTAATAGTTACACTGTAAGGGACCCAAATATTAAGCAAGTCTCTGTCACTCAAATTTAGTTTACATCAATAACAGGCCTCCATCAGAAGAATTCTGAAAATTCAGGAGCTTTAAAAGACATGGTTATAACAAGATTTGAACTTATTTGTCCTTTCATGAGAAAGGTTTCTGTAATCTAGAACAAGTAAAATCTTGCTATATTACATACAAACCCATAACATTATAACATTACAAAGCAGCACACACAAGATACAATGCAAGCTGCAGTCCATAAGGAAAATATCTATGCTTCAAATTATGATTGCAAATACAACCTTGTGTAACAGCAATTAAAAGCAATTTATGCTCCTTTTTATTTCTTTATGAGGTATTAATGTGGCACAAAAGTGTATTTTTTCTAAAAGCTTTATTCTCTGCTTCTTTACATTAGATATTTAGTTTTTGTCTAGTTTAGACTGTTCTGTGGGCCATAGGGAACTAGTGACTAGTGATTGTGACAACATTACAGTAAAAAAATAGTAAAAATCTTACTGAGATGAGAAGTGACTTATTTGACTTTCAAAATTTAATTTTTGTCTACATCTACTTAATTAATTCAACAAGTGCCTTGGAGAAAATGAATCTTTATTAAGGATTCAATACTTTTGAGTCTTCAGTTAAAGGCAGTTTTCAATATACTATACAAATCCTCAAAGATTTCTGGAAATTGTGGATGGCCTCTTAGACTGTGTCAGATCTCTTACTGGTATTGGCCTTAACAGTGAAATTTTCGCTCACAGAAGTGCTTACTGACTGGGTCTTGGAGGTGGAAAGTTCTGTGGAAGACCATGCTTAATACTTCTAAACCAAAATCCAGCAGAGTGAACATAAATATATTTATTTCAATCCTTTCTACACTAAAGGAAAGGAAAATGTGCATCTTTGTGCGCAGGTTACTTTTAGACCTGTTACACAAAACAATATAAGATTACACAACAGATTAAAAAAAAATCAAAACCCACAAATTTTTGCATGTCATTCTTCAGATTTTTCTGATTTAAGTAGATACTTCCTCTTTAAATAATTGTTCATAAAAATCCAAATCTGTGAGGGTTAATGATGGCTTTACAGTCTTGAGTGATTTCACAAAATGCTCATGTTTCACACTAGTTGCTTCGAGTCCATTCTCTTGTAATGCCTGCAAAGCAGCCTTAAAAAACAAGATGTACAGAATTTGAAATGTTTTCACTTTGTCAGGAGCCACGACTTTACAAATCAATCTATTAAAAAACTTAAAAATAAAAATGAACATTATGTCCAGTGTTTTGAAACAGTACTGTATGACTCAAGATAAAAAACTAGTAGATATACATTTAAAAAAAAGTCAGTTTATCAGATGATACAACTGTTAGTTTGCCTTGGCTATTTTTCTATTCCAAATTCAGTTATTACTGTTTCACTCACTGCATCTAGTTGATTGGGCTAGAAGACATATAATATAGCTGGTCACTTAATTCTTCAGGTGGGGTAAATAATGCCCCCTTTCCTCAAATACATTACCTAAAGTATTTGTGGACACACTTCCCTTGCCCTAGTCTTTCTTCCCCTGATTTGTTTATGTTAATTTCAGTAATAAATTATATGATGTGTAGTACAAAGGAACAATCTATCTGGATTTTAAGTAAGGCTTTGAAAAGGAAGGCAAGGGATAGGTTCTGGAGCAAGTATTAGTAGTCCCCTATTCCACCTAACCTGTGAATTTTGACAAAGAAATCCACTTGTTCAGCATAATTTTTTTTGGTCAGTTAATCCAAGTTGCTCATCATATACTCTTTTAAATGCTACCCTCTGCTTCAAGGAGAGAGTAAACAGAACTCAACAGATAGTGGTAAATGCAGGTGAGAGGGGAAGAGACACTCTGGCAGTGTGCTGCCACAGTGCTCCACAATTTTTGGAGGGACACAGGAAGAGAAGGCATTCTCCACAGCAAACTCATCTCCATACACAGTAGTTCCTTCTAAAGCAAAAGTAATTAATGCTCCATACTTGCATTATTTGAAGACATTTTTGAGCACTGTATGTTTAAGGATAGGAGCTCCTGACAGAAAGCAGGACTGGGTTTACCCTCCTCCCCAAAAATGCAAACTAGTAAAGTTGCATTATCTGCCTTCTCTATATTATCTCTGCAGTAAGAGTTCCCAGACTTCACAAACTGTCTCTTCAGGCTGTCTCCATAGAAGCAATTTATTCTGCACCTAATTCAACTTCAGAGCTAACAGGTTCTTTATTTACTGGGTATATTTTACTCATACAATATATGTTTTTCACTCACCTTGTATAAAATGTTGGTAATTTATCTTACATCCTTTTAATTAAAAATAGAGGAAAAATATGAAATGCCTTAGAATTTTCTATAATTGGGCCTCTCCATCTGAAGTATTCACTTACTCACCGAACAAAACATTCTTACCTCCTTGCAGAGAGTTTCAATATCAGCTCCAGAAAAGAGTTTGGTTTGCACAGCTAGGTTTTCTAATGACACATCAGAATCTACTGGGATTTTTTGTGTGCAAATTTTCAAAATAGAATGCCTTCCCTATGATACAAGCACATTACAAAAAGACAGTCACTTATGTTCTATTTGTTTTATTAAAAGCATTAATCTAGGCTTATTTTCTGCCACTTTTATTCATGTTGGCTAGTATTTAACTCTGCAAGTTCTATACAGTAATTCCTCATTTAACACGGTAGATACGTTTCAGAAAATGATCGTGCTAAGTGAAAACGTGTTATGCAGGGTCAATTTTCCCATTGAAAATAATGGAAAAGGTGGGGGTTGCGTTTCAAGTGCACATGCGCTCGCAGCTCCAGCCTGCACTTGTTAGCAGCTGGGACCAGGACATAAGGTTGGGGGAGAAAGGAGACTGGGTTATAGCAGGGAGGGGAGGTGTTTGGCTCTGGAGAAGGGAAGGGAAGGACGGGAGCGGGCTTGCAGCCGGTGGCTGGGTTTCCCCAGCTGGCCGGTCACCGGCAGCTGCACGGGGCTTCCTCTGCCTCCTTACAAAGCGGCGGAGTTGGCCCCTTGCCGCGCCGTTCCCTGGTAACCCCCTCTGGCCGGACGCAAGGCATCTGGCCAGAGGGGGTCACCGGGGAACGGCGCTGTGAGTGGCAAACCTCTGCCACTATGTAGGGAGGCAGGGGAAGCTTCGCGCAGCTGCCGGCCACCAGCCAGCCTTAGGGGAAATCGTGTTATTGTGGGGACGGGGTCGTGTTGTTTGAAAAATGTTCCCTAGAAAAAAAATCGTGCTATCGCGAAAATGTGTTAAGCGGGCACGTGTTAAGTGAGGAATTACTGTACTCAAATCTATTACAGTACAGTAATAAGGAGAGAAACATTCTGCTTGAGATAAACAACTGTCAAGAAAAATCCAATTTACCATAGAGTAATCATATGATGCATTCAAGCAGTACAATAAGACAGCAGTTGAAAAGATTTAATTGGCAAAGCTCAATAATGAATAATCAATTGAGTATCTTCACTGAAAACTACCAGTTTGAACAAAACTCTTGTTGGGCTGCCAACTATCTTCCTTGTCTGTAAGACAAGGGGGCTACAATTTTGCTGCAATATCCTTACCAACCCCAATAATTTTCACATTCTCTCATGATGACTCTTAAAATCATGAATCACTAGGTCTTGGTGCTTTTGGACTTCTTCTATACCTTGTGCTCCCACCCCTAAGTTGGTATAGGCTATTTGAAGTAGTAGAATTCAAGACAAAGAAAACACAAAAAGAATGTAGAATGCTCAACTATACATGCTATGTTGGTTGGTTGGCTGGCATGCTTTTTTTTTTTCTCTTTTTTTAGTAGGGAGATTGGCAATTATATGAGCGAAGTTTGCAGCTATGCTTATGGCTAAAGTTGTTTAATACTATCCATTTTAAGTTAATGTATTCAGTTGCTTATACTTTTTCCAAAATTGTAGCCTTTTGGACTTAAATCTTCCATATTTGCTCTCTGCTGACTTTTTCTGGAAAGTTTCAGAGAATCAGTTCAGTTTCCAAGAACAAGGCTAGTAATATAAACTGACCTAAGCACAGGCAATTCTGGCATTACTCAACTTCTGAATTCTTGATTTAGGAAATATATATCATCATCAAGCATTCAAAAGTCAGAAAATTCCAGAAATGCCAGTGCTTTGACCATAGTGGGTGAAGGGTTACATTTTTATATACATTTTAATTATATCCATGCTCTTTTCATATTTATTTCAAAAGCTAGATGTTTGGTAGCTAATCTATAGTGCAAAGGTACCCACTCTTGTATACATTATAGTACTATGCCTCTTTTTGTTGTTAAAAATAGTATACCTACAACTTCATACCTCTATGTAAATTTGTGTACAGATTTATAATGCATTACCTTCTGGTCTGGAGGTGGAATATAGATGATCTTGTCTAACCTTCCAGGACGCAACAAGGCATCATCCAACATGTCTGGTCTATTTGTTGCAGCAACTATCATGACATTTTTGTTCAAAACTTCTTGAAACTCTAGCTGAATGAGATTATACATGCAGCAAATTAGATGTGTATAGAATGTTTTATGCACTTTGGACTACAGGACAAGCATAATCTGTAAGTATAAATTAAGAGGAGACAAAGAGAGGCAATACAGGCAATAAATGCATATATCCATATTTAATCACATTCCTTTTTGCTACAAATATTTCTGCTTTGTGTAGGCCAATATACTAATATGTAATATAAAATGCATGTGGAACTTTCTTGGGGTCAGAGTTTAGCAAGACTGTGCATATCTGAGCGTAGAGAGGACATAAGACTGAAGTATCACAGAAGTGTTTCAATGGTTTATATAACTGTTTAAAAAGGCAATGAGTAGTAAAAAGTGTATTAAAACAATGTTGTGTGTAAAAGAAAATACTGGATGCTATCAAGAGGTTACCAGAGGCGGCAGAAAGAAGATCTTTTAATCTGTAAAGGCTAATGATGTAGACTTCTGGAGCAGTGGTTCCCAACCTTTTTTATGCCACGGACCAGCAAACTCACTCACAAACTTTTGGCAGACCGGCAACATTTAATTCAAATATTTGCATATTCATTATAAAGATTTTATTTGCAAATAAAATGTTCCATGTCGACCTAGCCCCAACCCAGCCCCTTGTTCCCCAGTGCCTAACACCCTTTGACCCCCACCCTACGCCCTGTGCTTCCTTTGACCTTTTAACCTCTGATCCGTACAGCCCATGCCAACACCCTCTTGCCCTGTGACCCCACCATACCCATACCCACTGCCCCCACCCCCACTCTCCCCAGAGAAAGAGGCTGCCCCCTCTAGGGAGTGTGGCCGTTACTGCTACACGGGTAGGGGAAGCGGCCATCTCCTTCATGCCCCTTCCCTCCCCAAGCACATCTTGCACCCTTATGGGGGGAGCGCAAAGCCCCAGCTGGGCCGCCATTACTGAGTCAGGAAGAGGGACTTCGCCTCCTCCTGCCACTACCTCAGTCCGAGTGCAAAAATCAGCCACTACAGCTGCTGGAGCTGAACCGCCGCAAACAGCCAGTTTCAGCTACGGCAGCAGATGCAGCACGGGAGCCAGCGGTTCACGGACTGGCACCAGTCTATGGACCGGCGATTGTGAACTGCTGTTCTGCAGCACCTCAGCAATAAAAATGAGTCTTCTTCCTGTAAATGTGAGTGTACATACCTGTCTCTCCTTTTCGTTTTGTTCTTGACAATCACTTTCAAGCTGTAATTTATTCCCTCTTCTCTCTGTGACTTTAACTCCAACACCATCTAATTCATTAAGGAGGACAGAAAGAACCTTCTCAGAGGCACCATGTCCAGTTCTGCAGGCTGATCGAGATCCTAGGATAGAATCAATCTCATCCAGGAATATTATTGCTGGAGTATGTGCTCTTGCTTGCCGAAAAACCTTTTATTAGATTCATAAAATAAACTAAAAAAGTTGTAATGCATGTGTAAGTACCACCATGTCAACTGAAAACATTTGTTACATATTTTTTGTACTTAACTAATTCACTTTAAAGAAATATTTATTTACAACATTCAATGGAGAACTAATTTGGATTACATTTACTGTATAGCAGACTCCAGGCTCCTAACTGAATACTAAAGTCAAACAAAGAACAAAAAGCCACACACAATTGGTAGATTAAATGAGTTTGAAAAATAACTTAGGGCCATATGTTCAGCAGATGTAAATGGCAATAGCTCCACTGAAATCAACTGAACAATACCCATTTAGATCAGATGAGAATCAGACCTTAATGACTCAAAAAACAAAATATAGTAGTGAAGAATTCTTTATACAAAAATAAAGCTAATTATATGTAATTAAAAACCAAACCTGAGATAAAATCTTCTCTGAATCTCCAACATAAGGTGAAAAAAGGTCAGCACCACTAACAGAAAGAAAGGAACAATGGCAGCTTGTCGCCACAGCCTTCACCAGGGTGGTTTTGCAACATCCTGGTGGCCCATAGAGGAGAATACCCTTTGGCTGAGACAGTCCCATCCTCACAAAAGCCTGAGGAAACTTCATAGGCCACTCAATACTCTGTAAATAGAGAAAGGGTGAAACATTTTCAGTGATTTACATACGCCAATAAAATTATTGTTCACAGCACTACTCTACCTTGTTGCATTATTACAGTTGAGGTCAATGGACACACTCAAATGTTACCCTTTATTATAAAAGACAAGGCAGTGGGTAGGGAATTCTCTGAGAAGGCACACTTGGTGGCTCTGGAACTCACTTCCCCCTTAGTCTAAAATACTCAAATGTATAGATTGTCATGGGCTGAGGATAATTGCAATGATCTGGGTATATGTACTGCAGTATCTCCCCTCTAATGGCTGATATTAATTTGATATAGTATGCTCCTGGGTGACATTTTGAGATTGTAAATGTAATTATTCAGAAAGTTATGTCTATAGGCAATTTTAGTGTGATCTGAGAAAATAAAAATATTAAAACATGCTTTTGTAATCAGGATAAAATTTTAAGTAAGAATTAAAAACCGATGCAATTCCCATAAGAATACTTTTCAATACTGCAGCGTATAGAACAGTTTGAGGTAAATGGGAGAAATTAGTTTTGTTTAAATGTGCTCTGCACTCTACCTGTTTTAACTTTAACTTCACATCTTCAAGACCACCAATTTGATCCCAAGTAACAGGTTTAAAATCAATTAGTCCAACACTGCTTCGAAAGGAAGATGGCTGAATTTTTTTAAAAGCTTCATGGAAGTCTGCCATGTTAATCAACATGTGAACTGAATCCTGAAGAAATGCACAAAAAAATACTGTTTTTTTTTCTTTGCATCATTAATAATTGTTATAGCTCCATTAGATATCCCCAATATTTTACAATAGGTCAGATATAATTGACAAAGAAGAGAACCCCTATCCTAAGGGGTTTACGTATGACAGACACAAGTACGAACATGTGCTAACAAAGTAGTGTGCATTCACTGTGGCTGGATACATTTTTTGTTAAGGCACAAGGCTGGGCACTTCTGTAGGAAACTGATGTTTGAAAGAATATACTTGCTTTTCTCCACAATCTATGCTAGTTCTGCCACATGGAATCCTAGTAGGGATATTAAAAATCATTTAATACGGTAACCATGTATCTGCTAAAAATCTTAGCAGTTATACACACTGTGGGCTCTGCAATATAAAACTTAACATCATAGTGCACAGCCCACAGTGAAGCCCTCTTCCTGGAAGCGGAACTGCCAGCCCCTGCTGGCTCAGCTCCCAAGGAGGAGGCTTCACTACAGCAACGAAGCCACCTCCCCAGGGACCAGCTGAGTTTAACCAATAAGCTCATGCTTATCCGTTAATGGTATGGGTTAAATGGTTAAACTCTAACATCCCTGTGAGGGAAGTTGTTGATAATCCCAGGGTCTGGGTTCACTACATACAGGATTTCTGGCTCACTCTCAAATATGAGAAAAATGTCCCCATTTACTCACATATCTGTTCCAGTAAATACAGCAGAATGCATTTAGATCAAATATATGGGCCAAAAACATTAACATAACCCAGTCAATGTCGAATATTAAACAGTATTAAATCAATGTTTCTTCTAATTTTTTTCCAACCATGTACAGAATATATTTTATGTGCACCAAGAAACACGTGTTGCTGACTGTGGGCGTTCTGCTCAGTTAGGTGGCATCTGAATCTTTCCTGGGTGGCCGCCCAAGAGCTCAGCTTACAGGGAATGCTGTGTAAAATAATGTCTGCGGTTTGGTATACAGAGACCTCAGCCTGTTTAGTACCCGGGCACATACTCTATTAAAAATTCTTTTAAATGTTAATAAACAATGAAGGAAAAATTGTTAAAGCATTTGAAATGTAAAATATTATAAGGCTTTAATTTTAACACCATTCCTTGCTCCCTTTACTTTTAGCTGAAAAAAGTCTACAGAAGGAGAACCCTATTTTATCAGTCTTTTAGATATCAAAGATGGTCATCCATGTCACCTTTCCCTTTTGGAGAAAAAGAGAAGTTAGTTTTGATGGGCTAGAGCTGCTGTTGTTGAATTTGGATCCCACAGGGTACATGGGATTCATCTGTAGCTGGTAGAGATGGTGATGTAACATAGGTCACTCCCTGGAAAGCATCAGGGTCCAAGAAAACAATGGGGATGGTAGCCATTATGTTAATGCTTGTTCTAGTAACTAATATTTCCTCACAAAAAGTCTCCTTCCTTAAGGATGCAGAAAGAAAATTATGTGCAAAATAGCCCATCCATTCATCATTTTGTCCAACAATTAGGCCTACTTTCTGACATACCAATTTTGGTCTATTGATTTCTGGTTCCATATTTTCTTGTTTACTAAGCATAATCTTAACAGAATCTTTGAGTTATACTAGTAGGGCCTTTTTGTTTGGACTAATTCAATTTGTTTCCTGTTCATACTGTGGCAAAGCTATGGCTGTGCCCATGGGTCCTGCGCTTCTGGCAGATAGTGTTCAGCCTCAGAGGCTTGCTGTGTCCCAGCACACAGCCTCTTTCTTTTTACTAGAGGCAGGGTTCACAACATATTGAGCCACAGTCATCACAGGCTAGTCCATAATTTGCAGGTAAAACCCCTCTGTAGTTCTGGTCTCCCTATCTAGGGACAGACTCTGTAGTGGTGTGGGCAGGGTGGGGGGAAACCAGGCCCGCCCACTACTCCAGGTTCCGGCCAAGGGACCCTAAGACAGCAGTAACAGATGGGGTTTGTTCTACTCCCTGTCTGGCAACTACCTCCCTGGGCAACTTCCCCAAACGATCCCTCCCAGTACCTTTCCTCTGGTACCTGATCCTCCAACACTCTTTTCCTGCCTTGCAGCTCCCAGTTCTCACCCAAACTCCTCTCATTCTCAGGCTACGTCTAGACTGCAGTGTTAAATCGGAAAAAGATACACAATTTACAGTATGCAAATTGCATATCTTTTTCTGATTTACTGTCGAAAGAGGCTTTTCCGAAATTTGGCATGTCTACACGGCGCCAAATTTAGGAAAAAAGTGCTCTTTCGACACATCCCTTATGCCTCGTAGAACGAAGTTTACAAGGATGGCAAAAGAACGCGTCCGCTTTTTCAAATTTTTTGGGGGAAAAGCGGATGCGTTCCTTGAACACGGCATTGCTTTTCCGGGATACATCCAGTAATGCAACCTAGACGTAGCCTCGGTACTTTGGCTCCTTCCTTTCTCCTCACGTACCACCTAACAGAAGAGGAGCCCTTTTAAACAGTCTCAACTGGTTCTTGATTGGCCCCAGGTGGTCTAATTAGCCTGACTCCCTTTGCTGTGGAAGGCTCCTAATTAACCCCAGGTATTCTAACTGGCCTGACTGTCCAGACTGCTTCTGGAAAGTTCCTGCTGGTTCTAGGCCAGCCCCTGCCAGTTCACCCAGGGAAAGAGACCTACTTAGTCTAAGGCTCACATACTTTCCTTCTAGCACTCTTTTGGAACCCTCTGACCTGACCATTACAATACCTTTTCCCCATCAGTATTTGTAGTTATAGGCTACTGTGATATCTTATGAATTCTCATGTAAACTTAATTTTAAAAAGTACGACTAGGGTAAATCTGTCAACCCAATCATCACAACATATCCTCTCATCTCAAACATTTACAGAATACAGGCTTGCAAAAATGTTGGGTTATGAATCTATTTTTCATCCTCAGATCATGACAGATTTCATCAGAAGCCAGACTGATCCCTGGTATTGTTCAATGTTCTGCATAGTCTTCTTTTCTACATTAGTAAACCTTGTAGCTATATTTCACTACCTACTGCATTCCTCAGTTGACACCTGAGGAAGAAGCTTAAAGATAGATAAGATTCCAGTATTTCCTACCATGTAACCTAAAATGCCCCATGTGAGTTTTGTTTATACTAGTAGTAGCTTCCACTGTTGCTACCACCAGTGGTGATTTAGGGTTACCAAGTCTGTAAGTATAAACACACGCTCTACTGGCAGTGCATGAATCTGAGAGACAATGTTTTCTCAGCACAGGGCTAAAAGCCTTGCTGTCTGCAAGCTATTGGACCTTCCTCCTTCTTTCCCTCTATTGGACAATCTCTTGCAGCCTGGCAAGCTACCTCCGTATCACATTTGCTGTAGACTACAGATTTCCTAATAAAACTTAATAAGCTGCACTTTGCAGATGAGTGGGTAGAATGGCTGCTTCTGTTTGGACTACTGGGCTCAACTTTATTTTAATTACTTTAATTACTTAATTTTAATTACCATTTTCAATTTTTGTACAGGATCCATGTGATGGAGGTTATATAAATAAAACTGTCATATTATTACGCTCTGGGGAGGAGTATAAATTGCTCAAACATTTCCTACAGTTCCTATGATTACAGAGATACTCTGGATCTGGACGTTATAGGATCATAGGACTGGAAGGGACCTTGAAAGATCATCTAGCCCAGTGCCCTGCACTCCTGGCAAGAGTAAGTATTATTCTAGACCATTCCCGACAGGTGTTTGTCTAACCCGCTCTTAAAAATCTCCAATGATGGAAATTCTATAACCTCCCTAAGCAATCAAGTCCAGCACTTAACCACCCTGACAGTTAGAAAGCTTTTGACAGCATCCAACTTAAAGCTCCCTTGCTGCAATTTAAGTCCATTTCTTCTTGTCGTATCCTCAGAGGTTCAGAAGAACAATTTTTATCACTCATGCTTATGACTGTTATGTACTTATATACTGTTATCACCAGGGCTCAACAAACAATACAATCTACTCGCCCGTGGCAAGTAGATTTCAGCCGCGCGCCCCGTTCATTTGCGGTGCGCGCATGCGCATTGCAGCTTTTGTGCATGCGCAGTACGGGGCTGTCGGCGAGCGGTTTTCGCCGCCGTTCGTCAAGCCCTGGTTATCACATACCCTCTCAGTATTCTTTTCCAGACTAAACAAACCCAATTTTTTCAGTCTTCCCTCATAGGTCATGTTTTCTAGACCTTTAATCATTTTTGTTACTTTTCTCTGTACCTTTTTGCAACTTGTTCACATCTTGCCTGAAATGTGACATTTAGAACTGGACACAGTATTCCAGTTTAGGCCTAATCAGTGCAGAGTAAGAAGAATTACGTCTTATGTCTCACTTACAACATTCCTGCTAATACATCCTAGAATGATGTTAATTTTTTTTTGCAATGGTGGTACACTTTCCACTCATATTTAGCTTGTGGTCCACAAGCAGATCCCTTTTTGCAGTATTTCTTCCTAGGTGGTCATTTTCCACACAGTCATTTCCCATTTTATATGTTTGCAGTTGATTGTTCCTTCCTAAATGGAGTACTCTACATTTGTCCTTATTTAATTTAATCATATTTACCTTAGACCATTTCTCCAGTTTGTCCAAATAATTTTGAATTCTATCTTGAAAGCACTCACAACCCCTTCCAGCTTTGTATCATCCACACACTGTATAAATGTACTCTCTACCCCATTATCTAAATCATTGGTGAAGCTATTGAACAGAACCAGACTCAGAATTGATCTCTACAGGATCTCCACTTGTTATGCCCGTCCATCAGGACTGTGAGCCATTGATAGCTGCACTTTGGGAATGATTTTCCAAGCAGTTTTGCACCCATCTTACAATAGCTCCATCTAGGTTGCATTTCCCTAGTTTGTTTATGAGACGGTCTCAAGACAGTATCAAAAGGTTTACTAAAGTCAAGATGTACCACACCTAGTGCTTCTCCTTTTTCCACAAAGCTTGTTACCCTGTCAAAGAAAGCTGTTAGGTTGGTTTGACGTGATTTGTTCTTGACAAATCCATGCTGTTACATATCACTTCACTTTCTAGATACATGCAAATG
Organism: Rafetus swinhoei; assembly: GCA_019425775.1. Classification (NCBI taxonomy): domain Eukaryota; kingdom Metazoa; phylum Chordata; order Testudines; family Trionychidae; genus Rafetus; species Rafetus swinhoei. The sequence goes on along the minus strand of CM033442.1, from coordinate 25,626,159 downwards.
GATTGCTTTATTATTTACTTCATTATCTTTTCAGGTACAGAAACTAATTACTCAGGCTGTCCTTATTTTCTCTCTCTCTCTGCCTTGACTTCCACCCCACTCTGCCTCGCTGAACAAAGGAACACTTGAAGCCTTTTCAAGTCTTTCTCCTAGCTAGCCGTCATAAAGGGGTGTGTGTGGAAATAACAAACAATGCTTCCTTGAGATCTATATCTGCATCATCCCAGAAATATTACTCCTGTGCCATGGGGAACTGTAAGGGTACATCTACACAGCAGTGGTATTTCAGAATAACTCATGTTATTCTGAAATAACATTGTCAAAATAACTGCTTGTGGTATAGACATGGACTATGTCAAAATAACGTCCAACTGGACGACTTCTTACTCCAATTCCTATAACCCTAATTTTATGAGGAGTAAGGGAAGTTGGAGGAAGAGGGCTCTCTCTCACACTTCCTGCTGCGTAGACAGTGCCAAAAGCCGAAATAAGCTATTTTGTCTTAAACTATGGAATTGATGTTGCTCAAGTTGCGTAGCTTATTTGGCTTTAGCCCTGATGTGTGGACGTGCCCTAACTGTTCTCTTTTGGCCAGTATATTCATGTTATATTAGATTAGTAAAATAAGTCTGTATTTGTGCAAACCACAAACTACTACATAGTTCGTCTTATTAAGAAACAGAATTTTATATAAGTTGACTGTAGCTGATAAAAAGTTCATCTTAAGTGGAAAAAAACATATAGCATTTGCTCTTCAATTAAGAACTTATGTTCCCTGCCTTGTACAACACTAAATAGCTTATGGAGAGAATACAGATTTCTACATTGACTTTTCACTCAACTTAAGGCATGGCTTGAAAGACAATAGGAAAGCTTATAATTACATCTATAATTCTTGCTTGCTTGTTTTGGATATTCTCATACATAATTTATCATCGTATATATTAAAATAGAGTGGGGAAAAGTGATAAATATAAATAATGACATCTTTCTGGTTTAATCTGACTTCTTACCAAACAGCTGTGCAGGACAGCCTGCATAGCAGCTTCTCTGCAGAGTGCTGTAAGATCAGCTCCAACATATCCAGTTGTCATTTCTGCTAGGTTAATCAAATCAACATCAGTGGAAATAGGCATATTAGAAGTAATCAGCTGTAGAATAGATCTTCTCTGTTTAAGTGTTGGCGTTCCAATAATAATCTAAAACAAATACCATAAATGGAAATTTATCAGTGTTTTGCTATTCCTCTCTCATCTCTGCAGACCTAGACAAGTCACTTATATTGTCCGTATCTTGGACTCCCTTGCATCAATTCTCCTCCTTTTACACTGTTTGACAAGGGACTAATTAATAGCTCTATAATCCTTTGAAGATATAATGAACTGTATCAGTACTTTTCATTTACACACATTTTAATTTGAACGAATACATGTTTTATAAAGAATGCCACTTAGTGTTTAAAGATTAATCAATGGGAGATTTAATAGTGAAATAATCATTTCTTTGGAACATAAGAACACAGGAGGCTAGTGACAACACACTTTTCTATTTTAAAAAACTGTACAGGCCACAGGTCAGATAGAAAAAAAAAAACATGGAGAATGATTACTCTAAACCCTGTAATACATGGACCAAAGAAAACATGACTGTACAAAAATGTAATTCAGTAGCACAAATAAGGACCAATAGGTGTGTATGAATAAAATAAAAATGCATAGAGAATGTGCATAAATTACTGAAAATCTGCTAAAATTTAACCAAAATTGTGTATTTCATTAAACGCTGTAAAATCCTTAAAATTTAGATAAGCGTGAATGTAGTTCAGCATAATTTATCCAGTTTGAATTATCTGGGATAATCCTTGGGAATTACACATTTTAGGCCATCATCCTGGAACAGACCCTTGCACTGAGATTGTTGCAGGTTCAAAGTTTTAGAGAGTGCATGGATAGACAATAAAGGAAACAAGGATGCATCATTTTGCTAAATGTATTTTTTGTCAATTTATTTTGACAACTGTAAGTTAGCATTTGATGTTTGAGATAAGACACAATCAAAGATGGTATATTTTGTAAAAATAATGAAGTGAGTACATTAACTAAAATGGGGCTCTGGCTATAGAACTCCGCTATTAAATCTTTCATAAAAGTGACAAGTGTCAATTGTGTGTGCGAATTAGTATGATTCTATCTGTTCTTAGATTTTAGAACTACCTCTATTAGACATGAATATCATCGATTTATGCACAATCCAAAAAGTCCCTACAACCATGGTATCCAACACGCTAGCCATTTGTGGCTATTTGGCTGGTTGAGTGTGGTTAATTGGCTTGAACAATGTGGCTATTTGGCCAGTGAGTGTGGCCAGTTCGGTATAGCAATAGCCACTATACTGGCTACTGCTTCAGAACTGGTTGGACACCATAGCCCTACAATGTACTACTTTTCATTTTTAGATGTAGTTTTAGTGCTTATGAAAGGTGCCCCACTGAAAGAATTTGATTTTGTCTATCTTAATACATTATTGATAATACGGTCTGCTATTTCTACCAGCAGCTCAGCTCTTTTTTTTTAGGCCAGGCCTATCCTAGAAAAATTTTGCTGGTGTAACTCCAAGCATAGATACACCTTATATCGGCCATAAATTGCATTTGAAGTAGAGTTTATACCTGTTCAGCAAGCAAAATGATGAATACCAGCAAAAGTACTTTTATGCTGCATATCTGCATATCCAGTAGATTATGATCAATCAGTTTAATATCTTGTGTAACACAAACTTCTTACAGGACTTCCCTGAACTAATTCATATTTGAACCGAAGCAGCTCATTTGGACCAATCTTGGTCAACATTTTTTCTGTGATAGCAAGGGATGTGGTGGATTTTCCTAACTTGTGCCAATGGTTACTTACCCTCACTGTTAAAAATGTATGCAGCATTTCCATTTGAAAGTCAATTTCCAAACACCTTTGTCTACTAGACTGAAGATTGTTTGCCATGTAGAAACTTGTGTATGGAAATCACTCCTTAGCCTGCTCTTTGTTAAGCTAAATAGATTGAATTTTTGGACTGTATCACTGTAAGGAAGGGTGGGGAATCTATAGCCCATGAGTGGCTCCATCCCCCAGCTTAATTTTATCTTGCCTGTGACAAGTCTCTGAACTACAGGCCAGAAGCCCAGGCCCCTCCTGCAGGGCTGGAGCATGGAGGCACCCATTTAAGTGAGACGTGGTTTTTTATTTTTCTTTTCTACCTTGACAGCAGGTGACTAGTGAGGGTTTTTTTTTTTTTTTTTTTTTCTTTTCACTTGGGAGCAGGCAAGTAGTGAGGTTTTGGGTTTTGGTTTTTTTTGCTTGTGTGGCCCCCCCCAAATTGATTTTTTTTTGTGGGTAAGTGGTCCAGACAGAAAAAAAAGATTCCCTGTCCTATTCTAACAAATTTTCAAATTCTTTAATCATTCTGGTAGCTCTTTTCTGAACCACTTCCAAATTAACAACACCTTTCTTGAATTGTGGACACTAAAACTTCAGTATTCCACCAGTAGTTGCAAAAGTGCCAAATATAGAAATAAATTCCCTATTAACTCAATATTCCTGTTTATACAATGAAGAATGGCATTAATGCTTTTGGCCAGTGTCACACTAGACACTTCTGTTCAGCTGATTATTTACCATAACCCCTAAATCTTTTTCAGCCACTGCTTCCCAAGATAGAATCCCTCCACCTGTAAATATGGCACGTGTTCTTTATTCCTATTTTTCATTTGGGTACATTAATAAAAAACACACATTGCTTGTGCATCTTACGTGTGATCTAGAGCAATTACCTGTCCTCTTAATTATTTATTCTCCCAAACAGCGTGTCTGCTGCAAACTATATCAGTGATTGTGAACATCTAACCCTTCCATTTACAGGTTTCATAATGTAATTGTCAGTTAGCCCATTTAATGTGCAACAATTCTGAATCATTCCAGTTTTTAATCAACATAGTATGGTTCAGTTAATGCCCTACATTAATGTAAGTACAGATTTAGTACATGTGCTTTTTAATCAATGATGTAAAGTAGCAATAAGGTAACTTTTTCCTCTCCTTTGTGGGTCACTGATCTAACCATAAGAAGTAGGGCATCAAATCCGATCACGGAATGTGACATTGCAGAACACCATCACTAGGCCCTGCATTGATTTTTCAATAGAAAAATGACAAATGGTATTGAAGTGTCAGAAACTAATCAAGAAGAACAGACTTTTCTCACCTCTTGGTCAAATCTACCATATCTCCTCAGTGCAGGATCTAAGGCATCGGGCCTGTTTGTCGCTGCCATAACGACCATCTCATTTTCACTGCCTATGCCATCCATAAGAGTTAACAATTGAGCAACAATGCGATTTTCAGGGATGCTGTTCGAACTTCCCCGTTTAGGGCACAAAGAGTCAATTTCATCAATAAAGATAATGGTTGGTCCTTCGCATGACAATTCCCTGCCTTGTTCAAAAACTCTTCGCAAATTTTCTTCACTTTCTCCAGGCCTTGAGCCATATATAGCTGGACCACTGATGCAAAGTAAATATGCTCCCACTTCCCTTGCAACTGCCTTTACAAGAAGAGTCTTCCCCACACCTGGAGGGCCCACCAACAGTACTCCACTAGGGACAGAGATACCCAACTTCTTGAAGGTTTTGGGGAAATGGAAAGGCAAAACAATTCTCTCTTTCAAAGAGCTGCCCAAATCATCCATTCCTGCAACTGAAATTTTTGTGGTATCATTTGACAAGTGTCTGTACCATTCTAAAGTGACCACTTCTTTAACGTTTATGTTAGTTTTGGGGGTTATCAGGCCAGCTTGTTCTGTAAATGGATCTACAGACAGTATTTCAACACACACCACTGGATTTCCAGGAATTGGGGCAGCAGTAACAACATGGTGAAGAGAAACATACACATTTCTCAGCAGCTCTTTGACTATCTCCTGCAGTGTTGCTTGTGGGGTGGCCTTTTTCAAGGCGAGATTCCTCAGTACCACTTTCACGATTACTTTTCTCAGCGGGTGACAGGCCAAAAGCTTCAAGTGGCTGACACTCAGCGTGAGACTTTTCAACTTGCTTGCAGTTAAACCTGAAGTTCTGCATTTCAGATCTAGCTGCAGGTAGCCATCAGTCACATCATGCCTGGGCCACGCAGTGCACAAACAGCAGCCACCAGGAACCGTGATCTTGACTGGGGCCCCGAGCCTGGCTCCCAGAGAGGACAGAGTGGCGGGTCCCATCCTGCATCTCTGCGTGCCTTCGTCTCCCGGATCCAGGGGGAGCAGCTGTAGGAGAGCAGCCGCCATAGCCGGTATGACTCCGGGTGATGGCAAAGCACATGCAAAGGGAGCCCCTGGCAAGCGCAGAGGGCCGGGCTCGCCCACGTCACATACAGGGGAACCCCCAGACAAGCACTGGCAGCTCGCTGCCCCCCACCGACCCTTCCCCGCGCCTTACAACCCCGGGAGGGAGGGAGGGATGCCCCCCTCCGTTACAGCGTTACAGGCGAGGAGACGGAAGCGCTGGGTGGCTTCTCGAGTACCCCAGAGACCCGGCCACGGGCCAGGAGCTAGGTCCGGGGCAGCCGGAGACTAGCGGCTGAGCAGGTTTCTCACAGCGAGGAGACGCTGCCGGCGCGCGATCCCGTCAGCGGGACCAGGCAGGCGCTCACAGCCTCAGCAGAAAGCAGCCTTCCTTCCGCCCGGCTACTGAGCATGCGTCCTGTCAGCCGAGCGTGCGTCACCGTCTCGCGCTCGGCCGCCCCCTTGCGCTAGGCGGGAGGAATGCGTGAGGGGCCGTTCAACGCTCCCGCCGCCGGGGCTCCATGCAGTTACTGCTGAGTTAAGGCTGTTAACGGAAGGTCTCTCTCCCCTTCGCTCTCCTATTGGCCAGCGAGGGACCTTCTCCCCGCCTCCAAGACGAGCTCTCCGCCCTAGCACGCCGGTGCTGGTCCGCCCCCTTGCCGTGAGAGACTCCGCCCTCACGTGCCGCCCAGGGTCTGGCTCTCTCCCTGCCCCGCCGACACACTTCCCTCCAATGCCCTCCCTGCCTCGGGCGGCCTCGTCTCCAGCAGCCGCCATGGGGAGCTCCTGTGCGCAAAGAGCGGAGGTGAAAGTAAGCGGGTGTGCCCTAGTGCAGAGTTGCCTGAGCTGCGGCAGAAGCCAGCGGGGAGCTGGTTAAAGAGCTGGCAGGGACCCTCACTGCAATACCTGTAAGAAATGTTAAGTTACTTTCACCACTGCCAAAGAGCACCCTGTGCTGGGTGAGAATCGCCTCCTGTGCTTCTGTCCCCTTCCAGAATTCTCTAGGACTGCGTCTAGCTTGGCAAGATTTTGCGCAAATACTTTTAACGGAAAAGTTTTTCCGTTAAAAGTATTTGCTCAAGAGAGCGTCTATACTGGCATGTGCCTTTGCGCAAAATCATCCGTGCCCAGTGTAGACGCTCTCTTGCGCAAGAAAGCTCCTATGGCCATTTTAGCCATCGGGCTTTCTTGTGCAAGAAATAAACGTGGCTGTCTATACTGGCCCTCTTGCGCAAGAATACTTGTGCAAGAGGGCTTATCCCTGATCGGGAGCGTTGGAGTATTTGCGCAAGAACCACTAATTTTGTACATTACAAAGTCAGTGTTCTTGCGCAAATACAAGCGGCCAGTGTAGACAGGTGGCAAGATTTTGCGCAAAAGTGGTTGCTTTTGTGCAAAATCATGCCAGTCTAGACGCAGCCTAGGGCTAGAACAGGCTTGCACCCCTTAGGGGGGCCACGTTGTGCCTCAATCATACCCCTCCTTGGGTTAAACCTCACTCACTGCCAGTGCCCATCAGTCTGTCCTTCTGCACCATGGAGGGTGGGCAAGGTATGCTCAAGGTTTGTTTCTGGGGTAGAGCAGCTTTAACTCCTGCTTCAGGGAAGTGGGAAGCCACAAAGATGTCATCCAGTTCCTCGGTAGGGGAAAATAGCATGTATGTCATAACCAGTTCAGCAATTAATAATGCGAAGCACATGGAATGTATATCAAAGAGAAGAATACATTCCTGACTAGGAAATAACTGTTTAGTTAGGGAATGAATTGATTCTCTAGCTTTCTGCCCTACCAATTATTTATGTTTATTCAGAGGTCTTATGAACACGTATCCAAGCTTGGTAAAATGGTCTACTCTGAGGCTGTGTCTAGACTGGCCAGTTTTTCCGGAAAATCAGCCGCTTTTCCGGAAAAACTTGCCAGCTGTCTACACTGGCGCAGATTTCATAAGAACACTGGCGATCTCATGTAAGATTGTCAGTGTTCTTCGAAATACTATGCTGCTCCCGTTCGGGCAAAAGCCCTCTTGCGCCAAATGCTTTTGCGCAAGAGGCCAGTGTAGATCTTGGTATTGTTTTGCGCAAAAAAACCCGATCGTGAAAATGGCGATTGGGGCTTTCTTGCGCAAAACGCGTCTAGATTGGCACGGACACTTTTCTGCAAGAAGTGCTTTTGCAGAAAAGCGTCCATGCCAATCTAGACGCTCTTTTCCGCAAATGCTTTTAACGGAAAACTTTTCCGTTAAAAGCATTTGCGGAAAATCATGCCAGTGTAGACGTAGCCTGAGAGTTTAGGTAGAATGTAGCCACATTAGGTCGAACTTCTGACCAAGGGTGGGGAACCTTTCTTAGGTCCTGGGCTGCTGACCCACAGAAAAATCACTTTGCACACAAGTGAAAAGAAAAAAATATCCAAACCCCCTCACAGATGTAGTCCCTAACTGAGAAGGAGAAAGACACTTCCCACATTTCCTTCATACACCAGAGTCTAGGGGGGCCTAGACTAGTAGATTTTGTGTGCTCCAGCCCCATGTGGGGCGATAGGTTCCCCAAAGCTGGGGCGGAGCCCTGAGCATCAGAGGCCGGATCCAGGCAAACTGAGGGCTGCATCCAGCCCACAGGCCTGATGTTCCCCACCAGGGCCGGCCCGAGCCATTTTGGCGCCCCGGGCCCGGGTGTGCGGCGCTGCCCCCGGGCGCACGGCGCATGTGCAGGCCTGCCCCTGGGGCGCAGGCCTGCCCCGCCTAGAGTGCGCGAGTCCGCCCCCCTGGGTGCAGAGCACATGCGCTGCCCAGCCTGGCCCGGCCCGGCCCCCGCTGCTGGCGCGCAGCCCGGGACTGGCTGCGCAGGGCCCCGCAGCCGTGGGGGGAAGGGCGCTGCTGGCGCCGCGGGGATGGGGGGGCCGGCGCTGTGGGAGCCGGGTGCGCGGCGCCTGATGGCAGCTATAAGGGACGCTGCGCGCCCCTTACAGCTGCCATCAGGCTCCCCCCATCGGTTGGCGCCCTGGGCAGCTGCCCGGCTCGCCCACCCTTTAGTCTGGCCCTGTTCCCCACCCCTGTTCTAAACAATGAGTTCACACCACCAAGCCAGTTCCATAACTGTGGCCTTGTACATAATATATCCCTAATGTTGTTCCTTTTTTTGCTAACAGATTAGGTTTTACGCTCCACAATTTATCTTCTGTAAAGTCTGCCCTTCACTTTTCGTTACATTGGGAACAGCAGCGAGCATGCTGCACACTCTCCTGGCTCTGCCAGCTGTTGGGCTGGCACAGATGTGCAGGCAAAAATGGAGTAGGAATGACATGTTCAAGGAGCAAATGCTGTCCTTCCACTTGGACAGGGAATGTTTAAGCAAGTGGAGTAGAATGCTGTTGCTGGAGATGACAGCGGAGTATGAGAACAGGAGAGTGTGCAGCAAATTGGAAGAGAAGATCTAGGAGAAAGTCTTGAAGACCATGGTGGAAGTGATGAATTGCATGACAGCTTTCCACGACAGCTTCATGCACCGGCACCCCTTCTAGCCCTTGAAGAACCACATTCCTTCCTCACCGAGGTCCCAGGAGCACTAGAATGTGGGGGGAAGGATTCAGGTATCCTCACACTCAGCCTGATCAGAAGGCTGTCCTCACAATTGTGACCTCCCCCCCCCCAAGCTCCCAGCACGAGCTCCTTTTCTGTCTCTGCTGTGTTCCCCTAAATCATAGACTCATAGAATACCATAACTGGAAGGGACCTCGAGAGGTCATCAAGTCCAGTCCTCTGCCCTCACAGCAGGACCAAACACAATCTAGATCATCCCTGACAGATGTCTAGCTAACCTGCTCTTAAATGTCTCAAATGATGGAGGTTCCATAACTGCCCTAGGTAATTTACTCTACTGTTTAACCACCCTGACAATTAGGAAGTTTTTCCTAATGTCCAACCTAAACTTCGCTTGCTGCAATTTAAGCCCATTGCTTCTTGTCCTATCATCAGAGATCAAGGAGAACAATTTTTCTCCCTCCTCCTTGTTACACCCTTTTAGGTACTTGAAGACTGCTATATCTCCTCTCAGTCTTCTCTGTTCCAAACTAAACAAACCTAATTCTTTCAGTCTTCCCTCACAGGTCATGTTTTCTAGACCTTTAATCATTTTTTGTTGTTCTTCTCTGGACCTCTTCCAAATTCTTCACATCTTTCTTGTACTGGACATAATACTCCAATGGAAGCCTAATCAGCACAGAGTAGAGCGGAAGAATGACTCCTCATGTCTTGCTCACAACACTCCTGTTAATGCATCCCAGAATGATTGCTTTTTTACAACAGTGTCACACTGTTGACTCATACTTAGTTTGTGGTCCACTATGACCCTACATCTCTTTCTGCAGTACTCCTTTCTAGACAGTCACTTCCCATTCTGTATATGTGAAATTGTTCTTTCCTAAGTGGAGTACTTTGCATTTGTCCTTGTTAAATTTCACCCTATTTACCTCAGCTCATATCTCCAGTTTGTCCAGATCATTTTGAATTATGACCCTATCCTCCAAAGCACTTGCAACCCCTTCCAGCTTGGTATCATCTGCAAACTTTATAAGCATAATCTCTATGCCATTGTCTAAATCATTGATGTAGATATTGAACAGAACTGGTCCCAAAGCTGACCCCTGTGGAACCCCACTTTTTATGCCCTTCCAGCATGATTCTGAACCATTAATAACTAGTCTCTGAGAATGGTTATCCAGACAATTATGCACCCACCTGATAGTAGCCCCAATATAGGTTGTATTTCCTTAGTTGATTGATAAGAAGGTTGTGCGAGATTGTATCAAATGCTTTACTAAAATCTAGGTATACCACGTCTACCCCCCTATCCATAAGGCTTGTTGTCCTATCAAAGAAAGAGTGTCTGATTGGTTTGACATGATTTGTTCTTCACAAATCTATGCTGACTGTTACCTTTCACTTTATTATCTTCTAGATGTTTGCAGATGAATTCCTTAATTATTTTCTCCATTGTCTTTCCTGGCACAGAAGTTAAGCTGACTGATCTGTAGTTTCCTGGGTTGTTCTTATTTCCCTTTTTATAGATGAGCACTATATTTGCCCTTTTCCTGTCTTCTGGAATCTCTCCCAACTTCCATGACTTTTCAAAGATGATAGCTAATGGCTCAGATACCTCCTCTATTAGCTCCTTGAGTATTCTAGGATGCATTTCATCTGGTCCTGGTGATTTGAAGACATCTAACTTCTCCAAGTAATTTTTAACTTGTTCTTTTCCTATTTTAATTCTAAACCCTTCCCCATTTCCACTAGCATTCACTATGTTAGGCATCTAGTCACCATCAAACTTCTTGGTGAAAACCGAAACAAAGAAGGTAAGCACCTCTGCCATTTCCAAGTTTTCTGTTATTGTTTCTCCCACTTCATTGAGCAATGAGCCTACTCTGTCCTTAGTCTTCTCCTTGCTTCTAGTGTATATGTAGAATGTTTTCTTAACCTTTATGTTTCTAGCTAGATTGAGCTCATTTTGTGCTTTCACCTTTCTAATCTTGCCGTGCCATATTTGCATTATTTGCTTATATTCATCCTTTGTTCTTTGACCTAGTTTCCACTTTTTATGACTCTTCTTGATTTTTAGAACATTTCAGATTTCCTGGTTAAGCCAAAGTGCTCTCTTGCCATATTTCCTATCTTTCCTACACAGTCGAATAGTTTGCTCTTGGGTCCTTAACAAAGTCCCTTTGAAAAACTGCCAACTGTCTTCAGGTTTTTTTCACTCTAAGTCGGTGGCATTTGTCAGTCGCTCAACTAATGTGCTTCACAGAAGAGTATGTTCATGGCCTCCCAAGATTCTTCCATGTTCTGGCAGACCCTGGATATACTCCAGCAGAAGGCTCATACTGGTTAATATGATTACCATAAATCTTTGATGCTCAACAGGATCCACGATGGGTTCCATGCATACGCTGCTATGGCATTTATGTGGATAACCAAGGGAAAAAATGATGCAGATAGAGTGTTTGCCATTGCTTTCAAGTGCAAGGAGACAAGGATATGAGCACATTATGGGCTGCTGATGGCACGTACCCAGAACCATCCGCTGCTCAGTTTTGGTCCCACTGTGCACTGGGAGCATAACCCAGAATGCAAAGGGTCACAGGAACTGTGGAATGGCTACCCACAGTGCATTGCTCTCAAAGTTGACAGCAGCCACCTTACTGGGGACACACTACTTCAAATTGTCTTCAATTCTTGTGCATATTGGAGACATGTACCTTCAACTTTACAAAAGCAGGTGCTAAAAAGTCAGCCTTAATAAATTCAACCTTATCTCTTAGTGTAGACATGGCCTTAGTCTGTGAGTAGCTCCATAACATTGAAAAAGGCTACTCTTGTGAGTAAAGGATATACTTAGCACAGATGGGACCTAAAGTATAAAGAAGTATTTAAAGAATCCACTACATCAAAGGCATAGTCAGACAGAATCCAGGAAACTAAAAGCGATCAGCACTGGAATTTTGCAGATCTCATCAGTTACATGACAATTCTTATGGAGAAAGTCCTGTATGGGCCCAATCCTTACTGAATCAACTGACTTAACTCGAAAGTGGCTTCAGTGGGTTTTGGTTCTGGCTCGCTGTACAGATCTGCCTCAGATGACTGTAAATGTTAGGTAGAAACATAGTGTGAATGAAAGGTGATGGCCAAGAGAGGTAGAGCATCTTCTCCCAGTTATTATGGGAAACCAGGAAACTTTCCTCTTCCAACTAATTCTTGCTTGAGTAGTCCCACCTACTCTCCCTTGCATTTTTTTCAGTTCTTGATCAAATCTCATTTCTCTTTATCTCATTTTCTGTCCTCCCTTCTGTCTTTTGATATCAATTTGAGCATTTTTCATAGCAGACATTTCAATGCAAGTATGTACAAATATTTTTTATGTCATGCAGATGTACTACTTTAAAAATGAGCCATTTGCTTTGGGTCTGATAGCCAGGTTGGCTGGCCAAGGTCTGTCTGAAGCTAGCATTCAGAGAGAGAAGGTAATATTTTTAAGCCTAGCTTTTAAAATACATTCTTTTTGGTTATTTTTTTTCTGAAAGAATATAATTTGAATATCAACATATTTTTGTCCATATTTAATTAAGAAAAAGAAACAAAATAATTCCATTTATGAAAGGGCAGCAGACCTAGCTCTGAGATGGAGACATTTCCAAATTGGTAGTGACAGATCCTCTGCTTGGTGTTAAAAGGTTGTGTTTAGGAAAAAAGTATATTTGAAACCAGGCACTATGGCCCATGTTCACTCTTTAGAACAGATTTCTTGTAACATCTGGAAACTCTGATTTCTGATGACAAAGAAAAATATCTGCAAACTCTGTGGCAAAGAGTTCCAAATAACAATTGCTAAAATTGTTGACTTTGGCTGCTATTGACTTCAGTGGGAGAAAGGACAGGACCTTTCTTTGTTGATTTCTGAATTATGTGTGCATGGATGGGACACTTTGTTTCCATTACAATTTTATTTTAATAAAGAAAATGTATATATAGCTATACCATTTGGAAAACTGGTAGTGGGAATTACATTCATTAAGTAAAACAATAGCATAATAATCTATCTGTAGTAGAGTCTAGAGAAGAAGAAAGATAAAATAGAGATGGAGAGAAAATACGGGAAAATCCTCAACTAGCCAACCAACTGAAAACAAAATAAAAATCACCTCATTTGTTGCTGCTCCTGTACCTTAAATAGGGAGTTTTCAAACTCTGGGTCATGGCTTGTAAGGGCAAGCCACTAGCTGGCCATAAAATACTTTGTTTACCTGCGCCTCTGCAGGTACGGGAAATCACAGCTCCTGTTAGCCACAGATCGCTGTTCCCGCAGATCATCCCTCTCCCCTACTGTTGGAACAGCTGGGCAGCCACCGTCAGCTTCCCTAGGGCTGGAGCTGGCATCAGCTGAAGATAGGGAGGTGGGTCACCAACTTCATCAGAGCAGTGCAGCCCCAGAGCAAGCCGCCTGCCCCGGAAGCAGCTGGGCAGCCACCACCAGCTTCCCCAGGGCTCAAGCTGACATCAGTTGAAAGTAGGGAGGCTAAGGCATCAGCTGAAGGTTGGGAGCTGGGGTGGGTCCAGTGGCCCTGTGCTCCACGGTGCAGCCACAGAGCAAGCTGCCCGCCCTGAGAGCAACCAGGCAGCCACCACTAGCTTCCCCAGGGCTGGAGCTGGCATCAGCTGAAGGTAGAGAGGTGGGTCACCAGTTTCCCCAGAACTGGAGCTGGCAGGGGCAGGATGGGCGACTTGCTGTCGCACTTCCCGCAGCTCCCATTAGCCAGGAATGATGATCTGTGAAACAAAGTGTCTCGCAGCCAACTAGCAGCTTGCCCTCACAAGCTGCGACCCAGAGTTTGAAAACACCTGTCTTAAATAATGATAGTTTGGGGGTTGATTACATTATCTATATGCATATATCAACAGATAACTAAAATCTGTTAGTACCATCAGCTACGGTTGTGTCTCATCTATCGTCCTTAACCAAGATCAGTGTCAGCTCCACACTGTGACTCCAGCTCCACATATGACACATCTTATGCAAAGAGGAACCCTTGGTCTATGTCCTTTTGAGCAAGACTTCCAATCAAGACTTCCAAAACAGTCTAAGACTTATATAGCCTTATTAAAACAAATTACATCAAGACCTGAGACAGAATATCATATTAAAACAAATGAAATAGTTTGCCTAACATACCATACTTTACAGCATTCAGGAAGGAAAGAGCACTTTTGCTTTAGTTCAGTGAATAACATATATCTTATATTTTCTCAGAAACTTTCTTCTTCCTGTCTGTTTCTCAGCTTGCCACTAATTCAGATACATTACATCAGCGTTTCTCAAGCTGTGGGTCACAACCCCCAGGGGGGTCGTGAGCAACTTGGGGGGGGGTCGCAGCTGGATTTGGTTTTTCACTGTTGACCCCTCTCCCCTGGGCCACGAAGAGCAGCAGGGCGGCAGAAGGCAGCCGCTGGCAAGCCGTGCAGCATGGCCGGGGTTGCGGGACTCCTGGAGCGCGCGGCTCAGCTGCAGGAGGAGGCAACGTGGCAGGAGAGTGAGGCCGGCGCGGATGCTAGGGACCGGCCGGGGCACGGTTGCCGGGTGTCCGAATGCTTCCCCAGCTGGGAGAGGGCAGGGTCCCTCAGGCAGCGGGCTGGGGGATTGGGTCGTCCCAGTGTCCCATAATGCAGAGGACCCCGTGGTAAATAAGGACACATGGGGGTCAGAGGAGGAGACAGAGAAGAGGAGAGAGAGAGAGAGAAAAAAAAACCAAAGGGATGCGGAACGGAAAAGAGGCACAGAGGAGAAAGAGATGTGGGGAAGGAGCCTGCAGGGGGGAAGGGCGTTGAGGTCTGCAAACGCCTTGAAGGAACCCCAAGAGGGCAAGGAGTCTGGTGAGAAGTGGGGAGGAAGCGACTCAGGGCAGTGAGGGTGGGGTGGGGGTCACACAAATACATTTAGCATTTTAGGGGGTCATGGTATCAAAAAGTTTGAGAACCCCTGCATTACATGGACACTTAGGGCACGTCTACACTACGAGATAAGGTAGAATCTAATATGGTTGATTTCTGGGCACACAATTTTATGAAGTCAAAAGTCCATGTTCTCACTGTGGGGAAGAATAGAATGTAGTCCAAAGTACCATGTCACCATTAGGAAGCCTACCATTGACTCAGAGAGCGATGCACCATGGGCAGCTTTGCATTCTGGGCTATTCTCACAGTGCCCACTGGGACCAAAACTGTGCAGTGGGTGGTTATGGGCTCATGTCATCAGCGTCCCATAATGCACTCAACTATTCCTTCCCCCCTGGCATGAGATCAACAGGAGGCAGTGTGCTTGCGCCTTCTTGTGCTCTGGTTGCCCATGCAGATGCCATGGTAGTGTGAGCATGGAGCCTAGTTTGCAGCAAACCATTGTGATGCTGATGTGTGTCGTGGTATGCCTAATGGCACAGTACTTTGAGAGTGTACGCATGTTGCTCCTCCAGGAAGAGGACACGGACGAATCTCGGCATGGAATGGACTGGCAGCTTAATCCTGTGGACACAGTGCAATGCTGGTTCTTGCACCGTGAGACAAGTTGACACTGGTGGGTCTGCATTGTGATGCAGAGATGGGACAGTCATCAGTGGCTACAGATCTTCTGAATGCACAAGGTGACTTTCTTCGAACTTTGCAAATGGCTTTCCCCTGTGCTGAGACACTAGAATACCTGAATCAAACCCGCTATGACTATGGAGAAGAACATGGCAATAGCCCCGTGGTCACCAACCCATCGATCGTGATCTACTGGTCGATCTTGGGGGCCCAGCCAGTTGATCGTGAGGCTTTTGGGGGCCCCCCTCACTGCCCCCACCCCCAAGATGAATGCTGCGCTGATGCTACCTCCAGGAACAACGGAGGTAGTGCGGGCTTCCAGTGGGGGGGGGAGAGTTCTGCAGCCGCGTGCCTGGTACTGGAAACGCGGGGGCTGCTCTTCCTCCCCCCTGAACAGCCGGTGCGGTACCTAAAATACCGGTCTGTCGCGCGCTGGGGACTTTGTTCCCCTGCTGCCTTCCTGCGCGCAGGGAAGGAGTTGGGTGTCCTGGACTGCGCCGGCTCTGGCTGCTCAGGCATCGCGTGCTGCCTCGGGAAGGGGAGGAGTAAGGCGCAAGCCTCCCAAGCGGTTGTGGTTGGCATGGTCTGGGACTCCCCCTTCCCCTGCAGGCAGACAGCAGGGGAATAAAGTCCCCAGCACGCCGGCTCCAGCTGCTCGGACAGCACGCGCTGCCCAAGCGGTTGGGGCTGGCGTGGTCTGGGACTCCCTGTTCCCACTGCCGGAGTAGCTGGAGCCGGCACGCTGGGGATTTTATTCCCCTGCTTCCTGCCTGCGGGGAGGAGGGGAGTGGGAACGGGGAGTCCCAGACCGTGCCAGGCCCAACCGCTTGGGCAGCGCGCGCTGTCCAATCAGCTGGAGCTGGTGTGGTGGGGACTTTATTCTCCTGCTGCCTGCCTATGGGGAAGCGGGGAGTCCCAGACCACGCCAACCGTAACCGCTTGGGAAGCTTGCGCCTTACTCCTCCCCTCCCCACGGCAGCATGCGCTGCCTGAGCAGCCAGAGCCAGTGCAATCCTGGACACCCAACCCCTTCCCCACGCGCAGGAAGGCAGCAGGGGAACAAAGTCCCCAGCGTGCGATGGACCGGCATTTTAGGTTGGGGCTGGCGCGGTCTGGGACTCTCCTTCTCCCCTCCCCCCCCCCCAAGGCAGAGGGGAATAAAGTCTCCAGCATGCCAGCTGGAGCCGGCGTGGTCCGGGACTCCCCCTCCCCCTGTTCCCAGCCCGCACAGAAAGGCATCAGGCACACGACAAACCAGGGTTTCAGGTACTGTGCTACTGTTTAGGGCTCGGGGGAGCAGCCCACGCACTTCCTGGGCCTTGGCCTGCAGGTGCAGGATCCCCAGGTACTGGACCCTGTCCCCTCCCCCTGCCCAGGCCCCCACAAGTACCCTGCCCCACCACCCACTGGCACCCTGTCCTCTGCCCCAGGCCCTTGCCCCGGCACCCACTGGCCCCCTGTCTCTTGCTCCAGCACCCATTGGCACCCTGCCCCAGCACCCTGTCCCCTGCCCTGGCACCCAATCTCCTGCCCCAGCACCTACAAGCACCCTGTCCCCTGCCCCAGCACCCATTGGCACCTTACCCAGCACCCTGTCCCGGTACCCCCTGGCACCCTTCCCCAATACCATGTCCCCTGCTCCCACCAGCACAGTTGGGGGCACATTAGTGAGGCTTGTGGGGGTTTTGGAGGAGTTTTTATTTTGCATCTCACTTGTGTGGCCCCAACTGACTTTTCTGTGGGTCAGTGACCCCTGACTCAAAACAGGTTCCCTGTCCTTCTCATAAATAAAGACAATGTAGAAACTTTTTGTGTTTGACATAGTATTTTATTTAAAAACTAGCCAATTAGCCTGTCATAAGATGGGATTTTCAGGTCTCTCCTCCACGTTGGTCTTCTCTCCTGAGCCTCCGGTTTCTCGCTCCGTGTCTCTTTCTCTCTCCTCCTCCTACTGCCTCCCCCTCTCTCTCTCAGCTCTCCTCCGCCTTCTGCCTCTCTCTCCGTCTCTCTCTTTCTCTTCTCCCCCTCCTGCCTCTCACTCCCTCTCCTCTCTCCTCTTGTCTCCGTCGGGGATGCACGCTCCAGGCCCCGTCCCCTGGGCGTGTACGTCACCATGCCGCCCCCCTTCGCTTCCTGCCGTGGCGCCCGGCTGACTTCTGCGCCGCTCAGCCGGGCCGCCATGTGGGAGCAAGTGGCGTAAATGGCCTCTCTCTCTCTTCTCCTCCTACTGCCTTGCCCTCTCTCTCTCTCAGCTCTCGTCCGCCTCCTGCCTCTCTCTCCTTCTCTCTCTCTTTCTCCTGCCTCTTCCGAAAATGCAGAGTGGAATTTTTTCCCCAGACAGGAAAATCTGAATCGGAGAGGTGGAAATTCCTATTGTGGTCCTTGGCGACCCAGGCTATGGCTCATGAAGCCGTACATGGGCAGTATGGACCCCAGTAAGGAGGAGTTCAACAACAGGTTGAGCAAGTGCAGAATGATGGTTGAATGTGCTTTTGGACATTTAAAGAGTAGGTTTAGGAGTCTCCAGACTCAGTTGGATCTCAGCAAATGCAACATTCCCTTTGTGGTGACAGCCTGTTGTGTGCTCCATAATCTGTGTGAGAGCAGGGGGGAAACTTATCTGTCAGCATGGAGTGCTGAGGCAGAGCGCCTACGCAGAGAGTTTGAGCACCTGGACACCAGTGCCATAAGGAGACTACAGCAAGAGGCAGTGCAAATCAGAGAGGCCTTGAAGGACAGTTTTATGCATGGCCAGTTTTGAGACTCTTCCATGTTGCTTTCAGCAAGTTGCCCCTGCATTCCCTGTGTTTGCCTTTAATCTTCCACTCCACCCCTTCAGTTCAAGCAATATAGAGACCATTGTTCAAAGAATACGAGTTTTTAGTAAGGGAAAACAGCTGGGAAATTAAAGAAGTGGGAACCCAAAGAGGGGAGGAGGGTTTCAGGAATGTCTGTGGGACTGCTTTTTGCCTCCCGAGGTCCTGGAGGGTACAGCTTTCCTTGAGTCCTTCCCCCTCCATGTCCTTGTACCCTGATGGCCCCTGGAGACCCTGAGAGTGGAAGCAATGGGGCTGGAGGAGAAGGGACCGGGGCTGTCATCAAGGCCAACAGGGTTCAGGGAGGAGGGTCTCTCCGGACATGAAACCAGGTGCTCCATCACAGTGGTCAGGGAGGCAAACATTGTCTCCTGCTGTCTTGCCTGCCGCTTCCTGACGGCTCTTCTCTCCTAGCATTCCACAATTTGGTCCAGGCAGTCTGCCCACATTTCCTCCATGAGGGAGTTCATGAAGTCCATCTGCTCCCAGAACATGTCCTCCCTTGTCCGCTTTCGCTTGCAGATTTGAGCCAGGCGGGCAAATGATATAAGAGGGAAAGTTCGCTGTGAGCTGGTTGCTGTCCCAGCTGCAATATGAAAAGTTACAAGGCAGACGTTACAGGAGATATATTGAGTTAAGCCTAATCCTAATCTGCTGTCTACACTGAAGGTCGCTGTAAAGACAATGGAGATGTGTTCCGTGCAAGGCCAAATGTTTGCTTTAGAGCTAGCACTTTACAGCAGGTACACAGAGTTCTCAGGGGAGCATTGGGACACGCTCTGTCCCGTAAGTAAGGAAGTTAAGTATTGCGTAATTTACTAGTTGAGTAGTTGATGGAATTTCCATTGACTACTCGACTAGTCGATAGGCACTTCCGCATTCCTCCTTTGAAATGTACCCCACTCTTGTACATTTCAAAGGAGGAATGCGGAACTCCCGCATGCAGCCCGGGGCCAGAGTCCCCTGTTGACTCTGGGTTCCATGCTGCGCTGCTGCTTTGAAATGCCACGCAGAGTGACTCCATGCGGCATTTCCGTGGAACCCGGGATCAGCTGGGGACTCCCCAGCTGACCCTGGGTTCTACGCGGCATTTCCCCAGAAATTCCCCAAGGAGGTGTTTCAAAGGGGCAGTGCTGCATGGAGCTCAGTATGGGCTCCTTGTGGTGCTGCCACTTTGAAGTACCTCCTCTTATCCCCCCTTTGCTGCCTCTATCAGATAGAGGCAGCAAAAAGGGAGGGGGAATCAACTAGTCGACTTGACTATCTGATAAGCATTTGCTTATCGGATAGTCAACTAGTTGACTAGTCCTTAACATCCTTACCCGGAAGCAGGGAGGCATGGTAAGGGGCCAGCCAGGGCAGGAGCCTGCAGGAGGGCGGGAGGATGGGGGACGGGAGGGAGCCACTTCCTGCTGCATCCAGCACATGCCTGGTCCGGCACACACAGCCTCTTGGGACAGTGCTACTTTTCCAGCCAGGGCAGGAGCCTGCCGGCAGGGGACAGAATGGGGTGGCTTCCCACAGTGTCCGTCACAGGCGGTTTCCTGGGGACACTGCTTCTTTTCCAGCCTGCGGGGGGAGGGGATGTGTGTCTGGCACATGTGGCTTTCCGGGGAGAGTTCTAATAGGTTCCCCTTCTCTTTTATCCAGGTTGCCATGTGAGATATCAGTCTTCTCCAAATCACAGCAAGTGATTGGGAGCAGATGCTGACTGAATATGGCCATAAACCTGGGTCTTATGCTGCAATGTACGTGGTTCAGACCACTTACTGGTGGCTTGGCGTGGGAAAGTATCCTACCATGGAGAATGGAATAAGACTGGTCTTCCCAAAAAACGTGTGAGAGGGATCAAAGAGTTCCCATCTAAGAGTGTGTTTACACAGCAAAGTTATTTCAGAATAATGGCCATTATTCTAAAATAACTATGCGAGCATCTACACAGCAATTCTATTATCATATATATAGTTGCCCAATGTCTGTGACTCTGTAACGCTGAAACGCTGGCTGTTTCCTCTGGGGCGGCGCTGTTGCCTCCCGCCGTGGTGCTTGGCTGACTTCTGTGCCGCTCAGCCAGTCCGTCGCGCGGGAGCAACGTGGGTGCTGCATGGGGAGCGCGGACCGCAAACAGCTGTTTGCTCCTGCGTGGCAGCCTGGCTGAGCGGCGCAGAAGTCAGCCGAGCGCCACGATGGGAGGCAACAGCGCCGCCCAAAGGGAACAGCCAGGGGGGCGGGGCCTGGGCAAGTGAGCGTCTCTGACATCAGGAAAGGGCGCCAGATTCAAAAGGAGGAAAGTGAAGCAGACACAGAGGACGTGGAGGAGACAGAGAGGAGAACGGAGGAGGTGGAGGACAGCGAGAGAGAGAGAGAGACGCAGCAGGAGGAGGAGAAGAGAAACACAGAGTGAGAGTTGGGAGGGGGAGAAGAGAAAGAGAGAGAGAAGGAGAGAGAGGCAAGAGCTGAGAGAGAGAGGGGGAGGCAGTAGGAGGAGGAGGAGGAGAGAGAGAGAGAGACGGAGTGAGAGACCGGAGGCTTAGGAGAGAAGACTGATGTGGAGGAGAGACCTGAAAATCCTGTCTTATGACGGGCTAATTGGTTAGTTTTGAAATAATTTCAAAATAAAGGATGGCTTATTCCGACTTCTGTAAACCTCATTCTGCGAAGAATAACGCCTATTCCAAAATAGCTATTTCGAAATAAGGAATGTGTAGATGCTCCACTTCTGCTATTTCAGAATAGCCCCTCACCAGGGACATTTTAAGTTATTCCTCCTAGGGCTCTAAATCGAGATAGTACGTCTACATTAGGGAAACCTGCCTCTGACTAATTTTGAGGCTTCCCTGCAGTGTAGATGTGCTATTTCAAAATAAGATATTTCAGAATAACTATTCCAGAATATTTTATTTCAAAATAACTGTGCAGTGTAGAGGTACCCTAAGAGCTTAATGGAGATGTGCAGGCAAGACTCTAGCTCCATCAGTAGACACATTAACAAGATGTTCCACCCCTCACAGAGCGTGCCACATATCACACCCCTTTGCCTTAATACGCTTGTAATTAGAAAAAGTTTGTGAACTCACTGGAAGTGCCCTCTCTGGGGTCAGTGCTTGACTGGGAGACATCTTGGGAGGAGGGGACTGGCTCCAGTGTCATGAACAGCTCTTGGCTCTCGGGGATTGCCAGCTGGCCATCCTCCTTCTCCTCCTTCTTTTCCTCCTTCCCCTGCTCTGCCACCATGCTGTCCTTCATGTTGATGCCAGGGTGTCTTGGCTGGACACGGTCATGCTGGGGAAGCTGGCTGCCCCCCCAGTCATGTCCAGATGCTCGTAGTAGCTGCATGTGTGAGTTGTACCAGACCTTACACTTGCCTTCTTCGCCTTGTGGTAGGACTGCCTCAGCTCCTTTATTTTGACTTGGCATTGTTATGCATCCCCGGAATAGCCTTTAGTTACCAGGCAGCTTGTGATCTTGCCATAAAAGTTTGTGTTCCTCTTTCTGGTTCAGAGTTTGGAGAGAACAGATTCATCTTCCCACACCTCAGTGAGGTCCAAGATCTCCTGGATGCTCCATACTGGCACTCTTCTGCACCTTTGGGAACTGGAGCCCGTGGGAGCAGAAGTATTTGAACTCATCGCCGTGTTACTAAAATTAGTCAAAGTCATGTCTGCATATGGTGCGGTGTGCTGCTTGCTCTGAGAAATTCTCACAACACTGGCCACATGGGAAATGCAATTCAAATTTTCCCAGGGCTTTTTCTGCTCACCTGGAGAGCAGTAGTGGTACAAGCTCTGGCCAGAGTGGTTAGAATAACCCTAATAACCTCGACTTTTAGCAATGCTGCATCTACACTACTGTAAATTCGACCATGCAAGGTTGGGAATAGTGTTATGCCTTAGGAAAAGCAGGAAACTGAAATCAACTTCCACGGCCCTTAAAGTCGATACAACAGGCTTGGTAGTGTGGATGCATCAGTTTCCTTGTCCTGTTCACATAATAAAATATGAACAAGGCTTAAGTAGGACAATTTAAAATATTAAAAGTTTCTTATATTAACTTTAAAAACACAAGGATGAAATGTGGAAGCTATGTTCTTGGTAGAATAAACTGCAATTAAAAGTCACAAAATAATTACATAATTTAACCTTCCAAAATAAATGTTAGACTGGGCCCTATTGATGCACAATGTTTCTGTTCCTCTTTTCGTTTTGTTGTTTAATTATTGCTTAATGTTACTACTTATATAAAAAAGCATATAATTAAATATACAAGTTGTGTAGTACAGTAAATATAATACTAGTTGGAATTTTAATTTAAGCATATCTTGACTAGTGATTTTTTAGCTGCCCACTTTAGCATGATTTTAATTCTTATTTTTTACTAGTCTTTCAACTGGCTCTACTGAAGTAAGGTGCAGCCCCACTATGTTTAACTGAAGTTCACACAGGTGCAGATGTTCACCCATATGGATTCAATTGCAGGATCAGGACCTGAATTACAGATGTTCCTAGAAAGTATATGGGGTTGAATGGCAATGTTTTTCAATGTTAAAACACAAAGTCAAAAAATAAAAGTAGTCGTCTCAAGCTCATTTCCCTGGGTAGTCACACCTCTGGAACAATTATCATGCTTAGAACCTGACTCCAGTCCAAAAGCCAGTCTTTTAAAAAAAAAATAGTTTTCATCACATCCACTAGATGGCAGCTGAACTTCAGGAATGACTGTGTGTCTGCTTGCAGATAGATCATTTTAAAGGGAGCAGTCATCAACTATAGAAGAAACCAAATCTAATCCTGCTTTGTCCTCAGTGATTTTCAACAGATGGTATCTCAAATCAAACCAGATAACATATTCAGTGAGTGTTCATATTATTTTCAGATTTATCATTATTTCTACTTTTTCATATAGGGTCCATTGGCGATTATTGCTGGGGAAGAATCTTCATCTATCCTTCGCTTCCTCATTTGAATGTGCACGGTTTGCTTCTTTTAAGAAGAATCCTAAAATACTAAGTTGAGGACAAGAAATAATATAGCTAGTTTTATGCTAGCGCTATCTGCTTGTTTAGGTATAGTAAGATGTTGCATGCCAATCCCAGTATATCAGAATTCTTAAAATTTAGGTAAATTTGTTTTGAGAATTCATTTCATACAACAGAAGCTAGATGTTAAGATAATTATCTATTTGTGAAATTTTATTAGGTTCAACCAAAGAGGGTTTTATCAGTATTGATACATTTTATTAAAGCTCTCTCAATTGATAGTGGTTTAGCACAGCCTGTTTTAATGGAAAATGTATTTGAAAAAGGTTCTATTAATGTATTATTCACCAGACAAAGAGAGCATGATGCGGGGAGTGATGTGTGCATATGAGAGAGAGAGAGAAACATCAAAAACAAGCAAGGTTAGGGATTGGTAGAGAGTTGAACATATATGAATATTGTCATATTCTACTTCCTTTAGGTATTCTTCATTACAAACACTAGGCTCAGTTGCAAAGAAAATTCTTGATAAGTAAATTGTAAAGGCAGGTCAGGATTGGAGAAGATAGATTTTATGTGTATATCTTGTTACAGGACCATATTCAATGTGTTTGCTCCACTTTCCTATCTGAGGGCCCAATCTTGCATTGAAGTCAGTGAGGATTTTGGATGTGTAAGGACTGCAAAATTGACTCTATGTTTGTTTAAAGAATAGAATGGACAATGTTTGGAGTGCTTGTCTGTGGCTTTCTGTTGCCCCTTTACTGTGATATATAGTGGATCTAGAATGGAATTTACCAGGCTAACCCGCCTCACTTCAGACCACCTCTATTTTTCAGTAGACTTTTTAGAAGGTATAATGCTAGGACTTCACATGGAACAGGTATCAGTGATCCTCATTTCTTTTGCAGAAAGCATGGGGAGAAAAAAAGGTACATTCACAGTATAGCTAATATAATTCTAAAATTAAACAGCGCCTGCAAATAGGATTAAGTGGCACATTCAGGCTGCTATCTTTTTTCTGCTTGATGCTTTTGCAATCTGTTTGCAGAAAGTACACCTCAATCAAAATATTTGTCTCATGTGAGTCCCTGTAGGCTATAAAGAGGAGGAGTTCTGATAGTAGAGAAACAGGAAATGTGTACAGTGACCATATTTCCTTGTGCTGAATACTGGACACTTGTTAAAATTTGCTTGGATTCAAGTGAGTTGAACAGCAGTCAATCACAACTGTGCAATACAAATGTTCAAAATAACATTAAATTGACTGAGCACCAATTAAAAAGAATTACTGCATTATTATAACATTGTTAATAGGTAAAAATTGAAAGTATATACTGATAATTAATTAGTTACTGCCCTTTAGAAGTGCCTGCCTTGTCCTCATCTTGCTTTCTGTACAGTGCGATGCTTCTTGTGTACTCCATTTGTCACGTGAAGCAATTTTTTGAAGGATCCATTTATTTTTCAGCAACTTGACATGAAAGGTAGCATAGTCTAGGTCAAAATTCATTCCCAGAAACAAAATAGCCTTCATGGTAGAAACACTGACGCATGATTTTTCAGGTGACCAAACTGCATTAATGAGGGCTGTGGTGCCTGACATAACACAAAACAAACTCAATTGCCTATGCCAGATCTGAGTATTCTACTGTCTTACTGTCCAGTTCTGGAAAAAACCTTCTGTCACCTTTCAGAAATGGGAGTTTTCTAAGTGTTCCAGTCACACGTGACAAGGTATTAGTGGTTTTGCATTTGTCCATTCATCAAAAAGATGATTCCCATCTATGAAACATAGGATGGGAATTCTTGTGTGGCGAAGGCAAGACTGCTTTGTATATTATCCCAAGCTAGCATGTTTCTCAACAGGGCCCACTCAAACTTTTCTTGCACTCAAAGGCAGGATTCCAGTACTGCACCTACTTCAGAAACATTGAATAAAAATTCTCGACTGCATTGTGAAATTCCTGTTCCTTAATTTTCCCATCCTCAATCAAAGACTGCAGCAGGGACACTGTGTATGATGTGACAAATCTTTCTCTGAGCCTTATGTTAAATTCTTTTGAAGGGTATAAATATACAGTATTACCAATGAGTCGTTTTTCTTTATTGCCTCTACCGTGGTTTTGCTCAGGAAGTACTGGCAGCTGGTGCAAGAGGAGGAACATCAGATAGCAGATTGAAGGGGGAGCAACAGGCCTATCACTCCTTCTGTTGGATGCAAATTCTTCTGTTTTTTATTTATTTATTTTTTACAAAGGTATTTACAAAGAGAACATATTTTTAATTATAAGGAAGAGCTAATCTAACAGTCTAACTGCACTGATGTGCATCGTATGGTGCAATTTTACACAATGATTACTGTTCTTATCCTATTATTTCAATGGCAGACCATGTGGGGGTAGCAGATGTATAGAGGAAGATGGTGGTATTCTACTTTGAAATCTTTTCAGAATCAGAAAATGATACATTATGATACAAAATATGTAATCTCTGGTTTATACAATGCAGCATATCTATGAGTGCCAAACACATGGCCTCCATAAGTCCTACTGTAAAAGCAGATGGGGTGGTCCTGTTTACTTAAACTCCTTGACTGAGTATGCATGCTTAGCATCACAGTAATCAACACACTGTGAAAAATACAGAATCAGATTGCTTTGTTGCTCATTTAGGTGCCATGATTGTGCCAATAGGGTGGAAAAATGTGCCTTTCTGCAGCAAGGAAGCCATATTTAAACTGTGAAAATTGATAGTGATTGTTAGAAAAATAGGTTGTACCTCCCTAGGCTGCGACTCTTTGATCCAGCAGGACCACGGATGTTACTGGACCACAGAGCCCTGCAGCAGGGAGGTCCGGGGGCATTGCTTGGAGCCCCAGGGCAGGGGGATCCGGCAGTGCAGCCAGGAGCTTCACAGCAGGGGGGCTGCAGTGGCGCGGCAGAGAGCCCTGCAGCAAGGGGAGCCGGCAGCACAGCTGGGAGCCCTTGGCAGTCTGTGACGTCATTCTTATTGAGAACAATGGGAGAAGGTAGCCATTTTGAAAAAGAGCAGTTCTTCATGAGTTTCTATGGAGAAGACTTTATGCTTTAGACTCTGTTGACAGATACAAATTCAAATATGAAAAATAGCAGTGAAAATGGTCATTGTTCCTCTCTACTTATTTAAAAAACGAACCATTGCATCAGATTTACTCAACAGCAAGAATGAGGAAACTAGTGTATTTATGCACACGTGCAAAACAATGTAGCATGTAAGAAGCCAGAGAGGGTTAGGGTTGCCAGATGGTTTCAACAAAAATACCGGACACACTTGACATTACATCACAATCTACATTACATCGTATTTAGAAAATACCGGACATTTATATTTTCTCATTTATATTTTCTCAATTTGTTTCCCCAACAGAAAGCTCAAATACTGGACTGTCCAGTTCAACACCGGGCACCTGGCAACCCTAGAGAGGATGGTATGTGAAAACAGGGCACACTTCAGCTGCTTTGTATTCTGCTGACAAAACAGCAGTATGCTCTGATTGCTTTGTGGTGTTTCAGAGTGACATAAAGCAATTGTAGCATATTGGTATAACTGGCCTTGAAAGTATAATTTAAAAGATCTACTTAATATTTTGATTTAAACAAAAATATCACATAATCTGAGTTTCTTGTTTAGTGTTCATGTGTGAAATTATTAATATTTAAGAAACACGGAGATTCCTAGGAGGGAAAATTGTTTACAGTAGAATAACAGATGAGAGCATATATCTGTTAAAATACATTACAGGGATGTCATAAATAGCACCCAACCAAAGGTTATAAGGTAACATCTTGTAATGCTGTCCTAATGTAGATTTTGTTTGGGATGTAAAGAATGGCTCTAACCCAGAGCTACACAACTTTGGAAGCCCCGGGGACCACAATGATAGTCACAGCACATGCCGAGGGCTGAAACTTTAGTGTGGTTGCATATACATGCAAATATATATGCAAATAGCTTCTTTCACACTGACAGGCATGAATACAAAGATTAAGGCTGAAGCCGCAGCGCTGGACCCAAATGTGGCCAGTATAAGCCAGTCAGCACCTTTTAGGCTCTACCCACAAGGCTAAGCAGCCAGCACTTCCCACAATGTCCCAGCGCTCCCAGCACCTCCTTCCTGGGGGCTAGAAATACTGACACCCTGTACCTGTCTGTTCCAACCAGCCCGTCCACTTGTGTCTTTCAATGTCTTGCCGTTGTGGAGCATGTTCCTAGGGGAGGCCATATTCAAAGGATCCCACCCGTGGGCCACGTGTTGAGCCCTGTGTAAACCCAAACTGCACTAAGGGCTGCAAAAAAATCGACTGTGGGCTGCATGAGGCTGTGGGCAGGGCTGCGTGTTGAGTAGCCCTGCTCTAACCTAATAAAATGCCGTCTTTTAAGTCTTTAGTCATCAATATCCACTTAAGTGCCCCTTGGCTTGGAGGCTTCCAGAGACTGATACAAAACTTTATGAAGGTTTGTTTGATGGGATGTAACTTGACCTCTTTTGGTTTCAAGAAACATCAGTTTTTAAAATTGAAAACATCTACCTAAGGGCATGTCTGCACGACAGAGTTATTTCAAAATAACAAGGCGAACATCCACACATAGGCTTGCTAGAGCAAATTAATAACCCCTCATTCTACCAGGATAACGCCTATTTAGATATTGCTATTTCAAAATAGGGTGTGTGTGGATGCTCAGCTGTGCTTATTTCAAAATAATTGGCCTTCAAGGCTTCTCACCGCTGCCCTGATGGCTACTCTATCCACACCCCTCAAAACTCTATAGTTTCCCTTCTGCAGGATTTAAAGCTGCAGGCAGGCAGGAAAGGGCTTGTGGCACCACACCAGCCCAGCTAGTCCCATGCCACACAGCAGCACCCTGCACTTCCTGAACTGCTGCTATGGCAGACCCAGCACTCCTTCCGAGCTCCCAACAGCTGCAAGCACGCCTGCAACCACCTCTGAAGCCTCGTAGACTGGTGCAGAGATCTTGGATCTCATAGAGGTCTGGGGTGAGCTGTCCAGCCTCCAGGATCTCTGCACCATGCACAGAAACGCTGATGTGTACAGCCAGATGGCTGCCAGCCTGGCTCAGAAGGGCCACATGAGCACACTGGACCAGGTGCGCATGAAGATAAAAGAAGTGCACCAGGCCTACACCAACGCCAGGGAATGAAGTTCCCGCTCTGGAGCAGCACCCCAGACCTGCCAGTTCTATGCCCAGCTGCATGCCATCCTGGGAGGGCAGCTGATTGCCACTCCTCCCCCTTATCATGGACTCTGGCCTGGCCACGTCTGACCTCAGCCTTCAGGAGAGCAGGGCTGTGGACCAGGGTGATGAGGAGGAGAAGGAAGAGGAGAAGGAGGAGGAGCCAGGAAACCATATCTGAAATCCAGGAGGTGGTCATGAGCCTGGAGCTGGTACCCCCATCCTAGGATGTCTCCCAGGCCTCGGTCGATGGCAGAGAAGGCACTACAGGTGAGTTCCATAACTTTCCCTATCTACACACGGAGGGAGGTGGCAGGCTGCAAGGGGCTGCACACTCCTCATTCAGCCTTCTCGGCCTGGAGCCCAGGGCTCACACAACAGTCTGTGCATGTGGGTGCACATGGAGCGCTAGTCCAGAGCACCCAGCCCCCTGAAGCTGCCGCACAGGATCCCATCGCTTTTTCTCACAAGGTTCCTGCATAGGTCTGGCTTATTCCAGACTCTGTGGTGAGATACCTTCCCATGACAAACCACCGCTAAGGAGGCTGGGGTCATAGAAATACACAGTGTTGCATACAGCATATGGTCATGCCTGCACTCGCGGGCAGCATCATTTCCCAGTCAAGTGTGGCAAGGCGGAGAACGTGCCGGGGGGAGGAAGAAGTGGGGACCCCAGTACCACCCTCCCTAGCAAGCGGTGTCTGCTGCTCAAACGCACCTCCCCCAATACCCTCTCCCCCTCTCCTTCAGTGGGAAGGGATAGAAGTTCTCCCTCTGCGGGATACTACCACTGTTGGACCCAGTGTGTGCGGGATATGGAAGGAAGCCGAGCTGTCCCGTGCTCCTCTCCCACCCGCTTGCTCCTGACCTGGCTGGCAACTTCCCATGCCTGCTTGTCCCTGGGACGTGGGGGTAGTGAGGCCTTCTCACTTTTCTTCACAGCTGGCCCAGCTGTGAGTGGGGTGTGTGCAACACCTCCCACATACTTCCGACCCCACAAGAGCTGCAGGCACTGGCAAACCCTTGACGACCTGGTGTAGGAATTACACTGCTTCCATTCCCTGAACTGGAACTTTGAGGAGGAGCTCCAGGAGCACTGGACTGACCGGGAGCTGAGGTGGATGATCTGGGAGCAGCTGTCCCACCAGCACGAGGCCATATGCTCCTCTGTCACCACCACTGTGGAGAGCCTGGGCATGGCTATCAATCACTCTACCATCCCCCTCCCACACTCGCCATCCCCCAACTCCCAGCACCAGCACTCTCATCCACTCCCCCTTAAATTCCTCCAGCAACTGCTTCCCACAAAGTCCCTCCAGCACTCTCAGTGAGCCTGTTGTTGAAGGTCTCCTTCGTGGGGTTCAGACATCCTGTGAAGGACTTCATAAACCAGGGGAGCAAGGGATAGGCTGTGTCACCCACGATGCAGATAGGCATGTCCACCTCCCTGCCCCTGATGGTGCAGTTGGGGAAAAATGTGCCAGCATGCATCCTCTGTAACAGGCTGGAAGTCCTGAATACATGGGCATTGTCTGCCTTTCCTGACCACCTGATATAAATGTCCATGAACCTGCCCTGGTGGTCCACGAGGGCCTGTGAGACAATGGAAAATACCCCTGCCTATTGATAAAGTCTGAGGCATAGTGGACAGGGGACAGGATGGAAATGTAGTGCTGTCAATGGCCCCCCCCCCCCACAGTTGGGGAAACTCATGGCAGTAAAGCCAGCAATGATGGGGTTCACATTGCCCAGGGTGATGACCTTCTGCAACAGGATGGTGTGGATGGCTTTGACCACCTATAGAATCATAGAATCACAGGGTTGCCAAAGCCCTAGGGAGTTCCTGAGTCCAAGCCCCTTCCCACATCAGGAACAACCCCAAGTACCGCATCCCTGGCAGGGCTTTGTGAAGCCGGGACTGAAAAACCTCTACAGACGGAGAGTCCACCACCTTCCTAGGTAACTCCATTCCAGTGCTTCACCACGCTCCTAGGACAAGAGTAAGAGAATCAAACCTGCATGAGCATGGCCCCAACGGTTGACCTCCCCACACTGAACTGGTTTCCCACAGAGTGGTAGCTATCCGTCATGGTGAGCTTCCACATGGTGAAGCTCTGGAATGGAGTTACCTAGGAAGGTGGTGGAATCTCCGTCCATAGAGGTTTTTCATTTCTCATAGATAATGGGGGCTCTTGTGCATTTCAAAGCAGAAGCACCCTCCATGTAGCCTGGGGTCAGTGGGGGATTCAGAGTCCCCTGCTGACCTGGACTCCATGCGGTGCTGCTTCTTTGAAATGCCATGCAGAGCCCGGGGTCAGCTGGGGATTTCTCAGCTGATTCCGGGTTCCATGGAGATCAAGCCTGGGATCTGATGGGGAGTCCCCATCTGACCCCGGGCTCCACGCAACACTGCCGCTTTGAAATGTCGTGAAATGCTTTGAAAACTTTGAAACAGAATACCAATTTAAATTTATTACATAATACTTGTGGATTTTTTCTATATGTTCAAATATATGGATTTCAATTTCAACACAAAATATAGTATACAATGCTCACTTTATTTTTGATTACAGATATTTGCACTGTAAAAAAGATAAAAGAAATTTTCAGTTCAGCTCACAAAAGTGCTGTAGTGCAAACTTTTTATTACAAAAGAGCAACTTACAAATGTAGAATTTATTTTTATAAAACTGCACTCAAAAACAAAACTTGTAAAATGTTAGCACCTACAAGCCCCCCTCAGTGCTACTTCTTGTTCAATCAATAGCTAATAAAACAGGTTAGTTTACATTTACATGCAATAATGCTGCCTGCTTCTTATTTACAATGTCACTTGAAAGTGAGAACAGGAAAGTTCTAATTGATAACAATCAGATTACAGGACGGTTCTGATTGCTCTTTTAAAACTTCTGACATCATATTCCATATCTCATCCGACTCAGATTTTGGTTGGCACTTCAGATTCTTAAACTATGGGTCAAGTGCTGTAGCTATCTTTAAAAATCTCATATTGGTACCTTCTTTGTGTTTTGTCAAATCTGCAATGAAAGTGTTCTTAAATTGAAAACATATGCTGGGTCATCACCGATGCTGCCGTAACATGAAATATATAGCAGAATATATGTAAAACCCAAAGGAATTCACTCACATATTTAATTAATTCATTATTTTGAAAAGAGCATCATCAGCATGAAGGCATGTTTTCTGGCATGGTGGTTGAAGCGTGAAGGGGTATATGAATAACTAGCATGTAAATACTTTGCAATGCTAGCCGTAACAGTGTCATGTGAAAATGTAGAAAAACATCAACAATATTATAAAAATGTAAATGGGCATTCTATTATTGTACAACAGCACAATTAAAGCTGTGATTAATTCTGACTATTTTTAATCTCATGAATAATTGTGATTCATTTTTTAATTGTTTGAGAACCCTAATTTTTAATAAAGATTTTCACAGGTTTTTTTTAACCTTCTATGTATGTTTGCTGTTGATTTAAAAAGAAATTCTAACAAACTCTTCTGATCTTGACCTAATTTAGGTGATTCCGATTTCTTCCAATCCCTTTCCAATAGTTTGACAATACAGAGTCCCTTAAAAAGAGTGATGGAATGACATCACAAGAAGGGGTTTTTTTGTTTAATAGCATCATATTATTTATATAATTAGTTATTTTTGAAATAAAAAAAGTAACTGTTTAAATAATTGTGTATTGAAATAGGAAAAGGTTAATCCATTTGGAGGACTAACTGCCTGCAAAAGTAATAAAATATAAAAAGGACTTCATTATATTTATAGATTATATTAAAATAAGGTTTGACTTGAGTCAGTGAGTTCTAAAATGCCTAACCTATCATGTCCGGAGTCATTGTCCTGATGGTGGTTGTGGTCCTGGAGGTGGCTGGCATGTCCCTGCAGCCCCTGGGAGGGTCAGCACAGGGGGTCTCCATGTGCTGTCCTTGCCTGCCAGACGCTGCTCCTGCAGCTCCCATTGATCAGTGATGGAGAACTGTGGCCAGTGGAGGCTGTGGGGAGTGCTCGAACACTGTTTTTCTGGTTCTCACTTTTCATTCACAAAATCATAATTCTCTACTTGCCATAGTAAAAATCACAGAATTCCATGCTTCCTGCCCCATTCTTGAAGCGCTTCTCCTTTAATTTTCCAAGCTCCATTTGTGAGTGGAATATCAGAGTAAATGTTGTAAAAATGTTGTAAAAATTTTGTAAAGCATTTAGGAGTTTTTGTTAATTTCACTTGCCTGGTAGGTAAGAAGAAGTAGAGCCCTGTACCCAACTGGCATTGCTGGAAAAACAACCAATGAACAAAAATCTATTCAATTGGTTTTAAAATTATGGGGTATTTTGATGCTATGACTAAAAATATAGTTGAACAATTAAAAAAATATAATTGTTTTAGAGTTGATAGCTGCAGCTTGATGTAAGACAGCTTGAAGTAAGCGGAGCACTGGACCCTAAGATAATTACTGTATAATATGGAAAACACTCTTTGCCTTTTGGTATAGGCCATAAGTAGTTGTCTTTACCAAGGTGAATAGGTGCTGTAATTCCAGGAATTAAAATGCTTTCTAAAAATATATCATCACCTTGACAGTGATTTTAGTGCCAGGAAAAGGGATAATTGCTCTCTTGTGTGTGTATGTGTGGAAGGGAATGGGGGAGAGGGTGAGAGAAGAGCATAAATCATTTGATTTATATAATTACTGTATTTGTTCCTGGCTTTTATTCTTTTTTTATGCTGTTTTTGTTTAGCCATTCTTATTTCACTTGATTAATTACAAGATCAGTACAATAATGTTTTTAATTTTAATGTTGTAAAAGCTTTAAAAGGTAAATACTTTTCTTTATAACTTGGTAGCATATTTTCCTCTCTCACACAGATCTGATTCCATGGTGGAAGTCTTATTTGAACATGATATACTGTACCTCTTGATGAGAAACAAAAGGAGGGTCCCAAGGCGCGCTGAGTATGACACCATGTAAATGAACAGGTGTGGTATACAAAGCAGCCACAAAGCAGTGACAGCAGCTGCAAGAGGAGAAGCAAAAGTGGCCCCTTCCGCACATCTGTATACTATTTTATTTTCAGCCCTTGATTTAAGTTTTTTTTCTCTTTTTACCCTCCTCTTCAATTCCTCACTCTTTTCTTTTGAAAGAATATGATTGTTTATCTAAGAGTCTCCTTCAGTGGTAAGTGGCCAAGTGTGTGACTTGTGGCTTTTATCTCCTTTTATAAAAATATGTCCTCAAAAGACAAGATATATTGAGGGTTGTTTAGTGGTGAGAAACTAAGTTTTTGGGATTGGTCTTATGTTTCATTGCCATACTTTTGACTCTGTGGTTACAATTTTGACTTAAAAGCAGAATATTTTCATTTGAGCTGGTCTAGTTTCCCCCTTAGACCAATAAAGCATTTTAAGGGGGAATGTAGACAGGAAAAGTATCAAATGGAGGGGAGAGAGTGATCTAATTTCCACCCAAAGTCTTCCCAGTGTGTCTATAGTTACCTATTTTGAGGTGGAATTGAGAACAAAATTGGTGAAATAGCTAGTGACTTTTCTAATAATGGCACATCCACAGGCTTACTCCCAACAACAGGCAATAAGATACTGTGAGTGAATAAAACATGATAGGGTAAACATACCTGTTGTCATAACCTCGGATTTTGTGGTGGGTCATGTTGCTTTCTGCAGGGAAGCCATGCCTCCGCTTACTGTATTAATGAGGTATTTGTATCTGGCTCCCAGTTAGATTGATAGTGTTATAGAACAGGACAGAATTTATTATCAGTCCTTATCTGAGAACTTTACAACAGGTCAAGGCTTTTAAATTTCATATTGATAGCAACTGATACTAGATTATTTGACTGTTACAATGTAGAAACTATAAGATAAAGTGCAAAAGTGAGAGTTTAACTGCAACTAATATAAAAATGAGTTTTACGTTAAATACTTGTTCAAGCAACATCTGTGGCCATGTTACCATTTGTTCAGGTAATTGCTTTGCTTCAACCCTCTAGTTGGTGTAACATTAGACCTGCTCTTCGTCATCTGTAATTACTTAGCATATACTTTCATATTTTACAGGATCATATGTATTGTTTTAGAGAAGATAAAAGTTTAATCACTTGTCTTTTAACACCAGACTGTACAGCAGGCATTTTTCTATTTTATGGGAAAATGCAACTCCCTTTTTTGGGGGAATAATAGAATAGGGCAAATGTACTAACAATTAAAACCAAAACCACAAACACTTATAAAGAACAGAAAGCTTAATAATTAAACTATATTAGAAAACTTAGTTCTGTTTGTGGAAAATCTTGAATTTCAATTGGCACAGTAGGTAAGAATAATAGAAACATTTTTTGGTGACATCACAGCCTAAATGCAAAATAGGGAATATTTCAAATATTTGACATTTTAGCAGTGAATAATGCCAATGGCATGATTTGACTATAGAATAAAAACCTGACAAATCAGTCTCTTTTGTATGTCTTATCTGTGTATGTACAGTGCCTCTGGAGAGTTGAAGAAAAATAGCTAGGAGGCTAATTTACATTGGACCACTGCATTTATTAAACAGGAGGTGGCGCAAGCTACTTTGCTCTAGTTATTGATAATGTATTATCATAGAGGCTTGAAAGAAAGCTTCTTATATTTTTCTGTTGTTTTTTTGAACTAAAGACCAAACAGATAAACTGTCTTAAAATGGCTACCAAATTGGATAGAATCTTCACATATCATTAAATGGAATAATTTCTGTTCTGATGAGGCTATGAATAGTCTGTTGACATGCTTTTGGCTGCCATATATGAAATCTGAAATGTCTTTACCTGAGGTTGGAGCATTTAGAATGTTTGAATGTGTTTGTCAAGACCTATTCAGTAGTGCTTCTAATTTATTATTGAAAATATAAGTAATGTAGGCTTCACTTCTGCAGCCAAATTCTCTTTTCCAGCAGACTTTATTTCTTCTTTTTCTTTAAGCTAGAACATCTGGCAGCAAGGAGATAAAAAGTAAAGATGATTTTCTTGGGATATGATATCACAAAGCAGGAGAGCCAGAGTCAACTGTAATGTTTTGGTAAGTTGAAACAGTGACAGGAGATGGAAGATTTACATCTTAAATGTGGAAGCTCCAATTATATCTCCTAATATTCCATGTAAATTCACTGTTCCTAACAGTTTTCAACAACAATTTAACAAAACTCTCTCTTGCTTTTGGAAACATTTCTTTCTTGCTTTTGGAAACAGTTCTTTAATGGGTTCAGTAGTATTCTCTATAATACATTGCATGACAATGGTCATTAATTTGATAATCATTGATAGTGAATGTTTTGTTTTCTTCCCTGAGTTCCTGCAAATAATACATATTTTTGTTTCATATTTTTATTGAAGTCAATTGACAAGCTGTTGAAAATAGATGGGAAGAAATAAATAAAAGCTTGAAATTCAGCACTTATTGAACTACCATCTAATATAACTCAGCTCGGGTGTCAAAATTATTTTAAAAACATGATGCCATAAATGTTTGGTTATATCTTTCTATATATTGCTTCATAAACTCTCAGAATGGTAATTAAAATGTCTAATTAAAACTTCAAAGGAAACATTTTCTTCATTTAAGTTGTGATTTTGTTTCTAAACTGTGTTTAGTTTACAACAAAATAGTGGTATGCTTTTGAAAATTGTACCTACTACATATATCTTGTGTCAGCACAAATATTTATTCATTTTCTGTGGTGTTAAACATTAATGTCAACATATAACAATACAAATAGCTGTTCTATGGATTATTGCATCTGTGTTCTTTATTGTAAAATGCAGCATTTCTTAATCAAGATGTAAACTATTGTGTAGCAGGTGTGTAAATAGAGATATCTATATGTCTCAGCACATTATCAAGCAGACTTTTCTGTGTTGGTCTATTTTTGAAAAATATTTGGGGCTAAATTAATCCTTTTGGGCAAGCCTACTGACTTCAGTGGAGTTACACCCAGGATCAATTTATCCTTTCCTATTTCTAAAATTAAATATTCAGAGTAGAACAACTTCTCTCTAACTTGATGACAGGTTTCAGAAGTACTCATGTTGCTCTGTTTCAGCAAAACAACAAGGAGTCCAGTGGCACTGTAGGGTATGTCTACACTATTTTGAAATAACAAGGCGAGCATCCACACACAGCAAGCCTGTTATTTCAAAAATATTTTGAGATAACGGGCTTGTTATTTCAAAATAACAATTCCTGCTTGTGATGAGGAATAACGCTTATTTTGAAATGGTTATTTCGAAATAGTGTTAGTGTGGCTGCTCAGCTGCTATTATTTGTAAATAATTGGCCTCCAGAGGCCTCTCACAGCTGCACTTGTGGCCACTCTGGCCACACCCCTGAGAACACCACTGCTCCCATTCTCCTGTAGACTTTAAAGCTGCAGGCAGAAGGGAAAGGGCTTGTGACACAACATGAACCCTGCTAGCTCTGTGCCACACAGCAGCCTGCCTTAGAGTCATATCTGACCCCAGAGCTCCCTCTGACTCCTCATGGTTTCCAGCACACCTGCAGCCACCTCTGAAGCCCCTGACCAGGGGTGAAAGAGGGAACCTGTCTGGACTAGTGCAGAGATCCTTGATCTCATCGAGGTCTGGGGCGAGGAGACAAACCTCCAGGATCTCCGTACCAGAAGGCGCAATGCTGACGTGTATGGCCAGATGGCCATCAGCCTGGCCCTGAAGGGGCACAGCTGCACCCTGGACCGGGTGCGGATGAAAATTAAGGAAATGTGGAAATCATACATGAAGACCAGGGAGCAAAGTTTCCACTCTGGGGCGCACTACAGACCTGCTACTTTTATGAGCAGCTGGATGCCATCCTGGAAGAAGGGTCAGCCACCTCCCAGCTCCTCATTGGCTCTGTCCAGGACATGCCTGTTGTCAGCCTCCATGAGGGCGGGGTTGTGGAGGAGGATGACAACTATGATGATGATCATGAGGAGGACAAGTCCAGCCTGGACACCATGCCCACCAGCTAGGAGGTCACAATAAGCCTGGAGCCAGTCTCTCCCCTAGGATATCTCCCAGGGCTCAGATGAACCTGAAGAAGGCAGTTCAAGTGAGTTCCATCACTTTCCTTATACACATGCGGGGGCAGGTGAGGGATGGCGAAGGGCTGTGCACTCCTTGCTCAGCCTTCTCTGCTTGGGAATCTGAGAATCACACAGCAGCCTGTGCACATAATGCACATGGAGTGCCAGTCCAGAACACTCAGCTCCATGATGCTCTCACACAGGAACCCATCACTCCTCACAAGGTTCCTGCACAGGCCTGCCTTACTCTGGACTCCATGGCGGGACACCTTCCCACGACAAGCCACCACTAAGGAGACTGGGGTCTTGGAAACACACAGCAGTGCTGCACACAGCACAGGCTCATGCCTGCACTCTTGGGCAAGCACAGGGATGTGGTGGACACCATTCGCCTGCAGGGGAATCTGCTGGGGGGTGGAAGAGAAAGGGACCCCAGTAGCACTCTCTGGAAAGCGGCATCTGCCGCTTACACACCTCCTCCAACACCCTCCCCCCTCTCTTCCAGTGGGCAAGGATAGAAGTTCTCTCTCTGCAGGATGCTGCCACTGCTGGAACTGGCGTGTGTGGGACACAGGAGGAAACTGAGCTGCCCCACCCCCCTTCCTGCCCACAGGCTCCTGGCCTGGATGGCACCTTCCCATACCTGCTTGTTTCTGGAACGTGGGGGTAGTGAAGCTCCCCTGGACATCCATGGCCCTGCAGGAAAGTGCCCGCTGTCTAGGCAACAAATGGCCTTGCTCAAAGCACGTCACCATCATCTAAACTGAGACCTTTGGTGTCAGCTCAGAGATTAGATCTAGGCTTCATGCACAGTGTCTCCTGGAATGACTGCCCTTGTCACTTTTCTTCACAACTGGACCAGCTGCGAGTGTGGTGTGTCCACCACCTCCAGCATCATCTTCCCGACCCCCAAAGAGCCACAGGCGGAGGCAACCCTGCAAGGACCTGGTGTGGGAACATCTTGACCACCTTTGTTCCTTCAACCAGAACTTCAAGGAGGAACGCCAGAAGTACTGGGCTTCTCAGGAGCTGAGGAGGATGATCTGGGAGCAGCTGTCATGCTGGCATGAGGCCATGTTCTCCTCAATTACCATTGTGATGGAGCACATGGTTGCAGTTGTGTAGAGGTCCACCAGCCACCTCCCCACACATGCACCCCCAACTCTCTGCCCAAGTCTCTGTCCCTACCCCCCCCCAACTCCCAGCATTCACCCCAGCCCCCTCAACTCCCTGCCCAAGTCCCTACACCTGCCTCTGTCCCCACCCCTCTAGCTTCCCTTCCTAGCCCCCCCACGGGCTGCTGGGGCTAATGAGCATGTGGCGGTGGGACCTCCCCAACAGCCAAAGCCTTATGAGATAACCGAGGCAGGTGCCAGTCCCATCCCCATCCCTGAGCTCCTTTCCCCCCTCTTCCTCCCTCCGTCCTCCCAGGTTCTTTCCCCAGTGTCCCCCTCCCCCCCCCCCGATTGTATATTCCCCACATAAAAATATCAGAGGTGTTTTTCCAAACAAAAATGTTTTATTATTTGCTCTTGGGGGGGGGGGGCGCGACAGGAAGGTGGGAAAGGAGGGCAAAGGAAGGGAGGAGTTGAGGAGGAAAGGCACATAGAACTAATGCAGAGGCCCCTTGTGGGGAGGCCCAGGGAAAAGTCTCACAGGTGGCCTTGGCTGAAACCCTCCCTCAACATCTCACAGATGAGCACAGCCCCCCTGATGGGCTTGCTGAATGGCAGCAGTTCCCAGCTGCTCAAAAGCCCTGGCCAGCCACTCAGCCTCTGTCCCCCACCCTGACAGGAAAGTTTCCCCCTTGTTCTCACAAAGGTTGTGGAGCACACAGCAGGCCACCACCACCTGGGGAATGTTCCAGTTGCCGAGGTCCAGGCAGGTAAGGAGGCTCAGGAACCTCTCCTGCAAGCGGCCAAAAGCACCCTCCATGATGATGCGGCACCTGCTGAGCCTATTGTTGAAGATCTCCTTTGTGGGTTCCAGGCATCCTGTGTACGGCTTCATAAGCCAGGGGAGCAAGGGGTAGGCTGCATTGCCCAGGATGCAGATGGGCATGTGCACCTTCCTGACCCTGATGGTGCGGTTGGGGGGAAACTGCCAGCATGCATCCTGTGGAAGAGGCTCGAGTTCCTGAATATGTGAACTTGCCAGAGGATGTGGTGAAAACTAGGACTTTAACAAGGTTCAAAAAAGAACTAGATAGATTCATGGAGGTTAGGTCCATCAATGGCTATTAGCTAGGATGGGTAAGAATGGTGTCCCTAGCCTCTCTCTGGAAAAAGGTGGCAGGGGAGGGATCACATGAGGATTACCTGTTGTGTTCCTTCCTCTGGGGTATCTGGCATTGGCCACTGTTGGCAGACAGGATACTGGGCTAAATGGACCATTGGTCTGACCCAGTATGGTCGTTCTTATATTCTTTGTGCTCCTTCCCTGACCACCCAACATAAATCTCTTTGAACCAGCGCTTGCGGTCCACGAGGGCCTGCAGCACAATGGAAAAGTGCCCCTTCCTATTTATATCGTTGGAGGCTCAGTAGTTGGGGGTTACAATGGGGATGTGGATGAGGTCACATAGCGGCAAAGCCAAAGATGATGGGGTCCACATTGCACAGTGTGATGAGCCTCTGCAGTAGGATGGCGTTGATGGCCATGACCACCTATAGAATCAAATCACAGGGTTGCAAGACACCTTGGGAGGTCACTGAGTCCAATCCTTTTCCCAACTAAACCATCCTAGGCAGGGCTTTGTCAAGCGGGGACTGAAAAACCTCTAGGGATGGAGATTCCACCACCTCCTTAGGGAACCCATTCGAGTGCTTCACTACCTTTCTAGTAAAATAGTAAAAGAGTCAAACATGCATGAGTATAGTCCCGACCATTGATCTCCCCGTGTAGAACTGGTTCCCGACAGAGTGGTAGCTGTCCGGCATGGTGAGCTT
Organism: Rafetus swinhoei; assembly: GCA_019425775.1. Taxonomy (NCBI): domain Eukaryota; kingdom Metazoa; phylum Chordata; order Testudines; family Trionychidae; genus Rafetus; species Rafetus swinhoei. Next base: position 25,585,632 of record CM033442.1, on the reverse strand, counting down.
CCAAAGTGTGATGGCGACACTCGCTGGAGAGGGATGGCAGGTCTTATCCGGGTGTCCCATCACCGGAGAGAAGGATCAGCAATGCGCAGAGCTCAAGGAAGGTGGCCTTCCACATGCAGAAATTCTGGAGCCACTGCTGGTTGTTCCACCGCTGCGTGACAATGCAGTCCCACAAGTTGGAATTTGTCTCCTGCTGCCAGAAGATGCGTGCAGGGGAAGATGGAAGGAAATGTGGTACATGAGGAGTGCCAGGGCCTAGATGAGGAGATCCCCCAGTCTAGGCTGGTCGTCATCCTTCTGCAGCACCATGTGAGCAGTCTGCATGAACTGCGCCATGAGGCACAGCAGGAAGCCCAAGAGCCTGGCACTGCTTTGCAGCAGCCCTGGCTCCATGATGAGAGTGCTGTGGCATCTGCAAGGGCAACCAAAGCATGCGTTGTGAGTTTGCTGTCCCTCAAGGAGGTAGGCAATAGAGAAGAGTCTGAGACGCATGAGTCTCAGCTAGCCTCAGGCAGCAGCTATCGGAAGTGACTGCTGTCCTGATGCCCTGCCCAGAGTGCTTCTGGGGGTTTTTAAATGCGATTCAGGCTCCAATCAGTGTGGACGTGCTATTTTGATATAAATTTGTGCTATTTCCATGGTGCCTTGTAGTGTGGACATGCTATTTCAAAATAGTTATTTTGGGAGTTATAATTTCAAAATAACTTATTTCAAAATAATTTCCCAGTGTAGACATAGCCTTAAAGACTAACAATTTTATTATGGCATATGCTTTCATGAGTTGTAACTCACTTCAGCTTATGCCATGAAAAAATTATTACTCTTGAAGCTACCACCAGACTCCTTTTCATTTTATCTAACTTGAAAAGCCTTTAAATGAGTCATATGGAGTTGTAAACTAACAATGTCTATTTTCATAATTGTAGTGCTACTGTTCTGTATTACTAACCTCATTTTTAAACTATATCACATTACTGCATAGAGTGAAAATTATTTTTAAATATCCAAGGACCAAATTCTCTGTTGGGTGAGCAAGCAATATTGTTTGATAAAAGTTGGTTTTGGTTCAGTTTTAAGCATCACAAATTTTGTCCTTAAATATTTTAAATCCTTATCTATATCTGCAAAAACAATGAGGAGTCCTGTGGTACCATAGGGTATGTCTACACTGCATTCCTCTTTCAAGAGAGGAATGCAAATGCACAGGAATGAAATTGCAAATGAAGTGCGGATTTGAATTTCCCGTGCTTCATTTACATAATCGCGTCTGGGCGCTATTTCGAAATACCTTATTTTGAAAAAGGAAACGCTGTCTAGACGCAGTTATTTCAAAAGAAAACCCTTCTTTCGAAATTATCCTTACTCCTTATAAAATGAGGTTTAAGGGTAATTTCGAAAGAAGGGTTTTGTTTTGAAATAACCGCGTCTAGACAGCGTTTCTTTTTTCAAAATAGGGTATTTTGAAATAGCGCCCGGACACAATTATGCAAATGAAGCATGGGAAATTCAAATCTGCGCTTCATCTGCAATTTCATTCCTCTGCATTTGCATTCTTCTCTCGAAAGAGGAATGCAGTGTAGACATACCCGTAAAGACTAACAGATTTATTAGAGCATAATGGTTCATGGGTAAAACTCATTTCATCAAATGAATTGGAGTGGAGTTTATAGAGGCAATGGTATATATAAGGACAACAAAAGAAAGAGGATACTTGTGTAAATGAGGCTAACCAAATCAGGGTGGAAGTGGTTCATTCACCCTGACTTGATTAGCCTAATTTACACAAATAACCTTTCTTTTGTTGTCCTTATATATACCCATGCCTCTGTAAATTCTGTTCCAATTCATCTGATGGGCCATGTCTACATTAAGAGTTTATTTTGAATTTACTAAGTTTGACTTCTGGGCACCTGATTATACAAATTCAAAGTTCTGTGTCCTCACTAAGGGGAAGAATTGAATGTAGTCCAAGGTAGCGCATGCACATTAACGGTGTATGTCTGGACTTGGAGCCCCAGAAAGCATCCTGGGGAGCTGCGGGTGGCCTTCCAGAGGCCAGTTAGTTTGAATTAGCAGCACTGGAGTGTGTACACAAACATTATTTTGGACTTACAAGTTCAGGAATAGTGTTACTCCTCATGAAAAGCAGGACTACAGAGTTTGAATTCCGCTGCCCCTTATTCTGGAATAATGGGCTTGGTAGTGTGGATGTATCACTTACAAAATCAGCCTTGGGGGCTAATTTCAGACTAAGGTACTAGTGTAGACCATGCCACGAAGTGAGTTTTACCCAGGAAAATTGATATCCTAATAAATCTGTTAGTCTCCAAGGTGCCACAGGACGACAAATTTATTCCAATGCTTAACCATCCTGACAGTTATGAAGTTTATCCTACAGTCCAACCTATAACTCCCCTGCTGCAATTTAAGCCCATTGCTTCTTCCTGATCAGTTTTGAAGAACAAATAAAGGAGGAAGATAATTAAAAAACAAAACAAAAAAATGAGAACTGAAAGAGGCAAAAGCAGCTCAAAACAGATTCCCTTTGTGCCTTAAGAGAGTGAAATACAGCAATCTTGACCATTGTGGAGAATTTAAAAAACAGCTTAAGTAAAGAGAAAGAAATGGGAAAGAATGAAGGTTAAAAAAAGGGAAATGATAGAAGGAAAGAATGATAGGAACTACCCTTAAAATTTAAAGGTTTTACTAACATTTAGCTGAGTCAGAATACTCAGCTCTTAACTACTGCATCAGCTACGTTCTTCTAAATTCCACTCTGTAGTCACTATGATATAAACATCCGATTTGTATTTTGACTCTCCTCCCAGACATTGCTAGTTTCGGTATAAATTATTCAGTCCTTTAGGTCACAGTCACTACTATTTGGTTTCTCTTTGCTACCACACATTAAAAATTGATTACACACTTATTTGCCAGTTTTTGTATAGGTCTTTGTCTTTTATGTTACTCCTTTATTTTTGCTTTTAAGCTTCATCATTGGTCTCTGTTGGCTTCATTTATTACCAACTACTATGCTTCAGTTTTCACCAAGAAAACTGATGATGACAGGATGCCTAACATAGTGAATGCTAGTGGAAATGGCTAGAGTTGGGTACCTCTTGGCTATTAGGCTCACTGCTCTGTGACAGGGACCCTGGGAGCTCCAGGAATCCCACCTAGAGCTCAGGCTGCTATGTTCCCTACTTGAGTCAAGGCTACAATTTTGTTATGGAGGTCATGGAGGTCACAGAATCTGTGACTTCCAAAGACCTGGGATATGGGAGATCAGACTCAAGTCCTTGCTTTGCCTGATTCAGAGCAGAGATTTTCATCCTATATCGCTCCAATTCAGATACAGTAGGGATTTGAACCCATTTACAAAGTGTCTGCTTCTTTCTCTCTCCCAAAACCCCAAATCAAACAAAAATAAATCATGCTAAAAGTTTAAATAAGCACACCTCCACTAAACTCTTTGACTTTGATGAAACAGCATATTTTGTCAAAATGCAATTTCTGACCAGCTTTAAAAGTCTGCTCAGACTTGAGCTTAAGAAATTTTAATTTTCTCATCCATGGTTTTATTTTGGGCCTATTTCCACTGAGAATAATAATTGTTAAAAGAGCAGCAGTCATAGCAGAGTCTTACTGTCTCTGCTATGCTGTGCACTAGCAAAGCATTGTATCTCCGCTTCAACATAAGTGCTCTTTATATGCTGCTTGCCAGAGAAGCAGTGTTAGGTGCCGCAAGGAACATGGGCTATACTTGGAACTAACTTACTTTCTGAACAATCTTATGAGTACACTGTAAAATATTTGTGTCCTTTTTAATAAAAATGCAAATATTCTGTGTATGTTTGAGTGGGGAGAGATGTCTGATCTATGGTAAATAGATTTCATTGCAGTTCTGTTGAACTACCTAGAATATTTCCAATGAAAGAGCTAGAAATCGGTGTGGCTCTGCAGAGAAGAAATGTTAATATTATCATTGCAACAGCACATTGACTAGCAGTCCATGGTGTCCAACACAGAAGGCACTAGCCACATGTGGCTATTTGGCCGGTTGAGTGTGGCTAGTTGGCTTGAGCAATGTGGTTATTTGTCTGGTTGAATGTGGCTAGTGGCTTCAGAACCGGTTGGACACCATGGGACTAGCTGGAGTTCCATAGTTTTCTGCTACTACTATTTTAAAAAATAAATCCCCAACTATATATGGGCTAAATTCTCTCTTTGCATGCGTATATATTGTTATTATTGAAGCCAGTGAGTGTCTGCACATTCCAGAGCAGAATCTTAACCAAATTATCGGTGTGATTTTTCTTCTATTTGTATTTACCAAATTATTAATATCTAACTAGTTTTAAAAAAAGCAAACTTAAATTAAGTCAGTAGTAACTAATATGAACAATAATAACTAAATACCACAAGAATTAATTTGATCCTTTTACTATATTAGACATAAAATAGCAGTGCAAGTTAGTATCATTTGATAAGTGCTTTATTTTATTTATTCATGTAGGCTGGCAGTTGGAACCCTGTGAAAAGTGATGATTTGTAAAGAGAAGAAATTATTAGGTAAGTGATCTGTTTTATGTGTGTATAAGATATTATATTATTATAGACATGTGTAGTTGTAAGGAAAACAAATATCCCATGGACAGTTGCATTCAGGACAAGCTGCTTCCTTTTATAAAGCAATACACTGGCCAAAAGAGAGAATGTTCAAGTATATGTTGAGATATAAATATTGTACCACGGAATCACACTGTTGGTACCATGGGTAATCTTTCCTTTCAATTACATGGAAATCCTGCCTGTTACAGATCAATTTGCCATGTTTTGTTATAATGATCCTTCATCTAATGAACATTTTAAGCCGTCTATCTAATGGGATCTAAATTGAGACGTTTCTGTCTTTAAACCAATTATGTTTCAGACTCTCTTCCATTGAGTTCTTATTCAATTGAGAATAAAAGTGGAATGTGTAGGTAGTTTTAGAATTTTGTTTTACAAATGTGCGTGCTTTATTTTTATTTTATTTTCATTAATTAAATCTTCCCTTTTAAAATGTAATTACTTACAAGTATATTTGATTAAAGATTCTTCATTATTAAAACCCCCAATAAATCTTATCTTTAAGTGCAAATAAATTAGACAATTTTTTTCAATTAGAGGTATGTTTTTATATTAAAAATGATTACCTGAGTGTCAGAGTATAATTCTAATTATTTCTTTGTGAATGTGCAATTCCAGGGAACATGAAGTATTTTAAAGGAACATGAAGTATTTTAATAATTCCAATTACCTTTAATATGCTTTATTAGTAAGTATTTATGTTACAAGATAACAGTGAGCTACTGCTTTTTACAGAAGCAGTAGCTGCTCTCTGAGACAATTGCAATCTGACTGAAAGCTATGGGCCTCATTGTAGAAGATGCAGAATCACCCTCAATTCTCAAAGTCAGTAAAAAGTACTTTGCTCCATCCAGGAGTTGCCTGAGCTCCTTGAAGAACCAGGCACACAGTGAAAATAAATAATTTTGTATAGCAGTCTTGTACTCAAGTGTAGATCTCTTAAAATTCTGCTAGCTAAACTGGTACATTCCCAAGCTTAATTCAAATGTGAACCAATCTATGATTGAGTCTATACTGTGTTGCTTTTCTGTGGTGCCTATTTTATTCTCAGGGTATTGTTCATATTATAGTGATAATGGAAGTTATGCACACCTCACAGGAAGCAATTAAGTTCAAAGCATGTGAGACTCTTTGAGAAGTTTTATGAAGCTAGTTTCATGGGGAGGAATTAACCTGGGTCCTTTCTTTGGGCTAAGAGTAGGAATATTTCTGCTCCTGTAGGGGTGAGTAATCTCCTGATTTATTTAGGCTTGAGGGTTTCTGTAGTTTTGTTTGGAATCTGAAATACTAGAATAGCTCTGATCTGACTGATTTTGTGCACGTCTCGTGTGATGGCTAAAGACAAATTTCTGGAACTATCTTTGGAGTTTGCCAATAGAGTTCCTTGATTGATCAGAACAATAATTTGTTGAATGATCCAATAACCTTCCCTCCCATTTCTCCTGGGGTTGAATGTGCTGCCTTCGCAGTATTCCTGATGATTCACAAAGCTAAAAGAACTCCCGCATGGCAGTTAAAACATGAACATGCACAGGGGTGATCATGAGCAGCCAGCATGGATTTACTAAGAACAAATGCCAAACCAGCTTGATTTACTTCTTTGGCAGGATAAGTGGTTTGGTGGATAGGGGAAATGCAATGGACATAATATACCTGGTCTTTAGTAAGGCTTTTGACACAGTCCTACATGTCATTCTGATAAGTAAGCTGGAGGAATTCGGGCTTGGTGAGACTACCTGTAAGCAGATACATAATTGGTTAAACAACAGCAAAAAATGAGTAACTGTTAATGAAATGATGTCAGATTGAAAGGAAGTCTCGGAATAGGGTTCAACAGGGGTGTGTTCTGCATCCAGTATTATTTAATGTCTTTATTAATGGTCTAGTTGTAGGAATAGAGAGCATACTGATCACATTTGCACATGAGACAAAGCAGGAGGAGTTGCAAATGCTTTGGAGAATACAGCTAAAATTCAAAAGGATCTTGATAAATTGGAGAACAGGGGGGCTATAGACAATAAAATAAAATTCAGCAAAAAAAAAAAAAAAAAAAAAAAAAGTCAGGTGCTACACTTAGGGAAGAAAAACCAAATGCACAAATACAGAATGGGGAATAATTAGCTTGGCAGCAGCACTCTGAGAAGGATCTAGGAGTTGTAATTGATCACAACTTCAACATGAGTCAGCAATGCAGTGCTGTTGCAAAAAAGCAAATTCACTTTTGGGTTGCATTAACAGAGGCACATCATGAATATAACAGGAGATGATAGTACCACCAAGTTCAGCACTGTATAGGCCATAGCGGGAGTATTGTATCCAGTTTTGGTCACCAATACATAGAAAGGATATAAAGAAATGGGAAAGGATCCAGAGGGCAAGTGACAAAGATGATCAAAAGGATGGACTGCAAGCCATATGAGCAAAAGCTAAAGAAATTGGGTATGTTTAGTTTGGAAAAGAGGAAATTAAGGGGGGATATGATAGCTGTCTTCAAATGCTTGAAAAGCTGCCATGAAAGAAATGGTGGAAAGTTGTATGCTCTTGACACAGAGGGCAGGAAACAAGGCAATGGGTTCAAATTACAGCATAGCACATTCAGGCCATGTCTACACTAGGGCTTTATTTCGAAATAACTAAATTCAACTTATTAACTCCTGATTTTACAAAATCGAAATAGGAAGCCTCAAAATTAGTCTGAGGCAGGCTCCGTTAATGTGGATGCGCTACCTCAAGTTAGAGCCCCAGGATGCACTGACAAATAATTAGTTTGAATTATTCTGGGGAGTAGTTATTTCGAAATAGCGGCACTGGAGCATCCACCCTAGCGCTATTTCTAAATAATTATTTTGAAATTAGAATTATTCCCTGAGAACAGAAGGAGTACAGATTTCGAAATAAGCAGCCCCTTATTTCAGAATAATGGGCTTGGTAGTGCGAACACTCTACCTTCAACCAGGGTGTGTGTGTTATTACGAAATAAAGCCCTAGTATAGACCAGAGCTAAGATTAAATCTCAGGAAAAACCTCCTAATTGTAAGAACAGTAGGACAATGGAACCTGCCATGGGAGATCGTGAGAGTTCCTTTACTGGAAATTTTAAAAAGGAGGCTGGCTAGCCAGCTATCTTGGGTGTTTAGATACAACAAATCTTGCATCTTGGCAGGGGGTTAGATTAGATGACCCTTTCAGTTGCTTGTAACCTTATAGTTCTATAATTCTATTATAAATATCAAAGACATCTTTTCCTTCATCCTCCCTCACAACTTGGTTTGTAATTAAAAGTTCCTATGAATGCTAACCCTCAGTTATCCTGTTTTTTTCACTTCTTTCACTTCTATTTTCAAGCTGAACTATTATAGCTTAGATTAATTTATTAACTGTCAATAATTTTTGCTGCTCTTGGGATGATTTACACCTTCCGTTTTTCATACGTCGGCTGTGACTGTTGAGCTTATCAGTGCCAGACTGCAGGGGAAGTGGGACTTCGGTTTCAACGATAGCTGTTTCTGGAAATGTTGCAATGCTCAAAGTTTACTGAGAAGAACATAGGCTCTTAAGCCACATTAATCTGCAAACATTGGCTGCCAAGCACATGGTAGCACATCTAAGTGCTGTAATGAATGGTGATGGAGATGGGCATCAAGATATTTCAATGGGTGACTATCATTTAAGCTTATTTGGGTCTCATTATGATAGTTGGGAATTGTTCTTTGCTGATGTTGTGGGGAACATCTGTAAGGATGTATCAGTTTGATAAAAAATATCTTTCTTGGTCTCTGTGTGACAACTATGTGACTCTGTGTGACAATATGAGCTCGGAGTTATCTAGTTTGCATTGCTCAAGTTTTCATTTCTTTTAAGTTTCTGTTCATGCTTTCTAGCTTTGACATGTATCTGAAAAGTGAGGAATAGAAAATGAAACTTGGTTTAGCTTTCTCACTTCTACTCTGGAGCAGATACCACCTATCCACATCAGCTGGAACTCTGAAATTAGTTTTTAACAGAAAATAAACAATTCAGTGTAACTTGTGCTTTTCCTGTTTCTGAATGTATTGCCTAATCATAGTGCCACTTATTTTGCTGTATGGCATTTATTAATTCACAAAATGTGCTTATCATAAAAGGTAAATGTGCTAAAATGTTCCATAGAATCTCTATGGATAGTAATTTCATGCTCCAATAATAAGAATATAGCAGTAGGGATATATTATCGACCACCTGATCAGGCCTGTGATAGTGACTATGAAATGCTAAGGGAGATTAGAGAGGCTATCAAAATAAAAAACTCAATAATAGTGGGGGATTTCAACTATCCCCATATTAACTGCTTACATGTCACCTCAGGGCAGGATGCAGAGATACAATTTCTTGATACCTTAAATGACTGCTTCTTGGAGCAGCTACTTCTAGAACTCACAAGGGGAGAGGCAATTCTTGATTTAGTCCTCAGTGGAGCATAGGATCTGGTCCAAGAGGTAAATATATCTGGATCACTCGGAAATAGTGACCATAATGTAATAAAATTTAACATCCCTGTGGTGGGAAAAACACTTCAGCAGCCCAACACTGTGGCATTTAATTTTAGAAAGGGGAACTACATGAAAATGAGGAGGTTAGTTAAACAGAAATTAAAAGGTACAGTGACAAAAGTAAAATCCCTGCGAGCTGCATGGAAACTTTTAAAAGACACCATAATAGAGACCCAACTTAAATGTATACTCCAAATTAAAAAACACAGAGAACCAAGAAGTGCCACCATGGCTTAACAACTGAGTAAAGAAGCAATGAGAGATAAAAAGGCATCCTGTAAAAGGTGGAAGTCAAATCCTAGTGAGGAAAATAGAAAGAAGCATAAACCTTGTCAAATTAAGTGTAAAAAATATAATAAGAGAAGTCAAAGAGGAGTTTGAAGAACAGCTAGCCAAAAACTCAAAAAGTAATAGTAAAATGTTTTTTAAGTACATCAGAAGCAGGAGACCTGCTAAACAATCAGTGGGGCCCTTGGATGATCGAGATGCTAAAGGAGCACTCAAAGATGATAAAGTCATTGCGAAATAGCTAAATGAATTCTTTGCTTCAGGTTTTTTGAAGTGTCTATGTTGATTAAAGAAATGTGTTGCACTAGAAGCACTTCTGTTAATGATAAACCTGTTGTAATCAGAAGTTAATTGGCTGTTGTGGGCATCCTGTGGGAGGTGAAATCATCTGAGTCAGATTAATGTGAGTAAAAAGAAGCATCTGTCCAATATGAGAAACTTTATTGTTTTAAAAAAATGTATCATACCTGCAATGATACTGGTAGTCTCCGTGTTAGGGAGCAGGGCACAAATGCCAAATGGACTGAGAGTTCTATATATATGTACTCAGATTTCACCAACCAGTTATTAAGTAGAAACTCATCAGACACTATAACAGCTCTAACATGGAGATACAGATAGCCGCCTTGAGTGTACTTATCTGTCTCATCAGCCAGATGAGTCTGCCTTTGTGATAAATGGTCCCTTACACCAAGAATCATAACAATATTCAGGATATTCCCAGTCCCAAAAGACCTCAGGTCAATTGCATCTTAGATTTCACATCAAACACAATGCTTATAGCCAGGTCTACAATAAAATATATGAAGATGTATTAAATAGGAAAAGGAAATTAGAGAGTTATTTACAAGGTTAAAGCAGGTAAATATATATACACAAATCAGTTACAGTCTTAATTTTCAAAAGGTAATAGGAGCATCTATAATAAGCAAGCTCTATACATATACTTTAGGGCTAACCCAGACTAAGCAACTGAAGATATATTGCATATGCCTAGAAACCAGATTTCTAACAGCATAGAGATACAGTAGAGTCCCGATTATCCGACTTAAATGGGACCGAGGGGTGGTCAGATTACCGAAAATGTCAGATAAAATGGAAACTGGTATGAAATCAGGTTTATTACTTATTATTCTACAGAACAAGTAACATAATAGAGTACAGAACATTTAGTATGCAGTATGGCAAAACGCTAAAGTTATTGTTTAAAAAAATTAGTGATTGAAGTTTGTTTCCCAGCTTTGTTTCTCGTCCTTGCGGCGAAGTTGCGCCAGTGTCTCAATAACATAACATCACTAGCAGTTGCCTCCCCTTGTTGCTCAACGTAAGCCAGTGCCGCCTCAAGAGCCTTGACCCCTTCGCTATGACTAATTCTCTCCGTTTTGTCATTGTCATTTGTATCTTCATCTTCATCATCTTCATTGTCATTGACATCCCGATTCACCAGAGTTGTTATGTCGCGGTCAGTCAGTTCTTGTTGCTCGTCTTTCTCCATCCATTCCTGTATATCATCATCATTCACCTTCTCACAGCCTGGAATTTGTTGTAACAAAGGTAGCAGGTTATCACAATTTTTTTGCACCATTTCTTGTGTGTTTCGTCTTCCAGTAACTTTCTCCATGATCTTGCCAGAGTTTGCGGTTCAATCTCTTCCCATGATTGTGCGATCCAATAAATAACATCTTTTATGTTCACTGTCCTTAGCTTAACTAGCATACCATTTCCATCGTCTATCACCTCAATGAGCGTAGTTAAAGCTTATGACAATATTTTTTCTTTAACGCTTCAAGCACACCCTGGTGCATAGGCTGACACAACGAGGTGATATTAGGAGGAAGAAAAATCACTCTAATGTCCCCACTGATCAGTTCATCTTAGGATTAGATGGCATGTTATCAATGACAAGGATTGCTTTTCTTGGTAGGTTTAGCGAATTCAAAAATTGTTCTACTAAAGGAAGACATTCATTGAAAAACCAGCCTCGGAAAAATTGCTGAATCCATCCATGCATTCCTCTGATTCTTGTACAAAACTGGTAGAGCAGTAGGTGCTATGTTTTTGAAAGCTCGTGGTTTTTTTGCCTTTCCAATAAATGTGAGTCTTAGTTTGTGGTTACCAGTAGCGTTACTACAGGCTAGAATCATCACTCTTTCTTTACTTCGTTTATACCCAGGAGCTGAAGCTTCAGCCTGGGAAGTTAGAGTTTTTTGAAGTCAGCATTTTATAGTTTAAGCCTGTCTCATCGCAGTTATATATCTGCTCACCTGATAATCCTTCATTTTCGATGAGACAATGAAAATTTGCTTTAAATTTCAGAAACCCTTCCTGATTTGCCGATAATTTTTCGCCACATATACTGAGCTGCCTTAACCCGTATTTTTTTTTCCAGCGATCAAGCCAGCCTACACTAGCCGTGAAATCAGGTTCCCCTTCATTAAATTCCTTTTGGAAACTCAGAGCTTTCTCTTGCAGAATCGGGCCTGTGATAGGCATGCCCTTATCACTTTGCTGTGTGAACCATAAGAACAAAGCTTCACTCACTTTTTCATATTCACATTTTTTCATTTTTTCTGTCCTTCAGTCCTGCACTTGAGGGTCGATCAGAGCACCACTTTTCTAACTCACTTCTTTTCCTCTTCCAGTCACCAACTGTAACTCGCCCCACACTGAGTTCAGATGGAATTTTTAACATGGACTCGCCTTTGTCTATTCTCTTTAACGCTTCAAGTTTTTGTTCAATGGAAAGAACCACTTTTTTTCTCTTTTCACATGCCATGTTATTCAAACAATTAAATTATATTACAGTAAGGGGAACATGCAATTGGAAAAATGAAACGCAATCACAGCACAAACATAAATCACTGGCGCAGAGGAACAAACGAAGCTATGGCCATGGTGGTATGTGACGCATGGACGCGTAAATAGCACATCGAATGGCTATGTCAGATAAACTGGAAGGTCGGATAAGCAAAGGTCGGATAAGCCGAACTCTACTGTACCTAGTTCTTGTTGTTTGGGCTCTGTAATTCCCCTCCTGCTATGTGCTCTGAGCTGCAAAGTCAGCCAATAGGAAGAATTAACTTGTGTGACTCATCTTCATTGGGGGGAGGGCAGAACAACAAAGTCTTTTGTCCTCTTTAACATCACACAATAGCCCATCCAGTGTCACTGAATCTTTCCTAGTTGGAAGGACATAATCTGTTACAGATTAGTACTTCACACTGATTAATGTGTGTCTCCTCTCTGATAGTCACAGAGGCTTACAATACAACTGCTCAAATATTACCTTGCAGTATGGGACACTGATGTTATGCATGAGATTAATGCATGCAATAATTCACAAGCATTCAATAAAGTCTAAACATTAAGCACATTCTCATAATTCTAATACCTGTTTTAACAATACTAACATAGAGAGGAGTCAGATTGATTCCAGCTATATATTTGTTAGTGTTCAGATGAGACGTGCATTTTGGCATGAGCTGGCACTTGGTCTGCCAGCATCACAATATCATCCTGTTATAGTGAGATGTGTAACTAGCCTAATATAATGAACTGTAACTCTTCAGATTATAGGTAGGGCTGGTAGTGCTGCCTATTGCCTGACACGTCCTATTGTAAAGCGTGTTTTCAATTGCCTCTAACTTTGTCAAACTTTAACTGTTTGGGCTGACATTTTCCATGCTGGGTGTTTGATTCAGGCCACATTTTGTTTTGAAATTTTCAGCCAAAATTGTTCAGCTCTTAACAAGGAAGTGGTTAAGGAAAGAGGTAATTGTTTTTCCCATGTTAAATTCTAGTAGTCTTTTCTTTGAAATGTTTTGAAGCTGAGACTTGAAATTTGGCATGGGGTGGTATTTGTGTCTGTGATGTGCCTTTTGTCATTGCTGTTAAAAATGTGTCCAAGGTTGCCTACGCTGTAAGGTTTTTTTATTTTGCATGTGATTAGTAGAAACTTCTTTAATTTTAACATCTTACATCTCTGAAGATTCCATCTCATTGAATGTGCTTGAGCCTATGCAGTGGTCTCCAACCTTTTTAAGCACAAGATCATTTTTTGAATTTAAATGCAATCCAGATCTACCTCAACCCAAATACTCTTGCCCCGTCTCCTTCCCGCCCCTTCTCGGAGGCCCTGCCTCTGCTCACGCCATCCTCCTTTCTTCCATCCTCTCTCCCTTTCACGAGGCGGAGTAGAGGGTTAGGGCACAGTCTCTGGTCTTGGGCTAAGGGATTTGGAATGTGAGAGGGGTTTTGAGCTGAGGCAGGGGGTTGGGGTGCAGGAGGGGGTTCAGGGTACAGGCTCTGTAAGGGAGTTTGGGTCTAGGGGGCTCAGGGCTAGGGCAGGGGTTTGGGGTGCAGGAGGGGGTTTATGACTGGGGCAGGAGTTCAGAGCTGGCTCCAGCTGGACACTGCTTACCTCAGGTGGCTTCTGGGTGGTGGTGCAATGGGGCTAAGGAAGGCTTACCCCTGCGCTGGCCCTGCACCAATCCCAAAAGCAGCGAGCAAACTCCCTCTATCCCAAGCCCTGTTGTGTCCCCCCCCCTCCGTTCTGTGGAGACAGAATACAAGGTGGGAGAGGGGGCACCCTGACATCTGTGTCCCTTCTCTCCTTTCCCTGCTCTGCACACAAGTGGGAGGCTCCTGAGGATGGGGGAAGCTCTAAGGCAAAGAGCAGGAGTTGCGCAACTGTGTGGGGAGGGGCAATTGAAGTACTGGCACTTGATAGCCTCTTGGCCAAACCAGTCAGGATCACCTATCAGGGGCTCCAAGATCTACCAGTAGATCCCGAGCTACTGGTTGGTGACCACTGGTCTATGGCAATGCCATCCTCCCAGAGCAACTGAGAGCAACTGAGCATGCTCCATCCCCTCACAGCTTCAATCTCTGGCTGGATTAAGCATGCATAAATTCCACAGAGTGACTGAGCATGCTCCTGCTCAGGGAAAGAGGGGTAAAGCTGGACTTTCTCTGTTATTGCTGCCTCAGCTGCTCCAGGCCAAGGTGGTACTTGGCACGAGAATAGAGGCCAGGGATCTTGTCTCTCCTGTACTCACAGTGCCCTCCCCACTGAGAATGGTCAGAAGAAACTCTGCCAACTAGAGCACACTCTTCTCCAGACTTGGGGTGAAATCTAAGATTCCTGTGTCTCATCATTGTTCTGCTGTCTTCAGATATCTGTGAAACCCAGGAGCACAGTTTGTGTGCCTCATTGCCGACTAGTGTTGGTCCACATAGAAGATGACAGCGTATGACTACTATAGGTTACGCCATTAGATCAAGTGGCAGAGGTCTGTGTGGTGGTTCTGAAGTTTTCAACCCTCCTAATGAACCATGGGAGTACCAGTACAGGCTGAAACTCTCTAAACTGGGGCTCTGTTCTGGCAACATTCCAGACGATGGATGTTCCAGGACCAGAGAATTCCAGTGGAGAGCTAGCCCCTGGGAACCCTGTAGGCTGGCAGGGCAGTGAGAACTCGATGGGTGGCAGTGGGGCTTCCTGGGAGGGCAGTGGGAGCTTGGTGCGCAGAGGCACCAGGCAGTGCCGGACCGAGCCATAATTGCGCCCCGGGCAGTGGGCGTGCGGCACATGCGCAGCCCGGCCTCGGGTGTGCGGCACCCCTTACCACTTCAATCTGGTGCCCCCCATAGGTTGCCGCCCCGGGCAGCTGCCCGGCTAGCCCCCCCCTTAATCTGGCCCTGGCACCAGGGCTGCCTGGTGTGGGAGCAGGAGCCGGGTGCTGCAGCAGGAGTCTGGCATGCAGAGGCAGTTGGACTGCCCAGTGTGGCAAAGGAGGCCAGCACATAGCGGCGACTGGGCTGCCTAGCGCGGCAGCAGGAGCCAGGCGTGCAGAGGTGGTCGGGCTGCCCAACAGAGAAGCAGGGACTGACAGGGCAGCAGGAGCCAGCAAGGCGGGGAGCTGGCTGGGAGGCAGGCAGTTGGGTCAGGGCTGGAGAGGATCAGTGATGGGGGGCCAGAAATGATTTCCTCTGGACCAGCAAAATCCCTCATTTGGGACTGGTCAGGTCCCGAAGATGCTGGACCAGGGAGGTACAACCTGTACTACAAATTCAAATAATAAAAGTAGACATTATCAGGAACCACATCATAATTACCTAACATAAAGTATCAAATCTAGTGAATAATAGTTTATTCAGCTGTTGGACTGAGGGTTCTACTGTAGATGGAAAATATAATAATTACACAAACTTCTATTTCCTAGAGTTTTCAGTGGAAATACACTGGGATAAAACAATTAAGTTTTTGAAATCCAGATAGTAGGTATTTTATCCTCAACTTATTCTAACAGGAGTAAAATAATTTGCTCACATGTAAATTATTATATATTTTATCTATTATCATTTGAATAATCTATACAATATGTTAGTATGTTATTATAACATTAATCTGGTAAAATTTAGTTTATTTTAAGAATCAAATTTGATTGTGCATAGAGTACAACTTGTCATAATGTCTCCTAATGCAGCAGGAAACATGCCCAGCATGAACTTGCTAAACCTCTTAAAATAAAATATACTCCCTAAAATCTCTCCTCACCCATTTCTTCCTGCCTCCGCCTCACTCCCTGACTTCTCCCTCTCTGCCCTGCTGTCCATAGCCAGTGCTCAAGGAAGTATTGCATTGGTGATGTTCCTAGTTTAGTTAGACATAACCCTTTCTGGTGTGCGTTTTTAATATACTTTCTGCCCCTTGCAGTCAGATAATCAGAAAGTCACTTTATGGTTGCCTCCTGTGCTGGGGGAGGGGCTTCCTGTGTTCCTGTTCTGGGAGCTATTCTAAGGAAGAGCCATAGTTTAGCCCATAATCTCAACAGTCCATTTTGTCTCTTTAGTCAAGCATGAGAATACCAATGTGGCATATTAAATTAAGTATATTCTTTTGCATGACTGCAGAATGCACTGTCACTTTCTCAGTGAGAGGTTTATTGGATTTTGTGAGATTAAAATTAGTTGGCTGCACATTTTGATATGTAGTACTGCAGGCCTGGAGAAATCTGGTGGTTTAAATTTGAAACAGGAATTCCTGGAAACAGAAAACAAACAAACAAACAAACAAACAAAAAAACCCCCGCTCTCTAATACTGAATTATCTGAAGTATCTGAAGATTAGCTTTAAAAAAGTTGAACTATATTGGGATTTTAAATTTTTTATTTTTTTTTCTGTATTGGTGCTTCTAAATGTCAATGAAGTGTTACTTATGTACTGGTCTCTTACACATTTGTTCTTAGCTCTATTTGATCTCCTAAGCTATTTTTTTTCTTTTTTCAGAGGAGGAGCGGAGGGTGAAAGCCAATGATCCTGAACATAATGAAAAATTTCAGTATGCTGTGAGTATAATGCATATTCAGTACCAACTTTGCACAGTGTATTCACATGCAAGTGCATGGATAGTTTTCACTAATGTTGGAGAAATCCCCAAAGCTTTTAAGTTTTTTGATTCAAAGAAGTACTAAGGTCTTATTTGAACTTCCTGGGTCTACACAGTTGAGCTGGAAATCTTTGACAGAGGAGGTTAAATACCCAACCTGACTCTTTCATTTAATTAAATTCAAGGAAGTAGTTTCTTTGTCTGTTACTGGCAGTTGGAATACCTGTTGTTTTATAATACAAGGAATATCAGTATCACCTGAGGAAGAACTGATCTACTTACGTTGGGCACATGGATTTCATCTAAAAACATGAGCCTATTATAAGTAACATCTCATGGAGCCCAGTGGACTCTTGTGAAAAGTGAAACATTAACCCTGTCACTCAGCACTGATTGGCTTCTGTGCACTGCCATCCACTGGGGCATTCAGAGTGCACAGGAGTGTTTTGACTTTTATAGGTGGTGGAGAGCTTAATATCCTCAAAAAAGAATGTGTTCTTTGTATGCATACATATATGTTATAACTCTCAGACTCCTCCTGCTCTACACATATGCAGTGAATTATTTCCCATCTGCCCTACAGACTGTAGCTTTCTCATTCAGTGTTTCCAAAAGAATATATTGATAATGATAAATACAAATCACTGTAGCGACCTCTTTTGATGTAGCGTGTCAACTACTACACAGCTAATGGATTTTTTGAGATCATCATGATCAAATTGTTTAATTTATTTGTCCTTTTTTTCCCTAATTGATCATTGATCATAATGTTTAGCCCACTTTCTCCTAATTGTGCTTTAAAGTAGTATATTGTATAATCTATACAACATACTATAATATGATATAGTTCCTTTTTTCAAAGTCCATGTTCACAGATGTTAAAAGTATTTTTCATTCTGAACATAACTGGTGTGAAAATTATTAAAATAAGAACGCTTTCAAGAATTGTAAAAATTCAGGTTGGGTGGCTTAGTTCTGATTTCATGAAGGAAAGTTGTGGTTTCCTTGGTGCTTTTAAAACTTAAGCTTATTTTTTAAGGGTAGCTTATTTCGAAATAACGCGTCTAGACACAAAATGCATTTCGAAATAGCATTTTGCTATTTTGAAATAGCGTGTCCACACTGATAGGACGCTGAATTGCATTTAAGGCCGGCCGGAACTGGTTCTGGCAGGGCATCAGGTCAGGAGTTACCTTGTGTGGCTGCTGCCTGAGGCTATCTGAGACCTGTGGTTAAAGGGACCCGCCCCGGACAGCTGGTTCTAAGGTTTCCCTGCTTGCTTGCCTACCTCACTGAGGGACAGCAAAGCATTTTTTCTCTGCGTGCTCTGGTTGCCCTCACTCAGGACACCACAGCACTCTGCAGCATGGAGCCAGAGCCGCCCCTGGGCACTCTGGTGCTTCTCCTGGACATGTTGCTGTGAGCCTGGCAGCACATTCTGCTGGCAGTAACAGTCTCCCTGGTGTGCCCCACTGGGGGCTTGTGCCTCATTCCTCCCTCACATCCTTCCACTTACCCCTCCCTAACCCCTTTCCTGCTGTACAATAAAAGACACATGTGTTCATTACAACAAAGCCTCTTTATTGAACAAAACTGGGGTGGGGGCAATGAAACTGAGGTGAGACTGGAGAAAGAAGGTGGGAGAGGGGAGGGGAAAACCTGGCAGGGGGAGACAAGGGGAGGAAGGGGGAGGAGAAGCTCAGGGCTCAGGGTTGGGGGGGTCTCGCAGGCCCAACTGTCTCCCAGAACTGCGGGTGCAGGAACCTCAGCATCCCTGGGGGTGTGGGGAGGGTAGGAAGGAGGAAGCGGGAGGGGGAAAAGGAGTGGGAGAAGGAGCGGTAGCTGGGGAGGCAGTGGGGGTTAGAGCAGCAGGAGGCAGCAAACTTTACCCCAGGGTCGATGACCACCGGGGGGGCACAGACCATCCTGCCTCTCAGGATGTGGTCCACGGCATCAAAATAGGGGCAGGGGTCTGGGTCTGCCCCTGGTTGGGAGCTGCCCCCTGTGGCCCTGGCATACGCCTGCCGCAGCTCTGTTATTTTCATGCGAACCTGCTCCTGGGTTTGCATGTGGCCTTTGGTGGTCAGGCTGGCAGCCATCTGCCTGTAGACGGTTGCGTTCCTCCGTTTAGTGAGAAAATCATGGACGTTGGAGGCATCCCCCCAAACCTGAATAGGTCCCTGATCTCCGCACTGGACCAGGCAGGCGCCCGCCTTTTCCAGCCCCTGGCAGGCTCCTGGGGAGCAGTGGAGGGCTGACTGGCACTGGCTGCCTGATTCATGCTGGGGCCACTGGGTGCAGCGACTGCTGGCTCTGGGATGGCAGGCTTGGAGCTGGCACAGGCACTGTGGCCAGAGTCTACTACCCCTTTAAGGGCTCCGGGGGACGGGGGAGGGAGAGGAGTTTTCTTGGTTGTGCCCAGAGTGGCCACCAGGGCACCCTGGGAAGGGCTGGAGGCCCCCTATTTCGAAATAAGCATCTACACAGCAATTATTTTGAAATAGCAATTTCAAAATTGACGCTATTCCTCGTGGAATGAGATTTACCAATTTCGAAATAAGCCCTCCGCTATTTTGATTTAATTTTGAAATAGCTGTCTGGCTGTGTAGACGCTGGTAAAGTTATTTTGAAATAATGGCTGTTATTTCGAAATAACTTTGCTGTGTAGACATACCCTAACAGACTAACCTGATTTACCAATGTGACATATGACTTTCCTTTCATTGTTATGTTTGCAATTTATAGTGGATTGTTGACTGACTTAATTTAAAAAATAATGATAAGGAGGATGACATTTCTGAATTAGTCATGGAAAGTGACAGTAATTTGTATTTAATGTAGGTTTTGCATTATTAGCTGTTTGCTTGGTTTTGAGAAATCACTATAGTGACTATGTCAGAGATTCAATCCACAATATAAATAATTAACAGTTATTTCTTTCCAAGCACTTGAACTCTAAATACCCTCAAGCACTCAGACAAGCATTAGCCAGTGTATAGGGTTAAATACTTTTTGTGTGTGGCAACTCTAGTTATTTGGCAAGCTAGGAAAAACCCTGAAATGTTAGAAATCTATGTTGGTCTTACTTTTGTCTTTTCTCAGTAGCTTAACTTGCAGCCCTTTTTCAAATGAACAGTAGTTTGCAAGCATATATATGACATCTATAAATTATTATAAACTGTTGGGGGCTTTTTAGTCAGTCCCAGTATTTTTTTTAATTATTTTGAATATTTTAGATTTAGAAAAGAATAAGAATAACTTGAAACCAAACAAAGGACTGTGATTATTCTATATTTTAAAAAGGGCTTTATGTATTACAAAAATTATTTTAGGATCACTGATCAGGCAGTAATAGCTAACGAAAGGACTCATCTAAAAGATAGGCTGTGGAAATTCCTATTTCACAATTTTACAGGAGCCTGATAGTGGAGAGCCAAATGGTATGGTGACTTCTGGTGAATATATTTCCTCTTACAGGAATCCTTCATTTTTAATTGTGCATGTACAGTATAGGCACATCTACACAGCACATCTACACAGAATAACTGACGTTATTTCGAAATAACAAAATGTGCATCAACACAGCAAGCCATTATTTCATGAGGAGTAAGGGAAGTTGAAGGAAGAGTGTTCTTTCTTCAACTTCCTGCTGTATAAACAGTGCCAAAAGCCGAATTAAGCTATTTTGACTTCAGTTACTCAATTGATGTAGCTGAAGTTGTGTATCTTAATTCAACTTTTGCCCTGCTGTGTACATGTGCTCTAATTTAAATCCAGGACCTGTACGGTTTTGATAGCTTTTTAAATAGCTCATTGCTGCAATGATTGGTGGCTGTTTTTTAAAATGAAACATACAAAGATTTTTAAGTAAAGAGATAGAGTAATGAACAAAGATTGAGCCTAAACATGAGCCTAACAGTCTTGACATATTTCTTTTTAACTATGGTCTTTAAAGCCGTGGTTCAATTTGTCAAGCAAATATTTGAATATATTATCCAACATTGTGATGTTTGTTGTACTCCTTTAAGAGTAGAACACTGTCTTGAACTTGGAGTGAATTTACCAAGACCAATAGTTACAATATTTCCTGGAAAAACCACCAATTCCAAGTGTCCCACAACATTTTTAAATCTTGTTGCATAATTCCATAATTTGACAAGTAGTATTTTCACTTAACCAGGAAGCTTATGACATTTTTATATTGTTCAATTGATGTTCCACTTTCAGGGGCTGAAATATAAAGCATTTGGTTGTTTTGCTTTCTCATTTATTTCTTAACATTTCATATATATTTCCATCATTATTATTTATGTATTTATTATTAATACAATTTAGAAAATTCAAAAAAAGCAGATCATATGTTACATATTTTAGTACTAAGCAGAATCTGTGAAACCTCAAATGGCATGTCTTTGCTGCAACTGGATGCCAGCCTTCCAGGGTGGATAGATAGGCTTGTGAAAGCAGGACGTGAGTTAATGTGCTAAAATTAAAAGTATGGACATTGTGGCTTGGGCTTTTAGACCCAGGAGGTCAGGTGGGCTTGAGAGACTGAGGCTGTATCTAGACTACAAAGTTCTATCAGAAAAAGATATGCAAATTGTGGTTCGCACTTTTTCTGTTTTTCTTCCGAAAGAGGCTTTTCTGACAATTGGCCCATGTACACAGGGCCAAATGTCAGAAAAAAAGCCTCTTCCGGAACATCCCTTCTTCCTTGTAGAATGAGGTTTACAGGGATGCCGAAAAAACACATCTGCTTTTCTGAATTTTTTTTCGGAAAAGCAGACTTTCCTTGGATGCAGCAGAGCTTTTCTGGGATACCTCTGGTATCCTGGAAAAACTCTGCAGTTTAGATGTACCCTGAGCCCAAGTTGAAATGTCTACATTGCTCTTTTTAGAGTGTTAGCTTGAGCCCCACTAGCGTAAGTCTACTCTCTTCCCAGGTATCAAGGCTTGCTTTCAGTGACTATGAAAACATACCTTTAGACCTGTGGTTCTCGAACTTTTTGGCCCATGGCCCCCTTGGCTCAGTACAAACCTTTCCGTGGACCACCAGTTGCTAATGGAAACTCACCATTGATTACATAATTATGCCCAAGCCATTTTGCTAGTGCTACAGCTAGGGAGAACGGTTTAATTTAACCAGTAAGAAAGGAAATATTAATTTAAATTATTAAACAGATGAAGCACTTTAAATTTCTCATCTTGGTTTATCAAACTTCATTTTAAATAAAGTAAAATATTAATTTATGTCCAACACAACCTTTATGGGTCAGTAGCCACTGACCCACAGAAAAATCAGTTGGGGACCACACAAGTGAGAAGAAAAAACAAACAAAAAAACCTCCTCCAAAAGTCCTCAACCCTCATTGATGTGGCCCCCCCCAACTGAGACACTTCACTCCTTTGGTGCTCCAGTCGCATCAGAGGAGGGGGAGGGACAGAAAGGAAAGTTGTTCAGGGGTTCTCATAGGCCAAATTCACTCTTCTGGGGTTCCAAGGTTAGTGGATTTTGTGAACTCCCCCTAGGCTCTGGGGTTGGGACAAAAATAAGGGGTCCAGTGTGCAGGACATGGCTGCCAGTGAGAGAGATGGGGGTGCAGGATCTGGGCAGGAGGTGGGGTGCAGCAGGGGTGAAGGTGCAAGGTCTGGGTAGGAGGTAAGGTATAGAAACAGGCTGGGAGTAGGATGTCTGGCCAGGGGAAGGGGGCAAGAGTAAGGGAAAGTGCAGTGTATGGCCAGGAGGGAGGGTGCAGGAGCAAGGGAGGGTGCAGGAGCGGGCTAGAGGTAGGTGTCTGGCCAGGAGGAAGTTTGTTCTTAATTATCAATTTAGTAAATCCCCCAAACTTCCATTAAATTAAAGAGTAAATATTCTCATATCTGGTGGTAATAGTTTCTAAGTCTTAATTCATATGTTTAATTAGTATTTTTGAACTTTTTCTGTGTATTGCAATATTTAATTTCTCTTCTACAGCCATTCTTGTGTGACATATTTCCATTGTGATATTAAGAGCTGGGTGAAACCTTGTTATGATTAATGTTAAAACCTCATTAAAACTGGAGTGTGAATACTTCTTTCACTTAAGATTCTTGTTAAAAACACTCAAGGGGGTCACACCTAAAATGAGGACTAACAGAGTCTGCTCAGAAATTAGCACTATGTGGGTAGGGAATTCCACTACGTATTGTGACCAGGGTGGATGTATGTGTGAGAATGAATGTGGAAAAACAAAAACTGAGAGATACTGAGGAGGAAGAAAGCAAAGCAGTGGACATTGATTACAGTATATATTGCTGGAACAAGAGAGAGTTTTTCAGTCTGGTGCTGGATAAAGTGGCTTAGGGCTGTAAACAGGGTTGAATTAATATTTTGTGGGCCTGGCACCAAACATATTTTTGGGCCCCCATGAAGGCATTATCGGCCCCTTCTGAGTGTGAGCCTGGTGTGGCAGTGCTATTGGTGCCACAGTATCCCTGGTACTGAATCTCAGAGGCATTTTTCACTTTGATCACACACATCTGCATTATTATATGTGCTGTCATACACAGCTTCCTCATTCCCCGGGTTTTTCTCATTGAGCCATAACCATGTAGGTTTACCAGTATCCTCAGTGAGCAAACATTTCATAGTGACCAGGGGAAACGCCCCACAGATTTATCTCCTTCCTCATTTGGATAGTCTACTGTCATGTCTCCAGTACCACCCTATTTCTCCAATCACTCTAAGTCAGGGTGGGGAACCTTTTTTGAGTCGGAGGCCACTGACCCACAGAAAAATGAGTCGGGGGCTGCACACAAGTGAGAAGCAAAAAACAAACAAACAAAGAAAACCCCTCACTGATGTGGTCACCAACTGAGAAAAAGAAAGACACTCCCCACATTTCCCTTGCGCACCAGAGCCTATGGGGGCCCAGCCTAGTAGATTTTGTGTGCTCCAGCCCTGCAATGGGACAGCAGTGGGGCTGGAGTGCCAGCATGGGCTCCCTAATGCTAGGGGACCCCTGAAGGGTCCAGATGTGGCCCGTGGGCCGCAGGCTCCCCACTCCTGCTCTATGTGGTTGTGGTCTCAGATCAATAAAGTTCCACAACCAGCAGATACCTGATCAATTCTAACAAATCCCTCCCTCATCACCCATCCTGCCATTAGAGCAAGCCCTGAAGTGAGGAGTTAGGCTGATGACTTCAGGTTCCCAGGGGCTTTCTCCCTCTACTTTTATCTACATGCTAGTCTACTACCTGGTCATCACCACCACTTTTTCCTATGCTTGTTTCCCTTCTTCCTTGGATGCCCCTTCTGAGCTTGGGTGGCCCAGTGTTACAAAGCCACTGGTGTCATGGTAAATCCACTACTGGCTCTAAGCAAATAAATTGTTTGTTTTTTTTAACTTTGTGCATTCTTTGGAAATATATGAGACTGAATGAAAGAAAATACCAGACCCCACCAATTTCTCCTACTAACTGGACTATCCCTGTGCCCCCAAACTTTGGCTAACCAAAGCTTTGCTAGGGGCAGAAAAGGGGCAACACTGATGTTAGCAGTGATGTTCACTTTGAAAGTGAGGACTGATAATGGATGTGCTTGCAGAAATAAAATATGACCAGTGGGATTTAAAACCAGACCTAAAAGTGGAGTTGGAGATTTCACAAAAGGAATTAAGGTATGTACCTGGAGGTTTGCCAGAAAGGGATCAGAAATGACTTGCAGGCAGAGGTGAAATCTCTGGATAAGGAACTAAAAAGTATCTGCAGAGATTGGGACGCCTAGCTGCAAAACTCCTGGTCCAGAATGGTAAAACAGATTGATGAGGCGTCTAGCAATCTCACTGCCATAGATCAGAAGCTTTTCCATGAAATAGTGGAGACCAAGCTAGCGTGAGGCAATCTGGAACTAGCTAACCAAGAGGAATTGCAGAAAAGACTTAAGGAGCTGAAAATGAGCTCCAGAAGGAAATCAAAGGGTCAGACCACAGTGGAAGGCTGACGCCTGAATAAGGAATTGAACCAGCCAGAGGACTTGGATAAGACTAGACATTTACAACAGTTTTCTACTCCATTTGTAAACCGCAGAGGCCCAAAGAGAGAGCTGTCTGGCTGTCCCAGCTCAGATAATGCAAAAGCCCATTATATTTGAGGGAAAAACTCCCAGGGATGCTTTATTTTTTGCTCAATTCAATATTATAGCTCAAATGAGTGACTAGGATGAGGGACAGAAAGGGGAGTTTACTAGCAGCCAACTTAGGTGGCCAGACTCTGATTGGGCTGCACAACTCACCCCAGAAAATATGCTAAGTTATGAAATGAGCTCTCAGTTTTGCTCTAGCCATCTATTTGAGTTGGCCAGGCATAACTAAAAGCAAATAGGAGGAAAAGAAGAAATCCCACCTAAATTGGCAGAAGACTTGCTGAAACTTGTGCTCCTGGTATACGAGATACTACCAAGACCTCCCTCCACCCCCCAGCATCTCCTTTTTCACTATTTATGCTGGACACTAAGAAATTAATCATTCAGAGGGGTGGATTTGCACCTCTTTGGCTAAATTGCAGGAGAGCTGATTTGTGGATCATCTATGTTTAGTTCATAAGATAATAAAGGGTTTAATAATCAGTCCTGGGATCAGTTAAACTTTAGGGCTTGTCTACACTGGCACGTTTTGTCACCAAAAGGTAATGAGAGCATTTACACTGCAATGCAACTTTTGTCAGGAAAAACACCCTGTTTTGGCAACAAAAAACATCCAGTCCAGCGAGAGACTTTTTGCCTTTTCCCTTCCCTTTATTGTTGACAAAGAGCCAGTGTGGACTCTGCTTTGTTTTGTCAAAAGAACTGGCTTCTGTAAGTAACCCACAATGCCTTCGTCGGTGGCTGTGCTCAGTGTTTTGTGATGTCTGCTGCCCTGCAGGCATGCACCCCCTCCCATTTCAAAGCTCTGGGAAGTATCTGACAGCTGAGTGAGCTGCTCCATTTGGGGAACAAAAAAAGAGCAAATCATTGGAATGCTTCTGTTCTGCTCTGTTAGAAACACAGCAGCAGGCAAACTTCTGTTTCAGAGGGAAGGCTGGCGAGACTGCTGTGCTGCTTTGACATTTCTCAGCACAGAGAGCTCACAGAGATACAAGAAAATGCTAAGAGGCACCGGGATCAGCACTGCCTTCCTACAACACTGCACTGTGGGATGTTTACCCACATTGCTTTACTCTGTCCATTGACAGGGTACTAGCAACATGTCCATGAAATGTCAACAACAGGAGGCAATAAAACTGGTTTGACTGGTTTTCATTTTTGGCGACTTTTGCATGTCGACAGCACTTTTGTCGCCAAATCTTCCCAGTGTATACATTGCCTTATTCTTTAATGACTTGTGCATAGTCACCTACTATGAAAATTTACACACCATGTTCTGCTCCGATTTGCTTCTGTACAAGACCATTGGAGTTAAGATTTCTGTTGATGATACACGAGCTGATAGAATCCAGCTCTCTTTTGTTGAACTGTATGATATTGTAGTGCTGGCAGGAGTTAAAATAAATTTCTACTATTTTTATCTATAAAGTAAATATTGTTCTGAATACAAATAGGAAGTTGACTAAGAAATTGCCATTTTAATACACTTTTTAACAATGCTGTCTTGCATGCACATGACAAAATCCCAATAATACTTATGTCCTTTATGCATAATGTTCCTACATGCTTATAAATGAAAAGTTTTAAAATTACTGATAAATGGAGAACCCTGGAAGGTATACATAGTCATGAGTCTCTTTAGGGCTCTAGTGCCATTCAGGAATTGTATATTGCTCAGGCAACACTGTCAGGGTGTGTCTAGATTACAGGGTTTTGTCAACAAAAGTGGTCTTTTGTCGACAAAATTATACCTGCGTCTACACTACCTCCGCGTTCTGTCAACAGTAAGTCGACAGAAAGAGGCAGTTTTGTCGACAGCAGTAAACCTCGTTTTATGAGGAAGAACGCCTTTGTCGACAGAGATCTGTTGAAAAAAGGTGTGTGTGGACGCAGGGAGCTAGTTCTGTTGACAAAAAAGGCCTCCAGGAAGAAGCCCTGGTGGACAGTCTAGCCTTTACATGTACAACACCTCTGTGGTTCCTGGCCGCAGCCTCTTAAAGGCACAGGCACCCAGACAGGCCTTGCTGTCCAGCAGCTAGCCAGAGCACCCGTGCCAGCCATGTCCCAGCCTCAAGGCCCCCCTGGCCCTTCTCGGGACAGAGACAAGGACCCACCCAGGGGCATCAAAAGGTGGGCACAAGCCTGGTCAGGGCCAGAAATACAAAACCTCCTGGAACTCTGGTCTCAGGAAGAAGTCCTGCAGGCCCTGCAAACACGCTGCAGGAATGCGGACATCTACGAGCACCTGGCCCAGGGACTGGCCACCAAAGGGCATCACCCCTGCACCATGGCACAAGTCAGGGCCAAGGTAAAGGAGCTGCGGCAGGGATATGCCAGGGCCCGGGACCAGAGCTCCCACTCCGGGGCAGCCCCCGAGACCTGCTCTTACTACCAGGAGTTGGAGCAGATCCTGGGCGGTGGGGAAGCCCAGACTCCACTGCGTGTGGTGGAGTCTGGGTTACCCCACCACATCATGGACTGACCCCTCCTGAGGGAGGAAGACCAGGTAGCAGAGGCGGGAGAGCTGCACCAGGAGGAGGAGGAGGAAGAAGAGGAGGCAGCAGGACCCAGACCCCAGAGGCCTCCCAGGCGTCCATGGACATCGGGGAGGAAACATCAGGTGAGTGCTTTGAGGGGTCACCACACACGGGTGGGTTGGCAGTGTGGGGAGCCAGCTAGCCCCATTGCCACTGTGGGGCCCCTGTGAGGCTTTCAGGCCGCTGCCCAACTCACATGCAGTATCACGTGTAACACCCCTGAGTCTTCTGTCCAAAGGAGAGCCCCCTGACAGCCACGGCATGCCCTCGGGGACAGCAGGGGTGCACACAGACAGTGATTGTCTCCTCCTCTTTTCCTCCACAGCTGGACCCTCTACCCAACAGGGGAGCACCACACCCGCCCCACCACCATCCCGGACCCGTGGCACCCGCAGGCACTGGCGGGTCTACACGGACCTGCTGAGGGGAGCACGTAGTGACCCTGCAGGACCTGAACAGGACACTCCAGCAGAGGACGCAGGCAGAGGCCGAGTGGCGCACCAGGCTGCTGGATGAGCTGGTTCAGCAGCGCACTGCCATCTGTGCCACAATACGGGAGGTCCTTGGCTTGCCTGCCCCTGTCACGGGCACCGCTCCTCCTGCATGCCAGACCCCTGCTCCTCCAGCTCCCCCAGGCCCTCCAGGCCCCCCTTCTCCCCCCTAGCCCGCCCTTCCTTCCTTTCCCCCCCAGCCCCTCCTGTTCCCGAGCCCTCACAGGCCCAACAGCTGCCCCCTGCTCCTGCCCAGGCCAGGACTAGGTCTCGCTCCACCCGATCCCAAGGCTGTGGTGATGCCAGGACACAGGAAGGTGGCAGGACCCTGCGATTAGGGAAGCAGCGGCCTACTTGAGCCCCCCTCCCCCTCCAGGTTTTCAGTCCCCCTCCCCCTTCCAGGTTTTCAGTCCCCTAACACCCCAGTTAAAGGTTATTTCAGTTATATAACAAAATCTTTATTTTTGAGTGAAAGTTTTGCCTTGTCTATAAACATGCGAACAGTACACAGAGAATTTTTTTTTTTAAACAGTTAGCAAATTTTCTTTACTGATAGTGTTTCTAATAAAAAACCAATGTCTGTGTACAAAGAAAACCGGGTGTGTATGTATTCTTTATGGGAAGAGGGTGAGGGTAGTGGAGGGACAGGTAGGAGTAGGCCAGGCCAAACCCCCCATGGGGGAGGCCCTGGGGAGAGTCAGTGGGCTCCTTCTGAGAATCTCTCCTTCAGGGCTTCTCGGATTTGGACACCCGCCTGGTGAGCCTGGCGGATGGCAGCCGTCAGGGGCTGCTGAAATGGCCTGTCCTCACCCTCAGCACCTGATCCCCACTCCAGCAGGAAGGCCTCCCCTTTCCTATCCACCAGGTTATGGAGGGCGCAACATGCAGCCATCACCTCCGGGATGTTGCATTAGCCCATCTCTAGCCGTGTGAGGAGGCAACGGAACCTCCCTTTCAGCCGGCCAAAGGTGCATTCCACCTGGATGCGAGCCTGGCTAAGATGCGTGTTGAAAAGCTCCTTGCTCGCATCCAGGTGGCCGGTGTAGGGCTTCATGAGCCACAGCATCAGGGGATAGGCTGCGTCGGCCACTATGCGCACTGGCATCTGCACGTCCCCGAGTGCAAGGTGCCGCCGGGGGAAAAATGTTCCTGCCTGCAACCTGCAGTACAGGTAGGAATTCTGGAATATGCGGGCATCATGTGCCCGCCCTGACCACCTGACACAAATGTCCATAAAGTGTCCCTGGTGGTTGAACAGGGCCTGCAGCACCACTGAATAGTAGCCCTTCCGGTTTATAAATTGGGCTGCTCGATGGGGCGTTACGCGGATTGTGATGTGTGTCCCATCGAGGGCTCCTCCACAGTTCGGGAAGCCAAGGGTGGCAAACCCGGCAATGATGTTGTCCAGGTCCCCGAGACGAATGAGCCTCTTCAGCAGCTACGCATTGATGGCCCTTACCGCCTGCAGCACAAGACAAATAGACAGACAGAAACCAGGGAGTTAGACAGGTTACCTAAGCGCTTGGGAGGAGAACCTCTCACCTCCCCCCACCCTTCCCCTTGTCAGGACGCCTCCCTCCCCTGCATCAGTGCAGGGATGGCCGAGGAGCGGCCTCCAAGTGCCACTCCATCCCCCACTCCCTCTTGCCCTTGCGTGGCAGTCCCCCTTTCTCACCCCCCCATCCCCCACTCAGCAGGGCCTGTCCCCCGACAGTGACTTACCTCCATCAAGATGGCCCCAACGGTAGACCTCCCCATGCCAAACTGGTGTCCCATGGAGTGGTAGCTGTCTGGGGTGGCCAGCTTCCACAGGGCGATTGTGACCCGCTTCTGCAGGGGGATGGCGAGCCGCAGGTGGGTGTCCTGGTGTTCCAGAGCAGGGGGTGACTCAGGCACACAGCTCCAGGAATGTGGCCTTCCACATCCGGAAGTTGTGGAGCCAGTGGTTGTCGTCCCAGAGCTGCATGACGAGCCGGTCCCACCAGTCCGAACTCGTCTCGTGCCTCCAAATCTGCCTGTCCCCCAAAAAGTTTGGGGGCAAGGGCAGAGCTCCTGCATCCCAGACGAGGGTCTCCTTGGTGTGGTCCGGGTCCATATGGGGCAGGAGATTCATGACAGAGTCATGCAGCCAGTGGCGGATATAGGGCAGGGCGAGAGGGGTGGCTGCCCCGGGCCCCGCGCTTCAATAGGCCCCACGCACGCGCACCGCGCACGCTACTTCTGGTCGGCTGCTGCCGAGGTGCATGCGCGAAATTGTGCCACTCTAGGCCCCGCGTCACTGCCCTGGGCCCCGCAAAATTATCATCCGCCCCTGCATGCAGCTGCAGCAGAAGCTGCGGTATGGCAGCATGGGACCATTGCCTGCCCAGGGGCAGCTCAGGCTCCATGGCCAAATAAAAGGTGAAAAGCAGAAAAAAAAACAGAAAATAAACTGCTGTGGTGTCCGAGGAAGCAGGGTAACCAGAGCAAGAACTGCAGCAGCTTTGCTTTCCCTCTAGGAGATAGGCAAGCCAGAAGCAGGAGCAGAGCAACGGCTGTCCAGGGGGATCCCTTTAAGCACGTGTCTCTGCAAAGGGCAGGCAGCAGCAACTGGAAAGAAGGCACTTCCGGGTGCCTTCTTTGTTCGACAGAGCGTCCGGCAGTCTAGACGCTCTTTTTTGAAAAAGCGGATCAATTTTATCGATCCGCGTAATGTAATCTAGACGCTCTTTTTCAACAGAGGCTTTGTCGGCAGATACTGTCGACAAAGCCTCTGTCGACTGAGGGATGCAATCTAGACATAGCCTCTGAGTTTTATTAACACAAGTGCCCCTTATGGGAATTGCAACATTATGTTCTCTGGAGCCATGAGTTACCCTCTGCATGAATAACATGCACAGATTTCTTTGGTGTTATCATTATGGTTCTTGACATAATGTAAGATTTTAGGGTTTATTCTTGATGAATCCCATCATGAGTCTGTGACACTAATTAGCTGAGTCCCTTGCTTGTAGTGATTTACTTCAATTGGATGAGCTTATCATGATCTATTCATTGCAGAATGAATAAAGGCCTGGTGTCAACATAAAAATCATATCTGAAAACACTGTCATGTGGTGAAAAGTATTTTAAATTTAACATTATTTCAATTGCAACACCAAGATGGTATCCATAGCGAGATAAAGGTTTATTTCCTGATCTCATTGTGTACATTTATTAGTATATGTTACAAAGTTTGTTAAGGGTACTAGAGTACTGGAAATGGATACTTAAGTTGTTGTTTGCAAAAATTCAAATAAATAAAATCTCACTTTGTTTGGACATTGAAAAGAGACTGCGTTCCATTCTTGTTTCAGCTGGTCAGTTTCATTATATTCATTCTCACACATGATCATAATATCACTATTGTTTGTTTGGGTTTACAGCACTGCAGGAGAATGTTTAAATAACCCATATCCATGTTTTGTTTTCATTGGAGTTAAACACACACATGTATATGCTTTCACTGCACAGCAGATTTTGTAATCTTCTCCCTTCTTTGCTACTACCTTTTGCTTTGTAGTAATATTGATTTAGCTACCATCTCTTGGGGAGATGGATTAACTATGCTGATGGGAAAACCCCTCCTATTGTGGTAGTGTGTCTACACCAGGGTTGGGCAAAGTCTGGCTCACAGGCTAGACAGGTCCACATGCCACTGAAAGTGGCTGGCTGCTGGGCCCAGCTTATGTCCCACCCTTGGGGGTGGAGGGGTCTCCACACACTGCCCACCATCCCCAGCACAATCCTTGCAGGATCAGTGCTTGCCTGCATATGCAGCACATGGAGATCCACTGTCCCATTCTCCACAAGTAGTGCACCATGCAGAGATACACACTGGCCCCAGCAGCTGGCCTCTTTGAGCTGCCTGTAGTATAGGGAGTCTGCCCAAGGGTCTTGCTGGACTGCCAGCCAGGAGCTGCCTATGGTAAATGCCTTCCATCCAGAGCCTGCACCTGACATACCACCCTCTCCTACACTCCAACCCTCTGCCCCAGATCACAACCTCCTCCTGCACCCAAACTTCCTCACAGACCCTGCACAACTTTCTATCTCCTTCCCAGGTCAGAAATCTCTCCTGCACCCAACCCCCTTCCGAGATCTTGCATCCCCTCCTGCATCCTAATCCTCTGCCCCAGGTCACAACCCCCTCCTTCACCCAAACTCCCTCACAGATCCCTCCTGCACTCCAATCATCTACCCTGAGCTCTCTTCTGCACCCAACCTCTATCCCAGAACCTGCACGCCCTCCATAATATAATAGAAAAGTGTAGCCCATGACCACTTACCAAATTCTTGGAGTGGCCCCCTTCAAAAATGATTGCCCAACCCTTGTCTACATTGACGTGCTATAGGGGCACAGCTTCAGCCGTAGCATTTCAAATGTGGACAAGCTGAAAGTCTCTTCAAGTATAAAAGCTCAATTTCAAATTTCTTTGCTCATTGGAAAATGAGTATTAGTATGTTAGTCTGGCTGTATGCAGCTGGCATTGGAGATTAATGTTGCTAAGTCTTAAAAACTATGTAATATTTTGGAATATTACATCAGTATTAAATAACTTGGTAGCCCCAACTTACTTCTCAGTGTGAAACTACTTGCTTCACAATGAGTCTACAAATAACAAAATTACTTTTAATAAAATTGACTTTCTCCTCCCAACAGTGATCTATTTCTCCCCACTATAGAAATACTGTATATAGTGATGAAAAACAATATGATCTTTTCTCACTTTTCTCTGCAGCGGCTATTCAAAGTAACCACAGCTTGTGTTCACATCTCTCCTTTGTAACATAAAGGAAAAATTCCCCTTCCTATTCCATAAAGAAGAGACATTTACTTAGTTAACTTGCACTATTTTGTTATACATAGTAACATTTTGTATCAGCCAGTATAACGTTCTTAGTTTATTATTAGGTTTCCTGCTATTATATCTTATGGAGGTACTACCAGACATCAGTTATAGCTTAATTTTGTGCCTGTGTACCAATTGTCAGGTTGGTTCAGTTAATAGCATGTTTTCCTTTGGGACTAGAGGCCAAAGGCTTATGGATTTGCACAGTCATGTAGAGTCAGCTGCTATTCTCTGGATGAGATGTTTATTTCTTGTTGCCTGTTCTAGCTGGACATTAGATATACAATTTTTAAAAAAATCATTAGTATTATTTTGAATAAAATGCTGTTTGTTCTCTGTAGGCTTTTGACAGTAGCTTTGTGTGTATGTGTGTGTGTGTATTAAATAATAGCAAAGGCATTGGATCTCAGTTCCTAGCTTTGGTGTGAAACAACAAGCATAAACTTAGGAACAGAAGACTACGAGAACAAAAAATAAACTGGTTCTCTTAATATTTAAAGACATATAGAAGATGATTTAACTGCTCTAGTTGAACAAGAATGAAAACACCATGCATTTACATGAATTCTGTTGCTTGGCAAGGATGCACCCCCAAAGCTACCCACTCCAGCTTTATATTCTATAGAGCACCAATTCCTGTCTAGATGAAAGCATGATGGTTTAATTCTGGTAAAACTTTGATCAGCATATCTGGTATTATGCAAACAAACATTCTAACTGTATTTTGATACTAGTTTAGTCAACTTTTTTATTGGAATAACCAGGCAGGATTGTATTGAAAATCACCCTTTTAGAGCTCTTAGCTAGTGCTTTCAAATGTGCCTGAGGGAGTTAGACACTCCAATTCCTGTAACCGTGATGAGTATCTCACAAGACCTTGATACTGTTAGTCTCAGCTTGGGATTCTCACATTCAGCAAATAAGCATGCAGACCACTCCCTGAGGCTATGTCTACACTCATGCTTCTTGTGCAAGAAGCCTTTTGCACAAGAGTTTTTGCATTAAAACTTCTTGCGCAAGAGCACGTCCACACCACCTCAAAGCACATCGCAAAAGTGATGTGCTTTTGCACAAGAAAGCGTCCACACTGCATGGACGCTCTTGCGCAAGAAAGCTCTGATGCCCATTCACAGAATGGCCATCAGAGCACCTGTGCTTTTTCCCATAGGGGTTTCTTGTGCAAGAAACCCCCTCTGGAGTATCCACACTTGCCTTCTTGCACAATAGCTGTAGCGCTAAAAGCAGTTATGCCTCAGAAAAGGAGGTTTACCTATGGTGGAAAAAGCCCTTTGTTCTGCCGTTTAACTGCCCATTTAACTGCGTAAGAACTCATTTGAGGTGTGGATGCTCCGCAGGTTTTTGTGCAAAAACAGTTGTTTTTGCGCAAAAACCTTGTAGTGTAGATATAGCCTAAGTGTCTGCATGCAGTGCAGTCTGCCATGGTTCAGCAACTCTGATTCTAGCAGTCTCTTTACAGCCCCACTTTGGCTTCCACCAGCCCTGATTACAACTAGCAAGGTGACCCAACATACTCCCAGTCCTTTTCCCCCAAACATGTGCTCTGCAATGGCCAGCCCGCTTTTGGACTGTTCAGAGAAATAAGATTCATTTGTTCCTTTAAAGAGACCAAAGCACATCACAACTTAACTGGTTAAATATGCTCTTCCTTGCAAATGCAGCATTGAGTAGGTTTGTAGTAAAAACAAAACAAAATTTTTAACAGGACCAATGTTCCCTCCAATTTTTTCCATCTAGAATCACAGAACACTAGAACTGGAAGGGACCTCAAGAGGTCATCGAATCCAGTCCCTTGCCCTCACGGCAAGACCAAGTAACGTCTAGACCATCCCTGATAGATGTCTATCTAACCTGCTCTTAAGTATCTCCAGGGATGGAGATTGCACAACCTCCTTAGGCAATCTATGTGCAGAATAAATGTTGTTATGTGCACAGAGACATGTGAGGATGTGCACCACCAGTAGAAACACATGTTGCCAGCCGCGGGCCCAGTGCTAATCAGCTGGGTAGCATTTGAATTTCTCCTGGGCAGCCACCCAAGCACTCAGATTAGAAGGGATCACTGAACAGGACATAGGCTAAGTGATATCAAGTAAAAGGAATAAAGTTAGAAAGGGTCTCAAGCAAATAAAAGTGTAATTATGCCTCTAAAAGTTTAAAACTTAATCTATCAAAGGATGAGCTTTGTTGAAGATGGCTTTCTTCACCCACAGTCTTCCAGCAAGATGATGTCTGGCCCTCTCTTCAAGCAGAATCTTCTCTAGAAGCCCCAAAGTGGTAGTTCCTTTGTTGTCTTAGGTGGAAGATAGTGCGTAAGCAGATCTCCAAACTATATTCAATTTCCAGAGACTTCAGTCTCTCCCTTTTTGAAGCCCCCATCTTTCTCAGCTTGCAAGAGGTCCGGTTTCTGGTATCTGTTTAGTGATGGATGATGAAGTTGGCTTCTATTTTTGCTTATAACTTCCAAAGTTCGATACCTTTGTTTCAAGAGGCAGGATGACCTCATGCTGTTCTTCCTTTCTTGTGGGTATGCTATTACCTTGTATGTGTATGGGGCTGCCATTGTTTTGATTCCTCTCTGCTTAATTTACAGAGGAGACAGGAGCCTTCTTTCCTGTCTAGGAGGGAGTTCCTGTTTGGCCACAGACTTTAAAGCACAATCTCTTTAAGTATACTTATTCTCTCATGTAGAGCATTTCAGAATTATATTAATCACCAGTGTGTCATTAGCTTTTGGAAAAGATCTGACTGTATAAAGTTTTATAATACAATAACGTGGTATACAATCTGTTGATTCAATTGCTTGCACTTGAGGTTAAGCCCCCTGTCTATACAACAGTAAACTTTTGAGATGGATTCTTCTGAAGGTCATCACTCAAAGTAAAATTAATTCAAGCCGTGAAGAAGGTGACATGGAGTTTGGTGGTAAAGGAAACTCAATGCTGTTTCTTCCCCTACTGGTGTTCGCTAAAATGC
The DNA here is from genome assembly GCA_019425775.1 of Rafetus swinhoei. Taxonomy (NCBI): domain Eukaryota; kingdom Metazoa; phylum Chordata; order Testudines; family Trionychidae; genus Rafetus; species Rafetus swinhoei. Next base: position 25,549,777 of record CM033442.1, on the reverse strand, counting down.
AATATACACATAACTTTTAATACATACCGTGTACATACATCACACAAGAATGTTAATGATCAGTGAGTTGTTAGTTTTCAAATGGTACCTCACAAGGCATATTTTGTACAGTAATAGGTAGAGTGTAAATATAGGGAAGCTTAGAGTCACAGTAAGCATATGCATAAATCTTTGTGGGATCACAGACTTAAGTATCACAGAGTTAAGTATTTGTAAGCCCCAAGTCATCTTTGGTTTATTATCCCCAGTTTTTTTTCTCATCTCAGTAATTTGGTTTGCAATATTACTTGGACTAGTTTAGCCTACTGGTATATTTCAGTCCCTCTGAGAAATGGGAATAAGAGTTAGATACTCTCTGGGGAATAAAAGTTAGAAAAATTGTGAGGAGAAAATTAAGGGTTGACAAATACATAGGTACAAAGTGTTGATCATAGAGCTATAAAGATTTTAAGGCTGGGTTGTGTAAAAGGGCTATAATGCAAAGTCTCATCCTTTTCTTCCCCTCACCTCATAGAAAGGCTAGGCCCTAAAATCTTGGAGAAAGTTCACTTCTAGGGTGCCTGGGGTACAAGTCAGTCCAAATAAAGCAACAAATAGCAGAGAGATGGGTGGGGTCATAGCTCTGTCATCTGTTGCTAACTTTGGAACTGTCCAGGTCATCCATTGGAGAATTTGCTGCACCATCCAAAAAGTGGTGCATCCTTAACAGTTCTTTGATTCCACATAGCCGGGAGGAACTATGGTGTGTCCTGAAGCATAAAAATATTTGATTAAAATTTATATTAATATTTATTAAAATTATATTTTAAAAATGAAATAAATAAACAAGTTTGTGTGTGTGTCACCTTTCCTCTCAGTGTATCTTAGTAGGTTTTATGTTCCTCCTTGGGGTCTTTTTTTCTATTTGACTTTTTTATATATTGTGTTTTAAATTTTTTTTTTTAAATGGAGATGCCTATCTTGTAGAACTGGCAGGGACCTTGGAAAGGTTATCAAGTCCAGTCCCTTGTCTTCACAGCAGGACCAAGTACCATCCCTGGCAGATTTTGCCCTAGATCCCTAAATGACCCCCTCAAGGATTGAACTCACAACCCGGGGTTTAACAGGCCAATGCTCAAACCACTGAGCTATCCCTTCCCCAGCAGTCTGGCTCTGGTAAAGAAGAGAAGGCAAGTTTTTGGGAAAGATAAGTGCTCGTCAGTAAATTCTAGAAAATGAGGAAATAGTTGTTGGTGCCGATTTAAATGGGAATGTTGGGAGAGACATGGATGGATAAAGTAGAGAATGTGGTGACCAGGGCTATGGAATTTTTAAATGATGGAGAAAGCATAGTGCAACTGGCACAAGATCATGATCTAGTAGTCTCCAAAATTTTTTTTTAAGAAAAAAGTAGGATTAGATTCAGATTGGCTACTTCCTTGTTTCCTGGTAGGAAATAAAAAATATAAAATACTGCAAAGTGATTGCAGAAGATAGTCCTACTAGTCAACATATACCTCTCATCTCAGATATGTTTGTTTACAATAAAGGTACAGAGAACATCAAATAGGATATCACCAAAGATAAAGGGTGAAAAACTACAGGGGAAGACTGAGAATAATGTTAAGGAGTAGGTTACGATGAAACTAAGCTTGGCACCACTTCTGGAAGAGTGGATAAATTTTGAGATCTTATGATCAGATATATTGAAGAGTGATAAGTTGTGTATGAATCAAAAGAGAAAGCCTTTGTTCAAAAATAAACTTGGTGGGAAAACATCAGAGAAAAAAGTTTAAAGTTTAAACTCTGTCAAAGGAGTAGGAGCAATGAGGAATACTGGATGGAGGCATACACACATGTAATGAAATTGGCCAGGAATATACTTGCAAAATGAAAGTAAAGGTCTTTGGAGAACTTTATGCAAGATTTGGAGCAAAGGAAGTGGGAAAAGAAGGCGAAAGCATGGGACAAAAGGAAATGAGTGAGGCTCATCAAGGTAAAACTGGTAAGGCGTTGACTGATGATAGATAAAGAATCAATGTAAAAGATATTTTGAACCATTTTTTAAAAAGAAAACCCAAGAGAACAAAGCAGCTTCAAAAATGATGAACTCATAATGGAGCCTCTCACGCCTGATGAAAAATAAGCCCTATGCAAGACAGAATCCCTACTGGGGCATGGAGGAAGCTTGAAATAGAATAATAGACTCATCGGACTGGAACGAACCTTGACAGGTAATCAAGTCTAGTTCCTTGCACTCATGGCAAGACCAAGCACCATCTAGATCATCCCTGGCAGGTGTCTGTCTAACTTGCTCTTAAAAATCTCTAGTGACTTTTCTCCCTCCTCCTTCTATGTAGTAGGAAGATACCAGTAAGATTAAAAGGGAAAGGCTATAAAATGGTGGTCCACCAGGTTTAATGTATGACAGTGCATGATCTGTTCCACAGAAATAAAGGTTAAGATGGACCAGTGATGTAAGTAAGAAAGACCACAGGAAAAATTAGTATGTTAATGATGTGCTCAAATGAAAAATGGGGGAGTTCCAGCTTAAAATATTATAGTCATGTAAACCATGGTCCTAACAATTATGTGTCATAAAGAGATATTAGCATGTGGTGTGATAGTGGTTAGGGCACTGAACAAGAGCACTTTGGAAGGAGGGAACTCATAGAATAGTTCCTGCTTAGTGGGATTAACTCAAGGAAGAAGAAAATTTGTATTACCATGGTTCCTACAAGTCCATGTAATAGAGCCCGACCATGTGGTGCTAGCAGCTTACAAACTACAAGCAAAAGGATAGTCCTTGCCCCAAAGGTCTTATAATCTAAGTAAGCACTTATATTTTCACATTTGGAAGGACCAGCTGTAGGGATGAGAAGATGTTGCATTTTGTCATTTCTGTTTGTTCATTGCTCTCTTTGCACCTGCTCAATAATGACTCAATCTAATTCCCAGTGAAGTCAAATTAAAATTCCTGTTGACTTCAGTGGGAGATGGATTGAGCCCTAGGAATGGAGTTGGGAAAAACAGTCCATATTATTTAGACCAGGGGTGGGAAATAATTTTTTACCAGGGGCCACTTCAGAAATTTTTGAAGTGGCCCCGGGCTGCTCTGGAAGGGGCAGAGCCTCAGACATAAGGGGTGGGACCAGCACACTTCCCTGCTTCCCCACCCACAGACCATGATTGGTCTGGCAGTGGGGGAGTGAGTGAAGTCTTTGCCCCCTTCCAGAGGTTCCTTCTAGGTGCCCGTGCCCATGCCCCTGGCAGTGGGAAGAGATTTTGCGCACTCCCCCTTCTGCCCCCAGGCCAATTAGGCTTGGGGATGGGGGAACGTGCAAAGTCTCCTCCCACCCTGCCAGGAGTGTGTGGCACTTCTAAGCACCTCATTCTCCTTGCAGGGCAGGGGCAGGGCAGAGGAAACTTCATACGCTTCTCCCCCATCCCCTGGCCCTGATTGGCCTGGGGGCAGGGGATCAGCAGGAACTTAGCAGGCCGGATCAACCCACTTGACGGGTTGGATCCAGCCTGCAGAGGGCCTTTTGCCCACCACCGATTTAGACCCCAAACCATCCGATACTAGGACTAGTTAGGTGAAGTTAGTGCGGTTCTAATATCAAAAGGGTACTTTAAGTGTAAGTCTACTTTAAAAATGATGTAATGGGTTTCCATGTTACTCATTTTAATGTCTTGCAGATCAAATTATCTTGCAAGTAAAAAAAAATGCATTTCTTTAACTGTCTGCATTGCATATTCACTTTGGGACCTGTTATATATTCCACCTAAATTAATACGGGTCCTCTGACTATAGGCTGCATTGCTCTGCTACCAGTCAGTGAGTGAGAGAGTGAGTGAGTGTGTGTGTGTGTGTGGACAGTCCTATGCCCTTCCCTGAGCAATGCAGATGGGTGCTGGGGGAGCAGTGCAGGCTAGGACCATGTCGCTTCCAGGCCCGGACAAGGAGTTTGTGGGGCCCAAGGCAGCATGTTGTGGTTGGCTGCATCACGTGGCCAGGTGGCTTCCAGCCAGGGCAGCGAAAGAGCAGCTGAGCAGGCGGGCGCTGGGCAGCATGGGACCCCGAAGGTGCAGGGCCTAAGGCAACCATCTTGCTCGCCTTGCCCTAAGGCTGGGTCTGGTCGCTTCACTTTCCTCTAGCAGTGATTGTGGGGAGGGGGAGCAGACTCTTGCTGCAGGTGCCAGGCCCCCCTTCTAAACTCCCATTTAGGGGGACTGCCCCCCCATGACCCTCCCATTCGTTGCCCTTAAGCACAGCACGAAGTTTTCCTGCCACTCCAAGACTTGGCAAATTTGTGTGAGCATCAGGCTATTTATAGCATTGCATTTAGCTGTCTTCTTCTGCTCATAGACATACATCAGTGTTGTAAAATATGCATTCTTGGCCAACTCAGACCACACTACTGCACTACATCAGTGTGGCTACACCGATAAAGCTGTGCTGATGTAATACATCTGGTGAAGATATGTTATACTGATAAGAAAGTATCTCCTGACAACATAGCACAGTGAGACATTGACTTAAAGAGGTATCCAGGAGGGAACCTTTTTCATAACCCTGAGCGACTTAACTTATGTCAACGTAAGTGGTAGTGTAGACAAGCACTAAGCCAGACTCTTATAAGAAAGCAGGAAAAGAGAGAGAAAGAGACGAAAGAGAAGAAAAAAAATAGATAGGGAAGGAAAAGAACACTAGACTCCCATTTGGGGGGACCTGCCTCCCCACCCCGTGACCCTCCCATTCATTGCCCCTAAGCACAGCACAAAGTTTTCCTGCCACTCCAAGACTTGGCAAATTTGTATGAGCATCAGGCTATTTAGAGAGTAAGGGTGGATTTACACTGAACATACACTGACATAGCTACATTTTTAAGACTTCTGAAAGACATGGCTATGCCAAACAGGTCCTGCCCCTTCCTCTGAGTGATGTACCAGGAGCTGGGGGAGCAGAACAAGCTAGGGCCACATTGCTCTGCTTTTTCCCGCCGCTGCCGGTGAGCGCAGTGGGTGGCCTGATCCCCGCTGTTGCCGTTGAGCCCCCCTCCCAAGTTCCCTGGGCCTCCCAAAGGCTCTGTCCCCACTGGTTACTGGCCCCTTGCTTCTCCCACCCATGTCATTTGGTGGGGGCATATGCCACCTCATGCCCTCCTGCCATGTGTCATCCCGGATGTCAACCTAACTGCCAGTGTAGACAGTGTTAGGCCAATAGGAGGAAATTTTCTATGGATGTAGCTACTGCCTCTTGGGGATTAACTATAGCAGTGGGAGCCCCTTCCCAAAGAGTCTGTGCTGAAGCACTGTAGTGGTGCAGCTGCGACACAGTAGCTGAGCCACTATAGGGCTTTAAGTGTAGATATAGCCAAAGTCTCACATCCCAGGGGGTGTTCCAGAATTTAGCTGTAGCTGGCGCAGTGGTGGTGTGATCTTGATCTCTTTCTTTGGCACAGTCTAGTGAAGACATCTCTCAAGATTAGGATGAAGAAGGTGCAAGGGTGTCAAGCTGTATGCCAGGGTGGCATCCATGATGGTGAAACTCACCCCTTCCCACTCTCTTGTCTTCAGTCAGCCAGCATGCAAATCTGTCCCCACAAAGTCTCTTTCACAGGACCGCAAAAAGGCAGAGGCGGGTGGAATAGCCATCCATTTTGTTAATCAATTATGTGTAATTTCTGATACAAATTTTGATTCATTCATTGATTTCTGAGCCCACACTTCTCTTTTTTTACCAGGCATGATCTTAACAGAGTTCTTGTTATATCAGTAGGGCCTATTCATTTCTACTAATTCAGTCTTTGTCTCCCTTTTGCACTTTTTCTTGTCAGCCATTTGTTATAAGTTTTTATGACACTTTATGAACTTGCACTCGTTTCTGACAGTGGAGCTCATAAGTGGGGTAAATGTTTAGGCCCATTCATCACAAAATATCTAAAAGGCTATTTGGGTTCTTTCAGTCTTGTATATATACACACACATCACCACTAATGAAGACTTCATCCTTAAACTTTTACAACCCCATTGTTTAATGTATCTTACGGGCAAACATAACATAAGAATATATGTTTTAAGCTCCTTTTGTAAAGAAAGTTCTGTATTTTATTTTATTAGAGGATCTGTTTTAAGTTAGCCCTGGCTAATGCAGCCTACCTAAAACTATAATAGCAGTATGTTTAAGTTTAGTTAAAAAAAAAAAAGTCTCCACTTTTCAGGCCAAAGTTGAGGCAGCTGGGAGAATATGGAGCTGAGCAACACTGATATTCACTTTTGCAATAGAATGTGGTGGGCATATGAAGAATTGTTCTCTCATTAATTCTTGTTAGGGCATTCTGGCAATAGCAAATCAGTAATCCTAAATTCAGTACCTTCTAAATTGATTGAAATTATAGTAAAGAACAGAATTATCAGACGCCTAGAGGGACACAATATTTTGGGGAAGAGTCCCAGCTTGGCTTTTATAGAGAGAAATATTCCTTCAGTAATCTGTTAAAATTCTTTGAAGTCCTCTCATGGGTCAGGAACTGGATAAAAGATAGGAAATAGTAGGGATAAATGGAGAGAGAGAAATAACAGCGTCCCCCCCCAGCATCTGTGCTGTTCAACATATTCATAAATTATCCAGAAAACAGGGTGAACAGCGGAACACAACATCCCTGAGGTGGTTTCGGCGTGTTGTGTTCTCCACGATATCATGAAGAGGAAGGGGGAGGCCTTCCTACCAGGGTGGGGGGCAGAGGCCGGCTGGGAGGGAAGGGTCTTCCAACAGCCGCGGTCAGCTGCCATCTGCCAGGCCCATCAGGTGAGAGTGCGCGTCCGGGAGGCCCTGAGGGAGAGTTTCTCTCAAGGACCCAGTAACTCTCCCCAGGGCCTCCCTACTATGTCTTTCCCACCACAACTCCTCCCGTTCCCCCCTTCACTGTACTCTCAATAAACACACCAGTTTTGAGTTGAACAACAAAATCTTTGTATATTTTTTTATAATAAAAGTAACTGGGGAAGAGGGGGCTGAGAACCTGAATGGGGAAGGGGGGAGGAGGGCTCAGGACCGGAAGTGACACGTGGTGCGGCTGGAAGTGCTGTCTCGGGTCCGGGGACTGTGGCGACCTCGGGGTTGGGTGGAGCCTGGGACAACAGGAGAGTGGGCAGGAGGGGGGTCTGGAGCAGGGTCAGGTATGGCGGGGAGGGTATGAGGGGCATAGGCATGGCATGGGGAGGGGGAAGAGGCATAGTTTGGAGGACTGGGGGTGGGGGCATGGGCATAGCTGGGGGGCAGGAGCAGGAACAGGACCCAGGTGTGCCATCATTTCCGAGATAGTGGCATACATGTTTTCACCCTGCCACACAAGCTGGTCCCACATGCAGGTCCACCACTCAGCATCATCCCAGACCTTCTGGGCCAGGGTTTGCTGCATGTCATGCAGGATGCCCACGTGTGCTCCCCCACATCGAGGTGGGTCAGGAGGCACCTGAACTGCGCCTTCAGGTGCCCAAAGGTGCACTCAACCTGCATTCGGGCCCAGCTGAGGTAGGCATTGAATTGGTCCCTGCTGGGGTCCAGGTGGCTGGTGTACGGCTTCATGAGCTATGGCATTAGGGGGTACGCTGTGTCCCCCATGATGCACAGTGACATCTGCACATCCCCAACCTGAAAGTCACGCTGGGGGAAGAATGTGCCAGCCTCCAGCTTCTGGTAGAGGCTGGAGTTTCTGAAAATGTGGGCGTCGTGTGCCCTGTCTGACCACCCAACGAAAATGTCCATAAACTGTCCATGGTGGTTGACCAGGGCCTTCAGCACCATGGAGTAATAGCCTTTGTGACTGATGTATTAGACGGCTCAATGATGTGGTGCGCAGATTGGAATGTGGGTTCCATCGATGACTCCCCTGCAGTAGAGGAACCCTAGGGTGGCAAATCCTGCGACGATGGAGTCCAGGTCTCCCAGGCGGATGATCCTGTGCAATAGGACAGAGTTGATTGCCCTCACCACCTGCAGAAAGAGACAAAGAAACACACCAAACAGAGAATGAGGGGGGAGTGCCTCAGGCCTTGAGAGGTGTCCCACCCACTCCCATGCCCCCCTCAAACAGCCCAGTTGCCACCCCCTATGAGGCCACCACCCCAGCAGGGCTGTGTCAGGATGGGACGGCAGACTCCCCCGGGGACGGGGCTTCCCCCTTCCATCCCCAGCCCACCCCCCTCACCCATACCTGCACCCCCCTTTCCCGAGGCTCCCCCTTTCCAGTATTTTCCTCTCTCCCTGCAAGGACTGCAGCCCGAGAGTGCCTTACCTCCATGAGGAGGACCCCCGACAGTGGATTTTCCAATGCTGAATTGGTTGCCCACCAACCAGTAGTTGTTTGGGGTGGCGAGCTTCCAGATGGTGATGGTGACCTGCTTCTCCAGGAGAATGGCGGGCCGCAGGTGGGTGTCCCGTCGTCGGAGGGCAGGAGTGAGCCAGGCACATAGCTCCATAAAGGAGTGCTGGTTGTCCCACGCACTGCTGGTTGTCCCACCGCTCCATCACCAGCCGGTCCCACCAATTGGAACTGGTGTCCAGCCTCCAGAAGCGTCTCTTTACGATAGGGTGTGGGGGCAAGGGCATTGCTCCTGCATCCAGGCAGAGGGACTCACTGATGAGCTCAGACTCAAACTGGGGCAGGACCATCAAGACAGTCTGCACAAAGTGCTGCAGAAGCTGCAGCATGTTAATGTGGGGCCATCACATGCCCAGAGGCAGCTCCAGCTCCATGGCAAGGAGTATGCTGTGGTGTCCAAAAGCTGGGCAACCAGAGCTCATACTGCTAAAGCTTTGCTGTCCCTCAGAGAGGTAGGCAAGCAAACAGTAGAAGCTGAGAAACGGCTGTCTGGGGTTGGGTGGGGGGGTCCCTTTAAGCACGCATCTTGGATAGCCTGACATAATGCACTGCCTGAACTGGTTCCGGGTGGCCTTAAATGTGAGATAGCGTCCAATCAATGTGGACACTATCTTTCGAAAAAGCAGATCACTTTTTTGTTGTGCTTTTGCTGTGTAGACGCTTTCTTTCTAAATAAGTTTTTTCGGAAGATCTCTTCTGGAAAAGCTTCTTCTGAAAGAAGCTTGCAGTCTTGACATAGCCAGAGTCAACAGAATGTTAAGAATTTCTGGGAAAAGGATAGATAATAAAACAGAAAATAGGATGACACTATATAAATCAATGGCAAACTCACATCTTGAATACTGCATGCAGTTCTGGTCAACTCCCTCTCAAAAAGTTATTAGAATGGGAAAAGGTACAGAGAAGGGCAACAAAAATGATTAGGGATATTGAACAGCTTCCATACAGGAGAGATTAAGAAGGACAGGATCGTTCAGCTGAGAAAAGAGACAACTAAGGGGGCATATTATAGAGGTCTATAAAATCATGAATGATATGGAGAAAAATGTTTTTATGCCTTCATAAGAACCAGGGATCACCCAATGAAAATAATAAACAGCAAGGAGGATGGAGAAAAATTATTGGAGATTTTTAAGAGCAGGTTAGACAAACACCTGCCAGGGATGTTTCAGATGGTGCTTGGTCCTGCCATGAGTGCAGGGAGCTAGATTTGATGACTAACATACGAAAGTATTTCTTCAAGCAAGCAACCCACAGTCAGTGTGATTCAGGATAATCAGTGATCTAGGATAATATCTAATGTCTGTCTGTCTGTATCTATATCAAACTCTAAACTCCATTTTGTTTTGTGAATGCTGTTTTGATTGTAAAATTGCACTATACCTTCACTGTTGTCTTTTAATCTCCATACCAAACTTGGATTCCTGTGGGTGTTTTCAGAGGGCTAACACTAGGAAACAATCAAGTTTTATTAACCTGGAGGGTCTCTAATTAAAATGGAAGCATTATAGGACAATGAGCCAGTTGCCACTTGATGAACCAGTTCTTCCAGGCGGGCTAGTAACTAAGCAAGGGATCAGCTGGTGCAGGACTTCAAGCCAATAGGAACAGTCATCTGACATGGGGACTGGAAACTTATAAAAAGAAGGGTTTCTTACCTGCCATTTTAAAGAGAGAGGGGACCACATTGCAAGGCTTTGCAGGAAGAGAGGATGGTCCTGGGACCCAGGGCTGTAGAAGGACAAACCAAAACCTGAGGGTTCTTGAAGTGATAACTATCCTGGAGGGAGGCCTTTATGTGCATGTTTTTGGTTTTTGTTGTTTTCTGTAGCTATGCATATCTTTTGTGCTTTGTGAGTAAAGTGTGATTGGCTTAGAAATTCTTTTATAAAGTATTTGTGTTACTACTTTCACTGTCATGTAGTCCCTGAAGGAAAAACAGTAATCTGAAAGGTTACAACATGGTGGAACTTTGGGACCTTGAAAGAACTACTGGGGAGGCTTGGAAGAGCCAGCACTAATTTTCCCAGACCTAGGAATGAGAGCTCTATATCGCAAAAGGGGTCCTAGACAAAGGTTCTTTACCTTAAGAATGTGCTTAGAAACCTAGAGCCAGTGCCTAGACTCTGCCCAGAATGCCAAGAGCATATGGAATCCAGAGGGTTGGCCCAAATACAACAATCTGGTGAGTGTCCACTAGTGGACTTCATTCAGCATTCTAACAACATTTATGGGTATTTTGTGGCCATTCTTGAACAACTTACTGCTTTATATATCAATGGCTTGGAGGATGTATATTTGGACACTAAAATGGACCCTTTGTGGAAAAGATTGGAGCAGTACAACTTTCAGGTGAACTTTCATTTGTGTCTTGGTTATAACAGACATTCCACCAGCAGGAAATTATAAATATCACTTACAAAGCATTTTTTCTTTTGGTTACTAGCAAAATTTAAGATTCGTTACAAAACATGTCTTGAAAGGATAGACCTCTCCGAACTGATGTTCTAAATTACATGATAACAGCTGATACAGACTAAAGTAATTTACCCCTTGATATAAGTTTGCTAGCCTTTTGAAAGAGCAATACATTGTGGTACAGGCTTTCAAATGTAATGTGTTATACTATGCTGCATAAGATACATTGATATAATATGTATTAACAAATGATAAAGTGTTATTATATTCATATTATTGTAAAAATAATCGTAGTTGTCACCAAGGAAAAAAATTGTTGTAGTAAAACAGCAAAAGTGAGGACAATAGATAGTAGGGTAATAAAATAACCAGAATGCCAAGGTCCACTTTAGAAGTGAAATATGTTCTATTTATGGATCTTGCAACCCCCTCTAAAAATAAATTCCCGGCTTTCATAGCAGCCAAGCTAAATGTAGATTGTTTTGAACAGGGTTGTATATTTTAGAGAATTACAGTAAGAATCAAGTAAATGTATGTGGTTGTGCAATTTGCTACTGGTTGTACTCCATTTTACTCTTAGCATAGCTTAATGTCTGCCTCCTCTGTGCTTCTGTCTTGCAGTGACATCCTCTGGGAAATGCATGAAACCCTTATTGGAATTCCCCTCCCGATCCCCTCCTGACCCCCACTATTAGGTATTGCTCCTGAATAAGGAGTGTATGTGTCTATAGCTCTTCCTGATTCACCTTTTCTTGTGCACACTTTTCTCACCTTCCTAACAGCTTAGAATAAGGAAGCTCCCATTTACTACCTAAAGATTTTATATTGTGATTTAAAACACTTGAAAATTAGAACTCCTATTACCAATTATTTAAGTAATAATGATAATCAATAATTTAAGGAATAATTGTAACAAAATTGAAATGCTGCAAGATGACTTTCTGATTTTAAGTAAATATCATTACTGCTATGTGTTCCAAACTTGAAGTAGATTTTGGTATACATTTAGATTTTTTTTTCTGCTGGTACTAACAGGCTTTACATCTTTCTTATTTTTCAGAACAATCACATCAAAACATCTAGATACAACATTCTTACTTTCTTGCCAGTTAACTTATTTGAACAGTTCCAGAGGGTTGCCAATGCTTACTTCCTTTTCCTTCTTATTTTACAGGTGATGTATAATTTTTTTTTTCTCTAAAGAGTGTGGTAATACTCTCTCCTCTTAACAAAAAGACACACTTCTTTGTATTTATAGCAATGCAGTGGCCACTTACACTATCAAATGAGTAAAATTGTTCTATGTTGATCAGATGTTATGGATATTAAAACGTACCTGTTGATTGACAGCTATCAAATAAGCCTAAAATGACTGTTCTGATTAATAATGGGTGTTTCCAAGATAATATTGAATGGACATGACAAGGGGAGAAAGTTGGCCTGTTGTGTACATGGGGTGAAGCAGAGAAGGGAGCAATAGCACCAGACAACTTTGTTAGGGCATTTCCTCAAATGATTAGATGCAGTTTGAGGTATGGGTGAAGGCCCCAGTCAGAACTCACTTTATCGAAACTGATTTACTTGTTCCTTTTTAAACTTAAGTTAATTGGATAAGTAAACCAGCTCTGATTCCTGTAGGAGGCCTGGAGTATGTGAAATGATGTAGAAAACAATTCTTGTCCAAATTGAAATCCACATGTCCAATCAGAACAGTCTCTCTATAATGGAATCCCTACTCTAAACTTTTGGAAGACTTTTGCATTTATATTTAAATGAAATCCTAGTCAAATGTACAGGTATGGCACAAAACATTTTTTAAAAAGCTCAATAAAATAAAAATCTTTCCTGATATTTAATAAACATTTTTTCTAATTTCTCATTCCTTGTAGCTCCCATTTATTTGCTGACCCTTTTCTCTGTTTTGTCTCACTTTTTGCATGCAGCAGGGGTACTGGAACAATTTGTGTAGTGGGGGTGCTGGGAGTCATTGACCCAAACTGTAAATCCTGTATATAATAGAAACCGCTTCAAACCATGGGGTGCTGCATCACCACCAGCACCCTGAGGGTACGTCTACACTGCATGGTTATTTCGAAATAAGCTGTTCCAGACTAGTTATTCAGAAATAGCTTTTTTCAAAATAGCACGTCCACAGTGTAGGGAAGCCTAAAAATTAGTCCAAGGCGGGCTTCCCTAATGTAGACATGCTATCTTGATTTAGAGCCACAGGAGGCACTTGGAAGGAATAACTTAGAATGGCCCTGGTGAGGGACTATTCAAAATAGCAGCAGTGGAGCTTCTACACATGCCTTATTCTGAAATCGCTATTTCAATATAGGCATTATTGCTCATAGAATGAGGTTTACAGATTTTGGAATAAGCCATCCGTTATTTTGAAATTATTTCAAAATAACAGAATGGCTGTGTAGACGCTCACATTGTTATTTCAAAATAATGCTAGTTATCTCGAAATAATGGTGCAGAGTAGACACACTCCTACTTCCAGCACCTATGATATGCAGTAGTATTATAACCATGTTTGTCTCAGGATTTTAGAGTGACAAGCTGGGTGAGTTAATATTTTTATTGGACCATCTTCTACTGGTGACTGAGACAACCTATCAAGCTACACAGAATTCTTTTTCGGGTCTAGGATCTTGTAAGAAGAAGCCTCTGAAGAAGAGCTCTGTGCAGCTGAAAAAGCATCTCTTTCTTACTAATGGAAGATAGTCCAGCAAAATTATTACCTCACCCACCTTGTCCCACTTTTTGGAGTTATTCCTCTTTCTGAGTGTCCTCCTTTGTGTTTCATTTTTTATGATTTCATATACCAGGCAAAATGTATTTGGGGTTTTTACTCGCTATTATTTAGTTCATATTCTATCTTCTTTTACGTTGTATTGTTTCATGGGCTTTGCCTTATTTGGGCCCTGTTCTCCTTTCATAGTTTATGAATACCTCCCACTGAAGTCAGTGTGAGTTAGTCATTTCTGTTGTCATTGTTGTTGCTTTGGTTTCTATTTTTGCTTCATTTTCTCTGCATCTCTTCTTCTTCTCTCCATTTTTCTTCTCTCCCACTCTTCTCCCCATATTCTCTCTAGTTCTTCTTTTTCTTCTCTCTTCTTTTTAGCTAATCCCCTCCTGGCTGTTCACTTAAGTAATACTCCATTTTTTTACCCTGCAATTTTACCCCTGACTGTGTATTAATTATATGAAAATAGAACATATTTTCTTTACTACAGTACTACTTTTTATGAAAATTATTAGTTACTTTAAAATATTTGAGATTTCACTAAGATTTTTTTACAAGTATTTAATACAATTTTATCTTATAGCTGATCCCAGAAATATCCTCTTTATCTTGGTTTACCACCATTGTGCCTTTAGTGATAGTATTTACTATTACTGCAGTCAAAGATGCCACAGATGACTGTGTAAGTATTTGCAATAAGTTACTTGTACGAAGTCTTCAGCCATCCATATATTGTTACATAAATTACTATGCAGCATGTTATTAATGTTGTTGATTCTGTCACTACACTGTGTGGAAGGAGAACAAGTATTCTCAAAGCTTTGTTTATTTGCTCTCATTGAAGCATATGTAGGTCTTAAAAGGCACAGTGTCTAAAATATGTTTGGTAGACTTGCTGTTATTGCTCAGTTTAACAGATTTAAAGTTTATGTTTTCCACTCTGTTACTCATTCTGTCTGTATCTATTATTCACAGTGTTAAAACGGTCTGCTCATTAAATCACAAATGAGTTGATAGTGGTAAATCTTTGTTCCAAATCTTGTATAAACAGATTAAAATTAATAAGTGCCAAAAGAAATATTAAAATACTGCTTTAAAATAATCATTTTAAAAACCTTTGTTAAATTTTCCCATATAATGGCCAAAGTCTTGTAACTTTTCTTTCAGTAAAGCATTTGGGGCTACATTGACTGATCTTGCTCTTATTTAACTCAATTGCAAAACTCCCAGTTTTCTGCATTCTGCATATGTTATTGAGACATAACATTTGTATGAAGCAATGACAATAAAAATCATAATACATCTCATAGTGACTTGCAGGAATCCTAAAGCACTTATATAAACTCCTTTTGTACACTCAGGAATGGAGAGGTAGACACCTGGGACTCATTGAGAGCCGGCCTCCAGCAGCAGGCTAATGTAACACCTGTAGCCAGTTAGAAGTTCTTGCCTAGTTGGCCAGGAGAAGGTACCGTGGCAGTGGTTGGGGAAGTGGCTCAGGGAGAGGCTTCTATTTTGTGGGGATAAAGGCAGGAGCCCCACTAGTGGCCACTACCTGGGGCCCTGGGCTGGAACCCAGAATAAGTGGATGGGACTGGCCCTCACCACACCAGGTGGGCCGCCATCAGGGAACAAGGGACTTTTAGATCACAGAAGGGTTTTCCCCTCCAGACTAGTGACTTGCCTGTAATGAGAATGGCTCATTCAGTGGGGAACCCTCGCCTCTGAGAGGAGCAAGAGGCAGTGGGAGGGTCACCATGAGCCTCCAAGGCATACCAAAAGAAGCGCAGGATCCGGGGGGGTATGACCAGAGCCCTGCCACAATATCTTTATTCCTCTGTCAAAAGAAATAATTACTTTAGGCACATACCAGTTGTATAAAAAGCATATTTTCATCTTAAAGTGAGGGAAATGCATCTAATTTATATTTTTACTGCTTCCACAAAAGAGAAATTCAATACAATTTTAAAAATTCCCCAACATGGCTAATGATGCAAAAAATGCACACTTGTTCAAAAAACTATACATAGGGGCCTGGAAAGGGCAGAAGAGGGCAGGACAAAAACAGCAGGGATAAAAACCTGTCAAAAATACATAATGAATAAAATTAAAGAGTTACTCCTATCCATTGCACTTTTCTAATAGGTAGAGGATATTATCTTCAATAGTCTTGGCAAATTCTAACTTGAGAATTACATTTTACCTACCTACCTTCCCTCTGTAATTTTTCTTGGATATTGTAGCCTTCATTGTCTATGCTAAACCACGGAGTAGCATTCCTAGATGCTATTACTATTGTTCCATTTTACTGTGAAAGTGACTGGATTTTATGGTGGACAAAATGATTGCTTCAGTGCATGCGTGACAGGCCATCGGCATTATCGTGGCGGCTCTCTGCCCTGTGTTGTATCTGGTATGGTTGGAGGGATATGAACCATGTGGTCACCCTGGCAGTTTTCTCTGTTCTGCTGCATCTGTTGGAGTGGGGCATGGTCCATCACCAGGACAAATTGGCGCCCAAGCAGGTAGTATCTCAGTGCCTCCATAACCCATTTCACGGCGAGGCACTCCTGTTCAACTGCAGTGTATTTGTACTGCCTCGGGAGCAACTTCCTGCTAAGGCGGTGTTTCTAAAAGTGGATCCACTCTGAGAAACCTGCTAACTGGCAGCTGCGGTATGTTTATTTACTGGTTCTGCAGCCATGGAGCTTCGCAGTTCCCATTGGTTCTGGTTCACTGTTTGCAGCCAACAGGAGACGTAGGAAGTGGTTTGGGCTAGGCCGCCCTTTCCACTGAATCAGACCATTTAACCATTTTTTGAGGAGTAACGTTAGTTCAAACCAAGGGCTTTGGTTTGAACTACCGCGTCCCGGTGCGCATTTCCTGGTTCGAATCAGCTGTGATTCGAACTAGCACACCGGCGAGATCATGCTAATGAAGTGCGGGATATTTAAATCCCCGCTTCATTAGCAATTTCGAATGCCTGCATTTGCATCCCTAGTTCCAACTAGGGTGCAAGTGTAGACATACCCTGAGAGAGTAGTTATTAATGGTTCATATTATAGAGATTTATGGCTACTAATACTAGCTGAGATCAAGCACTAATCTACTTAAAATGGAAAGTTGGTTTTGTCTCAAAAAGTATGAGATAATAAGTTCTCCAAGATAGTGTGTAAAGCAGGGCTACTCAACTTTGGAAGCTCCGAGGCCCACAATGATACTCACAGCACATGCTGAGGGCTGCAACTTAAGCGTGGTTGCAAATATATGCAAATAACTTCTTTGATACTGACGGGTATGAATACAAAGATTAAGGCAAGACTACACAACACGCAGGCCCCATTTAAGTCAGTTCTGCTGATATTAATAAAATGCAATATTTACCTGATTTCCACTCATTTGACTACACTGTCATGATGAGCAATGACAATTCAGCAATTTAACTACTATGTCATACTGCCAGTTTCATACTGTCAGTGTTCAGTGTCGTCTGGTCAGGGTTCTTGGGGTTGTCTCGGTGCACTCCTGACAGGACCTCTACTCTGTTGGTAATGATAAACTTTCGGCTGCGTGCGTCAATATCAGTACTCCCTTTATCTAGAGTGTTAGACCCCGTGCACTTGGGTCAACACAGGAGATCTCTGAGAGCCCCCAGAAACGACAGATGCAGGCAAGGATCAAATCAATTGAGCAGGTTTATTGTCAAATGCGATGCACTAACAGTTGTTAGCAGAAATTCTCAACGCTAAACCACTGTGCATTTGGCCCGTGTTGACAATGTACCAACACATAGCAGGCCTATTACCAAATAACCGCTATTAACAGCGGTTAGCCAGAGTTAAGCCACTGTGTATTCTGTAAGTCTAGGCAATGACACCTGCTGTTTCAGGTGTCTAGTGACCCCCCGCCCCGGTCAGTCGGTGTGCATAATTTGTGGTGTCCTTTTATAGACATATACAAACAACATACACCACTTCTTTATGTACCAGGTTGCTACCCTCTGTTGCCTAGTTACTACCCCTCGCTTTACGGAAGTGGGGGGCTTACTTACTATCCTTCATGCTGTCAATTTCAGCCCGGTCCTGAACCTAGGTTGGTATGTGCATTAGTTTTTGGGGAGTCTTTGTACCTAGTCATTTTTTATTAAGATGTTCCGCTACTTCCCTTTGGCTTACAGTCTGTACTCGGTGCCTCCCTATGTCCTTCCATGCTCGACCTAACTTACACAGTCACACAATTATCAATAGGGCCTCTTTCTTGGCTGTCGTGTTACTGAACCAAAGTCTTGCTCACTAGATTGCAAGCCAGTTGCTTTTTTCCTGTTACAGGCCTCTATTCAGGCCTGCTGACTCCATGAAACAAAAGACAGGACTATGTAGCACTTTAAAGACTAACAAGATGGTTTATTAGGTGATGAGCTTTTGTGGGCCAGACCCACTTCCTCAGATCAAATTGTGGAAGAAAAGTGGCATGACCATATATACCAAAGGGATACAATAAAAAAAAAGTGAACACATATAAAAAGGACAAATCAAATTTCAGAGGGGGGGATGAGGGGGGGAAGTTAATGTCTGTGAGCTAATGATATTAGAGGTGATAATTGGAGAAGCTATCTTTGTAATGGGTAAGGTAATTAGCATCTTTGTTGAGACCCAGTCATAAAGTGTCAAATTTAAGCATGAATGACAGTTCAGAGGTTTCTCTTTGAAGTCTTGTGTTAAAATGTCTTTGAAGCAGGATGCAGGTAGTCAAGTCGTCGAGACAATGCCCTTTCTGGTTGAAATGGCAAGAAACTGTTAACACGGCTACATCTCTATTGCTGACTCCATGTTACTGACCCTCAACTTACTACAGACCATTATATTGATTACTACCCAAGCCCCAGCCCCAGCACAGACCTTTCTCATGCTAGCCTCGCTGCCTGGCTCCACCGCTGCCTCGCTGTCTCACTGCCCAGCTCTGCCACTGCCTTGCCATGTACCTCTTGTCGTCTCCGGCAGCTCCTGTGCATGCACTGATATGGCCTGGCTTGGGGAGGCACTGCCACTGTGGCAGACGTGGCAGGCAAGCTCTGCCGCACCTTTTTCCGCCCCATCCCGTCAACCGGCAGCTCCCACACACATGCAAACGCGGCTTTGGTTGTGGGGAGGTGCTGCCGCTGTGGCAGACATGGCAGGCGTGCTCTGCCACCGCCTCTTGCTGCCCCCTCTCCCACTGCAGGCTGGCAGCTCCTGTGCATGCAGTCTGGCCAAAGCCGTGCGGCTCAGCGCTCGGCTCAGCGCTGCTGCTAGAGCTCCAGCAATGAACCCAGGAAGTGGCTCAAGGTGCCGCGGGCCGTATGGAAAGTGGTTGCGGGCTGCGTGTTGAGTAACCCTGGTATAAAGGAACCTGGCAATGACTTCAATGTAAGCCAAATAATTTTAAAGACACTGATGTTTCACTGGAGATCAGAGAGATTGTCATACACAAGGAGTTAATTTCTGAAATCTCAGCAGCTGAGAGATACAAAAGACTCTTGAGGAAAGTGTTAAAGAGAGTGATTCGTGACTTATTGGAAATAGTTCACTTAGAACGTGATACAGGCATGATTAAGAATCTCTGTATCCCAGTGAGATGGTACACATTTCACAGTCAGAGCTTTATTTTCTTTTTTGAGGCTCATATTAATCAGACTCAGATGACTCTAAGGATTACAAGCTTTGATGTTAGCAAAAATAAAAACAGATTTAAAAGGAGAGGAAAAACAGGGAGAAAATGACATTTTTACTGGGAGAGCCCAATCATCATAAGCTCAGTCTTGGATTTTAAATTGAAAGAATTTGGTTGTTACCATGATCTGTGGACGAAAACTGAACACGACAGCATGAACCATCATAGTGTCTGCAAGTTTGTGAGTAATTCTGTTATCTCCAGTTAACAGGCCCCTCCACCTTGAATGGTCCCTTAAAAATGTGCTAACTACTTATGCTAAACAATGTGTTTTACTTTGTATTTAATGGTGATACACTTTGAGAACATTTCTCAGAGCTGTTGAAAAGGTCTGTGTAAGCTTAAAAGCGTTATCTCTCATTCTCTTTTTGGGGAGTAGGAGGGCTGATTCATGAGTTTTGAATGCTTGGAGCTGGCAATAAAGTACATGCAAGTTGATAGTTCTCCCCCCTGTGGCCAGGAACCCAGACAGAGACCAGGATCCTACAAAAGACATGAAACTGAGTCCTCACCAAAAAGCCCCATGTCCTCGTGCTGGAATGCCCCCATTAACATTCGTGCCCTTGACTGGGATCCTACCAGCCCCCTGCTAACATTTGTGGCCTTGCACTGGCATCCTACCTGCCCTCTCTCCTGCTGACATCTGTGTCTTCGCACTGGGATCCCTCGCCCTGCCTGGTGTAACAGAAGGTGAGACCTACCAACCCTGCCCTACTAGCTGCAGAAGTGCATCCGCTCCACTGGCTCCCTGGCCAGCATAGTCAGCAGAGGCAGCCAGTGCAGCTTCCCAGACCAAGTGGCACCCTCTGTGTCTGGGACTATGTGGACACCAGGGGCTGGGTGCTGCTGGGAGCCATGTGCACGGGTGAGTCATTGCATGTGGTCCCTCCTCCCAGGCCAGCAGCCATGTGGGCCAGATTAAATAACTTTTTCAAAATATTTAACGGGCTGGATTGGGGAAGTGCTCAGATCATAGATGGTCCGCGGCCCAGGAGTTTGAGACCCCTGGTCTTGGCCTTCACAATATCCTTTGGCAGGGAATTCCATAAGCTGATTGTGCATTGTATGAAAAAATACTTCCTTTTGTTTGTTTTAAACCTACTGCCTATTAATTTCATTTGATGACCCCTGGTTCTCGTGTTATGGGAAGGAATAAATAACTTTTCCTTATTTAATTTTTCCACACCAGTCATGATTTTTAGACTTCAATCATACCCCCCTTATTTTTCCAAGATGAAAAGTCTGTCTTATTAATCTCTCATATGGCAGCTGTTCTATACCCCTAATAATTTTTGTTGCCCTTTTCTGAATCTTCTCCAATTCCAATATATCTTTTTTGAGATGAAGATTTAAACTACAATGGGTGAAGAGAAGTACCTCATTAAAATTGAAGGTATCTATCCCATTCTCTGTAAAAGAAGAGGAGTATATTTTACTATAGAAAAGAAAGCAAAAAATATCAGATAGGATTAAGTACAAAAATATATTTTATTCAAGGATCTCAAAGTAATTTGCAAATATGAAGTTTCTCCAACGTCCTATGAGGTAGATAGTTATTACTAATTTTACAGATGGGTAAACTAAGAAGTAAGAGTTTCAAGTGATTTCCCCACGATCACACAAATGAAGTGGTGACAAAGCTGTGAACAAATGACAAGATTTCCCACTCATAAGCCATTATTCTATATTGCCTCTCTCACAAAAGCTTCTCTTAACAATACTAAAAAAAAACATTAGAACAAATCTTATAATGATCAGAAATTGGCTATAGATTTAAGATTTACAACCAAAGGAAAACCAAATCCAGCTTGTGACCTTTAATACGTATAAAAATAAATAACGTTGATATGAGTCAGAAGGGCTGAGGTGCTGTAAACTTGAACACAAAAATGGATGAGCAACTTAATCTGTTCCACATGAATATGAAGTCCTGAAACATGGTTGGATACAAACTCTCAAAAATTAGTGAGAAAAATCAGTATTGGTCTTCATTAAAAAACTGAAGTATCAAATAAGTATGGGGATTAGCCAGAAAAAATGTTTGGAAAAGGGGATTAAAAAAAAAGAACTATCATCTCCATTACCTCTGTACTAGAAGGATGAAGGACACTGAAAGATAAATCCTCAAATAAGTTTAATTTATAATAAGAAATTGACATAAACTGCTTTTGATGAGCTCAGGTTATATTTTGTGTGCCCTCTTTTTCATCTTATGTTTGCTTTGTCTCTCTCCAAGAAAATGTATGTGCACAGGCACTCCCCGAGTTATAAACATCTGACTTACAAACAAAAGCTCACCTGCAGCCTCAGGGGAGCAGGCAAGAGGCACAGGTGGTGGTGAGTAGCCGAAGTGCTGGCCGAAGGACTCTGGGGGTATGTCTACACTGCCACCCTACTTCGAACTAAGGTGGCTAATGTAGGCATTCGAACTTGCAAATGAAGCCCGTGATTTAAATATCCCCGGCTTCATTTGCGTGTTCCCGGGCGCCGCCATTTTTAAATGTCCCGTAGTTTGAACTACCTGCCCGCGGCTACATGCGTCACGGACTAGGTAGTTCGAATTAAAGCTCCTAATTTGAACTACCGTTAAACCTCCTTGCAGGAGGAATAACGGTAGTTCGAATTAAGAGTTTAATTCGAACTACCTAGTCCGTCTACGCGTAGCCGCGCAGGTAGTTCAATGCTGGGCATTTAAAATGGCGGTGCCTGAACATGCAATGAAGCCCGGGATATTTAAATCCCGGCTTCATTTGCAAGTTCGAATGCCTACATTAGCCACCCTAGTTCGCACTAGGGTGGCAGTGTAGACATACCCTGGAGGAACAGGGGCAGTCACACAACCAGCGGCTGGAAAAAAGCAGCGTTTTGAAGGGGAAACCACCACTCCTTTCCAGCTGCTAGGTGCATGGCTGCCTCCTCTTCTGTCGCAGGATGGGGCTATAGCTGCAGGAGTCAGCACAGAGCCTTTGAGGGAGGGGAAACAGCAGCTGGGGGATGCCTAGAAGTTCCCTTCAGAAACTCCACCTATTCCTCTAATTAAACCTCACCTACACAGATTTACACTTTTCATCTTATTCCATCAAAGCAAAGTTTCTGCCAGAGCCAGGATTTCCTATCCTTCTATTCTCTGTCAATTTGTTAGCTTAATCCTGAAGCTTTCAGTCAGTAATTCTTCATTCTCCTTTGATGTATTTAACATGGATATTCTTCTGGTGTCCACACTTCCAAAAAAGTTGTTGAACAATTTGGATGAGCTCTCCTGTCAATTCCAGCTACTCTTCTTGCCCTGGTGGAGTACCGGAGTTGATGGGAGAGAGCTTGGAGGTCGATATATTATGTCAAAGCAGAAGCAATAAATCAACCGCCAGTGCATTGATCACTGCAGCGTTGATTCACTTTGTAGTGAACACAAGTCCTTGCAGTGAGAAATTTAAGAAGCTCTGTGTATTTAGCATTGTAAAGAGATGATTAATGTGACTTAATAAAGTTCTATGAGATTTATTAGTAGATATATCACACAAAGGCATTCAATGGAAGCTGAAGCTAGACAGGATAATCTAGATGGTACTTGGTCCTGCCATGAGGCCAGGGGACTGGACTTGATGACCTCTTGAGGTCCCTTCCCGTTCTAGTGTTCTGTGAAATTCAGTCTAAAAATATGGTGCCCTGTAACGGTGAGGATAATCAATCATTGGAAGAAGTTACCAAGAGATATTGTGCCAAATCTCAGAGTCTGGGTCAGCTATGAAGCTAAATAAAGCAGTGTCTTCATCCAGGCTCAGTCTGGAGGCCGGGGTCTGAAACCCAGCAAAAGGTATATATATATGGCAGTCTCAAAGCTTCAGACCACACCCAAACATCTACACTACTGTTTTTAGCCCCAGAGCCCAAGCCCTGTGAGTCTGAGTCAATTGACTTAGGCTGTAAGACTCAGTACAGACATACCCTTTGTCATATAGGCTTTGTCTATACTCGCACTTCTGTTAAAACTTTTGTCACTCAGGGGTGTGAAAAACACTCCCCAATGACAGAAGTTTTAATGACAAAAAATTGGTGTAGACAGCATTTTGTTGGCAGGAGCCATTCTCCAATTGAGGAATCTATCACCCCTCATTCAGGGTGGTTTTATTTTGTCACCAGGAGAGATCTCTCCTGGCAACGAAGAGTGGCTACACAGTGTACCTTATAGAAGTGCTGCAGCAGCAGCACAGCCACTCATTGTAAGGTGCACAGTGTAGACTTAGCCTTAGTTTTTACATCAAAATTGGCTGTCTTTCTAAAAGAAATGCTTAACCTCAAGTACAAGTATCAGTGGGTTAAATGTTATTGCCTGTATTATGCAGGATGTGAGATTAAATTATCATAATGGTGCCTTTTGGCCTTGAAAAATCTATGAACAATTATCTCTTTGCCCACCTCTTCACCTCCACGTATGTAGTTGTCCTTTCTCCTTTCATTAAAAATATATGTCTGGGATTTACAAAGGAGCCTAATGCTTTAAGTTGTTCATATGCCATTGAATTTCCCATTACTTTGGTTCCTCTGGAAATTCCAGCCCACATCTGTATAAGAAATCAAAGCATGTTGAAAGTAAAATGAAAAGAAAAGGTAAGGATCTAGTCTGGAGTCCTCTCTACTGTGCTTTGATTGTGGAAACCTTTTGAAGGAGGCTGCCTATTGAGCATGAAGGGAACCACTGCCATTACCACTGCTCAGTGGGAACTAGGGATGTAAAGTGTGTAATTCATTAATTGTGTAGTCAACAAAAATTTTATTGACTGTATGATTTATCAATAAGGGACAGCTCCTGCCAGGTCTGGCAACTACCCCTGCTGCAGCTCTGCACTGAAAGTAATTTAGGAGCTGGGCGGGCAGACAGCCTGGCTCAGTCCTAGCTTGTGCCAGGTCCTGGGAGCTACCCCTGCTCTGGCTCTTCAAAAAAAGTAATTTAGGAGCTTCAGTGGGGGTAGCTCCCGCAACCCAGTGTGAGTTGGGACTGAGCTGGGCTGCCTGCCTGCCCGGCTCCTAAATTACTTTTTTTGCAGAGCCATAGCGAGGATAGATCCAGGGTCCTGGTACCAGCCGGGACTGAGCCCTGAGCCATGCTGCTGGCCAGCCCGCTAAAAAATTTACTTGTGGGATGCGGGAGGGATGTGTGTAGTCAATAGCATTAACTGCTAAGGTTTTGCTTATAGGTTAATTGTTTAATTGTCCACACAATTACATTCCTAGTGGGAACAGTATACACATTTTACAAATTTTAAAAGCAGTGATGTCTTTGCTATTATGGAATTTATTTGCTGCTGCTTCCAAACAACCACAGACAACACTTCACCAAAAAGCATTCACTTAACCTGGGAGTCATAAAACTTAGTCTACAGCTCACGGATCTCCTTAAAAATTGGTCATAAAAATAGAACTTACTTCATACTGAGAAAAAAATGGAGCATACAATGTACAAAATTTTACCAAATGACAAATAATAAAAAATAACAAATTTTGCAATTATATAAAAGAAAATTTCTGCCAAATTAGAGGTTAAATAATTTTGGGATGATTTGTGCTATTGATATGCAGGAGAACCATGTTTAAATAAATGTATTATTACATTTAAAGTAAGATATCAGGTACAAAGCCTAGGTTGCACGTGACATTAACAAAACCACTGACAGCAACTTAGGTTTTTTTTTCTTTAATAAAAATACATGCTGTAACAAGTGGTTTTTAAAAAATAAGTCATCTTGCATGTTTCATCTTCAAAGACAGTCATAAAATGTAATGATGATTGAATGTTGGGCCAAAAATGATTTTTTAATAAAATATGTATTGAACATATGTGCCTTAGAAATAGAAAAAGCCTTCTGAGGCCAAAGAGTTGAAAATAAAAAATGTGGGGCTAGATTCTGCAACCAACTGACATAGAGTAGCACTTACTTTGGCAAATAGGCTTACTAATTGACATGAGTGAAGATTAATATTTTTCTCTAATTGTTCCTTGAAAATCAGACTAAAATACTCTTATTTAAAACCTGTGAGGCCTGATTCTGCAAGGTGTGTTCAGTGGAGCTGGAACTAGAGGTGCTGAAGTAATAATAACAAACAGCAAATACATGGCACCAATGCTGTGGTTGTTGCAGGCCCCACTCCCATGCACCTCTTGCTTGCTGCTGGCCCTGTTGATCAGCACCTCCCCCTCCGTCCGAGTGCCTCCTTTCCATCACAAACAGCTGTTCCACAGCGTACAGGAGGTGCTGAGTGGGACGGAATCAGAGTGAGGATGGAGCGTGCTTGGGGGAGGGGCTGGAGTCAGGGTGGGATGGAGGTAGGGCAGTGGTAAGAATGGGTGGGGCGTTTCAGGTGTGTGGAGGCCTCCCTGGCACATCTGAAAGTCAGCATCTCTGGTTTCCATGGCTTCCATTATCTGCACTCCTACTATAAAGTTTGTTCCAGCATTCCTGGGTGTGTTCAAGGGCCCAGTATATGCCTAATTTTAATGGACTATTTGTGCTTAATCTTGGACATGAGTTAAGTAAATTGCTGAATTGGGGATAAAGTACTGTATGTTATGAGGGAAATTCACCAGATTAAATTTATCTGAAGTGTTTGGACTTTTAGGTGGGCTGAAATATGGCCGAAGGACTGCAAACAATTCACTAAGGGTAGCCAGCAATGTACTGAGGTTCTGGTGATACTTGGATTTCAGTGGACTGGCATTAGATTTAGTCTTACTGAACATTGTCATCAGTCAACTGGAAGTAAACGAAAAATGCATATTAATGAATTCAAATGCAGTTTGAAACTAAACCGGAAGGTGTTGCAAACAAATAATACAAAAGAACTTACAGAGGCTAGTAAAAAAGATAGGAAAAACCAAAATGAAATCCAATTTGGGAAAATTGCTAACTACAATATATAGGGGGAAATGATCAAAATATGGGAAAGGAGATACCTGGAAAACATTAATGCTGAAAAGGACCTATAAAGTTATTAGCTCTGAATTTAGAATACAGTATGGAAAAAACAGGGCCAATGCAATTTTGGGCAGGTGATTATAGTTCCCGGACATGATAGTACTTTTCTAGATGAGTCTTGTGACAGCGCTCTAGAAACACTGCTCTCAGTGTTTGGTCATCTCTTGGAAAGATATAGATACATTTCAGAGAGTTGGAAAAAGAGCAACAAAAATGCTGAGGCTGAATGGATTGATTTATGAAGGAAGATTATATGTAAATGTAGTTAAGCAACTATTAAGTTGTACAGGTTGAACTTCTCTAGTCCGATGCTATCTGGTCTGGCAACATCATGGTCTGGCATGATTTTAATTAGCTGGATGTCCACTTATCATGGTCATGGCCAAGTTTCCCGCAGTCCCGTAAAGTTTGCTTACAGCCACCAGTCCTGACTCTCAGTATTCTGGGATTGATCCTGCCTTGGGCAGGGGGCTGGACTTGATGACCTGAGATCTCTTCCAGCTCTATGATTCTGTGCTGGGGGGAGGGTGTCTGGCCAGGAGGGAGGGAACAGGAGCAGGTTGGGTGTACGGTGTGGGGCTAAGAGAGAGGGTACAGGAGCAGGCTGGTGGTAGAGTGTGGGAACAAGGGGGAGGGTGCAGGATCAAGGCAGGGTGAAGGAGCAGGATGGGGGTAGGATGTGGGGCCAAGAGGGAGGGGGCAGGAGCAAGTGAGGGTGCAGGAGCAGGCTGGTGGGGAGGGTTGATGAGTGTACCAGCTGGGGAGGATTGGCAAGTGTACCGGCCGGGGTTGTTGATCACAGCAGCTGGAGGGGAGCTGGTGTGTAGCGGCCGGGAGTTGGCATGTGTAGCGGCCGGGGAAGGGGTTGGCTCATGTAGCGGCGCGGGGTGGGGTTGGCAAGCATAGCAGCCAGAAGGTGGGGGTTCTCCAGCACAGCAGCCCCCAGTTATATTAAATTCTTAGAATATTGCATGTGTTAACTAAGTTATCGTGGGGCAAATGAATACTATGTTTTTTAAATGGTAAACTCTAAAGTGTTTATTAAAGTATTTTTTGTGTCATGAAAACTATGTAAAGTCAATATGTGACATTCTGCTCCCATGAAGTCAATGTATTTCACACATGGAGATGGCTTGCTTAAAGTTATCTGTATACGTAAGTTTTTTGTTTTATCAGGTCCTTATATTCACTTTCGATAACAAAAAACTAACTAGTATTTTTCTGTGATTAATATTGCAGTTTCGCCATAAGAGTGATAACCAGGTGAACAATCGACAGGTTGAAGTTCTCGTTGATGGCAAGTAAGAAACAGATTTTAACGATGGTCAATTTATTTTTAACTTTTAGCCCTGAATGTTGACTGGCTGTGCATGTCAAAAAAGGGGAAAAATAATAATTATGAAAGTAATCAAAGTCATTATAGTGCTGTGTTACTTTCCTGCAATGTGTGTTCTCTTTTGCCACATACAATTCAAACTCCTCATTCTTAGGTTCTGCCCAGCCTATCACTTGTTGCCTCAACTGCTCCTCGCACATTCTTGTGGTGCTCCCTTTATTTGTTCATCCCATTCTCGTTTTAGTTCCCCCTTTCATGTTGCTTCTTATGTTTGGAACAACATCGCTCTAGTCACCATCAACAAAATCTTGGCATCACTGAAGATATGAGAATTTTGCCCTAGATTTCAAAGAGGCCAGGATTTCATCCTACGCATCCTCACTCTTCCTTCTACTACTCCCTCAAAACCAACTTGTTTCATCTTCTTCTCAAGTGCTGTTTGAATCTTTCTCTCAGTCCCTGCTAAAATTGCAACTTCTTCAAGTGCTTGTTCATGTCCATTCAACATAGGTATGTGTGTTCTCCACAGGCACTGGAATATTTTCCTTAAACAGTACCCCTGGGGCAGGGGCGGGGAACCTCAGGCCCTGGGGCTGAATGTGGCCCCTGGCTTGCCTGGATCCAGCCCTCAAGGCTCAGGGCCACCCTCAGCATTGGGGAGCCTGTTATAGCTCTCCTGCCCCACTGCAGGGCTGACGCACGCAAAATCTATTAGGCTGGGCCCCCCTAAGTTCTGGTGTGGGAGGAGAATGTGGGTAGTGTCTTTCTCCTTCTCAGTCAGGGGCCACATCAAGTGAAGTTTTTTTGGTTTTTTGTGGGGTTTTTTTTTGCGCTTTTTACTTATGTGCAGCCCCTGACTGATTTTTCTGTGGGTCAGTGGCTCCCAACTCAAAAGAAGGTTCCCAACCCTGACAAAGGTGACTGGGCTCAGCGTTCCCTGGCATGAGGCGCACATGCTGTGCTATATAGCACACTCCCAGCCCCTCCCATCTCAGTTCCTTCTTGCCATCAGTGACAGTGCTTGGAACAGTGTGCTTCTGCCTTAGATGTAGCTTAGTTAACTATCCCTATTCACTTGTGAATAGAGTCCCCCTTAGATAAGTCTCAGAGAGGTAGCCATGTTAGTCTGTAATTTAAAAGCAACATAAAAAATGAGTGGTCCTGTAGCACCGTAGAGACTAACAAAAATATTTATAGTATCATGAGCTTTTGTGAGCACAACCTACTTCTTCAGATGAATGGAGGAAAGGCTGTGTGAGTTTCCTTGTGCAGTTGATGGATTTCCACTCCATAGAGCTGAATGCAGTGCCTTGCATGTTTTAAAGTCCCACAGGGATAGCCGTGTTAATCTGTAACTTAAATGTTGGGGTTTCTGTGCCTTTTGCTCCACTCATCTGAGGAAGTGGATTGTACTCACGAAAGCTCATGATACTACACATATATTTTTGTTAGTCTCTAAGGGTATGTCTACACTGCCACCCTAGTTCGAACTAGGGTGGCTAATGTAGGCATTCGAACTTGCAAATGAAGCCGGGATTTAAATATCCCGGGCTTTATTTGCATGTTCCCGGGCGCCGCCATTTTTAAATGCCCCGTAGTTCGAACTCCCTGCCCGGGGCTACACGCGGCACGGACTAGGTAGTTAGAATTAAAGCTCCTAATTCGAACTAACGTTACTCCTCATTGCAAGTGTCACTGGAGTTGGAGAACAGCCCTCTGGAAACAGCAGCACCATAGGGAGAGTCGCTTCCCATATGCATCTCTCCACTCTAGGGACATTTCTCCACATCCATGGTACTGCTCTCCATGCCACCAATACTCACCAGCACAGAGTTACATAAGGCATCATAACACAGCCTATAGGTCCCACTCAACATCATGGCATCAGCAAGCACCTCTTGACGCCAGTCATTACCAATCAGAAGGAAGTTCCAGGATCATTGTAGCTCTCCGGGATGCTGGTCTAGTCACTTCTCTCGGTCACCAAGATCACCATTGGTCACAGGTTCTTGGTACTGGAGAGATTACAGTGCATGATCCCCTTCCTGGGTGTCAAGCAGCGTTCTCTCTGCTAGTGCTGTGTCAGACCCTGTCTCCCTGACCCCAGTGCAGCCATCTACATTGCATCAGTGACACCTCAACCAGTGCCGCAGGTGGCTTCACAGGGCACCTTGTGGCTTCAGGCACAGTGGTGCTCATGGACTCCGTGGAGCTTTCCAGTGCAGCCACAGGTTACCCACTCGCTGGCCGGAGTGTTGGAGGCTCCTTCAGTACCCTCAGCTAGCCATGAGCATGCACAGGAAGTGGCCAGGATGCTCACTCCTCAGATGGAGGAAACGATGGGTGACCAGCTGGCATCAGAGAAAGAGAAGCAGTTGGGCCAAGCTTCGTTTTCCTCATCATCAGACGAGGCGATAGTGGTGTCCTGGGTGGGGGTCCTGCTTGATGAGATGAAGGCCCACTAGGACCTTTTGAAAAGGGTCACTACCAACCTGGACCTCCAGGTGGAAGAGGTGCGGGAGACCTCAGATTCTGTCTTTGGGGTACTGATCCAGGCAGTGTCAGCCAGGGTGGCTTTGCCACTGCATGATGGAGTGGCCAAGATTGCCAGGTCAGTGACTGGCTAAATGGTTCTGATTTTCAGCCTAGGCGATGCAAAGGAAGATCACCATGACTGATGCTCCTTTCCAGTTAATACAGGACTATCTCCTGCACTTGAAGATTGCACTAGGCTCAGTCAGAGTTCATTTTGTAGCTACTTTAGCATTTCATCTGCTGATTCAAGACCACTCAGTGTTTTCCCACAACATCACTTCCCATTTTTCGAAGGGCCTTTTAAAATTGTTATAACAAGGAAAATAAAAAGTCAAAGAGAAATATCATGTTTTATTTTGGCTTGTAGAATACCAAATCTATCTTGCTTGACTGCTACCCAATTCCAGTCATTGGGATATGCGTCATCCACCCCTCTAGAGTATTCCAGTGTCAGTACTTCATCAGACAAGAGGTTTCTGTTATGTAAAGACCTGATTTTTTTTGCCAATTTGTGCATAAAACTCTACAATCTGAACTGGAGTTCTGTTTTCAAAACCTAAGAGAAATTGGCCTTTTATCACAGACTGGCTATCTTCTCTGAGATTTGGAGAGCGGTAGAGGACAAAGGTTGGGAAGCCCAAGCTATTGGAAGCTAACCTTATCAGCTGGCTGAATACTCAGTTTCTAATGTCTTTCCTTGTTTCACTTGCTAAGCATTGTCATACTCAGAATCCCTTCTTTTATCATTCTTATTGTCT
Organism: Rafetus swinhoei; assembly: GCA_019425775.1. Lineage (NCBI taxonomy): Eukaryota > Metazoa > Chordata > Testudines > Trionychidae > Rafetus > Rafetus swinhoei. The sequence continues at coordinate 25,518,932 of CM033442.1, read as the reverse complement.
TTCAAGTGCATTTAAATGTTAAAGTGTACTTTAAAAATCCAGAAATAAAAATATATTTTGGAAGTCTTTTATTTTTGCTGAGGGCTGGCTGGGGGAGGGGACATAATACAGCGTGGTGCTGAGGGTTGGCCACCCCAGCCCCAACCCCTTCCGCCCAAAGCCGTGCCCCTTCCAGGAGTACAGAGCCAGTACCCTCCCTGTCCATTGTCCAGGGGCCTTGCAAGTTTGTCAGCCTCCCCGTTTGTGGACAAGTACATGGCATTTTTCAGCTTCTCATCTCCTCTGTGACATCTTCTCCCTTGCCCTCCTCCGCTCATGTACCACATGAACCATGCATAATATTAATCAGTGTATGCAGTAAATGTAGTATAAGGGTGAGAACTCGTCAGTCTTGGTATCTTCAGACTGCTGTATAGAAAATTTATACTTGTCTATAACATACAGATTTTGTGGCTAGCTAGGTGCTGCCACCAAAGATTCCTGCTTAAATTGCTTCTTTAAAATGTCTTTGCATCATTTGCTATAGTAAATATCATGCTGCTTTCATTACTGACACATGGAAGTCACACAAAAAGCAATAATGAAAAGCAGCCTTGTCATTTTTGAATTTTGTATGTTGTCATAATTGCAATTATATCCTATGTGTCATATACTTAAAATTTGAATAAATAGGATCCTTAATGGGAAGAGCATTATGGACAACCTCTATTCTTGTACTTTTCATCTTTTCTTTTAAGAAGAAGCGTTCTACAAACAGCTGTCTCATGAGATCTGACAAACCGGCAGCACTGTCACTTTTTTTTATTAACAACAGATTGCATTATTAAATAGTTTGGAAATCTAAGAACACAAAGTGACTGGACCCATTGCCTTTGTATAGTAAATTATGAGGATAGTTTTCCATTTTCAACAGCAGTTCCTTTGCCCAAGTTGTCCTGGTCATGTACAGAGGTGTTTTTGCATATAAGTAGGATCTTTATAGAAAATGCTGTCTCTTCTGGCACTAGTTTTAAGAAGGGAAGCAACAATGTTCTTTCTTTGGTGTGATAGCCACTGTTATGTTTCTCACTGCCAAATCATTATTTCATAAAACGAATAGGCCACCAGTAGGAGAAATGTATGCTATCATATATCAGAACATCACAGAATTCTGAACTAAGGTTTATTGATTATATACTATAGATAATGATGCTAAAAGAACTCACTCCTGCAAAGTGCTGATAGGATGCCCCATGAAGTCAATGGGAGCTGTGTTTTCTTTATGTTGCAAAATGACATTTTAAACCACTTCTGTATTGGACACCAAGTACAGAAGGAAGCTATGCACAGGCCCAGGCCCAAATAATGTTTCTTTTGACCAAGTGAATGGGCAATAAGTGGCATCAGCAAGAGCTACTTGTAAGGTACATTCTTTTAAAAAATAGATCATTAGTCCTTCAGATAGCAAAAAGTCATGGCTAGCGCGTCAGGTTTGTTACGTAAGAGCCGTTCCTCATGAAAAAATGAGGAAGAACGGGCTCTTGCACAAGAAGGGTTTTTTGTGCGAAAAGGAGCCATCTATACAACTCCTTTTTGCGCAAAAGCCTCTTGCGCAAAAACGGGCCCTAATTAATTATGCAAATGAAGTGCAGCAATATGCTAATCTGTGCTTCATTTGCATAGGCTTTTGCGTAAAAGAGGTGCAGTGTAGACGTAGCCTCTCTGTCTCTCTCTCTCTTTCTCTCTCTCTCCCTCCCTTTCTCCTGGTACATTGAACCATACCTAGTGGCTGCGTCTAGACTGGCATGATTTTGCGCAAAAGCAACCGCTTTTGCGCAAAATCTTGCCGCCTGTCTACACTGGCGCTTGTATTTCTTATAAGAACACTGACTTTGTAATGTACAAAATCAGTGGTTCTTGCAAAATACTCCAACGCTCCCGCTCAGGGATAAGCCCTCTTGCGCAAGTATTCTTGCGCAAGAGGGCCAGTGTAGACAACCACGTTTATTTCTTGCGCAAGAAAGCCCGATGGCTAAAATGGCCATTGGAGCTTTCTTGCGCAAGAGAGCGTCTACACTGGGCACGGATGCTTTTGCTCAAAAGCAAATCTTTTGCGCAGAGGCAAATGCCAGTATATACGCTCTCTTGCGCAAATACTTTTAACGGAAAAACTTTTCCGTTAAAAGTATTTGCGCAAAATCTTGCCAATCTAGGCGCAGCCAGTAGGTGTGTAGGTTACACTCACATAACTAAAAATGGTGAATTCAACTCATAGGATTGTGGGTGCATTGGATTCTGTTCAATGTACTTGGCTGAGTGAATCATATGAAGCTGTCCACTTAGTGAGGGCAGACATTACATTGATAAGTGTCTGAGAAGTGGTGAGATGTATCTGGAGAACAGTTGATGCCAAACTGCAAAGTGAAGGGCTAGATTTTTGTGAATTCTCTTTCCCTGATGTTTTCAGTATTATAAAAATTTGCATTCAAACTAAAAATATATTTTTGATCATTTTAGCCACTCTAAGCAATATTTCTCTTTGCTATATAGATACTTCAAACTGTAAGCTTCAGTTTAACTTTGAGCCCAAGTCCCTCTGTTTAAAAGCAAAGGTCAGTGAAACATTTTCACAATTGCTTTATAGTAAACAATGATATATTGGCCCAAAGAAACTATGACAGTCCTATGAACTTTATTTATTGGCAGGGTAAAGCACCTATCATTTGACTATAAGTCAATTTATAATACACAGAAACAAACAATAACATCATCAAATCCATACAAATATAGCAAATGACTCAGCCAAAGCCATCTAGGCAGAAGAATCCTTGCCCCAAATAATCAAATGGTAATAACCCCACACATGCTTCAAATTGTTATCAGTGTTGCGGAAACAATTTTTGGAGTGTGGGTGTCAAACTGCACCCTCTTCCTTATCTCTGTCCACACTCCTGACTGCCACCTAGAGTTGGGGCTGGCAGCCAGGATCCCACGTGCGGGCCTGTGGCAATATTCCCAGGCACAGTGGCAGTGTGGAACCCAATAGGTGGGGCCCAATGGCGTGGCCAGTGGCAAAGCACTGGGCCCAGCAGCTGAGCAGAACCCAAGGACAGTGGCTAAGCCCCTGTGCACAGAGACAGCAGCTGAGCAGGACTTGGGGCTGGAAGCAAAACCCCTGGGCATCAGCGGGAGCAGACTTTAGAGTTGTGGATCCCTCATGGGATAAGAAGTCTGTTTCACAACTCCAGAATTATGATTGCATTACAGCTGGTGATACATTTAAATGCCTAATTTTAACAAGAGTATAACATTTAACATTTAACACTCTTTTTTTAAATCTTTATATCTTGTACTAGAAGACGTTTTGTTCTTGAGTTATTTCATCGGAGGTATCCCAGAAAAGCTCTGCCACGTCCAAGGAACGTGTCTGCATTTCGGAAAAAAATTTCGGAAAAGCAGATGTGTTTTTTCGGCATCCCTGTAAACCTAATTTTATGAAGAAGAAGGGATGTTCTGAAAGAGGGTTTTTTTCCAACATTTGGCCCTGTGTAATTTCCCCCAAATGTCGGAAAAACCTCTTTTGGAAGAAAAGTGGAAAAAGATACGCAAATTGCGGTTCGCAATTTGCGTATCTTTTTCTGACTTTTCTTTGTAGTGTAGACAGGGACTCAGATGTTCAGATCAAATGATGTCCCTTTTCTGCACTTGCAACTAATTAAAAAAAGTGCAAACATTCTGGGATGTATTGGCAGGAATGTTGTAAGTAAGACACAAGAAGTAATTCTTCCAGTCTATCCATAGGCCTCAACTGGAATATTGTGTCCATTTCTGTGCATCACATTTCAGAATGATGTAGACAAACTGGAGAAAGTCCAGAGAAGAGCAACAAAAATGATTAAAAGTATAGCACATATGACCTATGAGGGAAAATTGAAAAAAATGGGTTTGTTTAGCCTGGAGAAAGGGAAGACCGAGAAGGGACATAATAGTTTTCAAGTACATAAAATGTTACAAGAAAGAGGGAGACAAGGATAGACAAAAAGCAATGGGGTTAAATTGCAGTGAGGATGTCTTAGATTGGACATTAGGAAAACATTTCTGACTGCCACTGATTAAGCACTGAAATAAATTATTTAGGGAGATTTGTAAGAGCAGGTTTGACAAACACTTTTCAGGGGTGGTCTAGAAAATGCTTGGTCCTGGCACGAGAGCAGAGAACTGGACTAGATGACCTCATGAGGTTCCTCCCAGTATTACAATTCTATGATTCTAACTGTGAGTGCCAATTGTAAAACAAAAACAAACAAACAAACAAAACCCTTGAAATGGGCACCCCAATGATAGGATTTATGATTCTTGTTGCAAGTGCAAGGTGTGTGCATAAGTTTTATTAATGTAAAATTATTCCCCCAAAGGGAGGCAGGACTAAGGTCCCATTGAAACGCTGCCCCACAAGCTTTGTAAACTAAGTATTGAAAGGTATGTGGCATTTAGGGGAAGTGATGAGGGATGGAGTGATTTGGTCTGTATTCTTTTACTGAACTGTCAGCACTTAAAGTACATTTGAATTATTTTATTCCCACCTCTGGCTTGAAAACCTGGTAGATTTTTTCACTATAAAAAATTACTCTTTGCAAACTTGGGAAGCATCCTGCTATTTGGTAGCTAATACACAAGGGAAGAATTCTACTAGTACCAGATGTGTTCCTCTAACTTGTCCAGTTTCAGATAAAAAGGCCTAAACTGTTTATCAATTCCTTTTTTGAAGATTCACATATGACAAAACAAAAAATGCCTAGCCTTACTTATTGTATTGGGCCTGGCTGACTGATGCCATCATCCCTGTTTTGTTGCTTTTATCCAGTAAGGCAGTGGTCTTTTTAAGCACGAGATCAGTTTTTAAATTTAAGTTTAGTCCAAGATCTACCTCAAACCCAAATACCCTTGCCCTTCCGCCTTTTACCCTTGTGCCCCTTTTACAAGGACTCACCCCCTCTCACTTCATCCTCCCTCCCTCCCCCAAACTCCCTCACTTTCACCAGTCTGGGACTGAGGGGTGGGGTGCAGGCTCTGGACTCTGATTTGAGCTTGGGGCAGGCAGTTGGGGTGCCAGACAGGTTTCTAGGCACAGGCTCTGGGAGGGTATTTGGATGCAGTGGTGATCGGGGCTAGAGCAAGGGCTTGAGGTACAGGAGGGGGTTCATGACTGGTGCAGGGTTTCTGGATGTGGGCACCAGCGGGGCACTGCTTACCTCAGATGGCTCTGGGTGGTGGCGCAGTTGGGCTAAGGCAGGCTCACCCCTGCCCTGGCCTTGCACCACTCCCAAAGCTGCCAGCAAACTTTATCCCAAGTCCTGCTGTGCCCCCTCTCTGCTCTGTGCAGATAGGATCTCTGTGGAAGAGGGGGCGCCTTGACATCAGTGCCCCTTCTTTTGTCTCCCTTGCCCTGCACAGAAAGCAGAGGCTCCTGAGGGAACAGCTCCAAGGCAAAGGGCAGGAGATGCGCAGCAGTCTGGGGTGAGGGCAATTGAAGTGCTGGGCTTGATAACCTCTGGCCAAACCAGTGAGGATCCCCTGCCAGAAGCTCCAAGATATACCAGTAGATCCTGATCTACTGGTTGGTGACCACTGCAATAAGGTATTTGGTTCACTATGAACTTTAGCCTGGACTGGAGGGGAGTTATGCCTGTGCTTTCTGTGTCTGGCTTGACATGTGGGCAAAGATGTCTAAAAACAGAATCATTTGTGTATGTCCATTTGGTGGCAAATCCCAGGATAAAATGTAGGGGGACAACTGATGTAAACTGTCATATCTTCACTGAAGTCAGCAGTTCAGGATCTTGCCTCAAGTAATGTTGATGATATTCTGACAACTTTGCTACTGCTTTGGAGCTGTCTGTGATTTGAGTTCTTGTCATCTCATGACTTATCAAGACTTATTTTTCAGGGTGATTTCAGTGCCCATGTCCACAACGAGTCTCATGCTTTCTCTCAGAGAGTCTCTCATATAGCTTCAGGTTCAGCCTGGACACATTGCTGAGGAATTGTTTTTCCTGGCCAGAATGTCACAATTACTGTTTCCTAATGGTATAGAATCATAGAATACTAGGACTGGAAGAGACCTCGAGAGGTCATCAGATCCAGTCCCCTGCCCTCATGGCAGGACCCAGTACTGTCTAGACCATCCCTAATAGACATTTATCTAACCTACTCTTAAATATCTCCAGAGATGGAGATTCCACAACCTCCCTATGCAATTTATTCCAGTGTTTAACCACCCTGACAGTTAAGAACTTTTTCCTAATGTCCAACCTAAACCTCTCTTGCTGCAGTTTAAGCCCATTGCTTCTTATTCTATCCTCAGAGGCCAGAAAAAACAAGTTTTCTCCCTCGTCCTTGTGACACCCTTTTAGATACCTGAAAACAGCTATCATGTCCCCTCTCAGTCTTCTCTTTTCCAAACTAAACAAGCCCAATTCTTTCAGTCTTCCTTCATAGGTCATGTTCTCTAGACCTTTAATCATTCTTGTTGCTCGTCTCTGAACCTTCTTCAATTTCTCCACATCTTTCTTGAAATGTGGTGCCCAGAACTGGACATAATAATCCAACTGAGGCCTAATCATCGCAGAGTAGAGCGGAAGAATGACTTCTCGTGTCTTGCTCACAACACACCTGTTAATGCATCCCAGAATCATGTTTGCTTTTTTTGCAACAGTGTCACACTGTTGACACATATTTAGCCTGTGGTCCATTATAATCCCTAGATCCCTTTCTGCCGGACTCCTTCCTTGACAGTTGCTTCCCATTCTTTATGTGTGAATCGGATTGTTCCTTCCTAAGTGGAGCACTTTGCATTTGTCCTTATTAAACTTCATCCTGTTTACCTCAGACCATTTCTCCAATTTGTCCAGATCATTTTGAATTATGACCCTATCCTCCAAAGCAGTTGCAACCCCTCCAAGCTTGGTATCATCTGCAAACTTAATAAGTGTAGTCTCTATGCCGATATCTAAATGGTTGATGAAGATATTGAACAGAACCAGTCCCAAAACAGACCCCTGCGGAACCCCACTTGTTACTCCTTTCCAGCAGGATTGTGAACCATTAATAACTACTCTCTGGGAATGGTTATCCAGCGAGTAATGCACCCACCTTATAGTAGCCCCCTCTAAGTTGTATTTGCCTAGTTTATTGATAAGAATATCATGCGAGACCGTATCAAATGCCTTACTAAAGTCTAGGTATACCACGTCCACCGCTTCTCCCTTAGCCACAAGACTTGTTATCCTATCAAAGAAAGCTATCAGATTGGTTTGACATGATTTGTTCTTTACAAATCCATGCTGGCTGTTCCCTATCACTTTATTATCTTCCAAGTGTTTGGAGATGATTTCCTTAATTACTTGCTCTGTTATCTTTCCTGGCACAGAAGTTAAACTGACTGGTCTGTAGTTTCCTGGGTTGTTTTTATTTCCTTTTTTATCGATAGGCACTATATTTGCCCTTTTCCAATCTTCTGGAATCTCTCCTGTCTTCCATGATTTTCCAAAGATGATAGCTACAGGCTCAGATACCTCCTCTATCAGCTCCTTGAGTATTCTAGGATGCATTTCATCAGGCCCTGGTGACTTACAGACATCTAACTTTTCTAAGTGATTTTTATCATTTTATCTTCTAAACCTACCCCCTTCCCACTAGCATTCACTATATCAGGCATTCCTTCATCAGACTTCTCAGTGAAGACCAAAACAAAGAAGTCATTAAGCATCTCTGCCATTTCCAGGTTTCCCGTTACTGTTTCCCATGTCATGTATCTCCATGTCTTCTGGGGTAGAGGGACTTTTGGAATGGTTTGTTATAGGAGGTATTGGACCCAGCACCCAGCTATTGGGTACTAGGTACTTCTAGGGAGTTTATAATGAAACACACACAGAGGAGCTGAAGTCTGTCTGGGAAAATGAGGACAAAGCTGATTTGCTGGCGTTCTGAAAGTGCTATCTCTGGCATGGTTTCATAACACTCTTGCTGGGCTTTTTTGGCATCCTTGTTCAAAGAAATAGCAGAAACTATAGTTCATATTGTAAATAAAAATAGATGAAAGAATATCCAGAGTCTTTGTCCATTTATTTATCTTTCAGCAATGTAATAAAAGTCCACTCCTGCAGTCCATACATTTCATGATTGCTAGATGCTGGAACAATATCTGTACTACTTTGAAAACACTAACAAGATTTGTATTTAGTTCATTGATTGGCACTTTCTACTAGAAACAGTATCAAAATAAATAGGGCTACCATGCATACTGTAAAGCAGTATTTCTCAAAGTGTTTCTTGGGCCTGCTTTTGGAAAGCTGCTAGCAGGCCTGTGCCACTTTGTTTATCTGGAGCTAATGAAAATATGAATTGTAACATTGCTTGGGGTTACCATGTGGTGCTTTACAGATACTTCTAATTCTTTTTATTTGAACATACAGTATAAGCATTCATCTCCGGGAGAAATGCATATGGTCAACTGTGATGCAATTATTTTTGAACTGGAGCATGGTGACAATAAAATCTTTTCTGAGCTTTTTTCTGTTTCTATTCTCCTGGGTGTAATTGTAGTTAGCTTGATTTGTGGTTAGAACATGTAACCAAAGCAATTCTTGGTGTGAAAACATTAACATTACAGGAGGTTTGCCAAATCAACTCAAAGTAAGATGAAATACTGAGTTCCTTGACTGCAAATAACTCTCATAAATAAAACCATAGGTCTGCTAGATTTCTAGAGAGCTAGGCCAGTTTGAGGTTCCAGTGAGGCAGAATATTTGTTTCTTAGGAATTAGTCTGTGAAGATTTTTTTAAAATGGATTCTTTTTGGTTTCAATTATTTTTAAATAAATAACATGTTATTAAAGGACATCTATTTTCTGATCACTCATTTGTTTAAGCAGATTTTTGAATTGCAAATAAAATATTTGTGTATTGCAGCTGTAAAGCAGTCACAGAACAAAAATGTCTCAAATGGCAAAAATAGTTACTAGTAAGTAAATACATAAATCTCAAGCAATGAAATGTAACAAATAGAAATACTGTAGTGTACATTTGAAACAATTGCAGTATAAGAGCAGACAAAAAGAGAGAAGAATCCCAGTGATCACAGCAGGGAAGGAGTGATCAGTGGACTGTATTAGGATAGGGATGTTTTGCTTTGTTCAAGACTTCTGTGATTTCCTTCCCTGTATAGGCTGAATTCCATTAAATAACACTGAGTACCGGTTAAAAATAGGTAAACAGTCCATAGAACTATGGTCTATTTAAAAAAAAACAACCCACAAGATAAATTTCAGGCAGTTTCTTGTGGTCTTTCAGAGTAAGTTGTCCCGTTATACAAGATTTGCATGTAAATGTTTGTGCTAAGCTTAAAATATTTAGTATTAGATTTATTGCAATACTGATACTCTGTTAAATTAAGCTGTTGTGTGCAGTTGTTCTCTGAATGACTGCATGTTATGTACAAATGGAATCAAGATAATGCATTATTGATAGAATGCTGCCTCACCAGAAAGAAGTGGACGTTATAAAAGGGGAATTCATACTATACATAAATGAAGTAGGAAGCCTTGTAGTAGGTTGGTGCTCCATATTTACAATTGATATCTTTATTAAAAGAGAGTCGGCAAGAGAAAACTGATAGAAAACTTGGTAGATGCCTAGATCATATAATTTTCCCTAACAACAAAGCATGAAAATAGTTTGAGGTGATGTTTGGCAACTATTTTTTAATTAATCTGTTGCCTTACCTGAATGAGGAAAGACTCTTCTTGTTAGTCAGATGCAACTCTGATCAGAGATGATTTTATGATTGAGGCCCCAAGCTATCAGAGATGGGAAGAGGTGTGGAAAGATTTAACAGTGGATTTCCTCCACTCTGATCCTGTTTGGCAATAAGTTTCCTACTGTCAGACCTGCTTCTGGAGTGGAGAGTGGGCCATCTTGTGAATTGCTAAATCAGCACAAAAATATGGGGATTTTGATGGGGCACAGAAGTATAGGGACCCAAATGGTCACTAGTATTGTACGTGCCTAGGACTAGATTTGCTTGTGTCTAAATGGATATTTACAGCTTAATTTTTCCCCCCTCAGCAAAGATGGATACTTCACCACACTAGACCAAACCCTGGAGAAACACTGTTATTTTGTTTGTTTGCATCACACATAACATTGTGTTAGTTGCTATGCTGCATAATTAGTTTTTTCCAAATTCAACAAACATTCTGTTCTCTCTTGACCTTCTCTAGTACAAACTAATTAGTTAAGAGCCCCATTAGGGGCACCTGAATGGCTAATCTAATGTTGTCCTGTGTATTGGTGCCACAGCAGGTCCAGTTATTCCCTTCCGGAGGGAGTAAGGTTTATTCTGTTCTGGTGTTTTTAAAGTATAGGGGCTGTTGTTCCATATTACATATTTTATATTATTTGAAATGTGGTCTCTGCAAGGAGAGCTAATTCACAAATGTGTCTTCAGAACAAGAAATTGTAATTGTTAAGTAAAACTCAGATTTCTGTAAAAATTGATCTTTAACCTAAGATGCTTTTTAATACTTGAGCCCCAAGAGATGGGATTTTGTTGTATCACATACTAATGGAAAATGCTAAAGTAAACTTTCATACAAAAAGCACTAGATGTATTGCCACCAATATCCAAATGTTTACATTATATTGTATTTTGTTCTATCACCATCATCCTCCATTTATATATTTCACCATGACACTTTCCAGAGATGAAATTAAATCTTGTCTACACTAGGGAACTGCACAAAAAGAGAACAAATCAACCACACTGATACACTCATCAGACTCCCCAAATTGGTGCCAGGACTTCTGGGAGCCCTGTTACAGATACAGCTCTAGCAGACCCTGACTCCCTTACTGCTAAAGAGTGGGAAAAATCCAGAAGAATGTTGAGCCCATCCAAATCTATCTGTATTAATTGAATAGCTATATTTGCAAATCTGGCTTCTACTGGAGTCACTTTAATGCATTTGAAGTGAATTCACGGGGCTCCAGATGACTCCCCAGATTAACCCTTATGATTTCCTTATGCGGGAGTGGAACAAAATTCCATGTGTCATGAGGTGACCTGTTAGCCAGAGGGGAATTTTGAAAAGGAATAGAAATATCAAAACAGTCAGCATTTTGTTCTTCAATATTTTCACATTTTCATTGGGATAGTATTTATCCACAGAATCATGATATGTACTCTATGCTACCTGAACTCATTGAGGATATTACAAAAATGTCAAAAACAAAATTTAAAAATGAGTTAATAGACAGAGCTCCAAAGAAGCTCTTCTGTTCTGAAGCACTAGCTTTCTCAGTCTCTGTATGTTTCTCTCTCAATCTCTGTACATTTTGACAGCAATTTAGGCTGGGATTTTCTTTAGATTCTGAGGGGATTAGGCTTTCAGTTACCATTTGCAGTCAGTGATGATTGGGTAACTAACCCCCTTTGCTCTTTTGAAAGTCCCACCCTAAATTTTCAGTCTCTGTCTCCGTTTCCAACTAATGCAGCTTAATACTTTTGTGATGTGTTAAGTGACCTAATTAAAATGTCCAAGACAATCTAGGTTCAAAATGGTGTCTGATGTTCAGTATCTAGTTTTCATATGCTCTCTAAAGGATTTTTTTTCTACATACGATTCTGCCTACGTAACTGCAAACTGGATCAACTCTTTTGAAGCTGTCAGCCTGCAATTGCTTATACATTTAAAGCATAATAAATGGCATTTGCAGTGATCGAACAGGGCAGAGTGATGGCTTTGGGTGTGTTTGGATGTGTAAGTTAATTTTAAAATGGATGTTTGGACTAAATGTATGGCCCCTACATAAAGATAGAGTAATTTATCTTTGTGGGTGAAAAGGGTGGTGTTTCTTGATTTAAAATTATACATAATACTAGAAGATTTACCCAATGTTGCTTGGGTCCCTAACTCAAATATGTTTTGTTGTTCTTCATTTAAATAATTGCTCTTCAGGGGGGCTGGGGTTCAGTTTGCAGCCTGTCCTGGGGGAAAGAGGACTCTCTCACCACAGCATCTTGGGGCTAGATGAGAAATGCCAGTCCACAGCCATGGCAGCTGCAACAGTCATAGATGGGGGAGGGGTGCATATCCCCTGGCTGGGGGAGACAGACAGACAAACAAGACACACACAAACAGACAAACTGTCTGTAATACATAGTAGATAGCTACCCCTTTCTCCATCTCTGCCCCCTGATAGCCCTATGGGGTTATAGCTGTCCCAGTCCCATCTCTGGCCCCTTGCTGCCCCTTGTGTTCATTCTGCAGTATAACTCCTTCCTACCACACCCATCCCTTTCCATTTTATGAGAAACAACAAATCCCATGTATATCCCATTATCCTGATACAACCAAAGCCTGACCTTGCTTTAAGTTATGATAAGAGGAAGCTGCATACCAAATTTGGTGGTTCTAGTTCTTGCTGTTTAGGAGGAGCTCTTGAACAAATGGACTCACAGACAGACATACATTTCTAAAATATATAGTAAGAAGATATATTGCTTTATTAAATATGAATTGGGGATTCATGAAGTGACCACTCCAAATAAATTGAGATATAAAATGTATAGTTTTTGGAAAGTGGAATTAACACTCTAATCTGGGCCAAGATGCAAGGGTGTAGTGAAGTCTTTGGACTGGAACAGTGGCTACAGCTCTTCTCCATGGTTTGTACAGCCTGTTAAAATGATTGGATCTATGTAATTGGATATCTCACAACATCATTTTAATTCTCTATTCCAGTGTTTCTCAACCAGCGGGACGAGTACCTTTAGGGGTACTCGCGAGAAATCTGGGGGGTATGTCAACACAACTGAAATTTGGAGAAAATTGAATTTTTGTTTTAAGTTTTACAGCGCTTTATTATTTTTGTACTTTTTATACACAAAAATTTCATCGCCCGCCCGGCTATGATTAAGTTGTTTAAACAAATGTGTTGCAATGGTAGAAAATTTGTGTGTGTGTCTGAAAACTGTAGGTACTGGGGGTACTTACAATTTTTTTAAAAGGGGGGTACTTTTTTTCTTTTGAAAAAGGGGTACTTTATAAAAAAAGGTTGAGAAACACTGCTCTATTCCACCTTCCATGTAAACCTGTGTGGAACCAGTAGAGAACTCTTGCAAAGCTTGTGGGAAAGGCTAATTTGGTGTATCTACACTTTATTTTAAAACCAGTGACAGCAAGTTTCAGAGCCTGGGTCTATAGATTCAAACTCCCATGGCATGCACTACACTGCTAAAAACAGCCATGTAGATGTTTCAACTCAGACTCTGACTACTGGGGTGGGCTGTGCCTATGGTTTGCTTTTACAGCTATAGTCTAAGGCTGAAGTACTGTGGAGGATGATATGCCGGTCCTGTGTACCCCCTGTAAATATTTAGTCAACTGAAAGAGCTTTGAAGGAGCAAGTTCTATTTCCTATGTAAATAAGACACAGTTAATGAGGGGGTTGTTTGGCTGCATTATGTATTTACTGAAGGTTTGGATTGGTCCTCCTGTAAATATGAATAAACTTAAAAAACAACAAATAGTCTGGTAGCACTTTAAAGACTAACAAAACATGTAGATGGTATCATGAGCTTTCATGGGCACAGCCCACTTCTTCAGAAGACTGCGGTCATCTGAAGAAGTGGGCTGTGCCCACAAAAGCTCATGATACCATCTACATGTTTTTTTAGTCTATAAAGTGCTACCAGAGCATTTGTTGTTTTTTAAGTTTGTCCTGTACAGACTAACTCAGCTACCCTTCTGAAGCTTTGTAAATATGAAGTATTTTTTAAAACCTTCCAGAAAAAAGTTCCTTAAAAAACCCACAAATCCCAAGTATAAACATCCCCTAGGGATGTTTTACTGTTTAAAATCATATTTAAATAGCATAGTTACTAAAAGTTGTTAAAAGTCAAAAAATCCATTATGAAGCCTGAGGCAGCCCCTTATTTGAGGATGATATGAGTTCTATCCCTGCTTATTCCTCCAGAAGAGAATTATTTCAGGGCAAAGCCTGAGCCATAGCTTTGCATTTGCTGACTTCTTTTCAGTATGTGTCACAGGCTAATGTTAATATTAGTAAGTGTGTTTGCTTAGTGGTATTCTTGGATTCCTCTTGAATCCTTACCCCTGAAATGTCATGGTGACTTGTCCCTTAACTGTGGGAAGACTGGCTGCAGTTATGAGTTGCCTGTTAGAGATCACTTGAAGAGCAAGGTTATACTTTTTCTCTGAGCTAATCATAACTCTGAAGCACTTTCAGAACTTGCTGGGATGAGCGTTCTTTAAACATAGATTTTATAATGCTTAGATTAACAACAGACAACTAATATCAATTAGAGATGGACCCAAACTATGATATTTACCTTTAGTTTGGGACACAAATTGTCATGAAACTCAGGAGTATAAAGATCTAGGATCCCATTTGGACTATAAATGATGACTAAAACATCTATCTTGATCAATTAAATTTGTCCTCAAGTTTTGTCATACAAATTAGCACGAGAAACAATACTGCAAATAAATTACATTCCCCTCAACTGTTTCCTTTAAAGATTATCCAAATACGTATGTGCACCTGAAAAACTAAATAAAATTAAGTTAAATGTGCTGCAGCTAACATACGTTTCCCCACTAAAGATAAAGTGCAGAAGAGAAAAGGACTGGAAAACGAGTGAATTCTGGCTTTAGATGAAAATGCTGCAATTGAAAACTTTCCAGAACAACATGTACTTGGATCAGTATTAAAGAGAAGTTCTTTGAATGTCTATGCCAAATGACCTAGCATGCTGATAGTGCAGGGCATATTTCACAGTTGTATAAATATTTAAACTCTTTTCCAGCCTATAAGACAAGTAAATTAGATTTTTTTTTTAGCTAAAAATAAAACCAACTTTTATTACTACCTTGTAATAATCCATCTTTATTCTGAACTTGATTGGAATTGGTCAGTACTGCTATATTATCACTGAAGAGAAGTACTTTATTAACACTTCATTGCAATAGGACATAAGCTCTCTGACATCTCAGTGAATTTTATATAAAAACGGAAAGTTACATTGTTGTATAGGGTCTGCTTTCCCTGTAGCTCTCTACAGTTTTGGAAAATCCTTGCAAAAATGTCAATAGGGGTCCATTTATTTCTGTCCTTTTGATTCAAGGCAGTATTTAATAATTGCAGAGCCTTTGCTGCTTTATAATTAGGGCCCTACCAAATTCACATAGTGAAAAACACATTGTGGACTGTGAAATCTGGTCTTTTGTGAACTTTTGCTTTATACTATACAGATTTCATGGGGGGAGACAAGTGTTTCTCAAACTGGCAGTCCCAACTCAAAAGAGGATTAGGGAGGAGTGTCACAAATTTATTATCAGGGTTTTGTGATATTGCCCCTCTTATTTCTGCACTGCTTTCAAAGATGGGTGGCCAGAGAGTGGTGGTTGCTGGCTGGGAGTCCAGGTCTAAAGGTAGCACCCCACCAATAGCAACACAGAAGTAAGAGTGACGATCCCATACTATGCCACTCTTCTGTACAGCTGCCTTTAGAGTTGGGTCAGGACTCCTACAGTTACAACAGGGTGGCATTTCAGATTTAAATATCTGAAATCATGGAATTTATGACTTTTAAAATCCCATGATTGTGAATTTGACCAAAATGGACCAGGAATTTTGTAGGACTCTAATTACAATACATTTGAGTTAGCCAGTGCAAACATGCTAGAGTTTTTCAAATGTTAGCAAAACCAAAATTTTTCAAACAAACTTGAAAATGGATTAATATTTCATTTTCTTCTGTGTTTTCTCTTCTTCCTTTTTCCATGTCTTATCCCATGCATCTAAATCTTCCTTCCCCTTGCTGCCTCATATTTTCATTTCCCTTCTCCATCTCTGTTTCATGCTCTCCAGCCATACGTGAAATGATTATGACAAAGATCGTTGTATTACACAGGAATCTGGTAGAGATCTTACTGAATAAAGTCTTTAATAATGTTAGCACTAACACAAATACTTGTAAAATGGATAGTAGTTAGTAGTTTGTCATAAAGATGGTTTGTTAATAATAGAACATAACATTTATTTTGAGTAGGGCACGCTTGCATTGGTTCTGTAATGTAACAGTGTATATTTCATACGTTGTAAATGACCGTAATACTTCATGAGTAAAATACTATCTCTCATTAAACATATTTTTAGAAAAAATTAAGAGTGTATGTATCTGTTTTATCTTTCATAGATTACAGAATGAAAAATGGATGAACATAAAACCAGGTGACATCATCAAACTGGAGAATAATAAATTTGTAGCTGTAAGTAGTTCAAATATTTTCTTCCATAATATATGTTTCAGAGAAAGAAAATAGTAATAAATAATTGCCCCTCTCTATCTTTTTGTGTGAATTGTGTGACTGTTGCCCTTTATTTCTGACATGCATTGATATCTCCTTTGGAATTTACATTGATTCTTTATAACTGAAAATACTTTTCTCAAAAGGATGATATTGTAATCAAACACAAATACACATCTGAGTAACATTTAAAGTTTTATTTACATGGATAGAAAAGCACTCTTTCCTTCACTTATTCCTTTGTGCCTATACAAGGGCCTAATAAGAGTATTTACAGTTCATCCTGTCACGATATATTATAAATTCTCCTTCAAAATACTATGATCTGTCAAGTAAAAATGGGCACACTTTATGATGTGAAGTACAGGCATTGCCAACACAGCAATGACATTTGCTAGTACTTTCTCTGGTAATTTAGGAAAAAAAATAAAATTTGTTTCAGAAATTGAGAATTTTAAAGAATTATTTGTGTGATATTTATAGATAAGAAAATTTACAGAGAACATGATGGTATATTTTGGAACTTTTAGTATCTTATATGAGCCTTTACAATTATTTTACAGCTTTTTGAGATGATAGAATATATTTAACATAACCTTTTTTACAGGCTGATTTATTACTTCTATCTAGTAGTGAACCACATGGACTCTGTTACATTGAAACAGCTGAGCTTGATGGGTAAGTTTTCATCTGTTACAGTAGTTAACAGAATACCATATTTTAAAATATATTATTTATGTGCATATGGCATGTGAACACCAGCTATGATCACAGATATATTGTATTCCTTACATTCTTCTTTACAAAATCCCACCTTTGGGGATATGCAGGTGGCATAGCTTGGACAGTGTTACACTTAATAGCAGTTAAATTGGATCACTTTTCACTGCCTCCTGCTCCTTCTCTTGCTATTCCTGAATATTCTGAGGCCAAGGCTATAAGTTAGGTGTCATGCTCCAGTTTCTTCTGTTCCATCCCTTTGTGGTAGCAGAGACTGGGTCTTCCCTGGATCCAACCCAGATCCACTTCTTCATTCAACAGCGCCATTGACTAATTTTAGCTCTTCTTAGTTTTGGGATGAGTTTAGTCCTTTATTTTGTTTATTTGAAATCCTTTCTTTTGTTTTTATTTTGTGAGGCTTCTCTAGGTTTTGCACCCCAGTGCAGTCTCATGGATCCTATGGTGGTTCCTAAAAGAAAGTGGCTAGGATTTTATCCACCCATCATTCCCACCTCTGATGGCCATCAGAGATATCTAGTATGCTTAGGAAAAGGACACTCTCCTTGGTGTACAGTATATAGTATCATTAATCCAAGAATCTGTAAAAAGCTTCTAAACCAATTCCACACTGTTCTACTGAAGAAGGCCCTGATGGTTAAACACTTTGGTATCAGTCATTTCAGTTCTGTGAATAAAGACAGGCCCGCAACAGCCTCAGTTGCCTTGGATACTAAGAATCAGTACACTAAAGATGCCACGGAAAAGGACCTGAAGAATCCCAAGTTCTTTGTCTCTAGTTCCAATAGTAGTGGAACAGTACAGGGTCAGCTTCGATTATTAGAGCCAATCCTGTCAAATAAACTGATTTGGATCTGACTCTCCCAGTTCTTGGGATATGAGTGGCACATGGAATAGCCATGTGAGTAGCTCTCAGCACTTTTCAGTTCCAATATCAGACTCAGATTTGAAACTGAAGCCTAAATCTGGAACTCATGGTAAATTTCATAAGGCAACTCATACCCCCCTACTGGAATGAACATTACCATTTCAAAAGTCTGTTCCAGTGTTAAGCAGCTCCTAGTGCTATTGTGTATTGGGTCTAGCCCAAATAGACTATCCAGATTAGTAAATAACCTTGTGGAAGATACTTAAATTACAAAACTCCCTGAAAAGAGAACATATACATTCATTAAAGTCATCCCCTCTGAGACTTCAGGGAAAAGCCATGTCATCAGATTTAATACCACCTGCATCTGTCTACATCACTGGGGTAAAAACAACTATTCCGAGTGGAGGTTCCAAATACTTTTTCCAAAAAAATTGTTGATGGGACATGTAAAGTCTCAGGACACAGATTTAGAGCCTGGAAAACAGACATTCGTGGATGACAACATGGAAACTGCTGTAGCATTTTCAATGCCAGATGATGCTATACAGTTTTATGAATTCTACTCTAGAACGAATGTACCTTCAGTCCAAATACAACAGAGGTGGCCAAACTTACTGACTGGCTAAGCCTCATATGACAATCTTCAGAAGTTCAAGAGCTGGAGTGCACCTGTTGGGGCTCAGAGCTTCAATCTCTTGGGAAGTGTCAGCTGAGGCTTGGGGCTTCAGCCCAGATCCAGCTAAAGTCCCAAACCCTGCCTCCCCAGTGGAAAGAAGCTATAGGCCATGTGTGTGTGGGCACATGTGTAGGTCATAACCTCCCCCTCCCATGTTGCCACTAGGCCCCCTCCCTTCAGAACAGCTGTCGGGGCTGGCAAGTTGGGACCTGCAATTGTCCTGGGCAGGCCAGAGAAGGAGAAGGCCATTTTCCTCTCAGCACCATCTCTCGGGTGCTGTCTGCTCCCCCCTGCTGCCTCTATTAGAAGCAGTGGGCGGGGGGGCGGGAGGTGGTAGGGACAGGGGCTGCTGCTGCTAAGCAGCCCCTGTTGGTGGCCAGCGCTGGCTGCTGCCAACAGGGGCTGGTGCAGGAGCAGCCTCTGTTCATGGTGACCAGCCTTGTCCACCGTGAACAGAAGCTGCTCCCGCACCAGCCCTGACCTCCATGAACTCAGGCTGCTCCAGCACCAACCTCTGTTTGTGGCAGACAGGGCTGTCTGCTGTGAACAAGGGCTGCTGGACTCAGTGTGATCCAGCACCCAGCATTCCTGGCTCATGCTGATCGCTGCACCTCTGAATTTTAAATGTAGTAAGATCCCAGTGGCTCTTACTGCATTTAAAATGCAGAGCTGCAACACAGGTGGCTCTTGGCTCGAGCCGGCTCCTGGAGCTACCCCTGCTGGGCTCTGCAGAGCGGTCCCATTGACCAATTGTATAGTTGATACAAATTGTATTGACTGTATGATTAGCCTGATAACTGCATTTTAACATCCTTAGTGGTACTTCAGTCATGGACTCCATGTTCCCCCTTCTTCATTTCACAGTATTGCTGATCGGATTATCCCAAGAGCAGAAATGTGTAGACCGCTTCAAGTATAACTCATCTCTTACCAGAGTTTTTTTAGAAGAACTCTCCACAGTTTGCAATCTCAGTCCCTCTTGCCCTTTTCCCCAGATACCTTATTAGAGCCCCAGACCTGAAGAGCTGAGACGACTGGCACAGCATGCCACGTTTTAAAGCCTCTCCATCAGAACATTCAGGAACAGCGAGGGGAGGGGCAGAAAGGGTGAGAAAATTCCAATGGCACTGCTATGAAGCATAGCACACGAGAGCTACTAGGGTGGGAACGTGTAGAGTCTTTAAGTTTGTGAATGATGTACTTGTCAAATGCTGTAACAGTTTTAAATACATTCACGTGATGACCATCACAAAGCACAGGGCTCATATCTTTGGTGCTTTTACAGCACCTGCTGCAATGTGGGTGCTACTGGAAACCAATAACAAATAATAATTAGGAAAGTCACATTTTTCTTTGTGCTTATTGGTGATATATACTGATATACCATGGTGACAGATGACAGTATGAGAGCCTATATAGTGTAATGTGAATGATAGCTCATATAGAGTAACAGTCTTACACAAGATCAAAAAAATTTAATGAAATATAAAACTGAATAACAGATAGAAAAACACATAAAATCATCATAATACAACCAAAGTTAAAAAACCCTACTCTAAGAAACTTATTTATAACATATCTAACTATTTGAACCTTCAGTACTGAGTTTCTGAATACCAAGAGATAGTGCTGGGAATAGTTTCCTTGGTATCCAGATTAGACTTCACCTCTTTAGAAGAATTAATTTTCTAACTTGAAAGAAGTAATATGTATACTTGAAGGAAGAAATATATATATATGAATGAATGACTGATATCACTGGTTTACATACTTGTAAATTTGTAAATACTAGTTTAATATGGCTGTAGTTTAACTTGAACTAAAAATTGAGGTATTAATTTGTTTTGATTTTATTATTATTACATATTCTAATATCTTCTAACAACCATATGCATATGTGTTCTCTTAGGAGATGTTTCTAGAAAAGTATGTGATCTTTAACATTAGTTAAAGGGCAGCAGTGGAGAACATATCAAAATTTTATTTGGAATATCTAGGACTCTGAGAAAGGCCTCTTCCAGGGTATCTCCCTATTTTCTAGAAGAGACTAGTTCAATGTTTAGTCAGTGACAGCTGCAAATCAGGCCACTTCTTTGGGTGTCTTTAGGTGCTGAAGTTTGGAAAATTTTGGATCCTATAAGTAAATCAATATTTAGCCATAAAGGCTATATCTCCACTGCAGCACTATTTTGGGATACTGTAGGTATCCCGAAACAGCTATTCCACGTCTTTCAAAATATAATGGGCTTGCTATTCTGACATCCCTATAAACCTCATTCCATGAGGAGTAAGGGACGTTTAGGTTATTTTTTAATTTGGTGCTGTGTAGACAGTGCCAAATTTTGAAATAAGCTATTTTGAAATAAGATCGAAATAAGCTACACAATTGTGTAGCTCAAATTGTGTAGTTTATTTCGAGCTACAGGTGCAGTGTAAATGCACACAAAGAGAGCCCTGTCAAATCACCTCCTAAGCAAGAGTGACTCCGATGCCCTTTTTTCCCAGTTCAATTTCAGCTACTGTAAGATTAGGGTTTATTACATTTTCATGAGAACCTTTTTTTGTAGCATAAATATCCATCTTTGTCATGGCGTTAATCTTTTTCAGATGGCAATTTGTGCATGATGACTGGATGGGCTCTGACTAAATCATATTTGTATGTCCTCTGCTGAAAGAAGCAAAACAAATTATAGTTATGCAGATGTGCATTCATTATGATGCCAGCACTTATTAAAACTGAAGGTCCTCCTCATACTTTAAGAATCAGTTACAGAAATTAAAATGTGTTATTTCAGAATAACATTAAAGAGTCTGAATTTTTGTCTTTCTATAAATGTGCTGTATTTATCCACAAAGTCAGAGTCTATGGTACCAAATATAGGTTCCAGGGGATAAGAGAAGGCAGGGTGGGGGAAGGTTTGGAAAATGTGTTGTATAAAGGTAATGTTATTAATTTTACAGAGAGACAAACCTAAAAGTACGTCAGGCTTTACCAGTTACTTCAGAACTTGGAGCAGATATGAGAAAGCTTGTGGAATTTGATGGTAAGTGGTGATAAAAGTTAATTCTGTGGAACTGAGCTTTTCATTTTTGGTTTTGGTTTTCTACTGGAGGGGAGAGGTAAATGAGTTCAGATATTAAATGCCAAGTTCTCATTCTTTCACTATCAAGATTAAAGATGTTGTTTACCAGTATGACTTTCATATCCCAAATCATTGTCCTGTTTTTGGATATGTCTTGATGGGCAAAATAGGGTGGGCTATTCAATCAAGTTAGCATAGTAGTAAGTTAATATGATTAAAAAGATATTAAAAAGTTAAGTTCTAAAACTGACACATTTGAGGCCATGTTGGCTGGCTGTGTTGTAACCTGGGGGATGGGGGTTAACTTAATTAGCTTAATATTATTAAAAAACAGATTATTTTTGCCCAGCAAGATCAAGGCCATAGTGAAGTTTAGCAGATGTAACACCTATACCCTAACCCCACAATTTATATACTTCATTCTGTTTTTACTTTCTTTTTCTTGGCTCACTATGCCTGTCCTTAACACCTATGCAACTCCACCACTATATCTACACTGGTGACTGCACACAGGTCCAAGGAGATGGCTATGCTAGAGCCTCCTTACCCTCCATACCAACCACATCTAAACCCCAGAAGCACAGGTTTTCAGGGTGTGTACAGGGCAAGAACATTAGCAAGTCTAAGGGGCATGGATGTGAACATACTTCAGGCTGTGGCATGGCTCTGTACCTCAGTGCCAGTTTGTATTGTTGATGAGAATAACTTGCATGTGCTAGGTACTGAGTCCAGTAGTCCTCTAGTCTAGTTCCCACAACACTCCCAAACCCTTTCCTTCCTGACCTTCACCCAAAAATATAAGGTCCCTGTCCCAGCTATTCTCATTGACAGTAGTGAGCTGTGCTGACTATGTCATGATTTTTCTGCTGGACTCTTTTCACTACTACACATGAACAAGGAACATACTCCGAGAACAGCTATCTGTCAGCTCTTTGTCAGCTGAGCACACCCAGGTTGTGGTTGAAATTCACTGGGCTCCAGCGTCAGGAACTCAGAACTGAACCAGGAAGTTTCAGAAAGTCTGATATAGGTAGGTATTCACTGTACTCTGGCTTAGTGCTGGGAATGGATAAAGCATCTGAGGCTTTGGTACCAGAGAGCAAAAGTCTTCAGCAGTTACTCTGAGAGGCATGGTCCAGCATGCCCATCCTTTAAGGAGCTCTCCAGGGTTCACAGTACAGACCCTGAGATGATGCACAGCCTTCCTGGCTTCATTGTCTGATGGGATGCAATGAAGGCCAGGGCATGGAGACAACAGTGATCATGGAGAAGGAAGCCCCAGAGAAGGAGACACAGGAAGAAGAGGAGCACATTGTTCTGCATCTCTACCCAGAGGACCCACCCCTCATCAAGCCTCTCCTGATGAGCCAAAGGAGGAACCTGAACATAAAATTGGTGAGTTAAAATTCCACCAACAACCCCTCACTCTTTCTGTGGGGCTGCATTCAGGACTAGAAAGCCACACTCTTCTTCTCCTGACCCAACATAGTAGTTCCTGCCTAGGACACTATTGTGAATTCAGAATTTTACTGAATTGCCATGAACCACTCTTAAACTTTTGGCAGAAGACAGATAATAGATTATCAGCCAACTACCATATAATCCATGGATCTTGTCAGTGCCCAGGCTGGCAGCAAGAGAGGGGCAAAGCCGTCTGGTTTGGGGACAGGGCATTTATACAAGATTGAAGGTTCCTCAGAAATACAAATGTTTTCTGCTCCTTTCAAGACCACAAACTTTCACTACCATAACCACCCCTTACAAATGAGATACACGTGGAAGTGGGGAATTGGTTTAGTATCAGGGCCAGTTACATACAGCAAGAAGAAGGGGAACCTTTGGTTCTCTGCAGAACATGACAGGAGTCCTCTGTCACAGTATATACGCTCTCAAGCATGCTCTGTTGTCTGGCATTTTCCTGCTCAGACCCTGCCACACAAGCTTGGAGAAAGAAGGGGTCAGGGATCAATTCCAGCAGTTGCACAAACACAATGTGGTGTCCCTTTGCGATGGGAAGGCATGTGGTTTGTGGTCTTGATTGAAAAGTTCATAGAACACAGTATAGTTGTGATGTCATTTTTTCTTTCCCCATTTCACTGCTCTCCTCTCAATGAAGGGGTGAATTTCCGGACACTGCTGGGGCTGGTTTGAGAGTGGGGGGCTTATTATAGTGGTTTGTTTCTCCCTCACCAAGCAGTCTGCATCAAATATCTTAGGGTGTGTCTAGACTACAGGGTTTTTCCGAAGAAAGTGGCCTTTTTCCAAAAAAACTTCTCCTGCGTCTAGACTGCTGCTGCATTCTTTTGAAAGTAAATCAAAAGAACGTGGCAGTTTTTTCGACCGTGGAAAACCTGGTTTTACGAGGAAGAATGCCCTTTTTCAAAAGTGCTATTTCGAAAAAAGGCGCTATGTAATGCAAACTGTGCTTTTTCGAGAGAGAGCATCCAGACTGCCTGGGTGCTCTCTTTAGAAAAAGTGGCTTGCTTTTTCAAAAGTACTGGTTGTAGTCTAGACGCTCTTTTTCGAAAGAGGCTTTTTTGAAAGTATCTTTCAAAAAAGCCTCTTTTTTGAAAGTATCTTTCAAAAAAGCCTCTTTCAAAAGAGGCTTGCAGTATAGACGTAGCCTTAGATTATATTATATCTCCATTCAGCAACCCAGTCTTATAAGCATATTTCAGCAAATTTCTGTTGCAGCAGAAACCACAACTGGTTCTTAAGGACCAATGGCAATGCATATGTGCTTGATTTGCTTTCATAGCTCATTTAACCTCTCCATTCAAAGATATGTAGAAGGGTGGCAAGTAACACAAACAACTCTCGGCTTAGATTGCTGGATTCTCCATCACAGTACTGGAAAGCCAGTCTGGTACTTTCAAAACTGCTATGTTCTCCAATTGATGGCCAGCTTTAAAAGAAAAAATTGAGAAATGTTAATGTTGAAATAAATGCACCCCTGCACACCAGCCAAATTAAACTCTAAAGGTGCATCTACACTGTACCGTAGCTTGAAATAAGATATGCAATTTGAGCTACAGTGCAGGAAGGGAAGGATGAGTCCAAGATTGCCTGTGTCCAGCCTCCAAACCCCACACAGGAGACATCCCCATTTGTTTCCCTGAGTCTTTTTCTATAGTTGTTCCCCCAACATTTTCCTGGGGAGAGGGAGATCAACATGAGGGAGATGGTGTAATTGGCAGTAAACTTTTTAATGTTCTTCAGAGTCTGAACCAGTCTGTTTTCATTCCCTGTTCCTTTAAAAAATATTCATAGTTATGCTATATGCACTAGCTTCAGTAAACGTTAGTTTTCTTTATGTGCAGGACTCCTCCTTCAGGGTGTGGTGTAAGGGTAAAATCCCCTTCTTTCCCCCCCCCCCAACATAAGTCTTCAGGGCATCAAATTGCAAGATCTTCTGTCTCTCCTGGAATCACCCCACCACAACCCTCCTTATCCAGTTATATGTGAATATAAGTAAGCTGGAGATACGTGGAAAGTGCATTGTGCACGAAAACAGCAGGTACATTTTATTCACTGTGGGAAAAAGGAAAGGATGGATAAATTTCCCCCGTAGCTTTGACAAAACAGAGAACAGGGACAAACCAAGTAATGCAAGTGCCATGACATATCAAACATTGCTAAAATGGACCTACACCCTAAAAGTCATAATAGTTTTGAACCATTAGGGTATCCACCATTAACAGCATTGTCCCCACACACAATCACAGCTACCAGAAACCGATTTTAAAAGCCCCACCCCATCTCTTCATCAACTCTTCTCAGGGTCCTCCAAACATTGAATAATCCTCTAAATTGTGGTATGGCTAACAGTTGTGAATATTAACACAAAAGAACATTAAATGCAATTTGTTGGGTAGACACCCTCTGCAGAACAATCACAAATCAAAAGGTGTTATACCTGTGTGAGTGCCTTGTCCTAATTACCTGTAATGAGTAACTATCTAAACAACTGCTTACTGACTATCAGAGGGAGGAGAACAAAACTGCCTGTTGAAACACAACACTACCCTTTTTGTAGCATTTGCTGTTAGTATGTGGCTTTGTTCAAATCCAGGCGAAAATCACCCACTGCCCACCTGCACGTGTAAAACCTAGAAACAAGTTGCATTACGGATTTCCATGTCCTACTGGGTTCCAGGCCCAGTATGAACATTCACTGTATCAGGCTGTCTGTAAAGGCTTTGCAGGCCAGTTCTGTCCTGTGCCCACTCTGTTCTAGTCTGTGATTAGACTCACAAATGTTGTGAAAGGCACTGCATGCCACAAAAATGTGGAAGGTATCCAACCTTCTATGTTTTGGCATCTAACTTGAATTGGCATCCAACTTGGAACACAGGCATCTTTCAAGGCAAGAATCAATGGGCTCAGATTGCAGCAAGGGAGATTTAGGTTGGACATTAGGAAAAACTTCTTGTCAGGGTGATTAAACACTGGAATAAATTGCCTAGAGAGGTTGTAGAATCTCCATAATTGGAGATTTTTAAGAGAAAGTTAGACAAATACCTGTCAAAGATGGTCTAGGTGATGCTTGTGTAACCGCCACTGGGCGGGTTTGAACCTGGGACTTGTGGAGCTGAGTATAGGAGCCTCTATGCTCTGAGCTAAAAGCCAGCTGGCTCCTAGCCTATGCTGTAGAGGTCTCATCTGTTGCTGTGGTCTAGGTGCCACTGCATGGGTCAGTGAACCACACTAGGTATATGGGTTACACTTGGTCCTGCCACAAGTGCAAGGGACTGGACTTGATGACCTCTCGAGGTTCCTTCCAGTTCTAGTATTCTATGATCACTAACAAACCTCCAGCTGTCCAAAAGAGCACTTCACTATCTTTCTGCAGCTGCTTAGTTTGAAGGTCCAGTTTCATTTTGCTGGGTGCTTGATGTCAGGCTAGGCATTTATTAGCAGGGTAGAAGCGGGTATCTGGAGTCTCCCACAAAACCTGTGGCATGGAGACATTGTACAGAACCATGTTTTTTTCTGGGGAATAAAGTTTCTTTATCCCTCATTAAGTACAGTTCTGATCTCTTCAACTTCCTGGTTTTATGAACCTTTCCTGTGTGTCCCAGTGTTCATAAACCTGCCATGTGTTCCACAAAGCATTGAAGAAAGAATGAGTAGTAACCTTTTTGACTGATGGCCTCACTCATGCTCCTCAGTGGCTAAAGTATGGCTTATGTGAGTGCCATCAGTGGTCCCTATGGAATTCGGGACCCCAGCTATATTTTCCAGAATTTTGGACTTGGCAGATGAGTGCATTGATAGCTTCACAGACTTGCACCAAGACCCCAGCAGTGGACTTCTGCACCCCAAAGTGGTCTGCAGTTGACTGGTAGCTGTCTGGCATTGCCAGCTTCCGGATGATAATAGGCACTTGTTTCTGCACTGGTATGTGTCTCTGGAAGGGAATGTTCTGCTGCTTTGGGGTTGAAGCTACCTTCTCACAGAGCTCCATGAACATCTGCTTCCTCATTCTGAAGCCACTGGCCAGGTTTCCAAGATAAAGTGATCCCACCACACCATGCTGGTTCTCTGGTCCTCTGAAGCTCTGGTCCTCTCCTTTAAATGAAATCCAGGAAGGAGTCTCTATAAGAACCAGGACTGAGCCAGAGAAGAACCAGTCCATCCATTGACATATAATCACATTGTTAGCAATATCTTATGTCTCTGTGTCACGCAGTAACATTGGATCAATTGCTATCCTGGTCACCCATCTTTGGCTTGTAAGAAATGTCCAAAATTCTCACCAGTTGTGTACTTCAGTGTGAAAAGAAGGAGCAGGAACAGAACATCCTCACTGGTCACTTGTTCCATGTTTTCCACCATGTTGGGTAGAAGACAAGCCAGGGCTGAGCAGAAGATGCCATTGTCAAATATGTGAAGGTATCTGCAGAACCACCAACACACACAGCAAGGCAGATCTTGGTGTGTCTCCTGTGAAACATAGAACTCTGGCTTGTCCCCCTGAAATTCAGGTATAGTTCTACATTAAAATATTTATATTTTCTTTACCTGAGATCATTCCATTTATTCAGGTATAATCAATTCTCCTGGGTAGGAGCCTTCCTGCTTCACACAAGCATATCGTTCCAATGCTGGTCTCCAAGTTTTAAGAAAGGCTCATATCTTAAGCCGCTGAAGACAACTAAGCACCGAACACATCTCCTGTAGTTTCATTTTCCAACTTAAGAGTTTTCTCAGTTCCATGTATAGCTTTTGAAGCAAACATTTGATATTGTCAAGAATTTTCTAGTTTGTTCATCAAAACATGAATGAACTTCTAATTTGAAGTGTGAACGGGGGAATCTAGATTAGTGATTGTGATTGATTGTCAATTTCAAATTCTCTTTGTAGTTATGCTGTTAAATTTCCAATCTGTTTTTACAAGCTCTCACTGCCCAGAAATCACATTCACTTAAGTTAAATATATTTTAAAATGGGCAGACAAAAGTACCAAAACAGGAGCTAGCTCAGGATAACCATATAAAATGTTACTTCATGTTCATTAAAACAAAACATAACTGTTCTACATCAGAATCCAGTAATATTTCACATTTAGATTGAATTGACAGAGCCACATATGGATCTCCATAGGTATGAGGGGGAGCAAGACAGAGATGGAACATGGTTTATCATCTTCTGAAGTTCTGGTCTTCCTTTTTAAATGAAATCCAGGAAGGAGTTTCCACAAGAACCAGGACTGAGACAGAGAATGGATGATTTTTTCTGTAGTGCTAAATTTCACAAGGTCAGCAGCAAGAGAGGAGAGCTAAGCTACCAATGAGCTGGGTGGGAAATAATAAAGATGCTGCTTGTGGTGGATTTATATGTGGGCAGACCTGGTTTCTGGCAAATCCTTTTGATACACAATTTTTTACATGTTCTGTTTGTGACCGGGAGAGGTCAGAAACTCCAAATCCCCAAAAGTAATATCTGTTAATGCAGTATTGATTTTGTGAAATTGAGCACTCCTTATTTCAAGATTTTCACTTACATTGACTAAACTGTATATTTTATTTTACAAATTATATAACAAAGATAAATGTTATTAAAAATTGTATATGAAGGGACAAAAGTGGTATAAAACTTTCATAGTTTTATAAACCTTAATCTTCTTCTTCATGGAGGACTCAAAAATGTTCGAAGTTCCTGGCTTCAGTTATTTTTGAGGAATGCAGTCACAGAAATTAAAATTGGATGGGCCTTCTCATCCAGTGGTTGAAATGGCTGCATTGAAATATGATAAAAATCACCTTTGAATTGAGAAAAAGCATGAAAAGTTTGATGATCAACTGAAAAAGCATGGCCTCATCTCAAATGTAACCATCTCAGATGCATCCATAATGTTTACAAGTTTTAAAAACGCTTAAGGTAACAGTCTTTTGCAAGAGGCTTACATTTTAATTCACACAATAGAGATGGAAAATCAGATAGAACAGTGGATACAGATGATGCCAGAGTGCAGATTAATGTTCTTGATTAAGAAGAAGCAAACTTAAAGAGGGATTGGAAGGAACAAGTGGTAGATTGTTGCATACATAAGGGATTCTATTAAAACCATAAGGTTTGTGAAGGAGATGAAAGGATCTTTGAGGACAAAGCCCAATGGAAAGTAGGACATGTCAGTGGTGCAGAGCTTTGAGTGAGGATGAGGAGCTTCAATGTGATACAGCAAAAGAAAGTGGGCTGTTTAAGGGAACCGAAGAGGGAGAGTTGATTTTTGGCTACAGTTTTAGATAGACAGAAAAGATGCGTTGGCAAGTAAGCATTCCAAATTGGCGCACACAGTTATAGAAGCAAGCAATCAGCCAATTACGGGTAAAGATGTAGTATCAGGAACAAAAGGTCAAGGATGAAATTTTAAATATCTATATTCATTAACTTCTGATTTATGCTTCATTTGGAGGTTGATGATGATTTAATATATTAGTTGGATTATTACCTTTATTATGAATCTAGGGCATGGTTGAAAATCCACTGAAATCCATGGAAGACTCCCATGTGGATTAGAGCAATATCGATGCTCAATCAGTGGACAATAATCTTTTATATAATCCTGATTTTCATGGTAGTGAATGCAAATTTTACAAGTTGCTGTTATGTTAGTTTACTGGGATCTTTACTGTTTTAATCCATGTTTATATTATTTAGATTGGAATTTATTGCTAAACTCAGGCATGATTCCACTATCAAAGTTTCATGGAAATGATTGGAGATTATTTTTGTTAATCCTCACACCTATGTTAAGGCTTCGTTTTGTAGATTTTGCTAAATATAGAGACTTTAGAAGAAAGTAGAAAGGCTCTCTGCCGTCCGTAATGGTGTATTTTACAGTTTTCAAATGCAATGAAAATATGAGTTTGGTGTCTTGAATATATCTAATTCTTTGGACTACAAGCTGCTCTTGAGCCAATAAAAAAAGGGGGACATTTTTGTCTAAATAATTTATACAGTTGGTAAACTCGTATAAATGATTCTAACACTGAATAAATATTTATATTGAGCCAGTATTCAGTTTTTTACTTTCTTATTAGAGTTTTATGGGCATTGAAGAGTTTTTCCAAGCAAAGACAATCTAAAAATATCCATCGGCAGCACATACTTCAGTCTGATTTCTTGAAGCAACTACAGTATACGCCTTTTCCCATTTAATGCTGTCTTTTTCATCTCCCTGATTTTTGACTGCTGTTGTGATCTGTTTTATGCAACTTATGACAAGTTTACATATTTTTCATGGCTGTTAATACTAAATTCTGTATCAGAGAAAGGTTTAGGAGTCCTTTTACAGGAAACATCCAGTACCTTGTGGCTATTATGACAGCATATCATGCAGCTGAAAAAGAGAAAAATAAAACATTTATGTTTAGCAAAATATCTATCCACGTTTTAGTACCTCAGTTCTCATGACAGTATACAGGGTTTGATATATATTTATGCTTATTTTAATTGAAAACAAAAGCCTACAGAAGGAGAAGGTGAAGGCAGTTCCTGGGCATAACATTTTTGTTTGTTAAAGACTATCAGAGAGAAGTGCTCACTATTCGTACTTTGCTATTAAATAGCAAAGGATTATTCCTCACAGCATCCCAGTGAAGGACTGAGTAATACAGCTATCTTACAAATGAATACACTGGTAAAGTTAAAGTGATTTGAGTTAGATCATACACTAAATCCCTGGCAAAACGAGATAAAATTAAAAAATCCTAATTCTTAGTCCCCCTCTGCAGCCAGTAGACAAACCCTCCCTCTCCTGTTAACTGCACTGCACTAAGAAATATTCAAGAAATAAAGTTGGGAAGGTTCTGAAATGATTAGTTAAATTTTCTAAGTATTGTTCATATTCTAAAAAGACTCTCCAATAATAAAGAATAGCTATTTCCATACGCTCAAGTGGGAAGTTCATTTCCTGAAAAGGTTCCTCTTTCATCATATTAAAGTACTAGCAAAATCAGTATCTCTTTGATGAGAAAAGCTGCATCAGCTGTTCCCTTTAAGAACTTCAGTTGCCTGTGGCCCACTGAGTCCATGGAAATGTTCTTTGATAGGATTATATTGACAGGACTACCAGCCTATTAATAAAGGGGAAACAGAAGATGTGATATCCTTAATTTTTAATGTGGCTTTTAATACAGTACTGGGTGATATTCTCAAAAGTAACTTAGGGGAATGTGGCCAATATAAGGTGGCTGCACAACTGATAGTTATCAGTGGTTTTCTGTCAAATTAGGAGGGCATATTTAGTGGTGTCTCATGGGATCAGACTTGGGTATGGTACTGTTCAGTATTTTCATTAAAGACTTGGATAATTGAGTAGAGGATATGCTAATAACTAGGGGTCTATGTCTGCAACAAAGGTCCTGGAAGTCACATATTCTGTGACTTTTCATGACCTCCATGTTTTCTTCGGTGGCCAGTGTGGCTGACGCCAGGGCCACCAAAGCAGCTAGCTCATGGGCCCAGTGCTCAAGTAGCCCTAGGGACAACCACACTGGTTGCAGCTTGGGCAACACCTGATCAGCAGCTGGCATGGCTGGCCTCAGGGACCGACCACCTGATCAGCAGCCAGCACAGATCCACTGAGGACCCGCATCCAGAGCAGCCCTGGCTCAGCAGCCTCCATAGCACTGGTCTCGGAGCAGCCAGAGCAGTCACTGCTTGTCAGTCCCACAGCAGTTCCTGGAAGCAGTCCCCAAGTGGCCGGAGCAGGCATGGTCAGTGGTCCCCAGCAGTGGTCCCAGAGAAGCCACTGCTCAGCAGCCCCTGGCAGTTGATGCTGCTGGCTCTGCTCCACTGCAATGGTCCCCTGGGTCACTCTAACCAGCAGCACCCCCTCTTCCCAGGGTTTATTCAGGGGCTACATATAGCATAAGTTATGGACACAAGCTGTGTAAAAGATACTTGTGACTAAATTGCAGCCTTACTTATAACATTTGCAGATTGCTTAGGGAGGAAAAATCAAATGGGGAATAACTGTTAAGATGGTAGTAGTGCTGAAGAGGATGTGAGAGTATAGTGGACCACAAACTGAATATGAGTGATCAATGGGATGCACTTTCCAAAAAAGATAGTGTTATTTTGGGGGTAGATCAATAGAAGTGTTGTAAGTAAGACACAGAAGATAATTGTTCTAATCTTCTTAGCATTGGTGAGGCCCCAGCTTAATACCTGTGTACAATTCTGGGCACTACAATTTTAGTACCTCAGTTCTCATGACAGTATTCTGGAAGGCTTTAGATAAATTGGAAAGAATTCAGAGGAAAGCAACAAAAATGATAAAAGGTTTAGAAAACCTGACTTATGAGGAAAGGTTGAAAAAACTGGGAATGTTTAGTTGTGAGAAAAGAACACTGAGGAGCTATCTGATAAGTCTTTCTATATTTTTAAAGGCTGTTATAAAGAGGACATTATTGTTCTCTGTGCCCACTAAAGGATAGGACGAACACTTCTGAGCTTAATCTGCAGCAAGGGAAATGTAGGTTAGATATCAGAAAAAAATTTCTAACTGTAACAGTAATTGAACTCTGGGATTGGCTTCCAAGGGAGGTTGTGCAGTCCCCACCGTTGAACAAATTGGACAAACACCTATCAGGGATGGTCTAGGTTTTCTTGGTCCTGCCATACACAGGGGCCTGAACTTGATGACTTCTCAAGGTCCCGTCTAGTCCTGCATTTCTCTATGTTCTGTGTTGCTAGGCCACACAGGCAGTTCCAAGATGTATTAATAGACAGACATGGTATGCTAAAAAGCAGGCAACAGATTTTTTGCCTAAGCTTATAAACTATTAAGACAATTTACAAGATTGGCCTATGTGTTCAGATACCAATGCAGTGAGCATTGTATAATCTGTACTAGTTACGCTAAATGCTAAATAATCCTCAAAAAGCTCTATTCTTTTGAGATCCTGAAGTTCATGTGGTTTTCTGAAATGTTAGAAAATGGGACTGAGACTCTTTGCTCTAAACATTAGGCTGGAAATCTTGCAAACAGCTTTGTAGCAAGATTTCCAGTAATTGTCTGTTTAGGTTTGGCTGGAAAAATCATGAAAACAACTTTTCTTATAATATATGGAATTTCCACTTTACATATTACCAGAAATCAGGGACCAAAGAACGTATTCTGAATTTAATAGTGGAAGAAGTGGAGAAATATAATCTTTGGTGTTTCAGTTCTGAAAGGTCAATAGGAGACACCTTACTGAAAGTTATTACCTATAAATGGCCTTGTAGATTTGTTTATTTTTAAACAATTTTTTTTTACAATTTTTAAAACCATTCCCTCTCAACCAGTCACTGCATGCATAATGCCAAGTTTCAGCCCACAGCAAACGTTTATGGTCAACTTATAACCCTAAAAAGTAGGAAATATGAGTTAACTGTAGAACCAAGCCATTGTTATAAAGGTCATGCTAAAAATGCTGTTTTCAAAGTAGAAACAAAATCTATCAGAAAGGAAAAGAAATAGTGTAAGAAGTAGGACAGCCTGGTGAGAGGTCTTAAAATATGGGAGACAATAACTACTGTTTGTGTAACTGCGAATGAAAAGGCTCCACCTTCCCCATATCTAAATACACAAAATTTGGTTAGTTTGGGTGAAGTGGAGTGTTCATGAGTTTTCATAATAGCAGATTTCAGCACAGCATGTTGAAATACACTGAATTTAGCATCTGACAAATCTGTTTTCCACATTTTATGTTGGGCCAAACTCCCAACCCTCAGGCCATGAGAATTAGGAACAGATACACTTGAATTTGGGATGTGGCCAAATCCAGGGGCAATTAATTTGAAAGTATATCACCTTTGAATAAGTGGGTGGCCCCTTCTGTCACTCTCTGCTTTCTCTTCCTGCAAGCTGTAGGCTGCCATTTCTGTTTTTACTCCAAAAGTACTATTCCCAGTTGGCTGCACCAGGAGTTTGTTTTTGCTTTACACCACATAATGTGCAAGATGCCATTAATAGAATTCTTTTAGACTATCTCACCATCTGCAGCACAGTACTGTGTGTTAACAGTTTTTTCCCAAATTTGAGCATTTTCTAATCAGGACTAGGGAACAAATTAAACAAGAGTAGTGAAAAAACTTCTGGACAGCTGAAAAGAATCACTGGTGTTCCTATACACACTAAATAAACACAAGCTGTACCCTGGTTAAACATGTACTGCATTTATCAGAAGCCCCAGTTTTCAGACTGATGAATACAATATTTAATCAGCTGAACATTTATACTTTCAGCCAAAATATAAATACAGAATACAATTGACATTCTATCCAGGGCCGGCCCTAGCCATTCGTGCTCCCCCGGGCCCCGGGAGCACGGCGCTGCCCCCGGGAGTGCGACGCATGTGCGGCCCCGCCCCCGGGCGTGCGGCGCCCCCCGCCCCCCGGGTGCCCAGAGCATGCACGACCCCGCCCCAGGCACGTGGCGCATGCATGGCCCCGCCCCCGGGCACCCGGCGCATGTGTGGTGCCGCCTCTGCCCAGCCTGGCAGTCCCGCGTGGTGCCCCCTGGGCAGTAGCCCAGTCAGCCCGTAGCTTGGGCTGGCTCTGGTTCTATCTTAATATTACTGAAAATGTGACCTGGCTTACACAATGACAGGAGATTAGGTGCTCTCTGATCAACAGGAAAATGGAAATATGAACCTTAAAAAAAACCCCTCTCACTATGCAAAAACCCTTGTCGCGGTTGGGGTCTTGTGTGTCTCAGTGACCCCTAGAGCTATGTCATCGGGAGCCTAGTGCTCCTGGTAGGATCATCCATGCTGGACAGGTCGAAGGGTAGAGACCAGACTAAGTGTGATTCACTATTCCTCCAGGTTGGGGGTTCAGCTCAGGGCTAACAGTCCTGACTTAGAAAAAAAAATTGTTACGGAAACAGCAACAAAGAAGTCTCCTACAAATTTGTGCGATGGCCTTCCTAAGTCCTCTCTGGGGACCTGTATGACTGGCAGATATGAAGAGAATGAACTACAACTGGGACACACTGGAGAAAATGGCCAAAGACAAACAAAAATGGATAACCTTCGTTGCTACCTTACACGCCAGCGGGCGTAATAGCCATTAACTAACTAACTATGCAAAAAATCTTAAAAAGGACCATTAGTAGCTAAAAGTTTCAAAGGCAGAGGCCATCTTTCCACTCCCAATGCTCAACTTTAATTCCTAGGAAGCAATTTTTCTAAAAAGATATCAAGATCTTCTAAGGGTACGTCTACACAAGCCGCCCCTTCAAAATATTTTTCAAAATAATGGATGAGCTATTTTGCCATCCTGGTAAACCACATTGCACTAGGAATAAGGGATGGCTCGAAATAGCACGTTTTTTCAAAATTTGGTGCTGTATAGAGAAGTCAAATTTCAAAAAAAGCTATTCCAAAATAGATTTGAAATAAGATACACAATTTGCATAGGGCAAATTGTGTATCTTATTTAGAGTTTAGGGTGCAGTGTAGATGCACCTAAGGGTATGTCTACACAGCAAAGTTATTTCAAAATTACAGTCGTTATTTCAGCCGTTATATTTGAAATTACAGCCGTTATATATAGTGTTGTGCCAGTGTTGTGCACCCCATACCAGGCACACAGGCATGTCCATGTCCCCGACGCTGATGCGGCGGTCAGGGAAGAAAGTCCTGGCATGCAGCCTTTGGCACACAGAGGAGTTGCGGTACACCCGCGTGTCATGTGCTTTGCCGGACCAGCCCACGTTGATGTCCATGAACTGGCCCCAGTGGTCTGACACAGCCTGCAGAATGACCAAGAAGTATCCCTTCCAGTTGATGTACAGGGAGGCCTCATGTTCCGGGGCATGGATGGGGATGTGAGTCCCGTCGATTGCGCCCCCTCCCACAGTTAGGGAAGCCCAGGGCGCCGAACTCCTCGATGACCGCGTCCAAATCAGTGAGGTGGATGACTCTGCGAAGCAGCACTCTATTGATGGCCTTGACCACCTGCAGAGGGACACACAAAACCGAGAGTCACTGGGGTGCCAGGGTGGCTGAGAGTGCTCCTTCCCCGCCACTGCCCTGCGCCCCCACTCCCCAGGAGCAACCCCCCCTGCAATCCTGGTCACTGTGGGCAGTCTGTAGTGTGGCTGGGACAGGACAAACCCTCCTGGGGAGGGGACTTGAACCCCCTCTCCCCCTTTTCCCTAGGGCAGCCCATCCCCTCCTTGCACCCCCCGGCACAGTGACCAGAGATTGCCATACTTGCATGAGCACTGCTCCGACGGTGGATCTCCCCACGCTGAACTGGTTTGCCACGGACTGGTAGGTATCCGGCTTGGAGAGCTTCCAGAGAGTGATGGCCACAGCTTCTGGAAGGGAATGGCGGGCCTCATGTGTGTGTCCTGTCGCTGCAGAGCAGGGTCGAGCCACTCACAGAGCTCCAGGAAGGTGTCCTTCTTCATCCTGAAGTTCTGGGTCCATTGTTGGTCTTCCCAGCACTCCAGGACGATGTGGTCCCACCAGTCGCTGCTGGTGTCCAGACGCCAGATGCAGCGGGGCACACTGGCGTCTGGGCACTGCTGCTGCTCCTCCCTAGCCCCAAGGGGGGTCTGGAAGAGGGCCTGGGGTTTGGGCTGCAGCCGATGCTGCCAGGCAGTCTCAGCAATTGCAGCCAGGCTTCCAGCAAGACATCCAACATGAGCACCAGAGTGCCCAGGGGCAGCTCTGGCTCCATGGTGCCGAGTGCTGTGGTGTCCCGAGTCAGGGCAACCAAATCAAGCAGAGACAAAAATGCTTTGCTGTTCCTCAGCAAGGTAGGCAAGCAAGCAGGGAAAGCTGAGAACCGGCTGTCCAGGGGGTTCCCTTTAAGCACAAGCCTCAGATAGCCTCAGGCGCAGCCACACAAAGCAACTACTGACCTGATAGAATCATAGAATCATAGAATACTAGGACTGGAAGGGACCTTGAAAGGTCATCAGATCCAGTCCCCTGCCCTCATGGCAGGACCAAATACTGTCTAGACCATCCCTGATAGACATTTATCTAACCTACTCTTAAATATCTCCAGAGATAGAGATTCCACAACCTCCCTGGGCAATTTATTCCAGTGTCTGACTACCCTGACAGTTTTCCTTTTGTCCAACCTAAACCTCCCTTGCTGCAGTTTAAGCCCATTGCTTCTTGTTCTATCCTCAGAGGCCAAGATGAACAAGTTTTCTCCCTCCTCCTTATGACACCCTTTTAGATATCTGAAAACTGCTATCATGTCCCCCCTCAATCTTCTCTTTTCTAAACTAAACAAACTCAGTTCCTTCAGTCTTCCCTCATAGGTCATGTTCTCTAGACCTTTAATCATTCTTGTTGCTCTTCTCTGGACCCTCTTCAATTTCTCCATCTTTTTTGAAATGCGGTGTCCAGAACTGGACACAATACTCCAACTGAGGCCTAACCAGCGCAGAGTAAAGAGGAAGAATGACTTCTCGTGTCTTGCACACAACACACCTGTTAATGCATCCCAGAATCATGTTTGCTTTCTTTGCAACAGCATCACACTGCTGTCTCATATTCAACTTGTGGTCCACTATAACCCCTAGATCCCTTTCTGCCATACTCCTTCCCAGACAGTCGCTTCCCATTCTGTATGTATGAAACTAATTGTTCCTTCCTAAGTGGAGCACTTTGCATTTGTCTTTATTAAAGTCATATTTACCTCAGACCATTTCTCCAATTTGTCCAGGTCATTTTGAATTATTACCCTATCCTCCAGATTAGTCACAACCCCTCCCAGCTTGATATCATCTGCAAACTTAATAAGCGTACTTTCTATACCAATATCTAAATCGTTGATGAAGATATTGAACAGAGCTGGTCCCAAAGCAGACCCCTGCGGAACCCCACTTGTTACTCCTTTCCAGCAGGATTGTGAACCATTAATAACTACTCTCTGAGTACAGATATCCAGCCAGTTACACACCCACCTTATAGTAGCCCCATCTAAGTTGTATTTACCTAGTTTATTGATAAGAATATCATGCGAGACCATATCAAACGCCTTACTAAAGTCTAGGTATACCACATCCACTGCTTCTCCCTTATCCACAAGACTCGTTATCCTATTAAAGAAAGCTATCAGATTGGTTTGACATGATTTGTTCTTTACAAATCCATGCTGGCTGTTCCTATCACCTTGCCACCTTCCAAGTGTTTACAGATGATTTCCTTAATTACTTGCTCCATTATCTTCCTGGCACAGAAGTTAAACTAACTGGTCTGTAGTTTCCTGGGTTGTTCTTATTTCCTTTTATAAATGGGCACTGTATTTGCCCTTTTCCAGTCTTCTGGAATCTCTCCTGTCTCCCATGATTTTCCAAAGATGATAGCTAGAGGCTCAGATACCTCCTCTATCAGCTCCTTGAGTATTCTAGGATGCATTTCATCAGGCCCTGGTGACTTGCAGGCATCTAACTTTTCTAGGTGATTTTTGACTTGTTCTATTTTTATTTTACCTTCTAAAACTACCCCCTTCCCACTAGCATTCACTATGTTAGGCGTTCCTACAGACTTCTCGGTGAAGACCGAAACAAAGAAGTCATTGAGCATCTCTGCCGTTTCCAAGTTTCCTATTATGTTTCTCCCTCCTCACTGACCAGTGGGCCTACCCTCTCCTTGGTCTTCCTCTTGCTTCTAATGTATTTATAAAAAGTCTTCTTGTTTCCCTTTATTCCTGTAGCTAGTTTGAGCTCATTCTGTGCCTTTGCCTTTCTAATCTTGCCCCTGCATTCCTGTGCTGTTTGCCTATATTCATCCTTTGTAATTTGTCCTACTTTCCATTTTTATATGACTCCTTTTTATTTTTAGATCATGCAAGATCTCATGGTTAAGCCAAAGGCGGTCTTTTGCCGTATTTTCTATCTTTCCGACACATCGGAATAGCTTGCTTTTGGGCCCTTAACAATGTCCCTTTGAAAAACTGCCAACTCTCCTCAGTTTTTTTCCCCTCAGTCTCGATTCCCATGGGACCTTACCTATCAGCTCTCTGAGCTTACCAAAATCCGCCTTCCTGAAATCCATTGTCTCTATTTTGCTGTTCTCCCTTCTACCCTTCCTTAGTATTGTGAACTCTATGATTTCATGATCACTTTCACCCAAGCTGCCTTCCACTTTCAAATTCTCAACCAGTTCCTCCCTATTTGTTAGGATCAAATCTAGAACCTCTTCCCCCCGGTAGCTTTTTCAACCTTCTGAAATAAAAAGTTGTCTCCAATGCAGTCCAAGAACTTATTGGATAGTCTGTGCCCTGCAGTGTTATTTTCCCAACATATATCTGGATAGTTGAAGTCCCCATCACCACCAAATCTTGGGCTTTGGATGATTTTGTTAGTTGTTTGAAAACAGCCTCATCCACTTCTTCCACCTGGCTAGGCGGCCTGTAGTAGACTCCTAGCATGACATCACCTTTGTTTTTAATCCCTTTTAGCCTAACCCAGAGACTCTCAACACTTCTGTCTCTATGTCCATCTCCACCTCACTCCAAGTGTGTTCATTTTTAATGTATAAGGCAACACCTCCTCCCTTTTTTCCCTGTCTATCCTTCCTGAGCAAGCTGTACCCTTCCATACAAACATTCCAATCATGTGTATTATCCCACCAAGTTTCTGTGATGCCAACAATGTCATAATTGTACTTATTTATTAGCACTTCCAGTTCTTCCTGCTTATTTCCCATACTTCTATTTGTATATAGGCATCTAAGATCCTGATTTGACCTTGCCTCCCAGTTTTGCCCTGACCCTCCTTTCTCTCTGCCATTGTAGCCCACGCTCCTCCCATTTCCGACACATCTCCCAGGTCTCCATGTTCTCCACTTACCTGTGGGCTTTGCTCACCTGTCCTTGTCGAACCTAGTTTAAAGCCCTCCTCACTAGGTTAGCCATTCTGTATCCAAATAGGGTCTTCCCCCTCCTCGTAAGGTGGACGCCATCCCTGCTTAGCAGTCCTTTCTGGAATAGCATCCCATGGTCGAGGAAGCCAAAGCCCTCCTGGCGACACCATCTTCACAGCCAGGCATTCACCTCCAGGATACACCTGTCTCTGCCTGGGCCCCTACCTTTGACAGGAAGGATTGAAGAGAATACCACCTGCGCTCCAAACTCCTTCACCTGTACCCCCAGAGCCCTGTAGTCACTCTTGATCTGCTCAGTGTCACACCTCACAGTATCATTAGTGCCCACATGGATGAGTAGCATGGGGTAGTAGTCAGAGGGCCGGATAATCCTCGACAATGCCTCCATAACATCTCAGATACGGGCCCCCGGCACACAGCATACCTCCTGAGATGAAATGTCAGGGCGACAGATGGGCGCCTCCATCCCCTTCAGAAGAGAGTCTCTGACCACCACTACCCTACTTTTCCTATTCGCAGTGGTGGCAGCAGACCTCCCAGCCTTGGGGGTACGGGGCTTCTCCTCTTCCGGTGTAGGGGGTGATTGCTGATCTCCTGTATAAAGAAGAGCATAACGGTTTCCTAGTACCACGGCAGGAGGGTTCGAGCAGGGGTGGAGCAGTGCCTGCTGCCAGAAGTAACCAGCTGCCATTGTCCACCCTGAGCCGTCTCCTCCTCCACCAGTGGTGTGTCCCCAGTCCTGTATACCAGGACAGCTACCTCAGCTGTCTCCTCATGAACACCTCCTCATGGTCCAGGAATTTCTCATGGATGTGGGTGCTCCTCAACCTAGCCACCTCCTCCTTTAGCTTTGCCACCTGCTGCCTGAGAGATTCCACCAGCAGGCACCTTTCTCATTGGATGATCTCCCCAGCCTGGATATCAATAAGTGGGAATTGCAATCCACAGTCCCTGCAAAACCACACCAGGATCTGGGTAGAGGCATCCATACTCAGGTGCTCTGTCTGGCTATAGGCGCCGGTGGAGGAGACAGAAGCAGTGCTGGCACAGGTGTTGCGGGTCTTCCTGACCATTGTAGGCCTCCCTCTGTCAAACTGCCTCTTAAACTCCCCTGTCTGCAGCTCCTGTCCGCTTCATTCTCTGGTCACTCTGCCTCTGGCTTTTAAAGCCTGCTTGCCTAGGCCAGGCCTGCCCCCTTGTGAGTCACACAGGGGAAGGCTGACCAGATGCAATCAAGAGAGCAATTGAGGGAACAAAGGGTCAGGCATTCAGTCCCAACTGCCACAGCAGCTGAAACTGAAACTGCAGTCACCTGAAATCAGATTCAGAATTCAACAAACAAACAAAATTCAAACAGTCAAGCAAACTCACTCACACCAAAAGTGAGTACTCTCACCAAGTAGCCTGTTCAGCGGCGGGATCTCTTGCGGTCCCTCTCAAACTCCCCTGTCTGCAGCTCCTGATGCCCTGCTGGAACCGGTTTCAGCTGCCCTTAAATGCGATTCAGCATCCAATCAGTGTGGATGCGCTATTTCGAAATAGCAAAACGCTATTTCGAAATGCATTTTGTGTGTAGACACGTTATTTCAAAATAACTTATTTTGAATTAACTATTTCGAAATAAGATATTTCAAAATAACGCTGTAGTGTAGACATACCCTAAGAGAATAGTAGCCTCTCCTGCAGGTGCTCTCTTAGGGTATGTGTACATGGCAAAAAACCCCAAACCAAACCAAATTCTTCTTCCACATGGCAGTGAATCTCAGAGCCCAGGTCTACAGGCTTGGGCTCATGATGTTCAAGCCACTGCACTCCATCTAACTGTGTAGAAACCCATACCTTTCTCTGGGCTTTAGAGTTCAAGCTCCAGCCTAAGGCTGCCTGCGAACAGGTGAGTGGTAACAGGGAGTTTAGAGAAGGAGTTGGGAAGGGGGCGAGGTTCTCTTGCCTTTCTTTTTAAATCCCTTCTCCAGGACAGCAGGGATGGATGGTGATGGTTCTGTGTTGTTACCTGCACGGAGTGTGCCATGTTTGTCTTCCTCCCGGAAGAAAGAACGGATTTCATCTGCACTAAGTGCAAGCTGGTCGCCATTTTGGAAGAAAAAATTAGAGGGCTGGAGGCCCAAGTGTCGACACTACGCTCGATCAAAGAGGATGAAGACTTCCTCGATAGAAGGCAGCGTTTAATCCTTCAAGCACGGCAGGCGGAAGAGTCGGAGAGGGCAGTACGTGACCAGGAAGAGAACTGGCAGCATGTAACTTCTAGAAGGGGAAAAAGGCCAGCATGGGAATCCCCCAATGCTATAG
Organism: Rafetus swinhoei; assembly: GCA_019425775.1. Lineage (NCBI taxonomy): Eukaryota > Metazoa > Chordata > Testudines > Trionychidae > Rafetus > Rafetus swinhoei. The sequence goes on along the minus strand of CM033442.1, from coordinate 25,476,531 downwards.
AGGTAAGTAATTGCCTTCAGGCTCTCTCCACGGGCTCTGTGGTGCTGAATGCTTTGGAAGGGATCTCACAAGGAAGAAACCAGAAGGGAACACCATCTACTGGAAGCCATGGGATGCGTAGTCCTAGGGATGGGGGTTCCAAGGCCACCACCCCCAAAAGAAAACGACGGGTGGTGGTGGTCGGGGACTCCCTCCTAAGAGGGACTGAGCCATCCCTCTGCCGTCCGGACCTGGAATCTCGAGAGGTGTGCTGCTTACCGGGAGCTCGCATTCAGGATGTGACTGAGAGGCTTACCAAACTGATCAAACCTTTGGATCTCTACCCCTTCCTGCTTCTCCACGTGGGAACTAACGATACGGCCAAGAATGACCTTGAGCGGGTTACTGCGGATTATGTAGCGCTGGGAAGAAGGATCCAAGAACTCGGAGCGCAAGTGGTGTTCTCGTCCATCCTCCCTGTTGAAGGGAAAGGACTGGGCAGGGATCGTCGAATTGAGGACATAAATGCATGGTTGCGCAGGTGGTGTCGCAGAGAGGGCTTTGGTTTCTTCGACCATGGGACTCTGTTCCGGGCACGAGGATTGTTAGGAAGAGATGGGATCCACCTAACCAAGAGAGGAAGGAGCATCTTTGCGGGCAGGCTTGCAAACCTAGTGAGGAGGGTTTTAAACTAGGTTCGTCGGGGACGGTGACCAAAACCCTGAGAGTGGGAAAGTCGGATACCGGGAAGAAATGCAGAGAGGAACGAGCAAGAAAGGAGGACCCCTGTTTTGAATGGAGAAGATAGGGCGATCAACTGGTTACCTGAGGTGTTTGTACACTAATGTGAAGCCTGGGCAACAAACAGGAAGAACTGGAGGCCTTGGCCCAGTCCAAGAAATATGATTTAATTGGGATAACAGAGACTTGGTGGGATGACTTCGCATGACTGGAGCGCTGTCATGGAAGGGTATAGACTGTTCAGGAAGAACAGGCAGGGGAGAAAAGGAGGAGGAGTTGCACTATATGTAGAGAGCACTATGATTGCTCTGAACTCCAGTATAAAGAGGGAGAAAAACCTGTTGAGAGTCTATGGGTTAAGTTTAAAGGAGCAAACAACAGCAGTGATGTTGTGGTTGGTGTCTGCTACAGGCCACTGAATCAGGTGGATGAGGTAGATGAGGCTTTCTTCGGACAACTGAGAGAAGCTTCCGGATCGCAGGCCCTGGTTCTTGTGGGGGACTTTAATCACCCTGACATCTGTTGGGAAACCAATACGGCAGTACACAGGCAATCCAGGAAGTTTTTGGAGAATGTTGGGGATAACTTCTTGACACAGGTGCTGAAGGATCTGACTAGGGGCCGTGCGCAGCTTGACCTTCTGCTCACAAACAAGGAGGAACTAATAGGGGAAGTGGAGGAAGGTGACAACCTGGGAAGCAGTGATCATGAGATGGTAGATTTCAGGATCCTGACCAAAGGAAGAAAGAGAGTAGTAAAATACACACCTTGGACTTCAAAAAGCAGATTTTGACTCCTCAGAGATCTGATGGGCAGAATCCTGGGATGCTAACATGAAGGGAAAGGAGTCCAGGACAGCTGGCAGTATTTTAAAGAAGCCTTATTGAAGGCACAGAAAGAAACCATCCCGGCCTTGAAGCAAGAGAGGCAAACATGGTAGGAGACCGGATTGGCTTACAGGGGAAATCCTTGGTGAACTTAAGCACAAAAAGGAAGCTTACAAAAAGTGGAAACTTGGACAAATGACCAGGGAGGGGTTTAAATGTATCGCTCGAGAATGCCGGGGGGTTATCAGGAAGGCGCAAATGGAATTGCGACTGGCTAAGGATGTGAAGGATAACAAGAAAGGTTTCTACAGGCATGTTAACAAGAAGAAGGTGATCAGAGAGGGTGTGCGGCCCTACTGGATGAAGGAGGTAACCTAGTGACAGATGATGTGGGAAAGCTGAAGTACTCAATGCTTTCTTTGCCTCTGTATTCACGGACAAGGTCGGCTCCTGGACTTCTGCGCTAAGTGACGCAAGATGGGATGAAGATGGACAGCCCGTGGTGGGTAAAGAACAGGTTAGGAACTATTTAGAAAAAAGCGTACACAAATCCATGGGTCCGGACTTAATGCATCCGAGGGTACTGAGGAGTTGGCAAATGTCATTGAGAGCCTTTGGCCATTATCTTTGAAAAGTCGTGGAGATCGGAGAAATCCCGGATGATTGGAAAAAGGCAAATGTAGTGCCCATCTTCAAAAAAGGAAGAAGGGCGATCCAGGGAACTATAGGCGGTCAGTCTTACCTCGGTTCCTGGAAAAATCATGGAAGGGATCCTTAAGGAATCCATTTTGAGGCACTTGGAAGAGAGGAAAGTGATTAGGAATAGTCAGCATGGATTCACAAAGGGCAAGTCATGCCTGACCAATCTGATTAGCTTCTATGATGAGGTAACTGGCTCTGTGGACGTGGGAAAGTCAGTGGATGTGATATACCTTGACTTTAGCAAGGCTTTTGATACGGTCTCCCACAATATTCTTGCCAGCAAGTTAAGGGAATGTGGATTGGATAAATGGACAGTAAGATGGATAGAAAGATGGCTAGAAGGCCGGGCCCAGCGGGTAGTGATCAACGGCTTGATTTCAGGTTGGTGGTCGGTTTCTAGCGGAGTGCCCCAAGGTTCGGTTCTAGGATCGGTTTTGTTCAATATCTTTATTAATGACCTGGATGAGGGGATGGATTGCACCCTCAGCAAGTTTGCGGATGACACTAAGCTAGGGGAGAGGTAGATACGCTTGAGGGCAGAGATAGGGTCCAGAGTGACTTAGACAAATTGGAGGATTGGGCCAAAGAAATCTGATGAAGTTCAACAAGGACAAGTGCAGAGTCCTGCACTTGGGACGGAAGAATCCCAAGCACAGTTACAAGCTGGGGACCAACCAGTTAAGTAGTAGTTCTGCAGAAAAGGACCTGGGGTTACAGTGGATGAGAAGCTGGATATGAGTCAACAGTGTGCCCTTGTAGCCAAGAAGGCTAATGGCATATTAGATTGCATTAAGAGGAGCATTGCCAGCAGATCCAGAGATGTCATTATTCCCTTTATTCGGCTTTGGTGAGGCCACATCTGAGTATTGTGTCCAGTTCTGGGCCCCCACTACAAAAAGGATGTGGACGCATTGGAGAGGGTCCAGCGGAGGGCAACCAAAATGATTAGGGGCTGGAGCATATGACTTATGAGGAGAGGCTGAGGAGTTGGGTCTGTTTAGTCTGCAGAAGCGAAGAGTGAGGGGATTTGATAGCAGCCTTCAACTTCCTGAAGGGAGGTTCCAAAGAGGATGGAGAGAGGCTGTTCTCAGTAGTGACAGATGGCAGAACAAGGAGCAATGGTCTCAAGTTGTGGTGGGAGAGGTCAGGTTGGATATTAGGAAAAACTATTTCACTAGGAGGGTAGTGAAGCACTGGAATGGGTTACCTAGGGAAGTAGTGGAGTCTCCATCCTAGAGGTGTTTAAGTCTCGGCTTGACCAAGCCCTGGCTGGGTTGATTTAGTTGGGATTGGTCCTGCCTAGAGCAGGGGCTGGACTTGATGACCTTCTGAGGTCTCTTCCAGCTCTATGGTTCTATGATTCTATGATTCTATGATTTGAAGAAGTGGGTCTGCCCCACAGCTCATCACTATTAAACTATCTGTTAGATCAGGCTCTACAACTCATTTACAGTGCTACATCATTTTGCCTTTTTCCCCCTTTGTAATTTTACCATGTCTAACATTGTTACATTAGGGCTGATCGAGGGCATTAGCAGATGAATGTAGAAAAATGAGTCTGACTACAAAGGGATAGTTTCTCTCCCTTGCGCTTCTCCCAAATGAACTTCTGCCCTTTGAACAAATGGAGAACCGTTGATACCAATTAAGCTCTCCCACTTCTTGTTTTGTCCGTCTGCCACTCAGCCCATTTAATTTTCTCACTGGACATTTGCCCGGCCAAAGTCAGTTTGTCACTCCCCAAGCTGGTGCCCAAAGAATCGTGTCAGTCTGTCTGCCACCACAGGTCTTCTCGCTGCTTTTGCGAACAGGCGAACCTGACGCCTGCCCTCAAGTGACAGACGACCCTGCCCTGAGGTGCAGCGACGAACATGTCCCTGTGATGCGGGGACTGGATTGTCCCACCCGGCCGGCCCTGGGGCCCAGCTGGAGTCTGGGCCAGCTCTGGGGCTGCACGTCCGAGCAGTGGGTTCCTGGGGAGAGGGCAGAGGAGGCGATACAACCAGTGACAGGGAAATGCTCTCTGTGCTGTTGACCAAAAGATATGCACACAAGAATAGTACAGGAAGCTTTTTCCTCTCTCCGACTCCAAAGACCCAGCTTGCTACTTATTTGTGTGGCAATCAGTAGGGGCACAGATGTCAATAATTGCCTGTTACTACAAACCTTCTACATGGCAGCACAGTGTGCTACTTTAATACTAATAGGCCACATTAACATCAATATTATTAGGTGTTTTATTAGGAAGCAATAGTGTCATCTATTTAATAGGGCACTGGACTGGCAGTCAAGAGACCTGTTGCTACTCTGTTAGGCCAATGACCTGCTGTGTGACCTTTGGGAAATCATTCCACTTTTCTGTGCCTTTGTTTCCACTTCCACCTTCTGTCTCTCTTGCTTGTTTAAACAGCAAATTCTTTGGGACAGGGACTCTGTCTCATTATGTGATTGTACAGTTTCTAACACAATGTCTTGGCCTCAGTTGAGGCATTTAAGAATTACTGTAAAGAAATAATTAACTTAATAGTCCACGCACATAGATGGCACAGTGATGTTCCTTCCTGGGTTGTAAATGCCATTGAACCGCCGATTGTTGTTGTATAAAAGAGCTTGCCAGTCTTGCAAGGTTTTCCTACAAATCCATTCCCTCCCCTTGAGAGACATAGTTCTACTGGCATAACCCTGGCATAGATCTGTGCTGTTGATTTCTAAGAATTCTTCTGTAGACTTAGCTATCACATGTCTGAAAAGTGGATTACCTATACCAATGGTAAAGTATTTTTGTCAGAGAAGGTTATGTCTGAATTGAAGCACTACAGTGGAACAGCTACAGCATTTTAAGTGTAGACAAGCCTGAAGAGTTACCCAGAAACTGCTAATTAGTATAAAATGTTATCCTGGTAAACTGTGTGTTAAGGGGAGATAAGAATTTAATTTGTTATTTTACAGGTGTTGTTGTCTGTGAACCTCCTAACAACAAGCTGGATAAATTCATAGGAGTTCTTTTCTGGAAAAATAATAGGTATTCGCTCAATAATGAAAAGATGCTGCTACGAGGCTGTGTGTTGAGAAACACAAACTGGTGCTTTGGAATGGTTATTTTTGCAGGTAAGACAAACCTATATAGATTAACAGCTATTTTAATTCCTAATGGCTTGGTATCTATAACAACTGGCATAAATACTCCACATTCTTATGGAGCCATTAGTATTTGGGGCTCAGAAATATTTTACAAAAGTACATAGGAAGGCCAAAAAGTGAAGCATGGAGAAGTTAACTGTCTTGGCCAAAGTGTCACAATGAGTCACTAGCAGAGGCAGGAGTAGGGCCTAGTTTTTTTGACTCCCTCTCTCCTATTTTTACCAGTAGATGGTAGCAGGTACTAGCCATATGACTGTATCCGTCTATACAAGCATCTCAAACTTCAGTTGTTCCAGAGGGTGTCATTGTTCCAAAGTCATGAACAAAAACGTAATAAACATGAAACTAATCAGCTTTACAAAATTGTCATGACTGTACCAGCCCAAGCACAAAATGTACTTTCCTGTCCAATTAACATGATGTCTGATGAAAAAGCTAATGGTATTTTAATTAGCCAGATTGTAAGTAGAATGCAATAGATGCTCACAAATATATCATAGACTTTCATGTGTCCTAGTAATGCAAAGTAATGGAGACAAGGAAAATCCTGGCATTAAGAATGATTATAACCCATGATCAGGTTGGGTAGATACAACACAGTAGAATGCAGCTGTAAAATTGCCTGCCAAATAAAAGATGGACTTCCATACTCATCAACATATGATGGCTGGATGGGCATAGACAATGAGCGAAGGCTGACACTTTATTTATTTTTACACAAAATGTGTGTAATACTAAACAAAGTGTGTGTGTGTGTGTCTGTGTGTGTGTGTGTGTGTGTGTGAGAGAGAGAGAGAGAGAGAGAGGGACCCTTGGATGAATTTAAACTAATAATATATGTAAAGATATATGAGGTAATTAAGTTCTGTATGGTCAAATTAAGGCATTGTGCAAATCAATATTCATCTGCTCTAACTCAGAGTCCTTGGTTATACTACAATTATCAATGAAGAAGAATTCACATTTAAAACCCACACCTAAAAAAAGGCAGATTCCTTTGTTTTTGGTCATGGTTCTTGACATTTTGGAATTAAAAAGAGGCTTAACTTTAAGGAGCTTTTATGAATTCTGTGGCCTGCCATCAAACAGCAGCTTGCTGATGCACCTTGAAGACCGTGTTGATGTTAACATACATTACTTTATATGATCAATAGTCTCCAGTGACATAAAAGTCAACTGTATTCCATGTAGCCCAGCACATGGGAAGTTTTGCTTCAGCAACAACACATAATGAGAGGAGAGTCTGAGCTTTTGCTTTATAGTGAGCCAGCATTACAGAATTTGTGGAAACTAATTGCTATTAATGAATGGATGAATGAATGAATAATTGTCACTTGAATATCACCTTCCAATTGGGCACCTCAAAGTGCATTATAGACATTAACAATCTGAACCCCAGATAATCCTGCTGTGATAGGTAGGTAAGTGTTTTCCCCATTTGATAGATGAGAAAATAGAAGCTCAGAGAGGTGATGTGTAAAGAAGTCTGTGGCAGAGGCAAGACAAGAACACAGAACAGCTTGTTCTTAATTTTGTAGTTTTAGTGAATTTAGGTAGTTGGAAATTATCTCAGTCTGGAACGAAATATTTTTGGAGTAATCAGATTTCAAATTAGATGATGATTTTCACCATGCCAGCCTAACCACCTTTCTGTAGCTACTGAATATTTTTCAAAATTGTTTGTGAAAGCTCAGGAATGCTTTTAGACAATTAAATGTTACAAAATGTTAATATCTCAGTTTTTAGAAAGTATTTCTTGTATGTACATTGGAAAATGTAGTTTACATATGTGTATTTTAAAAAACTCAATAATTAATACTTTTAGTGAATAATTTATGATGTAATGATTTAAAAAAAGATCTGTTACTTTTTTTTATAGGCCCTGACACTAAATTAATGCAAAACAGTGGTAGAACTAAATTTAAAAGAACAAGCATTGACCGTCTGATGAATACTTTAGTATTATGGGTAAGTTATTATAGTCAGATCAGGAAAAATCAGTGGGTATTGCATCCACATAATTAATCTTCTCTGTTCAATTATCTGTATCAGTAGATATTTCTGCATTATACAATACTATTAGAATGCAACACAGATACATAGATTAGGTTGAAAGACACACACCATCAAGCTTGAAGACAATTATTTGTCACTAATCACTCCTGCATTACAAGAGTACTTATAAGCAGTAGCAATCTATATTTTTAGGGTAGGATCTTTTCATGAGGCCACTGGTATGGTGAGCTGAAGACAAATGCACAAGTTTTTACAGATATTTTTCTTATCTCTTACCATTGGTCCAAACTTCCTAAAGTTCAGTATAAACAAGATTGTAACCTTTCTGATAATTTTTTTTTGTAATAGGTTATCCCTAGGCAGTGAAGATCTGGAGCAGAAAATTTCTAACTAGGAACTTTAAGCAGACTGAGTATTTCACTTTTGTGTCAGCTTGGTCTCTAAAGCCTAGGACACGTCCAAATTCCTTATGGTTTCTTAATGAAACAAAACATTGCTATTTTGGCATAGGCAGACTTCAAAGCTACTACTTTTTGAAGTGTTGTGATTTTGATCATGGGAGAAATTATGTAGTTCCTGAAACTTTTTATCTGAATAAATCCAAAGATTCAGAGAAGAGGTTGCGAATGAAGAGAGAAGTTTTTCGATGTGAGAAATAGTGAATTTTTCCAGCACATCTAAACATTACTTATATTTTTTAAGTTATTTATAGCTGTTCTGTCCCATGTTAAAATTAATACTTTACCCATGATTTAGAAAAACACATCTTAAACCAAACTCTTATAAGAACACTCACAGCAAGCGTTCATTGAGGTTTTTGTTATTTACCACAGCAATAAAAAAAGACCTTTTTGCCAACTCTTCTAATAACTGCAGCTATTTGTAGTTTATGTATTACTGTATAGCATTATTCTGATGTTGGGTCAGATCCTGAAGTCTTCACTATTGACTAAATTTGCCTGTAGATAATATCCCATAGAAAGCAGCAGTGTACAACTGCATCATCGTAGGACAGCATCAAGAGATATTGTGTCTCGGGAAGGCAGGCTAGCACCCGGAGCTCCCCAAAATGCATGCAGAGTGTGCATATGGTTGCAATGATTTTATGTGGTGCATCATAAGCCCTCTCACACTCTGCTGTAACTATGAGCCAGAGCAGAGGGTGATGTGGACCTAGCCACCTTTTGGCTCCAGACTGTAATTTGGCCTCTCCATTGTGCAAAGGAAGAGGGCAAGATGCTCTTGCATCTTTCCTTTTGCAAGAAGGCACATTCTTACATGTATGTACACACACACACACATGCTGTGCAGTCAAAAAAAGGTCAGGGGAATGTGAACTCTGATTTGTTCACAGCCAATATCTAGTCAAACTGACTAAGGAATAGGGACAAACTAATTATGGACTCAGAATATGGGCCTTTATTTGGGGCAAAATAAAACCAAATGAGATCCCCTTTTCCTCCAGCTTATTAGACATGAAATATTATATACCTTGGGTAATTCTAATTTGGATCTTAAGCACCTGTTTGCTTAGAGTAGGCAATACCACTATTTATCTGTAGATGAAAGGTGTCCTTTCCATGCATTCATTTTAGAAAATAGTGCACATTTAGAAAAAGCTAACCAGCTCTGCTGTTCTCGTTTCAGATCTTTGGCTTTTTGGTATGTATGGGAATAATTCTGGCAATAGGAAGTTCAATATGGGAACATCAGTTTGGGGCCCATTTCAGAATTTACCTTTCTTGGAATGAAGTGGTGGACAGTTCTGTGTTTTCAGGATTTCTCACATTTTGGTCGTACATTATCATACTCAATTCAGTTGTGCCTATTTCCCTGTATGTGAGGTAAGATGGGAGATTATGACTTTATAAAGCATATAAATCTTAATGGCTTTTTCATCTCAAGTTTTTTCCTTAATTGCAATATTATGCTTTATCCTTTTAATTTTTGTGCTTTTAAAACTTGGTCTGCTGTGAACTTTGCATATGAGAAACTCAATTCTCTTTTAGAGATAATGCTTAGAATTGGAGAACAATATACTGGCTTTCTTGCCTTCTTTCTTGTCTAGAATTCATTTTCATTGACTTATGTCAACTCTTTTGTTTCCTTCTTGCTTCATTCTCCAACAGCTGACAGGTAAGCAGTGGTGGACATCTGTCACTCCCTGCACCTGACCACCAATGGATTCATCACCTTTCTGATATATTTGTTGTTCATCTTTTCCTCAGAATGACCTTGGTGTACACATTTAATTCTTCTTCCTTAACCGTTGAGGCTTTATGCAAACATTTTTTTAAACCTGATGCCGAACAAGATTATTGAGAGGGCCTTATTCCTTAACTAAGATCCCTGTTTGCACAATTTTTACACTGTTCCAGCACCTCCTTCAAAAATATGGAAATTAAAATCCTCAATGCATATTATTTGAGGGCTTATCTAATATTATCAGTGTTTATTCATAAAAACACCATTTTCGCTTTGCTAATATTAACATTGCAGTTACATAATATATAGGGTAGAAAATTAGCAAAATGATCTAAAATAGTTTTATGGCTTCCTCAAATTTCAAATCCATTTTAATAAAGAATAAAAGTGATTCAGTGTTTTTCAGTTGCTGATTATTTCTGCTGGAGTATGGGTTTAAGAGTAGTGTTTATGGTGTTGGAGCTTCTTCTAATACATTCCCTCATTTTGTCATTGAGAAGTAAAATTTGTGCTTGATAGAGGTATGTACAGTACAGGAAATAAGACTACCATGGCTGACAGGGCCAAAATGTAATGAGGCTCATCAAAATAATGGATATAGCAGAGTAAAGTTGTGATCTTTTCATACTTTAGTGTTCTTTTTAAATGTCCTGAGAGCTTTCCATTACTTTTTTCACAGTTAAACTATGTCCATTCCCCAGGCCAGCTATGTTGATCTAAAAAAAGTGCAATTTTCTGTTTAAAGCTTTTTGTAATCTTTTGCTTATTATGAGAAAAACATATTGTTTTAACTTTTACAGTTACTTGATTACTTGGCTATGGTGCTTGCAGGTCCTTGCCATTAGTGATCAGTGAGATATATATATATATAGATATATATATAGATATAGATATATATGTCTCCATGTACTTTTAAAGTAAAAAAAATGGGATAGAGAATAAATGAATGAATGCTACACTGTTCCACATACAACCCCTCTTCTCCCTGCTTTGAATGGCAGTCCGAAAATATAAATGCCAAGGTGTGGGTAATCTGCTTCCTGTAGTGGCTTGCGAACAGGGGCTGTTAACAGGGAGTTTGGAGAGGGAGTACTCCAGATAAAGGAGGAAGCTAATACAGGACCCTTGAGGGAAGTGGCTGTCTGTAGTGTGTGTTTGTGTTTGGGGTTTTCTTGCTGTGTGCTGAGCTTGTATTTGGCTGGGTTTTTTTCTCCTTTCCTATCCCCTTCCCCCTCCCCTCATGGAGTGAGTACTGTGGCTGGCAGGTGGAAGCTGTGAGCTTCTAATCATGGTTTGAAATCTAGAAGCCTCTGCTCATTGGTTGAGCCTTAATCAGGGGAAGGGGCTATCAGGCAGTCCAGGGCTTTATAAAGGAGTGAGTCAGTGACCAGGGGCTGTTAACAGAGAGTTTGGAGAGTGAGTTGGGACAGGGAGTGGGAAGAGGGTGAGATACACTTGCCATTCTTTAACATCTTTTCACTACACGCCTCCCCTTCAAGGAGGCATTTAATAACATCTGAGGAATCTCTCAGAAGGAAGCCAGGTATAGATGGTGATAGGTCTGCTGTTGTTACCTGCACAGCATGTGCCATGTTTGTCTTCCTCTCAGAAGACAGAAGGGATTTCATCTGCACTAAGTGCAAGCTGGTCACCATTTTGGAAGAAAAAATTAAAGGACTTGAGGGCCAAGTATTGACCCTACGTTCTATCAGAGAGGATGAAGACTTCCTCGATAGAAGGTAGCGTTTAATCCTGCAGGCACAGCAGGCTGAAGAGCCAGTCAGGGCAGTACAGGTTAAGGAAGAGAACTGGCAGCATGTAACCTCTAGAAGGAGAAGAAGGCCAGCTCAGGTATCCCCCATTCCTATAGAGGTAAGTAACCACTTTCAGTCTCTCTCCACAGGCACTGCAGTGGAGAATGCTTTGGCAGGGACCTCTCAGGGAAGAAATCATAAGGGAACACCATCTACCAGAAGGCATGGGATGCGTAGTCCTAAGGATGGGGGTTCCACGACCACCACCCCCAAAAGAAGAAGATGGGTGGTGGTGGTCAGGGACTCCCTCCTAAGGGGAACTGAGTCATCCATCTGCCGTCCAGACCTGCAATCTCGAGAAGTGTGCTGCTTACTGGGAGCTCGCATTCAGGATGTGACCGAGAGTCTTCCCAAAGTGATTAAACCTACGGATCGCTACCCCTTCCTGCTTCTCCATGTAGGAGCCAACGATACGGCCAAGAATGACCTTGAGCGGGTCACAGCAGATTACATAGCGCTGGGAAGAAGGATCAAGGAATTTGAAGCGCAAGTGGTGTTCTTGTCCATCCTTCCGGTTGAAGGAAAAGGTTCAGGTAGGGATTGTTGAATTGAGGAAGTAAATGCATGGTTACGCAGGTGGCGATGGAGAGAGGGCTTTGGTTTCTTCGACCATAGGACTCTGTTCCGGCACAAGGATTGTTAGGAAGAGATGGGATCCACCTAACCAAGAGAGGAAAGAGCATCTTCGCGGGAAGGCTTGCACAACTAGTGAGGAGGGCTTTAAACTAGGTTCGTTGGGGGATGGTGACCAAAGCCCTGAGATAAGTGAGGTAGTCGGACACCAGGAAGAATCACCAGAAGGAACGAGCAACAAAGAAGAACCCCTGATTTGGATGGAAAAGGTAGGGTGATCAGCTGGTTATCTAAGGTGTTTGTACACCAATGCGAGAAGCCTGGGAAATAAACAGGAAGAATTAGAAGCCCTGGCCCAGTAGAAGAACTATGATTTGATTGGAATAATGGAGAGTTGGTGGGATGACTCGCATGACTGGAGCACTATCATGAAAGGGTATAAACTGTGCGTGGGAGAAAAGGAGGAGGAGTTGCACTGGATGTAAGAGAGCAGTATGATTGCTCGGAGCGCCAGTATTTAGGGGAAGAAAAGACTGTTGAGAGTCTATGGGTATATGATGATGTTGTGGTCGGGGTCTGCTATAGACCACCGGATCAGGTGGATGAGGTAGACGACGCTTTCTTTGGACAACTGAGAGAAGCTTCCAGATTGCAGGCCCTAGTTCTCATGGGCGACTTTAATCACCCTGACATCTGTTGGGAGACCAATACAGCAGTACACAGAAAATCCAGGAAGTTTTTGGAGAATGTTGGGGATAACTTCTTGATACAAGTGCTGAAGGAACTGACCAAGGGCCATGCGCAGCTTGACCTGCTGCTCACAAACAGGGAGGAACTAGTAGGGGAAGTAGAGGCGAGTGACAACCTGGGAAGCAGTGATCATGAGATGGTAGATTTCAGGATCCTGACCAAAGGAAGAAAGGAGAGTAGCAAAATACACACCCTGGACTTCAGTAGAGCAGACTTTGACTCCCTCAGAGAACTAATGGACAGGATTCCCTGGGATGCTTACATGAAGGGGAAAGGAGTCCAGGAGAGCTGGCAGTATTTTAAAGAAGCCTTATTGAAGGCACGAGAAGAAACCATCCTGATGTTCAGCAAGAAAAGCAAATATGTTAGGCGACCAGATTGACTTACGGGGACATCCTTGGTGAGCTTAAACACAAAAAGGAAGCTTACAAGAAGTGGAAACTTGGACAGATGACTAGGGAGGAGTATAAATATATTGCTCGAGAATGCAGGGGAGTTATCAGGAAGGCGAAGGCGCTAGCAAGGGATGTGAAGGATAACAAGAAAGGTTTCTACAGGCATGTTAGCAATAAGAAGGTGATCAGAAAGGGTGTGGGGCCCTTATTGAATGAGAGAGGTAACCTAGTGGGAGATGATGTGGGAAAAGCTGAAGTACTCAATGCTTTCTTTGCCTCTGTTTTCACGGACAAGGTCGGCTCCCAGACAAATGCATTAGGCAACGCAGCATGGGAAGGAGGTGGACAGCCCTTGGTGGGGAAAGAACAAGTTAGGAACTATTTAGAAAAGCTAAACATACACAAATCCATGGGCCCAGATTTAATACATCTGAGGGTACTGAGGGTGTTGGCAAGTGTCATTGCGGAATCTTTGGCCATTATCTTTGAAAACTCGTGGCGATCGGGAGAGATCCTGGATGATTGGAAAAAGGTAAATGTAGTGCCCATCTTTAAAAAAGGGAAGAAGGACAATCCAGGGAACTACAGACCAGTCAGCCTTACCTCAGTCCCCGGAAAAATCATGGAGGGGATCCTCAAATAATCCATTTTGAAGCACTTGGAAGAGGGGAAAGTGATCAGGAACAGTCAGCATGGATTCACAAAGGGCAAGTCGTGCCTGACCAATCTGATTAGCTTCTATGATGAGGTAACTGGCTCTGTGGATATGGGAAAGTCAGTGGATGTGATATACCTTGACTTTAGCAAAGCTTTTGATACCGTCTCCCACAATATTCTTGCCAGCAAGTTAAGGGAATATGGATTGGATAAATGGACTGTAAGATGGATAGAAAGCTGGCTAGACTGTCGGGCCCAACAGGTAGTGATCAACAGCTCGATGTCAGGTTGGTTGTCGGTTTCTAGCGGCAAGCCCCAAGGATTTGTTCTTGGACCGGTTTTGTTCAACATCTTTATTAATGACCTGGATGAGGGGATGGATTGCACCTTCAGCAAGTTCGCAGATGACACTAAGCTAGGGGGAGAGGTAGATATGCTGGAGGGCAGGGATAGGGTCTAGAGTGACCTGGATAGTTTAGAGGATTGGGCCAAAAGAAATCTGATGAGGTTCAACAAGCACAAGTGTAGAGTCCTGCACTTGGGACGGAAGAATTCCAAGCATTTTTACAGGCCGAATGGGTAAGTAGCAGTTATGCAGAAAAGAACCTGGGGTTTACAATGGATGAGAAGCTGGATATGAGTCAACAGTGTGCCCTTGTAGTCAAGAAGGCTAATGGCATATTGGGGTGCATTAGGAGGAGCATTGCCAGCAGATCCAGAGAAGTGATTATTCCCCTTTATTTGGCTCTGGTGAGGCCACATCTAGAATATTGTGTCCAGTTCTGGGCCCCCCACTATAGAAAGGATGTGGACGCATTGGAGAGGGTCCGGCGGAGGACGACCAAAATGATTAGGGGGCTGGAGTGCATGACCTATGAGGAGAGACTGAAGGATTTGGGTTTGTTTAGTCTGCAGAAGAGAAGAGCGAGGGGGGATTTGATAGCAGCCTTCAACTTCCTGAAGGGAGGTTCCAGAGAGGATGGAGAGAGGCTGTTCTCAGTAGTGACGGATGGCAGAACAAGGAGCAATGGTCTCAAGTTACAGTGGGAGAGGTCTAGGCTGGATATTAGGAAAAACTATTTCACTAGGAGGGTGGTGAAGCACTGAAATGGGTTACCTAGGGAGGTGGTGGAATCTCCATCCCTAGAGGTTTTTAAGTCTCAGCTTGACAAAACCCTGGCTGGGTTGATTTAGTTGGGATTGGTCCTGCCTTGGGCAGGGGGCTGGACTTGATGACCTCCTGAGGTCTCTTCGAGCTCTATGATTCTATGATTCTATGATCTGGCTGTAGTAGATCCCACCACAAATTGCTTATGGTACTTTGGAACAGTGGTAAAAACAAGCTATTTGTAAGCTATTTCCTACTGAATCAATTTAGAGTTTTAAGATTTTTTTTTATCCAATTATGAAGTCTGAAGCACAACCAGTTCCTAACTTAGAATATCAATAAACAAGTTTTCATGGCTTTACATAGACAGTGAGGGTATGTCTACACTAGCCCCCTAGTTCGAATTAGGGTGGCTAATGTAGGCATTCGAACTTGCAAATGAAGCCTGGGATTTAGTTTTGTAGACCCCATGATCTTTATCTCTAAAAATGCAGGCCTCTACATAAACTATAAACTTAAAAAACAACAAATGCTCTGGTAGCACTTTATAGACTAACAAAACATGTAGATCGTATCATGAGCTTTCATGGCCACAGCCCACTTCTTCAGATGACCAGAGTTTTGAATTCATCTGAAGAAGTGGGCTATGCCCATGAAAGCTCATGATACCATCTACATGTTTTGTTAGTCTATAAAGTGCTACCAGACCATTTGTTGTTTTTTTAAGTTTAAACTGTACAGACTAACTTGCCTACCCCCTGAAGCTTATAAACTATAAACTTTACATAATTTTTTTAATGGCAGCGTTCTTACCATGTATGATACTTCACAGAGGAATTAAAGTTTGAGATATTATTGTATAGAATAGTGTAATGTTCACTTTGTATAGCTCTTTTGCTCTGAATTGTAAAGACTAATTTGATTGAAGGCCTAGATTTGATATATTTTCATTCAAAAGATTTTATGATTCTGAAAAGTGTTTTTGTGTTGTTGTTTTTTAAAGTGTGGAAGTGATTCGACTTGGACACAGCCACTTTATAAATTGGGATCTTAAAATGTACTACCCCAAAAAAAGACACACCTGCTGAAGTTCGGACTACCACACTCAATGAAGAGTTAGGACAAATTGAATATATTTTCTCAGACAAAACTGGAACAATCACTCAGAACATAATGACTTTTAACAAATGCTCCATTAATGGAAAAACATATGGTACGTCAGTGCTTCTTAATATTTTGCCAGTAAAGTTTACTTCTAATTTTGATGTTGAGTTTAGCTCATTTCCTGATTATTAAGTACATTTGTTCCTTATGAGACTTATCCAACTTCTCTTGTAGTCCATGTAGAAACTCTGAACAACTTCAGTAGGTTTGGGATCAGGCTCTGTATAAGAGAAACAGGTTTTGATGTTGTTGTGGTTCCTTAAATATGTAAATATGGGTTTAGAGGTACCATGTCTATCTTCTGATAGTCGAGGATTTAATGCAGGATTAAAGAATGGAGATAAAACCAATAGTCATTACACTGTATATATAAATTAAATGTAGGGGGCTTTTACATGAACTTTCAGGGCACATTGTAACCTTCAATGATTTATAGAAATCTTCCCAAAACTGAGTAATATTTTTAAAAATGCATATTCATGATACTACTTGTAAAGTCTGAGAAATCTTCTTTATAATATAATTATTTTGTAATAATGTCCAGTGTTAGAAAGTGATTGATTGCCTAGCACCAAGCAGTTACTGGGCAAATTATCCCACATCTCTAGAAATGCAACGAAATCATGCCCTGCCACAGGCTTAATACCTAGTATTTCAAGTGTCTATTTTACAACATTTGTGTAACCTTAACACCTGTTCCCTAGGGACTAGCTTGAGACCAGTGAACTCCTTTTCAGTTGTAATTTAAGTCAAGATTTCACATCTTCAGAGGTGAAAAAGCTACTCCAATACTTAACTTTCAGATTAAAAGACATTGAATAATTTAAGGTGAAAGGGTGATATGTATTACTTGACTTTTACACTAGTAAATACAGGTATAATATAAAAAACATGGTATTAAAATCATATAGTGTAAGGTGATCATTCTTTAAAAGCCTGCCAACTGTCTTAGAGAATGAGTTAGACTACTAATATAACTACATTAATATGTACTAGTATTCTAGGTAATCTCTATAGCAAATATAGAGAAGTTTAGGTAATACTGCAAATATGGTTATTTTTGCAGCAAGTGAGTATTTTTATGTCTCAATTACATAATAAATGCTGTATAAAACTTGAGGGCCGGATCCTGCAAATATGCAACAAATATCTTTACTTTAGAATAGTTCCCTAGACTACTATGGGGTTACTCATGTGAATTAAGTAGATTCTTATGCATAAATGATTGCAGAATCAGGCCCTAAACAATCAAAATGAGTACAATAGCCGGAGAAAAAAAATACCGTGAACAATAGAATGGAAACATTTACTTTATTATAATATTGGCTGTATCATAATCCACTGCAATATTTTATATTTTTGAATGCTTTTGTCTTTGCCATCTACCTCAATAGTCTAAAAAAACATTAAAAAGTTATTTCATAAAATGCTAAAACTGGAATTAAATGTCTTTTTTGCATTAATTAACTTTATATTTTGTAGGTGATGTATATGATGACTTGGGCAGGAAAACAGAAGTTAATGAGGTATAGCTATGACCAAGTTACTAAATATTTAATATTTGTAATATGGCTTATTTCATCATTAAAATATTTTCAATAGATCATTAATTTTCAATAAATCACTAATTTCTCCTGAACTTGAAACATCCTATAGAATAACATATAGTAAGTCATAGGCAAGATGAAAAACTAAATTTTCTTTTCCCTCTAAGGCCTGGTTTACACTACAGAATAAGGTCAAATTAAGATACACAACTTCAGTTATATTAATTGTGTAGCTTAAGTCAAAGATCTTAACTCAAATTTTGGTGCTGTCCACACTGTGGGAAGTCGAAGGGAGCAAACTCTCCCTTTGCCTTCCCTTACTCCTCATAGAAGCTGGACTACTGGCATCGATGGGAGTGCTGCTCTCAGTTCGAATTAGCATGCCTTCACTAAATCTGATAATTGGATCCTCAGAAGATCGACTGTGGCTGCTTCAATCTTATCTGTAGTGTAGACATGACCGAAGAGTTTGTTTACATTTAAAAATTTATCAGAATAGCTATTCTGGAATAATTATGCCATGTGAGCGTCTGTATGGACACTCTTATTTTGGAATAGCTATTTTGGTGAACTTCGAAGTGTAGACATACCCTTACATGCAGGCTCACCGACAGGAGTGGACAAAGGAGACAACTGCCCCCAGGGCCCAGCAATACAAAAAGTCCCACTGCAGCACCAGCCGGAGTCCTGTACCCTTTAAATTGCTGCCAGATAGTCGCACAGCACTAAGGGCTGCCAGGGGGAGGCATGGCGCTGACAGCTGCCTGGCCTTAGCCCTACCACTTCCACCCAAGGCCCCACCCCTTCCAGGCTCGTGGAGCAGAGTTCCCCCTGCCTTGTTCAGGGGCCTGGCGAGGAGCCCAGTTGCTTACATCCTCCTTTATGACTCTTTAAGAAGTACTGTTTAAGGTAATTTAAAGCACTTAATGTTTTTTATGTAACAATCACCATTCTGTATCTTAAGCTGAGGAGTTGTTTGTTGGGCTGGCTGGAAGAAGAGAGTGATACTTGATGGCTTGGGGGGAGAGGTGAGAGATGTAAAACTATCTGAAACAAGGCCGGCATGGTGGCTGCCTCATCACCCAGGAATGAAGGATTTTAAAAGATCAGCCTGTGCTGGGACCCTCCCCTCTTATTCACAGGGCAGGATTGGTAGCACCCACCCTCTCTCCTTATTCTGGTGGTAATTATACAGGTTGTTGGTCAGATCTGCTATGGGCATTTCGCTAGCCTCCCTGTTGAAGGGGGCTGGGAAGGAATTTTTTCCTTTCCACCACATTGGCTCAGGTGCAGTTGGGTTTTTTTCACCTTCCTCACAGCAAGTTTGGGTGTGCCCTGTTCATGCAGAAGATGATGGGCGGTAGGCCACATGTTGCAACTCATTATTTAAGTGTATAGTGGATGTTCATTCCAGGTACTCCATAAAAGAAGGCCTACAGTAATGGACCATTGTCTGTGAGAACAAAAAGTTCATTACAAATGCAAAATCCAGATATGTAATACCATTAAATGCAATTATGCCATTTCACTTTGTGTGGGTTTCTAATAGTCTCTTAATACCAAAACAGCAAAATGAAAGGACCTCAACTATGTAAAATCTTTACTCTTTAAAAAAAAAAATTTTTTTCTCTTGCAGAAAACAGTGCCAGTGGATTTTTCATTTAACCCTCTAGCAGATAGAAAATTCCAGTTTTATGATCACAGCCTGATTGAATCCATTAAATTAGAAGACCCAATGGTATATGAATTCTTTAGATTGCTTTCCCTCTGCCATACAGTCATGCCTGAAGAAAAAAAATCAGGTAAACTATTGAAAAACTTAGTTATAAAAAAGCTATTTTAATTACAGTAAAACCTGTGTTATCCGGCACACTCGGGGATTAGAGCGTTATCTAAAAATTCCGGTTATCTGAGGGTCCCATCAACCTAGGAAAAACCAATGGACAATAATAGTAAAACTCGAGTTTTTAATATTGGTAGTTTTGTAGCATGAAGCAGTTGGTCTCACATTTCTATTTTGAGTTAAAGATGATTAGTACATCTTAAATAAAAAATTGTTAAACCAATCATGGTAAACCAAGACAGGCCTGTGCACCTGAAGATGTGACAGTATTGTGGCTGGGGGCAATGCCGGTTAACAAAGTTTTCTGGTTAACAGAGTGCTGGATAACAAAGCTTTCACTGTATTTGGTTCGTATACCACTTTTCTAACTTAAGAATGTATAGGTTAAGGCCAGAGTTTTAAAGAGAGAAGTGAGCCATTAGGTGCAGATTTTACATCCTTAAAACTCTGTATTTGGGCACAACGTTGGATGTTTCTGAGCTCAAATTAAGTGACTGTACATTCAAATATTAGCTGAATGAGCAAATAATTGATTTTTATGTTCTTTGACACATTCAAATACTTTTTCATGATTGAAATTGTCTGGTTTCCACATATGAATATACTGTTTGTATCGTCTTTCTCATTATACCAGTCCCTAATTTAGTTCAAGCGTTTAAACATGGGTAAGTACTATTGCACATAAGTTCATGTGCAAAATTAGAAGCCAGGAGGATCTTTATTAAAAGTTAGCCTTTGTTAAGTCTTCCCACAAAGGAGGAGAAAGAATAATTATTCCCTCTCTTTGGAGTATTGCATAGATTTATTTTTGTTGCTCCTGTCACAATATCTTCAGCTGCAAAGTGTTACAACTCTGAAATGGAAAATTAGGAAGCCTCTGAATATGGTTGACTCGTGCCATGTATTGTTCATGAAGAGATGCTAGTCTTACTATAATTCCTCATTTTTGTAAAAAATCCCCTTCATGATACCAGTATTGGGAATATTGGGTGGTCTGCTGCATCACAGTCTACCTTTCAGGATAAAGATTAATTATCTTTAATTATCTTCATAATGTTGTATTGCCATGTTGCATGCTCATTCTATACTGATGGCTTCATTTGAAATAACCCTTACTCCTAAAAAAATGAGGTTTAAGGGTTATTTCGAAAGAAGGGGTTTCTTTCAAAATAACCGTGTCTACACAGTGTTTTTCATTTCGAAATAGGGTATTTCGAAATAGCGGCCGGATGCAATTATGCAAATGAAGCACGGGAAATTCAAATCCGCGCTTCATTTGCGATTTCGCTCGGCTGCATTTGCATTCCTCTCTCGAAAGAGGAATGCAGTGTAGACATACCCCTATGGTATTACACTCTTTAGAACCAATCATACCGGCTACATCTACATTGAAGAGTTTTTGTGCAAAAAATGGCCATTTTTGTGCAAAAACTCACGGAGCGTCCACACTACAAGCGTGTTTTTGCACAAAAAAAATTACAGTAGATAGTTAGAAGACAGGGCTTTTTGCGCAAGAGTTATTCCTGTTTCTACAAGAAATAAGCCTTTTTGCGCAAGAGCTCTTTCGCAAAAAGGTGTGTGTGGACGAATCTCATCTACACCACCGGTACCATTGGTACCAGGGCAAGTGGCACCGAAACTGATGCACCACTTCGGAGATAAGGGCCACTCGGAGCCATCGGCGCAGACCCTGTGTAAGGCGGTACTGGGGCTGTGTACCGACACCTCTTCAGTACCAATGGCAACCAAGACTTGCCATGACAACTCCGCACCACAGTGTACACAGGCGACTGCACTGTTGGTACTGGTGTTTCTTCCACCATGTCCTTTGACCACATATCAGGAGCTCGCAGTTATGTCAGTACTCCACTTTTTGGGCCATGCCTACTGTAGAGGGACCAGGCAGGCTTTCTACACCCTCAAGTTCAGCTCCACTATTTTTGAGCGAGGATGAAGACGACGAAGAAATCTCTTTCTCTCCACACCATTCCCCACGCAAACCCACCTTGCAGTTACAGTGGCAGCAACAATAGGGCAAAGCCCAGATTGGCAGCTTTTTCCATGGTTCCCACCATGGGTGGTTGGTGAAGGCAGGGCTGGGGGAGGCAAACCTCCAGCCCTGCCCCTTATGCAGAGGTCCCACCTATTCCCTGCCTCACATGGAGAGGCTGGATAGTGCACTGCACATGCACTCCCCTTTCCCAACCATGGGGAGGGGAGCGGGCAGGTGTGCACTCACCCCAGCCTTGGAGGGGGGGCAGAGGGTGCGTGGCATGACCTCAGCTTTCCCAGCCCCAGAGGAGGGCATGCCTCATGGCCTGGTCTGGCCTGGTCCATCCCAGCCTCACCTTTCCAGCCCCGGAGCATTGGGGGAGGGAGGAAAGTGCACCACGTGGCATGGCCCAACCTCTCCAGCCCTGGAGCACAGTGGGAGGGAGGAGGGTGTGCCGCACCATGCTGCATGGCCCAGCCTCTCCAGCCCTGAGGAGGGCGGAGGGTGCACAGCATGGCCCCAGCCTCCTCAGCCCCAGAGCACCGGTAGGGTGGATGCTAGGGGCAGCAACACTCTACACCCAGAACACCTACAGCAGGTGTTCTGGGGGTGGAGTGTTGGCGAGGCTATGCTTGACAGTTTGGAAAGGCAAAGCCTTCCCGCACATAATATACCAGACAGCCATGGTTCCCACTCATACCTTTCCCTCAGTCGTGGCAAGGATGGGATCCTTAGGGCCCTTTTAGAACCCAAATGGCAGCATTTCAGGCTGCCCCACAGAGCAAACCACAGGCAGTGGTTCCGATGCCTCCGGTAGCCACAAGATCCAACACCATCCAGGAGGATGTGGAGGACCTGGAGGAGACACAAGAGGAGGACACTCTCCCTCCTTCACACCTCTCGTCATCCTCGCCTGATGACTCCATAATGCCCCCACCACTGACAGCTGAGGATGACTTTAAGTCCTTCCAGGACTTGTACAAAAGGGTAGCAGATTCACATGACATTGAGGTACCCAAAATTCAGCACAAACTTACTGATATTCTGCAGGCACCTACTTCTTCTAAAATAGCCCTCCCTATTAACGAGTCTATCCTGAATCCCACAAAAATCATTTGGTAGACTCCAGACTCCATACTGCCAACATCTAAGAGAGCCAACAGAAAATACTATGTGCCAGCCAAAGGTGCTGAGTTTCTCTTCACACACCCAGCTCCCAACTTTCTCGTAGTTGAAGCAGCTTACACCAGGGGCAAGCAGACCCACTTCAAGTCCATGCCATACAACAAGGACTGGAAGAGGCTTGATATTTTGGGCCACAAGGCATATTCCTGCACATTCCTACAATTCAGTAGCAATTATTTGCCCCTACTGTTATTTGCCCCTACTGTTGAAGTACCCATACAGCCTCTTTGACAAAATGAAAATTTTCATTGAACACCTTCCAGATGAATACAAGGCCTCTCTCAAGTCCAATCTGGAGGATTTACAGGTCTCTTTACAGGTCTCTCTGAATTCTGTGAACAAGGTATCACGCTCCTTGGTGACATCTGTCGTCATGCGCAGGGCATCCTGGCTGCACCTCTCAGAATTTCCTAGGGAGGTGCAAAATATATTTGAGGATCTTCCCTTTGAAGGTCAAAAATTATTTTCTACAACCACAGATGCATCTCTGCACACAGTGAAAGATTCCAGGGCTACTCTTAAGACCTTAGGCATGTTGTGTCCCCCAGCCTAAGAAGAAACAGAACTGCCTCTCCACTCCTCAATCCAGATTGTCGTTGGACACTGCACAGAGAGGTTACGACCTAAAGTGCTGCCAGAGACAGCAAAAGAGGAGACAGCCCCAGGACCAACCTGCCTCATCCCAGCTTGCAAGCTCTAGACAGGCATTTTGAGGAATTGGTCAAGAGTTCAGCATTAGTTCCTACTGCCACACACCATTGGTATAGTCTGAACCTTTTCTATCACGCCTGATTCCAAATAACCTCGGACAGATGGGCTCTGGAAATAAGGGTTATGCCATCCCTTTCTCTCCTTCCCTCCAACTCAACTCCCTTCCCCGTCCCTTTTCAGGGACCCCTCTCATGAGACTCTACTCCAAGAGGAGATAGACAAGTTTATCCTAATGGGGGCAATAGAACCAGCACCAGCTCTACAGAGGGGAAAGGGCTTTTATTCCTGATACCTGTTGACTCCAAAAAAATCAGGAGGATGGAGGCCCATCTTGGACGTACGCAAACTAAAAAAATACCTAAAGAGACAACACTTTACCATGGTAATGCTGGGACTCTTGCTCAGCAACAAAAAGCTCCCATTAGTTCCCATTCAAAGAAAAGAATTTATCAGACCAGATCTTGATTTTTACCCAAGCACAAGAGAACTCCTGGTGCACATCCTGTGTAAGGACATCTGTAGAGCTATGACATGCTCCTCTGTCCACACATTCATGTCTAATTATGCCATCACTCAGCAGGCCAGAGACAGTGCTTGGTTTGGCAGAGCTGTGCAACAATGTACACAGCCACCAACTCCTGCCTGCATCCACAGGCACTGCTTGGAGTCACCAAATCTGGAATGGATATGAGCAAGCACTCGAAGAAAAGACAGTTATCTGTTTCATAACGTATTTTTTTGAGGCTACGTCTAGACTACAGGCTTCTTTTGGAAGAAGCTTTTTTCGAAAGAGATCTTCTGAAAAAACTTCTTCTGAAAGAGAGCGTCCACACTGCAAAAGTGCATTGAAAAAGCAATCTGCTTTTTCAAAAGAGAGTGTCCAGACTGCATGGATGCTCTCTCACATGTAATTTGTGATTGCTATGGACAGAATGGCCACCAGGGTACCTGTGCTTTTTCTTCTTTCCTCTTCTTTCGAAAGAACTCCCTCTTCCCCGTCCACACACATCTTTTCGCAAAAAGGCTTCTTCCTCATAGAATGAGGATTACCAATGTCGGAAAAACCCCTCTGTTCTTTCGATTTTCTTGCGGAAGAACACAATTGCAGTGTGGACGTTCCTTAAGTTTTGTCGGAAAAACAGGCATTTTTCTGACAAAACTCTGTAGTGTAGACATACCCTGAGATGTGTTGCTCATGTCTATTCTACAACCTGATCTCCTTCCCCACTGTCAGATTTTCCAGCAAGAAGGAACTGAGGATGGTGGAAGCTGGTGGTGCCCCTTATACTGTGCTATACAGGCACTACTCCAAAGGGTGCAAGAGCCAGTGCTCTATGAATATTGCTGAGGGAAAAAAACTTTTGGCACCAGTGCATGTGGAATGGACACATCTCAAAGATCACTTGTTACGGAACAAGTAACTATCTTATCTAATCTGTGAGACAATGAGCCTATCTGCCTCCCAAGGAGTAGGTTTGCAAAGGAGAAATTCTTTTTTTTTTAACCTCATCAAATTGTGTTGGTTTATATTGCTGCTGTGGTGTGTTCAAAAGGAAATGGACCATATCGTAATGATTAACTGAGATGCAACACATTTTGGCTAGTGCTTATGCATAACTGTTTTGAGACATGATCTCATAACCTGTAATTGTCTTTCTATGTTTTGTTCTGATGCATGTTTTTTCAACTTCAAACGGCACAAAAATCTTTAATTCATACTAAAAACCCCTTATGTTGATTTTGAAGTTGATTGAAATTGATAGGAGTTCTTGGCTACAAAAAAATCAGGAACTTTGTTTTAGAAAATACTGAGTAATTCTAAACTCTTCCAGTTCATTAGGAAGTAAGTATCCAGTGAATACTAACTCATTTGGGCACTGCAAACAGCCTTTACAGTTTTTTAAAGTTAAAGAGTAGGGTCAGGAGGTCTCTGTTTTAAAGAAGTCCTCTGTTCACTCATAATCTCTGTCCATTCACAAGTCCAGTTGGGAGAATGGTGTATTATTGTGGGAATGTTTGCACTGGCAATGTGACTTGAACTGGAGAGTCTTAGAACTCAGCAGGTATTTTAGTCTTGATGCCCATTTTATTCTTGGCTTCTTTCAGACTACCAACAAGGCACCATTTATGTTTAGGATCTAGACAGAGACCAGCTTGCTACATACAGCCCTCATAAACCTGTGTCAATTGCTAATGACTGTGTCATTACTGTCTAAAGTTGAATTAAAGCAGTGCCTTAAAGGTGGAAAATTTTAATTTTCAATCCTCCCCCTTCATTCTGTGTAGGATCAATCAGTCTATTTCACTGCTCATATGATTGTTGACTGTGACTTTTTCATTTTTTTTTCTAATAGGAAAGATGATAGCTAAATCCCCAAAAATTAATGGATAATTTCCATGAAAATTTCATAAATGCAAAGAAGGGGCATCCAAAACTTCTCTCTTCTATCATTTTCATTGGGTTCAGTTTTTCACTTAAAGAAGTTTTCAATCTCTGTGTTTTGTACAGAGATACAATGTATCTTCCCAAAATATACAATATATATTCTGTATGTAAAAATTCTCATTTCTGCAGATTTTCTACCAAATCTGTAACTGAATTAAAATTAATTTAAAAAATGAGACCTCTATGCTACATCTACACTGCAGGCTTTTTGTGCAAGAACAGATGTTCTTGCGCAAAAACTTGCCGGGTGTCTACACTGCAAGCGCGTTCTTGTACAAGTAAATATACAGTACAGAGTTGGAAAACAGGGCTTCTTCCAGAAGAGTTGTTCCTCTCCCCATGAGGAATAAGCCCTCTTGTGCAAGAGCTCTTCCACAAGAAGGCAGTGTGGACAGTCAACATGATTTTCTTGTGCAAGAAACCCCTATGGCTAAAATGGCCATCAGAGCTTTCTTGCGCAAGAGAGCATCCACACTGCCATGGACGCTCTTGCGCAAAAGCACATCTCTTGCGCAAAAGCACATGGCAGTGTGGATGCACTCTTGTGGAAGACCTTTTGCACAAGAACTCTTGCGCAAAACAGTTCTTCCGCAAGAAGCCTGCAGTGTAGACGTAGCCTTAGGAATTTTTTCTTCTTTATCTGACCTTTTTCATAATCATGTTGCCAACAAATGGCTGGCTTGTGATGAATCTGATATTTTGATATGTTTATTGTACTTGTAAACATTAATAAAAATTGTAAATGTCTGGTGTGGCAACATTCACACTTTCCACATAGTTAAGCTTCATTGCTAGCTAACTCTGAATATAAATGGGAAGAAATTCATTTGTTGTTCAGCAAAGTTGTTAACGATTATTTTCCTAAGATAGTTCCATAGAAATTTTTATTTTTAATACCCAGAATATGAACTGCACTTTTGAGCATTTGTGTAAGAGGGGTGCACTGCACTGAGCAAATTTAGCTACAGAAAGAAGCTTGTGATTTCCACATTCTTTATTCATTCTGGAGCAGTTTGAAGTGCACTGTGGTCTCAGATTTCCCTGGCAGGTGGCAGAGTTTTATACTGGTGACAAAAGGTGGACTGTATTTATGTTTATATCTATTGGATTTTTTTAATTAATAAGAGAGCAAGTACAATATGTTCTAGTTTCCATGCAACAGTTTTTAATTTTATTAGAATTACACAATTTCCTTTTTTAATGCTTTGTTTTTTGATTATGCAAGAATAATTAGTGCTTGTAAGACCCTCTCTAAAGATGTAACTCAGGCACAGCAGAAGTGCTAAGTATTGTAATTATTAATGCTCAGAGCAGTACTTTTATATATTGTGTTTTTGAGAAGCAAATATGATTGAGCTTCAGTTTTTGCTGTAGTTATCCCACTTTCTCCTCTTTAATGTGTTCATAACGTTCTAAAAAAATATCTGTTAAGGATGAATATATTCCTGCATTGTCTCAGTCCAAAGATTTATTTGTGAGTCTCAGCCAAATACGTTCAGCTACTTCATACTGGATGCAATTTTTGTTGTACATCATTAAAAAATTAGGCATTCAAATAAATATTTCCTACAGATGTTAGTCTTTAAACGTACATCTTAATACTAGTTATTATTGTTTGTTTTATTTGCAGTACAGCATGAAATATATAGAATGTGCACTG
The DNA here is from genome assembly GCA_019425775.1 of Rafetus swinhoei. Taxonomy (NCBI): domain Eukaryota; kingdom Metazoa; phylum Chordata; order Testudines; family Trionychidae; genus Rafetus; species Rafetus swinhoei. Next base: position 25,449,074 of record CM033442.1, on the reverse strand, counting down.
AAACTGAGTTAAGACTCTTTTAGAAACTGTGGGCCAAATTCTGCTCTCTGTAAGTCTGCTGTATCTCCATCAACGTCCATGGACACTTTGATGCTAGTGCAGTGAGGAGAAGAATTAGATCATTAATGTATTGAATTTCTTGACTTAATGGAATTGATTTCTCCAACTTGTACCATTTCATTAAAGTTGGTTTTGCTCTTCTTTTAACTATAATTTTCTTTACTTTTGTATAGCAATCTCAGGACTGCAGGAGTGAGACACAGAATGAAAAAAAGTTGTTTTTTGGTTTTGGTTTTTTTAGTGGAGACATCTGCACTAGTTTAAAGTTCCTTCTTGGGACTATTTTGGTCACTTGAGTGTTAATAATTTAGTTCCTATTTTTTGTGCCACCCGACTGCTTCTGGGTCTGTCACGTAGCAGGGCTTCAGATGGGTTTTGTAGTGATGATTAAACTTCTATTCCGAGGAAATTACTCATTTCTTTCTGTTTATTGGCTAGATACCATTCAGATTTCTTGACCTTTTCAGAAAGACCTTTTATGGTTAAAAAAGGTCTAACTTTTGTGCATATTTACAGAATGACAATGTGAATACTGGTCTTCCAATACATTTCTGTATATTTTAATACACACTGCCCCTTAATACACACTTCAGCGTGGAGTATCCACATATAGAAATGTCGACATATTAAAGTAACTATATCTGAAAAATGGGTCCAGTGACCTTATCTACATGTGCAATATCTTATAGGTTTATACAGCTAGGACTCTATCCAGACCTAAATTTCTGTAAGATTCTACTGTATATAAAACCAACTGATGCATGCAGTGCAGCAAGTTCAAATATGCTGAGTACATTCTTTAACATTTTACCTGAGTAGAAGGGACTTTTCAAATTGTTTGGTGGTAAAGTTATTTTTATCTGCTAATGGAAATATCAAATGCTTAATAGTAATTACTGTACAGCACTCCCAAGGCTGAGGGATTGAATGGACTTTCTCTGAAAAGTCTTGCCCTGAACGTATCTTTGTCCCTGACATTCAGAAATTGATCACTTATCCACTACAAGCTTCTTCCAAAACCCACATGGTTGTCTTACTTCATTTGCAGGCTTGCCATCCAAAGCAGAGCCCTCCTGGCAGTAGCACCTAGGGCCTGGACAACAGAGGAGGCAAAATTTTGGTTTGCTTGCCATTTAATTAAGCTTTGACATTAAACTCCACAGACTATTTTCATGGCTGACACCACATCATTATGTTGCACTGATGGAGCATGAAAGATACCCAAACACACACATGATGCATTTTGCGATGTGATGACTTGTTCCCAGAGAAAATACTTTCATAAAGTTTTGTGATAGAAAATTTGCCCACCCTGTTTCCCTTCTCCCCCAGTCTAAGGATCCGTGCAGTCAGATAGTAAAGTTCCCCGTTCAGCAAAGGGTCTCAGCTATGAAATACTGTTCAATACTGCTAATCTTTAATGTGCTAGAAGTGAAGCTATTAATTCATGGCTCAGGACTCTGTTACTTATAGTGTTTGTTTTTTCCCTTGTAGGTGAATTGATTTACCAAGTGCAGTCGCCAGATGAAGGTGCTCTAGTAACCGCTGCCAGAAACTTTGGTTTCATTTTTAAGTCTCGGACCCCAGATACTATAACTGTGGAAGAAATGGGCAAACTTGTTACATACCAGCTCTTAGCAATTCTGGATTTTAACAATATCAGGAAAAGGATGTCTGTAATAGGTACAAAATGTAGCTTTCTCTTTTTTCTTTCATACATGTTGTTTGCAAGACACACCCATGCACAGCTAGGTTTTAACTACCAGTGAGAGTGCTAACTAATTTAGTCTCATGGTTAGAAAAGGAAGGAAGTAGGAATCTCTAGATGCCACTTCCTCCTCTGCTAGAGAATCACAGTACTTTGGAGTCATTTAGACTGTGCCTTTCTTTGTCTACGTCTACACTGCAGAGTTTTTGCGCAAAAACTCGTGGCACATCCACATCTCAAGCACGTTTTTGCGCAAGAAAATTTACAGTGAATCAACAGAACAGATGGGTTTTTGTGGTATAGGTATTCCTCTTTCTATGAGAAATAACTCCTTTTTGAGCAAGAGCTTTTGTGCAAAAAGGTGTGTGTGCACGGGCAGCAGGGGGTTTTTGCGCAAAAACAGCCTATTGAAAGAAGCACAGGTGCCCTGGTGGCCATTCTGTTAATGGCAATCAGAGCTTTCTTGCGGGAGAGTGTCTATGCAGTCTGGACGCTCTCTTGCACAAAAGCAGATCACTTTTCCTATGTGCTATTGCAGTGTGGATGTGCTCTTGCGCAAGAAGCCTGCAGTGTAGACATAGCCTTTATCTGTAATATGGGGATTATGATACTTTTCAGTTTAGTAAAACACATTTGTGATCCTTGGATGGAAGGATGCAAAGTATAGAAGCAGTAGTTTATTAACTACATTTAATTTTGTTTTCTGTAAAATTGATAATGAAATGCATTTGAAAAACTATTTTGCTCTTTTTTTCATTCTGTTTCTGTAGAGCAAGTGACTAGCAACTATGGGGATTTACAATTAGTACTGATTTATTGGTTTTACATAGTTCTATTCATCAAGCACTTTGCAGTAATCAAACAAGTATAAATTATTTATATTAGCAACTAAATAATAGAAATATTAAGTATATAGAAAAATTTTTTAGTGTGTGATTCAAAACCACATAAAAATTGGCTTTCAGAATAATACTAGAAAAAAGGTCTAAGTTTGCAAAGACATGATTAATTTGTTGCCTTGAAAAAGTGAGCTTTTGAGAACATTTACCACAGTTTCCCCCTATGCTTAGAATAGGAAATATTTGTTATAACCCTATAGTATATATTAAATGCTTTCAGTTTCAGATGAAATTAGAAAAAGTAAGGAGAAAGGAAAAGGGAGATGACTAGGAAAAATTTCATACAACAAAGACTAAATGTAAATCACTTAATAATTTCTTCACTTATGATGGAGAGAAAAAGGGGAAGGTGGATAAGAGAACATGTTCAGGTGACAGATGAAAAGATGAAGGAAAATGAAAGAGAGATGAATAGGGCTAGATAACGGAAGAAAAGAAAAGTGATGGTAATGGAAGACATGATGAAAAACAGACTCAGAATTGTTTTAATATCTTGTGAAAGCTACATCCCAAGCTGAACCCCTTTACTCAGAAAGGAGCTACACAAACAGGAGCCTGCTAAATAACAAGAAACAGTTGCTTCCTGACAACTGAGGGGGAGGAGAAAAGCAATTCCATTTTGTGGAGGATTTTGACATTTTGATATTTCATTTGGTTCCAATTTGGAACAAAATCTAAACATTTTGAAATTCTATTGAAATAGACTGATGCACTTGGTCTGGTGGGTTGCTTTGGAGCTGGTGGACCCTCAGAGCAAGGCTGTCAAGGACCTGTAAGCCTCAGGTCCAGGGTTCTCAGTATCCCATCAGGCAGATGGATAAGCAGGTGGGAAACCAGGTGGGCTCCATTGGAGACCTGCCTGGTTTTCATCCTACTTTCACCAAAATTGACACAGCTCTGTAAAACGTTTCAATTTTGTTGAAGCTGCAAATTTGGACAATTTTTTTCTGATCTATTCTAGTTCCAATACCAACTGTACCCTATATTTCTGCTTGCCTTCCATCTATTAGCCATGAATCTTAAATAAAGCACTATTAAGAACCCATCTATTTTTAAAAGAAAAATCACGAGAGAAACTTGCAAACCTATTGATTGAGTTTTCACATGAAAAAGGCTGGACATTTTTTTTACTATGAGATGAGAAAGACAGCGCCTGCTTAAATGAAGTGGAGCTTGTGAAATTCCCCAGTTTTCTCATGGAAATTAAAACACATATGGAGACCAAAAGTAATAACTAAAAAGTCTTGAATTCCAACTTGGTAAACATATCATTATACACTAGTTCTCTCTGAGGATTAAAGGCAAAAGCAAGATTGAAGTTTTTACTGCAAGATGTTTGAGTTATTAGTGCCCTAAAAAGTTTCTATAGAACAGATTTTAAAAAGTGAAAACTACCTCTTTTTAAAAGCCTTGTAACTCAAAAACAGTTTGTCTGATTAACCTTAGACTATATTTAAAAACACATTCTCAGGGCAGAGACAACACAAGAGATATGTTATACAGAAACATCTTTCAAAATGATACAGTGTAGTTTCATGGTATTTATGGGTGGCAACTATATTAGGCATATAATAGAAATACTTCAATTGTTGTATGGATCATACTGCAACTATTAATTTGTATGACTCATTCCTGACATGTAGTCCAGTGGGGCCCTTTCTTCACCTTGATCTTGCTCAAGACTTATTGCTTTCTCGTCAACTTTTTGCTCGTTAGTTATTTTATGTGGGGCGAATGTAAGTAAGTAGGTGTTGCACTTACTTTTAAAATGTATAAAAGTCAAGTTGATTCTGTATCCACCATAATATATTTATAAAATGGCTGGTTTACTGGTATATATCTACTTCTTTTCTGAGGTAGAAAACCATAATCCACAATTAATCAGTCCTTTGGAGCCCTTCCTGATCTCATTAAATACAACTGCTCATGCTCTCAGAAGCTATTGCCCTGAGATGACACAGGACTCTCTTCCTGAGTATCTTTCATAATACTATTTGCTATCTTGCTTTTGCCTCAGGGGTTTTGTGCTGTAAAGCGATGTTCATGTTATGGTACTTCATTCCAATAGAAACAAACTGAGATGATGCAGAAGCTCATCTGGAGAAGTGGGTTTTGCCTACAAAAGCTCATAATACTATATATATTTTTGTTAGTTGCTAAGGAGCCACAGGACTACTTGTTGTATCTAACCTGTATCATTAGAAAAGAGAATGAGAAATTGCAGTAATTAATAAAGGAATTAAGTGAATCTTCATAAATCACAGTGGCTTTGAAAGTATACTTATAAACTTTGTGGACACTACTAAACTGGGAGGGGTTGCAACTGGATTGGAGGACAAGGTGAGAATTCAGTCTGATATTGACAAACTGGAGAAATGATGAGCTATAAATAGGATGAAATTCAGTAACAACAAATGCAAAGTACTATACTTAGGAACAGCTAATCAATTACACAAATATAAAATGGGAAATGACAGACAAGGAATGAGTACAGCAGAAAAGAATCATAAGGTTATAGCGGATCACAAAGTAAATATGAATCACCAACATGATATTTATTGACAAAAAAGCAAACATAATTCTGGAACATACTAGCAAGAGTTTTATAAGCAAGACATGAGAAGTAATTCTTCCAATGTACTCAGCAATGATAAGTCTGATAAGGAGTACTGTGTCCAGTTCTGGGCATCACACTTCAGGAAAGCCAAACTGGAAAAAATCCAGAGAAGAGAACAAAAAAATCCAGGACTAAAAAACATGACATACAAGAAAAGAGAGAAAAAAACCCCACCTGGATTTGGTTAGATTGGAGAAGAGAAGATGTGAAGGGGTAATAACAGTTCTGAAATATGCAAAAGGATATATGAAGAAGGGTGATAAATTGTTCTTCTTAGCCTCTGAAAACAGAACAAGAAATAATGAGCTTAAATTGCAACAAGGGAGATTTAGGTTAGATATTAGGAAAAACTTCCTAACTTTAAGGGTAGTTAAGAACTGGAACAAATTGCCTAGTGAGGTCGTGGAATCTCTGCAATTGGAGGTTTTTAAGAACAGGTTAGACAAGTACCTGTCAGGAATGGTCTAGAATAGATAATACTTAGTACTGCTCAGTGCAGGGGACTAGATCAGATGGCCTTTCGAGGTTCCTTCCAATCCTACTTCTCTACGATTCTGTGAAGATTTTTTGGAGAATGGTTGTGTATAATAACTAAAGATGGACTGAGAATGCCAGAGTTTGGATTTAGATGTAGATTACTTAGACTAAAGTTCAAAGGTTGTGTTTGAAATTTAATTAGGAGTAAGTTTCGGTCAAATTTGAACGTAAGCAATATCTTGCAAATCTTTTGTGATATACTACCCCCAAATGTTGGAATCTTACAAGCTCAGCTGCTGTTGTGAGACTTTGGGGGCACAGAAACAGAAAAACCTGTTCTATAAACAACACTGTTGGGGAGGTTTCAGATCCAGGGATTCAAAGGCTTCAGTTTTTGCCCAGTCTCTGGCTGAAAAATTATCAGTTATATGTTCTGTTAATTTTTAGAGTGTACAGGAACTGTACCTAACTCCTACCCAAGTGATGGGATTGTTTTCTCTATGTGCAGACTGCTGTATTTCTATTAGTATATATAGAGAACATCTAACTAGACCTGGTAGGCCAAATAAACAGTTGAAAAAAATGGAAGAAAAGTAATTATTTCAGTCTAAATTTCTACTTCTCTTCTCTTTTTCAGTTCAAACCCCAGATGGGCAGATAAAACTTTATTGCAAGGGAGCAGATACCATTTTATTTGAGAGACTTCATCCCTCTAATGAAGAATTAATGTCTTTGACATCAGATCATCTTGAGGTATGTGCACTGATTCAAAAAAATACATAACAACACACTTAACATTAAGCATACATCTAGGGACTTAAGTTTAGAGTTAAACATGTGCTTAAGTACTTTCCTAAAGTACATCCTAAATACAGATGCTTTCTGCTTCCATACCTTAATAGGCCTTCTGCTATGAAATGAGCCAGAATGTCTTAAATTTCAGCCTCATTTGGTTGTGCAGAGAGAGAAATCCAGTTAAGTGACAGAGCTTTTCAGGTGCACAGTTAACTCCTGAAACAGCTGGTATATTTAGGGTGTTTGTCAGGTATCCTATGCCTTTGAGTCCATTGTGAAAAGTCAATGGGAATCTGTGAATGTGGATACAAAGTATCCAGTTTGGTACTATGCTGTTAAAGAAAATAGGTCTCTTTTATTCAATTTTAGGGTCTAACCTAATGTGAACTTTAAGGGAAACTGGATAAAGCTCTCATTTCCTTCATTTATTTTTTTAGAATTCATGTTCTTTGTAAGTGTCCACATTTAATACAAACCATTCCATGATTCTTTTAAAAATACTCCTTTGACATTAAGTATACAGTATGATGGTTTAGTAATATTGGTTACAAACATAACTATTGTTTTCATCTCTGTAATAGAGCTTTCTTGGCTTTCTTTTAATCTTTTCCAGAAGGCCAACATGTTTTTTATGAAAGCAAGGCTGGAATCACACACATATGATTTTTGCAATTGCTCAAATACTAAGACCTTGAATTTTCATACTAATAAAGTTAAGGAATGTGTACTTATATATTGCAGTGTTATGGTTTTTTGTTCACATCACTCTAATTTTCTCTTTCCATTATATTAATTTAATTCCAAAGCCTTATTGTTTTTTCAGTCCATTAAATTAAAGTTTTTCATTCTTGCTTATAAATTAATTGTAATAGCGCTATAAAAGAACATGGGATGTTCAAATATTCACTGAAGATGAAAAATATTGTTAGTGAAGCACCATAAACCATTTTATTTGGTAAGATGAGCTGCAGTTCCTGAAATGTTTTTGGTTTTTAGCAGTAAAATTGCTCATGATAGTTGTTAGACTTGGAAAAAAGTCAGTTGTTGAAATTCTAAGATATGAACGAGGGAATGTAATTTGGATAATAAAGTTATCTAATATGCTGTGTGATCTGTAAGAATGTGTGCATTCTGAATAACATCATGTATGCAATCATTTTTATATTAAAGAAATAATGGGTTGTCTATGGGATTCTGCATGAGCTCAGCAATCTGCTCCAGGCGATCCTGATACAGGATCAGAGTCTCAATTAATTAGCATGAGCTAATAACATATCAGAGAATTTTATGTTTTTATCCTTTTTAAGTCTCGGGGTTTTAGTTTTATATCTGTTTCTTTAGGTTGAAGGACCTAACCTGTTAATGTATGTATGCATATCTGTGTGTTTTGGCCAGTGATTTCAAATTTGGATGCAGGGCAGCTGTAACCCACACACCTATATAACCCACACACCTAGGCTGTGTCTAGACTACATCTCTATGTCGGCAGAGGGATGTAAATGAAGTACTTCGAAAGTGCAAATGAAGCTGGGATTTAAATATCCCGCGCTTCATTTGCGTAATCAAGTAATAGCACTCTTTCAAAAAAACGCTATTTTGAAATTGAAACCGCAGTCTAGATGCGGTTCTTTCAAAAATGGGGCGCTTTTTCGAAAGATCCTGTAAACCTCAAAAAATGAGCCCCATTTTCAAAAGAACCGCATCTAGACTGTGGGTTCAATTTCGAAATAGCACTTTTTCAAAAGAGCACCATTATGTGATTATGCAAATGAAGCACGGGATATTTAAATCCCGGCTTCATTTGCACTTTTGAAGTGCTTCATTTACATCCCTCTGCCGACAGAGGGATGTAGTCTAGATGTAGCCCTAGTGTGGTTCACTCAGCCACAACTCTCATTCACTCTAAGGCCTTTGTTGTCAGCATATCTAGGGCCCTACCAAATTCAAGGCTATGAAAAACATGTCACAGACTGTCAAAACTGGTCTCCTTCCATGAACTTTGGTCTTTTTGTGTGTGTTTTACTCTATACTATACAGATTTCAGTCGGGAGACCAGTGTTTCTCAAATTGGGGGGTCCTAACCCAAAAGGGAGTTATAGGGGAGTCAAAAGGTTATTTTAGGAGGGTTATTTTGGGGGGGATCATGGTATTGCCACTCTTAGTTCTGCACTGACTTCAGAGCTGGGCAGCCAGACCGTGGTGGCCAGTGTTCCCTCTAAGTTGCACAGCAACACAGCTTCACCAGTGATTAATCAGCCCTGCCCAGAGCTCAGGGCTCTGTGCACAGGGCTGACTTACTGGGCAGGGCTGATTAATCACTGGTGAAGCTGTGCTGCCACGCTGCTTAGAGGGAACACTGGTAATGGCCATTGGCTAGATGCCCACTTCTGAAAGCCGTGCCCCGCCAGCAGTGCAGAAGTATGGGTGGCAATACTATACCATTCTACCCTTATTTTTATGCTGCTGCCTTCAGGCCTGGGCACTTGGGCAGAGCTGACTGCTGATTGAGGGCCTAGCGCTACAGGCAGGAGCACAGAAGTAAGGGTGGCAATGCCACGCTGTCCTTACTTCTGCACTGCAGCTTGCTGTTGCTCTGTCTTCAGATATGGGCTTCTAGCCAGCAGCCACTGCTATCCAGATGCTCAGCTCTTAAGGCATCTCCAACATGAGCAACAGCACAGAAGTAAGGTTAACATTAACACCCACCCACCTCTACAATAACCCACCTCTACAATAACCCCTCCTACAATTCTTTTTTTTTGGGGGGGGGTCAGGGCCTCTACAACATCATGAAATTTCAGGTTTAAATAGCTGAAATCATGAAATGTATTATTTTAAAAATCCTATGACCATGAAAATGATCAAAGTGCACTGTGAATTTGGTAGTGCCCTAAGCATAACAAATTGGTAGCACCCTGAACCATAATACTATGTCATGCAATCATTATAATTAACGTACTGTTTGAGGCATTTCTGCTCCTACTTTCTGGTCCAGCTTCTTATAGTTCTTCCACTGATACCTAGTTACATGGGTATTATGCTTTTAAGATGATGGATTAGTGATAATGTACACAATGAAATTATTATTTATTGTTTACATTGTGGTAGCACCCAAAATGTGCTAAGTATTTTAGTTAATTGTGCTAAAGAGAGTAGTCTGGGCACATTAGCTGCTTTTCAAGATTAAATCGTTCATCAGTTTAATACCTAGATACTGATTCACATTCAGCTCTGATGCAACATTTCTCTTATTAACATTGTTCCATTTTTTAATTTGGATCTGACATTACATAATATTAGAAACTACAAATTTTTGTTAGAATATTCATATACATAAAAATTATCCCCAATCATTAAAGTTGTTTTTTAAAGAACAAAATCTAGCTATAAGTAGAAAATTGCCTACAACCTTAAGTAAAAGGAAGAAGCATTAAAATCCCCTAGAAAAGAGGTTTATGAGAATTTTAGTTCAGTGGTATCTTAGAATATCTTCGCTTATTGACTCCATAATCAATGTAGATGTTAAGAGAGTGGGAAATTAATATCATCTGGTTATGACTACTTTAGTTCCCATAAATACTGCTCATCTTTTATTCTTATGTGATAGGAATTTGCTGGAGAAGGCCTTCGGACCTTAGCCCTTGCATACAAAAACTTGACTGAAGAGCACTTTAAAGAGTGGTTTAAAATACTTCAGGAGGCAAACACTTCATTGGACAGCAGGAATGAATATCTTGCTGCAGCATATGAAGAGATTGAAAGAGACATGATGGTATGTTCTGAGAGATACAGCACAGGAAAAGTGTATTTGCAATGTGATGCTGTATTAGAGAGTATGTCTAGACTACAGGGTTTTGTCGACAAAAGTGGACTTTTGTCGACAAAACTATACCTGTGTCTACACTGCCACTGAGTTCTGTCAACATAATGTCAACAGAACTCAGCAGTTTTGTCGACGGCTGTAAATCTCATTCTACGAGGAATAATGCCTTTTGTCGACAGAGTTTTGTCAACAGAAGGCGTTATTGCATCTACTCTGTCCTTTGTGTCTACACTGTCATGTCGACAAAGCAAGCCGCTTTGTCGACAGAACTGGATGTAGTCTAGATGATCTTTGTCGACAGAAGCCTGTAGTCTAGATGTACCCATAGATTAATACTTTTATATCTTTTTATGTTCCTGATGCTGTGCTGCAAGCAAGACTGCTGTGGTCTTGAGATATGCTCACATTCAATCAGTGCCTCTCTTTGTTAAAAAGGATGCCAATGAATGTCTAGGCCAGCTGTGGTTAGGCTTTAAAATAGTCGAGGCAATCAGTGAGGGGATTCTTTTCCATGGTTAATGACTCATTTTAAATATAAATTAACCTGATTTTCTTTTAAATTCCCCTAAAATACTCATCAGGTCACATGTATGTTCCAGTTTAGAAAACATAATCTGTGGTGCTTTGTAAACAGAAAGACAACTTTCAATATGTAATATATTCAGTTAAATACTCTTGGGGGAATTTTGTGTTGCTGTATGTGCAGAATTCACAGCCCTCACAGATTTCTTTGCTTCCCTGCAGGAAAATTACTTCTGATGTGGAAGTAAAGGGAAGCCACAAGAGCAGTCAGGAGTCCCTTCCCAGCAGTGCAGGCAGATTGGTTTGAGCACCCAAAGCAGGTGGTTGAGACATAAAATTACTGCCGGGATTGGGCAGGGGAGCTTGGCAGTCATGCATGTGAGAGAGAAAAAGAGAGACACTCTGTGATTGTGGCAAGCTTGGCATGCTGGGGCATAGGTTTGGGGTGTTTCTGAGGAGATAGATTTGGGGCGGGCTGTGTCCCCTCAGATAGAGAGGAATGTAGCAACCTGCCTGCTTAGTGAATTGTTCCCATTGTTCTTATTGAATTCCTGAGGAGTGTAAAACAGGTGTAAACATTTTAAGGTTCCTTTACATTAAATGGTGTATAGGAGCCTTATTGTAAAGTGCTGTATGGCCTTATAAATGCTTATGGTGATTAGAACTAGTCTAATTTTTTAACTGAAAAAATTTCCTATCAAAATAGGGTTCATAAACTGTTTGCTACTGACTTTTCTGGCAATGGTCAGTAGTGAGTCCCCAGCACTGTTCCCTCTAAGCCCAGCTTCACAGGTGATTAATCAGCCCTGCCAAGTCAGAGGCTCAGGGTCATGCCATCCCCATAAGGATGCCTTTGGTTGAGACTGATATAGAGATATAGCCATATTAAGAGTAGAGATGTAAAATCCTGATTAATCCAGTTAAATGTTAGGTTAACTGTCTGAGTGGGATCCCTGGCCATGGGACTGGGGCTGCTGCTGCCACCAACAGCAGGCTCCTGGGGCTGGGGCTGCTGCTGCCACTGCCAGCAACAGAAAGCTCCTGGCCCTACCCCCTGGGATGCCACCACCACCTCCAGAGGCAGGAGACTCCCAGCCCCAGGCTGCCACTGCCGCCAGTGGCCAAAGGCTCCCAGCCTCAGCCCAGGGGCTCAGCTGGAGGCTCCTGGCCCTGGCCCTGGCCCTGGCCCTGGCCCTGGCCCTGGCACTGGCATTGGGACTGCCACCAACGCTGGTGGCCGGAGGCTTCTGGCCATGGCCCCAGAGCTGGGGGGGGCTGCTGCCAGCTCTCAGCCCCACTGGGGCAGCCTTCCATTCACAGCAGGCCCTGGGTAGGTGGCTGCTCCTGCACACTGGTTAACCAGTACCTAGTAAGCATCACCCAGTAAGTTGAAACTACAACCTAGAAGATTCTGTAGACAATTCTAGGTCTGCTGCTAGCCTGTTGGGCAAGAAAGGGGCCTCAGCTCTGCTTCTCTGTCCCCACAACCAGGGGATCCCCTGGCGAGCTTGCCCTGAAACTATGGGTTATGTAGTTCTTGATGCAAATTACACTGTAGACTGCCTTTAGACTTGGAGAAAATTCCATTGCTCTCAATGGAAGCTGTGAGTGCAGGTCAATGGTATTATATTGTATTAAAGTTTGATTTGATATTATCTATCTGTAGATGTATAAAACAATGTTGTGTGTCCTATTTATATTTCCCAGTTCTAGTTGCTGGTGAAAATTATTTGCAAAGTTTGTTGAAAGTCACTTAAACGTTCTGCTTCCTTACAAAGTTACTAGGTGCCACTGCTATAGAAGACAAGTTACAAGAAGGAGTCACGGAAACAATTGCCAGTTTATCACTAGCGAACATTAAGATCTGGATTCTAACAGGAGACAAGCAAGGTAATTCATTAATAATGTGTAATTTTGGGGGTGAACAGGTGGGGTGACAGAAAGCCATAAGTAGTGAGACTTCCACAGTTCCCTTGTATGTTGCTCAGGGAGCCCATTCCCTGAACATTATTGTCATTTAAAATTAATAAATTATTAATAAAGCAGAACGCTAATGAGATTGATGTACATTAAGGCAGGGCAATGCAGATAGTGCTGAGTTGTGCATGGGCATGCCAAGAGTATGGCAATGTAGTAATTGTTGGATCTCCTGGTGAACACCATCCACCTTGACAGAGGAGAGCATCTTCAGCAAGAGTTACTGTAGCCTATGGCCTTTGAGGCAGTGTTCTCTCCGCATAAACTTAGTATTTGTTTGGGTCCCAAATTCTTTGGATATGGCACTTGCCACCGGTGCCCAGTGGAAATTTAAAAATGCTCTCAGTGGAACATATGTACTTGAGCATTTTTATTTCAGAAACAAGCTCTACAAATAGATAGTTAAATAGCATTTATGGTTTTTCTAATGATGGTCCTATCTGGGTTAAATCAGTTTTTGCTAGTGCACAAGACTGGTTGCCTATGGGTAATTTCCAGTGGATAGAAAACACACTTCACATGGCAAGCAATGTGATCTAGCAGATAAAGCATTGAATTAGAAGTTGAGATACTTGGTTCTAATCTCTGCTTTTTTCACTGATCTTCTGTTTGAATAGGGCAAGTTGTTTTGCTTTCCTGTGCCTCAGTTTCCCTTCCCACTTTGTTCTTGGCTGTTTCTATTTAGAAACCTCTGTTTCCATTTAGAAACTTTTTGAACAAGTGTCTACAACAATAGGGCTCTGATCTCAGTTGGACTTTAAGCACTAATGCACTATAAAGAATATCTATAAAATATAGCTCAGAGAAAGATACATTTTAGTAATACATTTATATCAAAGCTAGTAATTATGTTAGGGTATGTCTACACTACAGCATTATTTTGAAATATCTAATTTCGAAATAGTTATTTTGAAATATCTTATTTTGAAATAACGCATCTACACACCAAACGCATTTCGAAATAGTGCTTTTTGCTATTTCGAAATAGCGTGTTCACACTGATTGGACACTGAATTGCATTTAAGGCCATCCGGAACTGGTTCTGGCAGGGCATCAGATCAGAAGTTACATTGTGGCCAGGGCGGACAGCAGGGCACCCTGGGAAAGGGCTGGAGGCCCCCTATTTCAAAATAAGCGTCTACACAGTGCTTATTTCAAAATAGCAATTTCAAAATTGGTGCTATTCCTTGTGGAATGAGGTTTACCAATTTTGAAATAAGCCCTCCACTATTTCGAATTAATTTCAAAATAGCAGTTGGCTTGTATAGACGCTAGGAAAGTTATTTCGAAATAATGGCTGTTATTATGAAATAATTTTGCTGTGTAGACATACCCTTAGAGAATTACTCTAATTATGATATTTCTGTATTCTCAGTATGCTCTGTTGACATTACAAAATAAATAAGTAATTATTTTAATACAACTATGCTAAGCAAAACTGATAATATTGTCTCTCAGAAACTGCCATGAATGTTGGTTACTCCTGCCACATACTCACTGATACCATGAATGAGATTTTCATAGTGGCTGGTCACACGGTAACGGAAGTGCGTGAAGAACTCAGGTAAATACACATTTAAAATATATTGTATTATATTCTTTCATGCAGACAAAATACTCCAATTAGACTCCCTCCCTGTGATGCTACAAATCTTTCCTTAACATTCCATCTGTTAAAGTTCTAGAAGTTGTCGTAAAAGTGTGACAGCATGCTTATCTGATGACAAAAAGCCAGCTTCTTGAGGCTAGTACTCCAGACTCCAAGCTAGAGTACCAGTGCTTCCCCCCTATGCTGATAGGGCATGGGTTCTTCTTTGAGTGCTGTCCCTGTGCATGCTCTACTGTAGGTGTTCATGCGCCTTTATGCTTATAATCAGAAATTTGTGGTAGCAGTACCCTGTTGGGTTACAGATTCATGGACCCCATCCTGCAACACCTCACTACTTGGTTCTTTCTTGTCCATTTATTACCTTTATTTAAGGAGCCTACCAAATTCACAAACCATTTTGCTCAATTTCACGGTCATGGGTTTTAAACACAGTAAATTTCATTATTTCAAATATTTAAATCTGAAATTTCATGGTGTTGTAATTGTGTAGAGGGCTTGCAAGGTTACTGTATAGGAGCTGTGGTATTGCTACCCTTACTTCTACACAGCTGCTGGCAGTAGCATTGCCTTCAGAGCTGGGCAGATGGAGAATGGTGGCTGATTGCTGGGAATCCAGATCTGAAAGAAGCAGAGCAGGAAGGCAAAGCTGCCACCACCAGCAGCACAGAAGTAAAAGAATGGTATTTTATGGTGTTGCCATCCTTTCTTCTGTGCTGCTGCCTGCAGAGCTGGGCCTTTAGCAGCCACCACTGTCTGGCCACCCAGCTCTGAAAGCAGCAGTAAGGAAGTAAGGGTGACATGGGCATAGTCATGCCACCCTTACTTCTGCACTGCTGCTGGCAAGGTGCTGCCTTTAGAGCTGGGCTCATGGCCAACATTACAATCACCACTCTCCAGTTGTCCAGCTCTGAAGCTAGTGTAGAAGTAAGGGTGGCAATACATAAGCCTCCTAAAATAACCTTGTGATTCCCTCTGGAACTCCCTTTTGGGTCAGGCCCAGCAATTTGAGAAACGATGGTCTCCCCCCATGAAATATGTATAGTATAGGGTAAAAGCACACAAAAGGCCAGATTTCACAGAAGGACAAAGATTTCATGGTCCATATGTCACGGTTTGCATGGCATAGATCTCAACCTCTTTCTTTCTTTCTTTCTTTCTTTCTTTCTTTCTTTCTTTCTTTCTCAGACACACTTGTCTTCTCTCTCACTCGATGTGACAGCTGTGACTTTTTTAATAATACTCATAGATGGCATTATGATTTTAATGTTGGAGTTTTATGCAAATTTCCTTAATTGGAATAGATTAGAGGACAATATAAATTATTACTAGAACCCTGCCTTTCGGGAAGTAGCATCCTTTCACATTTTCCAGACACATACTAAATAGATTGTTTAAAGATGGGTAGGCCATATCTTTCTCTCCCTTCCTTTTTTCCTCCTTGAAGTTTAAAATTTTGTTCCTTTTTCAGTTCTCTTCTCTTATTTGAGTCTCTTTTTCATTTCTGTGTATTTTTTCTACTTGCAGTAGAGCCAAGCATAGCATTTTTTCAATAATTACCATGGACATAAAATTCTTGCCTATTTTGGGTATCAGACAAACAAGGCATCAGTTTACCTAATTATCCCTTGGTATTTTAGAGCCAGCCAAGTGGTTTGGGCATTTCAGTCCCAACCTATTCCTGTAACTAATGCATCTTGAATCTGAATAACGGGTAACTACATAATACAACAGTTAAAGTAAACAAGCACTTTTATTTTAGCCTTTGTGATTTGTGTATTTTGATTAAACATTATACATTATATATGGCTTGATAAAATGAGTTATGTCAACATGGGATCTATTTTTACATAAACTATTTATGTAGGAATTAATTTGGGTATGAATTGTTGAGCTTGGCATAGAGGTGGAGGGTTGAAATCCAGTGTGAAAATCACTCATAGAGCTTGAGGCCAGGGTTCAAGAAAGAAAGCTGTGTGTGAACCAAATATGGACATGGTGAATCAGAGTAAACGATGTATCCTTTTTTTAAAATCTGAGGATATGTCTACACATCAAAGTGATTTTGGGATACCAGAAGTATCCCGAAATAGCTACCCCACATCTTCACAAGCCACCCGTTATTTTGAAATATTTTTCAAAATAATGGGCGCGCTATTTCGGCATCCCAGTAACCCTCATTCCACGAGGGTTAAGGGATGTCTCGATATAGCACTTTATTTCGAAATAAACTCAAAATAAGCTATGTAATTTGCATAGTGCAAATTGTGTATCTTATTTCGAGTTTAGAGTGCAGTACAGAGATAGCCTTAGAAACATGGATGATAGGCACAAATGAGATACAAATGTGTACCATGGTTTGAATAGGCAAAAGATTGTCAAAGAATTGGGTGATGTAGTTCACATATGTAAATAACTATATATGCATATGTGATTCCAGTTATCAGATGGTGTAGAAAAAAAGCTTTAGTTCATAAAATACAGTACTTCCCTCAGATATGTGAACCCATATGAATTCTAGCATGTATCTGAGGACATCATTGAATACAAGTAAATCCTGGCTTGCATTTTACTCTTTTTGGAATATGCTACTGATAAAGAAAAGCAGAAATTAAGTCATTAGTGCTGACTGGAAAAGGACTTAATAAAACAGGGAACCCATACATTCTCATATTTGTTTCTGAGAAACACATCTGGGAAGTCTGCATGCACAGTATGCTATGTCACTGAAGTGAAAAGATTTGTTTAGAGATGTTGTCAATGGGGAGAATTATCTATCTAAACTTTTTAATGGAGCAAGTGGCCTGTTGCCTCTAACTTTTAACTCTTTGTGTAGGTAGTGGTTATTTTCTTAGTTGATGTTCTGAAACAAACTCTCTTTGAAGCCAAAGAGACTTAAGAGTTTTCAAATTTCTCCCTCCACTGAAGTTTTTAATACAAATTGAACCTTTCTAGCCTGGTACTCTCCAGTCTAGCAACATTTGTGGTCCAGCATGATTTAAGGTAGCCAGATGTCCACTTATCATGGGTGTGGCTAAGTTTCCCACAGTCCTATAATGTTTATTTACAGCCACCAGTTTTGTCTTTTAGGCCATGTCTACACTAGAAGATTATTTCTAATTAACTAAATTCGACTTCTGGGCACCCGATTTTACAAATTTGAAGTCCCGTGTCCACACTACAGGGAAGCATCAGATATAGTCTGAGGCAGGCTCTGTTAATATGGACATGCTGCCTCGGATTCAGAGCCCCAGGAAGCACCAGAGTGTCCACACCAATGTAATTTCAGACTTACAAGTTCGGGAATAGCATTATTCCTCATGAAAAGCAGGAATACAGAATAACGGGCTTGGTAGTGTGGATTGATTGCTTACAAATTCGACTTTAGGGGAGTTATTTCAGACTAAGGTCCCAGTACAGACCAGGCCTCAGTGTTTTGTGCTGTTATTTAGCACTAATTTACCTCTAAAAGTCTTTTAAAAGTCTAGTAAGCAGTGGAAGGGCATGTCTACACCGCATTCTTCTTTCAAGAGCAGAATGCAAATGCAGCTGAATGAAATTGCAAATGAAGTGTGGATTTGAATTTCCCGTGCTTCATTTGCATAATCGCGTCCGGCCACTTTTTCGAAATATCCTATTTTGAGATAAAAAATGCTGTGTAGATGCGGTTATTTTAAAAGAAACCCCTTCTTTCAAAATAACCCTTACTCCTAAAAAAGTGAGGTTTAAGGGTTATTTCAAAAGAAGGGGTTTCTTTCAAAATAACCGTGTCTACACAGCGTTGTTATCTCAAAATAGGGTATTTCGAAAAAGTGGCCGGACACGATATGCAAATGAAGCATTAGAAATTCAAATCCACGCTGCATTTGCAATTTTGCTTGACTGCATTTGCATTCCTCTCTCGAAAGAGGAATACAGTGTAGACATACCTGAAATGTTGGTAATACTGCTAGACAATACTGACTTCCTATGGTCTGGTAAATTCTCTTGTTTGGCACCGGTCAGATCTGAAGGGTGCTGGATTAGAGATGTTCAACCTGTACTGAATTTATGATATTACAATAATTTCCATGGCTATATATGGTGATAATGTAAACATAGCGGTTTGATGTCAATGCAAGATCCAATTGTAGATAGTACTTAGATCAAAGATAGTCCTCTAATGTTAGCTGAAGAGGCACATATTGACCTATTCTTCCCTTCAGCATGTTTTTCCTTATGGTCTATTTGAGGGAGTCAAGAGAGGAGGGCCTGGCATCACAGGGGTTAAACAAAGCCTTTGGGTCCAGCTAGTCCTGCCCCACTTTACCTGTAGCCAATGCCAGGCCTGGAGGGAGGATAAAAGGAAGGAGCCTCGTTCAGTTAGGGGCTGACCAGCAAGGAGACAGGAGCACAGTTCTACATGCAGGGCGCGAACCAAAGCCTATCCAGTTGGCCAGCCACAGCAGCAAATAAGCCTCCAACCCCACCCCCTGGGACAAAGGGGGGAACCTTCTAGAATCCTAAGGGAGGAATCTGGACTCCTGGGCCCACACCCCAAATTTAAGGACTATACTAATATAGTGGGCCAGAGCAACACAAGGACAGCCTGTACATCGAATATAACTTTGGAAAGCTTTGGGCCACACAAACATGAGCACGCCATCAGGACCCCTCAAAGCTGACAGTCCCAGTGTGGATAAATGGGATGGAAGCAATTGGGCTGATTGACTCCAGTTGTGCTCATACCCTGGTACGGCATGCTATGGTGCCTAACCCTGGCCATCCTCAGGCACCATTAGGCTTCAGTGCATCCATCATACAACATGATGGAGACTAATTTAGCTACAACTAATCAAGAGAGATCTTGGAATCACTGTGGATAGTTTTCTGAAAACATCCACTCAGTGTGCAGCAGTAGTCAAAAAAGCAAATAGAATGTCAGGAATAATTAAAAAAAGGGATAGAGAATAAGAGAGAATATCTTATTGCCTCTATATAAAACCATGGTATGCCCACATCTTGAATACTGAGTACAGATGTGGTCGCCTCATCTCAAAAAAGATATATTGGCATTGGAAAAGGTTCAGAAAAGGGCAACAAAAATGATGAGGGGTTTGGAACCGGTCCCATATGAAGAGAGATAAAAATACTTGGACTTTTCACTTGGAAAAGAGGAGACGCGGGGGGGGTGGAGGGGGGAGGGATATGATAGAGGTCTGTAAAATCATGACTGGTGTGGAAAACATGAATAAGGAAAAGTTATTTACTTATTCCCACAATACAAGAACTAGGGGTCACCAAATGAAATGAATAAGCAGCAGGTTTAAAACAAACAAAAAAGAGCACTCAGTGGATAGTCAACCTGTGGTACTTCTTGCCAGAGGATGTTGTGAAGCCTAGGACTTTAACAGGGTTCAAAAAAGAGCTAGATAGATTCATAGAGGTTAGGTCCATCAATGGCTATTAGCCAGGATGAATAGGAATGGTCTCCCTAGCCTCTGTTTGTTTGGAAATGAGTGACAGGAGAGGGATCACGTGAGGATTACCTGTAGTGTTCCCTCCCTCTGGGGCATCTGGTATTGGCCACTGTCAGCAGACAGGATGCTGGGCTAGATGGACCTTTGGTCTGACCCAGTATGGCCGTTCTTATGTTCTTATATTCTTATGTTGATGGGGATGTGAAGGCCTACCCCCACATCCTAGTGACCTTAAGGATAGGAAGGCACAAAGAGCCCCTGATGGTCGGCCTGGCCCCAACCCTTGCCTACCCCGTGATACTGGGCAGGGATTGGGGGTATTTGGAGGATCTGCTGACTGAACTGGTGAAACCACCTTCCATGGAGCACCGACCCCTGCCTTTAGAAGCCAGTCGATCAGAAACAGAGACTCTTGTGGATGTGGAGGAAATTGCAGATCCTGAGGAGGGGACCTCCCAATGCCTAGCACCAGCCCAGATGAACTGGAAAAGGAGCCAGCCCTGTTGCCTGAAGCAGCCATCCTGACTCACCTCTCAGAATTCATGGGAGAGCAATGAGCTGATGGGACCCTGAACTGAACATATGAACAGTTGGCCATAGTGAATGGAGAGACCACGGGACCCCATCAAGTGGGGTGGTTCCCCCATTTTGAGATTCAGGGAGACCGCCTACACTGGATAGAGAATGACCTACAAATGGAAGAGTTACGCCACCAGCTCTTGGTGCCTCTCCCTTACCAAAGGGAGGTCATGTAACTTACCCATGCCATACCCACTGCGGAACACTTGGCGAGGGAAAAGACACTGGCCCAGATCTTGGCCCAATACTTTTGGCCCGGGGTCGGGAGGTGACAGACTTTTGTGCCTCCTTTCTGGAGTGTCAGCTTGCCACACTCCGATCAGTGGAGAAAGCTCTGTTTATTCCCCTCCCACTCATGAGTGTACCCCTTGAGCAGATTGGAGCTGACATAGTTGACCCCCTGGAGAAGAGTGCTGCCAGATACCAGTTCATCCTCATGGTAGTAGATACGTGACCCAACATCCTGAAGCGGTGCTGTTATGCTCCATGAGTGCCAAGAGAATAGCAACCAAGCTCATGAACATCTTTGTTCACTTTGGAATCCCTCGGGAAATCTTAACGGATCAGGGGGCAAACTTTATGTCCCAGATGGTGCAGCAACTCTGCCGATTATTAAAAATCATAACACTCCGAATGTCTGTCTACCACCCCCAAATGGATGACCTAGTAGAGTGTTTTAACAGGACCCTGAAGGCTATGCTCCTCCATAAGTTTGTCCTGACTGATGTGCATCACTGGGACCAGCTTCTCCCATCCCTCATGTTCGCAGTCTGTGAGGTCCCCCAGGCCTCCATGGGATTTTCACTTTTTGAACTTCTGTATGGGAGGCAACCCTAAGGGGTTTTGTACCCAGTTTGGGAGATGTGGGAGGAATAACCCTCCTGAGCCAAAAATGTAGTGCAATATGTACTAAACCTCTGAGAAAGACTTGAAGCATTAGGCACATTTAATAAAGTATGCAGGTCAACATACTGCATTAATGAATTACTACAGAGTAGTCCCACATCTGTCACAATATATACAGTGTTGTTGTAGCCATGTTAGTCCCAGTATATTAACAGGACAAAGTGGATAAGATAATATCTTTTATTGGACCAATTTCTGACAGAGAGATAAGCTTGTGAGTTCACAAAGAGCTCTTCTTTTCCCAGACCTGAAGAGTACTGTGGAAGATCAGAAACTTGTCTCTCTTTCCAGTATAAAAAAATTAAAAAACAACAAATAGTCTGGTAGCACTTTAAAGACTATCAAAACATGTAGATGGTATCATGAGCTTTCGTGGGCACAGCCTAACGACTAACTCGGCTACCCCTCTGAAGCTTTTACCAGTATAAGTTGGATGAGTAAAATACTTCTTGACCCGTGATATTACATACATAAAAATTTTCAGAAAGTGAAAGTAATTAACCTCCAGAAAAAAATCTCAAATAAAGCAATTATATGACAATTTTATGAAAAACCAAGTGGAGTTTGCAATAAACAAACTATGGTCAGAATTTAAATCTTGGACCTCCATAACAACACACATAGCCTACAACTAAAAGGAGAGTCCAATCTGTACAAAGACAGCCCAGTGACAACCAACTCCAGGAACTATAAAAGGCTTAACTCTATGGATCGCTGCAGTAGCAAGTGGTGCCACTCCCAGAGGCCAGTTGTAGAGCACGGCAGAGCCCAGATGAGGGGTTGGTTCAAGTGGTTATAGGGATATAGACTAAATTTATTAACTGAAGAGCTACATTTTCACAACATTCCAATGTCTTGGTTTAAAGCTGTCTCTGCTTATGACATTGAATTGCTAAATTAGTTTACTTCTGTAAATGGACTTGTGCTGTAATTTGTAAGAGTTGTCAGTTTACACTATTCTGAAATTGTGTTTGTTTTGTTTTACAAAATAAAATGAAAATATAATGTTGCCCATAATTCCTGGAAAAAGAATGTCGTCTAATTGTTTGTTCTTGTAAATGTAACTATAGCATTTTCTGTGCCAAACTCATCTTTCCTTTAAGACTTAAAAATCTTAATATCAAATTAATGATAAATCATTCAGATCAAATTTCTATTTAACTCAAGGATGGGCAATAATTTTCATAGGGGGGGGCACTTAATGAATTTTGGTATTGATCACAGGCCAGCTCCAATCCTCCCCACCCGAGGGGAAGGTCTTGAGTCAGAAAGGATGGGGTTGGAAAGTAGCCTTCTTTCAGAGTTGTCTGGGGCTGGAGGTTTTGAAGTAAACACTAGAGATGTTAGATATTGTGTAATTGAATAGTTGTGTAACTGCATGAAATCTTAGTGGTTACATGACTATTTGATAGTCCACAGGGGTGGGGCCGCCAGCCAGTGCACTACCAGTCCCACTCCTGGGGAACCCCCTGCTACCTCACCCTGTTGCCTCTGTATCATCAGTTTAAAAACTAGCTCCCTACGCAGACTGGCTGCCTGCCTCCCCACATTGCTGCCTCTGATACAGAGGCAGCAGTGGGGGGTGGCAGCAGCCCCTGTTTGTGGAGGTCCAAGCTCCCCACAGACAGAGGCTGGTCCACGGCAGCAGCCCCTGTCTGCAGTGGGTCTGAGCTCCGCACAGACAGAAGCTACTCTGTGGCAGCAGCCTCTGTCCATGGGGAGCTCAGTCCCCCTGTGAACAGGGGCTACTGCTGTGGAACAGCCTCTGTCCATGGTAGGCCCAGGCTTGCTGCGGTCCCCCATGGACAGAAGCTGCTGCTGCAGACCAGCCTCTGTTCATGGTGGGCCTGGGCCACTATAAACAGAGGCTCCTTCGCAACAGCCTCCTCTGCCCCTCTGCAGAGGTGGTGCTGGGGGGAACCGGCTTTTAAGGAGGCAGCAAGGGCGGGGCAGGTGGGTCTGCGGAGCTGGCATGCACAGGGAACCGGCTTTCAAGCAGGCTCCTCACGCGTATTGGCCCCAGCCTGCTCCCCTCACCCTCCATGCCGTTGCCTCTCTATCAGAGGCAGCAGCATGGGTGGGGGGAAGGGGGAGTGGATCCACTGCTCCTGGGGAGCCTGCTTAAAGCCAGCTCCTCATGGGCACCGGCTCCTGCTCCCCCCCTTGCTGCCTCTGATACATTAGCACATTTACCCAGGTCCTTAACTCAATTCTTTTTTTAAATAAAAGGAAATGTACATGCTTTATTTAAATTATTATATTTTTCAAAAACAGGGAGCAAGAGCATAGTACACAGTTCGTCTGCCCCCTGTGTTCCCCAGTCAAAGTGAGGGATGCAGAAAACTGTGCCCTTTCCCCATGCTCCCTTAAAAAGGGGGAACAGCCAGCAGTGTTCCCATGTGAATTGGGGGTAAGCTTCAGTCCCCTACCAAAAGGTGCTTGGCTCAGGAATGAGGTTGTTCCAGACAGGTGCAGCATGCTCCGAGAACAGCCCCTTTCACCTGTCTGGTGATTATGTCTCTTTTCTGTATGGCTTTATGGGAAGCAATCCCATTCTAGGCACATCCCATTTTCCTGGCACAACCAAATCCTGACCTTGTTTTAAGTTATGATAAGAAGCTGCATACCAAATTTGGTGGTCTTAGCTCTTACTATTTAGGAGTTCTTGAACAAACAGACAAAGTTTCTGAAATATATACAGGTTGAACCCCTGAAATCCAGGATTCTCTGGTTCGGCAACATCTGTGGTCTGGCAGGACCATGGATGTTGCTGGATCAGAGAGCCCCAGCACCTGGGACTGTGAACCCTGTCCCTGGAGAACCCTGGTCGGGAGGGGGAGAAGCGGGGCCATGCGGCTGGGGAACTGAGTCCAGGGGGAGTCCCAGCCAGTCGGAGCAGCAGCTGGATAGGCGAGTCCCATCCCAGGCGGGGATCCCTGGTGGAGGCTGGGGAGCTCCATCCTGGAGAGCTCTAGCATACCAGAGCCCAAGTCGAAGCCAGCCCTCCAGGCTGGAGCCCAGTGGCAGTGGGGTCAGAGCAGAGCCAACAGCAGGCAGGGGGAGCATCCTGGGAGGTCAGTGGCAGAGGACCTCCCCATATCCAACTAATTCCCTCATTCTGAACGAGTCAGGTCCTGAGGGTGCCAGACAAGGGAGGACCTTGTATCTAGATGAGAACAGCAGAACTGAAATTAGCTCAAATCATTGTCTAATTAAAATTAAGAATAAGACATTCTTTTCTTCTTTTAAGGAAAGTGAAAGAACATTTGTCTGGACAAAGCAAAGATCTTTCCAATGGTCATGTAAGTTGTGAAAAAAAGCCAGAATCAAAGCAGAGCTCAGTCTTGGAAGAAATTGTCGATGGTGACTATGCATTAGTCATAAATGGACATAGCCTGGTAAGTCAGTTTTTTCAGATTTTGTCCTTTCCTTCCCAACCCAAATAATCATGTCTGCTTTGTTTTTTAATAATGACAGATTTCTCTCCAGACTCTAAAACTGTTTCATAAGAAAGCTAAAAACAAAGGCTAACATAATTGCAAGAGACAATTAAAATTACTTCTTAACTTTTGGATGTGCATGGAAGAGAAATCAAATGAGTAACTCTACACAGCTTTTTTTAATAACTGCCACAATGGAGAAGGTCCCATAATAAAAACTAGTTCACACAATCTTATCCCTTCTTAACAAGACATAGACCACTGCTATTGTTATTTAAGTACGGGTGTGAGGGGAATATCACAAATCAATGCCAATTAATTAAGGGAATGCAATTAGGCAAATGTAATGCTGTTTATTTTTGATGTTTGTTGTTTGAGAGCACAACCTGACCTTAAATTAACTCATTAAATTAAATTAAATTAAATTAAATTAAATTAAATTAAATTAATCTCATTAAGATGCCTCCAGTGGGTTTTCTAAATATCAGCATTTTACAGGGATGCCAAAACAATTTGCTGTGATTAGGAATCTGGTTCTTGTCATAATTACTTTAATGTAGTTCAGGTTCAAAATCTTAAAAAAGAATCAAAACGATTTTCTGACTTGCTCACTCAAGAGACGTAAAAGCTCAGGCTTCACTTTTGAAAAATTAGCTACTCATGAAGACATATAATAATCTTAGTACATTCACATACTTTGATTTTTATTTTCTTTTTAAAAAATTATGAATAAGAATGGCTCTGCCTTCAGACAGTTTCTTGCTAGAAAAAGATGTAAATGGGAATATTATTTAAGCTTTTCCCTAAGATCCACAGCCATTTAAGGTAGTTTAAGATGCATAGTTCTCTCCAGCTACATTCCAGCCATAATTATGTGTTGCTTTCTACACAATGGAAGCTATGGAAAGTATGTCTCCACTCCAGGGATTATCCTCTCCACTGGAAAGACTGTAGACTGCACAAACTGTTTCTCTCCTATACCCGGATTTGTAGTTTCCATATCATCTCAAAACTGTTTAGCAGCCTTAGTCAAGAAATTAGAATAAGACCACTTGCTCGGTTGTGAACACTTTGAGCAAACACCACCACTGACATCAAGTGGCTTCCTCATTGACAGTCTCATCTTGGGATACATCTAAACTACATCCCTTTTTCGACAAAGGGATGCCAATTAGACGTATCGAAATTGTAAATGAAGCCGGGATTTGAATTTCCCGCGGTTCTTTTACATAATGCCAGCCACGGCTTTTTGGGATCGTTCG
The DNA here is from genome assembly GCA_019425775.1 of Rafetus swinhoei. Taxonomy (NCBI): domain Eukaryota; kingdom Metazoa; phylum Chordata; order Testudines; family Trionychidae; genus Rafetus; species Rafetus swinhoei. Next base: position 25,422,944 of record CM033442.1, on the reverse strand, counting down.
ACAGAACTGCCCCATTTTGAAAGATCCTGTAACCCTCATCTTTTGAAACGGGGCATTTCTGTCAAATGATCCCTGTCTTGACCACGTTTTTTTTTTAAAAGCGTCTTTTTGAAAAAAAGCTGCGAACGCCATTATGTAAACGAAGCACGGTAAATTCAAATTCTGGCTTCATTTACAGTTTTGATACGTCTAATTTACATCCCTTTATCGAAAAAGGAATATAGTTTAGATGTACCCAGAGAGTCAAAGTAAAGGAGAAAAATATGGGATATGAGCTGCAGTGTTCCCCATGCATGGAATACATTTTGTTGTATGTACCAAGGCATCTGCAGATGTGCATCACCAATAGAAACATGTACTGTTGGCTGTGGGTGGCTGAGAGTGCTGTTGTTAATTAGCTTGGCAGCATTTGAATTTCTCTTGGGTGGCCACTCAAGCATACACTTACAGGGGACACTGGTTAGCAGGTTTTGGAAAATTTAAGATTACAACCTGGAAAGAAGATAAAGTTTCTAGTTACCCTTTTCATTTGGGGTGGGTCTACACAGCAGGGGTTAACTCAAAATAAGCTACGCAAATTGAGCTACATCAATTGCGCAGCTTATTTCAATAGCTTATTTTGAAATTGGGAGAGTCTACACAGCATGTATTTTGAAATAGAGCACTCTTCCTCTGACTTCCCTTACTCCTCGTACAATGAGGGTTACAGGAGTCAGAGTAAGCAGTCCTCCAGCTTGACAGTATTTTGACATTATTTCAAAAATAACTGCCTGCTGTGTAGATGCCGACTAAGTTATTTTGAAATAAAGTTATTTCAAAATAATGTTGCTGTATAGATATATCCTTGGAGATACCAGTTTCAAAGGCAATCTCAACTCATGCCTTTTCAAAGAACTAGAAAAGCATTATCTTTTACCATTCCAGGTGTATATGACCCCCATCACCACCATATCTAAACCAGTGACCTGAATTTTTCCCTCTCCCATGATTTTGAAGAGAGTCCTTTTCTTGCCTGGCGCTTTCTGAGGGTTTTCTTTCCCTACTATAGTTAAATGAAATTGCCACACAACGAATGAAATCCCGCAATATATGTCAAAATGGGAACATTTTGTGCATTTTTCCAGTGGCTCTGGTCACATGCCACATATAGTTGGACTAGCTATATGTCAATCCAAGGGAGAGAGGCAGACCACAGAGCTTGGCCAGACTTTATGTGATGATAATTGCCAGCATTTTCTGTGTCTGAATTGTGAGGAAGCTCTATGGGTGCTGAACCACAAAGATACACTGAGTATCTGCAGCTAAAAACTTGCAATGGAGCTGATGATTCACTGGATTAGACCCTTTTTAATTCTATAAAATTACCTGGAAAGTCAAGTGCTAGACTGAAGTAACTAACATATCCATTTTTAGATTATTTCCATCCCTTTTTACATTTTGTATTAAACATATTATTAAAGAAACTATATTACAATAAAATGTAGCTTTGCTTTCATTGTGCATTAGGGTATATGGGTTCTGTCTGTGTATATTTTTGCTATATATCAATTTATGAGATTGTTTTATTGTGTTTACTGGCAATGTGTGGTATCTTCTGCTAAAAGGCTTCAGCTGTTTACTAAGTTTGAAATTACAGTATTAGAAAGATATGTATCCTATTTATTCTTATTTATTTCCTATTTATTCCTATTTAGTCTCCATTTTCTACCCATCACCCATCTACTTCTATTGATTATAGGTACAGAACTAGCACTCTGACAGGGAATTCTTTGTATTGCAGGCTCATGCACTTGAGGCTGATCTGGAGAATGAATTCCTGGACGTTGCCTGCATGTGTAAAACTGTGATTTGTTGTCGAGTGACTCCCTTACAAAAAGCACAAGTGGTAGAACTGGTTAAGAAGCACAGGAAGGCAGTCACCTTGGCCATAGGGGATGGAGCCAATGACATCAGCATGATCAAAAGTAAGAGGAAATGATGTCCAAATTTCAGATAAAAGCATAAATAGAAATGCCAATAGCATGTTAAGATTTGCCTATCAATGGACTCATATTTATAAGCATTTGATAAATAATGTACTGCTGAATCCATCTTAATTGGAATACCCCACTAGTTCACCTTTCATTCTGACAAAGAAGAATTTCTAGCTAACCAGATGGTGCAGTTTTTGCTTCCATCTAAAATGGTTCTCAGATTGTTTTGTTTTGCTCACATTTAGCTTGCTGTTTCTCTGAAGAAATAAAGATGATAGAGGTCTGGCTCTATCATTTACAAAACAAGCCACACCACACAGAACAGCAACAGCTATTTTCCCCCAGAGTGAGCTGAAATATAATTACCAAATTCAGACCTTCCAGAATCCTGGTAGTTCTGTACTATTTCCACTTTTAAAATGGTTAATTTTAATCAAATTTTCAATGGGCCTGCAGAAACGCTGTTAAAATACTTCTGCATTGATAAACAAGCACTGGAAGAGGTAAAGAATTTTTGAAAGGTATCAATTATGATCAATCTCTGAAAATTACAAAGACATGATATCTCCATTTGAGTACCACTTAATCATATGTTGGCATCCCAATGAAGTAAAATTCCTTGGTGGTAAGTATCATTAGCTTGGCTACCCTGAGAGGTATCCCAACTGAATTGTGTCCTGATTAAGTGGAGAATGCAGTACAGCCATGAAAAAACCTCTTATATTTTACAATATTTGCATGGAAGAATGCATTTCCCAAGTACAGTATTAGTAACTATTGTAAATTATTTTATTGTAGCATCAGTTTCTTGGAAGATATTTTGTATATTAAAATATGCTATTGGGTAAGCAGATTGCATAGTAAATATATTGTTTTTATAATACATTGATGGGTAGCCCTTAAAATAAAATATTAAGATGCCTTATATAGCTAATAATGTACTTCATTGATTGCTTACAATATGTCATCTGCTTGTTGACTGTCGCCCAATTTCGCCATTGTACAGAACCCTACATTCCAATGGCATTTCTTCAAGCAGATGAATGGCAGGATTGGGCCCCATTATATAGTCAAGAAAAATATGGCCCATTAGACTGTAATTGAATGGTTTGAGCCTGTCTGACTACAAGGATGGTAAATAGTTACTAGACCACTGCAACAGTTACGTGGTTCCCTGCATTCAGCTGTCCTCTCAGAATTTCACAATTATAGCTCCTCAGGATTCTCATAGTGCCCTGTGACTAGTCACTTCATGTATTTTTTTCCCATCAGTTTTCTTATTTTTCTACTCCCCATTTTTGAAGAAGGAAGAGAATCCCCTACACACTCTCAGTTTCAAGTTGGGTTTTCAATATTTAAATTGTATTTATTTTAAAAAGTTTCCTGCATCAGCTTCAATAACAGCAGGGACCTCCTCCAATTCACTTATTTTGGCAAAGAATGGCAAAATAACCTTTTTTTTTCTTCCAGCAAGAAGAGAAAGGATAAAAGAGGTAGAAAGAGTCATGGTGTATTTAAAAATAATCATAACAAACATTCTGTGTCAGAGAGGTAGCCGTGTTAGTCTGAATCTGCAAAAGCGGCGAGGAGACCTGTGGCACCTTATAGACTAACCGAAGTGTTGGAGCATAAGCTTTCGTGGGCAAAGACCCACTTTGTCAGATGCATGTAGTGGAAATTTCCAGAGGCAGGTATAAATATGCAGGCCAGAATCAGGCTAGAGATGACGAGGTGATTATTCTGTATGGGTATGTCTAAACTGCAGGCTAAAGTTGAGTTAAGATATGCAACTTCAGCTAGCTTAACTCAACTTTTGACGCTGTCTGCACAGCAAGAAGTTGAAGTGAGTACACTTTCTTTGACTTCCCTTACTCCTCATGAAATGAGGGTTACAGAAGTTAGAGTAAGAAGCCTGTTATTTTGAAATTATTTCAAAATAATGAGATTGCTGTGTAGACTAACATGAGTTATTTTGAAATAAGCATGCAATGTAGACGTAGCCTATTAGAGAAGCAGCTAGCACTTCCTAAAAAGCTGAGGGTGAGAGGCAGCAGTGCATGATTCAGCATAATAGTAATGATAATGCTAAATTTGAGGGTCTTCCCTGTTAATTTGATAAACACCTCTGGGAAGCCCAGGATATTGTTATCACTTTGTAAGGCAGGGATCATCTGAAAACGGACATCTATTTATGTTTCACTAAGCAAAATGTTCACTGTGATCATTTAACAAATCACTGAATCTATTTCAAATACTTAGTAAAGACACATTTCTCCTTCTTTTTTACTCACAGGTGCACACATAGGTGTAGGCATCAGTGGTGAGGAAGGAATGCAAGCAGTCTTGGCCAGCGATTACTCCTTTGCCCAGTTCAGATATCTTAAGCGGCTCTTGCTTGTTCACGGCAGGTGGTCCTATTTCAGAATGTGCAAGTTCTTGTGTTATTTCTTCTACAAAAACATTGCCTTCACTCTGGTACATTTCTGGTTTGGCTTCTTCTGTGGCTTCTCAGCTCAGGTTAGTTTTTGGGAATTAAATTTATAAACCAACAAAACAATGTTATATATGTTTAATGTATCCAACTATTAAAAGGTGTTTTCCTTTTAATTATTGGATTATTAGAAGTCAGAAAATTGAACTGAACAATCCAAATGTTTTAGTGAAAATCATTTGGAAGTGAATTACAATCATATTAGTCTTCATTTTCTTTCTTTAAAAATTAATCTGACTGTAATTATTATACTATGAGTTCCTTCATTTCCTCCAAATTTTTGTGACATTTCATGATTTCATTTGTTAGGCCATGCTGTTTTATGGGGTTTTTTTCTGTTAAGCATATGTTCTAATCCAGTAAATAGTTTCTTTAGGGCTAAATCCAGAGGCTTATTTGTGTGGTTATCAGGAGTGCTTTAAATCTATAAATTCTGCAGGTCATATAAGTAGGCTTTATGCTAAGCCAACTGATTCTGACTAAGGTCTAGTCAAAGTAAAAGGTAATATAAAGTGTCTCTCAAATCTGCTTGGAGGCATGGGGAACTCCTGGTGTCCTTCAGCAAATCCTGCTTTTTCTATGTCCTCATGTTTGACCTGCAGAAATTACTGAAAGTCCAAGGCCTTCAGTAAATGCCAACCACCTGATGTCAGAGGCCATGTCTACATTGAGAGATAAGGTCAAATTTATTAACGTAAATTTTTAGCACCAGATTTTGTAAAGTCAAAGGTGTATGTGTGCAAGATTCAACACAGTGTAAAGTAGCGTGTCCCCAGTAGGGTGGCTACTGTTGACTTTGAGAGCAATACACTGTGGGTAGCTATCCCACAGTACCTACACCCCTTTGCATGATGGGTTATGCTCCCAGTGCATGCTGGAACCACGTGCAGCACGTGGTTCTGGGTACATGTCATCAATGTCCCATAATGCACTCATTTCCTCCCTTCCCCCCCGCTTGAGAGCAAACAGTCTTTTTGCATCCTTTTTTCCCTTGGTTATTCACACCAACACCATAGCAATGTAAGCATGGATCCCATTGAGCATCAAAGCATTATGATAATGATATTAACCATAGTGCATCTAATGCTGGAGTATGTTCAGCATGTATCCAGGGTCTGCCGGAATTAGGATAAATCTCAGGAGGTCATGAAAATACTCTTTTGTGAAGCACTTGAGTGACTAGCAAAGGCCACTAGCATTGGATACTCTGGACACAGTGGAATGCCGGTTCTAGTGCCATCAGACAAGCACAGACTGGTGGGACTGTATTGTGATGCAGGTATGGGACAATCAGCAGACAATCAGCCAAATTTCCATATGCATAAGGCCACTTTCATGGAAGTTTCATGGAAGTTTTTATTCAGGGAACACAATAGGGATAGAAAAGGACTCCAGGATGGGAGCTTCAGGGTGAGGGAGTCATCCCAATTGCGAGGACAGTGTTTTGTTTCATAACACATCCCTGGGGGCTGAGTGTGAGGCTGCCCTTGATTCCCTCCTTCCCTTCTCCCCTGAATTCTAGGGCCCCTGGAAGAGGAGGCTATGGAACTCAGTGAGGAGGGAATGTTAGTCTGCCAGGGCTGAATGAGGGCGTGCATGTAGGCATCCCTGAAAGCTGCCATGCAGTCCTTCACATCTGCCATGGATGACAAGACTCTCTCCTGGTTCCACACTTCCAGTTCCCTGCACGCTTTTCTGTCCTTGTGCTCTGCATGCAGTGGCAGATATAGGGCAGGGCGAGTGGGGCGGCTGCCCAGGGCCCCGTGCTTCAATAGGCCCCGCACCAGCTCCGTTCGCCCTGCCGTATATCTGCCACTGCTGCCCTTACCTGCTGGAGCCGCCTCCGCTGCTGCCCTTCGCTGTGTGTCCGCGAGTGGCTCCGCTAGCCCGTGGCATACGCGCAGCGGCGGCTCGTTGCCATGGAGGTGAAGGATGAGGCCTGGCCATGGCGCCCGGGTATCCCGCTGCTCCGCCCTCCTGCCCCGCCCAGATAGAGGCTGGGGATGGCGCGGTCTCTCCCCCGGGGGGAGCCCAGACCCCTTTCCCACCACGCCTGGGGGCAGAGCGACCCACCTGCCAGGGAGAACCCCGTCTCCTCTCGCCAGTCCCCACCTCCCCCCACTCGTGGGCGCAGTGCAACCCAGCTCCACAGACAGCGACCCTCCCACACACACACACGTCCCTGGGAGCAGGGGGAGTTGCCAGCTGCCCCCACCCAGCCAGGAGCTGTTCGAGAGGCTGAAATGGTCATTTTGGCCTGTCTGATGAGTCAGACACCCTTGCCCGCTGGTCCTCCCTATGGCCCATCTTGCACCATCCTCCACGTAGCCACACCCTGCCTGCTCCCCAACCTGAGTGCCCACACGCTACCTGCCCCCCCAGGTCCCAACACTCCCACACTGCCTGCCTCCTAACCCCAGCACCCACATGACGCCTGCCTCCCCAAGTCCCAACACCCATATGCTGCCTGCCCCCCAAATCCCAGCACCCACACACTGCCTGTCCCCAAATCCCAACACCTAATGCTTCCTGGCCCCCAAGTCCCAACAGCCACATGCTTCCTCCCCAACACGCTGCCTGCTTCCCAAGCCCCAACACCCACATGCCCCCTGTCTCCCCAAGTCTCAACACCCACACTCCACCTGGCCCCCGCAAGTCCCAATGCTGCCTGGCTGCCGAACACCCAATGCTGCCTGGCAAATACCAGCCATGGGCAGCCAAAGAGAATCTACTGTGAGCCAGGAACGTTTTGTAGGTCTTTCGATTATATCGATTGAAAACGAGCTGTGTAAAGAAATGGACTTTACTGACATAATTGAAGAATGTGCTGCCAAAAGAGCTATACAGCTATAATAGACTTAAATACAAATGAAAATTTTTTAATTATTAATGCAGAATTTTGGTTAAGAATGAATTACAATATAATTAAAATAAAAATTATCCAACCAAATTAAGTTTCTATCAAATTTACCCAATTCGCATGTAATATGAAAAATAGCCTTCAATTTGCACATTTGATGCCTTTTTTCTATTTTCTCTCCAAGGGGGGCCCCGCGAAATTGTGCTGCCCTGGGCCCTGCAAAACTCTCATCCGCCTCTGTCTGCATGCATCTCCTCAGCAGCGTGTTTCCTCTGCTTGCTTAAGTGCTCCCTGTCCAAGTGGGTGGATTGCATTTGCTCCTTGAATATGTCATCCCCTTTCTCCTCCATGCCCTTTGCAATCTTGGCATAAATAAATGCACTTCCTTTGCTGGTTCATAACTCTGCAAGAACAGATTCCTCTCCCAACACTGCAATGAGCTCCAAGATCTCCGCCACATCCATTCTGGTGTTTGTCAGTGACCCTGTGAACTCATGGAACTCATGGTCAGGTGTACTGCAGAGGTGTGCTGTCTGCTCTGAGGTCTGCTCGCCAAATTGGCCACACAGGAAATGAAATTAAAATTTTCCCAGGCTTTTCCTGTTCACCTGGACAGCAGTAGAGTTGAAAGTCCTGGCCAGAGCAGTGACCCAAGGGGGCACTGTGGAACACCTTCAAAGGCCAAGAACATGGACTTTCTGAGTGCGGCATGTGCACTGTCATAAAGTCAACCATGCAAGCTTGAATTTAGTATTACTCCTTGTGAAAGCAGGAGTACAGAATTCAACTTTAACAACCCTTGAAGTTGGCAGAACAGGGCTGGTGATGTGGACTCGTTGTTTAGAAAACTGACCTAACATGGCTATGTTCAACCTAAACTCCAATGTAGACTAGGCCAGAGACAGCGAGAGAGACCAGAAGTAGAGCCTCTGTAGTTAATTTGTTTGTTTTAATTATATTCTTTGGAAATTGGGAAATTTTGCTGTGGGTGACTGTATCTCACCTTCAAGTTGTAGTGAGGGACATGAGTCTTCAGTTCTGTGAGCCCTGAGTCTGCTGTGTCCTGGCTGATCATTTGAGATTTGTTAGAGAGCAACAGTGAATTAGACGAGTCAGGCCCCTTTACATTTCTCCAGCTTCTTGTCTGTTATCTGGAAGAACTAATCCTTTCCCAAACTCCCTTGTCCAAAGGTAGATGGCACTACATATGCACAGTATCTTCCACATGAAAAGTGTCTTCTATATTAGTCAATATTTAGTTTTGAATAAGAAAAAAAACCTTTACTCTTGTTTTAATTCGAATGCATATTCATATATTTATTGAATGCTTGTTTATATGTTTAAATGTTTATTCAAAATCCTGGGGACTTTGTTCTGGGCCTCTTTCTGTTGGGTAAGGATAAAGGGTAGCCATCGGGGTTGCACTGTGAATCTGTATTTTGGAGGACCAGACTACAGTAAGATGCTGTGGAAAGCATAGTAAGGGGCTCTCTCAAAATCTTTCTGTTGGAGATTCACATGACTTTCCATGGGTTAATAGACTTCCTCCACTGCCATCCCCTGAAAGAAGTGCACATCCTCCCCCTCAAATCCATCAACCCTTCCATTCCTGTTCCTTTTGGTCCACTATGATTCTCTCTCCCTAATGTCTCAGGAAGCCTTTACTAGATAGATCTCCATACCAGGCAGCTGTGCCTCATAGCCACAGTGATTGTATCAACAGGTCATTTTGTGACATGTGGCTTATTGGATGGGCAATGGGTCAGTTGGGAAAATAGTAGGTAATCCTTGGGTTACTGAAGTGGTCAAGCCTCCTAGCAGACCAAGAGAGTGGCTTTGGGGAAGTGGGTTTCCCTGTCTACTTTGAAGGTGATGTCACGAAGAGGTTGTGGCCCTCAGGCCCCCATCTATTATTGGCTCTTCAGACTCAATACTGGGGCTGGGAAGAGACAGGGCAGCAGCGTAAGTGCCATTGTCTGAAGACACATGCAGAGGCAACCTGGGAAAGGGAAGCAGTTCCTGAGGACTGCTGTCATTGTTCCAGAAAAGAGTGGATCAGGAATTGAATAAAAACATAATTAATGGTAGAAATATTTTAAAGGTCAGAGTCTTGGGAAACAACATTTGTATTTTTGGAGAAAGAGAGACTTTTCATAATTACAACAATTAAACATAAAACTCAGTACAACTCAGTAGAGCTACATAGTGTTGGAAAGGTTTCATTGAACACTAGAACATTAATATTCTTCTCATGAATACTTTGCCATTTTGGCTCAATTTTATAAACTTAATAGATGCAAGAAAGAATTTTCTCATCAGTTTAAAATATACATTTTAATTTTGTTTTTACATAATTTGGTGTGACGCTTTAAGGTTTTCTAGCCATTCTGATCAATTCAAAATAGGGGCAAATTTCCATGACTATGTTCTCTGACTTATTAACTATGCATATTTCTCTCAACCCACTATTCTGTGGAACACACCAAAAATATATAACATTGAAAATGAGAAGGCTTTGCTGCAATGTGGATCTCAGGAAAGGGTTATGAAGGGATTGATTCTCTTGCATGGCCTCTGCAAAAGTGAAAGTCTATAGAATAAAATTCAAGTGTAAAATGGTACATTGAAAGGAAATTAAGCGATCTGAGGGCACACGTGGCTGAATGACTGGGGCCCAACAGCTTAACTACCAATATACTAGAAACAGTTTCAATCTTTTATATTTTCTTCAGAAAAACTCTACGACTTGCACTTTTGTCCTACATTCAGATGGTTGTCTAGAACATGTTGTAATCATGTGGTTGTCAGCTCTTGGCCTTTGACCTCAGACCTCTCAGTGCACACTAAATCAGAGCATGTTTTAGGTTTCACATTGTTAGAGACCGTATCAACACACTGTAAGAGGCCATTTCTGCCATGAAGGGCATACATTCTTAACAGGCAAGATGGGCAAGGATTGGGAAGGGAAACAGAGACACAGAGAAGTAAACTGATTTGACTGTGGTCACACAGCAGGTCAGTGGCAGATCTGTGAATAGACCCAGGTCTTCTGACTCCCATTGTAGCCTCCTATTTCTGGACATCATAGACTCTTAGAAGAAGCTGAGATTTAGTTTAGCATGTACAGGGCTGCCTTCTTAGTAAGAGAGTTTGTCAAAATAACATTATAGGGGTGTTCCACATTTTACACTGGATCACCATGCATTTTGAATTCGCAGTCCTAATTTTGAAAGTCCTTAGTGGGTTAAAGATTAACTACCCCACAACAGCCATGCTCACCAGGAATTCTGGCTTACAGTCCCAAAGTGCAAGTTTGAAGACATGAGGACTGTTCTCATTCTACTTGCTTTTCCTCAGTAATGGAAAGTTGCAGAATGGCTCAGAAATATTTCTTCTAGGGACGAAGCCAATCGCATGTAGGAAAACAAACATAGGGGATGGGGGTAATTTTGTATAATGATTATGATCCTAGTCTCTGCAGTGATGGACATCTTATGAATACCCAGTCAAATAAATTATAAATATAAACTTTCTTGCTTTTCTACATATCATTGCAGTAGCTATTCAATTGAGAATATAGGAGGAGAAGACTTTGATTATGCCGTTAAGAACTATGGCTGAAATTGTAAAAGTGAATTCAGGAATTCAAGCTTAAGCACATGAATGTAAGTAGCTGATTTTCACAGATGCTAAGCACTCATAAATCCCACTGACCTGCTCAGCACCTCTGAAAACCAGGATTCATATTCCTTGGTGCCCACATGTAGATTTAGGAATGTAATTGTAGGCACTCAAACTGGAAAATTTTGACCTATAGGTACATGATACAACAGATTAACCAATTACAGTAACAATTTTTGTGCACTCCTTGTGAAGAATAAATGTGCCAGTCTACCTTTTCCCTGCAGAAGATAAATATATACATTTATTAGGAGAAGAGTATATATTTTGTTGTACTGGAGTGTTGAGCTTTCTTTTAATGAAAACATAGGGTGAAATACAGTAGACATTTTTGAACACAGTAGCAAAACTACAGATTGGAATGGGTGCAGGATTTTATCCACAATCTGATTTTTATATGAACATCTCTGTAATATTCTTCTTGTTTTTTTCTCCTTTGTTTCATTTGAAGAGCTAATATATCTAGAGTAGGACCTAAAAATGTCTGAACATCTGTGTTTTCCTTTTGTGTGTATTTAAGGTAACCTACACTACAGCTGAAGCACTTGGCTAGATATAGAAAGATTATGCTTTTTTAGATGGAATGTTGACTTTTAAAAAGCAATGTAATTACTCAAAGTGATGTGTTGTATTTCTTTATTGCCTTTGGTCACCCCACATTATTGATGCAATGGTTGAATTTAATCACTAACCATTGCTCTTTGATGACATGCTCCACCGTGGTCCAGCCAAGATAACTGGTAGTTGGGCTGCATGCCACAGATGTGAATTTCTGGAGTATGTTCCTATGGCAGCAACATCTGGGTCCGTGAAATGTTCTTTTAGGTGACTCCATGATTTGTGATGCAGACTTATTGACAGCTGTGGATGGTGATGTCATTTTGCTGGTGGTTTGTGACTCGTATTTTACTTTTGATCGAATTTCAAATGTTACTGATTTGGATCCTGTTTATGAGTTTTCTGACTATCCCTCGAGACTCTCTTAAAAGACCCATTCAGTGTGGAATTCTGCATTTCCCCTATTCTCTAATTATTATGGGAAAGGATGCAGTTAATGCTATCTGGAATACAAGAATTACATTTTGTAAAACATTGGAATATTATGAATTTGATTTTATTCTGTATAATAACAAAAATAAACCTTTCAAAATTACAAGGGGTGGGGGGAAAGAGAATAACCAGTAGGCCACAGATGAGGGCTTGCATTTGGGATGTGGAAGATTCTAGTCCAAGTCTATGTTCAGACTGATTTGCAGTGAGGAAATAGAACCTGGATCGCCTATATCTCAGGTGAATGTCCCAACTGTGAGTGTGAGTGTCTCTCACTCTCTCTCTACCAAAGAGTCCATCCTGGACCCTGACAAAGTTTCAATTTTGATAAATTGGCATTTTCCAACCCCCCCAAAATATGAAAAATTTCCAACTACCTCTCTATGCAAGATGAATGGACAAACTGGATCAGATTAAACAAATGGCTCTCGTCTTCACCCTCAAACTCTCTGTGCTTCTGCAGATCTTGGTTTGTCTGAAAACAGAAGTATAAGTAAGGAAATACCACGTTCTTAAGATATTTCTGGCTCAACTATAACCAGAAAGAAACAACAATCCTGTGGGATCAAGCATTCTCATGGGATATTATCCAGTCCAAATTGTAGGCATCTGAGCTTTGTATAGTATTCTGTGTTAGCTCTGAGATACTCTGGTGTGACTGAACTAAGCCTCAAGTGTTGAGACACATACATAACAGTCAAAGAAAAAGATTTTGTTGAAAGTAAAAATTGGAAATCTCAGCCACGAGTACATCCAATTTAGGCTTAATCAATTTTCCCCTTTATTTATACAAATTCAGACAGAATTATTGTGACTTTAGTGTCTGAACATACATTTTTGCCAGACAATTATAAATATAATTAGTAAAGGGCTGGAGCTACCAATTTCCAGGGCACTGGGAAATCCTCCAGTGCTTCCTGATGGTTGTCATCTCCCCTGATTTATTAGTCTAGTCCTTTAGTCTGATCGTTCAGTTTCTGGTCTGGTGTTTCTCCAATGTAGGCCTATGTTCATTTAGGTCTTGTGTACATATTTACATTACAAATTAAGAAACCTTTATCAAATTGGCTCTTAACACATCAACCCTTTGAGTTTTAGATTACACATGCACTATGCATGTTCAGGCTTCAGTTACACAAAATCTGCATTTTTTTCTGCTCGTTTTGCAGTTTCAGTGTCATGGAATTATTTTGTGTCACTCTGTCCTAGATCTTCCCAGTAAAATGGCTTCTTGATTTTATTGGTTTGTGTATTTTCACCCCAAAACATTCAGCACAGCATTGTCTTGTCAGCATTTTAAGTCAATTAGCAATTCTGTGTAAAAGAAGAATTGGCAAAACCATATTTATGCCAGTAAGACCTTGGCCTAAATGTTACCTCAGCTGTACTCCTTCACTGACTATAATTACTAATCATTAAAAAATATAGCTATCAAAGCTCTTCATCTAACCATTAGCAATTATTTCAATGTTATAAGTCAGTATGTTATCCCTCTGTACCCTTTAATCTGTTTAAAGAGAGAGGGGATGATGGAAAACATGATAATTCTTTAATGTCAACATTTCTTATCTTCTTTAAACATGCTTTTTTCTTCCATTCAAAGTCCAGTTTTGTTTGTGAATCATTACCTAAACCAAAAACCCACCTTGTTAGACGTTTTCCATTAATATATTTTTAGGGCTGGTTTAGTTTTAGGACTTTGATATTTAGTTGATTTTAATGGTAACCCAACAGCCTGGTTGAGCCCCTCATGAAGTAACCTAAACAATATATCTGACACTTATAATTCATACAGCTACATCCCCCCAACACACACATCCCCAGGACTGCCATCTTCTGCAACTGAAGTTGTGATAAATTATGGTCTCTTCTCACTTACATTTGAATCTGTTGCCTCCAGTAACTGTGGGATGTGAATTTGATGCTATGAAAGCCAAAGAACAACTGTACAAGCCCAGAATAGGGTTTCAGTTCTCCATATCTTTAATGGGGATAATAAGTACTTCTCTATAGAATGGGGATTGCGTGGTATCCCTTTAAATAGTTTCGGAGCTCTCCAGTGGGCATTCCAGTCTCTATTGCAGAACCCTCAGGTTGCCCTGAAGTAACAGGTTATATATGTAGCCATATAAGAATAAGGTTATTTGGAACCCAGCCATGTCTGTTTGACTTCCTCATATTCTTAATGTTATGTAAAGAGCAAAGATACAACACTATCTCATAGGGATATTGTAAAGTGTACAGCAAAAACTGAGATGGTAAGATATCACGGTAATGGAGGCCATCTAAGCTTCTGAAATAGATACATAGGTTAGAGAGCTTACTCTCTTCCCCCAGTCAGCTGGCACTAGTCTGACAAGACTATAGACAGGGATTCAGGAATGGTGCCCTGGCTTGTGAGATTGGTATGTACTTTTGGGGCCCACTCAAGCTGCCACAGAAATCAATAGACAGTCTATCATAGACCACAGTGGGATTTTGAATCAGGCTCCCATTGTGGGGTTCAAGTACTAAGACAGGGTACACAAGGTTGTGGCAACTACTTCTGTGCTGTAATCTTGCAACCTTCTACAATGTTATGTTAAATATATGTGGACTCGTGGATATCCATGAAAACACATGAAGTGATTGTACCAAAACATTTCTTGGGGCCTTATTTAGGAAAATTATGAATCAAACAAGCTGCAACTACTGGCATTATTTGCTTGAGAAATGAAAGTATCTGATGACAGTATGCCATTGTCAACACTACAGGGATGTAAGGGAAAACTTTCTTAATATGGAAACAATTATGCTGCCCATGAATATAAAAACCCTTGTATTATGCCAAATCATATAAACAAGTCACAGTTGAAAACATTAAAATAGCAGGTGACTCTTAGACTAGTCTCAAAGGCTTATATTACCTGTGAAATAGTTATCCAAAGCTCTTAACAGATATAGTGGCTGTCTAAAATTTCAGAAAGGAGTACTGTATATTCAAATATGTTTAATTCCTTCTGCAGTGCTCCAGTGCATTTCTGTTAATTGCACAAATAAGGAACAGATGATGCAGAGCATCTCTTACTATTCTATATTGTGTTTTCTGCAAGACTGGCTTTTCATAATAAAATAGTTTTATAACTTTCAAGCAAAGGAAACTAAAAAGCAGGATAAAAGGTCTTCATCACTAAATGGATTCACAAGTTATTGTTTGTATAAACTTAGCAATGAGCTAATGTGCTTTTAAGTTGCTAGGAAAGATCAGGCATAAATCCAAATTGATCCTTATGCTTTAATTCAGACATGGCCATTTTCCTAGGACGGAACCAGACATCCTTTCTGCTTGATGAGTTAAGATGTAGCGAGCCTGTTCAAAGGTTACAAGAGAAGTTGACTTGAATGCAAGCTGGCCAAATCCCTTCTCCATACCACATGCCTGAAACCTGTCAAGCAGCCAAGTGTGCTACAAACGTGTAGTAAAACTATGAGATTGTTTGGGATTTTGATACTGCTGTTCAGTAATCCTCCCTTTATGTCACTCTGCCATTTCCAGACTGGGAATAATATCACATCTTTTTTTGGCGTAAAAGGAAAAATGTACTAACCAAGCAGTTTATTAAACATTTTTAATTTGCCAGCTACCCCATTTTTCTTAATTAAGTATTCTATACTATTGCATAACCCCTTGCATAGAAAGCAAATCACTAAACTCTTAGCCATTATTTTACCTATTTTCAAAACTGAATTATCCTATTCACGAGGAGAAGGTGTAAAGCGTCCTGTTGTGTGTTCCATTGTGCCAAATAATATTAGTGAATAATTTTGAAAATGACACTTATTCTCTTTATCAACTGCATTTTCTTTTCAGACTGTTTATGACCCGTGGTTTATTACCCTCTTCAACATTGTTTATACTTCACTGCCTGTACTAGCTATGGGTTTGTTTGACCAGGTACAATTTTATCTTATTTATACCATTGTCTAAAATGTCTAAAATGGAAGCAGAAAATGGTATTAATAACATCATTAATAAGTCAGTTTTATATGCAAATAATGCATAATTAAATCCCCTTTATTTATCTGCTCCTCAGGCTACTCTAATTAATGCTGGGATCCAGTCCCCAAATGGCCCCAGTATAAGGCAGAGTAGTTCTTTAAGAAATTGGCTGTCAGCTCATGAATCTTTGACTGGTTCTTCACAAGCCTATGCCTTAGCTTCAGCAATAGACTGTCCCCATCAGAGAATGTGGATTGCTAGAGCACTCTGTGTGCTATCCACAACCTTTACCTGCCCCTCTTGCTTTCTATACCAAGATCAGGGGAGATGGGACATAGCATAGACGCTGACTATGATGGTTGCATGCTTATTAGAGACTCCCCCATATCAGTGGAGCCCTCATCAGCCTTTGCAGCTTTAGTGGGACAAAGCAGGAAAAAGAATCTTCTTCCCTACCACACTTTATTAAA
Organism: Rafetus swinhoei; assembly: GCA_019425775.1. Lineage (NCBI taxonomy): Eukaryota > Metazoa > Chordata > Testudines > Trionychidae > Rafetus > Rafetus swinhoei. Next base: position 25,406,440 of record CM033442.1, on the reverse strand, counting down.
GGCACAGAAATTGTACTCATTCTGTGGCATACAAACTTAAATATTTTCTGACACTATTAAAGTAACACATTATCCATATTCATTTGTTACAGGACGTTAATGAGCAGAATAGCATGGCTTATGGAAAACTCTATGAACTTGGGCAACTAAATCTACTATTCAATAAACGCAAGTTTTTCATCTGCATAGCACATGGAATCTACACCTCTTTTGCCCTTTTCTTCATTCCTTATGGAGCATTTTACAACACAGCTGGTGAAGATGGAAAACATATTGCTGACTACCAGTCTTTTGCTGTCACTGTGGCAACATCTTTAGTCATTGTAGTCAGTGTTCAGGTAAAAATAAAGATTTGTGTTTGGTGATGTTTTTCAGTATTTCCCCCCCTCATTTCTAAATACAGAAATTCCTGTTAAAGGTTTAAGGTTGCAGGGGATTCAGCCAATTTCTAAAATGCATATATTAATATACTTTATAGTCTAAATCAGGATGTTCCTACTCTTAGAAACAGGTTCAACAACATGATTTGTTTTTTTGAGTATAGGCTAAAGAGCTTGGTAATCAAAGACTTAGCTGAGAAAACTGTTCCTGTTGAGGCCTTAAACAATTTTGAGAGAGTCTTTTGAAGGTAATAAACATGTTTGTCACAGTCAATTCCCCATAATAGTTTTCTGTTAGGTAAAACCATTCCCTTTTTTGAGGTATTTTAATACTGAATGCAAAGGATTGTAATGGGCAAACCCCAAACTTGACTGTGTGGTGAACAAGTTAAAGTTTCCCCCTGGAAATAAGAAAGAGAATCTGCCCCACCATGTCTTGTCCTACTTGTCTGGCATGAAGATATTGATATCCAGAAAAGTCTGTCTAATGTCTCCCAAGACAACAGGGACCTGATGAGAGCAATTAAGAAATGAAAGAGCAGGGTGAGTGGTGACTTTGGGGACAGTGGACCTTCTGATAGAAAGTAGCCACATTCACCAAATTTGATTGAGCCATCAGGCAGGAGGAAATAATTTAGTTTTACTAGATTGCTCCCTGTCAGCCTTTGGTTTCTTTCCCTGGGTGGGAGGGAAGGGACTGGGAAACATTTAGTTAATACTCTGTCAGAATGCTGTATTGTGTTTTACTTTAGCTATGTAGTCACCTTGTATTATGATGGGACTGAGCAACTGCTCACATTGACATACTATATTATTTGTAGTTAATAGCTATAATTGTTACAAATTACTCCAGAATTCAGAATGTGCTTTTGATAAGGAAGCATATAATGAAAGTATGTAGTAGTTACATGATTAATCTTTGGGATGCTGGTGAACCATAAATCAAAATAAGGTCAGGATTTAGTTTAAGTGCTATGTTCATTAAAGAATGAAAGAAGATTGACAGAGTTCATATTTATTGGATCATGAATTGAAAAGAGAATTTCAGAATGATCTGTCACTGCAGAGCAGAATTGCATTTATATAGTATAGCTCCTTCCTTCTTAGGATCTCAAATCAATTTACAGTCAATCAAACTTGAGTTTGATACTACAGCTAACCATATTTTACAGAGAGAGAACCTGGACCCCACAGCAGCTAAGTGATTTGCACAAGCTCACCAAGGGAAGTGTGTGGTAGAGTCTACAATACACCCAGCTCTTGTAGCTCCTATTTCTTTGAATTAACCACACAAAACAGTTCTCTCTGCCTTTTCATGTTTTGTCCCTAATCCCTGTAAATCTTTCAGAAAACAGCTTTCACATTTTAGGCTTGATTCTAATCTTACTTGTGCTGGCATAGATTACTGCATGTATTCAGGCCTGTGATGGTATGGGGGTGGAGGGGCAAAGAGAGCAATTGACCAGGGGGCTGGGCAACTTACATTGCAGCAGGGCATTGCTGCAGGGCTAAGACTCCTGGAAACAGCCAGCACAGTCCCTGCAACCTCTGGGGCGGGAGGGTCTCCAAGCACTGCCCTCATCCTGAACACTAACTCGGTATCTCCCATTGGCCGGGAACTGTGGCCAATGGGAGCTGCAGGGGTGGTGCCTGGGACAGCAGTACATGGAGATCACTTACCCCCCTCTGTCTAGGAGCCGCTGCCAAAGGGGTGTGCCAGTTGCTTTCAGGAGCCACCTGAGATAAGCGCCATGTAGAAGCAGAGTGGTCCTGTCTATATAATGGTTTGGGGCCACTGTCTCAAACCCCACGATGATCAGGGCAACCTAGGGAACAAGCAGAGGTTGGGTGTGGCCCCAGCAATGGGAAGTGGAGTGACATGCCTGGCAGTCAGCAGAGCAGGGTGTGGCCCCAGACCATTTCCCAAAATCCCTCCCCCAAGCAACGTGGCCCAGGGGATAAGCAGAGGGCTTGGTGCCAGCAGTAGGGGTCAGGCCAGCCCCTCTCACAGCCTCCACTCCGCCAGTTCCCAGCCACATCGCTCCACTTCCCACTGCCAGTGAGTACGGGGGTTGATTCCTCCCCTCCTCCGAGTGATATGGTTAGGAGCTGGGGGAGCAGAGCAGGCTGGGGCCGAGTCGCTCTGCTTCTCACTGATGCCTGTGAGTGGGCCCAATCCCTGCTGCTGGTGGCAGGAGCCCTGCTATTCCCCTGTGTGACATCACTCAGGGGAGGGGACTTGGGACTAGGGAGGGGGTGGGAAGAGGAGGGGCGAAGCGGGGGGTTTGGGAAAAGGGGCAGGGTGGAGGCAGATCAGGGGCAGAAAGAAGCAGGACTGGTGTGTGGCCATTGCCTGGGGCAGAGTCGATGGGTTGTTCCAGGCCCTGTATGCAGCTGGGAGCTCACTGAGCACCAGCCAATACAGATGGACTATAGACACAGCTTGTGCATGTGTGGGTGCGCATTGGCTGTTCTGCCCTGGGGCCCAGAATTGCTGTTTGTAGGCCTGCATGTACTGAACAATCAATCATTGTGTATGTGGAATAAAGAGGTGATATTCTTATATTGATATTAGAGCTCTTCTGAGCTCAGTGGTGGTTCTGGTACACACAGGTTCATGTAAGTATTTTTTTCAGTATTAATTCATTTGGTTTACATCCCTGAGTTGTGGTACCTTTGAACCTCAAATCTCATGGGAAATTCTAACAGAACTGATGAGGTGTGCGTGGTTTCCAGACAGAGTTCACGTCTACACAGCACGCTTCTTTTGGAATAAGCTATTTCGGAAGAAATACTCCAAAATAGCTTATTTCGAAATAGAGCGTCTACAAAGCAAATGCCCATTGAAACAGCGCAGAGCTATTTCGAAATACAGCGTCCACACTCATTGGATGCTGAATCGGACTTAAGGCCACCCAGAAGCACTTCAGGCAGGGCATTGGGACAGCAGTCACATCCTGTAGCTGCTTGAATTTAAAGGAACCCCCCCTGTACAGTCGTGTCTTAGGCTCTTCTCTTTTGCCTTCCTCCTTGAGGGACAGCAAAGCCTTTTCTCTGCCTGCTCTGGTTGCCCTTGTGGACACCACAGCACTTCTGTCACGGAGCCGGACCTGCCTCCAAGCAGTCGATGGCTCTTATATTGCACGCTGCACCTCCTGCCGCAGTTTCTGCAGGCTGTGCTTGTGGCCCTGCAGGAGGAGGACCCCCCCAGCTCATTGCGGGGCACTTCCTCCCCTCTCTCTGGGCTCTGCTCATGCAGCTTGACCCCACTTGACTTCCCCTACACATTGCACATCACCACTTCCGGCGACTGGACACCAGTTCTGACTGGTGGGGCTGGATCATCCTGGAGTGGTGGGACGACCATCAGTGACTCCAGAATTTCTGCATGTGGAAGGCCATCTTTCTGGAGCTGTGTGAGTGGCTTGCCCCTGTGCTTACACCACAGGACACCCACATGAGACCCGCCATCCCCCTCCAGAAGCGGTTTGCCATTGCCCTCTGGAAGCTCACCACACCGGACAGCTACCGCTCTATCGGGAATCAGTTCGGCATGAGGAGATTGACTGTTGGGGCCGTGGTCATGCAGGTATGATGCTCTTGTGCTATTGTCCAAGGAGGGTGGTGAACAGCGGGAATGGGGTTCCTTAGGGAAGTGGGGAGAGTGGTGGTGGTGGTGGTGGTGGAGGTAGCTCCCTCCCATGGGAGGTTTTTCAGTCCTGCCTTCACAAAGCCCTGCTGGGGGATGGGATGGGATAAGTAGGAATTGCTTCTGGTGTGTCGGGAAGGGGAGGGTTGGACTTGGGGAACTCCTGAGAGCCCTGGCAACCCTGTGATTCTCTGCATGTCTCCTGTAGGTGGTGAGGGCCATCAACACCATCCTACTGCAAATGGTCATCAACCTGGGCAACGTGGACCTCACCATTGCCAGCTTTTCCGCCATGGGCTTCCCCAACTGCGGGGGGGAGGAGGGAGCTATTGAAGGCACCCATATTCCCATCCAAGCCCCAACTACCGAACTTCCAAATACATCAACTGCAAGGGGTACTCTTAGATGGTCCTGTAAACCCTTGTGAACCACCCTGGCCAGTTCACAGACATCTACGTTGGGTGGTCATGGAAAACATGCGACACCCACGTCTTCCAAAACTCCAGCCTCTTCCAGAAGCTGTACGCCAGCACTTTTTTCCCTGACCACACCATCGGGGTCCGGATGTGGACATGCTGATGTGCATTGTAGGGGATGCAGCCTACGTTTTGCTCCCCTAGATGATGAAGCCCTACACCAGACGTCTTGACTAAAGCAAGGAACGTTTTAACGCCAGGCTCAGCAGGGCCCACATTGTGGTGGAGGGTGCCTTTGGGCATCTGAAGGGGAAGTTCCGTTGCCTCCTCACCCGGCTGGACCTCAGAGAATGGAACATCCCCCAAGTGGAGGCTGCATGCTGTGTCCTCCACCAACTTTTGGGAATCTAAGGGGGATATGTTCTTTCCAGGATGGGGGTGGGAGGGCAGAGACTGTGTAGCTTGGCAGGGCCTTCGAGCAGCCGCACATGGCTGCCATCCAACAGGTCCATCAGGGGGCTGTATGCATCCGGGGGGTCCTGAAGGAGAGTTTCAGTCAGGGCCAGCTGTGAGACTCTCCCCTGGGCCTCCCCAGAAGGGGCCTCTATAGTGGCCCAGTGTGCCTTTCCTCCCACACCCCTCCCTTCCCCTGCCCTCCCTTTCCAGCTTCCCCTCCCCTCTCCTCCTTCCTTGCAGTCACAATAAACCACACTTTTTGTTTTGAAAGACTAAACTGGTTTTGTTTTATTAGGGTAAATGTAACAGGGGAGGAACTGGGGAAAGAACCTGAGAGGGGGAGGTTGGTGAAAGAGGGAGGAGGAGTGTGGAAGAGAGGTTGAGGGATGGCACTGGGACTGGCATCTGCCTTGGGTGGTCCCACCACTTCTTTTGTGGGGCCCTCAATGGCCACTGGGGGGCGGGGCTAGAGGAAGGTGGAGGGAGAGCAGAAGCAGGAGCAGGAACAGGAGTGGGATCAGGAACAGCCACCAGTCAGTCTAGGATGGCGGTGAAAGCTGTGCATGTGGTCTGGCTCTGCTGCAGCAGCTCCTGCCAGGCATCGCAGCACAGCTTCAAGTCCTCCTGCAGTCTCGAGTCCTGCTGGTCCAGGGAGTGCTGCAGGGCTCACAGGATGGCGATGTGCTCTCTCCGGAGGGCCTCATCTGCTTGCCTGTGCCTGTGAGCCCGAGTCAGCTGGCATGGGCCAGTCACATATTTTTAATGGTAATACAGACATGCCCAGAGTGTTGCAGCTAAGTGTAGTAAATGCCCCAATGACAGCCAGGCAGGTGAAATGAGTCAATCACTACTCTGCTGAATAAACTCACAGAAAAAAATATAAAAGACAAAAAAACCCATATCTCCTGTGGATGAACACCACGAAAGCTCATGATATATTTCTTAGTCTCTAAAGCTATGTCTAGACTGCAAAGAAAAGTTGGAAAAAGATACACAAACTGCAAACTGCAATTTGCGTATCTTTTTCTGCTTTTTTTTTTTTGGAAGTGGCTCTACACGGGGCCAAATTTTGGAAAAACCTCCTCTTTTGGAACATCCCTTCTTCCCCATACAATGAGGAATACAGGAATGCCAAAAGAACAGGTCCACTTTTTCGGAAACTGTTCTGAAAAAGTGGATGCATTCCTTGGATGAGGCATAGCTTTTCCAGGATACCTCCAGTGTCCCGAAAAAGCTCTACAGTGTATACCAGTGTTTCTTAAACGGTGTTCCACGGCTCACTGGTGTGCTGTGAGGCAGTTGGAGATGTGTCGTAGAGAACAAATGGCTGTCCTTAAAGGGGCAGGTGACCTTTTTTTTTTGCTCAACAAAAAAATGCTTGGTGTTCCTCATTAAAAAAATTATTGTTTGGTGTTCCTCGGTCTTAAAAAGTTTAAGAAACACTGGTGTAGACAGAGCCTAAGATGCCACAGGACTGCTCATTACTTTTCACAAAGTTATTTATTATAAACTAATTTTTCTCCTTGCACAAACATATTCAAAAGTCAAGTGAGCCACATCGTGGCATATAATTAAAGTTATTTTACCTTAGTCCTAAATTTAGTTCCTAAATTTACTTTTTTATTGTTCGGAAGATACAAATCTTGCTTTCCTGACTTGAATATAACTAAGAACTTGTGCCTGGACTTGAATATACATAATCTCAGACATAAGTATTAATCTGCCCATTTAAAAAGTGTTTTTAAGAACATTTCATTTGGAAGTTAAACTAAATTCCTAAAATGTATGTATGTATGGTGGAAGAGATTAAATAATTTATCTGCTACAGTTTTGGTGCAGTTTTCAATTAAATCTTTAATTAAAAGTTTTTAAAATGAGAACATGCGATGGGAAAAATTATAAAAAGTGCCAAACAGATGCAGAACATTGCATTACTTTAAAAAAAGAAATCCTAAATCCCTTCTCTGTTTAGATACATCTCACTCCACTGAATAAGTTATGTACCATATTTTAGCGAATATAACCTGCAGTTTATATTCGTTTTTACACACCCCGCACCCCCCCTGCGGGGTATACTCGGGTGCGGGGTATACACAAATTTTTTTTACTCACCTGGTGGTGAGCGCTCCCCCGCCCCTTCCCCTGCTGCACAGCCGCCAGCCTCTGGGCGGGGGAACGCTCATCTCCCAGATCCTGCACAGGAGCGCTCCCCCTGCCCCTTCCTGCGGCTGCGCAGGAACCGGGGGATGAGTGCTCCCCCACCCGGAGGCTAGAGGCTGGCGGCTGCGCAGCTGCAGGAAGGGGCGGGGGAGCACTCTCATTCCCCTGCCTGGAGGTTGTGTGGCCGCACGGGACCCAGGGAGGTGAGTGCTCCCCCGCCCGGAGGTCGGCTGCACGGGAACCAGGTGGGGTGAGTGCTCCCCCGTCTGGATGGTGGCTAATTCCCCCCACCCCACCCGTAGATGTCCCCCCTCCCCCACACAGTTTGAAAAAAAGTCTTGTATACCCTACGGGTTATACTCATGCGCAGGGTATACGAGATTTTTTTTACTCAAACTGCAAAAACCGCGGGGTATATTCGGGTGTGGGTTATTCTCGGGTGTGGGGGTATATTCGCTAAAAGACGGTAGTATATTTCCCAAACCGTAAAGATTGTTTGTATAATATGTTTTATCTCATTTTATTTGCAGATAGTCTTGGATACCAGTTATTGGACTGCCATCAATCGTTTTTTCATCTTGGGTAGTATAGCTGTGTATTTTGCTATTTTATTTGCACTGCACAGTAATGGGATTTTTGGTATATTCCCAAGCCACTTTCCTTTTGTAGGTGAGTCTTTTACCTCATATGAGATTCATATAGGCAATATTTATGCAATTTGCCACAATCTATATAGAGTGAGATCTCATAAGTACATAGAAGAATTGCAGGTATGGGAAGGAAATTTTACTTAACTGAACTGATATTGCTCAAGTAATGTTAATGCTTTTCAAGTTTACAAAAGCATCCTAACTGTGTTGAGAGGCCTTGGCAACAATAAAGAGAATGAAGAAAATTTGTGAAATTTACATTTTAGAGAGCTTTAGAGAGCTTTTTTTTCTTTCTTGCCTGTTACTAAAGCTCAGAGCACTAGCGAGAACACCCACAATCCCAGGCATCCATAAAACTCCCCTGCACGATGGGGTCAGAACAATTGCTGAGAAGATGTAGTATGTGCAGACATACAAGTCCACTTCAATAATTACTGAGCCCCAGCACATCACTGAGTCGGATGATAACTATGTTCTTTCAAATGCATTTTGGTAGCCAAATGCAAGCTACAGGAAACGGATTTTTTTTCTCACAATGCCAAGAAGCTCAAAGCATCAGGAAACTTCCAAAGCTATTTGATGACTTAAGATGAGTTTATTTATGCTGGAGACAGCTGGAGCCAGATAAAATGTGATAGTATGATACAGGTTGAATCACCCAGGAAAATCCTCTGGAACAGGAATACTTGTCACTACCCAAACCTCAGAGAAACCTTCATAAACAAATTCCAGTCCTACAATGCTTACATTGTGTGCATTTCCAATCAAATTTTGAAAAATGTTAGCTTAAAAGCGTGTCTTCTAAATCCTAGAAGAATATAAACCTTTCTTAATATTGCAGATAATCACACTACCTTGTATGCTTGGAAATCTTGATAATCAGAGTCATGGTTGAATGTTGTAGAATGATTTTGATGGCACAAATGGGTCAATAGTTTTATTCCATAGGATACTATTAGCAAACTCACCAGTAGAAACTTAAATGGTCAACTGGAAATATAGTTACTCTTGAGCTGAATAATTCCACTGAGGCCTGTCTGTAGTGTAGGTTGGACTATTTTGCTATGACAGTCCACACATCATGCTAAACAGAAAATTGCTACTCAGTGTAGAGCACCTGGGTGTGGTTTGGGAGGGAAATTGAGTAGTATTAAATAAATGAAAATAATTAACGAGATGAGTTGAAAATGTGTTTATTTCTTAATGAAAGTGTTAGTTAAATGTCTGTTGGATGGCTCAGATGACAAGCAACTGGATATAGATCCTTTGTCCTTTACAGCATGGCTTGTAATGTGGCTCTAGCGGTAAAGCTAATTGATATATTTTGGTGATGATGCTTCAAAATGAGTGCCTCATTGAGAGTAGATACTTTAAATGTAACTTTCTCATGAATCATATGTGAAAAAAGAATAAGGCGATCAGAGTATTGGTCCAAAGAGTGGAGACTGTCATCAGGGCATTTGAACAGAACTATCTGACAATTAAAAAATAGACGAGGAATCTGATATGAAGAAAAAAAATAGCAGTGCTACCACTGTCTTCTCATGCTGCACGTGTTCATCAGTGCAGCCACTAACTTAAATCCTCCTTTGGAATCCATGTTGTATTTTTGGATCATGTCAAATTTAAGATGTTGCCAAAGAATTTCAGCAGTAAGCATTTGTATCTCTAGAAAAATTCAAGCATTTTTGTAACAGAAACATATGTTAACCTAAAGAAAAGATAATTTAATATATTTCACCACTGCAAACTATTAACAACAGCCTTGTATGCCTAACAAACATGTTTCATTTTCTTGTGTTAATAGGAAATGCTCGTATTTCCCTGGGCCAGATAAGTGTTTGGCTTGTCATTCTCTTGACTACTGTAGTTTCAGTCATGCCTGTAATAATATTCCGATTTTTGAAGGAAGATTTACATCCAACGCTAACGGATCAGGTATGATTTAATCCTATTATGTGGGAGTTTTTCTTTATCATTACATCCCTCCCCTTATGGAGGGAACTAAAATGTTACCAAACAGACAGAATTTATAAGAATTCTTATTTATATAAAAACTACAGGTAGAACCTCTAAAGACCAAGACTCTCTGGTCCAGCAACATCCAAGGTTCAGCAGGACCACAGATGTTCCTGGAGCAAAGAGCTCTGGAGGTGGGGACCCAGGCAGCAGGAGGGCTGGACTGGGAGCCCTGCTGCAGAGCAGATGGGCTGGCTGCGGTAGCCACAGGGCAGCTGCGGGCCTGAGGGCAGCCCAGCTGGGTCCAGTGGCAGCCCTGGGTTAGCTCCACAGCCGGGCAGCTGCAAGGCAGCCCGGGATGGATCTGGGCCAGATCTGGCGGCAGCCACAGGACAGCCAGGGCCAGGGCCAGCGGCAGCTATGGGCAGCTATGGGGTGGCTGGAGCCCAGTCCGGGATTGGCAGAAACCACAGGGCTAGCAGCCCAAGTGGGCCATTGGCCAGGAGCCCAGCAGGACAGCAGCAGCCAGTTCAGGGGTAGGCAGGAGGAGGGTTGGCAGCTGAGGCCGGGAGTGGAGTCAAGGGAGGGGAGCAGAATTGACCTCCCCTGGTCTGGTAACATCCTTCATTCAGGACCAATCAGGTCCCTAGGGGGCTGGATTAGGGTGGACCAACCCATACTGGGGGAAAATATACCATTAGTTCTCTCAAAGTATCACCATAAACTATTTAGAGTTTCGCACATGCAAGAAGTGAAAAATAATCTTTAATTTATAATAGACTATTGGGTCAATTTTTAAAAATTTCATTTATAAATGTAAAAGAATTTAAATCACACAAAGGGCAATGTTATCCCAGTATTTTTAAAGCAAATTGATTGATATGGCAGCTTCTGTATAATTACTGATAGCATAATAAGGTCTCACATTCTTAACACTGAATAATAAAGGATTTCCCATCCCAATCGTTGATCTTTTAATAGTTTATATATTTTGGGCCAAATGTTGTTTCCCATACATATGTGAATTATCCCATTGACTGTAGAGGAATAGTTCACATAAATTGCTGTTTTAAATTTTATTAGAATAGAAGTCTAGGTAACTCTAATCCATGCCAAATCTTAACAAACAGATTGTTTTCTGACATTCCTTCACTATTCATAAAAACATATAAAAATAAAATTGTAAATTATATTCCATCTATATGGCAATTTATTAAGCAATATAAAAATCCCCATTGTGTTCTAATATTCATTATAATTATTGGGTATAAATTAGTGTAACAGAATGTCAGGGGAGGTCGCAGTTTGAATTTATTTTTTGAATTTATTTTTAAAAAAAATTTAAAAGCATTAGTTATGGAGGAGGGAAAAGCAGTTGACAAAATGATGCAAATGTCAGTGTCATCAAGGTGATAAATTAGGTCTAGGTCCCCTGCTTTTCATAGCACTTACATAGGACCTCACATCTTCAAAGTGCTATTATGGACATTAACTAAAAACTCCTCACAACAGACATTTGAGGTAGCTAAGTATTAATCCCATTCTGCAGATCTGGAAGAAGAGACAGATCAAGTGGTTTGTGAAAGACAGAGAGTCCCTTGCACACAGAGAGTGACAGCGTGATTAGAACTCTTGGCTTCTGGAGGGGATGGATTTTCAGCTTTATTCTGGCCTCTGTATTTCACTGAGCCAGAATGGCATAAAGGGGTCTAAAAGCGCTGGTTCAGCTATGGAAGTAGTCCCTTGGTGCAAGCACTGGGGAAGACAGCCATAAGTCTGTTTTCCAAGGTCCTCCCCATAAACTCTGGCATAGGAGGCAGGAGTGTAGCACTGTAGAGATTCCAGGCAGTGCTGTTGCAGAGGGTAGCCCATGGAAGTTGCTATAACTCAGACAGGCCTCAGGGCTGTTGCAGTTATGCCAGACACCCTGGGACTGGGAGTGTATAAAAGTGGTTTAAGCCATCTTAGTCCTATGTCTCCCTGGGCTGCAAGTTCTATGCTGGGCCTCTAGATGCATATCACAGAATCTTCCTCAAGGCCTTTGCTCAGCCCTACAGAACGTCATGCTTCAGCACACGGTTTTACTTTGAAATCCAATGAAAATCGTTCACCTATGATGTTGCTTTTGTTTTTCCATTTTAATCGGTTTTTTTTATTATAAAGGCTTCACCAGTATAAGTGTTACCTAAAAATTAGCCAGAGTTTACAATACAATAATAATTTCACATACCAATGGAAACTTTCCCCCCCAAGGTTCGGAAGTTGCAGAGGGCTAGAAGGAAGCAGAAACCATTACAAAGACACATGCGTCGGGTGTCCAGAACAACCTCAAGAAGATCTGCATATGCTTTTTCTCATCAAGAGGGATTTGGGGAACTTATAACATCTGGAAAGAATATGTGAGTCAGTAATTCACATCAAATATCATCATTAGCAAGGACCATGCATAATAGCATCAGTTGGATTGAGACTTGACATAAGAAAACAGCACAGACAACAGTGAACAGCTTTAGTAGCGACAGAACAGTGAAACTATGAGTCAAAGATGAAAACAAGTTTATTAAAAAAAACAACAGTGGCCATATCTTTGCACTGTTTGCCACTTCATAAACATTAAGCATGAAACTTCTGTGTA